>CM019703.1:20392830-21885357 GCA_009760885.1 Achatina immaculata | reverse complement strand
TTTATTTCCCGACACCGACACCCCCACTCCATCTTATACTCTAACTGTTTTATTGCTAACTGATCTATTTCCCGAGACCGACACCCCCACTCCATCTTATACTCTAACTGTTTTATTGCTAACTGATTTATTTCCCGAGACCGACACCCCCACTCCACCTTATACTCTAACTGTTTTATTGCTAACTGATTTATTTCCCGAGACCGACACCCCCACTCCACCTTATACTCTAACTGTTTTATTGCTATCTGATCTATTTCCCGAGACCGACACCCCCACTCCACCTTATACTCTAACTGTTTTATTGCTAACTGATTTATTTCCCGAGACCGACACCCCCACTCCACCTTATACTCTAACTGTTTTATTGCTAACTGATTTATTTCCCGAGACCGACACCCCCACTCCACCTTATACTCTAACTGTTTTATTGCTATCTGATCTATTTCCCGAGCCCCACCCCCACTCCATCTTATACTCTAACTTTTATTGCTAACTGATTTATTTCATGAGACCGACACCCCACTCCATCTTATACTCTAACTGTTTCATTGCTATCTGATTTATTTTCCGAGCCCCACCCCCACTCCATCTTATACTCTAACTGTTTTATTGCTATCTGATTTATTTCCTGAGACCGACACCCCCACTCATCTTATACTCTATCTGTTTTATTGCTAATGATCTATTTCCCGAGACGACACCCCCACTCTATCTTATACTCTAACTGTTTTATGCTAACTGATTTATTTCCCGAGCCCGAAACCCCCACTCCACATTATACTCTAACTGTTTTATGCTATCTGATCTATTTCCCGAGCCCGATACCCCCACTCCATCTATACTCTAACTGTTTTATTGCTAACTGATTATTTCCCGAGACGACACCCCCACTCACCTTATACTCTAACTGTTTTATTGCTACTGATCTATTTTCCGAGCCCCACCCCCACTCCATTATACTCTAACTGTTTTATTGCTAACTGATTTATTCCCGAGACCGAAACCCCCACTCCATCTATACTCTAACTGTTTTATTGCTAACTGATTTATTTCATGAGACCGACACCCCCACCATCTTATACTCTAATGTTTTATTGCTAATGATCTATTTCCCGAGCCCCACCCCCACTCCACCTTATACTCTAACTTTTATTGCTAACTGATCTATTTTCCGAGCCCCACCCCCACTCCATCTTATACTCTAACTGTTTTAATGCTAACTGATCTATTTCCCGAGACCGAAACCCCCACTCCATCTTATACTCTAATGTTTTATTGCTATCTGATTATTTCCCGAGCCGACACCCCCACTCCATCTATACTCTAACTGTTTTATTGCTATCTTATTTATTTCCCGAGACCGACACCCACACTCCATCTTATACTCTTACTGTTTTATTTCTAACTGATTTATTCCCGAGACCGAAACCCCCACTCCACATTATACTCTAACTATTTTATTGCTATCTGATTTATTTCCTGAGACCGACACCCCCACTCTATCTTATACTCTAACTGTTTTAATGCTAACTGATCTATTTCCCGAACCCCACCCACACTCCATCTTATACTCTAATGTTTTATTGCTAATGATTTATTTCCCGACACCGACACCCCCACTCCACATTATACTCTAACTATTTTATTGCTATCTGATTATTTCCCGAGACCACCCCCACTCCATTATACTCTAACTGTTTTTTGCTAACTGATTTATTTCATGAGACCGACACCCCCACTCTATCTTATACTCTATCTGTTTTATTGCTATGATCTATTTCCCGAGACCGAAACCCCCACTCCATCTTATACTCTAACTGTTTTAATGCTAACTGATCTATTTCCCGAGCCCGAAACCCCCACTCCACATTATACTCTAACTATTTTATTGCTATCTTATTTATTTCCCGACACCGACACCCCCACACCACCTATTACTCTAACTGTTTCATTGCTATCTGATTATTTCCCGACACCGACACCCCCACTCCACATTATACTCTAACTGTTTTATTGCTACTGATTTATTTCATGAGACCGACACCCCCACTCCATCTATACTCTAACTGTTTTTTGCTAACTGATTATTTCCCGAGCCGACACCCCCACTCATCTTATACTCTATCTGTTTTATTGCTACTGATTATTTCCCGAGACCACCCCCACTCCATTATACTCTAACTGTTTTATTGCTACTGATTATTTCCCGAGACGACACCCCCACTCATCTTATACTCTACTGTTTTATTGCTATGATCTATTTCCCGAGCCCGATACCCCCACTCCATTATACTCTAACTGTTTTATTGCTAACTGATTATTTCCCGAGCCCGATACCCCCACTCCATTATACTCTAACTGTTTTATTGCTATCTTATCTATTTCCCGAGCCGACACCCCCACTCCATCTATACTCTAACTGTTTTATTCTAACTGATTTATTTCCTGAGACCGACACCCCCACTCATCTTATACTCTATCTGTTTTATTGCTATGATCTATTTCCCGAGCCGACACCCCCACTCCATCTATACTCTAACTGTTTTATTTCTAACTGATTTATTTTCCGAGCCCCACCCCCACTCCATCTATACTCTAACTGTTTTAATGCTAACTGATCTATTTGCCGAGACCGACACCCCACTCCATCTTATACTCTAATGTTTTATTGCTACTGATTTATTTCCCGAGACCGAAACCCCCACTCCATCTTATACTCTAATGTTTTATTGCTATCTGAACTATTTCCCGAGACCACCCCCACTCCACATTATACTCTAACTGTTTTATTGCTAATGATTTATTTCCCGACACCGACACCCCCACTCTATCTTATACTCTAACTGTTTTATTTCTAACTGATTTATTTCATGAGACCGACACCCCCACTCCACCTTATACTCTAACTGTTTTAATGCTAACTGATCTATTTCCCGAGCCCGAAACCCCCACTCCATCTTATACTCTAACTGTTTTATTGCTATCTGATCTATTTTCCCGAGCCCGACACCCCCACTCCATCTTATACTCTAACTGTTTTATTGCTATCTGATCTATTTCCCGAGCCCGACACCCCCACTCCATCTTATACTCTAACTGTTTTATTGCTATCTGATCTATTTCCCGAGCCCCACCCCCACTCCATCTTATACTCTAACTGTTTTATTGCTATCTGATTTATTTCCCGAGACCGACACCCCCACTCCATCTTATACTCTAACTGTTTTATTGCTATCTGATCTATTTCCCGAGCCCGACACCCCCACTCCATCTTATACTCTAACTGTTTTATTGCTAACTGATTTATTTCCCGAGCCCCACCCCCACTCCATCTTATACTCTAACTGTTTTATTGCTAACTGATTTATTTCCCGAGCCCCACCCCCACTCCACCTTATACTCTAACTGTTTTATTGCTATCTGATTTATTTCCCGAGACCCACCCCCACTTCATCTTATACTCTAACTGTTTTATTGCTATCTGATTTATTTCCCGAGCCCCACCCCCACTTCATCTTATACTCTAACTGTTTTATTGCTAACTGATTTATTTCCCGACACCGACACCCCCACTCCATCTTATACTCTAACTGTTTTATTGCTAACTGATTTATTTCCCGAGCCCCACCCCCACTCCACCTTATACTCTAACTGTTTTATTGCTAACTGATTTATTTCCCGAGCCCCACCCCCACTCCATCTTATACTCTAACTGTTTTATTGCTAACTGATCTATTTCCCGAGACCGACACCCCCACTCCATCTTATACTCTAACTGTTTTATTGCTAACTGATTTATTTCCCGAGCCCCACCCCCACTTCATCTTATACTCTAACTGTTTTATTGTTATCTGATCTATTTCCCGAGACCGACACCACCACTCCATCTTATACTCTAACTGTTTTATTGCTATCTGATTTATTTTCCCGAGACCGACACCCCCACTCCACCTTATACTCTAACTGTTTTATTGCTAACTGATTTATTTCCCGAGACCGACACCCCCACTCCACCTTATACTCTAACTGTTTTATTGCTATCTGATCTATTTCCCGAGCCCCACCCCCACTCCACCTTATACTCTAACTGTTTTATTGCTATCTGATCTATTTCCCGAGCCCGACACCCCCACTCCATCTTATACTCTAACTGTTTTATTGCTATCTGATCTATTTCCCGAGACCGACACCCCCACTCCATCTTATACTCTAACTGTTTTATTGCTAACTGATTTATTTCCCGAGCCCGACACCCCCACTCCACCTTATACTCTAACTGTTTTATTGCTATCTGATCTATTTTCCCTAGCCCGACACCCCCACTCCACCTTATACTCTAACTGTTTTATTGCTATCTGATCTATTTTCCCGAGCCCGACACCCCCACTCCACCTTATACTCTAACTGTTTTATTGCTATCTGATCTATTTTCCCGAGCCCGACACCCCCACTCCACCTTATACTCTAACTGTTTTATTGCTAACTGATTTATTTCCCGACACCGACACCCCCACTCCATCTTATACTCTAACTGTTTTATTCCTAACTGATCTATTTCCCGACACCGACACCCCCACTCCATCTTATACTCTAACTGTTTTATTGCTAACTGATTTATTTCCTGAGACCGACACCCCCACTCCATCTTATACTCTAACTGTTTTATTGCTAACTGATTTATTTCCCGAGACCGACACCCCCACTCCATCTTATACTCTAACTGTTTTATTGCTAACTGATTTATTTCCCGAGACCGACACCCCCACTCCATCTTATACTCTAACTGTTTTATTGCTAACTGATTTATTTCCCGAGACCGACACCCCCACTCCATCTTATACTCTAACTGTTTTATTGCTAACTGATTTATTTCCCGAGACCGACACCCCCACTCCATCTTATACTCTAACTGTTTTATTGCTAACTGATTTATTTCCCGAGACCGACACCCCCACTCCATCTTATACTCTAACTGTTTATTGCTAACTGATTTATTTCCCGAGACCGACACCCCCACTCCACCTTATACTCTAACTGTTTTATTGCTAACTGATTTATTTCCCGAGACCGACACCCCCACTCCATCTTATACTCTAACTGTTTTATTTCTAACTGATTTATTTCCCGAGACCGACACCCCCACTCCATCTTATACTCTAACTGTTTTATTGCTAACTGATCTATTTCCCGAGACCGACACCCCCACTCCATCTTATACTCTAACTGTTTTATTGCTAACTGATTTATTTCCCGAGACCGACACCCCCACTCCACCTTATACTCTAACTGTTTTATTGCTAACTGATTTATTTCCCGAGACCGACACCCCCACTCCACCTTATACTCTAACTGTTTATTGCTATCTGATCTATTTCCCGAGACCGACACCCCCACTCACCTTATACTCTAACTGTTTTATTGCTAACTGATTTATTTCCCGAGACCGACACCCCCACTCCACCTTATACTCTAACTGTTTTATTGCTAACTGATTTATTTCCCGAGACCGACACCCCCACTCCACCTTATACTCTAACTGTTTTATTGCTATCTGATCTATTTCCCGAGCCCCACCCCCACTCCATCTTATACTCTAACTGTTTTATTGCTATCTGATCTATTTCATGAGACCGACACCCCACTCCATCTTATACTCTAACTGTTTTATTGCTACTGATTTATTTCATGAGACCGACACCCCACTCCATCTTATACTCTAACTGTTTCATTGCTATCTGATTTATTTCCTGAGACCGACACCCCACTCCATCTTATACTCTATCTGTTTTATTGCTAACTGATCTATTTTCCGAGACCGACACCCCCACTCTATCTTATACTCTAACTGTTTTATTGCTAACTGATTATTTCCGAGACCGACACCCCCACTCTATCTTATACTCTAACTGTTTTAATGCTAACTGATCTATTTTCCCTAGCCCGACACCCCCACTCTATCTTATACTCTAACTGTTTTATTTCTAACTGATTATTTCCCGAGCCCCACCCCCACTCCATCTTATACTCTAACTGTTTTAATGCTAACTGATCTATTTTCCGAGACCGACACCCCCACTCCATCTTATACTCTAACTGTTTTAATGCTAACTGATCTATTTGCCGAGACCGACACCCCCACACCACCTATACTCTAACTGTTTTAATGCTAACTGATCTATTTTCCGAGCCCCACCCCCACTCCAACTTATACTCTAACTGTTTTATTGCTACTGATTTATTTCATGAGACCGACACCCCACTCCATCTTATACTCTAACTGTTTTTTGCTAACTGATTATTTCCCGAGACCTACACCCCCACTCCAACTTATACTCTAACTGTTTATTGCTATCTTATTTATTTCCCGAGACCGACACCCACACTCCATCTTATACTCTTACTGTTTTATTTCTAACTGATTATTTCCCGAGACCGAAACCCCCACTCCACATTATACTCTAACTGTTTTATTGCTACTGATTTATTTCCTGAGACCGACACCCCCACTCTATCTTATACTCTAACTGTTTTAATGCTAACTGATCTATTTTCCGAGACCGACACCACCACTCCATCTTATACTCTAACTGTTTTATTGCTAATGATTTATTTCCCGAGACCGAAACCCCCACTCCACATTATACTCTAACTTTTATTGCTAACTGATTATTTCCCGAGACCTACACCCCCACTCCAACTTATACTCTAACTGTTTTTTGCTAACTGATTTATTTCATGAGACCGACACCCCCACTCTATCTTATACTCTATCTGTTTTATTGCTAATGATTTATTTCCCGAGACCGAAACCCCCACTCCATCTTATACTCTAACTGTTTTAATGCTAACTGATCTATTTCCCGAGACCGAAACCCCCACTCCACATTATACTCTAACTGTTTTATTGCTATCTTATTTATTTCCCGACACCGACACCCCCACACCACCTATTACTCTAACTGTTTCATTGCTATCTGATTATTTCCCGACACCGACACCCCCACTCCAACTTATACTCTAACTGTTTTATTGCTACTGATTTATTTCCTGAGACCGACACCCCCACTCTATCTTATACTCTATCTGTTTTATTGCTATTTGATCTATTTCCCGAGACCGACACCCCCACTCTATCTTATACTCTACTGTTTTATTGCTATCAGATCTATTTCCCGAGCCGACACCCCCACTCCATTATACTCTAACTGTTTATTGCTATCTGAACTATTTCCCGAGACCTACACCCCCACTCCACATTATACTCTAACTGTTTTATTCCTAACTGATCTATTTTCCGAGCCCCACCCCCACTCCATCTATACTCTAACTGTTTTATTGCTACTGATTTATTTCATGAGACCGACACCCCCACTCCATTATACTCTAACTGTTTTATTGCTACTGATTTATTTCCTGAGACCGACACCCCCACTCATCTTATACTCTAACTGTTTATTGCTATCTGAACTATTTCCCGAGACCGAAACCCCCACTCCATTATACTCTAACTGTTTTATTTCTAACTGATTTATTTTCCGAGCCCCACCCCCACTCCACTTATACTCTAACTGTTTTATTGCTATTTGATCTATTTTCCAGAGCCCGACACCCCAACTCCATCTTATACTCTAACTGTTTTTTGCTAACTGATTTATTTCCCGAGACCGAAACCCCCACTCCATCTTATACTCTAACTGTTTATTGCTATCTGAACTATTTCCCGAGACCGAAACCCCCACTCCACATTATACTCTAACTGTTTATTGCTAACTGATTATTTCCCGAGACCGAAACCCCCACTCCATCTTATACTCTAACTGTTTTATTTCTAACTGATTTATTTCATGAGACCGACACCCCCACTCTATCTTATACTCTAACTGTTTATTGCTATCTGAACTATTTCCCGAGACCGACCCCCACTCCATTATACTCTAACTGTTTTATTGCTACTGATTATTTCCGAGACCGACACCACCACTCCATCTTATACTCTAACTGTTTCATTGCTATCTGATCTATTTTCCGAGACCGACACCACCACTCCATCTTATACTCTAACTGTTTTATTCCTAACTGATCTATTTCCCGAGACCGAAACCCCCACTCCACTTATACTCTAACTGTTTTATTGCTATTTGATCTATTTCCCGAGCCGACACCCCCACACCACCTATTACTCTAACTGTTTATTGCTATCTGATCTATTTGCCGAGACCGACACCCCCACTCCACTTATACTCTAACTGTTTTATTCCTAACTGATCTATTTTCCGAGACCGACACCCCCACTCCATCTTATACTCTTACTGTTTTATTTCTAACTGATTTATTTCATGAGACCGACACCCCACTCCATCTTATACTCTAACTGTTTTATTGCTACTGATTTATTTCCCGAGACCTACACCCCCACTCCATTATACTCTAACTGTTTATTGCTATCTTATTTATTTCCCGAGACCTACACCCCCACTCCATCTTATACTCTAACTTTTATTGCTAACTGATGTATTTTCCCATGCCCGACACCCCCACTCCATCTATACTCTAACTGTTTTATTGCTAATGATTTATTTCCCGAGACCCACCCCCACTCCATTATACTCTAACTGTTTTAATGCTAACTGATCTATTTTCCGAGCCCCACCCCCACTCCAACTTATACTCTAACTTTTATTGCTAACTGATTATTTCCCGAGCCCCACCCCCACTCCATTATACTCTAACTGTTTATTGCTATCTTATCTATTTTCCGAGCCCCACCCCCACTCCACATTATACTCTAACTGTTTTATTGCTATGATCTATTTCCCGACACCGACACCCCCACACCACCTATACTCTAACTGTTTTATTGCTATTTGATCTATTTCCCGAGACCGAAACCCCCACTCCATCTTATACTCTAACTGTTTTTTGCTAACTGATTATTTCCGAGACCGACACCCCCACACCACCTATACTCTAATGTCTGCTGAGCAGTTACTAAAGACTATGTCAACAAAACACCTTTTTTGGGGTGCTAGTTGGCTAAGTCGATAGTACGCTGTTCTCTCGTGGCTAGACGGCTGCTCGTCCTACCGGAGTCCGTGTTCGAATCCCAGGTAATTCTCTTGTGATTTTTCTTTCTCTCACGTCTCACTAAAGTGCTTTGTCTACGATTTTTTCGAGGTTTAATCCTACAATATTTGTTATCTTACTTTACCATATAAATATACAGACCATTTTAAATTACATAAATATAAATGTATGTATTTTTCCATCATGTTTCTGTTACGTAACATAATGAATTGGAATTATTTTAATTGTTCTAATGCAAGTGTGAAGTGTAACTTGTTCTTTTCAGTTAAAGATGATGTGGCTTTGTCCTTATATATTTTAGCACACACAAAAAAAAAACATTGCTTGATGTAATTTTACACATCGTAGAAGACCCTATGCTGGGTCTTAATGTGTTTTGATGCACAGGAAGAAAATCTTTCTAAGGATTTTGGGATAAAAGAACAAGAAATAAGGAAAAATGAAACAACCTTCTGGAAAAGTCTCTCATCTATGGCTCTTCCTGTATTGTGAACAGTACCATCTACTGTCACATGACCTTGAAACAAATTATTTTCTTTAGCACTGCCTCCAGCTTGGTCCAGGGACAACTGACTACGTGCTACTTCTGGCAGGTCATCAAGAGGCTGAGTCAAGTCCCAGTATGGAATGCCAATTGTAAGTCCTGCAGTAAGCATTGCATGCCCAATGGTAAGTTTTGAGATAAGTGTTGCACAATAAAAATTAATACCTGTAATTATCATTGCCTACCAGTTATAGCCCCGCAATATACATTGAAAATCATTTGTAAGTCCAAAAATATTAAGATACCATTAAATCTATTATTCATGAACTCTACATTTTCCATCAAATTTTATAATAAAATGTATTACTATCACCATCACTTATGAACTATATGTTTTACTCGACGTATGGCAAACATCTTCATTTGATCATTTAAAACTATGGAAAACATGTTCATCTGATGACTGATTTTGATCTACATAAAACTTGTTCATCTAAGGATTGGTCTAAATACATTGGATCCTGAAAAGTTGAATGGTTCGAAACTCGGCAGACTTGAAACTCAAACACAAAAACTGGAAGAAAATCCAGTATGAAATGTAACAAAAATTCAAAATTGAACAAAAGGAATGCAGCCACCCAATGAAAAACAAAGAATCATGAGGTCACATCTCCTGTGACTTCGTTTCACTGAGCATCTACCAAATTTCAGTGTGTTTTCTAAGTGTATTTTATTGTGATTTCTTTGGATTTTTGTCATTTTATCGTTAAGATTACACATTCATGATGGCATCAAAGAAGTTACCAGTGCTGAAAAGCCTACAAGGAAGAATGTAATGACCATGATTTTGATTGATTGACATTCCTTTAGGGCCAACATTGGCTCATAAGGCGGAAATCATATCTTTCCATGTCTGACGACTCACCACCACCTGCTGTAAGTCTTGGATGGAGTTGAATCTCAAAGTTGTACTCTCTCTAGTGATGGTTCTACGTAGAGTTTCTCTTGGCCTGCCTTGCTTTCTTTTGCCCTTCGCTGACCTTGTGAGGGCTTGGCGAGGGAGTCTTGGTTCATCCATTCTGAGAACGTGGCCAAGATAGATCCATCGACGTCTTTTGATGTATCTTGATACGTAGACTTGGTTAAATTCTGTCTTATTGACTCGTTCGATTTAAAGTCGGACCATCTTAATTTTAACATTTGGTAAAATGACCATGATAGAACTGAAAAAAGTAACTTATCACTAAGTGGAAAGTGGTACACGTTTATCAGAACTGGCAGTTGAATATGAGATGGCTAAATAGAATACAAGATAGCTAATTAGAATATGAGATGGCTAAATTGACCATATCGACCATACTAAAGAACAAGGAAGTCATTAAAGCGGCTAGTGTGACAAAAGGATTAAAAGTCCTTGACCAGTTAAAGATCCCAGACATGGAAGGAGTAGAAAAACTTCTGATGGTTTGCAATAAATGTAAGGTATTGTTATTATTAATAATTTTACAGTATTAATACATATTAACATTATCATACAGGTTTCAATAAACAGTATTTGTGCTGTTTTATAATGGGTAACTTTTGGGGGTCTGGAACGGATTAATTCCCTTTACTTTATTTCTTATGTGGAAATTAAATTGGAAAGTCGAACAATTTGAAAGCTGAACTGCCTCCTGGAACAGACTGTATTCAGCTTCTAAAGGTCCACTGTATATGGGAAACATGTAATTTGCAGTGTTTACTTCCTGACCTTTTTCCTTCAAAGCTTGCTCCATCTGAACTGTGTACAACCGATGCCACCATGGGAAAACCTCACTCCCATGGACGCAGCATGCCACATTCTTGCCGTTTAGTTTGCACTGAGGAGGGTAGCCATGGTAGGCAGCTATAGCTGCATAACCCTTTTCTGACGTATCAGCGGTCACTTCACGTAGAGCTCTCTGGAGGCTGAGAATCTCTTCTGGTGTCAAGCTATCAACATTCTTCCTAACCAGCTCGGCCTTGGATAAGCTCAGCTGAAGAAAGGAAGTTTGGATGCTATTATTTGTTTGTCTGTCTACTGATACATGCATCAAACTGAATTCATAATTTGTTATGAAACTTTATTGTAGTTAATATTTTAACAATGCATTATTTTTAAAAAATACATAATGAGAATTAATTGATTTTAAAAATACCTGAATTTAATTGTAAAATTTTGAGAATGAATTTTCTCATGCAGATTGACACGAAACTAATAATAATACAAGCTGATGAACGATGAGAGAAGGCAGCAAATACGAAAACTTTGGTAGGTACTTGGAAGTCTGGTATCTGAACTTACAAAACATAGAGCTACAGTGAGAATCAGATGCGGTCGTGCCATGGCCTACTCAGTTGGCGCAAGTCTCCAACAACCACAGTGGCTGAAGAGCACATACGTGGACGTCTTCTTATACTTCAGCATAATCTGGCATTTTCCAGACTTAGTGGCATAAACCACCATTCAATGAGGTCATTGGAACATGTGGAGGGTAGACAGGATTTAGAACACATCTGCTGATTGAACTTAAATAAAGATATTTCATTGTTAAAAACACAAACTATCTTGCTAATTTTATACTTTCTGTGCATCAAGAATGACGTAGTTACAGCATGTATAGTTCAGCAAATGAATGAAATTATTACCTGCAGCTATGAAACACCTCAACCCATAAAATATTAATGGAACAGTCCACACTTTTGGAAATGATTAGCATACTACGTGATTTTTTTTTTTGTGTTTAATCATGAAAGATTTGCAGGTCAGTGAAGCAAGTACATATCTTGGTTACGCCCATTAACTTTGAGAAATATAACTCTACACGCGGACTGGTGTCACCAGTTCTTGCTGAGGGGACATGTCTCCGCCAGTACATCAAGGTTTCAGTGGGACAAGTGGAACATTCCAACAAGGACACTTTCCTATTAACAGGTGCTACTGAGTCACTGCACTGTGAAGATGGGACACGCCCCTACTGATCTCAGAGAGTAGACTGTCAGTTCTCTCTTGCAGGTTTTTTTATGTAATTTTCTATTGTAAATCCACTAGAAAGATGTTTCAGTGTGGGCGTTGTGAGATGATGTCCCATGTTGCAGTCAGCGACTCACTATTGACATGCTAACGTCAGAGTTGGCGTACCATAGCCGACCAAGACCCGTTTCCACCTCTATTTTAGTACCCCCAGTAACAGGCCTAGCCTGGTTAACGGGACAGGGATCGCCATTGTCTCCATGGCGGTGGAGTCTGCTAAAGAAGTATTTCACATCATTTGCTTTTCAGCTTCAACCAGGGGCTGAAAATACAGCTGTCATAACCCGCTCCCAATTTGATACGAACCTGTGCCTCAACATCGTCACAATACTGCTGCAAGGACCACCAGCTCATAGTTCCAGCCAATTAGAAGAAGAATAAGGAAGAAGAAGACGAATAAGAAGAAGAAAACGTTGTGAAAATATGTAGTGTGGACTGCATGCAGAATACCGCTTTTTCTTTCTTTCTTTCTTTCTGTTTTTAACTTCGGAATATTTTCTCGTCTATAGACACAAGTTGGGTGTTGTCTGTAGACACAACAAGTTGGGTGTTGTCTGTAGACACAACAAGTTGGGCGCTGTCTGTAGACACAACAAGTTGGGCGCTGACTGTAGACACAACAAGTTGGGCGCTGACTGTAGACACAACAAGTTGGGCGCTGACTGTAGACACAGCAAGTTGGACTGACTGTAGACACAACAAGTTGGGTGTTGACTGTAGACACAACAAGTTGGGCGCTGACTGTAGACACAACAAGTTGGGCACTGTCTGTAGACACAACAAGTTGGACTGACTGTAGACACAACAAGTTGGGCGCTGACTGTAGACACAACAAGTTGGGCACTGACTGTAGACACAACAAGTTGGACTGACTGTAGACACAATAAATTGGACCTGACTGTAGACACAACAACTTTGACGCTGTCTGTAGACACGACAAGTTGGGCCTGACTGTAGACACAACAAATTGGGCGCTGACTGTAGACACAATAAGTTGAGCCTGACTGTAGACACAATAAGTTAGGTTCTACCTATAAACACGACAAGTCGTGCCCTGACAATTAAGGAGTATTGCTGGCATTTTATGTATAAATGCAACATCAGCTAACGTTAGCCACCAAAAATTGTTTCGGATATTTTACTTATAAATGCAACATTTGTTAATACTGACAACTAAAGATTATTGGTTAAGTTCTATGTATAAACGCAACTCTATTTCACGTTGACCATGAAGGTTTATATCTAAATTTCATGCATGAATCTAATGTTAACTATCGTCGGGCACCAGAAAGTAATGATAACGTTTCATATTTAAATTTGTATGTGAACATTATAATGAGCAAGAGGAGCTTTTAACTGAACTCAAATAATATTTGGACAGCTGGAGCTGGATTAGGAAAAGTCAGCAATTTAACCTTACGCGATTTATGGTGTAAGAAAGCTAGAAACTGGATAATTAGTTACAAACATGAAAGCAAGAAACTGGATAATTAGTAGCAATCATGAATTTTTAGTTGCTTGTAGAGTGTTTCCTTTTTACCTCCTGTGTTGTTTTCTTCTTTTCGAATAAAAATAGCATTTTGTTGAGCAAATTGTTAGTTTCTTGTTGTTTGTACAGAAAGGAAAATTTTGTGTACACAAAGACACATCTTGTCGTACACAAAGTTTTGTGTTGGGGTAGGGAGAGAATGTGGAGTGTTACCTTTTGGTAGGTAGCGTACAAACGTACAAAATAGTGGAGTGGTTTTATTTCAATATATTTTACCCCCATAATCTACAATAATTCATTCATTAATGTAGCACCATATTTTATATTTGATGCCACGGACCAGTTCAAAGATGAGGTTGTGCATCGTTATATTAAGTATTATGTTGGTTTTCTTGCTTGAGTTTTTTTTTAGGTATCACGGACAAAGACAGATAAAGTGTCAGCCGACTGACATGATGTTTTGGTGGATCACTTGTGCTGGCGAGATTAAAAACAGCTTACTGAGCAGTGAGATTTTAAATAGAGTAATGTGTTGAATCCAAGGTCCAGACGGATATAAATATAGTTATGGCGGCCAGCAGCAAGTCGGATATTTTTTCCTTCAGTGTCTTCGTTCTGGATTAATTAGTTATTTTTTTCCAACATGGATTTATAAATCTTGTGCAGTGACGCAAGGGAGTATAGAACATCTTCATTGTTTCATCGAAAAGAATTTTTCTTCCTAAGAAATACAATCACAAAATATAGAACGGAAAACATATCTCAGCTCAGACAGAACAGGTTGTCAGAAGTTCAAGTGAGAAAGGCACTAAAATAGACGTCAACATAGTACATTATCGCATTAGAAGACTTATCTGAAACTTTAAAATGTATGAACGTCTCAGTATTGGTGAAGGATACGATGTGATAAATCACAACTTTTGATGACAATGTTGATAATTTCGATCTCTGGATAGAGCAAACGGACAGATTTTCTGCAATTAGCAGACTTCACGAGACAGACAAGAAATTCGTTATTCTTGATAAATCTGCCAGATTTCGTATATCCAGTTTTCTTTTTAGCCAGGCGATCAGCTGTACGTAGATTTAAGACAAGAACTGTGCTGTTTCTTTGGATAAACCCTCGACCTGCACAAAAGGCACTTAAACACTAACATGCCATAGTGCAAGGCACAGGCGAACAACGTGTGCTGCAGCTCGCAAGCAAGGTCTTTACTAAATCTGAAATAAAGATCTCTAAAACACACATGTTTGTGACAAATTATTTCATTGATGCTGTGCATGACAAATCATTGAAAGAAAAGTTGTTAGAAACAAGATCCATAACTTTGACGACGCCCGCAAACTGGCGGTGAAAGAAAAACGAAAGTGTACAAGAGACTATTAGCCAGATCAAACAAGGTGAATAGCTTTTCTGTTCAAGATACTACGACAGTAAAAGACTTGTGTTCAACATCAGCTTTCACACAATACACACCACGTACATCTAAAAACTCCACATAGAGCTATGCTGAAAGGAAAGACATAAAGTGTTTTTGTGTGGCAAATGGCAAATGGCATGTGGCAAAAAATTGTTGGCAACCACCTAAAGGAAAACGAACAGACGTGCACAGAGCTTTCACACTAAGAGTCGCTGATTATCCACCACATGAGACCAGAACTCAAAACGTTTTAAAGCACTTAGGGAAATCCAGGGGGATGGTGGTGCAACGACCCGTCCCCCCCCTCCCCACACACAGGACATAAGTGGTCGAAGTACACACATTCAAGCCCTAGGTACTATGTGCACTGTACCCGGCAGATCTAGCAACAAAATACCTCATTCTCTGGTGGATACTGACAGTAACGTGTGTTTGACCAGGAAAAAAAGTCTGATTTCTAGAAAGAAAATACTGTACTTCCTGTTGAGACAGCCCTCTACTGTCAGTACAACCAGCAGATAATGAACAACCAGATGTGACTGGCGAAACTGAACTACCTTCTGAAAGTGCAGGTCAGAAATTCATGCACAAAGAATTAGTGCTATCTAAAATGAATAGACTATGCATTGTTGGAAGAAATTTTCTTGCAAGACAAAATGCTTCGTTAGACTTTGCCACCAAAAGTAATGAAACTTAATGGACAGGCAGTAAAAGTAAGGGAAGAGGAAGAAATGAGCTCCACAGTGAGATCTTTAGTTGACGTGCCACATACATGAATTAAAGCCACATACATGAACTAAAGCCACATACATGAATTAAAGCCACATACATGAACTAAAGCCACATACATGAATTAAAGCCACATACACGAACTAAAGCCACATACATGAACTAAAGCCACATACATGAATTAAAGCCACATACATGAATTAAAGCCACATACATGGATGAAAGCCACATACATGAATTAAAGCCACATACATGAACTAAAGCCACATAGATGAATTAAAGCCACATACATGAAGTAAAGCCACATACATGAACTAAAGCCACATACATGAATTAAAGCCACATACATGAATTAAAGCCACATACATGAACTAAAGCCACATACATGGACATCATCCACTCTAAACTGCAACGAAGCTTGACTGGAATAACAGAATCAGCATGAATGGTCACGTTGCACGATTTTAGTCCACTGTAGACTGAACCTATGATCCAACTGTTGGATCGTCTTGTATACCCAGATATAAAGAGCAGAATTTCAGTGATATTAATAAATGAGTCAAACAAACACATAAGAATTCGAAAGGGAGAAATCATAGCTCAAGGTGGAAATGTTGGTAAAGTAGATGTAACACAGGCAAAATGTTGGTAAAGTAGATGTAACACAGGCAGAATGTTGGTAAAGTAGATGTAACACAGGCAAAATGTTGGTAAAGTAGATGTAACACAGGCAAAATGTTGGTAAAGTAGATGTAACACAGGCAAAATGTTGCTAAAGTAGATGTAACACAGGCAGAATGTTGGTAAAGTAGATGTAACACAGGCAAAATGTTAGTAAAGTAGATGTAACACAGGCAGAATGTTGGTAAAGTAGATGTAACACAGGCAGAATGTTGGTAAAGTAGATGTAACACAGGCAAAGTCAAATAACACAAATGAAGCACCACATAAGTTAGAGGAGAGAATTCAGGAGTTGTTGTCTCAACTACAAGTAAGAATAGGCCGGTAGTAGAGAAGCTAATAATAGACAATCACTGTGTGTTCACATTAAACGACTTCTGAGTTAACGAAGAACTAAAACTATTCAATTAAACATAGATATCGACGAAAGTCCACCCGCCTGCACATATCATTATCTAACTTCACTGAAGTATAGGATATGGTGAGTGGAAACAATTTACTAATGAGGATACTACCCAAAACGGCCAAACCAGTGAACACATGCTATCATTCAACGATATAACGACAAAAATGGACATCTATGCGTATGTTCAGAAAAGATCATCTAAGCATAACGATGCAAATATTACTGGGCAAGATTGATTGCTGAGGTGGTAGAAAACATCTAAAACTGGCTTATTTGCAAAAAGAGAAACCTAAGGGCCTATAAAATACCTATTCAAATTACAGACACGCCTCCACCCTACATGCAGAAAATGAGTACTGACTGTTCAGACCCATACCCAACAACTAGGAGCTGTATGAAGTACATCGCTCATTTCCTTGATGAGTACTCAGGGTGGGCAGGGTGTTTTGCAACTCCCGATATCAAGAGCCTGACAGTTGCTAACGTATTCATGGAAAAGTTTATATTCAGGCATGGAATACCACTAGCTATAGTCACGAATAACGAACAAGAGTTAGGTGGCAATCAATTCCAAGTAGTTAACATTCGTCAAGCCAGAACTGCACCACATCACTCGGGGTTAACATTCACCACATTAGAACTGCACCACAACACTCGGGGTTAACATTCACCACATCAGAACTGCACCACAACACTCGGGGTTAACATTCACCACATCAGAACTGTACCACACCACTCGCGAGCGAATGGGTCGAACTAAGACGACATAGAATCCTGAATGATTGTATATTAAAGTTAGTTCAGAAAGGTCTTACAAGCTGGGGCAAGTATTTACTATCAGCTGTTGCAGTATTTCAGCTGTGTTCACTGGTTTGGCACGAACTACCTGTTAGGTAGTTTCTTCATTACTAAATTGTTTCCACTTACCATATTCTATACTTCAGTGAAGTTAGATAATGCTATGTGTAAGGGGGGGGGGGGTGGACTTTCGTCGGTATCTATGTTTAATTGAATAGTTTCAGTTCTTCGTTAACTCAGAAGTCGTTTAATGCGAAGACACAGTGATTGTCTATTATTAGCTTCTCTACTACCGGCCTATTCTTACTTGTAGTTGAGACAACAACTCCTGAATTCTCTCCTCTAACTTATGTGGTGCTTCATTTGTGTTATTTGACTTTGCCTGTGTTACATCTACCTTACCAACATTTTGCCTGTGTTACATCTGCTTTACTAACATTTTGTCTGCTTTACATCTACTTTAAGAACATTTTGGTTCTTTTACATCTACTTTACCAACATTTTGTCTGTGTTACATCTACTTTATCAACATTTTTTCTGTGTTACATCTAATTTATCAACATTTTTTCTGTGTTATATCTACTTTATCAACATTTTTTCTGTGTTACATCTAATTTATCAACATTTTTTCTGTGTTATATCTACTTTATCAACATTTTGTCTGTGTTACATCTACTTTATCAACATTTTTTCTGTGTTACATCTAATTTACCAACATTTTTTCTGTGTTATATCTACTTTATCAACATTTTTTCTGTGTTACATCTAATTTATCAACATTTTTTCTGTGTTACATCTAATTTACCAACATTTCCACTTTGAGCTATGATTTCTCCCTAAAGAATCTGTGGAGAGGAACAGACAGAACTACAAAAATAAGATTTTTAAGGACATGCATCTTTCCCATCACAACATATGACTATGAGACTGTGGGAAAAAGAAAGAGAGGAAGACCAAGGCGAAGATGGCTGCAAAACATCGTTGATAATCTGCAAATGGATGCATCAGCAGCAGAGCATCTTGTTTACAACCGAGAGGCCTTAATGAGAGCTGTTAGGAGGCAAAGTTCCGCAAAGGACACGCAAACGACTGACTTTCGAGTTGGTTCAGGTTCAGTTGGAGTATTTTAAACTTGTCTCTGGTGAGCTGGGTATTTTTGTGTTCAAATATTCGGGTTTGTTCTTATCCGACGCAAGTGAATGTCCTGGTGTTGGAGTGCCACCATTCTTTATGTGTGTAGTTATGTTGTCATGATCTGAAGCAAGTGAGTCATCAGTTTTGTTCTGTTCTCGCCTCTTATTGTCTGCTTGACTCTGAGCAAGGTATGTATTGTTGTTAGTGTCCGACAAGTTTACTTTTGAAGAAAGTAACTCGAAAACGATCTCAAATAACATTTCAAGAACGGATTCAGCTCATGAGGGACAGAAATAAACATAACCACAGAAATACAAGTGGGCCTTCTAGTAACCCTGAGATCAGACAGTTTGAAAAGCAAGTGGACCGTGATGTGTCTATGCCGCAAAACAACACACAAACAAGCCATCCAGGCGTGTATGACCCTGACTCGACAGGTCGAGTACACGAGAAACAAACCCCGTGGTCAGTTGTTTATTAACACTGACCGGTCTAATTCTTGACCTTAAACAATGATCTAAGAAGAATTTAAAACAATGATCTAAGAAGAATTTAAAACAATGATCTAAGAAGAATTTAAAACAATGATCTAAGAAGAATTTATTTTGATTATTAGCTTTTGTTCCCTTTTGTATTGTTTTCTTATTTCCAAGATAACATATCATTTTGTTGAGAAAACTGTTAGTTTCTTGTTGTGTGTACATCAAGGAAAACTTTCTGTACGACACCAACTCCGGCACAACACACACCACGTACATCTAAAAATCTCCAAAATACAGCTTTGCTGAAAGGTAAGACATAAAGTATTTTGTGTGTGGCAAATGTAATCATTTAGCAAAAAAATTACTGGCAGGCACCTAAAGGAAAACGAAGAGTCGTGCACAGAAGTTTCACACTAAGAGTCGTGCACAGAAGTTTCACACTAACAGTAGTGCACAGAAGTTTCACACTAAGAGTAGTGCACAGAAGTTTCACACTAAGAGTAGTGCACAGAAGTTTCACACTAAGAGTCGTGCACAGAAGTTTCACACTAAGAGTCGTGCACAGACGTTTCACACTAAGAGTAGTGCACAGAAGTTTCACACTAAGAGTCGTGCACAGAAGTTTCACACTAAGAGTCGTGCACAGAAGTTTCACACTAAGAGTCGTACACACAAGTTTCACACTAAGAGTCGTACACACAAGTTTCACACTAAGAGTTGAACACAGAAGTTTCACACAAAGAGTCGCTGACTATCCACAACACCACGACACAACCGGTCAGACGAGAACTCAAACAAGAAGTTTTAACACATTTAGCGAGGGAAACGCAAAGGGAGGGTGGTGCACCGACACGCTAACCCTCCACACAAATATCTATAATAAATTCAATAATATAACGCTATAATTTACATGTTACTAGCAGCTGGATTCTGGGGGCCGTTATAACATGTTTGGCATGTTCATTTTTTATAACGAAAACTTAGAAATAGTTAATATGTATTTAGATTCATCATGAAAATGAGAGTGATACTGGTCATAGAATGTCTCACAAAAATTAACAGACAATATTACAGTATGATAACATTAGCCATCATTACAGAACGCGCAGTCCACAAACACAAATGTAAGAGCTTCATCCAAAACGTGAAAACTCCAGGAATTTCACGTGGAGAAGAAGAGTTTCACCAAGGAGCAGAGATAACGTGGATGTAGAGGGCATATACAAGAAATAAACGTGCATACTTCAAGTACAGGCGACTTAGAACATCGACTTGAGCATACTTCAAGAAATTTAGGGTTGCATGAATCAAACAGGCTGTTTCTGAAGATGTCATCATCATCATCATCATCATCATCATGTGCCGTCTCCCATCTGAAGGTTGCCTCTAACGGTCCACCAAATACCCTCTTTCTGGTTTTCCCATGAACCAGGTCAAGGTCAGTCCATTTTATTCCTTGATGTTATCCAACCACATCTTTGTCGACCTCCTCCTCTTTTTCTTTCAACTTTCATTTATCCAGATAAAGATTTGTTTTGTGTAGTTATTACTGAATAAGGTTTGTGTTCAGGAGATATCCTTTTGTTTGCTCAGTTGTATAGTCTTGATGAAAGGATCTGTTGATCTTAATTTTTCCTAATTTAAATATATATCATGGCATAGGGTTAGGATTAACTATCGTCAGCGTCTTTACTCAATAATTGCTGTCAATGGCTTCATCTGCGTTTCTACCAATAAGATGTTATTTCTTCTGGTGTTTGACCAAAATATTCTTCTAATTCTTCGTAAACATTTAATCTGGAAAGAAGTCAGCTTGTTTTCTATAGATTTGATGACTTTCGAGCATTCACTTCCATAATGTAGTACACATAGAACGTTACTCTTAAATATATTGATATTTGTCATCATCATCATCATCATCATCATCATCGCCTTTCACTCCCTTGAGAGCATAGGCACGGATAAAGACTCTCCAGTCATCCCTGTTCTTGGAATTATTCTCTGCTTCCTTCCATGTGCATCCCTTGTCTCTGAGTACTGTCATAATTTCTCTTCTTGAAGTAAGTCTAGGGATTTCTCGTTTTCTATTTCCTTGAGGATTCCATGTCAGTGCCTGTCTTGCTATGTTGGTGTCGGGTTTCCTCGGAGTGTTGGCCAATCCACCTCCACTTCTTAGACATGATTTGTAGGTTCACAGATTCTTGTCCTGCCCTTTCCCAGACCTCCTTGCTCCTGATCTTGTCCTGCCATTTAATGTTTAAAATCTTCCTCAAGCAGTAGTTCATGAATGTTTGTATTCTCTTTTGTACTGTCTTAATCAAGCTTAGTTTTTTTTTATTTCCTTATGGTCTGCAGCACTACAAAAGCCTGGTTTGCTCTAGTAAGTCTATTTTTGATGTCCTCTCTGCTCTCTCCATCTTCTACTACTCTACTGCCAAGATATACAAATTCGTTGATCTCCTCCATTAACTTGTTTTCTACTCTCAGTACATTTCTGTTGTTCACATTTTGCTTCATTAACTTTGTTTTTCCTACATTTATCTTTAATCCTATATTGCTTATTTTTTCTTGTATATTTTTGTGCCTGTTTGACAATAGACAACTGTCGTCAGTGAAGTCAAGGTCCTCCAGCACTGTGTCGAGGGTCTATTGTAATCCTCTGCGTTTATCTGATGTTGCCTCCTTCACTAATCAGTCTATTGTTCCAATAAATAATGTTGATGATAGTACACATCCCTGCTTCACTCCTGTTTGTACCCTGAGTTGTTCTCCACAGATCACTTTGCAATGAACACCCTAATATAGGGATTTGATGACATTCACTATCTTCTGAGGGAAGCCAAGCCATCTTGGAATTTTCCACAGTGCATCTCTGCTGACACTGTCGAAGGCTTTCTCAGAATCTATAAACAATGCATATGTTGTGCTATGCCTGTCATTTGTCTATTCTAATATTTGTCTAAGTACAAATATGTGGTCTATACGTGATCTTCCTTTCCTAAATCCTGCCTGCTCTTTCCGAAGTTTCCCCACAAAGGCTGGTACAATGCTAATGATGATTATGTGGCAGAATACTTTGCTGGTGAGTGGCAGGAGGGTAATGCCTCTCCAGTTCCCACAGTTTATGAGGTTACCCTTCTTTGGTAGTTTTTCTATAAGTCCAGCTTTCCACTCTTCTTGAGCTTTTTCTAGATCCCAAATTTTTCTACTGTAATATCCGGCAGAGTTATTTTAGTGTTTCTATCTCTTCTGCTTTCAAAATCTCAACAGTCACTTCATCTTCACCTGGTGCCCTGTCTAATTTTAGCTTCTTTATTGCCTCCTTTACTTCACTTACTGTTATTGGTCCTGTATTCATATTTAGTTCTGTTTTTGCATCAGGTATGTCTACTGTTTGTGCTGCTCGTGTTCCGTTTAGTAGGATGTTGAAATGTTCCCTCCATCTTTCAATTTTTTTTTCTCTTTCTCCACTGATCTGTTGTCCCTTGTGTATCCTTACTGCACTCTCACATCTTGTGCTGAAGTTACCTGTCATCTGCTTTGTGATTTTTTAGATAGTTTTTATGTTATCTTGTGATAGTATTTTATATAAAGAAAAAAAAGATTATATAAAGTATATAATACATGATAAATTTAGTATTTTTGATGGTTTGATTAAAGCCCTTACTTAATTATTGCGAGGAGGGTCAGGAAAAGGTCAGTTAAGGACATTGGAAAAATCGCGGGGAATCATGAACTTTATCCTGACATGTTTTATGAAAGTTAAATTGGAAAGTCCGGTTAGTTTTTCACTGAAGGTCATTTTTGGACGTTGATATCCCGAGATTTTGATGACTTTTATTGAACTTTCTCTGGACATGTTTTTATAGCTAGCTAAATTTAGGTTGGTTTTTTTTTTTAGAGACAGGTCAAAGGTCTGTAAACAGGCGATTTCACGAAATTTATGGTACAAAAGTTCAGGGCATGAGTCAAGTTTTGTGAACTCGCACGAAGTTAGGTATCTCATGCTATAGTGAAAGTCATAACAAATACCTTTTGTGTGAATGTGAATTTCACGGAGAGAAAGTTCTAGAAGGATGGCAGAGAAAATGCCTGTTATATAAATGAACTCGGAGCTGAGTTGAGGTATTACTGATTATGAGGAAAGTTAGAGAGTCATGTAGAAGTTGTGTTTGAGTTTTTCTAGAACTCGCTGTTGAGTAGAAGTTTTCCAGTTATGCCTTAGATTCATTGCTATAGTAATTGTCCTGTAGGATAAAGTTTTGTAGCAAGAATGTAATCAGTGTAGTAATATTGCTATTGACTAGACTGAAAGGGTTACAGTGGTTCTCACCTTTTTGAGGATGTGTGGTATTGTGGATGATTTTTTGAGTTTCAAAGAAGTGTAAGTTGTGCCTTCATTTGTAACTACTCTGATGTTGGTTATTATTTCCTTCCCCATGGCATTGCTCTCATGCCCGGGAAGTACAGTGTACTTTTTGTGATCACCCTGCCATGTTGGCAGCTCTTTGTTTTGCCTCATCCACATAGTTCATCCAACATTCTATTCACTCAATAAATGTTGACTTTGTATTGTAACTTGAACTCTTGCTTCCTTCATGAGTTCAAATGTGAGTCTAGTCGTGTGTGTGGAAAGTACTGTGATACTATGTGGTTATTGTTAAGTTGACGAACCTGGTTTTGTTGTTAAGTCACGTAGTGTATAATAATGTGACAATATGTGCTTGGTTTAACAACAAGTACCAAGCTTACGGCAACAACAAGATGTAATAATTCAGTACAGCAGTTTTAAAATCTTTAATAGCAACAGACCACTCTATACAAGTATCATCGTTCACACTCGTATTCTCCTAGCAGCTGCACTCTAGAGAGAGACACTAATACTATTTGCAGATGATGATAAAATATTCCACAAGCTAATTGAAGAGAACCAAATACTGGTTAAATCTGCACATGCTCCTTTCTCTGCTGCTTCTGCTAAGTTGTCGTAGTACTGATGTTTATCCTGACGGCATGATTCCGTCACTTCTTTGTCTTTATTTTGCATAGTTATTTAAGACTTTTTCTTTTAGATTTTTTATTTAATGCTCAGTCATTTTTTCTTGATTTCCTTTCTTTGTTCTATAGTTTCCCATGTGGTTTGCTTATCCATTCCTCTTTTCTCCTTTTCCGATATCGCAGCAGCTTTTTTGCTGTTTCCTGTAGTGTTTCGCCTTTCACATCAACTCGTCAGACTTTTCAGTATCATTTCTCTTGGTCTTCTCCTGCCTCTTCTTCCCTCTAGTTTTCCTGCTGTTATAATATTTTCAATGCCCCCTCTTCTCATTGCATGTCCTATGAAAGTACATTGTCTTAGATGGTATTTCATATATTCTTAAAATTCTCGACAATGATTCTCTGTGTATGCTATCAAATGCCTTTTTAAAGTCTATGAAGTTCAGGATTAATGGTCTTTGCTCTTCAATATGTTCTTCAAATATTATTCTTAGAGTAAAGATCTGGTCAAGACAGTTTGTCCCTTTTCGAAATTCTGCCTGTTCTTCTCTCACTGCTGCATCCACTATATCTTGAATTCTATTCAGAATAGCTTTGCAAAATACTTTTGACACAACTGTAAGGTTACTCCTCTCCTGTTATTCCAATCGCTAAGTTTGACTTTATTTTAACAATGATTCTTTTTTCCACTTAGAAGGGACTTTTTCATCTTTCGAAATGCTTTTAAACAATTATCTGTAGCTGGTTCATGTTGTCAATGTTAATAGGTTTTAATATTTCTGGTGTTATTTCATCTTCACTTGTAGCTTTGTTGTTAGCCATTAGATTCACTGCTGTTTCAATTTCATGCAATGTTTAACCAGTCTCTGTCTTTTTGATGTTCAAAGTAAGGCCTTTCTTTTCACTTACTTTAGTGACTTTATCCATGAGACCTTTTGCAGGTCTTGTTGGTTCTCAGCATACCGAAGGTTGTTAATATTGTATCCTCTTACTTTTATACCTGGTTCAGTGATAATCATTTTCAGACAGAATATTCTCGATGTACAGAGAAAAAAGGTCTGGAGATAGTACACATCCCTGTCGCACTCCTTGTTTTATTGGTTTATATATATATATATATATATATATATATATATATATATATATATATATATATATATATCTTATATCCTTCCCGTGCCGTTAAATGTCACATAGGGCTCGCAAAGTAGTTCGCCAATTTTTCCTGTCTTCGGCGAGTCTTTCAACCTCATCAAAGGATTTTATGCCTGTTAATGTAGCCATATATATATATATATATATATATATATATATATATACATATATATATATACACACACACACTAGCTGATTGCCGGGTATTTATTTATCCCAATTAACAAAGTTCTATTCATTTCCACACATTTCTAGACGGTTCTGTAACGTTCTATTCATTTCCACAGCCTTCTAGAAGGTTCTACAATGTTCTATTCATTTTCACAACCTTCTAGAAGAGTCTACAGAGTGACTCTTCTACAGAGTTCTATTCCTTCTATTCGACTAAACGTGGGCATAATTGTCATCAGGACTGTCACCAATCAGCTTAGCAACACTGAACACCGTGGATTCCACACTAATCTCGGTCAATTTGGACATTTTATTTTTCACCACTTCTCATCCACCCCCACCCCCCATGCCGATGGAGGTGAACTTGCGAGTGCCACTATTCATCTCAGAGACCCAGAAAACTATGGATTTGACAGTAATATCGATCGTTTTTTTATTATTTGTACATGTCACCCCATCCCACCCAACCCATAGGACCCCATGCCGATTTAGGCTGAACCTGGGCTTAAACGGCATCGAAAGTGTCACTATTCATCTCTGCGATCCAGAAAACTATGGATTCGACACTAATATCAGTCATTTTCGATTATTTTAACATGTTTTCCCCCACCCCCCCCCCCCATGCCGATGGGGCTTACCTTGTACTTAAACGACATAGAGAATGTCCCTATTCATCTTAAGGACCCAGAAAACTATGGATTCGATACTAATATCGATAGTTTTAGATGCTTGGTACATGCACCCCTTTCCCACCCCTAGCCCCAGGGCCCTCCCAAGTCGATGGGGGCTGAGCTTGGACTTAAACGGCATCGGGTGTGTCATTATCCATCTCAGCGACCCAAAAACTATGGATTCGACACTAATATCGGTCGTTTTCGATGATGTGTAAATGTCACCCCATCCCTCCCCACTGTTAGCCATCCTCCCTCATGTGGTTGGTGGCTGATCAAACACTGCATAGGCGCTCTCTGTTATAAAATAAGCACTCTGACCATTTTTTTCTAAATGGACGCCGAGGTGAAAAACAGTAGGGTGTCTTTCGTGAATCAGAAATCTGCTCTGTGTATGTTTCTCGTTATCAATGCCAAAGGTTTGGCATCTCAGCAGATATAACGTCATCGATTTGTGTGGGCTGACCTTTGTCCGCCACGACCAACAATCGAAAGCAGGCATAAATATAACGGGAGTTACTTACCGTCGTTCAGTGGGGGTATTTTTGCATCGATCGCAACCCCTACCACACAGCCCCCCCCCCCCACCCTCAGGGGTCCTAGTGATTCTGTTACTCTCACGGTGTATTGTTCAGATAGTAAGTCATATGTGTGAGAAGTTTAGTTGAAATTGCTCCAGGCGTTCCAGCGTGATGCTCTAACATACTTATATAATACATACACACATGTTCATATTAATGAAATATCACACTAATGAACATTCACCAACTGCTATTCAGTCTTCATGGAATAAAAATCAGTGCCTATAAAAAAAAAGTAAAATAGTACGTACATTTCATGAATCATTGAGGCATGTGGTCAACATCGACTACATACTGGAAAAGTTGTAGGAGAAGCATAGTTTTCATACAGGCTACGAGGGTATTCTAAAGATGAGCAGCAGGTTAAGCAAAGCTTTTCTTGAACAGATTAAAGTCTAGGCTGTGGAAGAACATTGTTTAAGCGTTGGATAAACTTTGGATTAGACTTACAGCTTCTATTAGTAAGACGGAATTCGGTGAACTAACATGGCTTTGGTGAATAAGGACCTGTTTTTAAAAAGCAGCATTCTGAGATGTTTTTGGTGATCTGTGCATGTATGATCTTTGTCACTAATAACCTTTTCTGCTCTTTACTGAAGTGAGTAAAGCCTCTTTGTATCTGTACTGAGCAGCCATACCAGATTGTGTTGTGTCCGTGAAAGAGAGAGGGATAGAGCGAGAGGGATAGAGCGGGAGAGAGAGCGAAGAGAGAGCGAGGGACAGAGAGAGTGAGAGAGAGCGAGTGAGAACGAGAGAGAAAGAGAGCGAGAGAGAGAGAGAGAGAGAGCGTGAGAACAAACGAACGAACGAATATACTTTATTTTGAATTGGGCAGGCAGGATCGTCTGACATTCTGCCCTTCATCATACAGCTTTCACTCAGTCACAGTCATTCAGCATTTGTTAATGAGCATAATAATCACGAAGACACACTAAATGATTACATAAATAAAAGATAAACTTATCTCCACACTCTGATTTATGCAACAACGTGAATTAAACTTGCATTCTTACATTCATAACTAACAAATTTATAGAAAAGTAGTATTTAAAAAATTACAACACTCAAGCCATACTTTAAACTACTTTAAACTATGCTTAGGGAGGCATATAGTCCATATAAAACAGATGTTGACAAAGTTTAAAGTTATAAGAACGAATATTACTTATAAGTTTTATGTGATTTGGTAGGGCATTCCAAAGGTGGGCAGTTGAGTAAGAGAAGCTTTTTTTAAACATTTGAAGCCTTGGTTTTGGGAGAATACAATTGCTTAAGAGTTGACTGTGTTTTGGGTTGGATTTGAACAACGACCACAGATAGGATGGAGCATTGTGCGATAGAATTTTGTGAATGAACTTGATGATGATGATGAATGAACTTGGCCTTGTTGAAAAGAAATCTCTTCTTGAGGGGCATACTATCAATATGTTTGTCCTTATTTGTAATACGTGCTGCATGTTTGTCATCTATAAGCTTTACTGCTCGTTTTTTAAGTGAGTAGAGTCTTTTCATATTTAACAAGGAACAACCATCCCAGACTGTGGAGCAGTAGTCCAAGTGTGTTTGTATCTGTGATATGTAGTATGTTTTTCTGGTGTCTATGTCAAGAAAATGTTTAATTTTAGTAAACTGGTAAAATTTGTGTGCAATGAGTTTGGTTAGATTGTCTACATGATCTAACCAAACTCCTTGCACAAAAAGTGTACCAATTTACTATTTTGCAAGTTATTCTGAATAGAATTCAAGATATAGTGTATGCAACAGTGAAAGAAGAACAAGCAAGATTTCGAAAAGAGAGAAGCTGCCTTGATCAGATCTTTACTCTAAGAATAATACTTGAAGAACATATTGAAAAGCAAAGACTATTAATCCTGAACTTCATAGACTTTAAAAAGGCATTTGATAGCATACACAGAGAATCATTGTGGAGAATTTTAAGAATATATGGAATATCATCTAAGATTGTCAACATCCTTAGAGATCCCTACAATGGATATGTTTGCGCAGTCAATACAGAAGAAGGAATGAGTGAATGGTTCCAGACTGAAACAGGCATGAAACAAGGATGTATATTATCTCCCTTGTTTTTTTTAAAAATTGCCATAGACTTCATAATGAAAAAATGTTGCATAGGTAAAACTAGCATTTATTGGGTACATGAGACCCAAATGGAAGATCTCGCTTTTGCAGATGATGTAACTCGTATCAGCGACAATATGAAATCAATGAAAGTAAAAACAGAAACCCTGTCTTCAATGGCCAGTAAAATAGGACGTGAAATTAACAAGGATAAAACAAAACTAATGAAACTTCTCCTTAACCACGAAGGAAAAATATACGTAGAAGGAACAGCTGTTCAAGAAGTAAACGATTTTGCATATCTCGGCAGCTACATAGACTAGGATGATGACACCAGAAAGGAAGTTAGAATTCAAATTGCAAAAGCTGCACTGACCTTCAAGAATCTTAAAAACATATGACATTCAAAAGTTATAAGCACAAAAACGAAATTAAGATTATTAAATTAAAATGTAATATCCACCCTCATGTATGCATGTGAAAGCTGGAAAATAACTAAAGAAATAGAGAAATAAATTAGACTATTTTGAAAACAGATGCCTAAGTAAAATACTACTCTGTATAAAGTGGAACGAATTCTAGAACAACGCAGAGATAAGACAGATGAGCAAACAAGAACATGTCTCATGGGTGATCAGAAAAAGATGGACATATGTCGGTCATGTGATGAGAAGAAACAATCAGAGGATCCCCAAACAAGCTATCGAGTGGAACACAACAGGCAGAAAAAAAAAAAGAATTTTAAACTCTAAAGAGAACATTGTTAAGAGAGGCCAGTTCAGTGGGCATAATATCCCTTGATGAGATTGAAAAACTCGCCGAAGACAGGAAATCTTGGCTAACTACCATGCGGGTCCTATGTGACGTTTAGCACACGGGAAGGATGTAAGAAGTAAGATGTAAGATACACGAAACTCAGAACAAAGTTTTTTCCCGTGAGTCTGAATTTCACGGAGATAAAGTTCAGGAAGGACGGTAGGGAAAGTCAGCTATATTTAAAAAAAAAAAAAAATTAGGAAAGAGCAGTTGGAAAGTTTTTCAGTAGCAGTTTCGGTTGAGTTCAGTTCAGACTAGGAATGAAGTGTCACGATGTAGGGATTTTGAGACAGAGCTACTTGCTCTTTGTTGGAATGTGTGGTTGGTAGAACTTCTTTCTAGATGCAGATAGCAGTGGCAGTGTCCTTTTTAGGGCAATTTGGTAGTTAAAAATGTTGACAGTTTGTAGTATTGTTCTTGTCAGGACAAAAGTGTTTCTCAATGGTTTTCAATTTTAAGAAATTGTGTTGTGTTTATTGTGGGGATCAGTTTAGAATTTCTGCAAATTGTAAGCAGATTTATTGTAACTATTGTTTTGTTAGTTTTCACATCCTGATGGTAAAGAAGTTCTTGCCCGGGAAGTTAAGTTCTTATGTCTGTTTTGTCACTGACGTATGGCAGTAGTTTTCCTCATCTTCTTTTCCATCATCCTCATTAATAAATCTTCTGTCGAATTGTCACTATATTAACGTGTCTGTTGAATCCCATGATTGTCAGAAGTGTCGCCTGTGAGCCTGCTTGTGCTGTCTAAAGTGTTATGGTTGTTCTAGTTTCTGTGAGCCTGGTGTACTGTCTAAAGTGTTATGTTTGTTCTAGTGTCTGTGAGTCTGCTTGTTCTGTCTAAAGTGTTATGTTTGTTCTAGTGTCTGTGAGCCTGCTTGTGCTGTCTAAAGTGTTAAGGTTGTTCTAGTGTCTGTGAGTCTGCTTGTGTCGTCTAAAGTGTTATGTTTGTTCTAGTGTCTGTGAGTCTGCTTGTTCTGTCTAAAGTGTTATGGTTGTTCTAGTTTCTGTGAGCCTGGTGTACTGTCTAAAGTGTTATGGTTGTTCTAGTGTCTGTAAGCCTGCTTGTTCTATCCAAAGTGTTATGGTTGTTCTAGTGTCTGTGAGCCTGCTTGTTGTGTCTAAAGTGTTATGTTTGTTCTAGTGTCTGTAAGCCTGCTTGTGCTGTCTAAAGTGTTACGGTTGTTCTAGTGTCTGTGAGTCTGCTTGTGTCGTCTAAAGTGTTATGTTTGTTCTAGTGTCTGTGAGCCTGCTTGTGCTCACTAAAGTGTTATGTTTGTTCTAGTGTCTGTGAGTTTGCTTGTGCTGTCTAAAGTGTTATGGTTGTTCTAGTGTCTGTGAGCCTGCTTGTGCTGTCTAAAGTGTTATGATTGTTCTAGTGTCTGTGAGTCTGCTTGTGTCATCTAAAGTGTTATGATTGTTCTAGTGTCTGTGAGTCTACTAGTGTCATCTAAAGTGTTAAGATTGTTCTAGTGTCTGTGAGTCTACTTGTGTCATCTAAAGTGTTAAGATTGTTCTAGTGTCTGTGAGACTGCTTGTGCTGACAAAAGTGTTATGATTGTTCTAGTGTCTGTGAGTCTACTTGTGTCATCTAAAGTGTTATGATTGTTCTAGTGTCTGTGAGTCTGCTTGTGCTGTCTAAAGTGTTAAGGTTGTTCTAGTGTCTGTGAGTCTGCTTGTTCTGTCTAAAGTGTTATGATTGTTCTAGTTTCTGTGAGTCTGTGAGTCTGCTTGTGCTGTCTAAATTGTTAAGATTGTTCTAGTGTCAGTGAGTCTGCTTGTGCTGTCTAAAGTGTTATGTTTGTTCTAGTGTCTGTGAGTCTGCTTGTGTCATCTAAAGTGTTATGTTTGTTCTAGTGTCTGTAAGCCTGCTTGTGCTGTCTAAAGTGTTAAGGTTGTTCTAGTGTCTGTGAGTCTGCTTGTGTCGTCTAAAGTGTTATGTTTGTTCTAGTGTCTGTGAGCCTGCTTGTGCTCACTAAAGTGTTATGTTTGTTCTAGTGTCTGTGAGCCTGCTTGTTCTGTCTAAAGTGTTATGTTTGTTCTAATGTCTGTGAGTCTGCTTGTGTCGTCTAAAGTATTATGTTTGTTCTAGTGTCTGTGAGCCTGCTTGTATCGTCTAAAGTGTTAAGGTTGTTCTAATGTCTGTGAGATTGCTTGTGCTGTCTAAAGTGTTATGGTTGTTCTAGTGTCTGTGAGCCTGCTTGTGCTGTCTAAAATGTTATGATTGTTCTAGTGTCTGTGAGTCTGCTTGTGTCATCGAAAGTGTTATGATTGTTCTAGTGTCTGTGAGTCTACTTGTGTCATCTAAAGTGTTAAGATTGTTCTAGTGTCTGTGAGTCTACTTGTGTCATCTAAAGTGTTAAGATTGTTCTAGTGTCTGTGAGTCTACTTGTGTCATTTAAGTGTTATGATTGTTCTAGTGTCTGAAAATCTACTTGTGTCATCTAAAGTGTTATGATTGTTCTAGTTTCTGTGAGTCTACTTGTGTCATCTAAAGTGTTATGGTTGTTCTAGTGTCTGTGAGCCTGCTTGTGCTGACTAAATTGTTATGATTGTTCTAGTGTCTGTGAGTCTGATTGTGTCATCTAAAGTGTTATGATTGTTCTAGTGTCTGTGAGTCTGCTTGTGCTGTCTAAAGTGTTAAGGTTGTTCTAGTGTCAGTGAGTCTGCTTGATCTGTCTAAAGTGTTATGATTGTTCTAGTTTCTGTGAGTCTGTGAGTCTGCTTGTGCTGTCTAAATTGTTAAGATTGTTCTAGTGTCAGTGAGTCTGCTTGTGCTGTCTAAAGTGTTATGGTTGTTCTAGTTTCTGTGAGCTTGCTTGTGCTGTCTAAAGTGTTATAATTGTTCTAGTGTCTGTGAGTCTGCTTGTTCTGTCTAAAGTGTTATGATTGTTCTAGTGTCTGTGAGCCTGTGAGCTTGCTTGTGCTGTCTAAAGTGTTATGATTGTTCTAGTTTCTGTGAGCTTGCTTGTGCTGTCTAAAGTGTTATGATTGTTCTAGTTTCTGTGAGCTTGCTTGTGCTGTCTAAAGTGTTATAATTGTTCTATTGTCTGTGAGTCTGCTTGTGCTGTCTAAAGTGTTATGATTGTTCTAGTGTCTGTGAGCCTGTGAGCTTGCTTGTGCTGTCTAAAGTGTTATGGTTGTTCTAGTGTCTGTGAGCCTGCTTGTGCTGTCTAAAGTGTTTTGATTGTTATAGTGTCTGTGAGTCTGCTTGTGTCATCTAAAGCGTTAAGATTGTTCTAGTGTCTGTGAGTCTACTTGTGCTGTCTAAAGTGTTATGATTGTTCTAGTGTCTGTGAGTCTGCTTGTTCTGTCTAAAGTGTTATGTTTGTTCTAGTGTCTGTGAGTCTCCTTGTGCTGTCTAAAGTGTTATGGTTGTTCTAGTGTCTGTGAGTCTGCTTGTGCTATCTAAAGTGTTAAAATTGTTCTAGTGTTTGTGAGTCTGCTTGTGTCATCTAAAGTGTTAAGATTGTTATAGTGTCTGTGAGTCTGCCTGTGTGATCTAAAGTGTTAAGATTGTTCTAGTGTCTGTGAGTCTGCTTGTGCTGTCTAAAGTGTTATGGTTGTTCTAGTGTCTGTGAGCCTGTGAGCTTGCTTGTGCTGTCTAAAGTGTTATGATTGTTCTAGTTTCTGTGAGCTTGCTTGTGCTGTCTAAAGTGTTATGATTGTTCTAGTTTCTGTGAGCTTGCTTGTGCTGTCCAAAGTGTTATAATTGTTCTATTGTCTGTGAGTCTGCTTGTGCTGTCTAAAGTGTTATGATTGTTCTAGTGTCTGTGAGCCTGTGAGCTTGCTTGTGCTGTCTAAAGTGTTATGGTTGTTCTAGTGTCTGTGAGCCTGCTTGTGCTGTCTAAAGTGTTTTGATTGTTATAGTGTCTGTGAGTCTGCTTGTGTCATCTAAAGTGTTAAGATTGTTCTAGTGTCTGTGAGTCTGCTTGTGCTGTCTAAAGTGTTATGATTGTTCTAGTGTCTGTGAGTCTGCTTGTTCTGTCTAAAGTTTTATGTTTGTTCTAGTGTCTGTGAGTCTGCTTGTGCTGTCTAAAGTGTTATGGTTGTTCTAGTGTCTGTGAGTCTGCTTGTGCTATCTAAAGTGTTAAAATTGTTCTAGTGTCTGTGAGTCTGCTTGTGTCATCTAAAGTGTTAAGATTGTTATAGTGTCTGTGAGTCTGCCTGTGTGATCTAAAGTGTTAAGATTGTTCTAGTGTCTGTGAGTCTGCTTGTGCTGTCTAAAGTGTTATGGTTGTTCTAGTGTCTGTGAGTCTGCTTGTGTTGTCTAAAGTGTTATGGTTGTTCTAGTGTCTGTGAGTCTGCTTGTTCTGTATAAAGTGTTATGTTTGTTCTAATGTCTGGGAGTCTGCTTGTGTCGTCTAAAGTATTATGTTTGTTCTAGTGTCTGTGAGCCTGCTTGTATCGTCTAAAGTGTTTTGGTTGTTCTAATGTCTGTGAGTTTGCTTGTGCTGTCTAAAGTGTTATGGTTGTTCTAGTGTCTGTGAGCCTGCTTGTGCTGTCTAAAATGTTATGATTGTTCTAGTGTCTGTGAGTCTGCTTGTGTCATCGAAAGTGTTATGATTGTTCTAGTGTCTGTGAGTCTACTTGTGTCATCTAAAGTGTTAAGATTGTTCTAGTGTCTGTGAGTCTGCTTGTTCTGAAGTGTAATGATTGTTCTAGTGTCTGTGAGCCTGTGAGCTTGCTTGTGCTGTCTAAAGTGTTATGATTGTTCTAGTGTCTGTGAGTCTACTTGTGTCATATAAAGTGTTATGATTGTTCTAGTTTCTGTGAGCTTGCTTGTGCTGTCTAAAGTGTTATAATTGTTCTAGTGTCTGTGAGTCTGCTTGTGCTGTCTAAAGTGTTATGATTGTTCTAGTGTCTATGAGCCTGTGAGCTTGCTTGTGCTGTCTAAAGTGTTATGGTTGTTCTAGTGTCTGTGAGTCTGCTTCTGTCATCTAAAGTGTTAAGGTTGTTCTAGTGTCTGTGAGTCTGCTTGTTCTGTCTAAAGTGTTATGGTTGTTCTAGTGCCTGTAAGCCTGTGAGCTTGCTTGTGCTGTCTAAAGTGTTATGGTTGTTCTAGTGTTTGTGAGTCTGCTTGTGCTGTCTAAAGTGTTATGGTTGTTCTAGTGCCTGTGAGCCCTCTTGTACTGTCTAAAGTAGTATGGTTGTTCTAGTGTCTGTGAGTCTGCTTGTGCTGTCTAAAGTGTTATGGTTGTTCTAGTGTCTGTGAGTCTGCTTGTGCTGTCTAAAGTGTTATGGTTGTTCTAGTGTCTGTGAGCCTGTGAACTTGCTTGTGCTGTCTAAAGTGTTATGGTTGTTCTAGTGTCTGTGAGTCTGCTTGTGCTGTCTAAAGTGTTATGGTTGTTCTAGTGTCTGTGAGCCTGTGAACTTGCTTGTGCTGTCTAAAGTGTTATGGTTGTTCTAGTGTCTGTGAGTCTGCTTGTGCTGTCTAAAGTGTTATGGTTGTTCTAGTGTCTGTGAGTCTGCTTGTTCTGTCTAAAGTGTTATGGTTGTTCTAGTGTCTGTGAGTCTGCTTGTGCTGTCTAAAGTGTTAAGATTGTTCTAGTGTCTGTGAGTCTGCTTGTGCTGACTAAAGTGTTATGATTGTTCTAGTGTCTGTGAGTCTGCTTGTGCTGTCTAAAGTGTTTTGATTGTTATAGTGTCTGTGAGTCTGCTTGTGTCATCTAAAGTGTTAAGATTGTTCTAGTGTCTGTGAGTCTGCTTGTGCTGTCGAAAGTGTTATGGTTGTTCTAGTGTCTGTGAGTCTGCTTGTTCTGTCTAAAGTGTTATGTTTGTTCTAGTGTCTGTGAGTCTGCTTGTGTTGTCTAATGTGTTATGGTTGTTCTAGTGTCTGTGAGTCTGCTTGTGCTGTCTAAAGTGTTAAGATTGTTCTAGTGTCTGTGAGTCTGCTTGTGCTGTCTAAAGTGTTATGATTGTTCTAGTGTCTGTGAGTCTGCTTGTGCTGTCTAAAGTGTTAAGGTTGTTCTAGTGTCTGTGAGTCTGCTTGTGTTGTCTAAAGTGTTATGGTTGTTCTAGTATCTGTGAGTCTGCTTGTGCTGTCTAAAGTGTTATGGTTTTTTCTAGTGTCTGTGAGTCTGCTTGTGTTGTCTAAATTTTTATGGTTGTTCTAGTGTCTGTGAGTCTGCTTTTGCTGTCTAAAGTGTTATGGTTTTTTCTAGTGTCTGTGAGTCTGCTTGTGTTGTCTAAAGTGTTATGATTGTTCTAGTGTCTGTGAGTCTGCTTGTACTACCTAAAGTGTTATGGTTGTTCTAGTGTCTGTGAGTCTGCTTGTTCTGTCTAAAGTGTTATGGTTGTTCTAGTGTCTGTGAGCCTGCTTGTGTCATCTAAAGTGTTATGGTTGTTCTAGTGTCTGTGAGTCTGCTTGTGCTGTCTAAAGTGTTATGGTTTTTTCTAGTGTCTGTGAGTCTGCTTGTGTTGTCTAAATTTTTATGGTTGTTCTAGTGTCTGTGAGTCTGCTTTTGCTGTCTAAAGTGTTATGGTTTTTTCTAGTGTCTGTGAGTCTGCTTGTGTTGTCTAAAGTGTTATGATTGTTCTAGTGTCTGTGAGTCTGCTTGTACTACCTAAAGTGTTATGGTTGTTCTAGTGTCTGTGAGTCTGCTTGTTCTGTCTAAAGTGTTATGGTTGTTCTAGTGTCTGTGAGCCTGCTTGTGTCATCTAAAGTGTTATGGTTGTTCTAGTGTCTGTGAGTCTGCTTGTGTCATCTAAAGTGTTATGATTGTTCTAGTGTCTGTGAGTCTGCTTGTGCTGTCTAAAGTGTTAAGGTTGTTCTAGAGTCTGTGAGTCTGCTTGTTCTGTCTAAAGTGTTATGGTTTTTCTAGTGTCTGTGAGTCTGCTTGTGCTGTCTAAAGTGTTATGGTTGTTCTAGTGTCTGTGAGTATGCTTGTGTCATCTAAAGTGTTATGGTTGTTCTAGTGTTTGTGAGTCTACTTGTGCTGTCTAAAGTGTTATGTTTGTTCTAGTGTCTGTGAGTCTGCTTGTGTCATCTAAAGTGTTATGTTTGTTCTAGTGTCTGTGAGTCTGCCTGTGTCATCTAAAGTGTTAAGTTTGTTCTAGTGTCAATGAGTCTGGGAATGTGTGCATTCATTATGAGGATAACTAGAACATGATATGAAGTTACACAAATAAAAGTCAAAATTCTAATATTAAACACTAGACAACTAAATTCAGTGGTTCTCAAGTGGTTCAGATCAACCACAACCACTTGTAAAGTTCTTCCTAGCTGTGTATTTTGGCAGCAATAAGATAACAAGAATTAGTTCTGCTAAAATCATGTTAGAATAATGTTAAATTGGCACCATCTTGTCTCTGGCACACATAATAGCAATTCTGTTAAATGTGGTTACTGAATAACATTATAGTCAAAATCTTACCAAAGCTGTGGTTATTGACTAACATTATAGTCAAAATCTTCACAAAGCTGTGGTTATTGAATAACATTATGATAAAAAAAAAATATTGACCATCCTGTGAGATATTTACTAAAATATTCACACATTTGTGGCAGGTAAGAATACAGTTCTAGAATGTTCACATTAATCCTTGTAATTTGGAGAAGAAAGAAAATGGAAATTAAACTTTGTCATGAAAAAAAAGGCACTTAATACAAAAGCTACAAACAGAGTCAGCCAAAGTTTCAACCATTTGTCTACAGAGACAGACATTACAGTAGCATCATAACTTTAAAAAATATGACAATATAAGATATTTTGGGTACCTTTTACATTTTAAAACTGTAAAACTCTTCTCTACTTTTCAGATTGTGTTCTAGATTGGTCTTACGAAAATGTTTTAGAGTAACTTTTGTTTTCAGTCTATGAGGTTGTGATTTTATAATTATCTGGAAATAATGTTTTTGTTGCTCATTTATTTTTGTATTTCCAGGCAGAAATCAGTTTTTGATTTCCATGATGTGGTTGAAGTCAAGTGTGTAAGACAAAAGTCTGAATGAAACATAAAATAATGTGAACATTTTCACCTTCAGTATTCAAAACTGTTATATTTTATCTTATCTTATATCCTTCCCGTGCCGTTAGACGTCATATAGGGCTCGCAAAGTAGTTCGCCAGTTTTTCCTGTCTTCGGCGAGTCTTTCAACCTCAACAAAGGATTTTATGCCTGTTAATTTGGCCTCTCTTAATAATGTCCTCTTCAGAGTTTCACGCGGTCTGCCCCTTTTTCTTCGGCCTGTTGTGTTCCACTTGATAGCTTGTTTTGGGATTCTCTGATCATTTCTTCTCATCAAGTGACCAACATATGTCCATCTCCTTTTCCTGATCACCCGTGAGACTGGTTGTTGTTCAGTCATCTGTCTTATCTCTGCATTGTTCTTGAATTCATTCCACTTGATGCCAAGTATTTTCCTTAGGCATTTGTTTTCAAAAAAGTCTAATTTCTTTTCTATTTCTTTAGTTGTTTTCCAGCTTTCGCATGCATAAATGAGGGTGGATATTACATTTGAATTGAATAGTCTTAACTTGGTTTTTGTGCTTATAACTTTTGAATTCCATATGTTCTCAAGATTCTTGAAGATTGATGCTGCTTTTGCAATTCTGATCCTAACTTCCTTTCTAGTGTCACCATCCTGGTCTATGTAGCTGCCAAGGTATGCAAATTGATTGACTTCTTCAATATCTGTCCCTTCTATGTGTATTTTTCCATTTTGAATGATGGGAATTTTCATTATTTTTGTTTTGTCCTTGTTAATTTCAAGTCCTATTTTGCTAGCCAGTGAAGATAGGCTATCTGTTTTTTCTTGCATGGAATTCACATTATTACTGATAAGAGTTATGTCATCAGCAAAATCAAGATCTTCTAGTTGGGTCCCATGTACCCAGTCAATACCTGTGTTACCTGTGCAGCATTTTTTCATTATGAAGTCTATTGTAATTCCAAAAAGTAAAGGAGACAGTATACATCCTTGTTTCACGCCTGTTTCAATCTGGAACCATTCACTCATCCCTTCTTCTGTCTTGACTGCACAACCATATCCATTGTATAAGTCCTTAATGATGTTGACAATTTTAGATGGTATTCCATATAGACATAAAATTCTCCATAATGAATCTCTGTGTATGCTATCAAATGCCTTCTTAAAATCTATGAAATTCAGTATTAATGGTTTCTGCTTTTCAATATGTTCTTCAAGTATTATTCTGAGAGTAAAGATCTGGTCGAGACAGCTTCTCCCTTTTCGAAATCCTGCTTGTTCTTCTCTCATTGCAGTATCCACTATATCTTTGAGTCTATTCAAAATGACCTTGCAAAATACTTTTGACACAACTGATATTAAGGTTACTCCTCTCCAGTTGTTACAGTCACTAAGGTTGCCCTTTTTTGGTATTTTAACAATGATTCCCTTCTTCCAATTAGAAGGGACCTTTTCTTCTTTCCAAATCTTGTTAAACATTCTCTGTAGTTGTCTCATGTTGTCACTATTGATAGCTTTTAGCATCTCGGCTGTTATTTCATCTTCACCTGCAGCTTTGTTGTTAGCCATTAAATTCACTGCTGTTTCAATTTCATGCAATTTAATTTCATCTAGATTGACATTTAGTTGTGGGGCTGGTAAGTCAGTTTCAAGGTTTAACAATTCTTTTGGGTGTGGTCGATTGAGTATTTCTTGGAAGTGTTCAGCCCATCTTTGCTTTTGGTCTTTATTTGATGTTAATAGTGTTCCAGTTTTGCTAAGGATTGGTCTTTCTTTAGATGTAATAGTACCTGTTAGCCTCTTTTGTATGTTATATAAAGTTTTGCTGTCTCCTGTTTTTGCTGCTTTTTCTGCCTCTTTCGCCATATTGTCTATGTATTCTCTTTTATCCCTTCTAGCTGAACTTTTTACTTTCTTGTCTATGTCTTTGTATTTTGCTTTTGCCAAATCTCTTTCATGATCTGCTTTTGCATTCAACATGTTTAATTTGACTGCTCATCTTTCATGTATATACTTCCATGTTTTATCTGATATCCATGCTTTTCTATTTGGTTTTTCCAATCCAGCACTTACTTTTGCTGCTGTGATTATGGCTGTGCTGTAAGAATTCCATAACTCATCTATACCTATCTCCTCAACTTAACTGGGTGTTTTGGAATGATTGGCAAGTTCCTGATTGAAATTAATGTTAGTATTTTCTTCTTGTAGGCTGTGGATGTTTATCTTACTGTGTACTGATTTCTTGTGTTGACTTTTCAATTTTAGTTTTATTTTCCCTATGCACAGGTTGTGATCACTGTTGACATCTGCACCCCTATAAGCCCTTACATCCATGAGAGATGTTCTGTATTGCTTTCTAATACAAAAATGGTCTATCTGGTTTCTAGTTCTATCATCTGGAGATATCCACGTTGTTTTATGTATCTCTTTGTGTGGGAATATTGTGCCTCCAATGACCATGCCCTCTGTTAGACATATTTCAATTAATCTTTCTCCATTCTGATTAACCATGTCAATTCCTTCTTTCCCCATCACTTTTTCAACGTCGGTATTATCCTTCCCTACCTTAGCATTGAAGTCCCCCATAGCAATTAGGATGTCGTGTTTAGGGACTTTGCTGATGATTTGTTGTAGTTGGTGATAGAAGTCGTCTTTCACATCATCATCTGCATCATTCGTGGGTGCATAACACTGTATTATTGTCATTCTTCCGTGTCGTAGGTTGTATCGTGCTCTTATTATACGACTGTTCACTGGTTCCCATTCTACAAGGCTCTTTGCAGCTACATTTGACATAATAATGCCCACTCCGTCTCGGAATTTATTGTCATTTCTACCTGAATGTATAATTAACTTACCGTTTTCCGCCGATCTTTTACCTGCTTCTGGCCATCGCATTTCGCTGATGCCCAGTATGTCTAGATGGTATCTCTCCATTTCTTTGATGACCTGGGTAGTTTTTGTTGGTGCTGCCATCGTTCTCACATTCCAGAATCCGATCTTTGTCACATGTTTGGGGCCGACGAATGAGCTCTTCGGAGTTGGCATCCCTGATGCTCGGTTGGTTTCTCTGCGAGTTTCCATAACGATATCTTTTTTTCCCATCTGGAGTTGCCTCTAGATAGGTCTCAGGATAAAGTTGTTAGCCTTATGCCCAACTCCCGGTACATGATATGTAACAGATCAAGCGGAATTCCGCTGATTTCTGCATGCCGGCGAGAGCGTTTTAAAAACGACCGCCATCTTACACGTCACGCCGGATTTTATAGTATACATATATACATCTAGGTATCAACATCAATATATATGTATATGGCAACTGTAGTAATGCAAAAATTGGAGAGGAGTAACCTTACTATCAGTTGTGCAAAAAGTATTTTGCAAAGTTATTCTAAATAGACTCAGATATAATGGATGCTGCAATGAGAGAAGAACAAGCAGGATCTCGAAAAGGGAGAAAATGTCTCAACCAGATCTTTACTCTAAGAATAATATATCATACTTGAAGAAAATATTGAAAAGCAAAGATCGTTAATCCTGAACTTCATAGACTTCAAAATACACGGAGAAAAAATGTGTGGAGAATTTTAAGAATGTATAGAATACAATCTAAAATCATTAAGGATCTCTACAACGGATATGTTTGTGCAGTCGACACAGAAGAAGGAATGGGTGAATGGTTCCAGATTGAAACAGGTGTGAAACAAGCATGTATACTATCTCCCTTGCTTTTTGGAATTGTCATAGGCTTCATAATGAAACAATCTTATCTTATATCTTATATCCTTCCCGTGCCGTTAAATGTCACATAGGGCTCGCAAAGTAGTTCGCCAGTTTTTCCTGTCTTCGGTGAGTCTTTCAAACTCATCAAAGGATTTTATGCCTGTTAATTTGGTCTCTCTTAACAATGTCCTCTTCAGAGTTTCACGCGGTCTGCCTCTTTTTCTTTGGCCTGTTGTGTTCCACTTGATAGCTTGTTTTTGGGATTCTCTGATCATTTCTTCTCATCAAGTGACCAACATATGTCCATCTCTTTTTCCTGACCACCCATGAGACTGGTTAATGAAACAATGTTGCACAGGTAAAATGGACATTGACTAGGTATATTGGACCCAACTAGAAGATCTTGATTTTTCAGGTGACATAACTCTTATCAGTGACAATGTGAATTTGATCAAGAAAATACAGATACCCTGTCTTCAGTAGCTATGGAAATAGGACTTGAAATTAACAAGGAAAAAACAGAAATAATGAAACTTCTCATTAATCAAGAAGGAAAAATAGAAGGAACAGCTGTTGAAGAATTACGCCAATTTGCATAACTCAGCAGCTACATAGACCAGGATGGTGACACCTGAAAGGAAGTTAGAATTGCAAAAGCGGCATTGACCTTCAAGAATCTTGAGAAAATATGGCACTCTAAAGTTGTAAGCACAAAAACCAAGTTAAGATTATTAGTTCAAATGTAATATCCAACCTCATGCATGTGAAAGCTGGAAAACAACTAAAGAAATAAACAACAAATTAGACTCTTATAAAAACAAATGCCTAAGGAAAATACTTGGTATAAAGTGGAACGAGTTCAAGAACAATGCAGAGATATGACAGATGAACAAACAACAACCTGTCCCACGGGTGATCAGGAAAAGAAGATGGACACATACTGGTCACGTGATGAGAAGAAACATTCAGAGAATCCCAAAAACAAGCTATCAAGTGGAACACAACAGGCCAAAGAAAAAGAGGCAGACCACATGAAACTCTAAAGAGGGCATTGTTAAGAGAGGCCAAACTGGTAGGCATAAAATCTCTTGATGAGGTTGAAAAGATCACCGAAAACAGGAAAATTTGGTGAACTACCATTTAACGGCACAGAAAGGATGAAAAGATTATACACACCTAAGCAGAAACATATATAGACATTATTTTCCATGCATCAACTCAAAGGCATCAATGTGTAATGTTTAAAATAAAGATTTTTTGTTACAGTATGTTTTTGTGTTTGTAACCATTGTTATATGAACTTACTATGAACTTACATATAGTATGTTTGTTTAATGTCATAATGGGTAGACTTTGTAAGAAAATAGAAGTCAATATTGTCCAAGCTGGTTTCAGGCACGGAAGAGTATCAAGAGATCTTATATTCAATATAAGATTAATAATAGAGAAATGCATAGAGTTTAATGTGAATCTATATGTATCCTTTACAGACTACTCAAAGGCATTTGAATGTGTACAACACCAGAAACTTTGGGAAATAATGAAAAAAATGGGATTTCCAACACATTTGATACAATTAACATCACTGCTATATCTAGACCAACAAGCAACAGTAAGAATAAATGGTGAAACAACAACTTGGTTTGACATAAAACAAGGGATCCATCAGGGGTGTATATTGTCGCCTTACTTTTTTAACCTGTATACTGAAAATATAATGAGGAATGTTAGAGAAGATGTAGACAAAGAATATTATGATGCCATAACAATTGGAGGTTATGAAATACCAGAGATTAGATATGCTGATGGCATAGTATTACTGTCCACAACACGAAAAGGAATGGAAAAACTAATTATGTTAGTCCGTAAGAACAGTGAAGAGCAAAACCTCTATCTTAATGCAAAGAAAACTAAATTGATGACAACTGACAAAACAAACAAGGCAGCTGAAATATGTATCAATGAGGAAAAACTGGAAGAAGTGGAGAGTTTTGAATATTTTGGATCACTACTAACTAATAATGGAGATACAATGAGAGAAATTAAAAAGGAGGACATCTATTGCTCTTCAAAAAGTAGAACAACTAAAGAATCTGTGGAGAGGAACAGACAGAACTACAAAAATAAGATTTTTAAGGGCATGCATCTTTCCCATCACAACACATGCCTGTGAGACCTGGACACTTAACAAAACAGCTGAGAAATACATAAATGTGCTTGTAAGCAATGTTACATGTACTTACATATAGTATATTTGTGTGCTTGTAAGCAATGTTATATGAACTTACATATAGTATATTTGTGTGCTTGTAAGCAATGTTATATGAACTTACATATAGTATATTTGTGTGCTTGTAAGCAATGTTACATGTACTTACATATAGTATATTTGTGTGCTTGTAAACAATGTTATATGAACTTACATATAGTATATTTGTGTGCTTGTAAGCAATGTTACATGAACTTACATATAGTATTTGTGTGCTTGTAAGCAATGTTATATGAACTTACATATAGTATATTTGTGTGCTTGTAAGCAATGTTACATGTACTTACATATAGTATATTTGTGTGCTTGTAAACAATGTTATATGAACTTACATATAGTATATTTGTGTGCTTGTAAGCAATGTTACATGAACTTACATATAGTATATTTGTGTGCTTGTAAACAATGTTATATGAACTTACATATAGAGAACCAGTGTGAAGAGATTCTCAGTACATCTGTACAACAGTGTGAAGAGATTCTCAGTACATCTGTACAACAGTGTGAAGAGAGTCTAAGTACATCTGTACAACAGTGTGAAGAGAAGCTCAGTACATCTGTACAACAGTGTGAAGAGAGTCTCAGTACATCTGTACAACAGTGTGAAGAGAGTCTCAGTACATCTGTACAACAGTGTGAAGAGATTCTCAGTACATCTGTACAACAGTGTGAAGAGAGTCTAAGTACATCTGTACAACAGTGTGAAGAGATTCTCAGTACATCTGTACAACAGTGTGAAGAGAGTCTAAGTACATCTGTACAACAGTGTGAAGAGAAGCTCAGTACATCTGTACAACAGTGTGAAGAGAGTCTAAGTACATCTGTACAACAGTGTGAAGAGAAGCTCAGTACATCTGTACAACAGTGTGAAGAGAGTCTCAGTACATCTGTACAACAGTGTGAAGAGAGTCTCAGTACATCTGTACATTATTAAAGCATGACACAACTATTGCTGAAAATACCCAGAATGCCTATTGATAACCTAAGCACTCTGAATGATATAAGTAGTGCCAAATTAGGAGACAATGGTGCCTTTGTATTCCTCCGCAGCAGTGAAGATGTATGTAGTATTTTTTTTGTGAATTTACGTTTATAGCATTGTTGCTACTAGAACAACTTCAGAAGTTTTATCAAGTGAGAAACAAGTTTGTGTTGTGCTTCAGACCTTGTTGCTGATGGGAAAGATATGCTGATTAATGTCCACCTCTTGAAAGAAATATACTTTGTAATGTGATCTGTATACACGGTTTATTTCGTCTGCTTAAAACCCAGTCTTACCCATTATACACTATATTTGTCATGTTTATGGTTATTTTGTTACAAGTGCCAATATACAAGGAATAAGAATTACTATCTTTGAAAACTCATTATAGAATAAATAACTATCATTCATTTTCTAACACTGACTGTGGCCCATGCTATTTCATTATTCATTACAGTTTCCAGTTCTTTTGCCATTATTTTGCTTCCATTTATGTAGTTTATGTTTTATTTTTAACCATATGCTGTATTGACAGTTATATATGTGAGCAGGTTTGTGATACAGAGCAGGTAGTTCAGAGGTCACTGGAGTAGCAATGTTATTGCTAAAGGAGGTAGGCAGAATGTGTACTGTGGCTTGCTGATCTGAACGCTGTGGCAAATGCTCAGTGTCTGTTCAGAAGAGAATCTTACATTTTAAATCCTTTCCATGCCATTAAACATCACATAGGGCTTTCATGGTAGTTTGCCAGGTTTTCCTGTCTTCAGTGAACTTTTCAACCTTATCAAGGGAATTTACGCCTACCAGTTTGGCCTCTCTTAAAGTTTCACATGGTTGATCTATTTTTTTTTTTTCTGTCTGTTATGTTCCACTTGATAGCTTGTTTTGGGATTCTCTGAATGTTTCTTCTGATCACATGACTGACATATGTCCATCTTCCTTTTCTGATCACCCATGAGACAGGTTGCTGTTTGCTCATCTGTCCTATCTTTGCATTGTTCTTGAATTCGTTCCACTTTATACTGAGTATTTTCCTTAGGCATCTGTGTTTCAAAAGAGTCTAATATGTTGTTTATTTCTTTAGTTGTTTTCCAGCTTTCCCTTTCATAAATAAGGGTGAATATTACATTTGAATTGAATAATCTTAACTTCTTAATAAGAAGGGAATATGAAATAAAATTACTTATGGGTTTCACTGAGTTTTATGTTTTAAAAGCTGCCACATGTTTTGTTTCATATACTCTTTGTTAGTTCTTCATATTTTTATTATTTCTCATATTTTTCATTTTCTGCACAGAGACATTAGTCTCCACTCGTGCTAAGTTTTGTACACACAAACAGACCATAAACCAATGACAGCTAAACCAATAACTGATAAATAAACCAATGACTGAACAAATCAATACCTGATAAATAAACCAATGACTGATAAATAAATCAATGACTGATGAGTAAATCAATACCTGATAAACTGATACTAAAACATTTCATATCTTAGATTATAATTTTTTTTTAGTTTATTGATAATCACAGCTTTAACAAATTTTACAAGATAAGTCGGTTTATTTTTGCCATCTGAGAAAAGGCATGCTATATACAGTGATCACTGGAGGATTTTCTTTAAAACTGGCACAATTGTACCTGTCTTTAATCTTGCATGAAGTACTTTGTACTTTCTGAAGTAATGGTTTTGTCAATACAACAACTAATACCCTGGGTTTTTTTAATAAAAAAATTAAAGACATTTTATAAACAAAGCGGAAAGTTTCACATGAAATATTTTTTACCTTATTTGTGGTGAGATTTAATCTTTATAAAATGTTCACGTGCTGAATCAAAGTCAAAACTAGGTGACTCTCCTCCATGAAAACTGGGTGACTCTCCTCCATGAAAACTGGGTGACTCTCCTCCATGAAAACTCAACATCTTCATTCTCCAGGGCAAGTTATCCTCCAGCCAATTTTATTGGTTGCTTTTCACTAGGATTTTGATAAAGTAAACTGATTACAGCAACCAACAACCTTGAAGTTTTTCTTTTTTTTGTTCTTTTTTAACCAGTAGTTTACCAGTAATTGTCAGTTAATGTTATCACTGTATATATAAATGATGAATGTATTTCTCGAAATATGATGCTGATATCATCACTTTGACAAGCTATAATGAAAACTATATCACATGACCACACAAAACATAAGAATGGAGGTTTAGCAGCTTTCTGAACACTGAAGCAGAACTTTGAATTCTTTGCTCATGAAATAAAATCTGAAATAAAAATATAAGAAGTACATTTTAATACACAAACTCCACTTCATGACCTACAGTATTATCTGTGAAGGAGTTAAATTTGTGCACAATAATAAGTGAACATGTGAGAGTTCTTGTTAAGTCATAATTTGAAAAACTTTTCTCAGCTTTTCAAGCTTAATGCTGAAAATGAAAGCTGATTTTGTTGTTTTAAGCTCCCAAAAATGCAAGCATTCTGACATGTTTTCATATATAAGGCAGGCAGATGTAGAGGGTCAGTACCCTGCTCGACATGTTTTGATATATAAGGCAGGCAGATGTGGAGGGTCAGTACCCTGTTCTCTAGGGCCCACTTAGTTTGAGGTGGATTGTTTTGTACAACTAAAAAACTACTCCCACTGTCAAAAGCAAGCCATATCTTTCTTACATCTTACATAAAAAGCTACTCCCACTGTCAAAAGCAAGCCATATGCCACGTGATAATTTATAACCTGTAATTTTCCATTTTGTGCCCTAGTTATAAGCATGGACAGAGTCTGGCCTTGAAAACTGATATGAAGAAAATGGCTTGCCCATGTTGCACTGATCACCTCCTGACTCTGCCAAGCAGCTTCAAAGGTCATAAAAGAGGAGAGCCATACCTCTGGAAAACTAGCAGTTGATATCAGAAGCTGACGGAAAATAATTTTACCATCAACAGCTTTAGGGAAAAGTCAGTGTCAAAAGTGGGACACGAGGAAATCTTTTGGGCATGCAAGCACCCAAAAATTCCACACTTCAAACTGTACAGTAAAATTATTTTTGTGACATGCATGGGGAGGTCTTGAACATAATTTTGCTGACTTTTGGACACACTGTCATGAAAGATTCAGGGTTTCTTAGGGTGTCTTAGGGTTTCTCCTTCCAGGGTTCCCATGAATGACCCTCAGTTTATTGAGTCTGTGAATCACAGGCAGTACCATTATATCTTTAGCAGCCAGACCTGATCTAATCTTTATTTAGCAATAAGATCTAATCTAATCTTTATCTTGGCATTTAGACCTTATATAATCTTTATCTTAGCATTTAGACCTGATCTAATCTTTATCGTAGCAATAAGATCTAATCTAAACTTTATCTTAGCATTTAGATCTGATATAATCTTTATCTTAGTATTTAGACATGATCTAATCTTTATCGTAGCAATAAGATCTAATCTAATCTTTATCTTAGCATTTAGACCTGATCTAATTTTTATCTAAGGAATAAGATCTAATATAATCTTTATCTTATCATTTAGACTTATCTAATCTTTATCTTAACATTTAGTCCTGATCTAATCATTATCATAGCAAACATACCTGATCTCATCTTTTTTAACAACAGTTATAATAAGAACTTGACAACTAGAATTACATAAAGAAAAAAAAAATCTTAAGATCTGGAACTGATTGAGTTCACATACTAATTAGACCAGAAACACTGGGGAAAATGACATCCAGATGAAATGAAATAACCAAATTTGCAGGAAAAAGTGGATTCTGTAACAGATATACTGTTTAGAAAAAAAAACTGGGAAATGTTTAAAGTTAGGAGTACAGTTACAACTATCCTAACATGCAGTAGCTTGGCTACCTGTTGTTAAAGTTAACTCCTGTCTTAAAATACTTATTTGGTGTACCTACCTGCCATTGTTACTCATCCTCAACTTTGATCTGGAACCTGAGGTTTGCCTCACAGAGCTCCTTGCTCCGAGACACAAAATAATATTCTCCAGATCTCAGGGAATGGACAGTGCCCAGTGCATAGGAGTTGTAGCTGAAAGGTGGAATTGTGCACCTGTCAAGATTTGTGTAACTACCCAGGTTTTCCAGAGGGAAGTTGTAGTCATCAGATGTTGGGATAAACTTGACTCTTGTGCCTTTCTTTACAGCAATCTTGTGAAAAAAGACAAATAAGAACAAGTTATGTTTATATTATATTCTAAAGCCAAAATGTTCTTCTTCTAAGAAACAAAGATAAGTGACTCAAGATAAGTGACTCAATGTTAATAACTGAAGAAGATAAGTGAATCATTGAAAAAAGAAGATAAGAGAATCACTGATAGAAGAAGATAAGAGAATCAATGACTGAAGAAGATATATGAACCATTTATGAAACAGTTCCTGAAGAAGATAAGTTACAGTGATAGAAGAAGATAAGTGACAGTGACTGAAGAAGATAAGTGACAAGATAAGTGCTGAAGAAGATAAGTGACAGTGCTAGAGGATGATAAGTGACAGTGACTGATGAAGATAGGTGACAGTGATAGAAGAAGATAAATAACACTGACTGAAGAAAATAAGTGACACTGATTGAATAAGATAGGTGACAGTGATAGAAGAAGATAAGTGACACTGATTGAAGAAGAAAGGTGACAGTGATAGAAGAAGATAAGTGACAGTGACTGATGAAGATAGGTGACAGTGATAGAAGAAGATAAATGACACTGACTGAAGAAGATAAGTGACACTGACTGAAGAAGATAAGTGACATTGATTGAAGAAGATAGGTGACAGTGCTAAAATAAGATAAGTGACAGTGATAGAAGAAGATAAGTGACAGTGATAGAAGAAGATAAGTGACAACAATTGAAGAAAATCAAACTCCAGCTGGTGAAAGAATACATTTCCAAATTTACCTTTGGTGGAAGAGGGTTCTTCCTTCCGAGAGGTATGATCAGAATGTCATAGTCTGCCGAGGCAGGTCTCAGGAGTGCCAGTGTGTAGTCTTCGGTCTCAGATAAGTCTGTGAGAAGCTGACCCGAGTAGGCAGTTGTTGTTGCGGAGATCTGCAATAGTAACAAAGTAGTATGTAGTTCAACAAATGTTTCACTCACATATTATCCAGAACTTCTTAAACAAAGCTAGCATAATAATATGTCATCCACGAACATCTTCATTATTCTACACATCAAGAAATATGTTTATCTCGTCACTTATGTGGGGGCACCATGTGTCTGAATGGGGTGCTGAAGTGCTAACTGATCAAGAGTTTTGTCAGATGTTACAACTGCTGTTTTAATATTTCATTAATCACTTCAGCAGCAGTTGTAAATCTTGGGTTACCTCCCTCCCCATGACAGACTATCAAAACTGCACTGTGTTTGATTGTGAAAAACTGCAAAGTTATCTGTGAGGTTTCTTCATTTAGACATCTTATTGCACATTAGTTGTGGCTATAATGATGATTTGCAAATACTTGTTGCACTTTTGTGTTTAGTTTTGCTCTTTTTAAAATATTTCTGGTATTGTGAACTGTTTTTATGTGTAGTTTATGTTAGGTGGAAAGTTAGTTATAGTGGTTAGTTACAGTGGGTCGCTTCATGTCTTAGAGCAGACCCATTAAAACAGCTACTCAGCAGACTCCATCACCATCATGCCACCATAGAGAGCAGTACCCCTAGAAGACAGAAGAAACACATTAATTTGTTACTAGGTGCACCCACAGTGAGGTGGGATAGAGTGTTGTCCAGCTCAGGTTCACAGTACATGATAATCAAACCATCACTCTAGTGGAGCCATCTTTCAATACTCAAGTTACATAAGGCCCAGTTTCTGCAGTGTACAAGCCACGAGGGCATCACTAAACCAATGATTTTATTCTGGAAAGAACGTTTTTTTATGTCATTTGCCATCTATACAAGTTCACAAACAAAATTATTTGTCATTTATATAGGTCTCCATAAACCACTGACACTTGTCAAGTTTTCTTCACTGAAATCAATCTATGATAATTCAAGAAACTCAATTTATTGATTCTAACTTTTAGTACTTGTCATATTTTTTTTCTATTTAGAGTTTCAGTAGATCTGCATGGAGATTTGTAATCAGAATGGAGAAATCCTGCAGAAATGTATAAAATCCATTGCTAGAAAATACCTTAATTGGTTGGTCAGCCGTAACATTTGCATTTCTAGCAACTTCAGTAACATCGAGTTTGTAGGTCCTCTCATACGACCATGGCATTTCCTTCGTACTTCCAAGAAGGTAGATTTTTCCAGCCAGGAAGGATTCTCCGCTGGCACTCAGGATATAAAACTGGAACAGAAATTTTTTAGCTATTTTTCTTCTTTTGTCAGTCATGCACAAACATTTATGATCCTATAAAATTAAACATATCAGCCGTAGGTTAGTTACATTTTGAAAACTGAACACTAAGAACATATAATGTAGAAGTAAATTTATTTTATGCTGTAGAAATATGGAGCCAACACAAATTTAAAATAACAAGTAAGAATTAAAAAAGACATCCTGAAGGATAACAGATAAAACTTTATGAAGAAATGAAACCCAGAGAGAAAGAGAAAGAACAAAAGAACAAACAAATATGATTTTAAGAGTAAATAATTTGGTATGTATGGCCCTATCCTTTATCACTCAGCTTTCACTCTGTTCCAGACATTCTTCATCTGTTAGTACAATGCAAAGAAGGGAAAGAATTGAAGAACATGTAATGTACATGTAAAAGATGTATAATAAATAATTATATGTGTGTGCTGAGTGCCAGGATGATGTCCATGAGATGTTTTAGTTCTAATCAAAGCTGATTCAGCTGAGATGTTTTAGTTCTAATCAAAGCTGATTCAGCTGAGATGTTTCAACATTATTTCTCTCAGATAATAGCCCTAAATCATAAACTTTGAAAGTCAATGATAAGTTTCTAAATTTTTATTAAATTGACTTGTGTTTATAAATAATAAAATTGTTGCCAGTAGAAGTTTAATTATATGAATCACTTTTCAGTCAACTTCCCATGTTAACTAGTGATTACAGATCATTGTTTTAAACTGAATCATTTTCATTTGAGATTATTTGAAAATAAAGAACAAATTAAAGAAACACTTGGAAAACCACACTAGAGTTACTGCTAGAAATCTTACTAAAGTCTGGAATGAGGAATGGACTATGCTTGTTGCTACAAACATTACTGATGTTTAAAGACCAGGACTATCCTTGCTGCTACACTCATTTCTGAAGTTTAGATAAAGACGAGAACTATTCTTGCTGCTACAGACATTTCTGAAGTTTAGATAAATACCAGGACTATCCTTGCTGTTACAAACATTACTGAAGTTTAGATAAAGGCTAAGACTATGCTTGCTGCTACAAACATTACTGAAGTTTAGATAAAGGCTAGGACTATCCTTGCTGCTACAAACATTACTGAAGTTCAGATAAAGGCTAGAACTATGCTTGCTGCTACAGACATTTCTGAAGTTTAGATAAAGACTAGGACTATCCGTGCTGTTACAGACATTTCTGAAGTTTAGATAAAGGCTAGGACTATGATTGCTGCTACAAACATTACTGAAGTTTAGATAAATGCTAGGACTATCCTTGCTGCTAAAAACATTACTGAAGTTTAGATAAAGGCTAGGACTATGATTGCTGCTACAAACATTACTGAAGTTTAGATAAAGACCAGGATTGTGCTTGCTGCTACAAACATTTAGATAAAGACTAGGACTATCCTTGCTGCTACATTCATTTCTGAAGTTTAGATAAAGACGAGAACTATTCTTGCTGCTACAGACATTTCTGAAGTTTAGATAAATACCAGGACTATCCTTGCTGCTACAGACATTTCTGAAGTTTAGATAAAGACAAGAACTATTCTTGCTGCTACAGACATTTCTGAAGTTTAGATAAATACCAGAACTATCCTTGCTGCTACAGACATTTCTGAAGTTTAGATAAAGGCTAGGACTATCCGTGCTGCTACAGACATTTCTGAAGTTTAGATAAAGGCTAGGACTATCCGTGCTGCTACAAACATTTCTGAAGTTTAGATAAAGGCTAGGACTATCCTTGCTGCTACATTCATTTCTGAAGTTTAGATAAAGGCTAGGACTATCCTTGCTGCTACAAACATTACTGAAGTTTAGATAAAGGCTAGGACTATCCTTGCTGCTACAAACATTTCTGAAGTTTAGATAAAGACCAGGACTATTTTTGCTGCTACATTCATTTCTGAAGTTTAGATAAAGACGAGAACTATTCTTGCTGCTACAGACATTTCTGAAGTTTAGATAAAGACCAGGACTATCCTTGCTGTTACAAACATTACTGAAGTTTAGATAAAGACCAGGACTATCCTTGCTGCTACATTCATTTCTGAAGTTTAGATAAAGACAAGAACTATTCTTGCTGCTACAGACATTTCTGAAGTTTAGATAAATACCAGGACTATCCTTACTGTTACAAACATTACTGAAGTTTAGATAAAGGCTAGGACTATCCTTGCTGTTACAGACATTTCTGAAGTTTAGATAAAGACTAGGACTATGATTGCTGCTACAAACATTACTGAAGTTTAGATAAAGGCCAGGATTATGCTTGCTGCTACAAACATTTAGATAAAGACTAGGACTATCCTTGCTGCTACAGACATTTCTGAAGTTTAGATAAAGGCTAGGACTATCCTTGCTGCTACAAACATTTCTGAAGTTTAGATAAAGGCTAGGACTATCCTTGCTGCTACAAACATTTCTGAAGTTTAGATAAAGATCAGGACTATCCTTGCTGTTACAAACATTACTGAAGTTTAGATAAAGACCAGGATTATGCTTACTGCTACAAATATTACCGAAGTTTAGATAAAGGCCAGGACTATTATCCTTGCTGCTACAGACATTTCTGAAGTTTAGATAAAGGCCAGGACTATCCTTGCTGTTTTAAATACTGCTGAAATCAGGATGCAGACAAGTAATGCTATAATAAGCAACTTTTATGAGTTTATAGTCTGGAGTGAGGCCTGGACAATGGTTGCTGTTACAAATCTTACCGATGTTTGGATAGATGCCTGAACTCCGTAAGCAGCCCCTACAATAAACAGCCTGTCCTGCTTCCGGCGGCGACTAATAATACTGTTCAGTTCATTAATATCATGTCCGTTTAGTTCAAGTTTGTCATACTGTGAAAGGATCAAAAGATATCAGAACATTTTTAGAAAGTGTATTTCATACATGAAATTCTACAAATTGTAATGTCCTGTGCAAAGATGTTGCAGTTTAATATCATACAGTGAACTGCTGTAAGGTTATTGTTAAACTGTCTGTAACTTTGGAATATTTGTTGAAGAAACTATTAATGTTCAAGTTGCAAGTCATTGTGCTTATGCTTACATTGTGTAGCTTTGGTTGAGTATTCTGACATCTAGACTGCATGGTAACTCTATTCTGTATAGTGATGATGGCGTTACTTTGTGCGATTGAATGAAGTTATTTCAAATATATTTTCAAGTTTGTTTTCTTACTTCAGTAGAAAAACAATGCAGAAAAAAATGACTCACATGACTTTTGTTGAAAGACAAAAATGAGCATCTCACTTACATTATTTATGACTACACTACATACAAGATGGATGTGCCCAGTAATTATACGAGTATAGTTCATAGGGTCAAGGTGATCTAGACTGCTTCTCACTATCTGGCTGTTGTGTTGGTCAGTAATACTGAAAGTGTAAGGGACCTAGGGGGATGGAGCCTGATTAGAAGCCTCCTTTTGTAATCCATTCTATGAGCTAAAGCAAGCCACTGAAGAACGCTCCCCATCCTCCTTCTCGATGGTCTTTTTATAAGATCTTCTCTTCAGTGCAAACAGTGGAGGTTTACTGTTACAGGGAGATAAATAGGATGCAAATCCACTCTCCGGTAAATACATACACAAATATCTTAACTCAGTAGTCACCAACCATCATTTCCAGTTCAATAAATGTTCGTTATTTTAATTATATATGGCAGAAAATTATTCTCTATGGTTGTTACCAGCACAGACCTCGTATCCAAGTCGACCATGGTCAAATATGAGGTTTGGAAGTGAGTTCCGGCGCGTGAAGTCATTCTTGTTGAGCTCAGGATAACTGAAAGGATGCAGCGGCTCATTCAGCAGCTGACCTGCACAGCTTACGGCATTGAAGGGTTTATGTCTGATCTTCTGTAGCTCCTGAATTACAACATACATTTTCACATCTATCAGGTCAACAGCTTGAATTACAACATACATTTTCACATCTGTCAGGTCGACAGCTTGAATGTACAACATACATTTTCACATCTGTCAGGTCAACAGTTTGAATTACAACATACATTTTCACATCTTTCAGGTCAACAGCTTCAATTACAACATACACTTTCACATCTGTCAGGTCAACAGTTTGAATTACAACATACATTTTCACATCTGTCAGGTCAACAGCTTCAATTACAACATACATTTTCACATCTGTCAGGGCAACAGTTTGAATGTTTTAGCAAACATCAAGACAGTAACATTTAAGAACACTTAAGAATGTCATTTGATCATAATTTTAATATGATTTATAATCAGACAGTATTACTGTCCACAACACAAAAAGGAATGGAAAAACTAATTATGTCAGCCCGTAAGAACAGTAAAGAGCAAAACCTCTATCTTAATGCGAAGAAAACTAAATTGATGACAACTGACAAAACAAACAAGGCAGCTGAAATATGTATCAATGAGGAAAAACTGGAAGAAGTTCAGAGTTTTGAATATCCTGGATCACTGTTAACTAATAATGTAGATACAATGAGGGAAATTAAAAGGAGGACATCTATCGCTCTTCAGAAAGTAAAACAACTAAAGAATCTGTGAGGGGAACAGACAGAACTAAAAAATAAGAAGAAATAATTTAAGGGCATGTAACATATGCCTGTGAGACCTGGACACTTAACAAAACAGCTGAGAAACACATAAATGCCTTTGAATGTAAATGCTACAGAAGAGTTCTTCAAATATCATGGACACAAACAAGAGCAAATATATCCATATTACAAGAACTTAATACTGAAGAAGGCTGGCTAGTAAAGAGGATCAAACAGAGAAAACTTAAATATTTTGGACACATTAAACATCATGATAATCTAGAGAAGACCGAATTGGAAGGACACATAATAGGAAATAGAAAGAGAGGAAGACCAAGGCAAAGATTGCTGCAAGACATCATTGATGATCTGTAAATGAATACATCAGCATCAGGCAACCTTGCTCACAACCAAGAGGCCTATAGGAGTTCCGCAAGGGACATGCAAATGAATGAATGAATGAATCAGACTTACATCGCTATATTAATATATATCTACGGATCTACTGATATCTCAGAATAGGATAATCTTAGGATATCAGAATCCCCATCATAGGATAACAGAATCTATATCTCAGGACAACAGAAACTACATCTCAGATTATCAGAACCCACATTTCAGGATATCAGAACAAACATCTTAGGATATCAGAACCTATATCTCAGGATTTCAGAACAAACATCTTAATATATCAGAATCTGCATCCTAGGATATTGGGATATCATATCCTTGGTGATATGTATATATCACATTTTGGGATATCATAACCTATATCTCAGGATATCAGAGCCTATATATTAGAATATCAGAGTCCACATCTTAAAATGTCAGAAACCACATCTCAGGATACCAGAAGATTTCACAGAAGTGAATATTACTGGAAAATAATTAGGTGCAGAGATCAATCACTAGGCAAAACTGACAGAAAACTATGGAGGAACTATACTGATTGCTCCACTTGGTCTGACACATGATGATGATGACAATCAACACTGTAGTTTTGTAATAGTCAGCAGATGATGTAACAAAGTTATGTATAAAGTTCTGACATTAAAGTATGTCAGATATAAAAAACAAAAGCAAAAGAACTAAAATAGTGATGAGAAGAAGCCATTGTGATATTTACATTGATGGTAATAAGGGGGATACATCAGCATTTGAATATAATAACAGCAATGAAAGTCATTTACATGTACCCATTATAAAATATTTTCCCGTACTACACATGTACCCATTACAGAACACAAACTTCCTGATAAGAAATATATGTACTACAGGACATTTATTTCTTATCTTACATCTTATATCCTTCCCATGCCGTTAAACATTGCATAGGGCTCACAAGGTAGTTTGCCAAGTTTTCCTGTTTTCAGTGAGTTTTTCAACCTCATCAAGGGATTTCATGCTTATTAATTTGGCCTCTCTTAACAATGTCCTCTCGAGAGTTTCATATGATCTGCCTTTTTTTCTTTGGCCTGTTGTGTTCCACTTGATAGCTTGTTTTGGGATTCTCTGATCATTTCTTCTCATCATATGACCAACATATGTCCATCTCCATTTCCTGATCACCCATGAGACTGGTTGTTGTTCAGTCATCTGTCTTATCTCTGCACTGTTCTTGAATTCATTCCACTTGAAGTTGAGTATTTTTCTTAGGCATTTGTTTTCAAAAGAGTCTAATTTCTTTTCTATTTCTTTAGTTGTTTTCCAGCTTTCACATGCATAAATGAGGGTAAATATTACATTTGAATTGAATAGTCTTAACTTGGTTTTTGTATTTGTAATTTTTGAATGCCATATGTTCTCGAGATTATTGAAGATCGATGCTGCTTTTACAATTCTAATTCTAACTTCCTTTCTGGTGTCACCATCCTCGTCTATGTAGCTTCCAAGGTATGCAAATTGATTGACCTCTTCAATATCTGTCCCTTCTACACGTATTTTTCCATTTTAATTAATGGGAAATTTCATTATTTTTGTTTTGTTCTTGTTAATTTCAAGTCCTATTTTGCTAGCCAGTGAGGACAGAATATCTGTTTTTTCTTGTATGGAATTCACATTGTTACTGATAAGAGTTATGTCATCAGCAAAATCAAGATCTTCTAGTTGGGTCCCATGTACCTAGTCAACACCTATGTTACCTGTGCAGTATTTTTTCATTATGAAGTCTATTGTAATTCCAAAAAATAAAGGAGACAGTATACATACTTGTTTCACGCCTGTTTCAATCTGGAACTATTCACTTGTCCCTTCTTCTGTTTTGACTGCACAAACATATCCATTGTAGAAGTCCTTAATGATGTTGATAATTTTAGATGGTATTCCATATAGACTTAAAATTCTCCACAATTAATCTCTGTGTATGCTATCAAATGCCTTTTTAAAGTGTATGAAGTTCAGTATTAATGATTTCTGCTTATCAATATATTCTTCAAGTATTATTCTTAGAGTAAAGATCTGGTCAAGACAGGTTCTCCCTTTTCGAAATCCTGCTTGTTCTTCTATCATTGCAGCATCCACTATGCAGGAAACTCTCTACTGTAGAGAGTGGAACAACAACATAACTCCTTCAGATCATCAGAGGAAGTACCCCCACTCAGACAAGTGTTTTGGCCCTATTAAACTCCTGACACTCTAAGGTGGGGGGGGGGGTGGGCCCCTCTGGGTCATGACTCCCAAAGGTCTTGTGACTATATATATCTTTAAGTCTATTCAAAATGACCTTGCAAAATACTTTTGACACAACGGATATTAAGGTTACTTCTCTCCAATTGTTACAGTCACTAAGGTTGCCTTTTTTTTTGGTATTTTAACAATGATTTCTTTTTTCCAATTAGAAGGGACCTTTTCTTCTTTCCAAATCTTATTAAACATTCTCTGTAGTTGTCTCATGTTGTCACTATTGATAGCTTTTAACATTTCAACTTTTATTTCATCTTCACCTGCAGCTTTGTTGTTAGCCATTAAATTCACTGCTGTTTCAATTTCATGTAATGTAATTTCATCTAGGTTGACATTTAATTGTGGGGTTGGTAAGTCAGTTTCAAGGTTTATCAATTCTTTTGGGTCTGGTCAATTAAGTATTTCATGGAAGTGTTCAGCCCATCTTTGCTTTTGGTCTTTACTTGATGTTAAAAGGGTTCCAGTTTTGCTAAGGATTGGTCTTTCTTTAGATATAATAGTACCTGTTAGCATCTTTTGTATGTTATATAAAGTTTCGCTGTCACCTGTTTTTGCTGCTTTCTCTGCCTCTTTCACTATATTGTCTATGAATTCTCTTTTATTCCTTCTAGCTGAACTTTTTACTTTCTTGTTTATTTCTTTGTATGTTGCTTTCACCAGATCTTTTCCAAGATCAGTCTTTACATTCAACATGTCTAATTTGGCTGCTCATCTTTCATGTATGTACTTCCATATGTTTTCTGATATCCATACTTTTCTATTTGGTTTTTTCAGTCCAGTGCTTGCTTTTGCTGCTGTGATTACGGCCGTGATGTAAGAATTCCGTAATTTATCTATACCTATCTTCTCTACTTCGCTGAGTGTTGTGGAATGATTGGCAAGTTCCTGATTGAAATTACTGTTAATATTTTCTTCGTGTAGGCTGTGGCTGTTTATCTTTCTGTGTATTGATTTCATGTGTTGGCTTTTCAGTTTTAGTTTTATTTTCCCTATACACAGATTGTGATCGCTGTTGACATCTGCACCCCTATATGCCCTTACATCTATAAGAGATGTTTTGTATTGCTTTATAATACAAAAATGATCTATCTGGTTTCTAGTTCTATCATCTGGAGATATCCACATTGTTTTATGTTTCTCTTTGTGTAGAAATATTGTGCCTCCAATGACCATGCCCTCTGTTAGACATATTTCAATTAATCTTTCTCTATTCTGATTTACCATGTCAATTCCTTCTTTCCCCATTACTTTTTCAATGTCAGTGTTATCTTTCCTTACCTTAGCGTTGAAGTACCCCATAACAACTAGGATGTCGTGTTTAGGGAGTTTGTTGATGATTTGTTGTAATTGGTGATAGAAGTCGTCTTCCACCTCATCATCTGCATAGTTCGTGGGTGCATATTATTGTCATTCTTCCATGTTTTAGGTTGTATCATGCTCTTATTATACGACTGTTCACTTTTTCCCATTCTGCAAGGCTCTTTGCTGCTACATTTGACATAATTATACCTACCCCTCTTTATGTTTACCATTGTCTCTGCCTGAATGTATTATTAACTTACCGTTTTCCGCTGATCTTTTACCTTCTTCTGGCCATCACATTTCACTGATGCCAAGTACATCGAGGTGGTATCTCTTTATTTCTTTGATGATCTGAGTAGTTTTTGTTGGTGCTGTCATCGATCTTACATTCCAGAATCCAGTCTTTGTCACATGTTTGAGGCCGACGAATGAGCTCTTTGGAGTTGGCATCCCTGATGCTTGGTTGGTTTCTCTGCAAATTTCCGTAACGATATCTTTTTTCCCATCTAGAGTCACCTCTAGATAGGTCCCAGAATAAGGTTGTTAGCCTTATGCCCAACTCCCAGTACAGGATATGTGACAGATCAAGCGGAATTCCACTGATTTCTGCTTGCCGGTGGGAGTGTTACAAAAACATTCGCCATCATGCACGTCGCACCATTTATTGCTACAGGACATTTATTGCTACAGGACATTTATTGCTACAGAACATTTATTGCTGCAGGACATTTATTGCTACAGGACATTTATTGCTACAGAACATTTATTGCTACAGGACATTTATTGCTACAGAACATTTATTGCTACAGGACATTTATTGCTACAGGACATTCACCTGCCAAATTATCCAGATCCTGTCAATGCTGGAATGATGGATCAAGAAGAATGGATCAAAGGCAGAGTAATCCAGGGTGGACATTGAGTAAGTGCCTTTGCCACCAATGAGGGCATGAACTTCATTGTGCAGAACCTCAAACTGAACTTCAAAATCACAGTAGTTGTCTTCCTCAAGAACATCCAACGCAAAGTGGTAAAGATGGTTGTGGCCATCAATTGTGTAAGGATTGAACAGATCTGCCTGGATATCCCGAGTTGTTTTCTGAAATCAATGGCACAGCTTTTATTTTCAAGAAATCCTAGAAAATGATATCTAAATAGTTTTTTGGACATAAAGTATATAAAACTAAACATTTAAATATACATAAAACCAAAAAAAAAAAGGTAGGAATAGCTTTGTTCATTACTAAGCACACAGCTGTAACATTTCAACTTATATCTTAAACTTACTAAAACATGCAGTCAGTCAGTCAGTCAGTCAATCATCTGCATGTCCCTTGCAGAACTCTGCCTCCCTAACATCTCTCCCGTAGGCCTATCGGTTGTAAGCAAGATGCCCTGCTGCTGATGCTTCCATTTGCAGATCATCAACGTTGTCTTGCAGCCATCTTCACCTTGGTCTTCCTCTCTTTCTTTATGTACTCTTCCAAGACGGTCTTCTCTAGATTTTCATGATGTTTAATGTGTCCAAAATATTTAAGTTTTCTCTGTTTAATCCTCTTTACTAGCCAACATTCTTCAGTATTAAGTTCTTGTAGTATGGATATATTTGTTCCTTTTTGTGTCCACGATATTTGAAGAACTCTTCTGTAGCATTTACATTCAAAGGCATTTATGTGTTTCTCAGGTGTTTTGTTAAGTATCCAGGTCTCACAGGCACAAGCTGCGATGGGAAAGATGCATGCCCTTAAAACTCTTTCATTGCCTGTGGTCATGTAAAACTCAAAGTCGATTTTGACTTCCAAGCCTTTGGTTTCTATATTCCCACATGTTTTGTTTTGTATAACTCTAATTCTCATTTTGGTTCGCACATTAACTGCTAATGTCCCTTTACAAAATGGTGAAAGAGTGCTAAGTTATGACTGATTCGAGCGAGAAAAACAAAGAGAAACATCAAGAAATTTCAATTTTTGGTAATGCAGATAGGTATATGGACATGGCCTGTGACCAGACCACTGTTCTTGAATATATCCCAAGTAGATCTAGACATATTAAATGACTGGAGAAGTAGTTAAAAGGTTATTTCAGACATTATTCTACCAATAATGCAACACTGAATCACAATACAGCGTCAACAGGTAGATCTATGCATCTTAGATGGTAAGTACTCTAGATCTAGACCTACCCGATGGTAAGTAGGACATAATTATTGTCTAAAAACATGACATTACTTCTTTTTTCCTAAAAAACTATGAGTTTATGAAATCTTCATACATTTAGTTATATTTTGAAACTTAATAAGTACACAGAAGTAAAGGAAATACTGTGTTTAATTCACTTTTACTAATATACCCCTATTCATATCAAGACCCACGCTCAACTGAACCTCCGCATTGTGTCCCTCTGGCATGAGAAATCTCATGTAGGATGAAGAAATAGGAAAAGAAGAGAAAGTCTAAATTTACATATATGATATATAACAAATTTTTAAAATTTTAAAAAAGGAGCACTTAGCTGTAACTTGTCTGAAGCTGTATCTGATAAATGTTGTGTTTATATGAAGACTTGTTGATTGTGATTCTGGCTAGTTGTAAAGAAAGGGTGGAGAAAAGGAGAAAAGGAGAAAAGAGAGAGAGAAACAATCAACCTAAGATAAACATGGGTAGAATTGATGAATGTAGTAGGAGTAGTGTGTCTTTAATGTAGTTGGATTAAGGATCTAGAATATTAGTTGAGGTGAGGAAAGAGTAAAACAAATAAAGAATCTGTGGAGAGGAGCAGACAGAACCACAAAAATAAGATTTTTAAGGGCATGCATCTTTCCCATCGCAACATATGCCTGTGAGACCTGGACACTTAACAAAACAGCTGAGAAGCACATAAATGCCTTTGAATGTAAATGCTATAGAAGAGTTCTCCAAATATCGTGGACACAAAAACGAACAAATATATCTATACTGCAAGAGCTTAATATTGATGAAGGCTGGCTAGTAAAGAGGATTAAAGAGAGAAAACTTAAATATTTTGGCCACATTAAACGTCATGATAATTTAGAGAAGACCATATTGGAGGGATACATAATGGGAAAAAGAAAGAGAGGAAGACCGAAACGAAGATGGCTGCAAGACATCGTTGATGATCTGGAAATGGATGCAGCAGCAGCAGGCCATCTTGCTCACAACCGAGAGGCCTACAGGAGTGCTGTTTGGGAGGCAAAGTTCCGCAAGGGACATGCAAAGGAATGAATGAGGAAAGAGTAGATGAGAACTTAGTAAGGATGGAATATAATTGTGGAGAAAGGAAATGTTAGGTATAGCTGAATTCTGAATTTAATCCATGTGGTTTCAAGGTCCAATATTTCTGTATTAAGCAGTTTTTGGGTCCCAGGTGGTTCTGTCATTAGAGTCACATTGTTTGATGAATGTTGCTTGGAAGTCAGAAAATGATGGTTTTCTGTACATAGATCATCCATCTCACTGCAATCTCAAGTTGCCTGTTAGGGCTTTGGGTATTTTAAGACAATGCTATAGCTCTAAAATATATTAAAGATTTTACAGTCTCTCTCTCTCCCCTCCCCCTCTCCCTCTCTCTTTCTCACTATATATATATATATAAAAAAGGTAAAATTCTCATTTCCATGCCATTAAGGCATATTGGGGAATATGGTGTTAGGCCCATATTTTCCATGACCTTCAGCACATGAAAGTCTGATGTGGTCAGTATCATGCCTGGCCACTTTACCTTCCCAGATTTCTTTGGTACCCATTTTTAGAGGATGGGTGAACCCCAGGGCCTTTTCGCTGTCATCATCATCATCATCATATGCCGTGCCGACTGGCGTTGGCTATTATGCTTCTCCAGAGTACGCGATCCTTCATGCAGGCCATCAGCTCAGTTGGTGATCTCCTCTCACACCATCCCGTCAGACTGTCCAGTATCATTTCTCTTGGTCTTCCTCTTGATCTTCGTCCTTCTATTTTTCCTGTTGTTATAATATTTTCAATGCCCTCTCTTCTCATTGCATGTCCTATGAAAGTACATTGTCTCTCTCTTATCTTTTTAACAAGGTTTTTTGTCTCTCCAGCTCTTCTCTTCAGTTATTTTTGCTGTCCAGGGGATTCGCAACATTCTTCTAATAAACCACATTTCTGCTGCTTCCAATGATTTTTGTGCAGACTTGCCTATTGTCCATGATTCACTTCCATATAACAAGATAGGTTTTCGCTGTGTATCAGAAAAAAATACCACTGCTGGCACTGAACACAGTACCACCTGAATTGAGCGCCTAATCACTTAGCTAACCAGGCCACCAAATATATATATATATATATATATATATATATATATATATATGGACACAAAAATTAAGGAAAAACCCATGAATAAGACACCATTACCTGAAGGTGATACTTTTTGAAACAAGAATAAACTTTCATATATTTTCATTTTTTATTCCATTCTTTCATGCTTTTCTCTTTCTCACTTCCTGAACTGATGATAAAGAATGGATTTCTAACTGGAACATTCAGCAGCAGAGTTTTCTGAATGTGGATATTCAGTCAAGACATTAATCTACTTGCACAGTAGATATGTGATAAATCATAATCTACTTGCACAGTAGTTATGCAATAATCTACTTGCACAGTAGTTATGCAAATATCTACTTGCACAGTAGTTATGCGATAAATCATAATCTACTTGCACAGTAGTCATGCATTTAATCATAATTTACTTTCACAGTAGTCATGCAATTAATCTCCTTTGCACAGCAGACATGCATTTAATCACAATCTACTTGCACAGTAGACATGCAATAAATCATATCTGTTTAGCATGCTCCATTCAATGATAGTGAAAACACACAGCTAGCCTGATAACCATATCCAACACAAGTCAACCATTACATCACCATATCTAAAACAAGACAACCATGACAACATCATACCTAAAACAAGTCAACCATGACAACATCATACCTAATACAAGACAACCATGACAACATCATACCTAATACAAGCAAATACAACCCAGCTGAATGGACACATGTGTACACAGATGGGTCTGCAGAAAAAGCAGTAAAAAATGGAAGTGGGGGCATCTACATAAGATACACAGATGGGAATCAAACCAAAATGGCCTTCGCGAGGGGAAATATTTCCTCCAACTACTGGCCAGAAACAATAGCCCTCCTTGAAGCCCTCAGAACACTTAAAACAGAAAACCAGCACACACCACACAAAATAGCCTTCTTCACAGACTGCAGGGCACTTCTAGAATCTCTAAAACAACAAACAACCCACAGGCAAACATATAGGAAATCACAACAGAACTGAAGCCTTACACTGTCAACAACCGCGGCCCTACAGTGGGTACCATCCCACTGTGGAATAGCTGGCAGTGAAATAGCTGACAGCCTATCCAAAGCTGGCAGCAATCAAGATCAAATAAATCATCCAGTAAACTACAAAGAAGCGAAAACTATAATCCATAACCAATGCAGATCTGAATGGAAAAAGCAACTGAAATGCAACAGTGAACCAGATCCAATACACCAATTACAAAGACATCAGCAAACCATCCTCTTCCACATAAGGACAGGCCACTGCAGACTACTAAGCCACCTACATTGACTTAAAATGTCTCACACAGACGAGTGTCCATGTGGCAGTGGAGTCTAGACTCCAGAACATATCCTTCAAGATTGCCCAAACCATGCAGATCTGAGGCGTGAGACATGGCCAGAGGACACAAGCTTGGGGTAAAAGCTTTGGGGCTCCTATCAGGATCTGGAAAGGACTGCGGGCATTGCCATGTCAACAGGGATCAGGATCTGGAGAGGACTGCGGGCTTTGCCATGTCGACAGGGATCAGGATCTGAAGTGACCAACAACCTCGAAAGTAGAAGAAGAATAAGATACCTAATACATACCAACCCATATCTAACACATAACACCCTTTCAGCATCATGTCCAAAGAAGACTAACTTAAGAAAAATATCAGACAAGACATTTCTCAAGTAGATAATCCAACTACTGAAGATTACAATCTATTGACAATGTTTAGAAAGAATGAACTAACATTTATAGAAAGGTGATTCTCATGTTTTTTTCTGCTGCCACTGTATAAACATGTATCAGAGACAAAAGGAACAAAACATATAAACTACACTCTGGTCACAGACATAAAATCTTACCTGCCCAACAAAGCTGATGGTGTAGTCATAGAATGGATTGTGATCACTGCTGTCACCAAAGAAGGATGGTAAAGATGTGACAGAGGCTGTCCAGTCCCAGTACGGCACACCCTCATGGCCGCCATTTTTCTTCAGGGCCTGCTCAAACTGAAGAGTCTGGAGACGGTGCCAATGGGGAAACACAGCCATGCCTTGTAGGATATAAATAGTCTTAAATTACTGGCAGAATGTCACTCATAAAATGTTGCTCATTCATTATGTGGTGGACACAACTGGAGATCGTGGTTCTCCATCTTGTATGACTTTTGGGTGTTTTTGATCATTTCAAACATTTGTCTTTTTTCTTGAAATCTGGTCTGTCTTATGAGATTTTGTTTTCTCTTATATTCCCCCTCCAATTTTCCATGAATTCTACAGTTGTTACCAACTTCTATAACTTCTGTCTTCTCATGACATGTTCCAGAAATTTTTGATTGTCTTCTTTTTTTTACAATTTTAACCAGCTTCTGTTGCTCTGGAACTGTTCTGAAGACCTCTTCTGAAACTGCTCTGAAGACCTCTTCTGGAACTGTTCTGAAGACCTCTTCTGGAACTGTTCTGAAGACCTCTTCTGGAACTGTTCTGAAGACCTCTTCTGGAACTGTTCTGAAGATCTCTTCTGGAACTGCTCTGAAGACCTCTTCTGAAACTGCTCTGAAGACCTCTTCTGGAACTGAAGACCTCTTTAGGAACTGCTCTGAAGACCTCTTTAGGAACTGCTCTGAAAACCTCTTCTGGAACTGCTCTGAGGACCTCTTCTGGAACTGCCCTGAGGACCTCTTCTGGAACTGCCCTGAGGACCTCTTCTGGAACTGTTCTGAAGACCTCTTTAGGAACTGCTCTGAAAACCTCTTCTGGAACTGCTCCGAAGACCTCTTCTGGAACTGCTCTGAAGATCTCTTCATTTGTTTTTCTGGCTCTAGCATGTCAATAGTTTCAAGCCAGTCATAAAATATTGTTGGTTCTTTCATGATTGGTGGAATGTAAAAATGTGTTGTGAAACCTAAATGTTTTCTGTGTTATGTAGAATGTAATAGATCATACTGTTGAAAAAAAGACAAACTCTGGAAATAGAATGAGGAAACATGAGACTGACTCAGACAGACTCTTGAAACGGTCTGTGGAAAAAGAGATACAGAAACAGATCATAAAAACAGAAATTCTAGTAACAGACAAACTATGGAAATAGACTGAATAGGACAAATAAATCACTATCATGTCTCTTCTCTTACCATGGGTACAACATGCAAACTTGTCATCTCCTGATTCTGGACACTTGTAGGGTGCTCCATGGAACCCTGCAATTGCCTCGTAGCCATTCGGTCCTCTGTCTTGCTGGAGCTTGTAGAGGGCATTTCTGAGGTCAGCCACCGCAGCCAGAGTCAGCTGATTAACATTCTTTCTAATCAGCACATCACGACGCTCCACCACCTCAGCAGGTCTTTCAAGACGTTCTTGTCAAATAGAATTAAGTATCTGGAAGTTAATTTCTCTTTGCCTTGACTTTGTATTACTTGATTTACTGAGTGAGCTGATAATTTAAAATGAATCCCTAGTGCTTTAATGTTTTATATAAGTATCGTGAAGCATTTGTCTCAGTGGCTAAAGGAATAAATCATCATTGCATTCTAGACAAGTCCACAAGTGCTCCACTTTCTTGCTTGAAGAAAGGAGGATCTCAGCATGGTACACAAAATCCCTGTCTCATCTGAATCAAGGCCAAACTATTTTCAGTCCAAACTAATTCTGTGGTGAAGACACACTGATTCTGATTTGGCCATTCTAGCTGTCATGAAAGAGGTACAAGAAAGCAAACCACTGGATGCATAATAAAAATAAGCATCAGTGTCCAAGAGTCAGACACAGCTTCATACATGCCACAAAATAAGAAACCTTTTTTTTTCATTCCAGTTTTATATGTTATATATATCATACAAGTAAATTTAGGGTTTTTTTCTTTTCCTATTTCTTCACTCTGTATGTAGAAAGAAAACAAAAATCAAAATGTACTTAATTCACGAATAAAGCTACTCCAACGTTTTTTTATAGTTTAATTACTTGTTACCATAGTTCTACTGCCAGGGTGTTTTGTGTTTTTATATTTTAATATATTTACACCAAAAAAGAACATGCATGTTAACATAACTTTCATGTCTGAATATTATAGCTGGATCTGTGAAGCTAGCATTCTAATGTTCAGAAAAAAAAAACAATATGTATGGTATGCGCATTATTTGATTTGGTGTGTATCATCTTCTAAAAATAATTTATGGATTTCAGTTCTTCTTTCTTTCTTCAGTGTTTAATATACGGACCAAGGCTATAGTAGGAAATTGAAACATTTTTATAATAGTCTATTTTCAGTATGGAGAGAATTTAATTGCTGATGTTCAGAATTGCTCAGTCTAAACATTTCATTTTCATGTAACTAAAATTAAAGTCTGAGAAAGTTAGAAACTGATCCTAAAAAAAACTTTCTTTCACTGAGACTAAACATCAGACAAACTAATCTTTTCAAAATCCAACCATCTCCTGTGGTAGTCACACCTAGTCAAGGCTTAAGCTGGTGTCGCTACAGTTAGTTTTAAGTACTTGGATATAAAAAGAAGAAAAGTGACATCTGAACCTGTATAATTGTCAAAGTTTGACATGTTTTTCATTAACATCATTTGGCTCTTCTTTAATCTGATTTTTTATATGAAAATTTAGAACTGAACTCTGGATTTTAAATTTAATTTATCCAGAAAATATTTACTTTTTGTTCAAGTTGCTGATATTCAACTTGACGAAAATGTGTTCAGTTATAAAAATAATTATCATTTTTCTATCTTCCTAATTTTTTCCACAGTATGAGCAGCTTCTTGTGAAAATAATGTCTGTTTTTAGGCTAACATCTTGAGGAAAATAAGGAATTTTTGCCAAATAAAACATATTCTATATAATAATTATTTAAAAAAAAAAAATTAAATGTAACATTAAGTATATTAATGCTTGACAGAGTGTTTGACAAGATATCTAAATAAAACAAAATGAAAATTGACTTGGTAGCTTTCAATATAATTCCATTTTCACTAATTAACATTTATTGACTGAATCTGTTAAAGTTATAATAACTGACTGTTTAAAATGGAAGTGAACTTGTAATTTAAAACAAAAGTTCAGGTAATGAAATGTCACAAACATGTTTAATAAGGCTGCAATGTCACAGACTTGAACTCTCTTCTGTAAAATGGATGAGTAATCAGTAAACAGAGCAAACCATACAGATCTGTGATGACATAAAACTTACATGAAATTTATATAAGCATTCATGAAAAGAGAAGCTTTGAACTATGACAGCGATTTAACAGACCTGGGATCCAGACTTTTCTTTAAAAAAAAAGTTTCTGTTCTTACCTCTAAGTCCTGGCACAAACTGTACACTGGGAGTTCTGATGAGGGAACTGTCAAGGTCAGTGCCATTAACAGCCGTGATCTGAACCTCAAAGTGATAATCAGAGTCTGGTCTGAGATTGAGGCTATGGAACACATTTGTTACATCATATTTGAACAGACGGTCGGAGGCCCAGGGCATCTCTGTTGGTCCACCCAGGATGGCAAAAGTACCTGGGAAAACAAAAAGTGTGAACTAAAATTATTGCGACACATGGCAAAAAAAAACAACATATTTTCCAGGCCCAAACATATTTCTGTGAAAGAAATATATGAAATACACATATTTAGAAGCAAGCTATTCTACAAAGCACATACTCTGCAAAATGTTTCAAACATATGGAATGTCAAATTCAGCTACAGGGATATGTAAAGGGAGACTCCACTACAAACAGGAGACAGCAAGTTTTCAAACACTGAAGTCAGACATTTTCATGCATATAAAATGAACTCACCAACAAATTTCTGACATGAAAAGCTTACTCCTCAGCAAATTTGAACTCTTACCTTACAAAACAATAATCATGACAAATGAACATTTTTTTTTATGACCAGTCACCGTGACTGCGATCTTGTGCCAAGAAAAGACATGTTCCTATTTTTAGTGTTATGCAGTTTGAAAGTACAAATCGCCAACTATAGAACCCAAGCATATGAATGCATTTATTTTATTTGTAAGAGCTAGTTAAATGGCACATTGCAGGCTGAGTGTCAGAACATTAAAGTGCTACGCCAACATATTTAAAACATTAACATCACTGTATCTTCACTAATACAACCAGAAAATCCCAAAACAAGCTACCAAGTGGAACACAAAATGCCAAAGAAAAAGAGGTCAACCATATGAAACTCTAAAGAGGACATTGTTAAGAGAGGCCAGTTTAGTGGGAATAGCATCCCTTGATGAGGTTGAAAAGCTCGCCAAAAGCAGGAAATCTTGGCAAACTACCATGTGATGTTTAACAGCACGGGAAGAATGTAAGCTGTAATTAAGATCCTCACTAACAGTTTTACCATATTAAAATGCATACGCCAGCAAATTTAAAACATTAACATCTTATCTTCGATAACAGTTTTACAACATTAAAAGTACTTATGAGAAAATGTAAAAAGTGATCAGGAAAATTTCAAGCATTAAAACTGAGCTCACCAGCAAATTCACTACGATTCTGAGCATCATGAAGTGTAAACACAATGTCAACACTGGCACCGAGACCATGCAGCAAAAACTCAGCAAATATACGATCTTCCCTTTTTCTCTCCTCCAACAAACCATTAAGATCAGAAATGGTTAGACCGTGGAAGTTCAGGTTGTCATACTGGTAACTGAATCTGATGAATCAAAGGTACAGTCAACACACATTGTATTTTAATATAATTAACACAACATTTGACAGTGCCACACACTGACCACAAACATTCTGAAATAGTAAAGACTGGCTCTTTCATTTTCCAGGTAGCAATGTCATATCTTCCTATTTGACTTTCCATGATTGCTGATTGGGTTTCTTGGTATATTTCCATTAATATATCTAAACTACAAGAGCTTAATATTGATGAAGGCTGGCTAGTAAAGAGAATTAAAGAGAGAAAAGTTAAATATTTTGGACACATTAAACATCATGATAATTTAGAGAAAACTGTATTGGAAGGGTACATAATGGAAAAAAGAAAAAGAAGAAGACCTGTTTGGGAGCCAAAGTTCCACAAGGGACATGCAAATGAATGAATGAAAATGAATGAATGTCATATCTACACTAAAATAAAGTAAACAGACATTCAATCATACATCTAGGACAGGTCAGGCTCAAAGAGGGTTGGGGTTCAGCTCTGGGCCAGGAAGGCTTCCTCTGTTTTAAGGGAGTGCTTTTTTGTTTTTTGTTTTTTTTGGGGGGGGGGATGGTGGAGCAGAATGAATAATCAAGAGGGGGGGGGGGAATGGAGCAGAACAAATGAAAGCAGAATAAATAATCAAGAGCAAAGTTGGGGGAGGGGAATGGAGCAGAACAAATGAAAGCAGAATGAATAATCAAGAGCAAAGACGGGGGGGGGGGGGGAATGGAGGAGAACAAATGAAAGCAGAATAAATAATCAAGAGCAAAGATGGGGGGGGGGGGTATGGAGCAGAACAAATGAAAGCAGAATAAATAATCAAGAGCAAAGGTGGGGGGGGGGGGGGGGGTGGAGCAGAACAAATGAAAGCAGAATAAATAATCAAGAGCAAAGGTGGGGGGGGGGGGGGGGGGGGGGGGGGGTGGAGCAGAACAAATGAAAGCAGAATAAATAATCAAGAGCAAAGGTTGGGGGAAAGAAAAATAGTTTTTGCACCATCTTACAAAATTCCTTTCTGAAGCCATGTAGAGGGTATCAAGACAATACAATGTCATGTATCAGATTTACTCGTACGTCACACAAGCAAGGAAGGGGAGTTCATCAGCTTTAGATGGACATGAAGTAAGTGAGATTTATCAACTTTACATGGCACACTTCTGTAGGTCAAATTTATCAGCTTTATAATTTGTTAGCTTCTTCAGGAGATGAGGTAAGAAAGTGGAATTTATCATATTTCTGTAGACTCGAGCTAAAGTGGAGATGGGAGGAAAAAAAAGGTCCTCAATTAAGAGTTATCAGCATAAAATCAAAAAGGTGCTCAAACAAGAGTTATCAGCATACAATCAAAAAGGTGCTCAATCAAGAGTCAGCATAAAATCAAAAAGGTCCTCAATCAACAGTTATCAGTATAAAATCAAAAAGGTCCTCAATCAAGAATTATCAGCATAACATCAAAAAGGTCCTCAATCAAGAGTTATCAGCATAAAATCAAAAAGGTCCTCAATCAAGAGTTATCAGCATAAAATCAAAAAGGTCCTCAATCAAGAGTTATCAGCATAAAATCAAACATTCAACTATGTGGACCCCTAAAGAAGAAGACAGATGTAACAAGGCTAATTTGGACAAACCAGAACAATAATTCTTTCAAATGACATCCACCTGAATATTTTGTTATGAGATCTCTTTCTTTCTCTTTTCAACCCATTCATTCTTCCACACTGCACACAATAATTAAGTGACTGAATGAAACCACAAACATATTTCAGGAGAAACTGTGACCTCTTATCAGTCTTATACTTGTAGTAGATCAGCACTTCCCAAACACTTTCTTGTCATGGACCTTTAAAGTCAATCATAATTTCCCACTTTTCTACACTCCCCCACCATTTGACATTCAATTAAAAACATCCTGAGTATTTTAAGAAACTCTAGCAAATTTTCACATATAAAAATAAAAATCGTTGTAAATCTAAACTTGATCCCCACAACCCCACCTGATACTTTTAATGGACCCTCAAGTTGGGAAATTATGCCATGACAAATTCAAATGCTAAAAATGATCAACTGTCCCTTACACCGACCTGTCATAATCAAAAGCATCAATGGCTCGGGAGTTTGCATGTGTAGTTGGGTTATTATTGTCGTCATCACTAAAAGGTCTCATTGGCTGCCTAAGATGCTGGATGTCACAGTTAGCACTGTTGTATGGCAGGCCTCTGAATTTCTGCAGTGCTTGCCAGATGGCGAACTGACGGTCAACATTGGAGTGGTGGAGTATGAAGAGTGGATCATAGGCTGTGTACTCAAGAGTGGACATGCCATAGGGAGACTGACCACCTGTCCATGAGTGGATGGCATTGTGGCTAATCTCAAACTGAACCTACACAAACAACACATCATATTAGATTATACAGACAAAAGATACAATTAAAACACTGAGTTACTCTGTAAATAAAACAATAATTTATAATAACAAAGTTATGTAATTTCAATGTACAAAACTAAGTGTTAATATTTTCAAACATTTTGATCTAAGATCTGGAAACATGTGCATCATTTCATGGAAAATTTTCATTAAAGTGATAAAGTACTTGTAACTGACCAAATATTTGGTTAACTCAATCAAAGTATTTGGTTAACCAAAAAAAAAAAAAAACTGAATCTGACAGAAATGTTACTGAATGAACAAAATTCTGCAAACCCACACTCTTTACACAGACTTAAAAAGTCCAACCTGGCTCAAGAAAACAGAAGTGTATGGATGGATATTTGTGTTGTACACATTATGTATGAAACTCCTGCTATTGATGGTATTCATGTAGACCACCCTTCAGCTTGTCTAGATATCTGAGCATATGAAACTCAATGAAGAAGAAGTAAAAAAAAAAGAGAAGAAAATGAAAATTAATAAGAAGAAGAATGAACAACAAATTGTCTCAGCTGTCCGAGACACTAGAGCACTGACACCACGTGAAAATGTTTACCTCAAAGTCACAATAGTCTGTCTGCTCAAAGGCAAGCAGGATCTGTCTGTAGAAGAAAGATTCAGATCCAAACTCTGGGTCATTGAAGAGTTTATCTCGTGGTGCTCTGGTAGTAATCTTCCCATTGTAGATCTTTCCGTGATGAAAGGGGTTATTCTCCTCTTGTGTGACAAGAGATGGGAGGGCGGTGAATGCTGTGGTCCAGTCCCAGTATGGTATGCCAATCTTAGCTCCCTGTAATATACACTATGTAACTATTTGCTGTAAACTGCCTTCCTAGAGCAGTGTTTGTTACAAATTGTTCCACTACACCTTACACTTATGTTTCTATTTGACTTAAAGTGCCCCATAAGAACTGTGTTTCTGTTTGTCTTGACTTTTAAGCTTCCATGAGCAGTTCAAACAACTTTAAAAATAATTGTCAAAAATAACTACACTCATATGGTTTTGTTCCATAACCGGGATTTTGTCGTTCTAAACTACAGTAAATATTACAAACAGAACAGGCTTATTGCCATTTCCAAGAAAAATATCAAGGTCAAGACTTCTTATTATGAGAATCTTCACAGTCCTGGATGTTGTTTGACAGGTTAAGAGTTAAACTGACTTGATGACTTGCATGTGTGTGTGTGTGTTTTTTTTTGTAAACTGCACAAGTAAAATATTAACGACTTCTCTTTCATGTAAAAAGTTTTTTCATATCTGGGTTTTTTCATTCTTTATTATTATTACTTTTTTTTTTTACCAATAAAACAGAGTCAGATAAAGATACAATGAAATGTTGACAATATTTACAAAATGTATAAAGCATAAAGCTTGTTTATATGAATTGTTCGATATAGAATTTTCTTTTTGGTTGAAGTGTCTCACCAACTGCAGCCATCATTATTCCGTCAGAACATCATGTTATCAGTGTTGTCATAACCATGATGATTACTCTGATTCATGCCAGATTGTCAGACAGTCCAACATGTTTTTATGAAGTTGACATCTGTCTCTCTCTCTCCGTCTCCTCTCTCTCTCTATCTATCTCTTCATGTAGTTTTCCTGTTCCCTGTTCATGAAGCATGTGAGACATTATTGATTGATTGTTCCAGTTCTTGTATCTGTACCCAACAGTAATTTATTTACATCTCCCTAGCACTTTGTGTGTTAAATTTATCACAGTGCATTCATCTCTGTGGCTGACAGTGATCTTCAAGTCTGTGTATTCAGGGGTCATGGTTGAGGTCATGGCTGGGGCATGGCTGAGGTCATGGCTGAGGTCATGGATGGGGTTATGGCTGATTTCTGTTTAATAAATTATTCCCCAATATCTTCTTGTATTGTCTGATGAAGCATAAACAAAGCCATAATCAGATGAAAATGAGAAAGAAAAAGACCAAAGTGAATGAATCAGAAAGTTTGACTGAGACACAGAAATTGATGCTGAGATTAAGGCAAACATGAATAATGAAAAAAAATAAGATTGTTAAGTAACAGTCACAGATAACTGTATACAGTTTTACAAAAATGAAGTCAATAATTGAGGGGGATTTCAAGCAGAGGAAGACAATTTCAGCATGTTTTCCATGGGCAGATAACCACCTTGGCTGTGAGAGCATCTTCCCATTGTTTGATGTAGAGTCTGTGCCACTGTGGGAAGTTGGCCTCCCCGTGGATACAGCAAGCTATTGGACGGCCTTTGTGTGAACATCTGTTAGCTGGCTTTCCATGGAAACTTGCAATGTTCTAAAATTAGGAAGAGAAAATCTATGTTAAAACACTCACAAGTTTTATCTTGCCCCATGTCATCATTTACCTCTTTTGGACGAATGAAAGAAATGAGAAACTAAATGGACGTGACAGTTGTGATATCAACCTAAACTTCACAGACAAAAGAAGTGATCTGCCATTCTGAACCTATAATGCCTGATAAAAGTTTTTGTACAAATGAAAAAGAAAGAAAACTGGAAAGGAAATTACAGCTTTCATATCCAAGAGTCCATGTGATGATGATGGTCATCTGGTGAAGTGAAATATACATGTAGTGACCTTTAATCTGATATTCCTCAGTTGATAATTTCTCCATCAACAAAATACATTGTCTTATAGATAGTTTCTTTGACTTAGACACCCAGTCATGATGTGCTTGTGCAAGTTTTTATAGATAAACAATTCTGAAAAAAAAAAAAAAAAAAGAAGTAACAAAACACTATTTCAGATTCTCATTGCCTTAGTTTGTGAGATTCTAACTTAAATAAATGACATTTCTGAATTCAACAAACATTTTTCATAAAAAAAAATATCTGTCTTTACTTATGCTTTTACACTTCATATGCATGCTCTGCATCATCTTTCTGTTTGATGCCAAGATGGAAATATTCTCAGCTGCACTAGCCCATCTTCACTGTAATAGTTGATACTCTTACTTGGAATCCATTTGGACCATTGTCCTCTTGGACTTTGTGAAGAGCATCACGCAGATTTTCAATCTCAGATTCAGAAAGGGTGGACACATCTTTACGAACTCCGACACCCGCGATGGCAGTGGACACAATATCTTCTGCTGCACCTGTACAAAATATTGAGAAGATATTTAAATATTAGGAGAGGCAGGCTGTATCAGAGGGAGATGAAAGCAACTGCTGACACAAAAGATTGACAAAAATATTTCTAAATCAAAGAACTGGAAAAATGAAATGCATTAAATAACATTTCTAAATGAAATAATTCAAAAATAAATGAAAAAAAAAATAGCAATTCTAAACCAAGGAACTGAAAAATGAAATGTACATCAGACAGAAATGTTTACCATGAGCAACTCTAAACCAAGGAACTGAAAAATGAAAAGTACATCAGACAGAAATGTTTACCATGAGCAGGAGAGAATATGATTGTTGGTTCCGGCATGACATCCTTGAGTGGTAAAATGTGACCTTCAACATCATACACCTTAACCTCCAACCTAAAGTGAGCCTCAGCATCAAATACATCTTCTGGTTTGAGACCATATTCTTTGAGAGCTGTAGTGATGTCCAGCTTGAAGAGACGATTAAATGCCCATGGTTGCTCCGTGGGTCCACCAAGGAGGTTGAAGCGTCCAGCAAAGTGACAATCATCATTTTTCTGGTAATTTAATTTATTAGAACCAAAATTAATACAAGATACAGAGTCATGCATCTGATTTCTTACTATACTATAGGGATGTTGTGGCTATCAAAACTGGAGAACCTTACTTGTCAAAACCATGTCTCCACAGTGACCCTCCATACAACAGATTATGCTTTACTTCTGTCTGGCCAAAGGAGACAATAATCAAATTTTTGTTGCGGTGATGAAGTCTGCATCAACTGGCTGTGATCAAGGAATTAAAGAACCCACTCAGCCACATTCAGAGATCAATTGTTTTCTTGAGACTTTTAAACTGATAGCACAATCAGACTGTACAGTATCAAATATTTTAGGACAGGTCAGTCATTTGTCACAGATTGATGAGCTAAACTTACTTTCATTTCTGCTTATTTCTGCTCATTTTAACTCTTCAAAAATGACCCACATAATCTAGCCATGCTTCACAAAATTAAAACCACAAAAGTAACAAGCATATACAGTTGCAGCATTTTTACTCAGTAAATTAACACTACAAGTTTGTGTAAATGATTACTGGGTCAGTAAATTAATACTATGAATTAACCTGTAAATCAGTTATTAGCTCAATACATTAACATTATAAATTAACTTCATTTATGCATGCAAAATCTGGAAAGCAACTAAAGAAACAGACAACAAATTAGACTCTTTTGAAAACAAATGCCTAAGGAAAATATCTGGTATAAAATGGAACGAATTCAAGACCAAAGTACAGTAAAGTACCTGTCTCATTAGTGATCAGAAAAAGGAAATGAACATATGTCATTCAAGTGATGAGAAGGATCAGTGAATATTAAAATAGGTTATCAAGTGGAACACAACAGGCTGAAGAAAAATAGGTCAACCACATGAAACTCTAAAGAGGACATTGTTAAGAGAGGTCAAATTTGTAGGCATAAAATCCCTTGATAAAGCTCGCTGAAAAAAAGGAATACTTGGTGAACTATTATGCGAGCTCTATGTGACGTTTAACAGCACAGGAAGGATGTAGGATGCAAGTAAGATAAACTAACCTGTATCGATTACTGCCTCAGTACATTAATGTAATGAATTAACCTATATAATCAGTTCTTGGCTCAGTAAATTAGCACTATAAATTAACCTGTGTAGCTGATCCTATGCTCTAAATATGAAATGATTTGTGTAACAGATTCGTTCTTCAATACATTAAATGTTTGAAAATGCTAATACTTGGCAGATATAGAGCACAACAGATCCTGAGGTCTTTATGCCCTTCAGAAGGAAGCCAGCAAAGACTCTTGGGCTGGTCTGTTTGCGAGCTATCAGTTCCTCAAGTTCATCCAGACTGTAGCCTCCAATGTTCAGATTATCGTATGTGTACCCCAGGTTCTTGTGGTCAAAGACTAAGTTTGGAACAGCATGGTCTCTGATAAAAGAGTTTTGTAGTTTATAGATGTGTACAGTGGGTTATTATTTCTATCTATACATCAACCTAGTTTTGTTAATCATGTGTTTTTAGCATGTGACAATCATTTTCCTATTACACAAAGAGTGAAAAGCAGATTAAAATTTTTAAAGTAAATTTTAATTAAAAAACACAGCCAGAATGTAAGAGTTTTACCACTGGTTAACTAGCTAACTAACTCACTCTCTCTCTTTTACACACACACATGCACACCACACACTTGTGAGCATGTTTACATATATGAGGAGGTAAGTAAATGGGTGCTATTTGTGGAAGTTGGCAAGAATCAGTTTGTTGAGCAATGTTACAGCTTATCTCAACATTTGACAGGCAAATGTGCAGCTGTTTTAATTATGTAAATATAAGATAATTATCAATTAATAGGTGAAGCAAGAAGTCAAAAACAAGGATAGATGTGGCAAATATGACAGTAAAAAATTCTATAGCTGTGATGAACATGACATGTGAGATTTATCCTCATGAATGAAGACTTTCATAGTTTTACTGTCTTAGTTTACTTAGTGAACTTGTCATCATGAGCGAAGACTTTCACAGTTTTACTGCCTTAGTTTACCTAGTAAACTTGTTCTCATGAGTGAAGACTTTCATAGTTTTACTGCCTTAGTTTACCTAGTGAACTTGTTCTCATGAATGAAGACTTTCATAGTTTTACTGCCTTAGTTTACCTAGTAAACTTGTTCTCATGAATGAAGACTTTCATAGTTTTACTGCCTTAGTTTACTTAGTGAACTTGTTCTCATGAATGAAGACTTTCATAGTTTTACTGCCTTAGTTTACCTAGTGAACTTGTTCTCATGAATGAAGACTTTCATAGTTTTACTGCCTTAGTTTACCTAGTGAACTTGTTCTCATGAATGAAAACTTTCATAGTTTTACTGCCTTAGTTTACCTAGTGAACTTGTTCTCATGAATGAAGACTTTCATAGTTTTACTGCCTTAGTTTACCTAGTGAACTTGTTCTCATGAATGAAGACTTTCATAGTTTTACTGCCTTAGTTTACCTAGTGAACTTGTTCTCATGAATGAAGACTTTCATAGTTTTACTGCCTTAGTTTACCTAGTGAACTTGTTCTCATGAGTGAAGACTTTCATAGTTTTACTGTCTTTGTTTACCTAGTGAACTTGTTCAGGTTCAGACCTTCGAAGCTGAAAGGTTTCATGGGGTTGGTCATGTGGTTGACAGCACAGTCAGCTCTGTTGTGTGGCAGATGTCTCCTCTTCTGCAGTTCTTGCCACACAACCCATATTTTGTCCACAAATGAGTGATGGATAAAGAAGATTGGATCATAGGCAGAGTACTCCAGAGAAGAGAGGGAATATGTTTGGTGACCTCCTACAAGGTAATGGATGGCATTGTGCATCACTTCAAACTGGACCTGGAATTATAACAAATGTATTTCTAGTTCCTTTGCTACAACATCTGTTATGTGAATGTTAGAACAAGTTAGAATTTGCTTACATTTGAGATGTGTTGAGTGAACTGAGAACAATGTGGGCACAGTTTGATTTTGCCTGTCTTAACTTGTGCAGTCTTGTGTCAAACCTTTGGTGTTCTAGTATTGTGTCAAAGTTTTCTTAAACATTTGACTTTTGGTGTTCTAGTATTGTGTCAAAGTTTTCTTAAACATTTGGCTTTTGATGTTCTAGTATTATGTTAAAGTTTTATTAAACATCTGACTTTTGGTGTTCTAGTATTGTGTCAAAGTTTTCTTAAACATTTGGCTTTTGATGTTCTAGTATTATGTTAAAGTTTTATTAAACATCTGACTTTTGGTGTTCTAGTATTGTGTTAAAGTTTTCTTAAACATCTGACTTTTGGTGTTCTAGTATGGTGTGACAATAGAAGAAGTTTTATGGGCAATAAAGAATATGAAAAATGGTAAATCACCAGGATGTGATGAGATAATAGCTGAATTTATTAAAGCAGGAGGAAAGCAATTTGCAACAATCTATCATGCACTATGTAAAAAGATATGGCATTCAGGTATTTGGCCAAAAGAATGGAAAAGAACTATTCATACCACTGCCAAAAAAAGGGTAACCTGAAATTATGCACAAACTACAGAACTGTTGCCCTGATTAGTAATGCCAGTAAAATTCTATTAAAAATTATAATGGGTAGACTTTGTAAGAAAATAGAAGAAGTCAATATGGTCCTAGCTGGTTTCAGGCAAGGAAGAAGATCTAGAGATCATATATTCAATCTAAGATTAATAATAGAAAAATGCAGAGAGTTTAATGTGAATCTATATTTAGCCTTTATAGACTACTCAAAGACATTTGATTGTGTACAATACCAGAAACTTTGGGAAATAATGGAAAAAAAATGATATTTCCAACACATGTGATACAATTAACATCACTGCTGTATCTAGACCAACAAGCAGTAGTAAGAATAAATGGTGAAACAACAACTTGGTTTGACATAAAACAAGGGATCCGTCAGGGGTGTATATTGTCACCTTACTTATTTAACTTGTATACTGAAAATATAATGAGGAATGTTAGAGAAGATGTAGACAAAGAATATTATGATGCCATAACAATTGAAGGTTATGAAATACCAGAGATTAGATATGCTGATGACACAGTATTACTGTCCACAACACAAAAAGGAATGGAAAAACTAATTATGTCAGTCCATAAGAACAGCGAAGAGCAAAACCTCTATCTTAATGCGAAGAAAACTAAATTGATGACAACTGACAAAACAAACAAGGCAGCTGATATATGTATCAATGAGGAAAAACTGGAAGAAGTGGAGAGTTTTGAATATCTTGGATCACTGCTAACTAATAATGGAGATACAATGAGAGAAATTAAAAGGAGGACATCTATCGCTCTTCAAAAAGTAAACAACTAAAGAATATGTGGAGAGGAACAGACAGAAATACAAAAATAAGATTTTTAAGGGCATGCATCTTTCCCATTGCAACATATGCCTGTGAGACCTGGACATTTAACAAAACAGATGAGAAACACATACATGCCTTTGAATGTAAATGCTACAGAAGAGTTCTTCAAATGTCATGGACACAAAAAAGAACAAATATATCCATACTACAAGAACTTAATATTGAAGAAAGCTGGCTAGTAAAGAGGATCAAACAGAGAAAACTTAAATATTTTGGACACATTAAACATGATAATCTAGAGAAAACCATCTTGGAAGGGTACATAATGGGAACAAAAAAAGAGAGGAAGAACAAGGCAAAGATGGCTGCAAGACATCATTGGTGACCTGCAAATGGATGCATCCGCAGCAGGCCATCTTGCTCACAACTGAGTGGCCTACAGGAGTGCTGTTAGGGAGGCAAAGTTCCACAAGGGCATGCAAATGAATGAATGAATCCACCCCTGTTTAGCATGTTGTTTATTAGGAGGTAAGATTCTGATAGATGTTTGCTGAATAGAGTCTTTAAGCATATCCCATTGTTCATCAATCATTTCAATCTTCTCTATAGCATTATATCTATTATGTACTATGGTCCTATATTGTTCTTGTATTGCCTTATCTTTCCGTAACAATTCTCTATCTAGTTCTTTGTTTTTAGCTGCTACCTTTAACCTCTTTAACCTGATTCTCACTTTTCCTACAACTGGGATGTGGTCACTGTTGCAGTCTGCGCTTGGTCTTGTTTTCACGGATATTAGTGAGTCCCTGAATCTTTTGTTGATCATAATGTAATCTGTCTGGTTACATATGTTATTATTTGGACTTTTCCATGTCCATAGCCACCCTGAGTGTTGTCTAAACCAAGTATTCCCTATTATCATTTTATTCTTTTCTGCCCACTCAATCAACATCTCTCCTCTTGTATTTCTGATACCTAGTCCATACCTGCCAATAGCTTCATTGTCTTGTTCAGTCCCTATTTTTGCATTTAAATCACCCAGCACAAAGTTTACTTAAAATGATTTGCACTGCTTCATTGCCATGTCCAGTGTAAAATTCTTTTATCTCATCATCAGAGCTTTCTGAAGTTGGTATGTGTACTTGGATGAGATTTGTATCTATTGGATGGCCCTGTAATTTAACCATTAACACTCTGTCTGACATGCACCAGAAGCTTTTCACAGTTCTTGCTGTCTTCTTATCTAATATTATGCCAACTCCATTTCTACACTGGTTTCCCCCGGAATATATTATTTTGAAGTCTTTATGATCTCTGCTTCCTGCTCCAGTCCATCTCATTTCACATAAACCAAGGATGTTAATTTCCACTCTTTTCATTTCTTGTTTGATGTTTTCAGTTTTCCAAGTTCTGTTAGTGTTCTAATGTTCCATGTTGCAATTACTGAGGTGTTGCTTGTGTTTTCTTTGCATACAGTAGTTGGATGACGATCTGGTATCACCTGTTGCACATGATAGTTCCTACCAGATGAGGTGGTTTCACTGGAATCCCCATTAACGTCGTTATAATTCAAAGAATTGTGGATTGTCATAAGTGTTCTTGGAATGTGCAGTGTTGGTTTCCCCTTGCCTTCCACCGGTTTGTTTATTGTTTACTCCACTAGCCTTTGACTCTGGCCAGAGCCTACCTTACAAGGCAGCAGGGGGTTTGAAATCAGAGTTGTCCTTCTCTTAGATGAGCTACTAACCAAGACTAACGAGTCTCATCTACCCGAAGCATCTGGTTTCAGGTGCCAGATATTCGCCTTTCACCTCTTCTCCTGTCAGTTTAAACAATTCCACCACGAGAAGGCCAGGAGCTGGACTTGGACTGTCAGAGGCTATTTGAGACACACGCCTTGGAGACATTTAATTGGAGTGGAGAACTTATTCTCCACCCCACTTCCGGCTATTACAGTCCTTAGAACCTGACTGGAACTGCCAAGTCGTAAGCCGAGTCCAAGTCACTGCTCTATGATTTCAAGTCTAGCCCGAGTTGAGTACTTAAAGTGATTAAAGTAGCACTTAAGTCTGAGTCAGTCAATTCAAGTGCATATCTCTGCTCACCTCAAAGTCACAGTAATCTTGCTGCTCTAGGGCTGAAATTACAAGGTCCAAAAGTTTAGAGTGCTTGCCATCTTGGGTGGTTTGATATAGTTCTGGCTGTATATCTCTCACTGTGTATGCACGTTCTGATGGCACAAAACCACGTGAAAATGGGTTGATGTAGACCTGGAAAAGAGTGACAGAATGTTCACAGATCACAAATTCTGATAATATTCTAAATTATTCACATTCAGTAATGACAGAACCTACCTTTACCAAATGAATATGGTCAGGAAATTCCAGCAGGTAAGGTGTCACTCTAATCCTAAAACAGATAATTTGCTACATTTTACAAATTTCCTTTTTAAACCCATTTACCTTTAAAAAACTCTATCACAGTACCTCATAAATGGCACTGAGTTTTACTAAAATTATCTTTCTTTTCTTATATCTTGAACAGTCACATGTATAATACATTTTGTTGAAGCTTATCTTACAAGAAGTTGCTTCTTTGTATTTTTCAGACTTGATATCAGTTAACATTGTAGAAAATATCAGATGAAGGAATTACATCAATAAAGGAAGTATGGAATTATGAGTCATTACATGGCAGTTCAGACCCACGCTACATTCTTACATGCTCATCAGAAACATTAAATTTTTATTATTGTCTTCATCATGTGATCAAATAATGGTGTACAGTCTATAAAACTAAAGTAGGATAAAATGAAATGTAAAGTGTCAGATAATCTGGCTTTTTCAAATCTTATCTAAAATAAACATTTTCTTCTTTATTTTTCCACTGGCCTTTTTTTATACTCTCTTTCTCTATGCTACCCCTCCTTACCACCATCCTATTTCCTTCTCTGCCAACATATTGGTCTTGTCCTATTCACCAGTTTCACATTTTCTCCCTGTAGGTGTTTAAGTTCTTCATTCATTATCTCTCCACGTCCCCTTTTCCCTCCCCTTGCTCACTTCTTCCCTCATTTTGTAAAACTGCACCATACACCTCTATCTACCTTATTTATTTAAACCAGTTTTACTGTAGTCGCCATCCCTTTTATCTAAAATAACATCAGCGTTATTGATAAACTCTTTTTAGAGTTATTAAACATCGTTGTTCAGCTTTTATGTTTCATGATTGTCATCATTCTATATCTTTTCAATTGCATACAGTAAATTTTTTTTAACACAGTTTGCAAGTAGGACTGATGCAGGTCATGTGTCACCTAACTTTTCTACCACCTTAGGCCTTCGAGCAAAACTTGAGGAAAAAAAAAACTTAGTTTAACCTTAGGCCTTTGAGGAAAACTTGAGGAAAAAAAAAAAAACTTAGTTTAACCTTAGGCCTTCGAGCAAAACTTGAGGAAGAAAAACAAAACTTAATTAACTTTAACTCTTTCACTCCAGAATCAGTTTTAATGCTCTGCTAGAATAAATTTTGATGAGAAAATGAAACTGGAAGGAAGCTACTCAGTTATTTAAAAATTTAGGTTGGGTTAGAAATGGACTAGTTTTCATTTTATTTAGACTTTGTCTAGATATCACAATGGGCATTGTTTGGCATAGGTACACAAGCTCTAGCCACACTACCCTTGCTGTTTTTGAGTGAAAGAGTTATAGAAAACTATAAATGTATAACTAGGTCACCTCATCTTTCCATACAACATAGAAAGACTGCTGAGAGAAGACACTAGGAAGCTCTGTGATTGGTCTGGTCCAGTCCCAGTATGGAAGAGCGATGGCACTACCATGTCTCTCAAGAGCATGTTCTACCTATAGACAGTGCAAAAACTGATATTAATGCCAATTCTGAAAATGTGTTGAAGTTATGTTTACACATAAATTACTTTGCATGATTGTTTAATATAATGTATACTGAATGAACCAGAAAAATAGCTAAAAATAAAAATAATAATTAAATAACACAGATCATAATCAGGTGGCAATCATTCATTCTGGAATAACACAGTGCTGCTCTCATTGGTAGGTGAGTTTATATGGCTGGATATTCTCCCTTGATAAATTAACTATTGTGTGATGAAATGACTATGAACAGGAGAGAGGAAATTAAGTTAGAATATCTCTTTTTGATGAATAAATCTCCTGTTAATTACAATATATGTAAAACGGTGTATTTTTTGCCTATATAAAACTATATACGAATACAAAGTACAGGCAACTCTAAAAAGATTAGGTGAAAATTTTGTTAATGATATCTTTTGCTAGTGAAAAATTGAAAGAATGTAGAGACAAGAGCAGTTCTGGAAGAGGCACATCAATAGCTTGTATAGAACTCATAGATGGACAAACCAAAAGATAATTGTACCATTAATATATAGAACGAATAATGCAGCCCTGGCAAACAAACTACAATGGCCCTTGCACAAGATGATGATGAGAAGGCCCTAAGTTTATCCTCAACAGCAAAAAATGACAATAACAACTAAAAATTACAGCAGAAGTAAATTTTCTCTGATGTAACTTGTTTTTTGTTCCATCAAAATGTTATATACCACATGTGAAATGTTTATTGTCCTGTGTTACACAGCTGTAATAGAATGGCTGAGGCTTATTGTCATATGTTAAAGAGTTGTAATAGAATGTCTGAGGCTTACTGTCATGTGTTAAAGAGTTGTAATAGATTGTTTATTGTCATGTGTTACAGAGTTGCAATAGAATGTCTGATGCTTACAGTCATGTGTTAGAGTTGTAATGGAATGTTAAAAATTATTTAAGAAAAACGTAGGAACAGTTTTAATATTTAATGAGTGCACAGTTGTGATGTTTTGGTTTGCACCTTAATCATAAAAAAAAAACAAACAGGCCGAAGAAATAGAAAAAGCAGATAAAATATAAATTCACACAAATGCTGTACAACAAACAGGAATGGAAAAAATAGAATAAATGAAGCACTTACTAGCTGTGACTTACAAGAAGCTGCTTCATAACTGGGCATGGTAGTGTGCTGAGAATGTTTAAATGGAGATGTGTGATGGGCAAGTAGTAGAAAGGGGGTGGGGACCATAGAAAGCAGAAAGAGTGATACAGTGGTAATCTAGCCAAGAGAAGCGTAGGTGAAATATGCGAATGTGGTTGCAGTAGAGGGTTTGTAATCTAATGCAATGAGAAAGTTCTGAAATACGTGTTGTAGGTAAGGAAGGAGTGGAACTTGGTACAGAGGAAATGTGGTTATGGAGAAAAGTAATGTTAAGTGTGACTGAATTTCTAATTCAAACCATGTGGTTTCAGCACCCCATATTCAAGAATGTAATAGTTCTCAAGTGTTAGATGGCTTCTGTCATCACAGTGACATTGTTTAATGACTGCTTCTAAAAATTCAGATTTGTCTCTGTGATTGGGACCATTAAATGATTAGGGAATGGCTTAGAAGCATGCTGGGTGATTTCATGCAGATTTTTCTGTATGCAGTCATCTAATATGAGACCAGTTTCACCAATGTTATCTTACACTTTTTCACACATATGGCATATATTATGTTGCATGGCTCGCATATGAATCCCTCATGAAGTGTGAAGACAGTTTTGGGAAAAGTAATCATTTTCATTTACCAGACTACAGGCAGGTGACACAGTAAGGGTGGTTGCATTTTCTGGTACCAACAAATGCAGGATTGTGCTTCAGGTGACTATGGATAGAGGATGTCCTTAAGATCTGGTTCCTGTTTGTAGGCTAATAGGGGTAGATCGGAGATGCCGCGAGTGTCAGAGTCAAGCTGTAGCAGTGGTGGATGGCAACAGAGAATTTCCTTAACCATCTGGCCACGTGGATGAAAAGGAGGCACTAATTTGACTCTGTCGAGTGAAGTCACAGGATTTTTTCCAATGCCTCTTTGCAGTTTACTTTCTAGGTAAGGTTGAACGCTTTCCAAAAGATTTTTACTGGATATAAAGTTCAAGTTATCCTGGCACAGGCGGCAAAGATGGAGGAGCTGACAGTAGGAAATGAAGTCCTTGCAAGTTTCAGGGTGAGAGGAAGCGTTAAGTAGGTATGTATGGCTGTTAGTGGGATAGTGGTGCACAGAAGTGACAAGACTGTCTGTGACAATATTTTGATGTCTAAAAGTTGACAGACTTGTTACAAATTTCATAGGTGAATGTAATATTGTCATTAAATGAGCTGGCGAATTCAACAAATTTTAAGCTCATCCTTCGACACCGAGACAGCTATCCCCACACTCCAGGTACTTCCATATGGGCTCCACCTTCCGTTCCAACACCTACTCAAGTATGTGCCTGCCACTCAAGTATGTGCCTGCCACTTAAGTATGTGCCTGCCACTAAAGTGTGTGCCTGCCACTCAAGTGTGTGCCTGTCACTAAAGTGTGTGCCTGCCACTCAAGTGTGTGCCTGCCACTCAAGTGTGTGCCTGCCACTAAAGTGTGTGCCTGCCACTCAAGTGTGTGCATGCCACTAAAGTGTGTGCCTGCCACTAAAGTGTGTGCCTGCCACTCAAGTGTGTGCCTGCCACTAAAGTATATGCCTGCCACTCAAGTGTGTGCCTGCCACTAAAGTGTGTGCCTGCCACTCAAGTGTGTGCCTGCCACTAAAGTGTGTGCCTGCCACTCAAGTGTGTGCCTGCCACTGAAGTGTGTGCCTGCCACTGAAGTGTGTGTCTTCCACTCAAGTGTGTGCCTTCCACTAAAGTGTGTGCCTGCCACTAAAGTGTGTGCCTGTCACTAAAGTGTGTGCCTGCCACTAAAGTGTGTGCCTGCCACTAAAGTGTGTGCATGCTGATGAAGTGTGTGCCTGCTGATGAAGTGTGTGCCTGCTGATGAAGTGTGTGCCTGCTGAGGAAGAAGTGTGTGCATGCTGATGAAGTGTGTGCCTGCTGAGAAAGAAGTGTGTGCATGCTGATGAAGTGTGTGCCTGCTGATGAAGTGTATGCCTGCTGATGAAGTGTGTGCCTGCCACTCAAGTGTGTGCCTGTTGATGAAGTGTGTGCCTGATGATGAAGTGTGTGCCTGCTGATCAAGAAGTGTGTGCATGCTGATGAAGTGTGTGCCTGCTGATGAAGTGTGTGCCTGCTGATGAAGTGTGTGCCTGCCACTCAAGTGTGTGCCTGCTGATGAAGTGTGTGCCTGCCACTGATGAAGTGTGTGCCTGCTGATGAAGTGTGTGCCTGCTGATGAAGTGTGTGCCTGCTGATGAAGTGTGTGCCTGCCACTCAAGTGTGTGCCTGCTGAGGAAGAAGTGTGTGCATGCTGACAAAGAAGCGTGTGCATGCTGATGAAGTGTGTGCCTGCTGATGAAGAAGTGTGTGCCTGCTGACAAAGAAGCGTGTGCCTGCTGATGAAGTGTGTGCCTGCTGATGAAGAAGTGTGTGCCTGCTGATGAAGAAGTGTGTGCTTGCTGATGAAATGTGTGCCTGCTGATGAAGTGTGTGCCTGCTGATGAAGTGTGTGCCTGCTGATGAAGTGTGTGCCTGCCACTCAAGTGTGTGCCTGCTGAGGAAGAAGTGTGTGCCTGCCACTCAAGTGTGTGCCTGCAGATGAAGTGTGTGCCTGCTGATGAAGTGTGTGCCTGCCACTCAAGTGTGTGCCTGCTGAGGAAGAAGTGTGTGCCTGCCACTCAAGTGTGTGCCTGCTGATGAAGTGTGTGCCTGCCACTCAAGTGTGTGCCTGCTGAGGAAGAAGTGTGTGCATGCTGATGAAGTGTGTGCCTGCTGATGAAGAAGTGTGTGCTTGCCACTCAAGTGTGTGCCTGCTGATGAAGAAGTGTGTGCCTGCTGACAAAGAAGCGTGTGCCTGCTGATGAAGTGTGTGCCTGCTGATGAAGAAGTGTGTGCCTGCTGATGAAGAAGTGTGTGCCTGCAGATGAAGTGTGTGGCTGCTGATGAAGTGTGTGCCTGCTGATGAAGTGTGTGCCTGCTGATGAAGTGTGTGCCTGCTGATGAAGAAGTGTGTGCCTGCTGATGAAGTGTGTGCCTGCTGATGAAGTGTGTGCCTGCTGATGAAGTGTGTGCCTGCTGATGAAGTGTGTGCCTGCAGATGAAGTGTGTGCCTGCTGATGAAGTGTGTGCCTGCTGATGAAGAAGTGTGTGCCTGCTGATGAAGAAGTGTGTGCTTGCTGATGAAGAAGTGTGTGCCTGCAGATGAAGTGTGTGGCTGCTGATGAAGTGTGTGCCTGCTGATGAAGAAGTGTGTGCCTGCTGATGAAGAAGTGTGTGCCTGCTGATGAAGAAGTGTGTGCCTGCAGATGAAGTGTGTGGCTGCTGATGAAGAAGTGTGTGCCTGCTGATGAAGTGTGTGCCTGCTGATGAAGTGTGTGCCTGCTGATGAAGAAGTGTGTGCCTGCTGATGAAATGTGTGCCTGCAGATGAAGTGTGTGGCTGCTGATGAAGTGTGTGCCTGCTGATGAAGAAGTGTGCCTGCTGATGAAGAAGTGTGTGCCTGCTGATGAAGAAGTGTGTGCCTGCAGATGAAGTGTGTGGCTGCTGATGAAGTGTGTGCCTGCTGATGAAGTGTGTGCCTGCTGATGAAGTGTGTGCCTGCTGATGAAGAATGTGTGCCTGCTGATGAAGTGTGTGCTGCTGATGAAGTGTGTGCTGATGAAGAATGTGTGCCTGCTGATGAAGAAGTGTGTGCCTGCTGATGAGAAGTGTGTGCTTGCTGATGAAGAAGTGTGTGCCTGCTGATGAAGAAGTGTGTGCCTGCTGATGAAGAAGTGTGTGCCTGCTGATGAAGAAGTGTGTGCTGCTGATGAAGAAGTGTGTGGCTGCTGATGAAGAAGTGTGTGCCTGCTGATGAAGAAGTGTGTGCCTGCTGATGAAGAAGTGTGTGCTTGCTGATGAAATGTGTGGCTGCTGATGAATAAGTGTGTGCTTGCTGATGAAATGTGTGGCTGCTGACAAAGAAGTGTGTGCTTGCTGATGAAGAAGTGTGTGCTTGCTGATGAAATGTGTGGCTGCTGACAAAGAAGTGTGTGCTTGCTGATGAAATGTGTGGCTGCTGACAAAGAAGTGTGTGCCTGCTGACAAAGAAGTGTGTGCTTGCTGATGAAATGTGTGCCTGCAGATGAAGTGTGTGGCTGCTGATGAAGAAGTGTGTGCCTGCTGATGAAATGTGTGGCTGCTGACAAAGAAGTGTGTGCTTGCTGATGAAATGTGTGGCTGCTGACAAAGAAGTGTGTGCTTGCTGATGAAATGTGTGGCTGCTGATGAAGAAGTGTGTGCCTGCTGATGAAGAAGTGTGTGCCTGCTGATGAAGAAGTGTGTGCCTGCAGATGAAGTGTGTGGCTGCTGATGAAGAAGTGTGTGCCTGCTGATGAAGAAGTGTGTGGCTGCTGATGAAGAAGTGTGTGGCTGCTGATGAAGAAGTGTGTGCTTGCTGATGAAGAAATGTGTGCCTGCTGATGAAGAAGTGTGTGGCTGCTGATGAAGAAGTGTGTGGCTGCTGATGAAGAAGTGTGTGCCTGCTGATGAAGAAGTGTGTGCCTGCTGATGAAGAAGTGTGTGCTTGCTGATGAAGAAGTGTGTGCCTGCAGATGAAGTGTGTGGCTGCTGATGAAGCCAGTCCCACACTGGTTAAGGGTAACACATGTCAAACGACTTCTTTTGGAAAAATGTCTACTTTCTCTCTTCTCCCCCAGTTTGATTACCCTCCTGATGTGATTGTTGTCATTCAACCCAATGTCGTCCTTCATGTACAGCCTATCCAAACTGGTTCTTGCAATCTCCTCCTTGTCCATTCTTAGTGTGCCCTGAATTGATTGTCTGCTCTCTCACTGCCTTCCTGCATGACCTGGGCAGTAAATCCATGTCAAAGTGGATAACCTAGAGCCCTCTAGAATCTGGACCCACTCATCCTTTGGCATACTGGTAACTCCATCAATGATATACCTCTTAGAGAATTACACGAGTCTGCCAGCATGGGTTTGCCATAACTGGGCTTCTAGAAAACTTATAAACAAGCATGCATAATTGGGACCATTTTAGTTCCCATGGTGACATCACTGATTTGATTAAAGTACTCATTGTCAGATTTAAAGGAATTTAAGCTGAGTACCAGCTCTGTGAGTCTTATATATATGGTGTTAGTGTTGGTGGTAAAGTGAGGGTCTTTATTAAGAAAACAGCTGAGTGTTAAGAGGCCTTCTTTGTGGGGGATAGATGTGTAGAGAGAGGAGACATCAAGGATAAAGATATGATAGATGTAAAACTGAGAAAGTTTAAATAAAGTTGTTGAAGCAAAGTTGCCATGATTCTGATAAGAGGGCAGTTTGTGTACTAGCAGTTGGAAAATGCTGTCCAAGAAGTCAGGACATGTTCTGTGTTACAAAGCTATAATGGAGTGTATGAGGCTTATTGTCTTGTTTTACAAAGTTGTAATGGAGTGTATGAGGCTTATTGTCTTGTGTTACAGAGTTGTAATGGAATATATGAGGCTTATTGTCTTGTGTTACAGAGTTGTAATGGAATGTATGAGGCTTATTGTCTTGTGTTGTACTAGGACATGAGTCATTTGTTCCTGACTCACACCAGAATGATACAAAAGAAAAGATCAGCAACATGAACAAGCAATTTTTTTTTACTGACCTGGAGAGTGAAGAGTCTGTGCCAGTGTGGGAAGGTGGGCATGCCATGCTGGCAGCAAGCCACGGTTGGATGGTCAGGATCAGGGCAACGAACTGGAGCACCGTGGAAGGAGGCCAGGTTGGCCCAGCCATCATTTGTGTTGTCCAACTGAAGGTCATGGAGGGAAGCTTCCAAATTTGAAATATCTCTCTCCGCCAAAGAATTTAGGTCTCGCCGGATGTGGTTTGGAGCAATGCTCGATGTGCCGCGGTCGCCTTTGAAAGAGAAATGAGAAACACTTATACACAGATACAACGAGAACTCTTGTGCTCTCTTTCATTTCTCTGCCAGGATCTCTGATTATTTTTCTTGCTACAACAAAACAAATGAAGCATTTCTTTTTTCCAAGAAGCCAGACAGAAGTTATGCGAGTCATGTGGCTAAATGGAGGAGGAAAGTTAATCCAGCTGCTGAGATTGAAAAATGGTCTCTGTCTGATAATATGCTTTTCACTTTTTTCTATGATGCTAAAATGTCAGATGCTATATTTTACTGACAGCATATTGTTCTGATAGAATTTTGTACTGACACTGTGTTGTATTAACAGGATATTGTACTGATAGTATGTTGTACTGATACTATGTTGTACTGATACTATGCTGTACTGAGAGTATTTTGCATTGATTCAGGTATTTCAAGTGTCTGTGAAGTCAACTTATCTTTTACAGAATACTTACGCTTTCTGGCTGGTACAAACATGACACTTGGAGTGGGGATTGGGCTGGTAGCTAGTTCTGTGCCATTTGGTAATTTAATGTGTACCTTGATCTCATATTCGTCATCAAAATGCAGTTTGTGTTCAGTCAGCTGTGAATATGCAGCAGTTGTAATATTACAGTAACAAGTAAGTGCTATAGGTGAGAAAGCTGAGGACATGAACCAAAATAGAACATTTATAACTACTAGATCTTAAACTGTCACAGGCACAAAGTAAAGGTATAGGCATGAGATGTGAATCAGGAGCACTGCACACGGTCAAACCATAACTGCTCCACTGTCTAGTCAGCACTTGACCAGAAATTGCCGACTAGTGTCACCATCAGCATGAATGCCATAGCTAGCGGCGTCACTCCTCCTCCCTTCCCTGGTACCCATAGCTAGCGGCGTCACTCCTCCTCCCTTCCCTGGTACCCATAGTTAGCGGCGTCACTCCTCCTCCCTTCCCTGGTACCCATAGTTAGCGGCGTCACTCCTCCTCCCTTCCCTGGTACCCATAGCTAGCGGCGTCACTCCTCCTCCCTTCCCTGGTACCCATAGCTAGCGGCGTCACTCCTCCTCCCTTCCCTGGTACCCATAGTTAGTGGCGTCACTCCTCCTCCCTTCCCTGGTACCCATAGTTAGCGGCGTCACTCCTCCTCCCTTCCCTGGTACCCATAGCTAGCGGCGTCACTCTCCTCCCTTCCCTGGTACCCATAGTTAGCGGCGTCACTCCTCCTCCCTTCCCTGGTACCCATAGTTAGCGGCGTCACTCCTCCTCCCTTCCCTGGTACCCATAGTTAGCGGCGTCACTCCTCCTCCCTTCCCTGGTACCCATAGTTAGCGGCGTCACTCCTCCTCCCTTCCCTGGTACCATAGCTAGCGGCGTCACTCTCCTCCTCCCTTCCTGGTACCCATAGCTAGCGGCGTCACTCCTCCTCCCTTACCTGGTACCCATAGCTAGCGGCGTCACTCCTCCTCCCTTACCTGGTACCCATAGCTAGCGGCGTCACTCCTCCTCCCTTACCTGGTACCCATAGCTAGCGGCGTCACTCCTCCTCCCTTCCCTGGTACCCATAGCTAGCGGCGTCACTCCTCCTCCCTTCCCTGGTACCCATAGTTAGCGGCGTCACTCCTCCTCCCTTCCCTGGTACCCATAGCTAGCGGCGTCACTCCTCCTCCCTTCCCTGGTACCCATAGTTAGCGGCGTCACTCCTCCTCCCTTCCCTGGTACCCATTTTTTCTTGAGGTTGGGTGAACCCGGAGTTTTTTGTGAGCCATGGTCTGGCTGCCACTATGGTGAGAGGAAACTGGGTCACCTGGTCAGTGTGTGATTAGAGGAAACTGGGTCACCTGGTCAGCATGTGATGAGAGGAAACCAGGCCACCTGGTCAGCATGTGATGAAAGGAAACTGAGTCACCTGATCAGGATGTGGTGAGAGGTAACCGAGTCACCTGGTCAGCATGTGATGAGAGATAACCGAGTCACCTGGTCAGGATGTGGTGAGAGATAACCGAGTCACCTGGTCAGCATGTGATGAGAGGAAACCAGGTCACCTGGTCAGCATGTGATGAAAGGAAACTGAGTCACCTGGTCAGGATGTGGTGAGAGGTAACCGAGTCACCTGGTCAGCATGTGATGAGAGATAACCGAGTCACCTGGTCAGGATGTGGTGAGAGGAAACCGAGTCACCTAGTCAGCACGTGATGAGAGATAACCGAGTCACCTAGTCAGCACGTGATGAGAGATAACCGAGTCACCTGGTCAGGATGTGGTGAGAGGAAACCGGGTCACCTGGTCAGCATGTGAATGATTAATCCACTAGTTAACATGTCTCCCTGACATGAAGTATTCTTACAAAATATTTAATAAGTAACTTTTTCCTGTTGTCCACAACATACATGGTTAAAAAAAAAATTACAGACAAAACAGGAATGTATAAAAGGTTCAACTCTGGAAACTCAAAGTTTAAACTGTTATGTAAGCTAATTATAGACATAGCGCCATTTCCAGGTACAAATATGGCAGGTATATTTATTAGTAAGTCCTTTGCATGGTCTTAGGAAATTTTGTTTGACAAACTTTCTTTTTTTTACACATGAAACAATCACAACAAGAATAATAAAAGCAGCAAGCTGAACTATAACAATTGCATAAATGAACTGCTTTGATTTACAAGATGACAATGTTGAAAAGTTTAGCATTTAGCTTTAGCACCATAACTCTGTTTCTATGGATACATTTTTGCATGCCCAGTTCTCTCTGGCATTCTCTGAAGAGATAAATGTGTGACTTCTTGAATATATTTCATGTTCATCAATCTACTTTCTCTGTTCTTGAATATATTTCATGCTTATCAATCTACTTTCTCTGTTCTTGAATATATTTCATGTCATCAATCTACTTTCCAATATTATGTCAAAGTTCATAGTCAGTTTCAACAAATATTTTTCTTCAGTTTTTTATTTTGATTTAAAGTTCTAATGCTTCAAAAAACTATCAAGTCACATGAAATTGATAACAAATGATAAGTGAGTTTTTTTGTCTCAGAAGACAGTTTTCAAGCATGTCTGTTGTGTCCGTGTCCTGCTTGGTCTGAGCATTTGCTACGGAGAAAATGCCTTGGTTGTATAGCATGTTTCCCCTTCTTGACATGGCCAATCAGTACTAGAGGAAGGACAAGGTCCATTTGTCTGAAAATCTAGCAAAGGTTTAATGTATGCCACAAAGTGACTTTGGGTCTCTCCCATATTTTCTGACTGTCCCAAACAACCCACAAAGGCTGTGAGTTTGACAGGGATTGATAGCATATAGAAGCAAGTGAAACCAACCAACACAGAAAGAAGAAATAATGAAAAGCATAATAACGGGACAATTAAAATATTTTAGTCATATCAAGAGGCATAATACAATAATAAAAACAACTCTCTCTGTCTTTTGTCCCATCAGTGCCTAAGACACATGAAGGTGCTGGTAGCAATAGATTTCTATTTCTGTCAGTCCTCTTCTTGGCTGTCCCCCATGTCAGTCCTTTGTTTACCAGCATTTCCTCTGCTGTGGGTCTCCATGTCTCTTTGGGGCATCCTATGATTCTTTTTACCCCATGAAATCCACATCAAAGCTGTCCATGGTAAGGATTCATCTATCATTCTCATAATGTGGCCAATCCACTGCCTCCTCCTTTCAGTCACTGTTGTGGTGTCATGCCTGTTTCTCATAACACTGCCTCCTCCTTTCAGTCACTGTTGTGCTGTCATGCCTGTTTCTCATAATACTGCCTCCTCCTTTCAGTCACTGTTGTGCTGTCATGCCTGTTTCTCATAATACTGCCTTCTCCTTTCAGTCACTGTTGTGGTGTCATGCCTGTTTCTCATAATACTGCCTCCTCCTTTCAGTCACTGTTGTGGTGTCATGCCTGTTTCTCATAACACTGCCTCCTCCTTTCAGTCACTGTTGTGGTGTCATGCCTGTTTCTCATAACACTGCCTCCTCCTTTCAATCACTGTTGTGGCTTACACTATCTGGCCAGAGCATTCCTTATCTCTTATGCAAACACTTCATTTGGGAGGTGTCAAGTGCACCTGCTGCTGTTTGTGTTATTTTTCAGCATTCGCTTCCATATTGCTTTCATCAACATTCCTCATGGATCCAGTTTCCTGCCTAACTTTGCCCCTCTCATTGACATCTGGAATTCTCTTGTGTCAGTTTCTGAAGCTATCATTCTTTTTTTATGGAATGGGGTCACTGGCCCATGCACCAACCTCCTTAGTCATCTCTTATGACATGCATGAAAGGTAAAGGTTAAATTCTTGACACACACATCCTATTATCAGGCACCATGCAGGTAGGCACTGATCATTATGCTTCTTCACAGCTTTCAGTCCTTGATGTTGTCCATCAACTCAGTTGGTATGGTTTTGTCGTGTCACTGTTTTAGATTGCTCATTACTTTTTTTATCTTGTTCTTCTCCTGCCTCTCTTCCCATTTATCTTTCCTGTTGTTATGTTTTCTAGCCTTCCTCTTCTCATATGTCCAATGAATGATGACTGTCACTTTCTTAGGGATTTAATTAGGTTCCTTTCTATACTTGCTTTTCTTAGGTATTCCCTGTTAGTCATCTTAGCTGTCCATGGTATTCTTAATATTCTTCTAATAAACCAGATCTCTGTTGCCTCTAGTGATCATTGCACTGAACTATTGACTGTCCATGACTCACTCCCATAGAGTAGGACAGCTCAGTGTATCATTCCAGAATTTTCTTTCTTATGTTCATTGACAGAGACATTTTGCACATTTAGACATTTGCTTGAAAGCTGTAGTAAGGGAACAGTTGAAGGAAGAAGAGTAAGAAAGTGATGAAAAAATAAAGAGATGGATGGGATTTGGCTAGACTGTGAAAACGAGGGACAGAGAAACATGAAAGTTCATCAGAGCCAAACTTCTGAGGGGAAACAGCACAGGATAATGATGACAAATAAAGCAGAATATTTATACTATAACAACTTTAGGAACGACAACAGCTGTAACCATGAAGCAGTCATACCAATAATAGGAACAAGCAATGGATCCATGTCTCTATCAGTTCACTTGTCTCACTGTTCATTTGTCTAACTGTTCACTTGTCTGACTGTTCACTTGTCTATTTGTTCAGTTGCCTAACTGTTTGGAGGTCTATTTTCTCATTTGTCTAAATGTTCACTTATCTGTCTGTTCACATTTCTGTATGTTCATCTGTCTTAACTGTTTACATCTCTGCTGTTTAGTTGCCTCTGTCTGTTAACTTGTCTCTGTTAGCCGTTTCTATCTATTAACTTGTCTCTATCTGTTAACTTGCCTGGCTGTGTCCATTTTTCTGGCTATTGGCTCAAACAGCTGTTGGCCACAATATCTTCACTCTATGTCATAACTTTAGATATGGTTAATCATCATGTGACAGTACTCACCTGCTCAGTGATCTCATACTTGTATAATCTATCAAAATGCCAAGGCATCTCAGCAGACCCTCCAAGAAGACTGTAATATCCAGCTTCAAAACAAGTTCCTTGATTACAAATCTCAAAGTTCACAAAGGCTGAGCTCCCTATGCCACTCAGAAGGAAACCTATGAAACAAAACTCAGCTTTTATGAAAGCATTTTCTTTTCTCTTCTAACATGAAATGATGAATTATGTAACACAAGCTCTCTCTCTAATTTGTGACTGTTCATATGGAATGTATTGCTTCTTGCCATGTCTGATATATTTTTTCTCATGTTTGGACATTATATGTGTCCTGTAGGTCTTATAATGCTGACCATTAATTGTAGTAATCTTTATAGTGCTGACCATTAATCACTGTAATCTTTCTACTTCTGTCTTCATCTTGTGGGAAAACATGAAACATGACTCAGAAAGACTGTTGACAAAAATTGTTGAAGAAGACTGTTGAGGAAGATTGTTGAGGAAGATTGTTGAGGAAGACTGTTGGGAAGAATGATTATGGCACATGAAATGAACATATTGTTTACCTGTGTGTGAAGTAACTGTAACAGCAATTACTAAACTTGAGCTGACTTTAAATACACGTATATGTTCAAGAAACATTCAGTGGAAGAAACATGATCAAAGAACAAAAATAGAAATCATTGATTTGGAAAATGCAGTACGATTTGCTAATTGTCTGAAAAGCTATTTTGGCTTCACACAAATGTAGTTTATATAAAATTGTCTTACAATGTATCCAAAAAAAAAAATGTATCAGGAGAGAGGATGTTACTGATGATTTATGAATACAGATGTTATATACTCAGTATAAAGTGGAACAAATTCAAGAACAAAGCAGAGATAAGGCAAATGAGTGAACAACAACCTGTCTCAGGGATGATCAGAAAAAAGGAGATGGCCATATGTTGGTCATGTGATGAGAAGAAATAGTCAGAGAATCCCAAAACAAGCTATCAAGTGGAACGCAATAGGGCAAAGAAAAAGACGTCAGCCACACACAACTCTAAAAATGACATTGTTAAGAGAGGCCAAATTAGTAGACATAAAATCCCTTGATGAGGTTGAAAAGCTCGCTGAAAACAGGAAAACTTGGCAAACTACCATCAGAGCCCTATGTGATGTTTAATAGCACAAGAAGGATGTAAGATGTAAGATGATTTGCTTCAGTGATAATGTCATGGCAGCAAAGTGTTACCACTGATGCTGAGACCAATCTCTGGCATGCATGCAGCTGTCATGGCAGTTTTATAAGTGTATGTGTGTAAAAGTTTTAGTATGTAAGTAGCTGTTATGACTAGTTTTTGTGTGCAGATGTTATATCTTTGACATTTAATGTCATGCCTATTTTATGCTGACTAATTTCACAAGTTTAACACTTGATGTCATGATATGTTGTGCAAGAAGAGCTACTATTATGTTGTATGTCAAGGATGTATTGAATATACAAAGGTTTTGTTTGAAATGTTTCCACAATTATCATGAATGAGTTGTCTCCACAATTATCATGACTGTGTTGTGTATACAGATGTTATGAGTGTGTCCACAATTATGTTGTGTACAAACCAACAAAAACTCGATCATGCTCCTGTTTTTCCTTGATGAAAGCATCTAGAGCAGGAATATTGAGTCCAACAAACTCCAGATTATCATAGCGGTAGTGAAAGTGCTCAGTGTAATCAAACGTATCTTCAGATCGTGAGAATTCTAATGTTGTTGGATTCAGGTTGTATGGTGACCCAAAGCTGAAAGGTTTCAGTGGCTCCTGCAGAAACCAAATTTAACATTGTTAACACTTACAACAAATATTACTGATCTTGATTTGTCTTATTCATTCTTTTTTTTTTTAACAAAATGTAGACCTTGTGTTGAATCCAAACCAGTTTGCCAGTACCTGATACATTACTTCTTTATTGTTCTAGTTTCTGGCTTGTACATGAAATTTATATTGGGTAACTCACAACATGTCAGATAAATGATACAAATAAATTCAAGGGTTCATGAATTTAATTAAAAATTTTACTTTGCTATCAGTGGAATGAATTCAAGAACAATGCAGAGATAAGACAGATGACTGAACAACAACCAGTCTCACGGGTGATCAGGAAAAGGAGATGGACATATGTTGGCCACTTGATGAGAAGAAATGAGCAGAGAATCCCAAAACAAGCTATCAAGTGGAACATAACAGGCCGAAGAAAAAGGGGCAGACCGCGTGAAACTCTGAAGAGAACATTATTAAGAGAGGCCAAGTTAACAGGCATAAAATCCTTTGTTGAGGTTGAAAGACTCGCCGAAGACAGGAAATATTGGCGAACTACTTTGCGAGCCCTATGTGATGTCTAACGGCACGGGAAGGATATAAGATATAAGATAAGATCAGTGTACAGGAAAGATGAGTAAAAGAAAACTGGCAGTAGATAAACCAGCATTGACTTTTAAAATTAAATGTATTCATACAAGTTTATTTATTTTGCTTTCTTTATTCTGTAACTACCAATGTGTCAGTTCCTTTTCTGTGAAAGAGAAGAATTTGATGCACACTGAGTGACAAATTACTGAATTCTGATGACAGCCACAATTTGACAAAATATACCTACCCTCATCAGTTCCAAGGCACAATTGGCCTCATTTGAAGAATGTCCTCGCTGTTTCTGTAGTGCCTGCCAGACTGCCCATATCCGGTCTGTGTTGGAATGATGTAAGAAAAATGCTGGGTCATATGAGGCATAGTGAAGGTGTCCCATCGAGTGCTCCTTAGATCCCCCTACCCAGGAATGGATGGCATTGTGGGCAATCTCAAACTGGATCTCAAAGTCACAGTAATCTTCTTGTTCCAAAGCAAAGAGAACTTGTTTAAACAGCCATGTATCCCAGACGTGGGGCCCATGTTTAAACAGATACTGACTCTAATACAGTGAAGAAAAACATCATCATTATTTGTTTCATATTCACACAAGTTATACAAAAATAAATTTCATTTTATACTTTCTCACTACTCTGTTCTAATTTTTAAAAAATGTTTGCCCGTCTACTACAAATGTCAAAAGAAAAGATGATCATCATGGAGAACAGTGGAGACTAACAAAAATGACAAAGAAAAACTCCACAAGAGAACAATGTCATATTTCTGCTTGCATCTTATTCATGCACAAAGAGTAAAATTCCTATTAGATCTCTTTCCTCTCTATGGCTCTCTATGTTTTTGTGTTAAGTGTCTGACATGGACTCAAATTGAAGTAGATTTTTAAATATTTTGTTACAAAAAGTTAAACTTATTGCTACCACTTTTATCTTGAAGTTGTGATTAGTGCTTTGAAGACAATATTGCAGTTTATGAAAAACCAAAGATATGAAGCAAGTGACTATGGAAAATGTGGGCCTGTTAACACATGGCTGCTCTAGAGGCTTCTCCTAAAATGCTTATTTGTTTTTTTAACATCAAAATTCAGTTTAAAATTGGATAACAGAAGATATCTGGATAATAATACGCTCATTCCTTTACTCATCTTTCCGAGCCGCTGTGGCTCATCGCTGCAAGCAACACTTGTCTCCCTTCCTCTCTGTTCTTAGTCTTCACCTGCCAGTTGTCTCCCTTCCTCTCTGTTCTTAGTCTTCACCTGCCAGTTGTCTCCCTTCCTCTCTGTTCTTAGTCTTCACCTGCCAGTTGTCCACTATGAGAGTCTGTCTCGTGAAACTAATCTTTTTTTTTTTTTTTTACAAAGATGGGGTCATTGGCTCCATGAGCCAACAACCAGGATATCACTACATGAGCCAACAACCAGGATATCACTCCATGAACCAACAACCAGGATATCACTACATGAGCCAACAACCAGGATATCACTCCATGAGCCAACAACTAGGATATCACTACATGATGTAATAGAAACGCTTGGTCATACAAGGCATAGAAAAAGCTGTCCCACCGAGTGCTCCTCCCAGCTAGCAAGGATAGCACTGTCAGCAGTCTAAGACTGGATCTCAGAGTTATAGTAACTGTCTTGTTCCATAGCAAATAGAACTTGTTTAAGAGTCATGTATCAATACTAATAGTTATAATAACTGGACAAGACAAGATATTTGATAATAGTAATAATCACACCGCCCACCTGCACATCTCTTTCAACCACGGCATTCTCAAAGTCAATTGTGGCTTTACTAAATGGGTTATCATAGACTGCCCCAGTGTATACATCTGTAAAATTTGCATCAGTTAAGAATGCTGGTAGTGCATCAAATTCGCTAGTCCAGTCCCAGTATGGTATTCCAACTAGAGAGCCATGTCTTCGGAGACCATCTTCAACCTGCACAGTGTAGAGTCTGTGCCACTGTGGGAAGGTAGCCTGGCCGTGGATACAGCAAGCGTACCTGAAACAGGTGAAAATTGTTATTTTTACCTCTGTGTCACTCAATAAGAAATGGGAAATGGTATAAAAGATCTTGTTTAATAAAACATTTAACAACTAAAAATGAAGCATTTTGCCAGGAGGACATTAATATATTGAAGACCAGCCGTGATACAAAAGTTAACGGGAAAGCCATCAATGAAGGTACAGACTGGTGGGAAATATAAAAATAGTATGGGGAACAAGCCTGGCTGACTATGTTATGCAAGAAATAAAAAAACAGAAGATCCAAGATGGTTACCTTTATCATTTTACATTAAAGAAACCAGAAAATGGCATCTGATGATACTTTTTTTTTCTCTGATTTTAATCAAAATTAACCTATTTTAAAAAGTCATAATATCAGTGCCAGACTTGGGGCCTGACAGAGATCTAAAAAAACAAAGACTCACACACATGTGAAATGAGATGTCTTAAGAGAGCACACAAGACTCAGAGAGACAGGCTGGAAACTGTAGAGGTCAGAGACACAGTTGGTGCAAATCTGGCAGCAAAATTCACAGTAAAACAACAAACAGTGGGCACTCAAGATAGAACGTTTGACTGCAAGGGCCTATAACACTAGGATGAAAGCAGTAAGATGCAGGGAACACCCTGAGAAAAGGTCAACAGAAGAAGTAAAAGATGTCCTAAGGATGTAAATATGACAAAATATCAGACAGCACATCTTGCCATCTCACAAGGGATAGAGATAAATTCTCACAAACTGTAATATGTCATGGTAGCTGCAAAATGCTAAATGAGACTTATTTTAACATTTTTTCATGATAAACATGCAACATTTTGGTTACACTGAATAATCTTACATCTTACATCCTTTCCATGCTGTTAAACATCACATAAGGCTCACAAAGTTGTCTGCCAAGTTTTCCTATTTTCGGCGAGTTTTTCAACTTCATCAAGGGATGTTATGCCCAATAAACTGCCTTCTCTTAACAATGCCCTCTTTAGAGTTTCACATGGTTGACCTCTTTTTATTCGGCCTGTTTTGCTCCACTTGATAGCTTGTTTTGGTGTTCTCTGATTGTTTCTTCTCATCACATGGCCTACATATGTCCATCTTCTTTTTCTGACCACCTATAAGACAGGTCATTGTTTGCTCATCTGTCTTATTTCTGTGTTGTTCTTAAATTTATTCCACTTTATACCAAGTATTTTCCTGAGGCTTTGTTTTCAAATAATAATACACTGAATAATACACTTTATTTATTTGACCAGCAGCCACTGAAAATGTGTCAAACCTTTTACTTGCTTCTGGACTTGGACAGAGTGGGGGTACAGCATGGAAGGCAGCTATAGACTGGTAACCATCAGCTGACTTATCTGCTTGCAGGCCCCGCAGTGCATGCACCAGTGACAGTCTCTCACGAGGGTTCAGTGAACTGACCTCTTTTCTTACCAGGTACGGCCTTTCATTTCCAAACTCATCCTGTGTCTCATCTGAAGAAAATATCAAACATTACTTATTTGATGTTACTGTTTGTTCAGTTTTTAAAACTTACCATATTATAATAATCACTATCATCATCATTATTATCATTAAACTTCTAGGTAAGTTCATATGTTCTCCAGTGATCACCCTGCATATACTCAAATCAGAGGAGTTTTACTGGCTGAAGAGCAGCTGCAGCAGGAATAAAGCCTTGTCTTTGTTGATACTTCCAGCCCCATTGTTTGATTATGGACAGTGGTACTGAACATTGCAAGTTTCTTATACATAAGTTAGGTAATGATAACGTCTGCTGGTTGGCTGGATGAATGGTTGGTTGGTTGTCTAGTATGATGGTTGGGTGTCATATTGGCTGGTGATGTTCTTACAATAATAGAACTTAAGTTTTCTGTAACACAGATTCTGACAGTGATGATCTATAAAACCAGTACCCAGTGTCATAAGGAGAGTGGTTGGAATGGTTTTCTGAACATTCAGTAGGACACTTACAAAGCAATTTTCAAGTCAGACTCAACTATCAAGTCACATATTTCAAACTCCATCCTGCTGATGAGTCTAACACAATGCAACAGCCTGTTTCTATGAGAAATAATGGGATGAAAAGTTCAGACAGCTCAGGTTGGCTGGCCTTGACCCTGTATCACAATAATCTTTGTGCCAAACAATGTCCCTCAGTGAACTACAACCAAACTGTCAGCCAGTGAGGTATAACATTATGTCAGCTGTCATAGGCTGGATTTAAAAAATGTAAATAAAATTAATTACGTGTTCCAGGAACAAAGGCTATGGTTGGATTAGGCAAGACTGAGGGATCCAGCAGGCTTCCATTATTGGCCCTGATTTCTACAATGACCTCAAAGTTGGCAGCATTGTTTAGTTTCAGTCCCAGGTCTCTGATTGTCTTTGTGATGTCATGTTTGTACAGGCGGTCAAATACATATTGCATCTCCAGTTCTCCTCCAAGGATTGAAAAAATGCCAGCCTGTAAAAGGTGTATGAAACAGTTTTCAACAATGAATTAAGTGAAAAGACAAACATTTCAATCTTATGTCTGAAAGTTCAAACATGAACTACACTGCTGTTAGGGAAAATAATAACTAGGTTAAAAACAATTACACAATACAAACCCCCCCCCCCCCACCAAAAAAAAAGAGCAGACAAAACTACACACAAATGAGTGCACAGTTCTATTTTTGTAAATTAATATTTTCAGAGATCATCTTCCAGTGGCAAGATACTGACTCTCAGCTTCTATGAAAGAAAAATCACCTCAGTGTCATATCAGAGACACACATCAGTGATGTTATAATGCCTATTTTTTTTTTGACAAACCAGCATAATTTATAGTGATTTCATATGTGATCATTTTCATCTGCCCAGCTCCAGAAGTGGATTTGTCCCTATTTTCACAGCTTGCCTGACTTGGGTATTTTGGTCAGGTCAAATCATTGATCTTCAGCATAACATATCAGATCTTACCATCTTCCCACTCAGGTAAGGCAGCTTTGATAGCTTTGTTCATACTTCTCAGCACACTCATGCCCTGGAGCTTGTCTGAATCTCACATTAGTCGCATAGCAATTAGTTTTTTTGAATTCTCTGCCATTCCTCTCCCTTGCAAGTGTAAATATCACTCCTTTCATGTATAGTCAACTGTTCTCCCAATGATATTGTCTGCTGAGTTACCTTGTGGCCACAGCTCTTCTCTCCTGTGTCACCCATAGGGACACAAATGTAAATCTCAACATCAGCAGACAGGCCGATACTGCGTAGCAAGAATCCTGCATATACACGCCCTTGTTCCTGGCGCCTCTTCAGAAGATTCTCTAGTTGAGGAATGGTCAAATGGTTGAACTCCAAAGTATCGTACTCATAGTTAAAGTGGTTTCTGTAATCGAATACATCAGCAGGGCGACTGAAAGACAAAAGATGTTTCTATATATAAAAAAGTCACGTGAAATCATCTGAAGAGCAACTTTCTCTAAAGTGATATTAACAGGGATTATATTTTTACTGTGTTGGCTGCTGAAACACATTAGAGATTTCCCTGTTAGCCAAACTTGTACTATTGCCACACTTGCTTGTTAGCTAAACTTGTACTGTTGGTACACCTGCTTGTTAACTAAACATGTACTGTTGGTACACCTGCTTGTTAGCTAAACATGTACTGTTGGTACATCTGCTTGTTAGCTAAACTTCTACTGTTAGCACACCTGCTTGTTAGCTAAACTTGTACTGTTAGCACACCTGGTTGTTGGCTAAACTTGTACTGTTGGTACACCTGCTTGTTAACTAAACATGTACTGTTGGTACATCTGCTTGTTAGTTAAACTTGTACTGTTAGTACATCTGCTTGTTAGTTAAACTTGTACTGTTGGTACACCTGCTTGTTAGTTAAACTTGTACTATTGGTACACCTGCTTGTTAGTTAAACTTGTACTGTTGGTACTCCTGCTTGTTAGTTAAACTTGTAATGTTGGTACACCTGTTTGTTAGTTAAACTTGTACTGTTAGTACACCTGCTTGTTAGCTAAACTTGTAATGTTGGTACACCTGCTTGTTAGTTAAATTGTACTGTTGGTACACCTGCTTGTTAGCTAAACTTGTAATGTTAGTACACCTGCTTATTAGCTAAACTTGTACTGTTGGTACACCTGTTTGAATCTTAATGAAATAATTTCAGTAGGCATGCTGGTTATATTGCTGTTGACTAGAAATGCTGGAAGTAGTAAGGAAAATATTTTGCTGATAAAGCTCTGATCAATTTCAAGGATACATGTCTGGTCAGGACACTTCTCCTACCTCCAAAGTTCTCCCAGTATACTGACTGACACAAAAGAGTGCTCGCTGGGGTAGGAATAATTGCATTATGAAGGATGACTGGAGTTATTTGTTATATCCAGTCTGGGTTAAAGAAAGACATAATACCTCATACTCCATCACATATGATGCCTGTAACATTTTCCTCACAGAAAAGATTTTTAAAAATGTTATGTTACAACATCTGTAACATCACCAAAAACAACCATCACCACCAACAACAGCAACATTACCAAGAAAACATCAACACATTACCAAGAAAACATCAACACATTACCAAGAAAACATCAACACATTACCAAGAAAACATCAACAACATTCCAAACACCAATAACAAATAGTATACTAAAAACAACAGAATTAACATTTGCAATAAAATCACCACCGATAACAACAATAACATCATCAGCATGAGTAACATCATTAACAGAATTAACATAACCATTAACAAAATTATCAATGATAACATCAGCACCAAGAACTGAAATAACATCCCCAGCAGCAACAACAACAGTACATAATAATATCAACTTCTTCTTCTTCTTCTTCTTCAGCTTTCTGAGCCATTAAGGCCCATTGCTGCAGATAAAGTTTGCCTCCATTCCTCTCTATTCCAAATCTTCTTTCTCCAGTTGGTGACACCAACTTCTTTTATATCCTCTTCTATGTTGTCTTTCCATCTCTGTCTTGGTCTACCCCTTGGTCTTGTTTCCCTCATCTCTTGTGCATACATCATTTTCATTTGTCTGTTCTCTTCCATTCTTTCTGCATGCTCCAGCCAGCGTAGTCTGTTCAGTTTCAAGACATTTCGTTGGGATTTAAATAAGCTGTTCAGTTCAGTGTTCTTTCTAGCTCTCCATTCCTCACTGTTGGTATCCTTTATTGGCCCAAAGATTCTTTTTAAGATCTTTTTTCTCAAATATCTGCAATTGTTGTTCATCTTTCTTTGTCATACTCCATGTTTCTGATCCATACATGATGGCTGGTCTTATTATAGTTTTGTAGATTGTTTATAAAACACCAAAATAACAAATCAACAACAGAACTAATATTACTAATGACAACATAATTAATGTTATCAACATTAATTATGAACAGTATCAATGATGTCACCACCAAGATATCACTATCCAGAACAACAATGAAATCAACAGCAATAGTAGCATTAAAAAAAAACAATACTGACGTAATCGATAACAGTAATAGCATCACAAAGAAAAACAAAGTGATATGAACATCACTGCATCAGTAGTGGTAACATTAAACATACCCATGAGTGAGATCAGGATTTCTAAAGATCAATTTATGTCCATTTTTCAAGTGATGTCACTAAGTCTGTGACAGCTTGTGCCATCTAAGAACAATCTGTGACAAGATGAATGTGACTCACCTATACTTGTAGGTGTCATCAACTGCATTTTGTGATGTGTCACTGAAAGGCTTGAGTGGGGTTCTCATGAGATTGATGGCACAGTCAGCCTCGTTGTACGGCAGACCACGGTACCGCTGCAGCTCCTGCCAAATGGCCCAGAGTCTGTATTGGAGAAATATCAAAGAAATAGCTGCTCAGTTTTGAGAGAAATATTTCTCTTTTTGAAGCTGAAAAAAACTGATCACATAATTTCCAGTACAGTTTCTGCTGCACTAGATAACTGGATTCTTTGTGAATGTCTCAAAACAACAGCAAAAAAACTGATCAAAATTGTTTTTTTTTTGCTTGTAATTCAATTTGAAACTTCTTAGTCTTGCCACATCTTGTGTTTCTGTGAGACTGTCAGTCACAACATGCAGGCATCAAGTGCTGAAACTTCTTAGTTCTTAGTCCTGCCACACTTTGTGTTTCTGTGAGACTGTCAACCTCATCAAAGGATCTTATGCCTGTTAATTTGGCCTCTCTTAATAATGTCCTCTTCAGAGTTTCACGCGGTCTGCCTCTTTTTCTTCAGCCTGTTGTGTTCCACTTGATAGCTTGTTTTGGGATTCTCTGATCATTTCTTCTCATCACGTGACCAACGTATGTCCATCTCCTTTTCCTGATCACCCATGAGACTGGTTGTTGTTCAGTCATCTGTCTTATCTCTGCATTGTTCTTGAATTCATTCCACTTGATGCCGAGTATTTTCCTTAGGCATTTGTTTTCAAAAGAGTCTAATTTCTTTTATATTTCTTTAGTTCTCCAGCTTTCGCATGCATAAATGAGGGTGGATATTACATTTGAATTGAATAGTCTTAACTTGGTTTTTGTGCTTATAACTTTTGAATTCCATATGTTCTCAAGATTCTTGAAGATTGATGCTGCTTTTGCAATTCTGATCCTAACTTCCTTTCTAGTGTCACCATCCTGGTCTATGTAGCTGCCAAGGTAAGTAAATTGATTGACTTCTTGAATATCTGTCCCTTCTATGTGTATTTTTCCATTTTGATTGAGAGGAATTTTCATTACTTTTGTTTTGTCCTTGTTAATTTCACGTCCTATTTTGCTAGCCAGTGAAGACTGGCTATCTGTTTTTTCTTGCATGAAATTCACATTATTACTGATAAGAGTTATGTCATCAGCAAAATCAAGATCTTCTAGTTTATGATCACATAGATAAATTACAATAAGTTCATGATCACATAGATAAATTACAATAAGTTCATGATCACATAGACATTTTACAATAAGTTCATGATCACATAGATAAATTACAATAAGTTTATGATCGCATAGATACATTACAATAAGTTTATGATCACATAGACATTTTACAATAGGTTCATGATCACACAGACATTTTGCAATAAGTGCAATACAGAATTTGGTTTTTTCTTCCTACTGTAAGGACACATGACACAAAATACATTTCTGCATGCTATGAGAGAAAAATTATAACATAAATATACAGTACCTCTGAATAATACAATAAAAGGCCATAATACGTACGGTCAAGTTATTGTACATCTCTTTGATAGTTCACATGCCAAAATACCATTTTTCATCTCTGATGCATTATTAGGATATTTACCCAAGAAACTGTTCAAATCCCATGTGACTAATTGTTGAGAAATGTCTTTTTCAGTAAGATGACAGAATGGTGTCTGATAAGATGACAGAATGGTGTCCGGTAAGATTACAGAATGGTGTCTGGTTATTTAATGACTCCCCATCGCTATTGTAACATGTCAATGTTTTCATATTATCAGTTATATATAACTTTTCCAAACTGTCAGTGTTTTCATATTATCAGTCATATATAACTTTTCCAAACTGCCAGTGTTTTAATCTTGTCTAATACGTGGAATACCATATAAAATTGTCAATATCATTAAGGATCTTTACAACAGATATGTTTGTGCAGTCAACACAGAAGAAGGGATGAGTGAATGGTTCTAGACTTAAACAGGTATGAAACAAGGATGTATATTATCTCCCTTGCTTTTTGGAATTGCCATAAACTTCATAATGAAAAAATTATGCGCAGGTAAAGCGGGCATTGTTTGGATACATGAGACCCAACTAGAAGATCTTGATTTTGCAGATGAGATAACTCTTATATCACATAATAAAGCTACTTCTAAGAATCATTATGGGAAGAACAAGGAAAAAGATAAAAATGGAAGTAGCAGATGACCAGTTTGGATTTGTTGAAGGAAAGGGAACACACAATGCCATTTATGCTTTACGAACACTAACAGAAAGAGCTTTATAAGTACAGAAAGATCTCTACTTATGCTTCATTGATTACACCAAAGCATTTGACAAGGTGAAACATAATGAAATTATTAAAATGCTTGAAGACCTGAGGTTTTGTAAAACATCTATACTGGCAGCAAGAAGCAGCAATTCGAGTTGAAAATAGAATTGGAAAATATCAACCTATAAAACAAGGGGTACAACAAGGATGAGTACTATCTCCAGACCTTTTTTCTCTGTATAGTGAGAATATTCTGAAAATGATGATCACTGAACCAGGTATAAAAATTTGGAGGATACAATATTAACAACCTTTGGTATGCTGACAACACAGTACTGATAGGTGAGAACCAACAAGACCTGCAAAATCTCTTGGAAAAAGTCACCAAAGAAAATGAACAGAAAGGTCTTACTTTGAACATCAAAAAGACAGAGACTATGGTTATATCTAAGAAACAGAATCCACCCACATGCAGTATAAAATTAAACAGAACTATTCTAAAGCTGGCGATGGTTGGGACACGTGCTCCAAATGACTGACAACTCATTACCAAAAATAGCACTATGATGGACACCACAGGGGAATAGAAGTAAGGGTAGACCAAAGGAGACATGGAGAAGAACAACAGAGAGAATGTTGAGCAATAGAGGGCTCACCTGGGCAAGAGCAGAAAAAAAGGCAAAAGACAGACATCTGTGGAAAACTCTTGCGGAAGCCCCATGTGCCCTGGGCACTTATGGTTCAGAGAGAGAGAGAGAGAGATTCTAAAGCAGGTGCAGAAATTCAAATACCTGTGAGTAGTAATAACCTCAGATGGGAAATGCAGAACAGAAATTAGGAACAGAATAGGCCAAGCAAAGATTGCATTTCAGAGAATGAGAAACATATTATCCAACACATCCTTATCAATGAATGTTAGTAGACGAGTCCTAAAATGCTATATTGAACCTATCTTGTTATATGGAAGTGAATCATGGACAATAGGCAGGTCTGCACAAAAATCATTTGAAGCAGCAGAAATGTGGTTTATGAGAAGAATGTTGCGAATCCCCTGGACAGCAAAAATAACTAATGAAAAATGTATGAGAAGATCTGGAGAGACAAAAAAATCATGTCAAAAAAATAAGAGAGAGACAATGTATTTTCATAAGACATGCAATGAGAAGAGGGAACATTGAAAATATTATAATAACAGGAAAAATAGAAGGAAGAAGATCAAGAGGAAGACCAAGAGAAATGATACTGGACAGTCTGATGGGATGGTGTGAGAGGAGATCACCAACTGAACTGATGGTCTGCATGAAGGATCGTGTACTCTGGAGAAGCATAATAGCCAACACCAGTCGGCACGGCACCTGTTGATGATGATGATAACTCTTATGTGAAATCAATGCAAGTAAAAACAGATACCCTGTCTTCAATGGCTAGTAAAATAGGACTTGAAATTCATAAGGAAAAAACAAAAATAACAAACTTCTCATTAACCATGAATGAAAAATATATGTAGAAGGAACAGCTGTTGAAGAAGTAAACCAATCTGCACATCTTGGCAGCTACATAGACCAGGAAGGTGATACCAGAAAGGCATTTACCTTCAAGAATCTTGAGAACATATGGCATTCTAAAGTTATAAGCACAAAAACCAAGTTAAGGTTATTCAATTGAATAATAAATACCTTTATTTATGCATGTGAAAGCTGGAAAACAACTAAAGAAATAGACAAGAAATTAGACTCTTTTGAAAATAAATGCCTAAGGAAAATACTTGATATAAAGTGGAATGAATTCAAAAATAACACAGAGATAAGACAGATGAGCAAACAACAACCTGTCTCATGGGTAATCAGAAAAAGAAGATGGACTTATGTCGGTCACATGATGAGAAGAAGCAATCAGAGAATCCCAAAACAAGCTATCAAGTGAAACATGACAGGCAGAAGAAAAAGAAGTCGATCATTTGAAACTCTAAGAGAGGACATTGTTAAGAGAGGCCAGTTTAGTGGGCATAACATTCCTTGATGACGTTGAAAAGCTCACTTGAATACAGGAAAACTTGGCAAATTACCATGTGACCCCTATGTGACATTTAACAGCATGGGAAGGATGTAAGATGTAAGAATATATGAGAGGTTTTGACACTGTCAATCACTAGCAATAATTTCATCTTGTCTCTTTCTGTCAATGTTTGAATCTTGTTTCTCGGATAAAGCTACCAATTATCTGTAAATGTTTTAAAATATAACTACTTGTCAACTCAATGTTTACAAACATCACCAGTTCACCAGTGAAGTTTTTTTTTTGAAACCATCAGTTACTTATTATTGTTCTCTAAACCTATTATTTGCCTGTCAATGTTTTCCAAAAGTGTCAGTAACCTGACCATGTTTCTAAAACATGTCAATGTCTTCTAAAATTCCAGTTACCTGGCAATATTTGATAAAACTCAGTTACCTATCAGTAGTTGAGTGATGCAGGAAGAACACAGGATCAAAAGCCGAATAGTCCAAAGTGGCCATGGAATACACCGCACGACCACCCAGTAGGGAGTGGAGCCTGTTATGAAGAACTTCAAACTGGATCTCAAAATCACAAAAATTATCCTGCTCAAGTGCTAGCAGAGCCTGCTCCTGGAGGTCCTTATTGTTGAAGAGGTCAGGCTGCGGATTTCTGGCAAAAAAAAGTCAAATGATCTGGTTAAGCCACACAATTGGCAGCATGGTTAAATGATCTAATTAATTAAGTCATACAACTGGTAATATGGTTAAATGAGCTGAAACACATGACTGGATGCATTGTTAAATGATATGGTTAAACCACAGACATGGCTGGAACTATGAAAACTCTAACCATATTTAACCCTTCAATAATCATTTTTTAAAAATGGGATTTGGTACAAAATCAAGTTTTTTTATACTTCAATGATTTTTTTTATCCTGCTTCCATTCAGAATAATTGTGATGTTTACATTCATTCATTCATTCATTCATTCATTTGCATGTCCCTTGCGGAACTTTGCCTCCCAAACAGCACTCCTGTAGGCCTCTCGATTGTGAGCAAGATGGCCTGCTGCTGCTGCGTCCATTTGCAGACCGTCAACGATTTCTTGCAGCTATCTTCGTTTTGGTCTTCCTCTTTTTCTTTTTCCCATTATGTATCTTTCCAATACGGTCTTCTCTAAATTATCATGACGTTTAATGTGTCCAAAATATTTAAGTTTTCTCTCTTTAATCCTCTTTACTAGCCAGCCTTCTTCAATATTAAGCTCTTGTAGTATAGATATATTTGTTCTTTTTTGTGTCCACGATATTTGGAGAACTCTTCTGTAGCATTTACATTCAAATGCATTTATGTGTTTCTCAGCTGTTTTGTTAAGTATCCATGTCTCACAGGCATATGTTGCGATGGGAAAGATGCATGTCCTTAAAAATCTTATTTTTGTAGTTCTGTCTGCTCCTCTCCACAGATTCTTTATTTGTTTTACTTTCTGAAGAGCAATAGATGTCCTCCTTTTAATTTCCCTCACTGTATCTCCATTATTAGTTAGCAGTGATCCAAGATATTCAAAACTCTCCACTTCTTCCAATTTTTCCTCATTGATATATATATGATGTTAACAAAGTACATTAATACATGAACAAACAGTTGAACTGAAGGAAACTATGTTTACATTAATACATGAATAAACAGCTGAACCGAGGGGAAACTATGTTTACAAAGTACATTAATACATGAACAAACAGTTGAACTGAGGGAAACTATCAGGAAGTCAGTAAGATATCACAAGCACCAAAACTTTCCCTTACAAAACCTTTAGAGAAAGGAAACAAAAATGTATGACGTATGGAAAATTTGATAATTATGTTATCATTTCATGAACTCCTTTTTGTCAACTTTGACTTCCTTATCTATCAACTCTTTATCTATTGATATGTATGCAGGTCTATTCTAGAGAGCACAAAACAACTACACAGCAACCTAGATCATCACAGAAACCCCCCACCCACCAACCCCCCTCAACCTCAGAGAAATGTTTCAGCACTTTACACCCCTGTATGGGGATTGTGGGGAATTATTCTCATGACAGTTTCTTCTGCTCTTTCTTTCCTTTCCTGGACTTGAATGACTGTCTCCAGTATCTAAAGCCCACCTTAGCTATTCTGCCACACAGGTCTCTTGTTGACAGGGACAATTTAAGCCATTTTAGTTTTCTATTATTTCACATGTTTCATGTCCAGAATGAAGACTTTTCTGTTGTTTGAAAGAGTTTTCAATGTTTTAGCTCTTGCTGGGTTTTCTTAATGTTGTTTGAAAGAGTTTTCAATGTTCTAGCTCTTGCTGGGTTTTCCTAATGTTGTTTGAAAGAGTTTTCAATGTTCTAGCTCTTGCTGGGTTTTCCTAACATTTCAGCTGTGGTTCTGAGGGCCAAATACAGAAAACTGTTTCTGGAGCAATCTCGAGATGATATGTAGCGAAATCTCAAATGAGCAAATTACACGATGATGGCACTGATATGATCCATGTTGATAGAATTACCTGGTGGTAACAGCATCTTCACCAGCAATTCCACTACTAAAGAAAGGATTGTGTTCGAATCTCTGCTCACGAGAGTTGAAATAAGTGGCTTCGCTGATCAGAGGTGGAAGTTTTGTGATTGGTTTGGTCCAGTCCCAGTAGGGCACTGCTACATTCGAGCCTCGACTTAGGAGAACATTCTCTACCTGGGGATAATACCCAGACCAGATAATACAGCGCTTGGAGGACAAAATTCTGCTATAACTCACATACTCACAACAAAGGAATAGTAAATTCAAGCAGTAAAATACACTGAATAATTTTCATTGCAGAAGATCATTGAAATAAAAAAAATATTATACAAATACAATGTTTATTAACATGCAGATGATATATGTAAGGCAAAGTGTGAAAACAAAGAAACTGTATGACATGGTCAAACTAGGCACGCTGGCTAATGTGGCACAAAAAAAATGACATTAGCCATCAAGAGTTATATCTCACACATTGTTTGAATAAAATAAGAAAAACTAAAGCATTAAATCAAAGATGCCCTTCATCTGAAACTGCTCAGTCAGTGTTCCCAACTTATTTCAGCTCATCAGCCCCTGAAGTCAGCATTAATTTACTGTGCATTTTTTACCACAGATCATGTTATCAATTTAAAAACCCATTTTTGAGCAATCAACACAATCCAGACTTGTTGCACAAACCCCATATGACTCTTCATGGACCTCCATATGATTTTTTCTGGACCCCAGTTTGAGAAATAATTTTTAAAAAAAAACAGTCCTATCTAGTAGCATAGAACAACTTAGGAATATGGTATCAGCATCCAGATTTTCCTTGATCTCAAAGCACACTAGAGGCTGGTCACCACCAAACCTAGCCACCTTTCTTTCCCTAGCCAGACACCCATTTCTACAGCAGAATTACTGGTATAGCCTTTAACCACAACCCCCTTGTGAGAGACAACTCTCCATCTTACTATCTATATTTTCACATATCATTTTATAGTGTGGTGTCTTGTAGGAAGACAGTTAATGCAAATGATGATGAGTAGTGAAAGCAGAAGGAGTTAAAAAAAAAAGACAGAAGTGATAAAACCTGAATTGTTTTATAAAAAAAATGTCATGATAAAATCTGTCGTATTATGGAAACCTGATATTACAGTGATAAACAACTTGGTATCATACTGTCATTCACTGTGATATTACATTTAATAAATAATTTGACAAACTCGATCACAACTAGTAATTATACTGACATTTTGGTCTGATATCACAAATGCATACAATTTGATATCAAATTAAATTAACTAGATACTACACTAACATAAACCTGTGAATATACTGATTTTACATCTGTCATCATATATGTATGAAACTTGATGACATATTGACATAAACTTGGCATCATAATGACACTAGTTTGACATCATACTGATCCACAACCTGATATCATATAGTCATACACCATGCCATAATGACATACACAAATACAACACATCCATGTGATATCATACTGATAGACAATCTGATATAATACACATATTAACAAACAATATGGTATCCTGCACACAACAATGGTCCAAAACATATCTTATAGGAGGGGCATTCAGCACCAATTGTTTTTTTCAGCTAATAATGAAGATAAAAGCATGAAATTTTGCACACTTTAAATATGGCATGAGTCAGTTGTGTGAACAAATTTGCACTGCAACCAGCCAAAGAATATGGCTGCCATAACTGTTGAAATGGAGTGTGTTAGCAATTTGCGGTATAAGCAGTGAATTGTGATAGAATTTCTCCTTGCAGAGAAGGAAACTGTTTTGAACACTCACAAGCATTTATGTGATGTGTATGGAAGTTTTGCAGTTGACAGGAGTACAGTCAGTCGCTGGGTTCAGAGAATCAAAGAATCAATAAGTGGAGATAAAGGAGTTGCATGATTGGGCGCGCTGTGGATGTCCTGCCACAGCCACCAAGGCAGAAATGTTGAAATGCACTGAGGGCATTATTCTTAATGATAGGCTTATCACTACTCAGCAGTTGGCCTTAAAGCTGTCAGTCAACAATGGTATCCAAATGCAGTTATAAAAGCTCTCGGATTTTCTAAGGTTTGCACAAGATGTGTTCCTTGAAGTCTCACAAATGACCATCAGTTGCAAAGGAAAGCAATTTGTTCTGAGTTGTTGGAGTGTTTCAATGCTGAGTGAGAGAACTTTTTGGCTAGGATCATAACAGGTGACGAAACCTGGGCACATCATTTTGAACCTGAGACAAAAAGACAGTCAATGGAGTGGTATCATCTTCAATTACCAAGAAGAAAGAAGTTCAAGACAACTCCTTCAGCTGGAAAGGTCATGATCACTGTCTTTTGGGACAGTGAAGGTGTGATCCTTGTGGATGTTATGCCAAGAGGAGAGACAATCAATTCGCAAGCTTACATTAAGACACTGAAAAAACTCAATCAAAGTTTTCGCAGAGTTAGGCCATGCAAGAATCCTGCAGACCTGCTTCTCCATCATGACAATGCGTGCCCTCACACAAATCTGGCAACACGGGAAGCAATCACCAAACTGGGTTGGACTGTACTACCTTCATCCACCCATAGTCCCAATTTGGCACCCTCTGATTTCCATCTGTTTGGTCCACCTAAAGATGCACTCCGAGGGGTAAGATTTGGAGATAATGAAGGACTGATTCATGCATCTTCCTCTTCTGCGTTCGAGGTTGTTGGTCACTTTAGATCCTGATCCCTATCGACAAGGTAAAGCCTGCAGTCCTCTCCAGATCCTGATAGGTGCCCCAAAGCTTTTGTCCTCTGGCCATGTCTCATGCCTCAGGTCTGCATGGTTTGGACACTCTTGTAGGATATGTTCTGAGTCTGGACTCCACTGCCACATGGACACTCATCTGTGTGAGACATTTTGAGTCGATGCAGGTGGCTCAGTAGTCTGCAGTGGCCTGTCCTTAGGCAAAAGAGGATGGTTTGCTGATGTTTTTGTAGTTGGTGTATTGGATCTGGTTCATTGTTGCATTTCAGTTTCTTTTTTCTATTCAGATCTGCACTAGTTACGGATTATGGTTTTCGCCTCTTGGTAGTTTACTGCATTATTGCTTTGATCTTGATTGCTGCTAGCTTTGGATAGACCGTCAGCTACTTCATTGCCAACTACTCCACAGAGGTCTTGTAAGATCAACAGCCACACTTAGTGTTCTAGATGACAAATATCCATGTGACACCTGGATACGTGTGTATACAGATGGATCTACACATAATGCCATAAAGAATGGAGGGGCAGGAGCATATATTGAATATCCAAACAACACCATTGACAAGATTTCCATACCCACTGGTAAATACTGCAACAACTATGATGCAGAAGTTAGGGCAATTATTGCTGCAGTTAAAAAACTATCAGACTCCAGAATTGATACATGTCCTGTAGTAATTCTCACAGATGCAAGATCAGTACTGGAAGCTCTTCAGTGAAACAAACTACCAGACCTTAAAGATGCCTTGTCAAAAATTGGCCTACAACATGAAGTCACTTTGCAATGGATTCCCTCCCACTGTGGGATACCAGGCAATGAGAAAGCTGACCATCTGGCCAAAGAGGGCACTGAAATGGAGCAACCAGACATACCAGTCACCTATAATCAGAAGAAAAGCATGATAAAAACCTACAGGAAGCCACAAACACCACCACATGATGACTATCACATGCTAAACAGAAAGGAACAAGTCACCATCTTCCGTCTCCGAACAGGACACAGCCGACTCCGAAGTCATATGTATACAAAGTTTAAGGTTGGTACTACTAATCTATGTACATGTGCCCAGGTGCCCCAAACTGTGGAACATATCCTCCAGAACTGCATCAACTACGAGACACTGAGAAATAATTACTGGCCCAGTGAAACCACTAAAGAAGATAAGCTGTACGGTTCCATACATGAGTTACAAAAAACAGTGAAATTTATCCAAGAGACAGGAGTGCAGATATAGACAGACAATGCGAATGAAGAAGAAGAGAAGAAGACTCCACAGTGGGATGGTACCCATTGTAGGGACACAGTTGTTGACAGTGTAAGGTGCTTCAGTTCTGTTGTGATTTCTTGTATGATGTTTATGAAAGAAGTCGCTACATAATGAAGAGAAAATCTGATATGGGCTAGGAATACATGCACTTGTTTCGCGCTGGTGTAAAGCCATACAAGTTGAAGGGTGTTATGTTGAATAATACCGATGTTTACATAACATATCCATGTATATTGTGTATAAATGTCATGCTTTTTGAATAAACAGCTCCTGAGAAAAACGATGTGGTGCATTACTTTCTGAACACCCCTTGTAGAAAGAGCAAAGGATAGATGGTTGTGGAAATCAGTTACGACCAAAGCCTGACTGGCATTGACCAAAGAGAGACAGAGAAATAGTATCCTACTATCCTACTGATGTACAATGTGATATACTGACATACAACATGATGCCATAATGACATACAACCTGCTACTATAATGACAGACATCCTAAAATGAGGGGATGCACATTTTCTGGGAAATATGTTTGATGATAGTGTGCAAAAATACTGTAAAATTGCACTGCACTTCTTATAACCAGCTATCATAATATATTTCTGAGGTTTGTGGCTTGAGTGGAAGTCTTACCTGTTTAACATAAAGTCTGTGCCATGCTGGGAATGTAGGTTTGCCATGAATACAACAAGCGACCTTACGACCTTGATGTTCACACAAACCTGGCTTTCCATGGAAAGAGGCTATTTTCTCATACGTGTGGTCCTTCTGGATTGACAAGAAAGCTGAGCGCAGACTCTCCACTTCACCTTCACTCAGAGTTTCAAGGTCACGTCGCACATGTGATACTGTGGTGACTGCCTCACGATATTCTTGGCCATACAGATGACCTGTGGTCAAGATAGTGACAGAGGCTGAATTACTGAAATGCCTTACAAATGTAACAGAGGATGATATCTTGGAGGTAATTTAGATAAATGCTGACTGCTGTCTGTATGAGTTTCTGGTGTGACTGTTTGGCAAGTATATCTTTTTTCACTATTCAGGTACTAGATAATGCTAAACCTGTGTACTGGAAGATGCCCTATACTTTCTATGACAACTTTCTAAATCCTTTATCAGGTAGGTTAGCCCAAGTAGACACTTCACACACATACGCAGACACACACACACATGTGCACATGAACGCACACACACACACATACACACATACATATATATATATATTCTGGGATATGAATTCCACTCCTACATCAACTTTCATTTGTCAGATATCTATACTCAGTTAATCTGGTGGTGCTGGGTTCAGTCCCAGCAGTGGGATTTTTTTCTGGTACACTTGTTGATCCTTCCCATGCTGCTAAATGTCACACAGAGCTCGCATGGTAGTTTGCCAAGTTGTGCTGTTTTCAGCGAGCTTTTTAACATCATCAAGGGATGTTATTCCCACTAAACTGGCCTCTCTTAACAGTGTCTCTTTAGAGTTTCAAGTAGTCGACCTCTTTTTCTTTGGCCTATTGTGTTGCACTTGATAGCTTGTTTTGGTATTCTCTGGTTATTTTTTTCTCATCACCTGTTCTGTGAAGAAAATCCTGACCGAGGATTGATTCATGGAGCAACTTTCAGTGACAGTGCTGGATACTTTTAGTCATGATGAATAAATGAACGCCCCTAATTAACGTGAACTATTGATGAAAGCCACAAAAGTAATGTGGAATACTGATGAAAGCCATTATGTAATGTTGATGAAAACCAATATACAATGTTAATGAATGCCAGTATGTAATTTGGAGTGTTGGTGAAAAACATTATGTAATGTGGAGTGTTGATGAAAGCAAGTATGTGGTATATAATGTTGATGAAAATCATTGTGTAATGTTGATGAAGGCCACAGTATAATATTGATGAAAGACACTACATAATGTTGATGGAACTAAATGAGAAGGAACATAAATTTCTCATGCAGGTAACACGAGGGAGAGTGTAAAGAAAGGAGGAAAGTTATATTCTGAAAGTACAAACATATATGATGATGATAATTTAATCTGAGATGATGTATCTGTAGTAATGAAGAAAAGATAAAAAGAAAATAATTTGTAATTTGTGGCAAAAACCTCTGAATGACTGTGTGATAAGAATCAGCTGAATGTCATGTGACAAGACTGCTCAAGAAATGTGATAAGAATCAGCTGAATGTCATGTGACAAGACTGCTCAAGAAATATGATAAGAATCAGCTGAATGTCATGTGACAAGACTGCTCAAGAAATGTGATAAGAATCAGCTGAATGTCATGTGACAAGACTGCTCAAGAAATGTGATAAGAACCACCTGAAACTCATGTGAAAAAACTGTCCTACAGACATATGACAGGAATCACCCTCAGTCAGTGTGGCAACAACCACTGCAGACAGATGTGACAAGAACTACTGTAGAGAGATGTGACAAGAACCATTGTAGAGAGATGTGACAAGAACCACTGTAGAGAGATGTGACAATAACCACTATAGAGAGATGTGACAAGAACCAATGTAGAGAGATGTGACAAGAACCACCATAGAGAGATGTGACAAGAACTACTGTTGAGAGATGTGACAAGAACCATTGCAGAGAGATGTGACAAGAACCACTGCAGAGAGATGTGACAAGACCCACTGCAGAGAGATGTGACAAAAACCAATGTAGAGAGATGTGACAAGAACCACTATAGAGAGATGTGACAAGAACCAATGTAGACAGATGTGACAAGAACTACTTTAGAGAGATGTGACAAGAACCACCATAGAGAGATGTGACAAGAACCACCATAGAGAGATGTGACAAGAACCACTGTAGAGTGATGTGTCAAGAACCACCATAGAGAGATGTGACAAGAACCACCATAGAGAGATGTGACAAGAACCACCATAGAGAGATGTGACAAGAACCACTGTAGAGTGATGTGTCAAGAACCACCATAGAGAGATGTGACAAGAGCCACCATTGAGAGATGTGACAAGAACCACTATAGAGAGATGTGACAAGAACCACTATAGAGAGATGTGACAAGAACCACCATAGAGAGATGTGACAAGAGCCACTATTGAGAGATGTGACAAGAACCACTATAGAGAGATGTGACAAGAACCACCATAGAGAGATGTGACAAGAACCACCATAGAGAGATGTGACAAGAACCACCATAGAGAGATGTGACAAGAACCACTGTAGAGAGATGTGACAAGAATTGTCCTAGAGCCATGTGATAAGAAAGCTGGAGAGACATGTAAGGAGAACCACCTGACAGCTGTGTGACAAGAACCATCCTAGAAATATCACAAGAACCACCCATAGCCACGTGATAAGAACTGCTTAAGAGCTATGTGATAAAATTGCACAATAGCCATGTGACAGGAACCACCTCAGAGCCATGGAACACATGTTTCAATAACCACCTAAGAGGCATATGATAAGAATCATCTTAGAGCAATGTGAAAAAAACAGCCTTAGATCTGTGTCATCATTTGGACATACGTGTTCCAAGTTTTCGCAGCACAGTTGGTGTGGAAAAGGCATCAGTACTTATAACAGAGCCATCAAGAGCTAGGACCTGATATGTGATGTAGTATATATCATCATAACGAAGATGCAGATCTTCAAGCTGGTGGGTGATATCATAGATGTACAAACGATCATAGGACCATTCCATCTCATTTGGGTCGCCCAGAAGATAGAATTCACCAGCCAAACTGCTGCAGATTTCTTGTTTCCTTGAATCAGAGTGGAAAATGTAACTATGTTTATTTTATTCCCTATCTGTACTCTCTACATTTTTCTCTTTTAGTAACCAGAGAATCAATTATTTTTCATCTTCACTGGTTTTACCAAACAAACAAAAAAAATCTTTATTTAAGCTTGTGACTGATTAGTGTTTCACTGTTTCTTCAACTGTTTATGTTACATAAAATTGCTATGTGTTTCACTGTTTCTTCAAATGTTTATGTTGCACAAAATTGTTACTAAACTAACACGAATAACCGAATACATGCAGACAAGTAGTTCTTAAAACTATTTTATGTTAGAAAGCAGTGCTAAGTTATTCCTGCTTTACAGAACAATATTAATGCTTGAAAGAAATGCATACAATTTCGAATAATATGGAGCTAAACTGCAGTTACCAATTCTGATCACGTGATTAATTGCAATTAAATTTATTAATTGAACAACAGCCCTAACTATCTTGTATAAATTTTGAATACCTATAGAAAATTAAGTTGATGAATAAAGTAACATTTAAGTTTAAGAAATTGATGAATAAAGTAACATTTAAGTTTAAAAATAGATGAATAAAGTAACATTTAAGTTTAAGAAATTGATGAATAAAGTAACATTTAAGTTTAAGAAATTGATGAATAAAGTAACATTAAATTTTAACAAACTTGACAAAAATAACACTGCCAGTAAATTGTTGTTACTGCAGACCATCGGTTTTTAACATGGGTAAAGATGCACACACAGAGATTCATTGTGGAGAATTTTAAGACTATATGGAATACTATCTAAAATTGTCAACATCATTAAGGATCTCTACAATGGATATGTTTGTGCAGTCAACACAGAAAAAGGAATGAGCGAATGGTTCCAGATTGAAACAGGCATGAAACAAGGATGTATACTATCTCCCTTGCTGTTTTGAATTGCCATAGACTTCATAATGAAAAAAATGTTGCACAGGTAAAACGGGACCCAACTAGAAGATCTTGATTTTGCTGATGACATAACTCTTATCAGTAACAATGTGAATTCAGTGCAAGAAAAAACAGATAGCCTGTCTTCACTGGCTAGCAAAATAGGACTTGAAATTAACAAGGAAAAAACAAAAATAATGAAACTTCTCATTAATCAAGATGGAAAAATATACATAGAAGGAATAGATGTTGAAGAAGTCAATCAGTCTGCATACCTTGGCAGTTACATAGACAAGGATGGTAAGACTAGAAAGGAAGTTTGAATTCAAATTGCAAAAATTGCATTGACCTTCAAGAATTTTGCATTCTAAAGTTATAAGCACACAAATTAAGCTAAGATTATTCAATTGAAATGTAATATCCATCCTCATTTATGCATGTGAAAGCTGTAAAATGACTAAAGAAATAGACATGAAATTAGACTATTTTGAAAACAAATTCCTAAGGAAAAAAACTTGGTATAAAGTGGAACAAATTCAAGAACAAAGATAAGGCAAATGAGCGAACAATAACCTGTTTCATGGGTGATCAGAAAAAGAAGATGGACATATGTCAGTTATGTGATAAGAAGGAACAGTCATAGAATCCCAAAACAAGCTACCTTAACCACGTGAAACTCTAAAGAGGACGTTGATAAGAGCTTAGTGGGCATAAAATCTCTGGATGAGGTTGAAAAGCTCACTGAAAACATAAAAACTTGGCAAACTACCACACGAGCCCTATGTTACGCTTATTGGCGTAGGAAGGATGTATGGTGCAAGAAAGATGCATCACTGCCTTCTCATTGCATGATGATTTACTTTTAACCTTTAGATCACTCAAATGTCACAATAAGTGAGGACTTAAGGAGCAAGTTTATTATGAAGTGACCTCAGTGTTGATAACTCATCAAACAATTCAGTCAGCAGCTGAAGAAAGAGAACAATTTGTTTCTGAAAGAATTGCAAATATTTTCTTGGCCAGTATGATATTTACCAGCCCTCTTTCTCTACACATTTTTCTTCCCTTTACGCTTGTCTCTAGAATTAAGACTTTGCTGAGACACTACAGTTTCTAGAAGACCTAATTCACTGCACACCATTATCTCACCCAGTGACCTTGACATTTTAAACAAAGATATCTTACTGGCAGATGTAAAGCTTGACCAAAGCTGACTGTCTTAGCCCATGCAATCTGAATCCAGCAAAGACTCGATCTTGAGCCCTGATCTCCTCCAACACTCGAGCCAGTTGTGGAATATTCAGACCACTGAACTCCAAGTTGTCATAACCATAATGGAAGTCAGAACGATAATCAAAGACCTGTTTTAATGTTAGCGATTATTAGTGTTGAAACACAACCTTCATAAAAGTGATATTTTACATCTTACATCCTTCCTGTGCCGCTAAACGTCACATGGGGCCCACTTGGTAGCTCACCAAGATTTCCTGCCTTCGGTGAGTTTTTCAGTCTCACCAAGGAATGTTATGTCCACTGAAATTGCTTCTTAACAGTGTCCTCTTTAGAGTTTCAAGTGGTTGACCTCTTTTTCTTTGCTTTTTTGTTTTCCACTTGATAGGTTGTTTTGGGATTCTCTGATTGTTTCTTCTCATCATGTGACCGACATATGTCCATCTTATTTTTCTGATCACCCATGAGACAGGTTGTTGTTTGCTCATCTGTCTTATCTCTGCATTGTTCTTGAATTGTTCCACTTTATACCAAGGGTTTTCCTTAGGCATTTGTTTTCAAAAGAGTCTAATATATTCACATACAAATGATCTACTGTAGCTCTCAGCAGTCTATGAGAGAGAAAGCAGCACAAACAATAGTGATCTACATTCTCATGAAAAAGTTGTGGCTGGACATCACTAGCAGTCATCAGCATGCTCCAGTCAACTTGACTGTAAAAACAAAATCTTGACATACTTGTATCAGGGAGACCTAAATATGAAAACACAAGAGTGAGGCACATTGGATTCACTATTAATAATAATGCTAACATGGTAGTCAAAAAAAAAAAGGAAATAGTATATTCATGAAACTCATGTCTCAAGAACTCAAAGTTCACAGATGTTGTTAACCAAACAAATACATTATAATAAATAATCCAAGCTCACAAACAAGAAGTTAGAGAAAGACTTTTCTGAATGCAGTGTTTTGTTTTTCTGAAAAAAATAAAAAAAACTTACTCTAAATGGCACAGAATGTTCTCGGGTCACAGGGTCAGGGTTCACATCTGATGTCAACCCAAAAGGGGAAAGAGGCTTGCGCAGCTGACCTATGGCACAGTTTGCACTGTTGTAAGGTTTGCCTCGATGTTTCTGAAGGCCCTGTTTGTTAAAAGATAAAACCACAACAGTACAGACAGTTTTACAGCTCTCCCATGTTAAGTATTCTGAGTATTTAGCAAGCAAACATTTTACTTAGACATTGTACAAAGCACGGACAAGACTTATTACTTTCACACTTCACTAGTAACTACAATAAAATACAGAAATTCACAGAATTTGGACACATTCTCACTTGCCAGATTGCCCAAATCCTGTCCGTGTTTGAGTGATGAAGATAGAACAAGGGATCAAATGCTGTGTACATCAGGGATGCCAGGGAAAATGTCTCGTTTCCACCCACCAGAGCATGGATGAAGTTGTGAGCAATCTCAAACTGGACCTCAAAGTCACAAAAGTTGTCTTGTTCAAGAGCAAGAAGCACCTGGAAAACAGTCAATTTCTTTATGAGTACCAGGCACTTATAGCATCAGTATATATGTATGATTCAGACAATAGACACATTTGTTAATGCATGACTTAGACAATAGACACATTTACTAATGTATGACTTAGACAATAGACACATTTACTAATGTATGACTTAGACAATAGACACATTTGCTAATGTATGACTCAGACAATAGATGCAATTGCTAATGCATGTCTCAGACAATAGATGCAGTTGCTAATATATGACTCAGACAATAGATGCAGTTGCTAATGTATGACTCAGACATTATATGCAGTTGCTAAAAATGCATGACTCAGACAATATATGCAGTTGCTAATGTAGACTCAGACAATAGATGCAGTTGCTAATGTATGACTTAGAAATGGAAAACAAAATAAAGGTCCTTGAAAAATGTGGACACAGAGAAGAATTAGATAATTCCATGGACAGGGAAGAATGCAATAAAGAAGTACAAGAACGGAAATTTAAACCAGAAATTATAGAAAACATAAAAATCAGTTACATAAATTATTTCAGTCATAAGAAAAGACATCCTGTCTCAAAACACCAAAATAACAATCTACAAAACTATAATAAGACCAGCTGTTACGTATGGATCCGAAACATGAAGTACAACAAAGAAAGACGAACAACAATTGCAGGTCTTTGAGGACAAGATCCTATGAAGAATCTTTGAGTACATAAAGGATACCAACAATGGAGAATGGACAGCTAGAAAGAACACTGAACTGAACACTTATTTAAATCCCAATGGATTATAAATGCCTTGAAACTTAACAGACTACACTGTTTTGACCATGTAGAAAGAATGAAAGAGAACAGACAAATGAAAATTATGTATGTACAAGAGATGAAGGAAACAAGACCAAAGGATAGACCAAGTGGTAGACCAAGACAGAGACAGAAAGACAACATAAAAGAGGATATAAAAGAAACTGGTGTCACCAACTGGAGAGAGAGAAGACTACCAACAGATAAGAATGGTGGTGAACTTTATCTGCAGCAGTGAGTCTTAATGGACTGGAAAGCTGAAGAAGAAGAAGAATAAGAAAAGACACCATACTTGTGAGGAAAACTGAATTTTAAAAAAACATAAAGAGATGAAAAGTGTACAGACAACTGGATAACTTCAAGATATATATATATATGTAAAACAGCTTAGTCAGATGTGTAATGGAAGCAAGAGACAGAAAATAGATCTATTTAGCCATCATTTCCTGCGGAGAGGGCACAGGATGATGATGAATGAGAAAATAAAACAATATAAGCAGGAGGTAACTCATACCTGCTGAGCAATATCAGTGTAGTGAGCAAACTGTGGTTGTTTAAATAACTCTGCTCGTACAGCTCTGACTGTGTCTCTGTTAACATCATCAATATGGCCACTGGAGACACACAAAAGTTAGCAGAATGTTAGTAGAAATTACGTTAACATCCACAATATCTGGATGAAGCTGTCAAGGTAAAATTGTCCAGAGGTATTCTATAATGAGGAATCAAAAAGTAACCACAAATCAAGGGATGTAACCAGTGAAAAATTTAATGAAAAGATTCAAAGGTAGGTGAAAAAGTCTTTTCATATACTTTTCAATGGTTATATTCCTTGACGATTTGTTAATTTTTTTTTTCATTTTATTTGCCCCTTATAATTTCAGCACAATTAAAAGTCTAAAGCTAGGCATAAACTAAATATGGACAAATATAATAAGAGAAATGATGACTGCAGTAAAACTGGTTCTAGTAATAAAGGTAAGACAGAGGTGTGTGGTCCTCATAATAAAGGTAAGAAAGAGGTGTGTGGTTCTAGTAATAAAGATAAAACAGAGGTGTGTGATTCTAGTAATAAAGGTAAGACAGAGGTGTGTGGTCCTCATAATAAAGATAAGACAGAGGTTTGTGGTTCTAGTAATAAAGATAAGACAGAGGTGCGTGGTTCTATTAATAAAGGTAAGACAGAGGTGTGTGGTTCAGTTTTACAAAGACAGAAAGGGTGAACAAAGAGAGAAGGAATGAAAGTGGCATTATTACATAAAAACATTTGTTCTGGAGAACAAATAAAGAACTTTCATACGCTCGCTTCTGTCGAGGCTTTGCTTCTTGCGGGGTTATAGCATGAGAGAGAAAGAGAGAGAAAGAGAGAGAGAGAGATAGTCATGAAATTTGTGTAACCCCTTAAAAACATATTACCTTTATTGTATCCATATGTAACAGCTGGTCTTATTATAGTTTTGTAGATTGTTATTTTGGTGTTTTGAGACAGGATGTCTTTTCTTATGACTGAAATAATTTATGTAACTGATTTTTTCCCTGCATCACACAATGTAGAGACCAGATTATTATCTCTGCCTTAGAAATTAACCACAATCAAAAATATTTATTGATCTGTTCTTTTGATCTGTGAACACAGTGGATCTGTGAGCAAAGTGGATCTGTGAACATAGTGGAGGTTTTCAATGATAGAACATATCCATTTATTATATGAATCACAGGGACCAGCTAGTGTAGTGGTTAGAGCACTCATCTAGCAACCGAAATGTCAAGGGTTTGAATCCCCTGCTGAGCCGGGATATTTTTTTCTGACCAATATGGTCCCTAGGTCAACCCACCCTCGTAAAATTGGTACCAGAGAAAATGTGGGAATGAAAGGCAGTGTTTAAAAGGAACTGGCCACCCTACCCTACACCCTGATTGCCCAGCATAATGAGGTCTCTAACGCTTCATCCCCTACAGCATTTGCTATGGGACTATCTTTACCTTTTTATATGAATCACTATTATCTCAAAATGTTGTTTGTAAAACCCCACCATCTCATTATTTCATTTCACGGGCAATCATCCCCAATTCACATCATTTCAATCTACTTTGTAATTGTTGCTTGTTGAATGCAAATAAACTTAAAAAAAAAAAAATAAATAAATAAAGAACTTTAAAAAAAAAAAGAAAATGGAAAAAAAAGTGTTATACATGATGACAATGATGAACATCACTCATATGAGTACTTTCAAATCACATAGAGTAGGGTTTTGATAGATCACTCACAGAATCTGAGACACACACACACACACAAAATGGAATGAGAGTGGCAGAAGAAAAAAGATAAGAACATAAGATCATGCAATAGTTTAATATTTTGGCATATGTGTGTTTTATGGAGTACATGCGAAAAAAAAATGACATAACACATAAAAAGATGATGAACAGATGAAAAATTAAACGCTTTAATATCCTACCTATGAGAAAGAAAGGCACAAAATTGCTGAGTTAGATGTAGATAACTGAAAAAAAGAATCTCATCTCTCTGCCATTCACCTGCTTCTATTTTTCAGTTCTGTCTTTCTTACATAGAAGATAACAAAGAGCTAAGTGTTTAATTATTTTTTTTTAATTTTTCAAGTTTTTATCTGTTGTACTGCTTTTGTATGTGGTGGATTAAAAAGGCATTTGCTGAAATACTAGATTGTTGTATGTTCTTCATTTACATATGCTCATATTTTTTTCTGCCATCCTTGTTCCTGACATATATGACAGAACAGTATCATAAATAGTAAGATTTGAAAATAGTATCACAAAAAGTAAGATTTGAAAATAAAGAGAATGAAATACAAAATCAATAAGCAACCAATATTTTAGCTATAATATTTTTACAAAGACAAGCAACGGAACATAACACAATTAAACAGAAAAAAAAAAGTAATTTATCAGTCACTGATCTGAGTTTTACAGTGTATCAGAGAGAATGTTTAAACTGTCACCAGCAACATGATGTTGATTGGTAATTCAGGCAGTACAGCTCCTTTACCAGCATGTCCATCATGATGACCCCTTCTCCCACCCCCTCCCCTCCCCCAGTTCTCCTTACAAACTTCTGTCAAAGTCTCCTCCAACCATTCAGGTAAACAGTATTTAGAACAATGACTTAGCAAATAACATTTTGTTCTATCATTGAAAACCTCCACTATGTTCACAGATCCACTTTGCTCACAGATCCACTGTGTTCACAGATCAAAAGAACAGATCAATAAATATTTTTGACTGTGGTTAATTTCTAAGGCAGAGATAATAATCTGGTCTCTACATTGTGTGATGTAGGGAAAAAATAAATTTATTTTTTAAATATTTCAATTTTTATTATTTGATGTTTTTAAGATACAGAAACTCAGATTTAATCACCATTCATTGCAATTTCTAGTCAAATATTTGATACATTAAAAAAAGTAGATTAAACTACTACACAGTTGCATTATGGCTGACATTAAAGTGTATAAATATGTAGTTTAATGACATCTAGTGGAAGCTGCTTTTCAAGTTCCAGTTCATCTGTTGCTTTCTCTTCAATCTTACCACGAACATCAAGAATTTATTACCTGTAAAATGGGTTCCTAACTTCATTCCCGTTGCTAGGGTCAGTGTAAGCTGGTGCATCAACTAAGTCGGGAAGCTTGGTCAGAGGTTTTGTCCAATCCCAGTATGGAATGCCACCAGTGTAACCATGGCGACGGAGTGCATTTTCAGCTTGTACGGTCCACAGTCTATGGAGAAAAATATTTACTTTTTTTTTATGTTTTTTTTCATTAATATGTAAAAAGTTGGCTTTTCTCTAACTTGTAAATGAAAATATTTATTTTAATGTAATTTATGAAAGTGGAAAATAAATAAATACAAGGAAAACAAAAATACATACATGTGTATGGTCAAAGATAAATTATAATGGTAAAAATAATACATACATACACGAATATGTACATATGATCTCTCACACTTTATTTTATTAATTTTAGCCTGTCCTTCAGCAACAGTTCCTCTATTTATAGCCAATCTGAAAGCACCTCATCTAACCAGGATACCTACTTCAGTGAGTGTGGTGTTCAAAGTATCTCTGATATCCTATAGTTTACGTGTATGCTCAGTGATGGGAAAAATAAAACCCAGAACGCACCTGTGCCAGTGTAGGAAGGTTGGCATTCCATGTATACAACAAGACTTCTTAACGTCAGCATCAGGCCTTGGGCACCATTTCGGGGTACCATGGTAGCGCCCCAGATCCTAATAACAAACATACAGGTCAGATAAACAGACACACAGACAACAGCAACATAAGTAATAAATAGTTGCTATTTGGTTGTTTTCTATATAAACATTAATGGCATGACTACAGCCAGTGATAATGAACTACACAGATTAGCAATGAAGTTGAAGAGTAGCTCTCCTGTTTCATTCTTTTTTTTTCTCTGCTTACATCTGGCTGCAGTTTTGCTAATTGTACAAATGGAAAGGTTTTTACTGAAAATGACAACAAAGTTGAGGAGCGATTTGTCATAAAACACAGATGTTTGATGAAACATTTTATGAATGTGTAATTATTCTTAGTAGAAAGTAATGGAAATTGGCTTAATCTGTAAGGCAGATTTAATATTTTTCTCAGAAACTGCCAATAAGCATGTTAATCTGTATGCAATAATTAATTTTCCAGTGAATATTAGAACAGTGAGATAAGCAGTAAATTAGCCTTCTCATGTCAAGGCAGTACATAAAGACCCACTGCTATCATGTCTATATCAGGCTCCACTGATTTAGAAAAAAATGAGGGTCCAATGACTTAGAGAAAAACAAGGCCCCACTGATTTAGAGAAAAACCAAGGCTCCAATGATTTAGAGAAAAAAATGAGGCTCCAATGATTTAGAGAAAAAAGAACAACCTCTGAAATTAGAGAATGTCTGAATGAAAGATGAGGCACACCAGAATACATTTATATGCATGTTGATTGCGCAAACATAAACAGATGATTATGTGAATATCAATTCCATGTATAACAGAGCTATGCCCACAAGCAAAAAAAAAATTAATGAATGGAAAGAAATACTCTCCTGCCATGAATTGTAGACCTATCATGCCATAAAAGCAATTACTGATATGGTGCTAGTGCCCATAACTTTTTTATTCTGTGAACACATGACAGGGTAATGAGCTAAGCATAATGTCCAGCTTTCATTCCTTCCCCAGCTCCACAAAGGAGTCAGGTACCTATTTCTCCAGTCACACTTGAACTGTGAGAGACAAGTGCATTAGGGATTGTGCCACTGGAATGCCTTTTCTGTCATGAATATTCATGATTTATTCATATGAACAAGGAGAAAAAATATTTTCCTGTTGGGAAATGTTCATGATTTCTTTAAAATGAAGGAAAGAGGGATTTTAAAGAAAATATTCCTATTTAACATAGTGAACAAATATGAATGAATCTTCCTCTATACAAGGTTTATTCTGAATTTTGATAAAAAAATATTGCTTGTAAAATAAAGTAAAACTTTGACTGGCCTGGAAAGCACCAGGAGACTTATCCTCCTGTAGTTGTGTCAAAGCTCTGCGAAGCTGCAGAATCTCCTCCACACTCAGGATATCAACATTCTTGCGGATGTGAATATCTTCTTTCCTGTGTTCTCTGATTTCTGAAAGCAGTAATATTGAAAATAAAACCATACCTGACTATGCTTTCTGTCTCTGTCTGTGGACAAAGTTAAAGATGAAGACAGCCTTTGAGTCATCAAATGTGACTGACCACAATCCTAATAAATGTTCCCTCTCAGCTGCACAGCCACACATACAACAAAAAAATCATGCACCTCATGAATCTTCGTATGCTGTATGCAAAAAAAAATTATTAAATTAAATTAAAGTTAAATTTAAATTAAATAAAATTAAATAGCTTTGATACTTTTACTTTTCAATGCCCAAGTATTATTGTGCGCTGTAGCAGCTATGAAGAAAAATATTACATTTTTTTTTCATGTGAGTATTTTTTTTTCATTTGAGTATTTTTTTTTCATTTGAGTATTTTTTTCCATGAGAAATTTTAGACTACACTCAATAATTTGATGCTACAAGGGACATTTGTGCATAATTTTTTTTCCTTTTTTTTAAAGAATATATTGCATGTGAGATAAAAATGTTGCACAAGAACAGCAAAACCTTAGAAGGACATTGATCTTAAACCTACATGCTGTGATACTACCTGATCTACTAGATAAACCTTTCTCCTACTTCTTCTACAGACTTATCAATAAAAAAGAGTCCTGTTTTGATTTGACATCTGTTTAAATATCTTAGCACGACAACAGATGCAAATAACTCATTTACAAAAAACATTAACAACAACAATAACACCAACATCAGTAAACTTTTATACATCAACCAGATTCACACTTTCACCTACTCAAACAAATCCTTACAGATAAACTGTTCACTGAAACATGAACTGAAAAGCAAGACAACCCAACTGTACATTATGAACTAAGTCTAGAGGCCAACACAACCAAAACAACCAGCAGTAACCACTGAAAATAAATGATACATGGATAATAACAGACATGAGTCTGTCAGTCAGTCATTTGCATGTCCCTTGGGGAACTTTGCCTCCTTAACAGTTCTCTTATAGGCCTCTCAGTTGTAAGCAAGATGCCATGCTGCTGATGCATCCATTTGCAGATTATCAACGATGTCTTGCAGCCATCTTTGCCTTGGTCTTCCTCTCTTTCTTTTTCCCATTATGTACCTTTCAAGGACTCATCATCATCATCATCAGGTGGCGTACCGACTTGATTTGGCTATTATGCTTCTCCAGAGTACACAATCCTTCATGCAGGCTATTAGCTCAGTTGGTGATCTCCTCTCACACCATCCTGTCAGACTGTCCAGTACCATTTCTCTTGGTCTTCCTCTGGATCTTATTCCCTCTATTTTTCCTGTTGTTATAATATTTTCAATGCCCCCTCTTTTCATTGGATGTCCTATGAAAGTACACTTCCAAGACTGTCTTCTCTAAATTTCATGACATTTAATGTGTCCATAATATTTAAGTTTTCTCTGTTTAATCCTCTTTACTAGCCAACCTTCTTCAATATTACATTCTTGTAGTATGGATATATTTGTTGTTTTTTTTTTTTTGTGTCCATGATATTTGAAGAACTTATCTGTAGCATTTACATTCAAAGGCATTTATGTGTTTATTGGGTGTTTTGTTAAGTGTCCAAGTCTCACAGGCATATGTTGTGATGGGAAAGATGCATGCCCTTAAAAATTTTATTTTTGTAGCTCTGTCTGTTCTTCTCCACAGCTGTCTGAGTTGTTTTACTTTTTGAAGAGTGAGAGATGTCCTCCTTTTAATTTCCCTCATTGTATCTCTATTATTAGTTAGTAATACCCCTGGGAACAGCTGTGTTAAGAGCACACTTATCTTAACATAGTCTTTGTGAGACAGGGAACATAGATCTGTTTGCTTAAAAACTCTGACCTACTTCTGTAGCCCAGAAACCTGTAGCAATCAACACTAATTGTAATGTCAGGATGGTGGCTGGATGGGGACATGGAGATTGCCGGTGGGGATGAGGGAAGTCTGGTGTGAAACCAATGAATCCAGGACGTGACAAGCCTATGGGTCTTTACAACAATGGCTATCAGAATGAGGTAAACAAAACAGAGCCAGCAGACTATAGGTGGTGGGGAATGGATATCATTGAGGCACTCATCAGATTCCTCATCCCAAAGTCAGAGTATCTCTGGAACTGTCTCAAAGCCGTCTGGCCAACCAGCATTGTATACTGGATCTGACATGGAGAAGGTGCTTAAGTACAGCCATCAGAGGCTGAAAACAAAGTTTTGGCCAGGCCAGCCTACACCACTGTCATCATGGCAGTCTGTGCAAGACCACAGGCTGCCCTAGCAAGGAAAGGTGTTGAAGTTGGAGGTACCCAGCCAAAAGGCACATCGCAAAAATCAGGGTACTACGCATCATTGCCAGTGTGCATATGAAGAATAAGTTAGTAATGATCCAAGATAACACCAAAACAAGCTATCAAGTGGAGCACAAAAAGTTGAAGAAAGAGAGGTTGACCACATGAAACTCTAAAGAGGACATTGTTAAGAGAAGTCAATTTAGTGGGCATAACATCCCTAGAAGTTGTTGAATCCAAGATATTCAAAACTCTCCACCTCTTCCAAGTTTTGCTCATTGATAGATATACATTTCAGCTGCCTTATTTGTTTTGTCAGTTGTCATCAATTTAGTTTTCTTCGCATTAAGATAGAGGTTTTGCTCTTCACTATTCTTACGGACTGACATAATTAGTTTTTCCATTCCTTTTTGTGTTGTGGACAGTAATACTGTGTCATCAGTATATCTAATCTCTGGTATTTCATAACCTCCAATTTTTATTGCATTGTAATATTCTTTGTCTACATCTTCTCTAACATTCCTCATTATATTTTCAGTATACAAGTTAAATAAGTAAGGTGACAATATTCAGCCCTGACGGATCCTTTGTTTTACGTCAAACCAAGTTGTTGTTTAACCATTTATTCTTACTGCTGCCTGTTGGTCTAGATACACCAGTGATATTAATTGGAAATCCAATTTTTTCCATTATTTCCCAAAGTTTCTAGTGTTATACACCATCAAATGCCTTTGAATAGTCTATAAAAGATAAATATGGATTCACGTTAAACTCTCTGCATTTCACTATTATTAATCTTATACTGAATATATGATCTCTTGATCCTCTTCCTTGTCTAAAACCACCCTGGACCATATTGATTTCTCCTTCTATTTTGTTATGAAGTCTACCTATTGATTTTTAACAGAATTTTACTGGCATGACTAATCAGGCAGGACTACAGCAAATAAATCAGAAGTGGCCAAAGAGATGAAGGTAAGAATATCTGTAGTAGCCAAATACAAAGGACTACTCTGGTAACTAAGAGTTGACAACCTCAGACCTACTGAAATGAAAGTGAATTATGATATAAATTATGATAAATGAAGTACCTAAAATGACTTCAAAAATTCAGACTTGAATGTGAAGGCAAGAAGTGGCAAATGAATAAAAGAAATCCACAATCCATAAGACTGACAGCCTTTCAAGTTATGATAGAGGCAAGCCATTGGTCACTTGGCCACAAAGTGTCGAGCATTGTTTTCATTTGCAGAACTAACATTATCTTTACACATGTCTTACCTTGTTTTGTTCTGTGGATGATGTGAGGTGGTGGGAATTGTTTGGCATCAATTTCTGCACCATTGTAATCATGCATTTCTATTGTGACTTCAAAAGGTTCTGACCACCGAACTCCTATGGCCACCAAAGCATCAGTGATTTCATGTCTGGTGAGATATATAAAACAAATATTTATGGTTTTAAATTCTTTTTTCACCATCCTATAAAAGCTCTAAAAAAAAGAACAAAAAAAACAACAGAATAATTGTTTTGTGTGGGGTGCAAGCATTTACAGTATTACATATATGGTTACATGTGGTTATATGTGGTTATATGCAGTTACATGTGGTTACAAGTTTGTGCATATTATTAACAGGATTATGTTCTCCTCTATAGAAAACCACAAGTGACCACCATATTATCTTTCTGCAAACTTAAAACATCTAAACATGAACATGAATGAAAATTCAATTCACTTTTCCATTTATGTCTCAAGAAGATATTTTACAAACAAAAATCATCTCTCTCTCCCTCTCTCTTTTTATCTCTCCTCTCTCTCTTTTTCTCTCTCCTCTCTTTCTCTCTCTTTCTCTATCATGCTTTTTTCAACTCTGCTTCCAGTTTACTTTTTGTGGCAACACTCACAAATCATACAAATTAATCCTCTCATATATGCTCAGTGTATTCTCATAACTTGTTACTTTTACTGTATATACATGCCACACATTACTCAACTTCTGTTCTCCATATCCACTAACAGTTCAGTTTCAAATTCCATCTCAAAGAGGATGTTTAATATTATCAGCACCAATAAGTTTGGATCTTGTTTATAAAATGCCCATGTCAGTGTAGAATGACTGTTTTTTTCTTTACAAAGATATGAATGCTCCAACTCAAGACGTATCACAGTTCCCCAAGCCAGACAGATAATTCAATGTTAGTGTTTTGACCAGCCACATTTCTCATTGCAAAAAAAAAATACACTCTGAGCTGATACTATCTCTCACTAGCATGTACACCTCTGAGCTGATACTTTCTCTCACTAGCATGTACACCTCTGAGCTGATACTTTCTCTCACTAGCATGTACACCTCTGAGCTGATACTTTCTCTCACTAACATGTACACCTCTGAGCTGATACTTTCTCTCACTAGCATGTACTCCTCTGAGCTGATACTTTCTCTCACTAGCATGTAAACCTCTGAGCTGATACTTTCTCTCACTAGCATGTACACCTCTGAGCTGATACTTTCTCTCACTAGCATGTACACCTCTGAGCTGATACTTTCTCTCACTAGCATGTACACCTCTGAGCTGATACTTTCTCTCACTAGCATGTACACCTCTGAGCTGATACTTTCTCTCACTAGCATGTACACCTCTGAGCTGATACTATCTCTCACTAGCATGTACACCTCTGAAAACATATATCTGTAGAATAAAGCTGACAGTGTAATTTTTTCTTCTTATCAACTGTGCTCTTCTTTATATTCTTTTTTTCACTCCATTACTTTTTTTCCACAGCTTCACTCTCTAACTGATCATATTCCACACTTGGCTGCTTCTCTCACTCCTTATATTTCCACTTCCATCTGTGGATGCAATCTGTGTCCAATTTCCTCAGAAAGTGGATCATAGATAAGTTATTTTGCATGTACTTATCTGTTTTATTTTCTCTGTTGTCCCTGACAAAGGCATTTTTGCCAAAATATTGAGTTGTTTTTTATAACTATTTCACATTTTTATCTTTTATTGCTACCTCTTCCTCTTTTCTTTCCTCTCTCTAGCTTCTTTTTTTGTAAAACTGCATCATAACCTTCATCTAAGTCTATTTATATATGCCTGTAGCATGTACACACCTGTACAGTCGATCATATCCCCAGGGCATCTCGGACTGTCCCCCCAGAATAGAAAAGCGACCAGCATTGTACTTCACACCACCAGGAGCCTTCACATAGATTTCAGCCAGGGCTACTCACAGTTGTAACACAAAGAATTGTTGTAGTTCAATAAGACACCATCAACAAGAATCATTGATTATCTTCCCACAAAATAATCAAATGAACAGCCATCATAGATTATCTTCATCAGAAGAAAATGTTGGTAGAATGTTTATATGTAAACAAAGATGAATGAGTAATGTCACAATGAACAGTTTATGGACATAAGTATGTCAAACTAAAACTATAAATATATACAAGATCACCATAGTAAAGTTGTTATACCAAACAGTTCAATTTAAGTTTTAACAAATACACAGAAACCCCCGTGCTCTGTTATTAAGTAAAGCTGTTCCTACTTCTTTTTCTTTTATTAAAAAAAAATAATTATAGGTAATTTCATAAAAGTGGGTAAAATAACTCTCCCATATATGGCAAGGATATTGGAGACATGTGAGATGGGCAGAGAAGTTACTGGCACTTGTGGACGAGACAGTTCCTCATGAATATCTCTCAAATGATGTAGTGAATATGAAGAAGCTATTTCAGTCAATGAAGAAGCTAAATGAGCACATGAAGATGCTAATTCAGCCAGTAAAGATGACAAAAGATGAGAGTAAATCCACAAATAAGAACCCTGCATATCCCAAAAATGCCCCACAGAACATGCTACAGGATATGTTACAGAACATGTTACAGAATATGCCATATTTTTCTTTAATTAATTTCACATTTTAACTCTGAGTAGCACAGTAATTAGTTAATTATATTATCATGTGAAGGTTGCGGGTTGGAGTTCTTTTCAATAGTATGCAGTTGTCCTAACTGTACACATGGGTAGTGATGGAGTAATGTAGAGGAAAATTGATTATGAAAACACAAGACACCTGTCTGCAGAACTAGACACACTAAATTATATTGTACACACATCAGTAGGTATATGAAGTGGCAATTAGGACATCTCATAAAAACCTGTCTAAGAAATATGCATCTTTGGTGAAACATAGACCAGGCGAAAAGTAATAAAAAAGTATATTTTAATTATCCAAATTTGAGTGATGAAACTTTGTAAAATTTTTATGAAATTATGGGTCTCTGAATCAGTTTCTGGTTTTTTTCTGTTAGTGCCCGATTTCTTTTGAACACAATTTTGGATTCCACTTTTAGTGAACTGCACTGATCTGGCCGAGCCAAAAACTAAATTCTGCTGATAGTGAACATACCTGATTTCTTTATTCCCCACAACTGTATTCCAACAAATGTTCTATCTTTGCCTTTGAGGTTGACATTGATGTACTCATCCAGCTTTGCTATACTCATACCACCAAACTCCAGGCTGTCGTAGGCATATCCCAGCTGCTCCTGGTATGCATAGATGTTGCTAGGAGTGGAGTGCTTATATGTTTTATTGTCATTGTTGTAAGGAGGTTCAAAAGCAAAAGGCTTCAAGGGTTCATAGACGTATGACTGGGCACAGTGGGCTTTGTATGGCTTGCCCCTGTTATCAAGGGAAGAAATATTGTTGGATAGTTGTAAGTAAACTGTTTTGTTTAGAGAATAAGTATTATTTGGATTTTGCTGCATTATCACTACATGTTAAAATGTATGTTCATTAATTTAACTAATTTTATTTCTTTCAATGATTAACTCTTTGTCTATTTTGGCACGCGTCCTGCGTGGCTGTATCCCTGTTAAGACCTACTTACAGACGCGCAGTGCGATGATGGTTTGTAGCTCTTTAATTTTGAAAATAATCAAAGTATCTTAAAACCAGCAGTTGACTTCCTTCCGGTCTTCATTTGCACATGGTTTGAGAAACAGAGTGATTATGTAGAGCGATTCTGTGTTACATTTTACGCGAGTTTTTCAAAGTTTATCGTCGCTAGGCTTTTGTATATCAACAAATATGGCTTCCAGTGCTAGTTTCTTTCATCCAGAGCAGCATATTTCTGCATTACAAGCTCAGAATTTAATTTAAAAATGTCTAGACTGTGGTGTAGAGAATGCAATAGTACAGATTGTGAATTTTCGGCCCACGTGGCGCGGATTCAATAAATCTTTTTTTTTTTTTTTGGTCCAGCAGCAAAATGTGTTAAAAGGGTAGCTGGTGATACTACTTCTCAGCTTTTTGCTAGTACTAGCTGTAATATCACAATAAGTAATGCTGGAGATTGTGTAATTTTAAAAAATTAAGTGTTGTAGAATGCTTCAAATTAAAAAAAAACAAAACACAATGGCCTGTTTTCTGGTAAATATTAGTCAACAACCGCCCACTTGTTTTCATGTAAATATTACCTACCCACTTGGTGTTTTTAGTTTGCTGTGAATGCATAACTAGTGCATATTTTCATGCAAATTTTGGAAGATATGTGAAGAAAAGGTGTTTGTGTATGTTTTTATTCATTATGAAATTATATGACCAACTACAGTGGATTAACTTGATGGGTAAGTGACAAGAAATTTATTTTACTCCTTCATTTTCCATTCTTTCTTCTCAGTTCTTAGCTCTTTTTTTTGGTTGTATACTAACAAAATGTAAAAAAATGTTATTTGAAAAACAAAATACATTTTTTCTTCTTCAAAATAAGGTATAATACTTCATACTACAGATCAGATTATGCCTTTGTCATTCTTATAAATGTGACAACCATCCCATTTCACATTGTGACATTTACCCCCCTTGGTCTTTTGAGGGAAACACCCCCAGCAGACAAAGAGTTAAATATATTGTTTTATGTGTGAAAGTGAATCATTTTGTGTCACTAAATAATATTTGGTATAAGAAAATGCATTACTTTACATCAATACATTTTCTAAATAAGGTAAGGATATACTCATTGTCCAACATGAGTCCAGAATAGAACAACATGTGTCCAGAATAGAACAACATGAGTCCAGAATAGATCAACATGAGTCCAGAACAGAGGATGTGTTCAGAAACAATGAACTGGCCAAACAGGTGTGCACAAGCAGAAAAATCTAAAGCGATTGTTGTAAAAGTGGGGGAAAGAAGATTTCTAATGACATCAGCATATGACATGTGTAATCAACTGGATATAAAAGTGGGGGAAAGAAGATTTATAATGACATCAGCATATGACATGTGTAATCAGCTGGACATAAAAGGACAAAGACGAACACACACACTGAAAAGTCTCACAGAAACAGCAAAAAAAGGCCTCATATTGGATATGCACAAATGTGGTAAGCAATGGAACACAAAGATATGACACAATCCATAAGACCACTAACACCCTCAGAGTAGTCCCTTTCTGAGTCTTTTTGACAATCCCAGTGGTGATGACACTTTCGGGAACATTTCTGGAAGTCTCATATTTTCCCAGTGTGTTGAGAACAGTCTGCACTTCTGCTTGAATTTCCTCCATCATCTAAAATGCCATCAAACACATGAAGAAAGGAAAAGCGACTGGGCCTGATAATATAACAATAGAAGAAATAGAGGCACTAGAGGAGACAGGAATAAAAATAATAACCAAGTTACTGAATGACATTTACAACAGTGGTTATATTCCCAGTGACCTGATTAAATCCACGTTTATAGCACTACCAAAGAAACCAGGTGCAAAGGAATGTGACGACCACCGGACTATCAGCCTCTCATGTCACATAACGAAGCTACTTCTGAGAATAATTATGAGAAGAACAAGGAAAAAGATAAAAATGGAAATAGCAGATGAACAGTTTGGATTTGTTGAAGGAAAGGGAACACACAATGCCATTTATGCTTTACGAACACTAACAGAAAGAGCTTTAGAAGTACAGAAAGATCTCTACTTATGCTTCATTGATTACACCAAGGCATTTGACAAGGTGAAACATAATGAAATTATTAAAATGCTTGAAGACATCAATATAGACGGCAAAGACCTGAGGATTGTAAAACATCTATACTGGCAGCAAGAAGCAGCAGTTCAAGTTGAAAATAGAATTGGAAAATATCAACCTATAAAACAAGGGGTGCGACAAGGATGTGTACTATCTCCAGACCTTTTTTCTCTGTATAGCGAGAATATTCTAAGAACAATCATCACAGAACCAGGCATAAAAATTGGAGGATACAATATTAACAACCTTCAGTATGCTGACGACACAGTACTGATAGCTGAGAACCAACAAGACCTGCAAAATCTCTTGGATAAAGTGGCCAAAGAAAGTGAACAGAAAGGCCTTACTTTGAACATCAAAAAGACAGAGACTATGGTTATATCTAAGAAACAGAATCCACCAGCATGCAGTATTAAATTAAACGGAACTGTTCTAAAGCAGGTGCAGAAATTCAAATACCTTGGAGCAGTAATAACTTCAGATGGGAAATGCAGAACAGAAATTAGGAACAGAATAGGCCAAGCAAAGACTGCATTTCAGAGAATGAGAAACATATTGACCAACATATCCTTATCAATGAATGTTAGAAAACGAGTCCTAAAATGCTATATTGAACCTATCTTGTTATATGGAAGTGAATCATGGACAATAGGCAAGTCTGTACAAAAATCATTGGAAGCAGCAGAAATGTGGTTTATTAGAAGAATGTTGCGAATCCCCTGGACAGCAAAAATAACTAATGAAGAATGTAGGAGAAGAGCTGGAGAGACAAAAATCCTTGTCAAAAAGATAAGAGAGAGACAATGTACTTTCATAGGACATGCAATGAGAAGAGGGGGCATTGAAAATATTATAACAACAGGAAAAATAGAAGGAAGAAGATCAAGAGGAAGACCAAGAGAAATGATACTGGACAGGATGGTGTGAGAGGAGATCACCAACTGAGCTGATGGCCTGCATGAAGGATCGCGTACTCTGGAGAAGCATAATAGCCAACGCCAGTCGGCACGGCACATGATGATGATGATGATGATCTAAAATATTTCCTCCTTCAGCCTCATTTTCAGTTTTGGAAGCAAGAAAAAGTCACACAGTGCAAGGTCTGTGAATAGGGAGGATGGGGCACCAGCGCCATGTTGTTACTGGCCAAAAACTGTTGAGTCTGGAGGACAGCATGGGTTGGTGCATTGCCATGGCAGATAAGCCACATCTTGTTTTGATTTCTGTCAGGTTGCTTTCTTCTCACATTTTCTCACAAATGTCTCAGTACTTCAACACAGAAAGTAGAATTAACTATTTGACCAGAGGGAACAAACTCCTTGTGAGCAATTCCCTTGATATACAAAAAAAATTCTACATGGACTTTATATTGCTCTTGACTTGACTAGCTTTCTTTGGGCAAGGTGATAAAGGACTTTTCCATTGGTTGAATTGTCTTTTGGTTTCAGAGTTGTAGGTGTAAACCCAGGTTTCATCACCCTTGGTAACATTTGAAAGCTGGGGTCATTGGCAGCATGCACTATGAGGTCAGAGCAAGCATCAAGTTACTGCTGTTTTTGGTCAGTGCTCAAGTCTGGGTACAAACTTTGATGTGATGCATTGCATCATCAAATCTTCCATTATAATTCTGTGACAGCTTCTATGACTGATTCCCACTGGCACACTGACTTCATCAGTGGTTCGACAATGGTTTCTGCAGATAATGGGAGGCACTCTCAACCCTTTCTAGCACTGAACTGGTCACTAGTCAACCTGGGTGATCATCATCATTAACCTGGGTGATCATCATCATTAACCTGGGTGATCATCATCATTAACCTGGGTGATCATCATCATTAACCTGGGTGATCATCATCATTAACCTGGGTGATCATCATCATTAACCTGGGTGATCATCATCATTAACCGATGCTTGACCCACTTTAAACTGGAAAAACCACTCAGATGTCATAGAACAACCTATAGCCAAACGACTGACAAACGACTGACAACTCACTACCAAAAATAGCACTAAGATGGACACCACAGGGGAACAGAAGTAAGGGTAGACAAAAAGAGACATAGAGAAGAACAACAGAAAGGATGTTGAGCAATCGAGGGCTCACCTGGGCAAGAACAGAAAAAAAGCAAAGGACAGGCATTTGTGGAAAACCCTTGCGGAAGCCCCATGTGCCCTGGGCACTTAAGGTTCAGAGAGAGAGAGAGAGAGAGAGAGAGAGAGAGAGACAGAGAGAGAGCCTAATTCTTAAAAGCTATCTTCAACGTATGATAACATTCTGTAGCTTGAAATAGAATTTAATCCAAACATGCTGCTCATATAAATCTGCCATATTGCAAATCACAAAGAGCAATTAACACATGTTAAAAAAAAACATAAGTACAGATACTTCCATTTCACACAAACCTCCCATTTTCACCACACTGGTCACTCATACAATGGGGGGGGGGGTCATGATCTTATTGGCCAGTTTCATAACTACTCTGCATATGAGCACAGGAAATTCAGTCCCTGTATGTTTTTTTACTGCACCACGTATGCTACAAAATGTAGGGACACATATTACTTTGTACCATGACATACTCTGATGTAGATGCATGAATTACTTGTTGTCATTTCAAATATTAGATCAAACTAGCAGATACGATAAATATTTTGTAACAATATAGACCTGTGCTGCTGAAGTGCTGTCCAGATGGCCCAGATTCTGTCAATATTGCTGTGGTGTAGGTAGAAAATAGGATCAAATCCTGCATAAGAGAGTGAGGACAGGCCATAGGGAGTGTTTCCTCCCACGAGTCCATGTATAAGATTGTGGGCAATTTCAAACTGAACCTGGAAAAGAAATCATTTGTAGATAAGTTCTCATCCAACAACAACATACAGACTGTGTACACCTCGAACAACTTGTGATGGTTTATTTCATCAGATTGTGTACACCTCAAACAGCTTGTCATAGTTCATTTCATCAGATTGTGTACACCTCAAACAGCTGGTCATAGTTCATTTCATCAGACTGTGTACACCTCAAACAGCTTGTCATATTTCATTTCATCAGACTGTGTACACCTCAAACAGCTTGTCATAGTTTATTTCATCAGATTGTGTATAAACAGCTTGTCCTGGTTCATTTCATCAGACTGTGTACAAATAGCTTGTCATGGTTTATTTCATCAGATTGTGTACAAACAGCTTGTCATGGTTCATTTCATCAGATCATGCATACTAATAAAATTGGCATGCACCTGCATATGCTCTTGGCACCAGACTCCATTTATTACATATAAATATGGAATTAGACTCCATCTCCTACATATGAAAACAGACTCCACCTCCAACATATGGAAATAAGACTCCACCTTCTACATATGGAAACAGACTTCACCTCCTACAGATACATGTGGAAAGAGACTCTACCTCCTACAGATAAATATGGAAATAGACTCCACCTCCTGCAGATACATATGGAAATAGACTCCACCTCCTACAGATACATATGGATATAGACTCCACCTCCTACAGATACACATGGAAATAGGCACCATCTCCTAAATATCCTTATGGTGACACAGTAAGGACATCAGAAGTGTGGAAGAGATAGTGAAATGTTTAAAGAAATGAAGACATTTACGATAAATGTCACACCTAAGCTAAATGTAATTTGTTACAAGATGGGGAATACCTTGATAGAGATAAGAGAAAGATGGAAGGAATATTGCAGAGGAATGTATGAAATAACCGACTATGAAAGCAGAAATCAACCGTGTGATTTATTATTTAAGGAAAAGAACCCGAACCGACAACAGAAGAAGTTTCATGGGCAATAAAGAATCTGAAAAATGGTAAATCACCAAGATGTGATGAGATAACAGCTGAATTTATTAAAGCAGGAGGAAAGGAATGTGCAGCAATCTATCATGCACTATGTAAAAAGATATGGCATTCAGGTATTTGGCCAAAAGAATGGAAAATAACTATATTCATACAACTGCCAAAAAAGGGTAACCTGAAATTATGCACAAACTACAGAACTGTTGCCCTGATTAGTCATGACAGTAAAATTCTGTTAAAAATCATAATGGGTAGACTTCGTAAGAAAATAGAAGAAGTCAGTATGGTCCAAGCAGGTTTCAGAAATGCCTTACTTTGAACATCAAAAAGACAGAGACTATGGTTATATCTAAGAAACAGAATCCACCAGCATGCAGTATAAAATTAAATGAAATTATTCTAAAGCAGGTGCAGAAATTCAAATACCTTGGAGCAGTAATAACCTCAGATGGGAAATGCAGAACAGAAATTAGGAACAGAATAGGCCAAGCAAAGACTGCATTTCAGAGAATGAGAAACATATTAGCTAACACATCTTTATCAATGAATGTTAGAAAACGAGTCCTAAAATGCTATATTGAACCTATCTTGTTATATGGAAGTGAATCATGGACAATAGGCAAGTCTGCACAAAAATCACTGGAAGCAGCAGAAATGTAGTTATTAGAAGAATGTTGCGAATTCCCTGAACAGCAAAAATAACTAATGAAGAATGTATGAGAAGAGCTGGAGAGATAAAAAATCGTGTCAAAAAGATAAGAGAGAGACAATGTACTTTCTTAGGACATGCAATGAGAATAGGGGGCATTGAAAATATTATAACAGCAGGAAAAATAGTAGGAAGAAGATCAAGAGGAAGACCAAGAGAAATGATACTGGACAGTCTGACGGGATGATGTGAGAGGAGATCACCAACTGAGCTGATGGCCTGCATGAAGGATTGTGTACTCTGGAGAAGCATAATAGCCAATGCCAATCGGCATGGCACCTGAAGATGATTATGAGGTTTCAGGCAGGGAAGAGGATCAAGAGATCATATAGTCAGTATAAGATTAATAATAGAAAAATGTAGAGAGTTTAATGTGAATCTATATTTATCTTTTATAGATTATTCAAAGGCATTTGATTGTGTACAACACCAGAAACTTTGGGAAATAATGGAAAACAATGGAATTTCCAACACATTTGATACAGTTAACATCACTGATGTATCTAGACCAACAAGCAGCAGTAATAATAAATGGTGAAACAACTTGGTTTGACATAAAACAAGGGGTCCATCAGAGGTCATATTGTCGCCTTACTTATTTAACTTGTATACTGAAAACATAATGAGGAATGTCAGAGAAGATTTAGACAAAGAATATTACGATGCCATAACAATTAGTTGTTATAATAATATATAAATAGCTGCTGGCTAGCAAAATAGGACTTGAAATTAACAAGGACAAAACAAAAATAATGAAAATTCCCCTTAATCAAAATGGAAAAATACACATAGAAGGGACAGATATTGAAGAAGTCAATCAATTTGCATACCTTGGCAGCTACATAGACCGGGATGGTGACACTAGAAAGAAAGTTAGAATCAGAATTGCAAAAGCAGCATCAATCTTCAAGAATCTTGAGAACATATGGAATTCAAAAGTTATAAGCACAAAACCAAGTTAAGTCTATTCAATTCAAATGTAATATCCACCCTCATTTGTGCATGCAAAAGTTGGAAAACAACTAAAGAAATATACAAGAAATTAGACTCTTTTGAAAACAAATGCCTAAGGAAAATACTCAGCATCAAGTGGAACGAATTCAAGAACAATGTAGAGATAAGACAGATGACTAAACAACAACCAGTCTCATGGGTGATCAGGAAAAGGAGATGGACATATGTTGGTCACTTGATGAGAAGAAATGATCAGAGAATCCCAAAACAAGCTATCAAGTGGAACACAACAGGTTGAAGAAAAAGAGGCAGACCGCGTGAAACTCTGAAGAGGACATTATTAAGAGAGGCCAAATTAACAGGCATAAAATCCTTTGATGAGGTTGAAAGACTCGCCGAAGACAGGAAAAATTGGCGAACTACTTTGCGAGCCCTATGTGACGTTTAACAGCACGGGAAGGATATAAGATATAAGAAGATAACAACTGGAGGTTATGAAATACCAGAGATTAGATATACTGATGACACAGTATTACTGTCCACAACACAAAAAGGAATGGAAAAACTAATTATGTCAGTCCGTAAGAATAGCGAAGAGCAAAAACTCTATCTTAATGTGAAGAAAACTAAATTGATGACAACTGACAAAACAAATAAGGCAACTGATACATATAAATGAGGAAAAACTGGAAGAAGTGGAGAGTTTTGAATATCTTGAATCATTACTAACTAATAATGGAGATACAAGGAGGGAAATTAAAAGGTGGACATCTATCGCTCTTCATAAAGTAAAACAACTAAAGAATCTATGGAGAGGAATGGGCAGAACTACCAAAATAAGATTTTTAAGGGCATGCATCTTTCCTATTGCAACATATGCCTGTGAGACCTGGACATTTAACAAAACAGCTGAGAAACACATAAATGCCTTTGAATGTAAATGCTACAGATAAAAGGGATGGTGACTGCGATAAAACTGGTTCTAATAATAAAAGTAGATAGAGGTGTATGGTGCAGTCCTACTTACCATCGGGTAGGTCTAGATGTAAAGTATTTACCATCTGAGAAGCTAGAATTACCTGTCAAAGTCGTTTTGTTTTGTTACGTTGCATTCTCGTTAAAATAATGTCTGAAATAAACTTCTAACTACTTCTCTAAATTGAAATTTCTCATTCACAAACTTCGTTTTTCACGCTCGAATCGGTCGTAACTATGCACTCTTCCGCCATTTTAGAAAAGGTCGCGGGGCATGTAACGTGTGAACTAAAATGAGAATTACACTTAATATGAAACAAAACATGTGGGAATATAGGAACCAAAGGCACGAAAGTAAAAATCGACTTTAGGTCATACACGTGCCAAAGGCACGGAAAGAGAATTATGGCATCCTCTAGAAGTAAGAAACACAGAGAAATGCATGTCCACTAGATGAGGCAAAGAGACCACACGGGGCCACACAAAGGATAAGCCGATAGAGCAAATTGTAAAGAAGAGGTGGAGAGAGAGGAAAAAAGGTGATTGAAAAGGGGGGGGGGAAGGGCAATAGAAACATGATAGCCACTAGAGAAGAAGGTGTCGGGGGAGAGATAATGAATGAAGAAAATGAACACCTGCAGGGAGAAAATGTCGTCTTCTTGGAACTGCATCAGCCAAATATCGTGGCAACTAGCCCTCACTCCTAAACCGCACTGTAGCTCGGATAAACTGGTACTCATGCACCACCCTCATAGTTTGGCAGTTAAAGACTTACTGTTTCGCCATCTCCATCTCCTCCAGACCAAGTCTGATACACGTGAACTTTTTTGGGAACCCCCATTGGTGGCCTACAGATGGGACAAGAACCTCAGGGACCTTTTAGTTCAAAGTTGCCTTAAGACAGATGACACTTTTTATGGTACCAGATGTTGCGGACGCTGTAGATGCAATAATGCCCCGTTTGTTGTCGAAACTAGGCAGATATCCTTCCCTAAGTCCACGTTATCAGTTCAGGAGGGCTTCACCTGCACTTCACGCAATGTTATTTATGTTATTATATGCAAACGTTATGGTATGAAGTATATAGAGGAGACCAGTTTACGCTCATGAGAACATTTTCAGCAACATCTTAACGATATTTCTACGAGGGCCTGGACACCTGTGGCTAAACATTTTTGCTCTAGCAACCACAGGTGAAAACAGGACATTTCTGTTAGTGCATTCTGCTCTTGTTCTGCTGATGTACGATCTCAGAGGGTCCTAGAACAGCGCCTTATTTTCCAGGCTGGCTGTCTCCACCCAGAGCTGGAATTAACAATGTCTTCAGCTTTCTGTAACTTCTTTAGTTTTCCACCTCCCCTCTACTTTTTTTCTCCTAGCTCCCCCTCCCTATCGCCACCCTCTCTTCTTCTCTGGCGACATATTGGTGTTTATAGGGTCTTGTCCTATTCACCAGTTTCATATTTTCTCCCTGCAGGTGTTTATGTTTTTCATTCATTATCTCTATTGCCCTTCTCCCACCTGTTTACCTCCCTCTCTCCACCTCTTCTTTACGATTGGCTCTATCAGCCTATCCTTTGTGTGGCCTCCTATGGTCTCTATGCCTCGTCTAGTGGACATGCATTCCTCTGTGTTTCCTACTCTAGAGGATGCCATATTAAGATAATTTTTTTGTTTAGTTATATGTTTTTTTTGTCTTCTTTGTGTATGTAATCCTCGAAAAAGGATCATGCCAAATTATAGGATGTTGTATTTTTTTTCATTTATACACTCTCATCTCACTCTCATACTTTCTATTTGTTTTTTTTCTCACTTTTCACACTTTTATCACTTTACTCACTCCCTCCGCCACCTTGTAAAACTGCACCATACACCTCTATCTACCTAATGTAAATGCTACAGAAGAGTTCTTCAAATATCATGGACATGAAAAAGAACAAATATATCCATACTTCAAGAATTTAATATTGAAGAAGGCTGGCTAATAAAGAGGATTAAACAAAGAAAACTTAAATATTTTTGACACATTAAACGTCATGATAATCTAGAGAAAACCGTCTTGGAAGAGTACATAATGAGGAAAACGAAAGAGAGAAAGACCAAAGAGAAAATGGCTGCAAGACATCATTGATTATCTGCAAATGGATGCATCAGCAGCAGACCATCTTGCTCAGAACCAAGAGTCCTACAGGAGTGCTGTTAGGGAGGCATATCCTCAAGAGATATGCAAATGAATGAATGAGACAAGTAACTTTTATACATGAATTCTGTCAGCAAAAGGTGCAGCTCAGAGCTGTAAGATTTACTGTAGTTGCCTCCATTTTGATCAATGAATGCATGAAATAATGAAGATAAACACACTATTGTTGTAACTGATTTATGCTTCTTTCACGTTTTCTGTGGGGCCAGTTATTATGTCATTCTAGGCAGATATTTCATAATTCTTTTATAACATGGGCAAGCTAGGATTAAACTTTCAAAGAGAATAATTCTGTTTTAATACTTGTATCTGTATACCTCAAAGTCACAGAAGTTGTCTTGCTCTAAAGCTAGAAGAAAGATATCGAACAGCTCTGTGTGGTCACCATAGGCCGGAGTTTGAGTCAGGCTGGGAGATACACTGCGAGTTGTGTGGATGCTCTGGTTCAGGAAGACAATCTCAGCATCATAGAAGGGGTTTCTGCGCTGAATATTCCTGTGGGAGATGATGTAAACAGCCAAAATAATTTTGTGAATGTACTGCTAAACTTCGCTTTTAGAAATAAATTAATTGTTAGCTCTGATTCATGCCTTTCATGCAAGAAAATAGTGCAGTTACAGTGATTATATTTTCATTGACCTGGTAGCATATGAGAGAGTGACACAGTCAGTATCAGCCATGGTCAGGTTCCCTTCCATAGTTCCAGGAAGTGTCAGAATCTATCTTAAACCTCATCCGGCTGTGTTACCTCTAACTGGACACAGACCAATGATTATTGTCATGAGAAATGAATGTTAACTAGAATTATCAAATTAATTGTCAGGTGGCAAGATTTATACATGTTTTAAATACAAAACAGCATGACACAGATGTTGCACAAGATGGTGTCACATTGCACAGACAAGACAGTGTGACACATAATACACATAAAAATATGCACAAACAAGACAGTGTGGCACATAATACACATAAAAATATGCACAAACAAGACAGTGTGGCACATAATACACATAAAAATATGCACAAACAAGACAGTGTGATACAGATGCTGAAGACATTAGTTTTCAGTTTACTTGGATACCCAAGTGAATAATATGTTCATGTTTAGTCTGAGCAACAAAGTGGGACAATGACCCTGCAGTGGTTAAGTTTGCACACAAGCCTGACTAATGAAGTGGGACAATCTCCTTGCAGTGGTTGAGTCTACACACAAGACTAACTAATGAAGTGGGACAATCTCCCTGCAGTGGTTGAGTCTGCACACAAGCCTGACTAATGAAGTTGGACAATCAATGTCCCTGCAGTGGTAGAGTTTGCACACAAGACTAACTAATGAAGTGGGACAATCTCCCTGCAGTGCTGAAGTCTGCTTCTCAAGCACATTTTAAGACTTGAAATAAACCACTTAATATACTCATCATCTGACATGCTCAGGGTTCAAGATATAAAAATAATACAAGTTCAAGTTCCAAATGTGATCAGGAAAAGAAGGAAAAATAATAAAAAAAGCAGTTTACTATAACACAAGTTTACAGATTTCTAATACAGAATCCATACTGTTAGTACTGTTTTTAGTACAAATAAGTTTAACTATATGTATTAAATATAAAATGTAGTGAATTCTAATAACTTATTAGAGTGAAGCAGTTTATGATAGTATGTAATACAAGAGAGCTGTTTATGAAGAAAGAATCCATCATTTTCCAATATTCCATTTCAATATATGTCTAGTAAACACCCAATTAACATAATATATGTCTAGTAAACACCCCATTAACATAATATGTCTAGTAAACACCCCATTAACATATGTCTAGTAAACACCCCATTAACATAATATATGTCTAGTAAACACCCCATTAACATAATATATGTCTAGTAAACACCCCATTAACATAATACATGTCTAATAAACACCCCATTAACATAATATATGTCTAGTAAACACCCCATTACAAACACTGAGTTGCACTTACTGATGGTCAGTGTATAAACATTTCTTATTGATTTTGATCAGATTCCTGAAAGAATATGACAATTTCTTACAGATGCAGACTATGGCAGTTTCTAATGAAGTTGAATATATCCCAACAGACACAAAATGTGGTGGCTTCTGAAAGGTACATATGAAGCAATTTCTGAAAGAATATGCCTGTTTCTGATAGGTACAGAATGGAATAGTCTCCAAAAGAATGTGACAGTTTCTGCTAAACTAAAAAAAGGATTACGAGAATGACAGCTCACGTGTATGGGTCAGTATATGTTTCCTCAGCTGCAAGGGCAGGGATGTGAGTGTTTGGCTTGGTCCAGTCCCAGTATGGTACCCCAATTTTGGCACCACGACGACGAAGAGCATCCTCAAACTAGAAAAGTAAGAACGAAATATTATTGGCTACCTCACTGGAATCTTTTATATAAACATACATCATTAATACTTGCTTCCTTTAAAGAACTTCAGAAAGTAGGTCAAATGTACTTCAGAACAGATTTGTTGTTCCTTGTATAAAAATTTCTACAGGAAAACATTGCCTTAACATAAAAATATCTACTTAATCCGTGTCATGTTGGATATCACTAATGAACTTCATTCTGAGGTAAAATGGAAGGCCACTGACTGTTTAACATATTCATCAGACAAAATCAAACAAGGGCAGGCTATTCTTACCAATAAAATAAATCATCCTTGGTCTTGACAACTGTTACTCATATTGTCACATGTAACAAACGTATTATCTTACATGTTCTTATATCTTACATCCTTCTCATGCCATTAAATGTCACATAAGGCTTGCATGGTAGTTCACAAAGTTTTCCTGTTTTCAGCATGCTTTTCAGCCTCATCAAGGGATTTTATGCCCATGAAACTGGCCTCTCTTAATAATCTCCTCTTTAGAATTTCATGTGGTTGACCTCTTTTTCTTCAGCCTGTTGTGTTCCACTTGATAGCTTGTTTTGGGATTCTCTTACTGTTTCTTCTAATCACATGACTGACATATGTCCATCTCCTTTTTCTGATCACCCATGTTGTTTGTGCATTTGTCTTATCTCTGCATTGTTCTTGAATTCGATCCACTTTATACCGAGTATTTTCCTTAGGCATTTTTTTCAAATTTTATGGAAACTCACAACAAATATACCAAGTAACAAACAAAAATAACAACAATCATGCCACTCACTTAAGAAAATCTTTAGAAATAGGGAAATAGCCTACAGACAGAGTAATAACACCATTCATGAGACTAGATTGTCTCTACAGACAAAGACAAGGCATTGACACTATTCATGAGACTAGATTGTCTCTACAGACAAGACAAGGCACTAACACTATTCATGAGACTAGATTGTCTCTACAGACAATACAAGGCACTGACACTGTTCATGAGACTAGATTGTCTCTACAGACAAGACAAGGCACTGACACTATTCATAAGACTAGATTGTCTCTACAGACAAGACAAAGCACTGACACTATTCATAAGACTAGATTGTCTCTACAGACAAGACAAGGCACTAACACTATTCATAAGACTAGATTGTCTCTACAGACAAGACAAGGCACTAACACTATTCATGAGACTAGATTGTCTCTACAGACAATACAAGGCACTGACACTATTCATAAGACTAGATTATCTCTACAGACAAGACAAAGCACTGACACTATTCATAAGACTAGATTGTCTCTACAGACAAGACAAGGCACTGACACTATTCATAAGACTAGATTGTCTCTACAGACAAGACAAGGCACTGACACTATTCATAAGACTAGATTGTCTCTACAGACAAGACAAGGCACTGACACTGTTCATGAGACTAGATTGTCTCTACAGACAAGACAAGGCACTAACACTATTCATGAGACTGGCCCAAGGTCAGTAAACAGGCTACTGCACTAAGTTTAGAATTTCTCGTGAAGGAATCTCATGAAGAAAGAAGAGTAGAAACTGTAGATCATATTTAAGCACTGAAAGGGTCTTTTAATGAGAGTTTTTTGTATGGTCAGTCAGTCAGTTGTGAGATATGGATCATTGTGATTTTTTTATAGCTGAAGTTGTAATAGGAGTAGAAAGATGTGAACGTCAAGCTATCAGCTTTTTCATGTATCCACGTGTGCTTTTGATGTTGCTATAGTTGTTCATCATAGAGACGTAAACTGAGGAATGTGAAAATAGCTCTCTTTTGAGACTTAACAGGACTTGTTAAGTCCGACAATTTGTTATGTGATGTTTTCTTGTGGATTCATGGAAACTTTCATTGAGACTGTAAGTTGGGTGTATATTATATCATGCTGTACGTCTGCTATCCTGTCTGAGAGTGAGAGTTGCCCACTCCCTCCCTATATGGCGAACTAGTTCTCGTCAGGGAGAGGAGCGGTTTGTTCATCTGTATATTCAATATTTTGCCACATGCTCATTTATCACAACTCATTCTCTCCATAATGAACATGTGTTTTCGCTGTTATCAAATTGGGTGTCCAGTGGTTCTCAAACTTGAAATGTGTGTGTTCTTATTTACACATTGCAAATTCTCAGTTGAGAAGGAAAAAACAAATTAACCAGTTGCTATCTGGGTAAGCAGTTCACACAATTGCAAAATACATCTTTAGCAGTTACTGCTTAGTGTTGCTGTGTAGCACACTGGTCAAGCAATATACTACTTTAATGTCAGCACAGAAGTTTGAAAGCTTTCTTGTCTAGACATCCTGAGTGAGAAATTTTTGTTCGATCTCTGTTCAATCTGCACCTCCCTTCATCCACTCCTTCCATACAGTTATGTGTGCCATCTGGGCAGTTGTTGATAAGGCTATAGTTCCTGACTGGGGACAAGTTGGGACTATCTAGGTCATAATACCATGTTGCTTTCCATCTGGTACCCTTTGTCATCTTCCCTTTATCTCATTTCTCAGTCAGTTGTCTGCTCTTACTTTCTGCTTACCTTCATCTAACATGTCCAGAGAAAGTTCAATAAAAGACATCAAAATCTCGGGAAGTCAACATCCAAAAATGACCTTCCGTGGAAAACTAACTGGACATTCCAAATTTACCTTTTAATAAACACATGTCAGGATAAATTTCACTACTCCCAGAGATTTTCCAAGGTCTTAACTAACACTGAGTTAAAAAAACATGACAAGATAAAGTTCATCAAACATTATCATAAATCTCGGGATTTTAAAATGTCAAGATTGACATTTCCTTTACACCAACAATCTGCGTCATAATTAAATAAGGGCTTTAATCAGTTAGTCAAAATACTACATTTATCATGGATTATATCCCTTAGATAGAATAAAGAACAGAATTACAGAATTAAAGAATTCTGTTACGTGAAATAGAGAGAAGCCCTAGCAGAAATAACCCCATTGGTCGCCGAGCCGTGCAAACTCTACAACCAGAATTTTGAACAGAGCTCGACCGTGCATTCCTGTGACAGTGCAGTGGGAGCTCCAACTAGCATAATAGTGTAATGGAAACAATCAAGCTGTAAAGATCATAGCAATCAATGTCAGACGTGTCTCCTGACACACGCTGTTTATGAACGAAGAAGAAGAAGAAGTAAGAGAATTCTGTTACAACTAAAGAATGAAGATAGAGAAGACTAGAAAATAGTTACAACTCATCTGTGGCAAGAATGAGAAAAAGAAAAAAGACCTGACACTGACATTGTATCTAAAGATAAGGCATTGACACTTTCTCTAAAGACAGGGTATTGACACTGTAGATGTTGCTGGATTGTCTCTACAGATAAGACACTGACATTTCTTTATGATCTCTGGTATTATCTCCACCTTGTGTTAAGTCAAGGTCAGCTTACCTGGACAACAAAAAGTCTGTGCCAGTGTGGGAATGTGGGTTTTCCATGGATGCAGCAGGCTTTCCTGTTCTTGGCTGTCGGGTTAGGACATTTGCCAGGATCTCCATGGAACTCAGCAATAGCTTGGTAACCGTTGATACTTCGGTCATTCTATAAGCATGTATGAAAGTGACAAAAATAGTAACACCATGAAATTATTACATGAAAAAGACTGTGGGATCTCATTTTATCCTCAACATTTCTCTGAGATAAAATGACAATGATGTCATAATAAGGGAAATAAAATGATAATATCACTTTATGCTCATTTTTCTCTAAGATAAAATGCCAGCTGGATGTGAGCTAGAACTAGGAAACCAAGACACCTGTGATATATAATATAAACTTAATTATTTGTACATTCCACACTAGTACCCCCCTAAAAATATCAAAATATTTCTACAGGAGCAAGCACAAACCATCAAATATGTACATACACTAGTACAACTGTATATAAACCAGTACATGTGTACAAAAACCAATATACAAGAACACACACATAAACATCTGTAATCATAACAGCACACATGAACACAGTGAACTCTCACCTCAAACTTCTCTAGTGCCTCTCTCAGTTCATATACTTCCTCACGAGTCAGTTGCTCAACATTTTTTCTGATGGACACTTTTTCCTGCAGTGCATATTCATGACTGAGCTCTTGCTGGATCAGAGGGGCTGAAGATAAAATTAAAACAAAAACTGAGAGAATTAAAAAGTCAGTGAGACTGTCATCATCTTATGCCATTTTATATGGCATGAATTATCATGTTTTTTTTTTCAGTTTTCTTCAGTCAGTGACTAAAAATCCAGAATTGGGATATGAGAACTTGGTGAGATTTTAGGTGAGATAGATACTAATGTGCTGGCAGATGATGACCCAGAGAAGCAAAATGGAGGTTTCACAACAACTTATGAAGAGATTTAGAAAGGTATTACTTTTGTAAGTTAAAAAGGGTGATACCAAAAAAACCCCCCAAAAAACAGCAGAGTAAATAGATAGAAAGAACGAACGAAGGAACATACTTTATTTTCAAAGGATTAAGAATTGGGCACGCAGGCCCATCTGACATTCTGCCCTTCATCATACAGCTTTCACTCAGTCACAGTCTTTTGGCATTTGTTAATGAGCATAGTAATCATGAAGACACAATTAAATGATTACATAAATAATTAATAAACGTATCTCTTGTCCATATACTCTACACTCTGATTTATGCAACAACATGAAATAAACTTGCATTCTTACATTCATTCAAAACTAACAAATTTATAGAAAAGCAGTGTAAAAAAATTACAACAATCAAGCCATACTTTAATCTACTTCAGACTGTGCTTAGGGAGCCATATAGTCCATATCAAACAGATGTTGACAAAGTTTGAAGTTATAAGAATGAATGTTACTTATAAGTTTTACATGAGTTGGTAGGGCATTCCAAAGGTGGGCAGCCGAGTAAGAGAAGCTTTTTTAAAAACACGTCAAGCCTTGGTTTTGGGAAAATACAATTGCTAAAGCATTGACTGTGTTTTGGGTTGGATTTGAACAGCAACCACAGATAGGGTGGAGCATTGTGCAATAGAATTTTATGAATTAACTTGGCTTTGTTGAAAAGAAATCTCTTCTTGAGGGGTAGAATATCAAGATGTTTGTCCTTATTTGTAATACATGCTGCATGTTTGTCATCTATAAGCTTTACTGCTCGTTTCTGAAGTGAGTAAAATCTTTTCATGTTGACATGGAACAACCATCCCAGACTGTGGAGCAGTAGTCCAAGTGTGTTTGTATCTGTGATGTGTAGTATATTTTTCTTGTGTCTATGTCAAGAAAATGTTTAATTTTAGTAAACTGGTAAACTTTTTTGTGCAATGAGTTTGGTTAGATTGTCTATATGATGATTCCAGCTGAGGTGATGGTCAGTCATGAGACCTAGAGTTTTATGTTCACTGACATTCTCATCTGTGAAGTTCCAGCATGGAGCTGTAGTGTTGTTGGTGAATTTGTTAATTTCTGTATTGTTGTAATGAGCGTGGATTTTGTTTTGCAGGTGTTTATTAGCATTCTATTGTTGTTGCTCCAGTTAATTCGACTGTTTATATCAATTTGAAGAGTTGATTCAAGGTTAATACAGTCATTGTCACTAATGTAAACTGTGCAGTCATCAGCAAAGAGGTCACAAGATGATTTTTTGAGATGAAGTGGAAGATCATTGATGTAGATGGTAAAGACTTACGGTCAGTTTTGCCTTCAGCAGGTCGGAAATGTACAGAGGGAGCTGGCAGTGTGTCAGAAGGTAAGGCAGTGCCATTGACACTGTAGAGCTCAGCCTCAACAAAGTAGTTGTCAGTCAGTTGCAGACCAAGTTCAAGGACAGTTTTTGTGATATCGAAGTAGAAGGGCCTGGAAAAAACCCAGGGCATTTCCAAGGGTCCACCAAGAATAAAAAAGTCACCAGCATATCTGCAGTAGTCCCGTTTGCGAGTAGCAGGACCGCTTGATGAGGGTTTGCACACCTTGATTAAAAAACAAAATGAAGAAATGAGTATCATTTAAGTCAGTCAGATAATTGATCATAAGATATATTGAAGCTGAAGAGTTATCTTGACTTCAGTATCAGCCCAATCTCACTCTATAAAAGGTTACTGGAAAAATCAGGCAGTAAATGAATTCTCTAGTGTGCCAGAATCTTTATTTAACAGAACATGTTACAAATGTGTCTAAATGAATGATATCATTTATGTAAGGATCAGTTAGTGTATTTGATGCAGTTTATAAAAGCCAGGAAGATGAAAGGATAAGAAAGGAGAGGGAAGAAATAAGTGGATAAAAAAAATGAAGTAGAGAAGAAAATAGCAATATCCCAGTATTTCAGCAAATGCTTTCTTCAGAGAAAGCAGGGAAGCTAGGTAAATATATAATTTGAGAAGTCATGAAAGATCATTTTATTTCTGTTATGATGAACATGATCTTTCAGTAGCAATATTTTTACAGTTAGGTCAACATTTCATTGTTCTGGAAGTGTAAATTGGTGCCACTGTGTTATCTGGGGGTACAATGATCTCAGAGAGATATTAGAACATAAACAACACTGTGAGACAGTGAATAATTTTTTTTATTATTTAAAAGTTATTTTAACAATTTTTAACAATAATTTAATTTAACAATTATTTTAAAACAATTTTTTTTTCTGTTAAAAAAAAATTATAATGATCACTTCATTTCTGAGTGCTCTAGAAATGTATGGCCTTTCATAATTCAGAAATAATGAAAACAATATACTCCAACTTCATGGAGCACTTTCTCTAAAGCCATTTATGTCTTCCTAAATGAAAATTTTCCAGGCAAGTGGATTTACCATAGAAGGACCAATTCCCAGACTTCCTTGCTCATATGTTCTTATTTCTAGAACTTCTTCTGGGCTTAAATAAAAGATAAAATCTACAGTCTTTAAAATAAAAGATAAAATCTACAGTCTATAAATAATAAAGGTAGACAGACTGTAGATCATCTTGGAACCGCATCAGCCAAATATTGCGGCAACTAGCCCTCACTCCTAAACTGCACTGTAGCTCGGACAGAGTTAAACTGGTACTCACGCACCACCCTCATAGCTTGGCAGTTAAAAACATACTGTTTGGCCATCTCCATTTCCTCCAGACCGAGCCTGGTATACACGAACTTTTTGGAACTCCCACTGGTGGCCTACAGATGGGGCAAGAACCTTAGGGACCTTTTAGTTCATAGTCACCTTAAGACAGATGACACTTTTTATGGTACCAGATGCTGTAGTCACTGTAGATGCAACACTTGTCTGTCCATTTGTTGTTGAGGCTAGCCAGATCTCCTTCTCTAAGTCCATGTTATCAATTCAGGAGGGTTTCGCCTGCACTTCACGAAACGTTGTATTATGAAGTACATAGGGGAGACTGGTTTACGATTAGGAGATCGATTTCACCAATATTTTAATGACATTTCTACGAGGGCCTGGGCACCTGTGGCTAAACATTTTTGTTTTAGCAACCACAGGGGAAAACAGGACATTTCTGTTAGTGCGATCTGCTCTTGTTCCGCTGATGTACGATCTCAGAGGGTCCTAGAACAGAGCCTTATTTTCCAGGCTGGCCGTCTCCACCTAGCCGGAATTAATAATGTCTTCAGCTTTCTGTAACTTCTTTAGTTTTCCACCCCCCCCTTTTATTTACTTTACTTTCTTTCTCCTAGCTACCCCTCTCTACCGCCACCATCTTCACATTTTCTCCCTGCAGGTGTTTATGTTCTTCATTCATTATCTCTCAGCTTCCCCCCAACACCTTCTACTCTAGCGGCTATCATGTTTCTATTGCCCTTCCACCCCCTTTCAACCATCCTTTTTTCCTCCTCTCTCTCCACCTCTTATTTACAATTGGCTCTATCTGCTTATCCTTTGTGTTGCCCCGCATGGTCCCTATGCATCTTCTAGTGGACATGCATTTCTCTGTTTCCTACTTCTGGAGGAGGCCATATTAAGATAAGTTCTTCGTTTAGTTATTTGTTTTTGTCTTGTTTGTGCATGTAATCCTTGAAAAAGGCTCACTCTGAAATATCGGATGTTGTATGTTTTTCATTTATACATTCTCATATTTTCTATTCATTTTTCCTCACTTTACTCACTCCCTCTGACACTTTGTAAAACTACACCATACACCTCTATCTACCTTTATTATTTAAACCAGTTTTACTCCAATTGCCATCCCTTTTATCCTTAAATAAAAGATAAAATCTACAGTCAGTAAGTAGGCATAGGCAAAATTTAAAAAACTAGAGCAAAGATTTATGATACTGTTGAAAATATTACTGAAAATATGCTACGTCTTGTCTAGCAGAAGGAACTCCACAGATTCAATGGCTGTAGAGTTACATAAAGTTTCATAATGAAGTGAAATAAGTTAGAAAAGAAAGTGAGATTCAAACTGGTAGAAAAAAATAAAATAATACTTTTTTTTTGGCTGTTTTAAAATAAATGAGAGCTAAAAGAACGGTTTTCCTCTTGGCACTACTTCTATATATAGGTGTGTGCCTTCTTCTTGGCACTATTTGTATGTGTGTGTGTGTGCTTTCTTCTTAGCACTACTTGTATATGTAGGTATGTGTTTGATTGTGCCTTGTTTGTAATGATGTTATTATAATTATAAGGTATGATGAGTTTTTTGTACTCACTTTAACTCTGACATCTGCTGAAGTACCTATCCCAAAGAGTCGAAATGCGGCAAAGGCCCTGTCATGGGAAGTCCTCTCCTTCAACAGTTTCTCAATTCCATTCACATCATAGCCATTGAGAGTGAGATTATCATACCTACATAACATTTACATCATATTCATTGAGAGTGAGATTATCATACCTACATAACATTCACATCATATTCATTGAGAGTGAGATTATCATACCTACATAACATTTACATCATATTCATTGGGAGTGAGATTATCATACCTACATAACATTCACATCATATTCATTGAGAGTGAGATTATCATACCTACACAACATTCACATCATAGCCATTGAGAGTGAGATTATCATACCTACATAACATTCACATCATATTCATTGAGAGTGAGATTATCATACCTACACAACATTCACATCATATTCATTGAGAGTGAGATTATCATACCTACATAACATTTACATCATATTCATTGAGAGTGAGATTATCATACCTACATAACATTTACATCATATTCATTGAGAGTGAGATTATCATACCTACATAACATTCACATCATAGCCATTGAGAGTGAGATTATCATACCTACACAACATTCACATCATAGCCATTGAGAGTGAGATTATCATACCTACATAACATTTACATCATATTCATTGAGAGTGAGATTATCATACCTACATAACATTCACATCATATTCATTGAGAGTGAGATTATCATACCTACATAACATTCACATCATAGCCATTGAGAGTGAGATTATCATACCTACATAACATTAAAATCACAGCCATTGATTATCATACCTACATAACATTCAAATCACAGCCATTTATTATCATACCTACAGACATTCACATCTATTATAAGTATGATTGCCTTACCTACAGACATTCACATCTATTATAAGTATGATTGCCCTACCTACAGACATTCACATCTATTATAAGTATGACTGGCCTACCTACAGACATTCACATCTATTATCATTATGATTGCCCTACCTACAGACATTCAGATCTATTATAAGTATGACTGCCCTACCTACAGACATTCACATCTATTGTAAGTATGATTGTACTACCTACAGGCATTCACATCTATTATCATTATGATTGCCCTACCTACAGACATTCACATCTATTATAAGTATGACTGTCCTACCTATGGAAATTCAGATCTATTATGAGGGTCATAACGAAAGTCGTGAGCAAAATTTTTTTAAAATATCAGAATTTATATATAGAGAAAATATAAATTTATCACCTTAAACTGTACCTTTTCTTCACTTTTCAAACATAATCTCCATTTCTCTGCACACATTTTCTCTATCGCTCTGCAATTTCGAAAATACCCTCCCAGTAGAATTCCATTAAAGCTGACAGAAGGTACAGACACATTGCTTTCTGGATGTTCTCTACTCTGTCGTAGTGATGGCCTTGCATTTGTTCTCTCACAAAATCGAAAAGATGGTAATCACTGGGTGCCAGGTAGGGGCTATAGGCAGGGTGTGGAAGAATTTCCCAACCTATTTTCTGAATTTCCTCAGTTGTCCAGTTTTTTTCACAGCTTTGTGATCTTCAGTCAACAAACGTGGGACCCACCGGGCACAAACTTTTCTATAGCCTAGAGTTTCAATCATTTTCTGTACTGCATTGTGTCCTATTCCAAGATTTACAGCGATTTCAGATACCGTGACACATCTGTCTTGTTTAATGATGTTGTCAACCCTTTCCACGTTGCTTTCAGTGGAGGCAGTTCGAGGGCGACCGCTGCCAGGATGCTCATGTTTCCATCTGTGAAATGTTTCACCCACCTCCTAACACAGTTAGCACCCATACACACATCTCCATAAGCAAGTTGAAGTCTTTGGTGAATTTCAGTAGAGGGGATTTTTTCTTTAATGAGGAACTCAATAATAGCACATAGACAAAACGAAACTTCAGCACCCGCCATTTTGTTTCTGCTCTGTATGGTCACATGTTACATGATGGTGGCATCATGTGACCTCTACATGAAGTGCAACTAATGCAGTTTAATGTGATACATTTATATTTTCTCAATCTATAAATTCTGATTTTTAAAAAATTTTGCTCATGACTTTTGGTATGACTCTTGTATAAGTACGGTTGCCCTACCTACAGACATTCAGATCACAGACAGCAATAAATATGACATTGAAAGCACATTATGACATAAAAAATGAACAATAACTCATTAACATTTACAATTACAACCAATTTTTTTTTAATTTGACACTTTCAATCAAAATATAAAGATGAAACTTTTCAGACTAACAAGGAAATTCAAATAAAGACACTGAGATGACAAAAGCCAAACATGTCAAGATTAACTATTTAAGCAAAACACCAGCTTCCTTGTTGCTATCAGAGTTTCATTTCTCTCATGGATCTTTTTATTTCTCTTCCAAAGAATCTTTTGAAAATTAATTAAACTCTATATTTCCTTTCTGAATATCCACATGGAAATTTGAAATACATGCAACACAGTACTAAACTTAGTCTTTCCTCACAAAGTGTCATGGCCCAGAGACTTATCCTTACCTGTAGCCAAAGATGGACTTATCTAAACCAGACGCTGGCCTAGCATTGGCTCTTGTGATGGCAAATGGGTTGGTTTCTCGCTGGAATGGTTCTAGAGGCTGCCTGTGAGCATGCACAGCACAGGTTTCACACTTTCCTGTGCATCCTGCTGCTGCAGATAGATCACATTACCCGATCACCTTTATGATTTCAATACTATTTTTTTTATTTTACTGATTTTTAGTGAGTCAAAATTCTCAGCAATATTGGCAAAAGTGTTAGTACTGATGACAATAAACAGCTACCATTAATAGTATTAAGGACAATTATTTTCACAGTATTAAGAAAATAATATGATGAATTATGTCAAGAAAATGGGCCAATAAATAATGTCAGAAAAGTTACAAATAGGCATAGTAAAAATAGTTATCATTAACTTTATTAGAAGTGTTATAATTAATGACAATATATCATTAAAAACTGCAACCACAGTTATCATCAATAACAATGAGAAAAGTAGACATTAATAGCAAGAAAACTGACAGATTTAGAAGCATAAGAAAATGTTATAATTACTAGCATAAAAATGAAATCATTCTTAGCTATTCTTTCACAAACAGTTCCACCAAACTCAAAGCAAAATTACTTAGTTCCTTTGCTCTATAGTATACAGTTTTCATTTCTGGGCCCCAGAGTTTGTTACTTTATCTTGCCATTTCTGGGCCCCAGAGTTTGTTACTTTATCTTTCCATTTCTGGGCCCCAGAGTTTGTTTCTTTATCTTGCCATTTCTGGGCCCCAGATTTTGTTACTTTATCTTGCCATTTCTGGGCCCCAGAGTTTGTTACTTTATCTTGCCATTTCTGGGCCCCAGAGTTGGCTATTTTCTCTTACTATTTGATGTTCATTATTCTGTAAAGTCAACAAAGATGGAAATTGTTAAGATTTATTTTTCAGATTTACATAAGAGAGAGCGCTAAGCACACAGCGGTGATAAATTTTAACTTTTGTCTTCAGTGTGAATCTTCTGTTGCTTGATGTCATTTTGATTCACCTCTTAAACTAAGTAGTTGCATTTTGTTATTTGTGGATTCATTCTTCATTCTTTATCTGTTTATAAATCTATGTGTACAATGTGCATATATAAGTGTATATGTATGTGCATTAAAACTATAATTAGATGAAGTTTAATAATCCAAGTTTGATAAGCATCACTGACCTGGTGTGTAACCACGAAGACGCTGAATAGTCAAATATGTATCACAGATTCTGTCCACGTTGGAGTGATGAAGGAAGAAAATTGGATCGTAGGAAGTGTATTCCAGGTGAGAGAGTGAATATCTGTGTCGACCACCAACCAGGTAGTGAATGGTATTATGAGCCACCTCCAACTGAACTTCAAACTGACAGTAGTTGTGATACTCAAGGGCATTAAGAACTTGTTCAAACAAAAATGTGTTTTCACCTGATGCGACCTACATAAATATAAGTTTATGCCTCCCGTTAGTCAGTGTGCAGTGATGGAACACAGACTAATCTTCGCAGAACATATTTTAAATTAATGAAACAAATTGAAATAACATAAACTATATGAATGTACAGTCTTAACTGAACATAATCTATATAAACTGTATAATGTTGACTGACTATTAACCACTTGATCAGAAATGACAGCTGATGGCTCATATACACACAGAAATCCTCCACCCCTCAATTTAAACAAATGCAGATTAATTCTAAACCAACATATTTTGACTGTTAAGTCATAAACATAACATGTCTTCTGCTGATAAAACAGAACATTTTACTAAAGAAAAAACTGCCAAGAAACAAGTGCAGATCTCATTTTATGGCCTTTAGACAAAGAAACAGGGCTTAAAGGAATCTGGATCTGTAACAACAAACAATAAAACCACAGACTTATTTGCTCCTGAAAATTATGTTAGTACTTCATCTGTATTTTATCATCTTGTGAACACTGTAGGAGGAAGTCATACTTATAATCAGTTAGGGGGAAGGGAGGCCACAGACTGTTAGTGATTATGTGGACAACTATGTCACTAAACATACTGTAGATGTAACCTACTATAATTAAGCATTAACTAAGAGGATAAACCCTAGAAATGTTGTTAGACTGAGTTATTGGGACAAAACCTTTCTCTGAAACCAAAGCAAAGATGATACCTAATTGTATGTGTAATACCTAACATGAACATGTTATCTTATCTTATATCTTATATCCTTCCGGTGCTGTTAAAAGTCACATAGGGCTCGTAAAGTAGTTTGCCAATTTTTCCTGTCTTCAGCGAGTTTTTCAACCTCATCAAAGGATTTTATGCCTGTTAATTTGGCCTCTCTTAACAATGTCCTCTTCAGAATTTCACGTGGCTGACCTCTTTTTCTTTGGGCTGCTGTGTTCCACTTGATAGCTTGTTTTAGGATCCTCTGATTGTTTCTTCTCATCACATGACTGATATAGGTCTGTCTTCTTTTTTCTGATCACCAATGAGACAGATTGTTGTTTGTTCATCTGCCTTATCTCTGCATTGTTCTTGAATTTGTTCTACTTTATACTGAGTATTTTTCTTAGGCATTTGTTTTCAAAAGAATCTAATTTGTTGTCTTTTCTTTAGTTGTTTACAAGCTTTCACATGCATAAATGAGGGCGGATATTACATTTGAACTGAATAATCTTAACTTGGTTTTTGTGCCTATAAATTTTGAATGCCATAAGTTCTCAAGATTCCTGAAGGTCACTGCAGCTTTTGCAATTCTGATTCTAACTTTCTTTCTGGTTTCACCATCCTGGTCTATGTAGCTGCCAAGGTATACAGATTGGTTTACTTCTTCAACAGCTATTCCTTCTACACATATTTTTCTTTCTTGATTAATGAAAAGTTTAATTATTTTTGTTGTTTCCTTGTTAATTTCAAGTCCTATTTTACTAGCCATTGAAAACAGGCTATCTGTTTTTACTTGCCATTTCACACTGTCACTGATAAGAGTTATGTCATCAGCAAAATCAAGATCTTCTAGTTGGGTCTCATTTACCCAATCAATGCCCATTTTACCTATGCAGCATTTTTTCATTATGAAGTCTACGGCAATTCCAAAAAGCAAGAGAGATAATATGCACCCTTGTTTAATGCATGTTTCAGTTTGGAACCATTCACTCATTCCTTCTTCTGTTTTGACTGCACAAACATATCCATTGTAGAGATCCTTAATGACGTTCACAATTTTAGATGGTATTCCAAATAATCTTAAATTTCTCACCAATCAATCTGTGTGTATGCTATCAAATGCCTTTTTAAAGTCTATGAAGTTCAGGATTAATGGTTTTTGCTTTTCAATATGTTCTTCAAGTATTATTCTCAGAGTAAAAATCTGGTCGAGACAGCTTCTCCTTTTTGAAAACTTGCTTATTCTTCTCTCATTGTAGTATCCACTATATCCTTAATTCTATTCAGAATGACTTTGCAAAATACTTTTGACACAACTGATAATAAGGTTACTCCTCTCCAATTATTGCAATTGCTAAGTGTAGAATGATCCCTTGTTTCCATTTAGAAGGGACCTTTTCTTCTTTCCAAACTTTATTAAACATTCTCTGTAGTTGCTTCATGTTGTCACTGTTAATAGCTTTTAACATTTCGGGAGTTATTTCATCTTCACCTGCAGCTTTGTTGTTAGCCATTAGATTCACTGCTGTTTCAGTTTCATTCAATATAATTTCATCTAGGTTGACATTTCAAGATTTATTAATTCATTTGGATGTGGTTGATGAAGTATTTCTTGGATTAAGTATATCATAAGTTACTTAGCATAATGAATTGCTATTATTTTCATTGTTATAATGCAAGTGTGAAGTGTGACTTGTCCTTTTAAGTTAAAGATGATGTGGCTTTGTCCTTATATATGTTAGCACCAAAAAAACCTTGCTTGATGTAATTTTACACATGGTAGAAGACCTTATACTGGGTCTTAATGTGTTTTGAAGCAAAGGAAGAAAATCTTTCTAAGGATTTTGGGATAAAAGAACAAGAAATAAGGAAAAAAGAGACAACCTTCTGGAAAAGTCTCCCATCTATGGCTCTTGCTGTGTTGTGAACAGTACCATCTACTGTCACATGACCTTGAAACCAATTATTTTCTTTAGCACTGCCTCCAGCTTGGTCAAGGAACAACTGACTACGTGCTACTTCTGGCAGGTCATCAAGAGGATTAGTCCAATCCCAGTATGGAATGCCAATTGTAAGTCCTGCAGTAAGCATTGCACGCCCAAATGTAAGTTTTGAGATAAGTGTTGCACAATAAAAATTAATATCTGTAATTATCATTGCCTACCAGTCATAGCCCTGCAATATACATTGGAAATCATTTGTAAGTCCTAAAATATTAAGATACCATTAAATCTGATATTCATGAACTCTACATTTTCCATCAAATTTTATAATAGAATGTATTACTATCACCATCACTTATGAACTATATGTTTAACTCGACGTATGGCAAACATCTTCATTTGATCATTTAAAACTATGGAAAACATGTTCATCTGATAATTGATTTTGATCTACATAAAACTTGTTCATCTAAGAATTGGTCTAAATACATTGGACCCTGAAAAGTTGAATGGTTCGAAACTCGGCAGACTTGAAACTCAAACAAAAACTGGAAGAAAATCCAGTATGAAAGTGTAACAAAAATTCAAAAATTGAACAAAAGGAATGCAGTCACCCATTGAAAATAAAGAATCAGGTGGTCACATCTCCTGTGACTTCGCTTCACTCAGCAAATACCAAATTTCAATGCATTTTCCAAGTGTATTTTTATCGTGATTTCTTTGGATTTTTGGCATTTTCTTGTTAAAATTACACATTCATGATGGCACCAAAAAAAGTTAGCAGTGCTGAAAAGTCTAAGAGGAAGAATGTAATGACCATGAAGAATTGAAAAAAGGAAATTATCACTAAGTGGAAAGTGGTGCACGTTTATCAGAACTGGCAGTTGAATATGAGATGGTTAAACAGAATATGAGATGGCTAAATAGAATATGAGATGGCTGAACTGAATATGAGATGGCTAAATTGATCATATCAACTATACTAAAGAACAGTGGCAGTGGAAAAAGTAGAAAATACTTTTGATGGTTTGGAATAAATGTAAGGTATTGTTATTATTAATAATTTTACAGTATTAATACATATTAGCATTATTATACAGGTTTAAATAACCAATATTTGTACTTCAAATGTTTTATAATGGGTAACTTTTGGGGGTCTGGAACGGATTAATTCCCTTTACTTTATTTCTTATGTGGAAATTAAATTGGAAAGTCAAACAATTTGAAAGCTGAACTGCCTCCTGGAACAGACTGTGTTCAGCTTATAAGGGTCCACTGTATATGGGAAACATGTAATTTGCAGTGTTTACTTCCTGACCTTTTTCCTTCAAAGCTTGCTCCATCTGAGCTGTGTACAGCCGATGCCACCATGGGAAAACCGGACTCCCATGGGCGCAGCATGCCACATTCTTGTCGTTTAGTTTGCACTGAGGAGGGTAGCCATGGTAGGCAGCTATAGCTGCATAACCCTTTTCTGACGTATCAGCGGTCACTTCACGTAGAGCTCTCTGGAGGCTGAGAATCTCTTCTGGTGTCAAGCTATCAACATTCTTCCTAACCAGCTCGGCCTTGGATAAGCTCAGCTGAAGAAAGGAAGTTTGGATGCTATTATTTGTTTGTCTGTCTACTGATACATGCATCAAACTGAATTCATAATTTGTTATGAAACTTCATTGTAGTTAACATTTTAACAATGCATTATTTTTTTTTAAATACACAATGAGAATTAATTGATTTTTAAAATATCTGAATTTCATTGTCAAATTTTGAGAATGAATTTTCTCATGCAGATTGACACGAAACTAATAATAATACAAGCTGATGAACGATGAGAGAAGGCAGCAAATGCGGAAACTTTGCTAGATACTTGGAAATCTGGTATCTGAACTTACAAAACATAGAGCTACAGTGAGAATCAGATGCGGTCGTGCCATGGCCTACTAAGCTGGCGCAAGTCTCCAACAACCACAGTGGCTGAAGAGCACATACGTGGACGTCTTCTTATACTTCAGCATAATCTGGCATTTTCCAGACTTAAGTGGCATACACCAGCACTCGATGAGGTCATTGGAACATGTGGAGGGTAGACAGGATTTAGAACACATCTGCTGATTGCACTTAAATAAAGATATTTCATTGTTAAAAACACAAACTATCTTGCTAATTTTATACTTTCTGTGCATCAAGAATGACGTAGTTACAGCATGTATAGTTCAGCAAATGAATGAAATTATTACCTGCAGCTATGAAACAACATAACCCATAAATTATTAATGGAACCGTCCAAATTGTTTAAATGGATAGCATACTACGTGATTTTTTTTTAATTCGTGAAAGAAAGATTTGCAGGTCAGTGAAGCAAGTACATATCTTGGTTACGCCCATTAACCTAGAGAAATATAACTACACGCGGACTGGTGTTCCAAGTTCCTGCTGAGGTGACATGTCTCCGCGAGTACATCAAGGTTTCAGTGGGACAAGTGGAACATTCCAACAAGGACACTTTCCTATTAACAGATGCTCTTGGGTCACTGCACTGTGAAGATGGGACACAGGTTTTTTATGTAATTTTCTATTGTAAATCCACTAGAAAGATGTTTCAGTGTGGGCGTTGTGAGATGCTGTCCCATGTTGCAGTCAGCGACTCACTATTGACATGCTAACGTCAGAGTTGGCGTACCATAGCCGACCAAGACCCGTTTCCACCTCTATTTTAGTACCCCCAGTAACAGGCCTAGCCTGGTTAACGGGACAGGGATCGCCATTGTCTCCATGGCGGTGGAGTCTGCTAAAGAAGTATTTCACATCATTTGCTTTTCAGCTTCAACCAGAGGCTGAAAATACAGCTGTCATAACCCGCTCCCAATTTGATACGAACCTGTGCCTCAACATTGTCACAATACTGCTGCAAGGACCACCAGCTCATAGTTCCAGCCAATTAGAAGAAGAATAAGGAAGAAGAAGACGACGCTGTGAACGAATGTGGTGTGGACTGAACGTAGAATCAAACAGGCTGTTTCTGAAGATTTCATCATCGTCATCATCATCGTCATCATCATCATCATCGTCATGTGCCGTCTCCCATCTGAAGGTTGGTTCTAACGGTCCACCAAATACCCTCTTTCTGGTTTTCCCATGAACCAAGTCAAGGTTAATCCATTTCATTGATTGTTGTTATTCAACCACATCGTTGTCGACTTCCTCCTCTTTTTCCTACAACTTTTCATTTCATTGCATTATAATATAATAGCTTTTTGATATTACCAAAATATTTTAGCTGTTTATTATATTTTTGAAGTTTTGAATTAAATATTTTTTTGTTTTGTTTTCTTTTCTCTCCATGTAATGCACCCCGTTCTCTCCATGGAACGCACCCTGTTCTTTCCATGTAATGCACCCCGTTCTCTCCATGTAATGCACCCCGTTCTCTCCATGGAACGCACCCTGTTCTTTCCATGGAATGTACCCCGTTCTTTCCATGGAATGCACTCCGTTCTTTCCATAGAATACAACCCGCATGCAGACAAGGGTGTAATATTATGACTCCATCATTTGTATGACTGGGGTCACAAGACTACACCCGTGTCTGCATGCTAAGTGATTTAGTGAGTATGATCCTGAAGGTTTAGTAGGCAGGTTCTGTACGCAGGCATTGGCTTAAGTCATTACAGAAATCAACGATTCGCAGAGTCACCGTCATCTATGTTCCTAGGCACCTGGTCATCCAGGAAAATGAGGGATCTGATAGGCTGGCTGGCTGTGTCATCATCGTAGATGGACAACCACTGGATCGAGCTGATATTGTTAACGTGCTCAGAGAGATAGGCAGAGTGGAGGACTTCGAGGGCAGTAAATCTACATAACTTCTTAGACTAAGAGAGCTGGGAGTACAGATTGGCCAGGAGGGAGAGGCATACTGGACATGCGAGACAACTGGTCAACCAACACAGGACAGGCACCATCAGCCACAGGACGCTGATGGATATGTTGAGCACCTATGATATGAGCACCAAGGACCTGAGAACCTAGAATCTGAGCACCAAGGATCTGAGCACCTAGGATCTGAGCATCAAGGATCTGAGCACCAAGGACCTTTAACAATTATGTAAGTTGCAGGAGACATTGAACTAGTACAAAAATGAGTACAAAGAAAAAAAAACTAAAGACAAACGTCAAAGTCTGGCCATGGTGACGACAACGTCTGGTGTTGGTAAAGGTAGTCTGGTGGCGGTGATGGTAAAGTCTGATGGTGGTGATAGTAAAGTCTGGTGGGGGTGATGGTAAAGTCTGATGGTGGTGATGGTAAAGTCTGGTGGCGGTGATGGTAAAGTCTGATGGTGGTGATGGTAAAGTCTGGTGGGGGTGATGGTAATGTCTGGTGGTGGTGACAAGGTCTGGTGGGGGTGATGGTAATGTCTGGTGGTGGTGACAAGGTCTGGTGGTGGTGATGGTAAAGTCTGCTGGTGGTGACAAGGTCTGGTGGTAATAACGACAAGGTCTGGTAATGATAACGACAAGGTCTGGTGATGATGACAAGGTCTGGTAATGATAACGACAAGGTCTGGTGGTGGTGACAAGGTCTGGTGGTGGTGACAAGATCTGGTGGCGGTAACAAGGTCTGATGGCGGTGACAAGGTCTGGTGGCAGTGACAAGGTCTGGTGGTGGTGACAAGGTCTGGTGGCGGTGGCAAGGTCTGGTGGTGGTGACAAGGTCTGGTGGCAGTGACAAGGTATGATGGCGGTGACAAGGTCTCGTGGTGGTGACAGGGTCTGGTGGCGGTGACAAGGTCTGGTGGTGGTGACGACAAGGTCTGGTGGTGGTGATGACAAGGTCTGGTGGTGGTGACAAGGTCTGGTGGTGGTGGCGACACGGTCTGGTAATGATAACGACAAGGTCTGATGGCAGTGACAAGATCTGGTGGTAATAACGACAAGGTCTAGTGGCGGTGACAAGGTCTGGTGGTGGTGATGGTAATGTCTGGTGGTGGTGACAAGGTCTGGTGGGGGTGATGGTAATGTCTGGTGGTGGTGACAAGGTCTGGTGGTGGTGATGGTAAAGTCTGCTGGTGGTGACAAGGTCTGGTGGTAATAACGACAAGGTCTGGTAGCAGTGACAAGGTTTGGTGGTGGTGACAAGGTCTGTTAGTGGTGACAAGGTCTGGTGGTGATAACGACAAGGTCTGGTGGTGATGACAAGGTCTGGTGGTGGCGACAAGGTCTGGTAATGATAACGACAAGGTCTGGTGGTGGTGACAAGATCTGGTGGCGGTGACAAGGTCTGATGGCGGTGACAAGGTCTGGTGGCAGTGACAAGGTCTGGTGGTGGTGACAAGGTCTGGTGGCAGTGACAAGGTATGATGGCGGTGACAAGGTCTCGTGGTGGTGACAGGGTCTGGTGGCGGTGACAAGGTCTGGTGGTGGTGACGACAAGGTCTGGTGGTGGTGACGACTAGGTAGGGTGGTGGTGACGACAAGGTCTGGTGGTGGTGACGACTAGGTAGGGTGGTGGTGATGACAAGGTCTGGTGGTGGCGACACGGTCTGGTAATGATAACGACAAGGTCTGATGGCAGTGACAAGATCTGATGGTGGTGACAAGGTCTGGTGGCGGTGACAAGGTCTGGTGGTAATAACGACAAGGTCTAGTGGCGGTGACAAGGTCTGGTGGTGGTGACAAGGTCTGGTGGCGGTGACAAGGTCTGGTGGTGGTGACAAGGTCTGGTGGCGGTGACAAGGTCTGGTGGTGGTGACAAGGTCTGGTGGTAATAACGACAAGGTCTGGTGGTGGTGACAAGGTCTGGTGGTGGTGACAAGGTCTGGTGGTGGTGACAAGGTCTGGTGGTGGTGACGACAAGGTCTGGTGATGGTGACGACTAGGTAGGGTGGTGGTGACGACAAGGTCTGGTGGTGGTGACGACTAGGTAGGGTGGTGGTGATGACAAGGTCTGGTGGTGGCGACACGGTCTGGTAATGATAACGACAAGGTCTGATGGCAGTGACAAGATCTGATGGTGGTGACAAGGTCTGGTGGCGGTGACAAGGTCTGGTGGTAATAACGACAAGGTCTAGTGGCGGTGACAAGGTCTGGTGGTGGTGACAAGGTCTGGTGGCGGTGACAAGGTCTGGTGGTGGTGACAAGGTCTGGTGGCGGTGACAAGGTCTGGTGGTGGTGACAAGGTCTAGTGGTAATAACGACAAGGTCTGGTGGTGGTGACAAGGTCTGGTGGTGGTGACAAGGTCTGGTGGTGGTGACAAGGTCTGGTGGCGGTGACTAGGTCTTGATGGGGTGACAAGGTCTGGTGGTGGAGGCGACAAGGTCTGGTGGTGGTGATAATGGTAATATCTAGTGCTGGTGACAATGTCTAATGGTGTTGGTGATGGTAATATCTGGTGGTAGTAACAAGGTCTGATGGTGGTTATAATGATAATATCTGGTGTTGGTGACAAGGTCTGATGGTAGTGATGATGGTAATGTCTGGTGGTGTTGACAAGGTCTGATGGTGGTGGTGATGGTAATGTCTGGTGGTGGTGGTGATGGTAACGTCTGGTGGTTGCCACAAGTTCTAATGGTGGTAGTGATAGTAATGTCTGGTGGTGGTGACAAGTTATGATGGTGGTAGTGATGATAATGTCTTGTGGTGGTGACAAAATCTGTTGGTGGTTATGGTAATGTCTGGTGGTGGTGATAAATTCTGATGGTGGTGGTGATGGCAATGTCTGGTGGTAACGACAAGGTCTGATGGTGGTGATGGTGATGGTAATGTCTAGTGGTGTCGAACAGCTCTGATGGTGGCGGTGATGGTAATGTCTGGTGTTGACGACTAGGTCTGATGGTGGTTGGTGATGGTAATGTCTGGTGATGGTGGCAAGGTCTGGTGGTGGTGATGGTAATGTCTGGTGGTGGTGACATGGTCTGCTGGTGGTGATGGTAATGTCTGGTGGTGGTGTGGACAAGGTCTGGTGGTGGAGATAAGGTCTTGTGGTGGTGGAGACAATGTCTGGTAGTGGTGGAGACAAGGTCTGGTGTTGGTGACAAGGTCTAGTGTTGGTGACAAGGTCTGATGGTGACGACAAGGTCTGGTGGTAGTTACAACGTCTGGTGGTGATGGTGGTAATGTCTGGTGGTTGTGACGACAAGGTCTGGTGGTGATAACGACAAGGTCTGGTAGTGGTGGCAAGGTTTGGTGGTGGTGATAAGGTCTGGTGGTGATGGTGACAAGTTCTGGTGGTGGTGGAGACAAGGTCTGGTGGTGGTGGAGACATGTTCTGGTGATGGTGGAGACAAGGTCTGGTGGTGGTTGAGACAAGTTCTGGTGGTGATGGTGACAAGGTCTGGTGGTGGTGAAGACAAGGTCGTGTAGTGGTGGCAAGGTTTGGTGGTGGTGACAAGGTCTTGTGGTGGTGGTGACAATGTCTGTTGGTGGTGACATGTTTTGATGATGGTGATGATGGCAATATCTAATGGTGGTGACATGTTTTTATGATGGTGATGATGGTAATGTCTGATGGTGATGACATGTTTTGATGATGATGGTGATGATAATGTCTGATGGTGGTGACTTGTTTTGATGACGGTGATGATGGTAATGTCTGATGGTGGTGACATGTTTTGATGATGGTGACTATGATAATGTCTGGTGGTGGTGACAAGGTCTGATGGTATTGGTGATGATGGTAGTGTTTGGTGGTGACAACAGTGTCTGATGGTGGTGGTGATGGTAATGTCTGTTGATGACGACAAGGTCCGATGGTGGTGGTGATGGTAATGTCTGGTGGTGGTGACGACAAGGTCTGATGGTGGTGGTGATGGTAATTTCTGGTGGTGACGACAAGTTCTGATGGTGGTGGTGATGGCAATGTCTGGTGATGGTGGCAAAGTCTGGTGGTGGTGATGGTAATGTCTAGTGGTGGTGACGACAAGGTCTGGTGGTGGTGGTGCTGGTAATGTCTGGTGGTGGTGATGGTAATTTCTGGTCGTGGTGACAGGTTCTGCTGATGGTGACAAGGTCTGTTGGTGGAGATGGTAATGTCTGGTGGTGGTGACAAGTTCTGGTGGTGACAAGTTCTGGTGGTGGTGACAAGTTCTGGTGGTGGTGACAAGTTCTGATGGTGGTGACAAGTTCTGGTGGTGGTGATGGTAATGTCTGGTGGTGGTGACAAGGTCTGGTAGTTTTGATGGTAAACGTTCATCATCATCATCATGTGTCGTGACGACTGGCGTTGGCTATTATGCTTCTCCAGAGTACCCGATCCTTCATGCAGGCCATCAGTTCAGTTGGTGATCTTCTCTCACACCATCCCGTCAGACTGTCCAGTATCATTTCTCTTGGTCTTCCTCTTGATCTTCTTCCTTCTATTTTTCCTGTTGTTATAATATTTTCAATGCCCCCTCTTCTCATTGCATGTCCTATGAAAGTACATTGTCTCTCTCCTATCTTTTTGACAAGGTGTTTTTTGTCTCTCCAGCTCTTCTCATACATTCTTCATTAGTTATTTTTGCTGTCCAGGGGATTCGCAACATTCTTCTAATAAACCACATGGTAAACGTTACTGAAATATATTTCTGACATTTCTGTCCAAGTAAGAGTTTACCCTTGAAATGTTAAATGCACTTTCAACCATCCAGACAACATCAGCGCATAAACCAGCCACCAGCGAATGTTTAGTTTGACAAAAGTGGAAGAAAAAATTGCTGCGCTGTCGTGTTTTGCTCCATTAACAAAACTGCACTTTTCACGCAATATGATGCAAACAAGCTGATAGCACAGTCGCCAGTCCCACATTTCATATCCAGAATGGATCATTCAAAACGAGGCTGTTTACTTCACAAGCTGAGATATAAAGTTACCATGGTGACACAAGAATATCTTTCTCTAGTTCACTACACCCATTGTTTTTCTACCTTGCACTTTGACCTTTCTGAACAAAACTGTCACATCAGCCATTCGAGATAAAGTATTTTGAAAGCATAAACAGAAAAAAGTGTCACTATGGTTCACTGCAAATGTTATACCATTTTGTTTAAATATTACACACTTCCAGTCAGTGATTTCTTAGCACGATGATGATGATGATGATGATGATGATGATTGTTAGATCCAAAGGCCTGGCTTTCTTATAACGTGAAGGATGTACCCAGAAATGCAAGTGAACAAGATGTATAAAGACATTTTGAGCTGTGCGGGTCAGACATTTAAACATTTCCTGAAGATCTGACAAAAAGACGTTAAAATTACTTCTCAGTTCCCATCGTTACTGCAGAGGATGGGACATCTAACCACACTGGCCTGGCTATTGTGAAACTGGCTGTTTTCAAGAACAGCATGTAGAACTGGATAAGGTCTTGTCCAGTCTATAGTTTACCCGTCCTGGACGCTAGCTGTAATCTCTCTAAATAATCCACATGTTGAGACTCCACCACAGCGCAACCATCATTCTGATTACAGAATTTAAATAAAGAATGCTAAAGTTTTAAAACTCAGATAACAGCGATCAGTGTTTTGTTGTTGTTCATCTGTTTCTCTCAGACACACACAGGTAAGTGTTTTGTTGTTGTTCATCTGTTTCTCTCACACACAGATAAGTGTTTTGTGGCTGTCTGTCTGTTTCTCTCACACACAGGTAAGTGTTTTGTTGTTGTTCATCTGTTTCTCTCACACACAGGTAAGTGTTTTGTTGTTGTTCATCTGTTTCTCTCACACACAGGTAAGTGTTTTGTTGTTGTTCATCTGTTTCTCTCACTCTCACACACACACACACAGGTAAGTGTTTTGTTGTTGTTCATCTGTTTCTCTCACACACACAGGTAAGTGTTTTGTTGTTGTTCATCTGTTTCTCTCTCACACAGGTAAGTGTTTTGTTGTTGTTCATCTGTTTCTCTCACACACAGGTAAGTGTTTTGTGGCTGTCTGTCTGTTTCTGTCACACACAGGTAAGTGTTTTGTTGTTGTTCATCTGTTTCTCTCACACACACACAGGTAAGTGTTTTGTTGTTGTTCATCTGTTTCTCTCTCACAGGTAAGTGTTTTGTTGTTGTTCATCTGTTTCTCTCACACACAGGTAAGTGTTTTGTGGCTGTCTGTCTGTTTCTCTCACACACAGGTAAGTGTTTTGTTGTTGTTCATCTGTTTCTCTCACACACACAGGTAAGTGTTTTGTTGTTGTTCATCAGTTTCTCTCACAAACAGGTAAGTGGTTTGTGGCTGTCTGTCTGTTTCTCTCTGTGAGCGCGGGAGGAGAAAAGATGATAATAACAGAAGGACATTTCTTTTCTCAGCTCCAGTCAACGATCTACTCTCCCTCCTCCACGATGCTCTCTGAAGCAGGTTTTGCTTTTCTTCATCCTGGACAACATCGGCGCTTTTCTATACCATGGTGGTAGAGCATATGGAAAATGCTGTTTTTAATCTAGGGCATGAATTAAAGAAAGTCCAAGTAGCCAGCTTTTGTTCCAACTTCTTCTTCTTCTTCTTCTTCTTCGTTCGCATTGTCTGTCTATATTTGCAGTCCTGTCTCTTGGATAAATTTCACTGTTTTTTGTAACTCATGTATGGAACCGTAGAGCTTATCTTCTTTAGTGGTTTCACTGGGCCAGTAATTATTTCTCAGTGTCTCGTATTTGATGCAGTTCTGGAGGATATGTTCCACAGTTTGGGGCACCTGGGCACATGTACATAGATTAGTAGTACCAACCTTAAACTTTGTATACATATGACTTCGGAGTCGGCTGTGTCCTGTTCGGAGACGGAAGATGGTGACTTGTTCCTTTCTGTTTAGCATGTGATAGTCATCATGTGGTGGTGTTTGTGGCTTCCTGTAGGTTTTTATCATGCTTTTCGTCTGATTATAGGTGAATGGTATGTCTGGTTGCTCCATTTCAGTGCCCTCTTTAGCCAGATGGTCAGCTTTCTCATTGCCTGGTATCCCACAGTAGGAAGGAATCCACTGCAAAGTGACTCCATGTTGTAAGCCAATTTTTGACAAGGCATCCTTAAGGTCTGGTAGTTTGTTGCTCTGAAAAGCTTCCAGTACTGATCTTGCGTCTGTGAGAATTACCACAGGACATGTATCAATTCTGGAGTCTGATAGTTTTTCAACTGCAGCAATAATTGCCCTAACTTCTGCATCAAAGTTGTTGCAGTATTTACCAGTGGGTATGGAAATCTTGTCAATGGTGTTGTTTGGATATTCAATATATGCTCCTGCCCCTCCATTCTTTATGGCATTATGTGCAGATCCATCTGTATACACACGTATCCAGGTGTCACATGGATATTTGTCATCCAGAACACTAAGTGTGGCTGTTGATCTTACAAGACTGCTTTCATCTCACCATTCTGCACACCTTTCAATTCAGTCTGAATAGTTATTTGTGTATAATCTGCTTCTTTCCATGGTGTATGCTCTGGTACAGATGATAATGGAGCGACTACAGTTGGAAGGTCAGGTATCAGCTTACGCATACGCTTGGCCTGATGAATGAAGCTGCTTCTTTTAAGCCGTCCTAATGCCAAGTTATTGAACCTCTCCTTCAGGGGATGGCTTACAGAGCTAAGGAATTTTTCTCCCATGGTCATGACCTTTGTGTCTCTACGTTCCTTTAGCAGTTGAAAACCAACTATTTTCTGCATTTCTACTATTAGTGTGGACCTCATGGCACCTGTGATAATCCATAGTGACTGATTTTGAACCTTGTCTAGATTATGCAGCGTAGTGTTTGATGCTGTGCACCAAGATGTTGAGCCATATTCTAAATGTGGTAGAATACTTTGCTGATGTACATTCTTGAGGATTCTTTCACTAGCTCCCCATGTGGTTCCACTCAATTTTCTTAATATGGCTAGTTTTCTTCTGGCTTTTGCTTCTGCGCTGTTGATGTGTTGCTTCCACGTCAGTTTTGAGTCAAGAGTCACTCCTAAGTAAGGGGGTTGGTTGTCCATCCTTAAGGGTATTTCATTTACAAAGATCTTACCTGCTTTCTGTTTAGATGAGAGGGTGAACAGAGTGGTACTTGATTTCTCTGTGTTGATACTTACACACCATTTGTTTGTCCATGATGTCAAGATGTCTGCTGCTCTTTGGAGTCTCTGTGTAGCAACTGTCGCATATTCATCTGTACACCACATGACCAGATCATCTGCATACAGTGCCGCTTTGATTCCATAGGGAAGTTCCTTGACCAGGTTTTTGTTCCAACAAATTGTTTGTTTGACTGAGACTCTCCATTTTGTCGGGTACAAGAACTTCAAGATTGCAAAGACACCATCAGCCGTATGATGCTCACAACTAAAACAAATTGTGGAAAAAAAATCGAGCTAGACGGAGACCACCATGGTTTGTACTTCCACATTTATCATGTCGAGTTTTAAGTTCCTAGTGATAACCTCTTTATTCTATCACGCTATGTAAGTGCCAAGACAGAGTCACGCACAAGGGAACTAACTGGTTTGTCCTTGAAAACAGAACAATTAGGAGACGTAAACAACAATAAGTGAACATAAAAGACGTAAACAACATTAAATGAACACATGAGGTATAAAAACGACATTAAGTGGACAGAGATATGTGATAAATATTTAACTGTTACAGGACACGGTGAAGATTTTGCAGTATTTCATTCACAAATTCATGTAATTAATTTAAGATGCTGTTACAGTATTCTCTCCCTTGTCGGCTTCACTGTTTCTTTTGCTAATCTATTTGTCTCACTTCACACAGTTAGTACTGCTGATTGTTTTGTCTCACTTCACACAGGTAGTAGTGTTGCTGATTTTGTCTCACTAATAAAGATCAATCAATCAATCACTTCACACAGGTAGTAACGTTGTAAGCTATATCTCACTTCACACAGGTAGTATTGTAGCTTGTTTTGTCTCACTTCACACAGGTAGTAGTGTAGCTTGTTTTGTCTCACTTCACACAGGGTGTGGTTGTGTCCCAGGATTCTGTCTGGGTGTGGTTGTGTCCCATGATTCTATCTGGGTGTGATTTTTTTCCCATGATTCTGTCTGGGTGAGGTTGTGTCCCATGATTCTGTCCTGGTGTGATTTTTTCCCATGATTTTGTCTGGGCGTGGTTGTTTCCAATGACTCTATCTGGGTGTGGTTGGTTCCCATGATTCTGTCTCGGTGTGATTGTTTCCCATGATTCTGTCAGGGTATGGTTGTGTCCCATAATTTTGTCTGGGTGTGGTTGTGTCGCACGATTCTGACTGGGTGTGGTTGTGTCCCATTATTCTGTCTGGGTGTGGTTGTTTCCCATGATTCTGTCTGGGTGTGGTTGTGTCCCATTATTCTGTCTGCGTGTGGTTGTTTCCCATGATTTTGTCTTGGTGTAGTTGTTTCCCATGATTCTGTCTGTGTGTGGTTGTGTCGCACGATTCTGACTGGGTGTGGTTGTTTCCCATGATTCTGTCTGGGTGTGGTTGTGTCGCACGATTCTGACTGGGTGTGGTTGTTTCCCATGATTCTGTCTGGGTGTGGTTGTTTCCCATGATTCTGTCTGGGTGTGGTTGTGTCGCACGATTCTGACTGGGTGTGGTTGTTTCCCATGATTCTGTCTGGGTGTGGTTGTGTCGCACGATTCTGACTGGGTGTGGTTGTTTCCCATGATTCTGTCAGGGTGTGGTTGTGTCGCACGATTCTGACTGGGTGTGGTTGTTTCCCATGATTCTGTCTGGGTGTGGTTGTGTCGCACGATTCTGACTGGGTGTGGTTGTTTCCCAGGATTTTGTCTGGGTGTGGTTGTTTCCCATGATTTTGTCTGGGTGTGGTTGTTTCCCATGATTCTGTCTGGGTGTGGTTGTTTCCCATGATTCTGTCTGGGTGTGGTTGTTTCCCATGATTCTGTCTGGGTGTGGTTGTTTCCCATGATTTTGTCTGGGTGTGGTTGTTTCCCATGATTTTGTCTGGGTGTGGTTGTTTCCCATGATTTTGTCTGGGTGTGGTTGTTTCTCATGATTTTGTCTGGGTGTAGTTGTTTCCCATGATTCTGTCTGCGTGTGGTTGTTTTCTATAATTCTGTCTGCGTGTGGTTGTGTCCCATGATTCTGTCTGGGTGTGGTTGTGCCCCAGGATTCTGTTTGGGTGTGGTTGTGTCCCATGATTCTATCTGGGTGTGGTTGTGTCGCACGATTCTGCCTGGGTGTGGTTGTGTCCCATGACTCTATCTGGGTGTGGTTGGTTCCCATGATTCTGTCTGGGTGTGATTGTTTCCCATGATTCTGTCAAGGTGTGGTTGTGTCCCATAATTTTGTCTGGGTGTGGTTGTTTCCCATGATTCTGTCTGGGTGTGGTTGTTTCCCATAATTCTGTCTGGGTGTGGTTGTTTCCCATGATTCTGTCTGGGTGTGGTTGTGTCCCATGATTCTGTCTGTGTGTGGTTGTGTCCCATGATTCCGTTTGGATATGGTTGTGTCCCAGGATTCTGTAGCTTACAAGTAAGTCTCCACTTCTCTTCCAGCACACTGTATATGACTGTATGTTCAGTTCGCGTGCAACTCTCAACATTATTGTTGCTGTTGTAGTTATTGCAGTTGTAGCTTGTTGTTGTAGTTGTTGTTGTAGTTACTGTTGATGCAGCTTTTGTTACTATAGTTAGTGTTGTTGCTGCTGTTATTATTATTCATGTATTTAAGAGCTTCGTACGGCTTATGCTGTGGTGAAGAAAATTAAATTTATTTACGGTTTGAAAGGAAGTAAACTACATTGTGTAGCCTTACTTCTGAGGGAGAACATAATGAAGAACTTCTTTAAGTAGGCCTCACCCACAGAGAACACATCCATCCTCACGTGACTGATCATTTTTCTTGTAATATAAGGGCTCCGGCCTGTTAGAAGAAGATTAAACAATCACTGACTTAGGGGTTATCTTCTTCTACTGTCACGATTCTTACAGAAATCTCTCCTCTCTCCATTTTGTTCTCTCTATCTCTCTCTTCTGCCTCTACCTCTCTGTGTCTCTGTCTCTCTCTATGGTCTCTCTCTATGTCTATTTCTCTCTGTCTCTGTCTGTGTCTTTCTATGTCTGTCTTTGTCTCTGCCTTATGTCTCTCTATGTCTCTCATATGTCTCTTTCTGCCTCTTTCTGTGTCTCTCTGTCTCTCTTTATGTCTGTCTCTATCTCTATGACTCTCTATATGTCTCTCTCTGTCTCTCTCTGTCTCTCACTGTCTCTCTCTGTCTCTTTTTATGTCTCTCTGTCTCTGTCTCTGTCTCTCTCTGTCTCAGATTTGTACTAAACAGATCTTGAATGTTTGTTCTGTATATATCATAGTTGTGCTAAAGAGATCTTGAATGTTTGTTCTGTATATATCATAGTTGTGCTAAAGAGATCTTGAATGTTTGTTCTGTATATATCATAGTTGTGCTAAAGAGATCTTGAATGTTTGTTCTGTATATATCATAGTTGTGCTAAAGAGATCTTGAATGTTTGTTCTGTATATATCATAGTTGTGCTAAAGAGATGTTGAGTGTTTATTCTGTTGTGGACGTTGAGATATGACGGGCAGAATGTCAGACGGGTATGTTTATCTAGTTATTTCCTCTTTGCATATAAAGTTTATTGGTTCTTTCTCTCGGGTTCACAAAGCTCACACAACAAACTCACAGCGCCGTCACACAGCAAACTCACAGCGCCGTCACAAAACAAACTCACAGCGCCGTCACACAGCAAACTCACAGCGCCGTCACAAAACAAACTCACAGCGCCGTCACACAACAAACTCACAGCGCCGTCACAAAACAAACTCACAGCGCCGTCACACAGCAAACTCACAGTGCTGTTACAAAACACACAGAGCCGTCACACAACAAACTCATAGCTCAGTCGCACAATAAACTCACAGCTCCGTCACACAACAAACCCACAGCGCCGTCACACAACAAACTCATAGCTCAGTCACACAATAAACTCACAGCTCCGTCACACAACAAACGCACAGAGCCGTCATGCAAAAAACTTACAGCACCGTCACACAACAAACTCACAGCGCCGTCACACAACAAACGCACAGAGCCGTCACGTAAAAAACTTACAGCACCGTCACACAACAAACACACAGAGCCGTCACGCAAAAAACTTACAGCGCCGTCACACAACAAACTCACAGCGCCGTCACACAACAAACGCACAGCGCCTTCACACAACAAACATTCCGAATTTTTCTTCCAGTGTACAGTCACGACTTGACTGAAATATGATCGATACAATCATTTTTTCGACAATCATTCTTGTCCCTGCTCTCAGAGCTTTAGATTATTCTGTTCTGAGAAGACAAAATACAAATGTGGTTGGTCTGAGTGGCCTGTCTACAAACTCGCTCGTCCACAAATCATTTCACTGGAGAAACATCTTTTCTTATCTCAACATTTCCCAAACTTTATAAACTTGTGTACATCGTCGGAAATATTTTAACTGAACAAAGTGTACACATTAATATTTCTGTACACAAGATATGTACCAGAGGTGCGGCAATGACAGCGCTCTAAGAGCAGAAAGTTTGCAGGAACTAGTGCGGCAATGACACCGCTCTAAGAGCAGAAAGTTTGCAGGAACTAGTGCGGCAATGACACCGCTCTAAGAGCAGAAAGTTTGCAGGAACTAGTGCGGCAATGACACCGCTCTAAGAGCAGAAAGTTTGCAGGAACTAGTGCGGCAATGACAGCGCTCTAAGAGCAGAAAGTTTGCAGGAACTAGTGATCCAGATACTGTGACCGTGTTAGGAGATTAGGAATCAGTTATACCTGTCTCTCGCTTTGTACCTGTCTCTTGCCTTGTACCTGTCTCTAGTCTTGTACCTGTCTCCCGCCTTGTATCTATCTCTCGCCTTGCACCTTTCTCTCGCCTTATACCTGTCTCTAGTCTTGTACCTGTCTCCCGCCTTGTATCTATCTCTCGCCTTGCACCTTTCTCTCGCCTTATACCTGTCTCTCGCCTTGTACCCGTCTCTCGCCTTGTATGAAATCATTTCTGAAATATCAGTTTTCTTAGCACAACATTCGGTACTTTATACCCTTGTTTTATTGTAAACTTAAACACACTTTACAAGCACCAGCTAAAACGAAACACACTTTACAAACATAAGCTAAAACTAAACACACTTTACAAATATCAGCTAAAACTAAACAAACTTTACAATCAAGTAAAACTAAATACACTTTACAAACATCAACTAAAACTAAACACACTTTACAATCAACCAAAACTAAGTACACTTTACAAATATCATTTAAAACTAAATACACTTTAAAAACATCAGCTAAAACTAAACACACGTTACAAACATCAACTAAAACTAAACATACTTTACAAACATCAGCTAAAACTAAACACATTTTACAAACATCAACTAAAACAAAACCTAATTTACAAATATCAGCTAAAACAAAACACACTTTACACACATAAGCTAAAACTAAACACACTTTACAAACATCAACTAAAACTAAACACACTTTACAAACATCAACTAAAACTAAACACACTTTACAAACATCAGCTAAAACTAAACACACTTTACAAACATTAAATAAAACTAAACACACTTTACAAACATCAGTTGAAACTAAACACACTTTACAAACATCAGCTAAAACTAAACACACTTTACAAACATCAGCTGAAACTAAACACACTCTACAAACATCAGCTAAAACTAAGTACACATTATAAACATCAATTGAAACTAAACATACTTTACAAATATCAACTAAAACTAAACACACTTTACAAACATCAACTAAAACAAAATATACTTTATAATCAACCAAAGCTAAGTACACTTTACAAACATCAGCTAAAACTAAACACACTTTACAAACATCAACTAAAACTAAACACACTTTACAAACATTAAATAAAACTAAACACACTTTACAAACATCAACTAAAACTAAACACACTTTACAAACATTCGAGGGAAATAAATATTTGTGTGAACTTATTTACGGCCAGATTTAACCGTGACAAAACGCTCACATGCTGAACTAAAGTCAAAACTGCTGATTCCCCTCCACGCAAACTCATCATCACATAATCATCATCATCATCATCATCCTATGGCCAAAGTAGAACATTCTGTCATAACTTAGAACATGTAGACAACTGGGAGAGCTGTCACACAGAAACACACTGACACAGTCAATCAGTTAAACTACCTCATGACAATAATAACAGCTGATGGCTTGTTCACGGATAAGATAGAACCACGAACAAGTAAGACAAAAGTAGCTCTTTATGACACGAAGAAGACACTAACAAATAACTGTTATACCCTTCTCCTAACTTTTATGAACAATGCCATTACAGAACCACTATTGCTATATGGCTGAGAAATTTGGAGAGAAAATTGACAAAGAAATTGGAAGAAATAGAGATGTAGTTTTGCAGAAAGATGCACAGAGTGAAAAACAAATGAAGAGATCATTGAAGAGGCTTCGAAAGAACGAAATCTAGTTCAAATGGTAAGGCAAAGACAGTCAAAATTTCTTGGACAGAAGTTGAAGAACTTGGACATGCTATGAGAAGACAGAAGTTAGAGAACTTGGACATGCTATGAGAAGACAGAAGTTAGAGAACTTGGACATGCTATGAGAAGACAGAAGTTAGAGAACTTGGACATGCTATGAGAAGACAGAAGTTAGAGAACTTGGACATGCTATGAGAAGACAGAAGTTAGAGAACTTGGACATGCTATGAGAAGACAGAAGTTAGAGAACTTGGACATGCTATGAGAAGACAGAAGTTAGAGAACTTGGACATGCTATGAGAAGACAGAAGTTAGAGAACTTGGACATGCTATGAGAAGACAGAAGTTAGAGAACTTGGACATGCTATGAGAAGACAGAAGTTAGAGACTTGGACATGCTATGAGAAGACAGAAGTTAGAGAACTTGGACATGCTATGAGAAGACAGAAGTTAGAGAACTTGGACATGCTATGAGAAGACAGAAGTTAGAGAACTTGGACATGCTATGAGAAGACAGATGTTAGAGAACTTGGACATGCTATGAGAAGACAGAAGTTAGAGAACTTAGACATGTTATGAGAAGACAGAAGTTAAGAGAAATTGGACATGCTATGAGAAGACAGAAGTTAGAGAACTTAGTAACCAAAGGAAAAAGGATTAGAGGATGGCCAAGAGAAAAACAAAATCTCAGTGGACTGACCGAGTGGCGTGGAAAAAAGAAAAGCATCTGAACTGAGTGGAAGGATTGCAGGCTACCCAGTACAACACATAATAGTAACAACAACAGTTGCAGCAGCAAAGCCGAGGAAAATCAACTAACTAGCAATATAGTAGGAGCATATTTATTTTAAGTATCAGTAAGTGTAAATAACAATAATAATAATCATCATCAGAACGACAACAACAACAAAAGTATATACAAGGTCCAACAATTAAGTAATGAGACTGATTTTATTATGGCCTAGGCAAAATGCCATCTATGAAGCAAAACATGGAATCCAAAGAGGCAACCTTCATCTATGATCTGGAAACTTTTCATCACAGGCCGATAGGCAGACAACAAACAAGCCGCCATTTTGATGACCTAGTATGGGGTGCTTTGTCACATAATCAGCATGGAGCAAAAATCCAACATTAAATTCTGTTTACAAGTCGGAAAAAGTGCTTTTGAGACAGCTGAATTGATGCGACAAGTTTATGGAGATAATTGTTTACCTCGTGCATAGATTTTAAGGTGATATTCACGATTCAAAAGTGGTTGGAAATGCTTACAAATGCAACTAGACATGGACGCCCAATTTCTGTTCGGAATGAGGAACTCATTGCAAAAGTCAGAGAACGGATACAAGAAGATCGTTGTTTGACTGTGAGGATGATGGCAGATGAATTTGGTGTTAACCGAGAGGCATAACTTAACATTTTAGTGGAAGATTTGGGTAAGGAAAAAGTTGCTTGCCGGTTTGTACCACATGTGTTGTCTGATGACCAAAAACATTAGCGTGTTGAGTACGCAAAAGACATCATCAAAACGTGTCGCAGAAATAAACATTTCTTAAATCTGATTGTTGCAGAGGATGAAACATGGATTTTCTGCTATGATCCCACAATTAAACGCCAAAGTGCTCAGTGGAAGTCATAATCATCACTAAAAAGGCATAAAATTTCGTCTTCAAAAGTCGAGAGTGAAGACAATGTTTATGTGCTTCTACGACAGCAAAGGAGTTATTCACAAAGAATTTATTCCAGAGGGACAGACTGTCACTGCTAAAGGTTATTTAAGTATTTTGAAACGCCTATTGAAAAGGATTCTCCGAGCCCGACCTGAGTATTCAACACCTGGCAGTTTTTTCCTTTTTCATGATAATGCACCGGCTCACCGGGCGGTAGTTGTACAGGAATTGTTGTCCCAAAAAGAAGTATGTGTTCTCAACCATCCACCCTATTCCCCAGATTTGTCTCCCATCGATTATTTTCTATTCCCAAAATTAAAGTTACCATTGAAAGGACGCTTCTTTGACATCCAAAGGGCCGTAACATCGAGTTTAAGGGCCATACCAACAGAAGAACTGCAGAGGTCGTTCTGGTGTTTGTTAGATCATGCTACTCGCTGTATCAATGCACAAGAGGCTTACTTTGATTAAAATACAGGTTATATCTTCAGTTATTGTTTATTTTATTTTGTATGGAATTAGTCTCATTACTTAATTGTCGTACCTGTTATACTTATAAATCAAGAGTTGAGAAATGTTGCCTTCTCTGTCAACAGTCAGCAGTTTGTTTCAGTTGCTGAAACTGCAAATTTATCATGTCTTCTCGAACATCTAAGTCTGACATTCATTCTCAAATAATTTTCCTGATAATTTTTGTCAGTGCACAGTTCAGCAAGATTGACTTTTTATATGGATTTTATATTGTGATTTATATTTTATAACGTATCTTACGCATTTCTGATAATACATATAACTATAAAAGCTGTCACATTTAAAACATGCTTTCAGTTGTGGATTATTTATCAAATATTACTCTCTCTCTCCATCTCTCTCTCTCTCTCTCTCTATATATATATATATATATATATATATATATAACTAGAGACAATAAAGAGTATTATGTATAAACAGATGATTGACATGTACCATGTCCTTTCTTTCTTTCTCTCTTTCTTTCTTTTGTTCTATCTAAAACCTAGCTGGTCATGCATGAATGGCGCTCTGGTAACGACCTAGACAAATGTACTCACACCCTGTAACTCCCCAACTTTCCGCTGAGTTTTTCGTTTGAACTAGCCCTTTTAAAATCGGTCACAACGACCTACGACCTACCGCCTACTAACCTACACCAGGAGATATAAATAGTGCTATTTAAAAAAAAAAAGCAATGTTTATACTCGCCCTGTCTGGGGACTATTCTGTGGTCAAGTGAGATTCAAATGTCTCCCAGGGTTTGGCTCATATCACTGGCTTTCCTGGTAAGGAAGTGTGTTTTGTTTACGTGAAATCAGTGGATGTTGCCCGCACATTTTCCCAGTCAGATTTGTTCGTTGACTTAGACACTTGCTAGGCAAAGAATTTCTGTCATTGACTTCTTGTTCTGGGCGAATGATGAGCTGAAACACAAATCTGCCAGGACACGGTGACACGAAAGAGGCCACCATTCAGTTTCGCTTCCAAGACATGGGGCTTTTCGGGGGGGGGGGGGGGGGTAGGGGAGAAAGTGAAGAGTTTAAATTATAAACTTGTACATCAGTGGCAACCAAAACTCTGTGCTCTAGAGTATGGGCCAATTCTAATTTTAAGCCAAGTTTTCAGTACAAGGCAGGTGACGTTTTAGTTCGAAGCAATCTAGATTTTAGTCTAAGGCAGTCTCGTTTTTTCTGTTCAAAGAAGTCAAGTTTTAATCGAAGGCAGTCAAGTTTTCAGTTCAAAGAAGTCACGTTTTAATCCAATGCAGTCAAGTTTTCAGTTCAAAGAAGTCAAGTTTTAATCGAAGGCAGTCAAGTTTTCAGTTCAAAGAAGTCACGTTTTAATCGAAGGCAGTCAAGTTTTCAGTTCAAAGAAGTCAAGTTTTAATCCAATGCAGTCAAGTTTTCAGTTCAAAGAAGTCAAGTTTTAATCGAAGGCAGTCAAGTTTTCAGTTCAAAGAAGTCAAGTTTTAATCCAATGCAGTCAAGTTTTCAGTTCAAAGAAGTCAAGTTTTAATTCAATGCAGTCAAGTTTTCAGTTCAAAGAAGTCAAGTTTTAATCCAATGCAGTCAAGTTTTCAGTTCAAAGAAGTCACGTTTTAATCGAATGCAGTCAAGTTTTCAGTCCAGGAAATGAAATTTCAGGAATTTTGGAGTGGTAAAAATATTCACGTGAGAGCTAGACATGAAGGTGAGAAACTGTGTTGCTGGAAAGACAGATGTATCCTCTCATAACATAACCGCTAAGATTCATTTCATCCTCAAAGATATCTCACACTACTTCACGAAATAAGTTTAATGCAGGCCTTTTTCTGTTCAGATTTTGTCTACTGAACACAAAGACTGTTCTCTCAAAAATGTGGAGAAAGAGAGAGGAAGAGAGAGAGAGAGAGAGAGAGAGAGAGAGAGAGAGAGAGAGAGAGAGATGCTAAAGTTACAAGTGACGAGATTCCGTAGTCCAGTCACTTTTTGGCGTCTCCTAAAACTCTGCCAGATTTCCAGACCTATGGACCTTGACCTTGCTCTCCTCCACTTGAGTTTCCAAGTACCCGATTAATATCTGTCTGCTTCAAAACTGTATCCTCAAACGAAAATCCCTAACAATGCTAAAACAAACAAACAAACAAACAAACAAACTCACTCACTCTCCAGACATACAGACAGGTCATAGACTTGAATCCAAACAAGACACAATAATATAACATATACAGAGTAAAACACAAGCACACACAAAGTCATATGCATATATTTTAGAGTTTTCATAAACGTTTATAAATGGAAACTATACTTACTTCAGAAGTGAGTCCAGAGACCGTCAATTATGCTAGTATTTATATTAATTTGTTTCTGTCCACAGCTAAACTCAAACTTCATGTTAAACATTCCTAGTGTTTTCTACTCTCATTTGTGAACAACTAAAGTCGGTCCAGGAACCTGTAAGCTATGTATGTTAATGACCTTTTATGTTCTACAGAAACAACAGCCCACCGTAAACTGAAATAAATCAGCGAGAAATTGTTGAAAACAACTGAATATTCTATTTTTGATAGCTTGTAATACTGAGCTTTTGTTGTAGTTATTGATGGTCTAAGTAAGTTATTTTACTGCTATTTAATATTAATAAAAGCAGCTTGAGAACATATAAACAAATTAGCAAATCAAGCTTGAGAACAGATAAACAAATCAGCAAATTAAACCGGAGAATAGATAAACAAATTAGCAAATTAAACCGGAGAATAGATAAACAAATTAGCAAATTAAGCTTGAGAACAGATAAACAAATCAGCAAATTAAACCGGAGAATAGATAAACAAATTAGCAAATTAAGCTTGAGAACAGATAAACAAATCAGCAAATTAAGCTTGAGAACAGATAAACAAATTAGCAAATTAAGCTTGAGAACAGATAAACAAATCAGCAAATTAAGCCTGAGAACAGATAAACAAATCAGCAAATTAAGCTTGAGAACAGATAAACAAATTAGCAAATCAAGCTTTAGAACAAATAAGCAAATCAGCAAATTAAGCTTGAGAATAGATAAACAAATCAGCAAATTAAACTGGAGAATAGATAAACAAATTAGCAAACTAAGCTTGAGAATAGATAAATAAATCAGCAAATTAAGCTTGAGAACAGATAAACAAATCAACAAATTAAGCTTGAGAACAGATAAACAAATCAGCAAATTAAGCTTGAGAACAGATAAACAAATCAGCAAATTAAGCTTGAGAACAGATAAACAAATAAGCAAATTAAGCTTGAGAACAGATAAACAAATCAGCAAATCAATCTGCAATTTTTAGATCAATAATATCTGGATTTTGTTGTTTTTGATAGAGAAACTTTGTCTAGTTCCAGGTACACCTGTCCTTGGTTTTAACAAGAGAGAAATGTGAATTGTCTAGTTCCAGGTACACCTGTCCTTGGTTTTAACAAGAGAGAAATGTGAATTGTCTAGTTCCAGGTACACCTGTCCTTGGTTTTAACAAGAGAGAAATGTGAATTGTCTAGTTCCAGGTACACCTGTCCTTGGTTTTAACAAGAGAGAAATGTGAATTGTCTAGTTCCAGGTACACCTGTCCTGCGCTGATCTGGTAAGGAAGAATGTCGAGAAGCTGACGAAGCAGGAGATCCAGAATCTCCAGCAGGCTCTGACAGATGTGATCAACGACCAGTCCCCCAAAGGTTACGCCGCCATTGCTGCCTATCACGGCTACCCGCCCCAGTGTCAGTACGAGGGCAGGGACTTCCCTACCTGGCATCGGCTGCTTGTTGTTCAGATCGAGCAGGCGTTGAAAGATAAAGGTAAATGTAGCAACATTCATTTGCATGTCCCTTGCGGAATTTTGCCTCCCTAACAGCACTCCTGTAGGCCTCTCGGTTGTGAACAAGATGGCCTGCTACTGATGCATCCATAATGTAGTACCTCATCCATGAATAAAAACTTAAATACATTTTAGTTTAAATAGAATGTCAACATCTTGTCAATTATTACACTTACGTCCAGATACTTTCCCTATCATCCTAGAACCGTTAAAAAAAAAGAAGCTGAGGTGCTCATACAAATCATCGAGAAGGAAAACAATAACGCATAAAAGATGGCTTTAGAAAAGAAAGGGACTAGGAAGAGAGTTCAGAACGTCAACCATGAAGAACATCTGTAGAAGGTTTAAAATTATTTAAGGAAAAGGTAGGGGCAGCTTTATTAATTATCGAAAGCTGTTCCTACTTTTTTATTGGGAGATGAAAGAGATAACAACTGCGGTAAAACTGGTTCCAGTAACAAGGACAGGTAGAGGTGTATGGTTCAGTTTTACGAAACAACAAAAGAAATGAAGAAATTGAACAGTAACACAAATAGCAGAGAATAAGGAAGTAAGATGATAACACAAAAAAGAAGAACAAACAACATCCAATATTTCGACGTGAACCTTTATCAAGGGTTACATATAAGAATAACACAACACACACACACACACATATATGTGGAAAAACTTGGCTTTTTGGTCTTTTCCTGCTTTGAAAGACAAGCATGAATGGGCACATGTAAACGGAACTGTAAAATATAAACTAGGAAACAATATAGGAAAAGATGTATTACTTAACGAGCACAGAGTTGTGACGTTTCGGCGTGAGTCTTAATCATACAAAAACACACAGGACAAAGAAATAGGGAGAAGAAATATATATTCACATGAAGTATAAATTCACATGAATGCTGTGTTAAAAAAATCAAATAAAATTAATCGGGCACTTAGCTGTAACTTGTAAGAAGCTGTTTCTTGACCGGCGCTGTGTGTCAGAAATGCGTATGGTGGAGCGTAGCGAGCATTTAAATGGAGACTTGGGATGTGTGATAAGTGGGTCGTAACTGAGGGTGGTGGGTGGGGACTGTAGGGTGGGAACGAAGTGATTGACTGAGGAATGACGTAGGATAACAACTTCAAAACTTCAGTCAATCAGAAACCTTAGGTGGCGTGGACAGAGAACAATTGGGGGGGGGGGGGAGGGAGGGCAGGAAAAAAAAAGGGGGGGGGGTACAGAAAGAGGCAAGAAAGCTTTAAACACCTGGAGGCTGTTACAGAAGAAGAAGGTAAAAAAACTACAACTGCAGGGGAATGAATGGGGCTAAAAAAATATAGCAAGTTCTAAAGTGCAGTCAAGACAGCGGAAAGTAGGTGGAGATTTAAAGAAGTTTAAAGAAAGCTGAATTTGTTGTTAACTCCAGCTGGTGGAGACAGCCGGCCTAGAAAATAAGGAACTGTTCTAGAGCCTTACGGTAACATTCATCATTGGTGGTTTCTTTGGCAGAAGTGTTTTGCCACTGGTGTTCGTGCCCTCTTGGAAATGCCGTTAAGATATTGACGAAAACGGTTTTCTAAGCGCAGTCCAGTCTCCCCTATTTACTTTATCGCAAGCGCTTGCACATAATGGCATAAGTAACATTGTGTGATGTGCAGGTGAAGCCCTCCTGAACTGATAACGTGGACTTAGGGAAGAAGATCTGGCTATCCTCAACAACAGACAGGCAAGTCATCTACGGCGACCGCAAAAAGTCTCGTCCTCTATAATGAGGTGACTTCTAACTAGTAGGTCCTTGAGGTTCTTGCCCCGTCTGTAGTCCACCGATGGGGGTTCCCAAAAAGTTCACGTGTACTTGCTCTGAGGAGATAGATATGACGAAACAATATCTCCTTAACTTCAAAACTATTGGGCTGATGCGTGAATATCAATTTCACTCTGTCAGAGTTGCGGGGGAGTTTAGGAGTGTGGCTTGTTGTCGCGAGATATGGCTGATGAGATTCCAAAATGAAGTGAGAACATGTTCTGGATAACCGCGTTGGAGGAAAAAATCCAACATTTTGTGAACTTGATCATAGAAATCAACATCCTCAGTACACAAACGTCGCAACCTAAGAAACTGAGAAAAAGGAATAAAGTCCTTACACGATCTGGGATGGGAGGAAGAGTACAAGAGATAGCTGTGAGGAGCGCCTGTAGGTTAATAGTAGTCTGAAGTGGTAAGTCCTGAAGGACAAATAATGACGGCAATGTCAAGAAAGTTGACAGAAGTTGTAGAGACATGAGAGGTGAAAGAAATAAAATGTTTGGATTTCTTAACAAAACTGACGAAGTTGTCAAGGTCTTCCCCTGGCATTGATGTGACCCCGATGCCATCAGCTATGCAGCGTCTATAGAATGCTGGAAAGGGGCCTCTATAAGATTCCGAAACCTTGTGCTTGAAATGGCCCATGAACAGACATGCATAGGTAGGGCCCATTTTGGTGCCCATGGCCACACCGCTAATCTGGCCGAAACACAGGCCATTGAATTCAAACGACTAGATTTCGAGGACAAGTCGTGTAAGATGCAGAATAGTGGAAGTAGGAATAGAGGGATGATGTCTTTAGTTAGAAAAGAACTCGATAGCCTGAAGTCCCTGCGGTCCATATATATCATGCATCTTGAACTGAAAACAGGCACCATGTTTAAGATCCAACTCTGACTATTCTAAGCCCACAGATTATACTGATATAAAAAGGAAGGAGTAGGGAAGGTATACAAAGTTGCGTGTTGTCACCCTGCTTGTTTAACTCGTCTACATAGAAAATATTCAGAGATATTAGTGAGATGCCACCAACAGTCACAAACCTCATACACGCATATGGCACACAGAGCTGCTAGCAAACAAATCTGAATGACGTACAGAAGTTTGTGACACACATAAACAACAAAAATCAAGAATATGGACTATAGTCCATAGATAATAATAGTAGAGAGACAAATGTCATGGCAATCAGCAGCGAAGAAAAAATCAACTGTAAACATAAGCATAAATGGAGAAACACTAGAACACGTGACAAACTCATAAATTCCCGATAGATGCCAACAGACGATGGGAACTTCCAACACGGAAAGCAGCAGAAGATTAGGACTGGCCAAATGTATGTTACATTTAACAAAATGTAACAAAATTTAACAAGATGAAAAAGTTCTTACGTCCAAACATACAGCAGAACAAACGAAGATGAGAATCATCAACCGTTATCTATGCTCCAGACTACTCTATGATATAGAATCATCAAACGTTATCTATGCTCCAGACTACTCTATGATATAGAATCATCAAACGTTATCTATGCTCCAGATTACTTTATGATGAGAATCATCAAACGGTATCTATATTACAGACTACTCTATGATGTAGAATCATCAAACGTTATCTATGCTCCAGACTACTTTATGATGTAGAATCATTTAATAAGAAAACATAAGAAGAAAATGGAGGCGCTTAAAATATGATATACAGAAGTACAGGAGGAATGTCACAGGCAGAAAAGAAAACAAACAAAGAAGTACTACATGAACTGAAAGTGAACAAGAAATAATGAATACGTTAAAACCAGACAGTTACAATAATTAGGTCATATCAAATGTAATACAATAATGAAAACCATACTAGACAGAAAAGTAGAGGAAAAAAGAGTAAGAGGTCAACAATGTTATAACCCGGTACTCAACATAAAAAATTGGACTGGAATGAGCAAGGCCAGGTGCATTGTGAAAATGAAGAACAGAACAAGCTGGAGGACCATTACAGCCAGGGCAGAGGGCAAAAGCTGATGATAATTATATCAATCAATCAATCAAGTGCCGCGTGGCGTAGGCGATCATTTCTCTCCACAATTCTCTGTCTTTAGACTTGATTATGAGATCCGCCGGTGACTTTCTTCCTAGCCCATCCAGTAACTTCTCTCTCTGTTTTCCTCTGTCTCTTTTTCTCTCAGTTTTTTCCAGTTGCCACAATGTGTTCCAGTTTTCCTCTTTTCAGAAAATGTTCTACAAATCTTGCTTGTCTGCCTCTGATCTTTGCTGTAATTTGCTTTTTAACTCCAGCCTCTCTTAAGACTTCTTCGTTTGTTTTCTTAGCTGTCCATGGTACCTTCAACATCCTTCTTATGAACTACATTTCCATGGCCTTCATTTCTCGCTGTACTCTCTTATTCATGGAATGAAAATAAAAACAAAATTGGCTCGATGTAACATTTAAGTACTCAGAATCTTGTTTCCAATGATATTGATCTGTTGGACAAAATGTTTCTCATTTTCTGGAATGCTGACTTGGCCTGAGCATGTCTGCTTTTTATTTCGTTGTGACAACACATTAGTTGTTATAATCGTTCCTAAGTACTTGAATCTATCAACTTGTTTCAGTTCTGTGCCATCGATGGTAATGCTACATTTTGGTGGTATTCTTTTCTTTGAGATGACCATCACTTCAGTCTTTTTTTTAAATTCAGGCTGAGACCTTTATTTTACTTTCACGAACCACAATGTCCAGAAGAGCCTGTAGCTCCCCTTCACTTTTGGCAATCAGAACTGTGTCGTTTGCATATGTTAAGTTGTTAAGGTTGTACCCGCCGACTGATATTCCTGGCAAGCTTTTTATATTTCTCATTATGCTTTCGCTGTACAAGAAAAAGAGGTCAGGAGATAGAACACATCTTTGTCTCACTCCCAATTTTATTTCTTGGAATGCTCCTATTTGGTTCTCAACCTTCATTGCTGCTGATTGCTGCCAGTTTATGTTTTTGATGATTTTCAGATCTTTCCTATCTATGTTGATGTCTTCCAGCATTCTTATAATTTCTGTGTGTCTCACTTTATCGAATGCTTTACACTAGTCTATAAAGCATAATTATAGGTCCGTCTTTACTTCTGTTGATCTTTCCATCAATATTATCAATATATATATATATAATATATATATATATATATATATATATTCATTCATTCCTTTGCATGTCCCTTGCGGAACTTTGCCTCCCAAACAGCACTCCTGTAGGCCTCTCGGTTGTGAGCAAGATGGCCTGCTGCTGCTGCATCCATTTCCAGATCATCAACGATGTCTTGCAGCCATCTTCGTTTCGGTCTTCCTCTCTTTCTTTTTCTCTCAGTTTTTTCCAGTTGCCACAATGTGTTCCAGTTTTCCTCTTTTCAGAAAATGTTCTACAAATCTTGCTTGTCTGCCTCTGATCTTTGCTGTAATTTGCTTTTTAACTCCAGCCTCTCTTAAGACTTCTTCGTTTGTTTTCTTAGCTGTCCATGGTACCTTCAACATCCTTCTTATGAACTACATTTCCATGGCCTTCATTTCTCGCTGTACTCTCTTATTCATGGAATGAAAATAAAAACAAAATTGGCTCGATGTAACATTTAAGTACTCAGAATCTTGTTTCCAATGATATTGATCTGTTGGACAAAATGTTTCTCATTTTCTGGAATGCTGACTTGGCCTGAGCATGTCTGCTTTTTATTTCGTTGTGACAACACATTAGTTGTTATAATCGTTCCTAAGTACTTGAATCTATCAACTTGTTTCAGTTCTGTGTCATCGATGGTAATGCTACATTTTGGTGGTATTCTTTTCTTTGAGATGACCATCACTTCAGTCTTTTTTTTAAATTCAGGCTGAGACCTTTATTTTACTTTCACGAACCACAATGTCCAGAAGAGCCTGTAGCTCCCCTTCACTTTTGGCAATCAGAACTGTGTCGTTTGCATATGTTAAGTTGTTAAGGTTGTACCCGCCGACTGATATTCCTGGCAAGCTTTTTATATTTCTCATTATGCTTTCGCTGTACAAGAAAAAGAGGTCAGGAGATAGAACACATCTTTGTCTCACTCCCAATTTTATTTCTTGGAATGCTCCTATTTGGTTCTCAACCTTCATTGCTGCTGATTGCTGCCAGTTTATGTTTTTGATGATTTTCAGATCTTTCCTATCTATGTTGATGTCTTCCAGCATTCTTATAATTTCTGTGTGTCTCACTTTATCGAATGCTTTACACTAGTCTATAAAGCATAATTATAGGTCCGTCTTTACTTCTGTTGATCTTTCCATCAATATTATCAATATATATATATATATATATATATATATATATATATATATTCATTCATTCCTTTGCATGTCCCTTGCGGAACTTTGCCTCCCAAACAGCACTCCTGTAGGCCTCTCGGTTGTGAGCAAGATGGCCTGCTGCTGCTGCATCCATTTCCAGATCATCAACGATGTCTTGCAGCCATCTTCGTTTCGGTCTTCCTCTCTTTCTTTTTCCCATTATGTATCCCTCCAATATGGTCTTCTCTAAATTATCATGACGTTTAATGTGGCCAAAATATTTAAGTTTTCTCTCTTTAATCCTCTTTACTAGCCAGCCTTCATCAATATTAAGCTCTTGCAGTATAGATATATTTGTTCGTTTTTGTGTCCACGATATTTGGAGAACTCTTCTATAGCATTTACATTCAAAGGCATTTATGTGCTTCTCAGCTGTTTTGTTATATATATATATATATATATATATATATATATATATATATGGCATTACTTGTGCATTTTCCTTCGACGAAGCCACACTTCAGCGATTTCTGGTTTTATTTTGCCCCTGACTCTTCTCGTGACAATACGAAGCAGGATTTTGGTAACATGGCTCATAAGACTAATGGTTTGATGATCTTTACATTCAACTGCACCTTGTTTCTTTGGTAGGGCAATGAAAACTGACTGCAAAAGGTCTGACGGGACATAATTACTGCTATTGATGTCGTTCAGCAATGTGGTAATTATTTCAATGCCAAGCTCTCCTAATGCTTCCAATTCTTCCTTGGTGATTTTATCTGGCCCTGTTGCTTTGTTGTTCCTCGTGTGTTTGATGGCTTCTTCCACTTCTGCTTTTAATATGGGAGGCCCTTCATTATCATTTCGTATATCTATTTCGCTTCTGTTGCACTCATAGAGTTCTCTAATGTGATAATTGTATACTGTTCAGAAAAAAAACGCAACACTACTGTAGTCGTAATGGACACCAAATTTCAAACTTGTATCAAAATTTTAATATTTCAATCTTGGCATGAAGAAACTTTAAGATCTTAACAATTAAATGATTTTCATTAAATTTGGTTTGGACTTTTATTCTTTGCGACCGAGGCCTCGGTTTCAGTAAGGTGTATGGCCTCCGCTGGCCTGATTCAGAGAACGACATCTCCTTGACATGGATCCGATTAGCCGTTGGATCTGTTGTTGTGGAATGGCTGCCCACTCTTTCCGCAGTGCAAGAGACAACTGTCGGAGATTTTCTGGTGCCACGTCTCGCTGGCATACTTGTCTGTTGAGTTCATGCCATAAGTTTTCTATTGGGTTCATGTCTGATGACATGGATGGCCATGGAATAGTCTGGACGTTATTGTCGGCGAGGAACTTGGTGGTGAGTTGTGCCACATGAGGTCGAGGGTTATCTTGCTGAAAAATCGACCCTGGTGCAGCCAGAGGTGGAAGGACGTCAGGACGAAGAATTTCAGCGACGTATCGTTGGCCATTCAGCCGTACTTCAATTTGCACCAGGTCACTTCTTCCCATGAAGTTGATCGTCCCCCACACGAGTACACCTCCACCACCATGTGAAGGAGCATTATCCATGCAGTTCTGGGCGTAGCTCTCATATACTCTGCGGTAAACTTTTCTCCGTCTATCGTGTCACTGGAGCAGAAAGAATGATTAGTCACTAAACCAAACCCTTCTCCAATCATTCGAAACGGTCCATTGACGACGCTGGTTCGCCCACTGCAGTCGGTTCTGGCGATGCCGGTCCGTAAGAACAGGACCTCTGTAGAGTCTTCTAGCCCAAAGATCAGCGTCGTGCAGTCGGTTCCTGACCGTTTGAACTAAAATTCGACGAGCTGCTGCCATTAACTGGTCAATTGAGGGCGCAGATGCAAATCAATTCCTGAGGTGACGCAGCCGTATGAAGCGGTCTTCGGCATCAGTTGTGACTATGAGGTCTTGCACTGCGCGGCCGGTCTGTAACTGAGCCAGTTTCTTGAAATCGCCTCCAAAAGGCGACTAATGGTACTTCTAACCACATTAAATTGTCTGGACGCTACATTTTGTGACTGTCCAGTCTGTAAACGTCCAATGATGATGAGTCGTCGTTCTGTAGTGAGATAAGCCATACTTGCGCATTGAATTTTCAAATGAATTGATTCGAGGAGCATCAATCTTTTATAGGCATTCAATAACATGGTCAATGAGTTTTGTGTTCAGTAAGTTTCACGGGATTCTCGTGAACCTGTCAGGAGTTATTGTCAAAAATGCTGTTTTGACTAGTGTCGCTTTTCTGTGCTCATGAATCATCTGCTGAGTACAGTTCAGGTCAGCGCGTGAAGTTGATGTCCAAGTGAACGTTTCAGGCAATTTGCCCTTGTCTGATCAGCAAATTTCAGTTTAAATCGCAACATCGTATTTGTTGCGTTTCTTTTTTTTTGAACAGTTTATATACACAAATACGCACACACGAACACGCACACCCGCATGCACACGAACACGCGCACAATATGCACACGCACACACATATACACGTACACACGCACATATACACGCACATACATACACATGCACGCACATGCGCACGCGCACACACACGCGCACACACACATACACACACGCACACACACATACACACACGCACACACATACGCACACGGATTCGCATACGCACATGCACGCACACATCCACTCACTTACACACATACACACACGCACACACATACGCACACGCAATCACATACGCACATGCACGCACACATCCACACACATATACACACATGCACACACGCACACACATATACACAAATTCACTTCACACGTACGCATATACACTCACACACGCATACACACATACACACCCATACATACATATATACACATACATACATGCATACATACACGCATACTTTATGTTAGAATCCACTGTGGTGAAGTCTTTATGTCAGAATCAAATGTGATGAAGTCTTTTTTAGATCTTTATGTCAGAATCAAATGTGATGAAGTCTTTTGTAGATCTTTATTTCACCACCCTTCAATTTTTTTTTTCACGCTCCCATTTTGATGTTCAAGAAATTCTGTTTTATTTTGTTACATCTTGCAGCTGTTGTTCGATCCGTGTTACACATCTTGCAGCTGTTGTTCGATCCGAGTTACACATCTTGCAACTGTTGTTCGATCCGAGTTACACATCTTGCAGCTGTTGTTCGATCCGTGTTACACATCTTGCAGCTGTTGTTCGATCCGTGTTACACATCTTGCAGCTGTTGTTCGATCCGAGTTACACATCTTGCAACTGTTGTTCGATCCGAGTTACACATCTTGCAGCTGTTGTTCGATCCATGTTACATATCTTGCAGCTGTTGTTCGATCTGTGTTACATCCCAGGCAATCTGCTCTCTGTTGTAGGTCTCTCTATCGGTGTCCCGTACTGGGACTGGACCCAAGAGTTGGATCACTTACCTGGTCTTGTCACTAACAGCATCATCCGTGACAGTGCTGGCGGCAAAACCCGCAAGAATCCCTGGTATCAAGGCCAGATCCGCGTAGGAGATCAAGTCTACCACACTGCCAGAGCAGTAGATGACAGGCTGTTCCAGCATGTAAGTAGCAGTTGTAACTATAGGCTGTTCCAGCATGTAAGTAGCAGTTGTAACTATAGGCTGTTCCAGCATGTAAGTAGCAGTTGTAACTATAGGCTGTTCCAGCATGTAAGTAGCAGTTGTAACTATAGGCTGTTCCAGCATGTAAGTAGCAGTCGTAACTATAGGCTGTTCCAGCATGTAAGTAGCAGTTGTAACTATAGGCTGTTCCAGCATGTAAGTAGCAGTTGTAACTATAGGCTGTTCCAGCATGTAAGTAGCAGTTGTAACTATAGGCTGTTCCAGCATGTAAGTAGCAGTTTAAATGACTGTTCTAACACGTGTTTAGCCGTCGTTAGAGTAGACTATTCAAACATGTAAAGAGCATGTGTTGTCATAACGCTATTTAAAATTCACGCAATGGCTGTGTCAACAGGCTGTTCAGTTCTTTAAGTAACATAAAAATTAGAGCGACTAAGACCGATTTACTCACATTAGATAATCGCTCCATAACAAAGAAATAGTCGAACACACCTAGTAAAGCATTCATGCGCCCACATTCAACTCGAGTGAAGCTTTAATAATGCAAAGATTATATTTGCTTGAATAGCATGTCTTTTCTATAATACACCGACGGCTGTGTGTACACTGTCTGCCTATCCTTTACACAAGAAAATAGTATCTGTTTTCAGAATCATTCTCTAGCACTAATAGTGGGGGGTACACATTTTGACACCTGTGTTGCCAGAACTGATCTACAATTCACTTTATGCTTCTGTAAAGGCAGTTTGTTACGTATTTGGTTACTCTTACGCTCTAATGTCAGTGGTGTAGTTGAGGCTCTGACTTATTTTCTTCACAGCTGAACATAGTTAGATCTACATCATTTAACTGTGATAAAAAATCTTAACAGATTTCTTCCAGGTCTTGTCTGAATGATTGACATTTCCGACAGGAATAAAGTACTGACACAACTTATGCAGTCTGTGGAGCAGGTGATAAAGTTCCAGTCTGGTGTCTGAATGTATAAAATAGGAAAAAAGTAGGAGCAGCTTTATTACTTAACGATTACAAAGTTGTGACGTTTCGGCGTCAGCCTTAATCATACAAAAACATACAGGACGAAGAAATAGAGAGAGAAGATAAAGTATAGATTCACATGAATACTAAAAAAAAAAAAAAGTCTGGTGTCTGATCTTCTGGCAGGTTGAACCAGGCCAGTACACGGACTTGTTTGAGCTCGTCCTCAACTCCTTCGAGTACAGCGACTTCTGCCAGTTCGAGGTCCAGTTTGAGGTAGCCCACAACTCCATCCACTCCTTGGTCGGAGGCAGGAAGAAGTACTCCTTGTCCAGCCTGGAGTACACGGTTTACGACCCAATCTTCTTCCTCCACCACTCCAACGTGGACAGACTGTTCATTATATACCATGAGATTCAAAAACTGTTAGGTCATCATGGTAAGATTATTTGTTTCGCTATCAACATTAAATTGGTGGTTGTTTTGATGTCGCTTTATTGCCTTCATATGCTGAAGTGGTAGAGAACTTGCTTCCAGCTAAATACCTTATGTGTGTGTGTGTGTGTGAGGGAGAGAGAGAGAGAGAGAGAGAGAGAGAGAGAGAGAGAAGGATATCTTTCTTAGAGTGATACTCAAGAAGTACTCACAAACTTAACAGTACAGTTGAGCATACTTTCCTAAGAAAACAGCTTCCACTTTTCCACACATTTAATTCTTCTTTCCTCCAAACGCTGAAGAATGATTCAGATTATTCACAAATAATTTTAAAAACAGTATCACTGGTGAATTTCAAAGCTGAAAATGTAACATAAAGAATGTCATGTAGTTTTTTTTTTTAAACTGATAATGAAAATAGCAAATATTGTAGCAGTATTGTAAGTTGAATGAGAAGAAGTTGAATTAGAAGAATGTTGCGAATCCCCTGGACAGCAAAAATAACTAATGAAGAATGTATGAGAAGAGCTGGAGAGACAAAAAAACCTTGTCAAAAAAATAAGAGAGAGACAACGTACTTTCAAACGACATGCAATGAGAAGAGGGGACATTGAAAATATTATAACAACAGGAAAAATAGAAGGAAGAAGATCAAGAGGAAGACCAAGAGAAATGATACTGGACAGTCTGACGGGATGGTGTGAGAGAAGATCACCAACTGAACTGATGGCCTGCATGAAGGATCGGGTACTCTGGAGAAGCATAATAGCCAACGCCAGTCGGCACGGCACCTAATGATGATGATTGTAAATTGAAGTTTTTTCCCAGTTTTACCAAGAGAAGGGAGGGAAATCTTTTCATTTTCAGAGGAGCTCTGAGTGAAAACAAGTTGTTCTATTTATCTGTAGCCACTATTGTCACAGAATTTCAGAATATCTCCATACCGGTAGATAAAAAAGAGAGAAACAGTGGTTAGATATAAAAGACACAGTGATAGATAGAAGAGGGAGAGAGAGAGATGAAAAAGAAGAACGTGATTTGTTGATGGACTTGAAGATTAGACTCTATTTTTGTCACCATGTAACCCTTACCCACTTTCTTTGTATTACGATGTAAATGTTTATGATTCGTTTTAGCTATGACTTTGACACAAATCTTCCTATGGTTCATGATCGAATGTTTCACACAATGGCTGCTGTAACTGGACAGAACAGTTTTCTCACTCTAACAAAACTGAAATACAACAAGGACAAAGCTTCGAGAAATTGTGCCTTCAACATACCTTTTAAGAAATTTTATTTCCTTCAGGCATCAAAGACAAAACAATTCTTTCTCAAAACTATAAGTATTACAATAGCAACTTGGACATGACACAACTTGTAACTTACAACTGTTAGTAGGATTAGTACAAGACAACCTAAGCCTGTAACATTCGCCAAGGAAGACACAGCCCTAAACATCTAAACAAATAATAATGCAGCATGATTAGCTTCATCAATAATTTGACTTCTTCTTATCTCATAATAATAAAATCAATGAAATTTTGCCCCAGTTTCGATCCAGGACTTATAGCACAAAACATATACAACTGACCAGTAACACGACATATATAACTGATCAGTAGCACATGACATATATAACTGATCAGTAGCACATGACATATATAACTGACCAGTAGCACATGACATATATAACTGATCAGTAGCACATGACATATATAACTGATCAGTAGCACATGACATATATAACTGATCAGTAGCACATGACATATATAACTGACCAGTAGCACATGACATATATAACTGATCAGTAGCACATGACATATATAACTGACCAGTAGCACGACATCTATAACTGATCAGTAGCACATGACAAATATAACTGACCAGTAACACGACATATATAACTGATCAGTAGCACATGACATATATAACTGACCAGTAACACGACATATATAACTGATCAGTAGCACATGACAAATATAACTGACCAGTAACACGACATATATAACTGATCAGTAGCACACGACATATATAACTGATCAGTAACACATGACATATATAACTGACCAGTAACACGACATATATAACTGATCAGTAGCACATGACATATATAACTGATCAGTAGCACATGACATATATAACTGACCAGTAACACGACATATATAACTTATCAGTAGCACATGACATATATAACTGATCAGTAACACGACATATATAACTGATCAGTAGCACATGACATATATAACTGATCAGTAGCACATGACATATATAACTGATCAGTAGCACATGACATATATAACTGTCCAGTAACACGACATACATAACTGATCAGTAGCACACGACATATATAACTGATCAGTAGCACACGACATCTATAACTGACCAGTAACACGACATATATAACTGATCAGTAGCACACGACATACATAACTGATCAGTAGCACACGACATACATAACTGATCAGTAGCACACGACATATATAACTGATCAGTAGCACACGACATCTATAACTGACCAGTAACACGACATATATAACTGATCAGTAGCACATGACATATATAACTGGCCAGTAGCACATGACATATATAACTGGCCAGTAACACGAGATATATAACTGACCAGTAACACGACATATATAACTGATCAGTAGCACACGACATATATAACTGATCAGTAGCACATGACATATATAACTGGTCAGTAGCACATGACATATATAACTGACCAGTAACACGACATATATAACTGATCAGTAGCACATGACATATATAACTGACCAGTAACACGACATATATAACTGACCAGTAACACGACATATATAACTGACCAGTAACACGACATATATAACTGGTCAGTAGCACACGACATATATAACTGATCAGTAACACGACATATATAACTGATCAGTAGCACACGACATATATAACTGGTCAGTAGCACACGACATATATAACTGATCAGTAACACGACATATATAACTGACCAGTAACACGACATATATAACTGATCAGTAGCACATGACATATATAACTGATCAGTAGCACATGACATATATAACTGGCCAGTAACACGACATATATAACTGATCAGTAGCACATGACATATATAACTGATCAGTAACACGACATATATAACTGGTCAGTAGCACATGACATATATAACTGACCAGTAACACGACATATATAACTGGTCAGTAGCACATGACATATATAACTGACCAGTAACACGACATATATAACTGACCAGTAACACATGACATAAATAACGGGTCAGTAGCACATGACATACAACTGGCCAGTATCACATGACATATATAACGGGTCAGTAGCACATGACATATATAACTGACCAGTAACACATGACATAAATAACTGACCAGTAACACATGACATAAATAACTGACCAGTAACACATGACATAAATAACTGGCCAGTAACACATGACATAACTGGTAAGTAGCACATGACATATATAACTGGCCAGTAACACTTAACATATATAACTGGCCAGTAATACATATAGATTTTCTTTTATTTCTGCTAAATTCAGCTTGTGTGCGCGTTTTTCCAAATATGCTTGTTGCTAGAAAAATGAAAAAAATATGTTAGTCAAGGACGTGTATATAGGTCATCAAAACATGGCCAGGCTTCCCGGAAGGCAAGGGGAAGCAATAGCGCATCATTTTCCGTCCGGCCTCCCATGCGTACAGCGATAACAAGATGGAGGGCGACTACCAAGAAGAATGAACGGATCCAGAAATGTCTTGAACTTTGGCACTGCACCAGCAGATCCTGATGGTTTATTTTTTCGCGTTTGGTGGCTGGTGATGAGTCAAGGTTTCACTGTCATGCACAGGAGACCAAGCAACATTCGATGCAGTGGAGACACAAAGGAAGTCCCACACTCAAGAAATTTCCTGCAGCTCCTTCACCACTGAAGCAGATGGCTACGGTATTTTGGGATGACCCTTCACTGACTGGCTTCCACAGGTGATGACAACCAACAATGCATATTACTGCCAGTCACTGCGAAGTTTACGCCGCAGAATCCAACAGCAACGTAAGGGAAAGTGGTCCCGTCACATGTTGCTCCTGCATGACAGTGCACGATCACACACGAGCTGTGAAACTGTTTCTGAGTTGGAGTACTTAGGATGGACCATGCTGCCACATCCACCATATTCTCCCGACCGTGCTCCTAATGACTGTGCACTGTCTGATGCTATGAAGAAGCCGCTGAGTTGCCAAAGATTAATAGATAATGCACTGCTAGAGGCTATCCGTCACTGGGTGTTGTAACAGAATTCTTTTAATTCTGTTCTTTACTCTACTTAAGGGATATAATTCATGGTAAATTTGGTATTTCGACTAACTGATTAAATCGCTGATTTAATTATGACGTAGTTTGTTGGTGTAAAATATTGTCATTCTTGACACTTTAAAAAAGCCTGAGATTTATGATCATGTTTGATAAACTTTACCTTGACATGTTTTTTTTTTACTCAAGCTTAGTTAAGACCTTGGAAAATCTCGGGGAGTAACGAATTTTATCCTGACATGTTTTTATTAAAGTTAAATTTGGAATCTCCAGTTAGTTTTTCACTGATCATTTGAAATCCCGAGATTTTGATTGAACTTTCTCTAGACTTGTTTTTATGGCTAGCTAAAATTAGATTGTTTTTCAGAGAATAGTCCAAGGTCTTACACATGCGATTTTCAAAATTTAGACTTTCTCGTAGACGAATGTTCACGAAAATAGGAAAGTAGAAATTGATGATATTTAAGCGCTGAATTTTTACGTAGGATTTTATTGATTGTTGTTTAAACGGAGATCAGAAGATGGGATTTAGGAAAGAAATGTGAAAATCATTGCGATTAGTGATTGAGTTGTGTGATTATATTGACTGAATGAATGAATGAATAATCTTTATTTTTCAAGGGTAAAGAATTGGGCACGCAGGCCCGTCTTACATTCTGCCCTTCATCACTCCATCTTTCATTCAGTGAGATTTTTTATAGATAATTGAGAGATTTGATGTAATTATGGGTTAGAAAGTGTTCTAGGATATTCTTTAGTAATTTGTGATGGAATGTGAGTTGAGTTTTCCTTCCATGGATCCAGGGATGTTTACTTGTAACTGAAGAATGTAACAATAGTTCTTTTGAAGCATTGTAGGACTTATAAAGTCCGATGCTTGTGTTATTTTCTTACAGATCCATGGAAAGGGTTCTTGTGAGAATATAAGTTGGCATTTATGTCCATTCATGACATAAATAACTGGCCAGTAACACATGACATAAATAACTGGCCAGTAACACATGACATAAATAACTGACCAGTAACACATGACATAAATAACTGACCAGTAACACATGACATAAATAACTGACCAGTAACACATGACATAAATAACTGGCCAGTAACACATGACATAACTGGTAAGTAGCACATGACATATATAACTGGCCAGTAACACTTAACATATATAACTGGCCAGTAATACATATAGATTTTCTTTTATTTCTGCTAAATTCAGCTTGTGTGCGCGTTTTTCCAAATATGCTTGTTGCTAGAAAAATGAAAAAAATATGTTAGTCAAGGACGTGTATATAGGTCATCAAAACATGGCCAGGCTTCCCGGAAGGCAAGGGGAAGCAATAGCGCATCATTTTCCGTCCGGCCTCCCATGCGTACAGCGATAACAAGATGGAGGGCGACTACCAAGAAGAATGAACGGATCCAGAAATGTCTTGAACTTTGGCACTGCACCAGCAGATCCTGATGGTTTATTTTTTCGCGTTTGGTGGCTGGTGATGAGTCAAGGTTTCACTGTCATGCACAGGAGACCAAGCAACATTCGATGCAGTGGAGACACAAAGGAAGTCCCACACTCAAGAAATTTCCTGCAGCTCCTTCACCACTGAAGCAGATGGCTACGGTATTTTGGGATGACCCTTCACTGACTGGCTTCCACAGGTGATGACAACCAACAATGCATATTACTGCCAGTCACTGCGAAGTTTACGCCGCAGAATCCAACAGCAACGTAAGGGAAAGTGGTCCCGTCACATGTTGCTCCTGCATGACAGTGCACGATCACACACGAGCTGTGAAACTGTTTCTGAGTTGGAGTACTTAGGATGGACCATGCTGCCACATCCACCATATTCTCCCGACCGTGCTCCTAATGACTGTGCACTGTCTGATGCTATGAAGAAGCCGCTGAGTTGCCAAAGATTAATAGATAATGCACTGCTAGAGGCTATCCGTCACTGGGTGTTGTAACAGAATTCTTTTAATTCTGTTCTTTACTCTACTTAAGGGATATAATTCATGGTAAATTTGGTATTTCGACTAACTGATTAAATCGCTGATTTAATTATGACGTAGTTTGTTGGTGTAAAATATTGTCATTCTTGACACTTTAAAAAAGCCTGAGATTTATGATCATGTTTGATAAACTTTACCTTGACATGTTTTTTTTTTACTCAAGCTTAGTTAAGACCTTGGAAAATCTCGGGGAGTAACGAATTTTATCCTGACATGTTTTTATTAAAGTTAAATTTGGAATCTCCAGTTAGTTTTTCACTGATCATTTGAAATCCCGAGATTTTGATTGAACTTTCTCTAGACTTGTTTTTATGGCTAGCTAAAATTAGATTGTTTTTCAGAGAATAGTCCAAGGTCTTACACATGCGATTTTCAAAATTTAGACTTTCTCGTAGACGAATGTTCACGAAAATAGGAAAGTAGAAATTGATGATATTTAAGCGCTGAATTTTTACGTAGGATTTTATTGATTGTTGTTTAAACGGAGATCAGAAGATGGGATTTAGGAAAGAAATGTGAAAATCATTGCGATTAGTGATTGAGTTGTGTGATTATATTGACTGAATGAATGAATGAATAATCTTTATTTTTCAAGGGTAAAGAATTGGGCACGCAGGCCCGTCTTACATTCTGCCCTTCATCACTCCATCTTTCATTCAGTGAGATTTTTTATAGATAATTGAGAGATTTGATGTAATTATGGGTTAGAAAGTGTTCTAGGATATTCTTTAGTAATTTGTGATGGAATGTGAGTTGAGTTTTCCTTCCATGGATCCAGGGATGTTTACTTGTAACTGAAGAATGTAACAATAGTTCTTTTGAAGCATTGTAGGACTTATAAAGTCCGATGCTTGTGTTATTTTCTTACAGATCCATGGAAAGGGTTCTTGTGAGAATATAAGTTGGCATTTATGTCCATTCATGCTGTATGTCTGGCAGTTGGTCTGAGTGTGAGTGATTTTCCTAGTTCTGTATATCGTTGTCTTGGTGTTTCGGCATGGAATTTTGGATTTTAACATGTATTGCAAGGCAAAGTATATTTATATTTTATTCCTTATCTGTACTCTTAATTTCCATGCTTATTATGTCGTGGCCGTTGAAAGTTGTGCCTAGACATTATGTTTCTGCTTTCCTGATGGTCATATCTCCAACATTTATATAAACTGGATCATTCAGCTCCTGGTCTCTTGATATATTCATATACTCTTATCTTGGTTAATGGTCAAGCCCACTTTTGAGTGCTACATCTCTCAGGTGTATGCAAGTATTGGTGACGTCTTGCATAGTTCCCCCCTCTCCCCACCAAACTAAGCCGATATCGTCGGTATATCCTTGTATTTTCACTTGTTCTTCTGTATCGCTTTCTTCTTTCACTTTTCTGATTATCTTATCTAACACTTGGCTGAAAAATAATGAGGATAATGTATCCTGCTGTTTTAAACCAGTTTTTACATAGAAATATACCATATTATGACATGTTCAGAATCTTCACATTTGCTGTTTGTCGTCATAGTTCACATTTGTGAATATGTTTTTAACAGTCGAGGAAAACACAGCTGAAATATGCCACATTCAAAAGTTTTTTGAACGCATGGAGCCTTTCAGTCGGGACTCGAACCCATTCCCTCTCACCAAGATGAACAGCTCCCCCAGCAAGGCCTGGATTCACACCCAGTTTGGATTCAGGTAAATCAGTTCTGTGAACAGCGATAAAAAGCTACTAATTTCAGAAAGTCTGAATTCTACAGAGATGCACATTGCGCTTTATTTCGAGAATACATTATATGTCCACTTTTAAGTGTGCAACTGTGGTCTGTGCCGACTTGTAGATGCGAACTGATCGATTCTTATCACGTAAAGTTTTCTCTTGTTTTAGAAGTGTGGCATTCTTTTCAAATGCTCTTTGCTCATTTGTTTCAGGTTGTCACTGAAGTTCATTCTGAACATCTAAGAACAGACTGAAATTAGTTTGTGTATTTGTAAATGAACAAGAAATGGACATTTCAGACACAGAACATTCTTTTTATGCAGGTACGATTCTCTGAAACTGAATGGTCTGGACACACCAGCGATGGTCAGTCTGATCAAAGAGAGACAGTCACATGACCGTGTCTTCGCAGTCTTCAGGCTCCACAATATCTGGTCGTCTGCAAACATCAGGGTCAAGGTAAGAGATAAATATTCAAATATAAACAATTTTTATCTGAGTTTCTTAAATGCTGAAACATCTGCTAGTCCGCCAAATATTGCAGTTAAGTGTTATTTTCAAACGCTGATACTTCGTCTAGTTCACTGGACATTGCAGCAGCTATTAGTTCTTCAGAGAGTGGACACAACTCATGAAAAAACACTGAAACTTCTTATAGTTCACTGCACATTTCAGCAGTTTAAAAATTGTTTTATTCTGAAAACAATTCATGAAAAACACCGAAAAACATAAGCTGAAGAAAACATGGAAATAAATTAGAATAGAGTGAACAGTATCACCCCATTAAAAAATTTCAAAGAAAAAAAACTAATGCAATCGAATAAAATTTGTTAAAAAAACAGTTTAGATGTATCTATTTCTGAGGTTATATAATTACTCTTTTATGCCGACATGTCACAAGTTTGCGTGGTTCATCACTTAATTATGCCAAAAAAAAAAACCCCAAACATTCCGGATGTTATTTTTTTTTAATCACTAAGGTTTACCTAGGGTTAGCAGGGTAGGGACAACCTTTATCAAAGGAGAAGTAAGACGCCTCCTTACCTCCTTCAGTCTATGGGACACCCTTGGGCAAGGTGGAGTACCCGTATAAGCTCCCCGATCAGGGAGACGTGAAGCCATGGGAGCAGGTGGTGGATGGAATGGGAGAGCACCCGACAGATAATGTTGGTTATGGTCACCATTCTATGATGGTAGGCAGATGATTTCTATGTAGGGACAATGGCTACGATCACTGACTAGTACAGTCACTCCCCAGAAGGAAAGCAATGGTAAACTATCTTCTGGAAATATACCAAGAAACCCAAGCAGCAACATAGAAGGTCAGATAGAAAAAAGATCTGGGGCGAATCCCACAGGCCAGATAGATCTAATTTTACAACTGGGGAAGAGTGTGAGACAGAGGTCAGTGCTAGTAATTGTGATGACAGACAAAATCCTGACGGTGTTACTAAGGAAAACCCCTGCATCAAACTAAAAAGAAAAATAAGAGTAGGAACATGGAATGTGAGAAATATGTGAGGTAAGGTAAAATTCCCGTTTCCATGCCATTAAGGCATATTGGGGAAAACCGTGTTAGGCCCGTATTTTGAGGGAAAGTATCAAATAATAAGTGACGAGATGAAAAGAACGGGGATACACATTTTGGGAATCTGCGATCATTGATGGAAAGGATCAGGACACTTCAAGAGCAAGAATGATAATACCTTTATATACTCGGTTGAGAATTAGGAGGAAAGAATAGAGTGGCTTTTCACATGGACAAATCAACATCAAAAGCATTAATAGGTTACAATCCAGTAAGTGACAGAATCCTCAAATTCAGACATAATGGCACTCCTAGAAATGTAACAATTATCCAGATATATGAAGCAGAAGAAGAGGAAGTAGAAGACTTTTATAACACACTGCAAACGACTATAGACCAGGTACGGAAAATGATAGTATATTAATAATTCATTCATTCATTCATTTGCATGTCCCTTGCGGAACTTTGCTTCCCTAGCAGCACTCCTGTAGACCTCTCGGTTGTGAGCAAGATGGCCTGCTGCTGATGCACCCATATCAATAATAGGGGATTTTAATGCAAAGACTGGTACAGAAAGAACAGAAGATGAGGGACATTTTGTGGAGAAATTTAGCATAGGACATAGAAATGAGGCAGATGACAATCTAATGGCATTTTACGTGGAAAATGAGTTAATGATCACTAACACACTTTTTAAACAACATCCAAGAAGACTTTACACATGGACATTACCTGATGGGAAAACCAAGAATCAAATAGATTACATTTTAGTGCAAAGAAGGTGGAGATCAAGTATAACATCAGCAAAAACTTTACCAGGTGCTGTTTGTGACACAGACCATGAGTTATTAATAGCAAACATGAAGATAAAGATGAAAAAGACAGTTATGGGATCAAGACAACTTCAAGTTGATCTTACAAAAATTCTAGAACAATACAGTATAGAAGTGAAGAACCGTTTCGAAATCCTGATGACTGTACAGGAGGAGATGACACTAGATGAACTGGCTAAGTATACCAAAGATATATTAATAACAACAGCTAAAGATGTGGTTCCAGTAAAGAAAGCACAAACGAATCGATGGATTCCAACAGGCACACTAGAACTGATAAAACAGTGTAGAGAAATGAAGATGCACTGGAAAGTGACAAACAACAACAAAGAGGAATATAAATCTTTAACAAAAGAACTAAGAAGAAACATAAGAAAAGATAAAAAACAATACATACAAGATTGTTGTGAATGAATAGAAGGACATCAGAAGTGTGGAAGAGATAGTGAAATGTTTAAAGAAATGAAGACATTGACAAGAAGTGTCACACCTAAACTAAATGTAATTTGTGATGAGACGGGGAATACCTTGACAGAGACAGAGGAAATTCTAGAAAGATGGAAGGAATATTGCAGAGGAATGCATGAAACAGCTGACTGTGGAAACAGAAATCAACAGTGTGAATTATTATTGGAGGAGAAAGAACCCAAACCAACAATATAAGAAGTTTCATAGGCAATAAAGAATCTGAAAAATGGTAAATCACCAGGATGTGATGAGATAACAGCTGAACTTATTAAAGCAGGAGGACAGAAATGTGCAACAATCTATCATGCACTATGTAAAAAGATATGTCATTCAGGTATTTGGCCAAAAGAATGGAGAAAACCTGAATTCACACCACTGTCAAAAAAGGGTAACTTGAAATTATGCACAAACTACAGAACTGTTGGACTGATTAGTCATGCCAGTAAAATTCTATTAAAAATCTTAATTGGTAGACTTCGAAAGAAAATAGAAGAAGAAGTCAATATGGTCCAAGCTGGTTTCAGGGAAGGAAGACGATCAAGAGATCATATACTCAATATAAGATTAATAATAGAGAAATGCAGAGAATTTAATGTGAATCTATATTTATCTTTTATAGACTACTCAAAGGCTTTTTATTGTGTACAACACCAGAAACTTTGGGAAATAATGGAAAAAATGGGATTTCCAACACATTTGATACAATTAATATCACTGCTATAACTAGACCACCAGGCAGCAGTAAAAATAAATGGTGAAACAACAATTTGGTTTGACTTAAAACAAGGGGTCCATCAGGAGTGTATATTGCCTTACTTATTTAACTTGTATACTGAAAATATAATGAGGAATGTTAGAGAAGATGTAGACAATGAATATTACGATGCCATAACAATTGGAGGTTATGAAATACCAGAGATTAGATATGGTGATGACACAGTATTATTGTCCACAACACAAAAAGGAGTGGAAAAACTAATTATGTCAGTCTGTAAGCACAGTGAAGAGCAAAACCTCTATCTTAATGCGAAGAAAACTAAATTGATGACAACTAACAAAACAAATAAGGCAACTGAAATATGCATCAATGAGGAAAAATTGGAAGAAGTGGAGAGTTCTGAATATCTTGGGTCACTTCTTACATCTTACATTCTTCCCATGCCATTAAATGTTACATAGGGCATGCATAGTTGTTTGCCAAGTTTTCCTGTCCTTGACAAGTCTTTCAACCTCGTCAAGGGATGTTATGTTCACTAAACTGGCTTCTCTTAACAATGTCCTCTTTAGAGTTTCACACGGTCAGCCTCTTTTTCTTCAGCCTATTGTCCTCCACTTTAAAGCTTGTTTTGGTATACTCTGATTGTTTCTTCTCATCACATGGCCTACATATGTCCATCTTTTTCTGATCATCCCTGAGACAGGTTGTGTTTGCCCATCTATCTTATCTCTGCATTGTTCTTGAATTCATTCCACTTTATATCAAATATTTTCCTTAGGCATTTGTTTTCAAAAGAGTCTAATTTCTTGTCTAAGAGTCTAATTTCTTGTCTATTTCTTTAGTTGATTTCCAGCTTTCGCATGCATAAATGAGGGTGGATATCACATTTCAATTGAATAATATCTTGGATCACTACTAACTAATAATGAAGATACAATGAGGGAAATTAAAAGGAGGACATCTATCGCTCTTCAAAAAGTAAAACAACTAAAGAAGCTATGGAGAGGAACAGAGAGAACTACAAAAATAAGATTTTTAAGTGCATGCATCTTTCTCATTGCAACATATGCCTGTGAGACCTGGGCACTTAACAAAATACCTGGGAAACATGTAAATGCCTTTGAATGTAAATGCTACAGAAGAGTTCTTCAAATATCATGGACACAAAAAAGAACAAATATATCCATACCACAAGAACTTAACTCTTTGTATACTGGGTGTGTTTCCCTCAAAAGACCAAAGGGGGTAAATTTCACAATGTGAAATGGGATGGTTGTCACATTTAAAAGAATGACAAAGGCATAATCTGATCTGTAGTATGAAGTATTCTACCTTATTTTGAAGAAGAAAAAATGTATTTTGTTTTTCAAATAAAATTTTTACCATTTTGTTAGTATACAACAAAAAAAAAGAGCTAAGAACTGAGAAGAAAGAATGGAAAATGAAGTAATAAAATAAATTTTTTGTCACTTACCCATCAAGTTAATCCACTGTAGTTGGTCATATAATTCCATAATGATTAAAAATGTACACAAACATCTGTTCTTTAACATATCTTACAAAATTTACATGAAAATATGCACTAGTTATGCATTCACAGCAAACTAAAAACACCAAGTGGGTAGGTAATATTTACATGAAAACAAGTGGGCGGTCGTTGACTAATATTTACCAGAAAACAGGCCATTGTGTTTTGGTTTTTGTTTTTTTTTTAAATTTGAAGCATTCTACAACATTTAATTTTTTAAATTACACAATCTCCAGCATTAATTGTTGTGATATTACAGCTAGTACTAGCAAAAAGCTGAGAAGTAGTATCACCAGCTACCCTTCTAACACATTTTGCTGCTGGACCAAAAAAAACACAAAAAATTCTTTCAATCACTGCCACGTGTGCCGAAAATTTACAATTTCTACTACTACATTCTCTACACCACAGTCTAGACAATTTTAAATTAAATTATGAGCTTGTAATGCAGAAATATGCTGCTCTGGACGAAAGAAACTAGCACTGGAAGCCATATTTGTTGATAAACAAAGGCCTAGCGACGATAAACTTTGAAAAACTGGCTTTAAATGAACAAAGAATCGCTCTGTTTCCTGCTCAAACCACGCGCTTAATGTAGACAACTGAATTCCGGAAGGAAGTCAACTGCTGGTTTTAAGATACTTTGATTATTTTCAAAATTAGAGAGCTACAAACCATCATCTATAAGTAGTTCGTAATAGGGATATAACCACGCAGTATGCGTGTCCAAATACCCAAAGACTTAATACTGAGAAAGGCTGGCTAGTAAAGAGGATTAAACAAAAATAACTTAAATATTTTGGACACATTAAACGCCATGAGAATCTAGAGAAGAACTCTTGGAAGGATACATAATGGGAAAAAGAAAGAGAGGAAGACCAAGGCGAAAATGGTTGCAAGACATTGTTGATGATCTGCAAATGGATGCATCAGCAGCAGGGAATCTTGCTCACAACCAAGAGACTTACAGGAGTGCTGTTAGGGATGCAAAGTTCTGCAAGGGACATGTAAATGACTGACTGAAGACTTACCTGATGTTTCTCATTTCTTCATCTCATAAGATCTCCAGCGTGTCAGAATCCCCAGGTGAGCATGCTGAATCAAGTAAACTACTTGCAGTCTTCCATGGATGTTCCAGGTGAGCACCTGAAGAAACAGCACGGAGCTTGAGCAACACGTTTTTGATAAGTTTCATTTTGATCTGCGCTGAGCAGGTGCTGTGATGCGTTTGAGCCACGTTTCCTTTCTCCCCCCCCGCAAGTTTCCAAATTGAAGAGAGTAGATTCCATGTGGATACCGAGAATAGCATTAAATTTCTCAACTTTCAACCAGAAAATTCCAAATAAGGTAACATTTTTAAGGTTTCTCTAGTAACTCCAAATTCTGAAATGCCAGAGAAGAATTACGCCATCAAATGATAAGATCTGCGAAGGCCGAAACAACAACTGCATGTCTGCAATGAATGAGATTAAAACTCTTGGTGCACTTTCTTGCTACTTATACATGTAATCTTGAAGTTGCATGTAAGTGATTCTGCACACAGATGTTTCATAGTTTCACACAAGACCTCAAACTTTTATGTACAAAAAACATTTCAGTGTTACTGAAAACTTACACAACTTTCTGTCAGGTCTGTCCCGGTGCTGTCAATGATGATCATTACACGGAAGAGCACTGTGAACATTCAGGTGACTTCTTCATTCTGGGCGGTGCCATCGAGATGCCCTGGGCCTACAATCGACCCTACTACTTTGAAATCACAAAAACTCTTCTAAAACTGAATATCCCATTGGACAGTGGTCAGTACCACGTGGAGGCAGACATTTTCCATGTCAATGGGACCCAACTGCCATCCGATGCACTTCCACATCCTTTTGTCCATTTCAGGCCAGCTGTTGGCTCTACTGATCGTAAGTTTGTTTCCTACAAAAAACAGTGAGTAGTACTGTTTCATTAAAGATATAAATAAAAGCTAATGTGACACCAGGACATTGGAAAGTTTTTCCTTCACATTATAGTCAGTGTGTGAGCTATTCACTTAATATATTTATAGTCAGTGTGTGAGCTATTCACTTAACATATTTATAGTTGGTGTGTGAGCTATTCACTTAACATATTTATAGTTGGTGTGTGAGCTATCCACTTAACATATTTATAGCCGTGTGTGAGCTATCGGTATTAATGGAGCTATCCATATATTTATCTCAGATTGCCTCTTCATAATCCACAGCTCAGCGCATGGCATGTCAAACATTCTTTTTGTTTATTCTAAAGATTCTATTCTGCTCTCATGTGGCATGAAAGTCATGGCATGTCAAACATTCTGTTTGTTTATTCTAAAGATTCTATTCTGCTCTCATGTGGCATGAAAGTCACGTATAGTACGATGTTAGTTTGTTATTTGGTCTCAACAAAATGTCCTAACAACTTTTGTTTTTAGATCACAAGTACATGTAGATATTTCCATGACAGTTCTTGTTAGTTTTTTCTCTGGTTACCTTAAACTGTACACACACTTCCTCCACAGCTCCCATTGTACACAACGAAGAAGAAGATCTCCACCGGGGCGTGGCAGTTCGTAAAAATGTTGACCGACTAACTCAAGAAGAGATTTTCCAGCTCAGGAAAGCTCTGGAAAAATTCCAGGTAGTCTAGATCAACATGGCAGTTTTCTTTGCCAGCAAAACGTTAGCACTGAACAGAGAAAAATGAGTACTGGGATGTAGAGCAAGCGGTGAATGTAATACTGAAAATGCGCAGTAGGCGGTGAATGTAATAGTGGGAACGTGCAGTAAGCAGTGAATGTAATACTGAGAATGTGTAGTAATCAGTGAATGTAATACTGAGATTGTGTAGTAATCAGTGAATGTAATAGTGGGAACGTAAAGTGAGAGAAGTGAATATATTACTGAGGACATGCAATGAGCAGTAAATATAAGCCTGGGGACATGTAGTCAGTTGTGTGGTGTAAGACTGGATACGTGCATTTGGTAGTGAGTGTAAGATTGAGGATGTACAGTGAGTACTGAATGTAAGACTGTTTTCATTTGATAGCTGGAAGTTATAGAGTCACTGAACAACTGGCAGATGTTCATTACACACACAGAATGATGAAGATGTTTATTTCACTCAAAAAGGAAATGAAGAAATTAAATTAATTCACATAAAATGACTAAAGAAGTTAATTTCATGCCACATTATTGCTGAAAATGTTCCTTTCATTCACATAAAATAACCGAAGACATTTTTTTCTTTCACCAACAGAATGATCAAAGATGTTATTTTCATTAAAAGAATTTCTGAAGATGTTAATTTCACCCACAGAATGATCAAAGACATTATTTTCATCCACATAATGATCAAAGACATTATTTTCACCCACAGAATGATCAAAGACATTATTTTCATCCACAGAATGATCAAAACATTATTTTCATCCACAGAATGATCAAAGACATTATTTTCATCCACATAATGATCAAAGACATTATTTTCACCCACAGAATGATCAAAGACATTATTTTCATCCACAGAATGACCGAAGTGTGGATGGATATCAAGCTATTGCTGAGTTCCACGGGGACCCAGGAAAGTGTCCCAACCCCTTCGCCAAGACAAGGTTTGCGTGCTGCGTCCATGGCAGTCCCACATTTCCTCATTGGCACAGGCTGATAGTTATCCAGGTTAGAGTTTGACCACAAATATCACTTTTTTCATGTATTTAAAAAGAACAAATATATCCATACTGCAAGAACTTACTGCTGAAGAAGGTTGGCTAGTAAAGAGGATTAAACAGAGAAAACTTAAATATTTTGAACATATTAAACGTCATGATAATTTAGAGAAGACCGTCTTGGAAGGGTGAATAATGGAAAAAAGAAAGAGGAAGACCATGGTGAAGATGGCTGCATGACGTCATTGATGATCTGCAAATGGATGCATCAGCTGCAGGCCATCTTGCTTACAACCGAGAGGCCTACAGGAGAGCTGTTAGGGAGGCAAAGTTCTGCGAGGGACATGCAAATGACTGACCAACCCTTTCAAAATAATGATAGGAAAGATCTTTTTAAATACAAAATTTCTTTTATGACCAAATTTTTCATTAAAAAATTTGCTTATTGTATCAGTCTCATCAAGGGTTCTAGAAATGTTTATGTTGGCTCTGCTAGATGAAGACAATCTGTCAAGAGATTTTCTGACACTGTGGGTTTAAGAAGCTGTCTACTTTAGATTTAATCACACTGTGGGTTTAAGAAGCTGTCTAATTTAGATCTAATCACACTGTGGGTTTAATAAGCTGCCTAAATTCATTCATTCATTCATTCATTTGCATGTCCCTTGTGGAACTTTGCCTCCATAACAGCACTCTTGTAGGCCTCTCGGTTGTGAGCAAGATGGCCTGCTGCTGTTGCATCCATTTCCAGATCGTCAACGATGTCTTGCAGCCATCTTCGTCTTGGTCTTCCTCTTTTTCTTTTTCCCATTATGTATCCTTCCAATACGGTCTTCTCTAAATTATCATGACGTTTAATGTGTCCAAAATATTTCAGTTTTCTCTCTTTAATCCTCTTCACTAGCCAGCCTTCTTCAATATTAAGCTCTTGTAGTATAGATATACTGCCTAAATTAGATTTTCTATTATTTTGCAGGTCGAAGATGCTCTCAGACGACGTGGGTCTCCTGTTGGTGTCCCATACTGGGACTGGACAAAACCTGGCACAACCGTCCCTGCTCTGGCTAACGATGAGAAATACAAAGACCCTGTCACGTAGGTCAAGTTTAGTTGTCAAACTTCTTTTAACTGACAACAGGTTTTAGTGCTTGCGTCTCTCCCATAGATTTAATGAACACATTCGTAGCACATTAATATAGTCTGTCTTTCATAAAATTACAAATGATAAAATATAAAATAATTTGCTTGAGAAAATGATATTATCAAATTCCTTTTTCTCCCTTGACAACTTGAGAAAAAAAAGATATTATCAAAGTTCTCTTTCTCCCTGATAACTTCAGAAAATGATATTATCAAAGTTTTCTTTCTCTCTAACAGCTTGAGAACATCTTCTTCTTCTTCTTCATTCGCATTGTCTTTCTATACCTGCAGTCCTGTCTCTTGGATAAATTTCACTGTTTTTTGTAATTCATGTATGGAACCGTAGAGCTTATCTTCTTTAGTGGTTTCACTGGGCCAGTAATTATTTCTCAGTGTTTCATAGTTGGTGCAGTTCTGGAGGATATGTTCCACAGTTTGAGGCACCTGGGCACATGTACATAGATTACTAGTACCAACCTTAAACTTTGTATATATATGACTTCGGAGTCGGCTGTGTCCTGTTCGGAGACGGAAGATGGTGACTTGTTCCTTTCTGTTTAGCATGTGATAGTCATCATGTGGTGGTGTTTGTGGCTTCCTGTAGGTTTTTATCATGCTTTTCATCTGATTATAGGTGATTGGTATGTCTGGTTGCTCCATTTCAGTGCCCTCTTTGGCCAGATGGTCAGCTTTCTCATTGCCTGGTATCCCACAGTGGGAGGGAATCCATTGCAAAGTGACTCCATGTTGTAAGCCAATTTTTGACAAGGCATCCTTGAGGTCTGGTAGTTTGATGCACTCAAGAGCTTCCTGTACTGATCTTGCATCTGTGAGAATTACTACAGGACATGTATCAATTCTGGAGTCTGATAGTTTTTCAACTGCAGCAATAATTCCCCTAACTTTTGCATCAAAGTTGTTGCAGTATTTTCCAGTGGGTATGGAAATCTTGTCAGTGGTGTTGTTTGGATATTCAATCTGTGCTCCTGCCCCTCCATTCTTTATGGCATTGTGTGCAGATCCGTCTGTATACAAGCTTGAGAACATGATATTATCAAAGTTCTCTTTATCCCTGACAACTTGAGAAAATTATGTTATCAAAGTTCTCTTTCTCCCTGACAAGTTGAGAAAACGATGTTATCAAAGTTCTCTTTCTCCCTGACAAATTGAGAAAATGATGTAATCAAAGTTCTCTTTCTCCCTGACAAGTTGAGAAAACGATGTTATCAAAGTTCTCTTTCTCCCTGACAACTTGAAAAAATGATGTTATCAAAGTTTCTCTTTCTCCCTGACAACTTAACAGCGGCAAAGAACATCACAACCCATTCCACGATGCTGAGATCGCTTTTCTAGGTCAAGACATCCACACAGACCGCGATGTACAAGCAGACCTGACCCAGACACCAAATTGGGGCGACCACACGGAACTTTATGATGCTTTCCTACTAGCCTTGGAGCAGGATGACTTCTGTGACTTTGAGGTAGATCACATGAATGTGTTTTGTGGTTAGAGATAGGTCACCTGACATGTGACTTTGAGGTAGATCACATGCATATGCTTTGTGATTAGAGGTAGATCACAGTTTTTCAAACAGTGCACGGCTAGAGAGACAGAGGTGTGCCACAAAATGTTTAGACTTAAATTCATTTTTTACCAAATTACAGCACATTTTTTTTGTTCCTTACTTATATAATAAATACCTGCCAGTACTCCCAGTTGGACAGTTTAGTTTCTAGTCTACTGAGAACTGAAATGGCAAGAGATCTGCGTCTCCAAACAGGCTCACATTTTATAATGAAAACAAATTTTGTGTAATAAAGCTTAAAATCACTGTTGTATTCTTTCTTTATTTGTCATAATATTATATGTATATATATATATATATATATATATATATATATATATATATATATATATATTATTCAGCTTGTTCAAGGTCTGTTCAAAAAGCATCCAGTCTTATTTTTTCCTGTGGAAGCAAATCAAGCATGGGAGAAGTCCTCCAGTGGTAAGGATGTACGGGACCTTCATGCGCATGCGTGATTATTTTTTTATTTCATGCAGAGTATGCCAGTTGCTGGCAGTCATCCTGTGAGTGAATGAATGTAGTGAACACCCGTTGGGTTTTCATTACCGTGAAGTGATGGAATGATTTGAATAGCGGTACTGCATCAAATTTTGTCAAAAGCTTTGGATATACTCAAGTGGAAACCATGCGGAAAATATAAAAGGCATTTGGTGATGATTCCATGAGCATCACACAATCAAGAAGTGGTACATTCATCATCCCTGAGGTCAAAGAAAGCAAGGCAGATGCGAAGCAATGTTAAAGTCATGTTGATCATTTTCTTTGACTCCTGTGAGGTAGTGCTTCACATGTAAGAACCACAAAGAAAAAAAAAAATTACCAAAGAGTACTACCTGGATGTCATCCACTGCCTCCATGGTGCTGTGTGATGCAAACAATCGGACCGGGCTTGTGGGCAAAGGAAACTTGAAAGCTCCCTCATGACAATGCAGCAGCTCATTCGTCACATCTGATTCAGATTTTCACAACATTCCCCCAGTTTGTCAGGCTTCATACTCTCCCAACATGGCTCTGTGCGATTTTTGGCTCTTGCCAAAACTGAAAATGCTGCTGAAAGGGACTCGATTTGAATCACATGAAGACATACGAAACACAGAGTATGGGATGTCGAGTTGTACTCTGTCCCAAAGAGGCCTTCATGGAATGCTTCCAACAATGGTGGGGCCACTGGGAGAAGTGTGTGCAGTCCCAAGGAGAGTACTTAGAAGAAGACCTCCAGGCGAAATAATATTTTTTTCCAATCAAAAGTCGGATACTTTTTGAACAGGCCTCGCACAATTTTCTTCTACTTGTGACAGGTTCAGTTTGAAGTTGCTCACAACCTCATACATGGCCTTGTTGGAGGGAAGAGCAAGTACAGTCTCTCCTCACTCTCCTACAGCGCCTTTGACCCTATTTTCTACCTTCATCACAGCACCATTGACAGAATATGGGCCATCTGGACAGCTCTACAACAACACAGGTGACTGTTTAAAATTATTCTGATAAATATATTTGTCATTAACAGATATTTTAACCTAAAGTTTTCTATATTTTTTTGTGCACACTGGACAAAATCAACGCCAGACTATAAATACATCACTGATTCCAACTTGCCTACAATATACACATCACTGATTCCAACTTGCCTACGATATATACATCACTGGTACCAACTTGCCTACAATAAATACATCACTGATTCTAACTTGCCTACAATAAATACATCACTGATTCTAACTTGCCTACAATATATACATCACTGATTCTAACTTGCCTACAATATATGCATCACTAATTATAACTTGCCAACAATATATACATCACTGATTCTTACTTGCCTACAATATATACATCACTAATTCTAACTTGCCTACAATATATACATCACTGATTCTTACTTGCCTACAATATATATGTCACTAATTCTAACTTGCCAACAATATATGTATCATTGATTCTTACTTGCCTACAATACACACATCACTGATTCTAACTTGCCTACAAATATATACATCACTGATTCTAACTTGCCTGTAATATATACGAGTATATCACTGATTCTAATTTACCTTGCCTGCAATATATACATCACTGATTCTAACCTGCTTGCAGTATATACATCAATGATTCTGACTTGCCTACAATATGTAAATCACTGATTCTAACTTGCCTACAATATATACATCACTGATTCTAACTTGCCAACAATATGTACATAACTGATTCTAACATGCCTACAAAATATACATCACTGATTCTATTTTGTCTACACTATTTACATCACTGATTCTAACTTGCCTACACTATACATATCACTGATTCTAACTTGTGTACACTATATACATCACTGATTCTAACTTGCCTACACTATATACATCACTGATTCTAACTTGCCTACACTATTTACATCACTGATTCTAACTTGCCTACACTATATAATGACATTGTCCAATGGGTTTTGGTTTTTCTTTGGTCCATCAGTTTTTCTGTGGCTAGTTTCATATTTATATTATACAGTAAATTCACATCTAGAATGTTTTACAAATTCATATAATTTATGTGTGCAAAATTTGGATAAATTATTCATATGACAGTCTAGAATGTTTGTAACTTTTCATCAGACACAAACTGTTTCATACAAACGAGGTCTAAAATGCTTGTAATGTTTCCCCAGACATGAGCAACACCAATGTAACTGACATGTGGAATGTTTGTCATTCTTCCTCAGACGAAAGCCCTACAAAGCTCACTGCGCACAGTCGTACCTCCACATTCCGCTCAAACCATTCTCCTTCTCCTCACCCTACAATAACAACAATAAGACATACACCCACTCTACACCCACCAATGTCTACGACTATGAACAAGAGCTTGGGTACACCTATGACAGTCTGGAGTTTGGAGGCTTAAGTGTCCCTGAGCTAGACAACTATATCAATACAAACATTAAAACCAAAAATAGAGTGTTTGTAAGCGTACAGCTAAGTGGAATTAAAAAGTCAGGTACAGTTTGTTTGTTGTACATGGTTCTGTATTACGTGTATTTTGCTTGTGTCTCATTTAGGTCACATTCTCTGTTCACTACTGATTTCTACACTGACATTGTGGTTTGGAGGTGAAGATACTGTCCAGTGTAACAGTTAGTGACACATGCCTGAGAAAGGGTTGGAGAATCAATATGGCCAAGACCCTGCCCAACTTCTCTCTTGGTACCTTAAGAAATAAGTTATCTGGGCTGGGATTGTCATAGTCCCCATGGTGGTTGTGGCTGTTTAAGAGCATTCCACCTCCCCTAAGTATTAGCTCCACCTCCCCTGCTTGTTAGCTCCACCTCCCCTTCTTGTTAGCTCTACCTCCCCTGCTTGTTAGCTCCATCTCCCCTAATTGTTAGCTCCACCTCTCCTGCTTGTTAGCTCCACTTCTCCTGCTTGTTAGCTCCACCTCCCCTGCTAATTAGCTCCACCTCCCTTGCTTGTTAGCTCCACCTCCCATGCTTGTTAGTTCCACCTCCCCTGCTTGTTAGTTCCACCTCCCCTGCTTGTTAGTTCCACCTCCCCTGCTTGTTAGCTCCACCTCCAATGCTTGTTAGTTCCACCTCCCATGCTTGTTAGTTCCACCTCCCCTGTTTGTTAGGTCCACTTCTATTGCTTGTTAGCTCCACCTCGCCTGCTTGTTAGCTTCACCTCCCCTGCTTGTTAGCTTCACTTCTCCTGCTTGTTAGTTCCACCTCCCTTGCTTGTTAGTTCCACCTCTCTTGCTTGTTAGCTCCACCTCTCCTGCTTGTTAGTTCCAACTACCCTGCTTGTTAGTTCCACCTCCTCTGCATGTTAGCTCCACCTCCCCTGCTTGTTAGTTCCACCTCTCCTGCTTGTTAGTTCCACCTCTCCTGCTTGTTAGTTCCACCTACACTGCTTGTTAGCTCCACCTCTCCTGCTTGTTAGTTCCACCTCCCCTGCTTGTTAGTTCCACCTCCCCTGCTTGTTAGTTCCACCTCCCATGCTTGTTAGTTCCACCTCTCCTGCGTGTTAGTTCCACCTCCCCTGCTTGTTAGTTCCACCTCTCCTGCTTGTTAGTTCCACCTCTCCTGCTTGTTAGTTCCACCTACCCTGCTTGTTAGTTCCACCTCTCCTGCTTGTTAGTTCCACCTCTCATGCTTGTTAGTTCCACCTACCCTGCTTGTTAGTTCCACCTACCCTGCTTGTTAGCTACACCTCTCCTGCTTGTTAGTTCCACCTACCCTGCTTGTTAGCTACACCTCTCCTGCTTGTTAGTTCCACCTACCCTGTTTGTTAGTTCCACCTCTCCTGCTTGTTAGTTCCACCTCTCCTGCTTGTTAGTTCCACCTACCCTGTTTGTTAGTTCCACCTCTCCTGCTTGTTAGTTCCACCTCTCCTGCTTGTTAGTTCCACCTCTCCTGCTTGTTAGTTCCACCTACCCTGCTTGTTAGTTCCACCTACCCTGCTTGTTAGCTTGACCTCTCCTGCTTGTTAGTTCCACCTACCCTGCTTGTTAGCTACACCTCTCCTGCTTGTTAGTTCCACCTACCCTGTTTGTTAGTTCCACCTCTCCTGCTTGTTAGTTCCACCTCTCCTGCTTGTTAGTTCCACTTCCCATGCTTGTTAGTTCCACCTCCCATGCTTGTTAGTTCCACCTCCCCTGCTTGTTAGTTCCACCTACCCTGTTTGTTAGTTCCACCTCTCCTGCTTGTTAGTTCCACCTCCCCTGCTTGTTAGTTCCACCTCTCCTGCTTGTTAGTTCCACCTCTCCTGCTTGTTAGCTCCATCTCCCCTGCTTGTTAGCTCCACTTCCCCTGCTTGTTAGCTTCACCCAGGGTCTGAAGAAATAAGCATTATAAAACCCACTACACTTGGATATAGCGTTGTGCCTCAACATCTTCACCACATCAGCTGCAGACAACATTCTGCTCACATTTCCAATGACATACAACAACAGCAGCAGCATCAGCAACAAGTAACAGCAGCAACAACAGCAGCAAAAACAGCAACAAATATAGCAAAAACAACAGCAAAAACAGCAGCAACATCAACAAGAACAATATTTACAGCAACAACAACAGCAACAGAAGCAACAACAACAATAACAATGAAAGCAACAACAACAGCAGCAGCAGCAACAAAAGCAACAACAACAGCAGCAACAACAACATTAACAACATTAACAACAACAGCAATAACAACAACAACAGCAGCAGCAGCAGCAGCAACAGCAACAGCAGCAGCACTGTGATCACAAAGTGCTTTAAAGTCAGATGTTCTAACCACATGAAGATGGCAAGTCCTTCTTGGATAGAATCATGGTCTCTTCTGCCTGGCCTGGCTGCAAGTTCACCTGACTGCAAGTTCACCTGACTGCAAGTTCACCTGACTGCAAGTTCACGAAACTGTAAAATCATGAAACTTCAAGTTAACGAGACTCAGTCTGCAGTAAATTCTGAAGAAAATGTTGGGTGGTCAGGTTTTTACAACAAATCACATTTATCTCTACTCTCTCTCTCTCTCTCTTTCTCTCTCTCTCTCTCTTGGATAGATGGTTATAATTTACTTAGACTTGACCCTACTAGGAAGCTTGAGACAGGATTAGTTGTATATGTTACCACAGCCATACACTCTTGCCGCAGAACAGACCTTGGGACACCAGATATTGAATGCATATAGCTGGAAATCAAACTTCCAAAGCAGAGCCCAATCTTAGATTTCTGTATCATAATCCAAATGCAACAGCATCGCGGTATGATCACTTTGCAAGTATGATTGATTATGTTTTGTCCTTTAATTTAAAGGATATAACGGTTCTTGGAGATTTCAGTATTAATTACCGACAAACAGATGCTACATGGAATAATATTGTTTTATCATACAACAAATTATCGCTAAACGTACTAGAGTAACTGAAACATCATCCACACTAATAGATCACATACATGTAGCTCATCCAGAAAACATTATAGAATGTGAAGTTCCTCACACATGACTGAGTGATCACTATCCGGTCTGTTGCACATGGACATGACATGGCATGAAAATTCAAAAAGAATAAACATACCAGTATTAAATTTAGAAGTTTTAGCAAATTCAGCTTAGAATCATTTCTGAAAGAGTTACAAGCAGCACCTCTAGATCATGTGTACCAACTAACTGACCCCGATAAGGCCCTGGAATACTGGATAAAACCTTCAGGGATATGTCTGATAAGCATATTCCTATTAAAGAGGTGAGAGTTAAACATCAAGTGAAGTTCCCCCTCGATAACACCTGAGATATTACAAGTCATGAGGGAAAGGGATCAGGCCCACAAAAATAAGGAATTCACTAGCTACCGATTACTTAGAAATAGAGTTCAATACTTAATTAAGCAAGAAAAGAGAAATTACTTTAGGAACCTAGTTCATAATAAATCAGACAGTAAGTCTATCTGGAAAACAATTAACATTCTAGCAAAAAAAGAGAAAACAATCTGACCTGCAGAGTTATAATTAAAATTATATAAACCACCACCTCAGCTGGAATCATCATGTAGACAATCTAACCAAACTCATTGCACAAAAAGTTTACCAATCTACTAAAATTTACTTAAATATTTTTGACACATTAAACGTCATGATAATTTAGAGAAGACGTATTGGAAGGATACATAATGGGGAAAAAGAAAAAGAGGAAGACCAAAATGAAGATGGTTGCAAGATATCGTTGACGATCTGCAGATGGATGCAACAGCAGCAGGCCATCTTGCTCACAACTGCGAGAAGCCTACAGGAGTGCTGTTTGGGAGGCAAAGTTCTGCAAGGGGCATGCAAATGAATGAATGAATGAAAACATTTTCTTGACATAGACACAAGAAAAATATACTACATATCACAGATACAAACACACTTGGGACTACTGCTCCACAGTCTGGGATGGTTGCTCCATGTCAAATATGAAAAGACTTTACTCACTTCAAAAATGAGCAGTAAAGCTTATAGATGACAAACATGCAGCACGTATTACAAAAAAGGACAAACATCTTGATATTCTGCCTCTCAAGAAGAGATTTCTTTTCAATAAGGCCAAGTTAATTCATAAAATTCTATCGCATCTAAAATTCTCCAACCTATCCGCGGTCATTGTTCAAATCTAACCCAAAACACAGTCAACGCTTAAGCAGCTGTATTCTCCCAAAACCAAGGCTTGACATATTTAAAAAAAAGCTTCTCTTACTCAGTTGCCCACCTTTGGAATGCCCAACCAACATGTAAAACTTATAAGTAACATTTGTTCTTATAATTTCAAACTTTGTCAACATCTGTTTGATATGGACTATATGCCTCCTTAAGCATAATCTAAAGTAGTTTAAAGTTTTTTTACACTGCTTTTCTATAAATTTGTTAGTTTTGAATGAATGTAAGAATGCAAGTTTATTTCATGATGTTGCATAAATCAGAGTGTATAGTATATGGACAAGAGATACGTTTATTATTTATTTATTTAATCATTTAATCATCTTCATGATTATTATGCTCATTAACAAATACTAAATGACTATGATTGAGTGAAAGCTGTGTGATGAAGAGCAGAATGTTAGACGGGCCTGCGTTCGTTCATTCATTCTCTCTGTTCTATGCCAATCAAGCACTGGTCGTCATTGATTTCCACAGTTGTCCATCCTTTACTCTCTATATAAGATGTGTTTTGGACTGTGCTCTGTGTCACTCTTTTAGTCCATCAGGTATCTTGTTTCTATGTCTTCCTCTGTCCTTTTTTCCCCTCTAGTTTTCATGTTGTTACTAAGTGCTCCAGTTTGTTTCCTCTTAAAAAAATGTCCTACAGATATGGACTGTTGTGTTATGGATTTTGCCATAATTTCTCTCTTTTGGCCAGCCTCACTTAGAAACTCTTCATTTGTTTTCTTGGCTGTTCATGGTATTCTCATTATTTTTCTTAGGAACCACATCTCTGTCGCTTCCAGTAGATTTTGAGAGCTCTCTGTTACCATCCATGCTTCGCATCCATATAATAATATGAATTCGATGTAACACTGAATAACTCTTTCTGGTGCTCATTGACAGAGCTTTGATGCACATTATGTTTTTCTTTTTCATAAATGCTGAAATGGCCTGAGCTATTCTGCTCCTTATTTCAGCTGTGCATCTTCCGTCTTGTGTTATTATTGTTCCTAAATACTTGAATTTGACCATTTGCTTTAATTCTGTGGCTTTTACTTTGATGCAACATTTTGCTGGTGTTTCTTTCTTGGATATGACCTTGACTTCTGTCTTCTTATCATTTAAGCTAAGTCCCTTCTCTTCACTTTTTTCTAAAATTTTGTCTAACAAGGCTTGTAGCTCTTTTTCACTTTGGGCTATCAGTACTGTGTCATCTACATATCTTAGATTGTTTAGATTGTAACCACTCACTGCTACTCCAGGCATATTTTCAATAAATGGATGACCGTTCATATTATTAGATCTCTGATCTCATACGTCGTCCACATCCTGCTATCTGCCTTATTGGTTTCTCCTTCCCCTTTCTGCTTTCATTGTCCTCCTGATTGGTCATGCTCTCATTATCCCGGTATTAATGACTTTCTTACTATTTATATCATCCATGTTCTAATCAATCTCTGATTGGCTACATTTTTCCCATTCTGATATTACCTCCTCTCTGATTTGTTACGTTACCTCTTTCTTGATATTCTTGCCACTATGACGTCTTTCACAGTTCATTAGGTAATGTCAGCTACACAAGAAGGAAAAATCCAAAAGAATATAACTTTTTACATCAAAGTAAAGTCAGTTTTATACCAAAATGACTTCCTCTTATGACCTGAAAGTGTTGTGGTATGTTTACGCTTTATGTTAGAATATATTTGGAAATTTTACTGTTAACTTTTGCATATTTAAAACAAAAAATGAGAACAGATCATTATTTTGTTAAATGGCAAAACCAGGTTTGGTGAACATCTTCGTAACTCCACCTGGTGGACAGAAGTACAATGCTGGACGCTTTGCTTTGCTGGGTGGACCATCAGAAATGCCTTGGAGATATGATCGTCCTTACAAGTAAGACCACATATTTTATTACAAAGCTATGTTTTAAAAGGGGACCGGCTATCGTAGTGGTTAGAGCACTCATCTAGTAACCAAATGGTCAAGGATTCGAACCCCTAGCTGATTTTTTTTCCGACCAATATGGCCCTGAGGTTGACCCAGCCTTGTAAAATGGGTACCAGAGAAAATCTGGGAAGAAAAGGCAGCGAGGAAAGGAACCGGCCACCCTATCTCATAAGCTGATGGCCTAGCATAATGAGATCTCTAACACTTCATCCCTATGACATTTGCTATGGGACTATATCTGTAAGTCATTTACTGAAGTTAGAAACATATAACTTGTTTTGACAAAATTCGTAAAAACATGCACATTGGGGGAAGGGCGGGATTATTTACCTTGGGAAGATGATGATGATTTTAGGTGTCTGCTGGTGTTTGGCCTTGGATTGCTGTATGACTCAAGTGCCCCCTAGAGGAAATGATTAATGCACCTAAGTGACGATGGAAGATGGTTTGCCCTACACAAGCAGCCAAAACCTACTATTTCCCTGAACAGGTGTTTGACCACTTCAGTCATCGCTTGATGTAACGTGTCGTACCTTGACCTTTTAAACACGCATCGACGCAGACTAGAGAAAACGATTGTGGTACCCAACGACGACAGCTAATCACACGCTTTACGCTTACCTGCTATTTCCCTGCACCCAGCTCAGTCTAGATATCACTATATCTGAATCCATCTTTACAAATATCTGAATCCATCTTTACAAATATCTGAATCCATCTTTACAAATATCTGAATCCATTTTTACAAATATCTGAATCCATCTTTACAAATATCTGAATCCATTTTTACAATAATTGATTGAAATAAAAATAAATAAAAAGCCTATTTTCCCAAACCCGGTGCAGGTTTATGGTCTCTTGAAGCAAAGGCTAAGGGAGACAACCACAGACAACCTGTCTGAATACAGTGGGAAAACTAAGAAGTTAAAACTGTCAGGAATGATAAAAAGTGTGATTCAGGCTTATACCATAATACTTTATACTTGTAAGACTTGAAGAAAAGAAACAGATGACAGGACTATACCATAATACTTTATACTTGTAAGACTTGAAGATAAGAAACAGATGACAGGACTATAGCATAATACTTTATACTTGTAAGACTTGAAGAAAAGAAACAGATGACAGGTCTATACCATAATACTTTATACTTGTAAGACTTGAAAATAAGAAACAGATGACAGGCCTATACCATAATACTTTATACTTTTAAGGCTTGAAGATAAGAAACAGATGACAGGACTATACCATAATACTTTATACTTGTAAGACTTGAAGATAAGAAACAGATGACAGGACTATAGCATAATACTTTATACTTGTAAGACTTGAAGATAAGAAACAGATGACAGGTCTATACCATAATACTTTATACTTGTAAGACTTGAAAATAAGAAACAGATGACAGGCCTATACCATAATACTTTATACTTTTAAGGCTTGAAGAAAAGAAACAGATGACAGGACTATACCATAATACTTTATACTTGTAAGACTTGAAGATAAGAAACAGATGACAGGACTATAGCATAATACTTTATACTTGTAAGACTTGAAGAAAAGAAACAGATGACAGGTCTATACCATAATACTTTATACTTGTAAGACTTGAAAATAAGAAACAGATGACAGGCCTATACCATAATACTTTACACTTGTCAATCAATCAAGTGCTGTGCCATGTGGCATAGGCGATCATTTCTCTCCACAATTCCCTGTCTTTAGACCTGATAATGAGATTCACCGGTGACTTTTCCCTAGCCACACTGACAGCCCATCCAGTAACTTCTCTCTCTGTCTTCCTCTGTCTCTTCTTCCCTCGATTTTTCCAGCTGCCACAATGTGTTCCAATTTTCCTCTTCTCAGAAAAGTTCCTACAAATCTCGCTTGTCTTCCTCTGATCTTTGCTGTAATTTGCCTTTTAACTCCAGCCTCTCTTAAGACTTCTTCGTTGGTTTTCTTGGGTGTCCATGATAACTTCAACATCTTTCTTATGAACCACATTTCCATGGCCTCCATTTCTCATTGTACTCTCTTATTCTTGGACCATTCTTCACATCAATAAAACAAAATTGGCTCGATGTAACATTTAAGTACTTGGAATCTTGTTTCCATTGATATGGATCTGTTGGACAAGATGTTCCTCATTTTCTCGAATGCTGACTTGTCCTGAGCACATCTGCTTTTTATTTTATTGTGACATTTCCCATCAGCTGTTATCATTGTTGAGGTTGTACTTGAATCTATCAACTTGTTTCAGTTCTGTGCCATCAATGGTAATGCTACATTTTGGTGGTACTCTTTTCTTTGAGATGACCATCACTTCAGTCTTATTTTTATTCAGGCTGAGACCTTTACTTTTACTTTCACGAACCATGACATCTGGGAAAGCCTGTAGCTCCCCTTCACTTTTAGCAATCACAACTGTGTCATCTTTATATCTTAAGCTATTAAGGTTATACTGTAAAAGTATTCCTTTCGCAGATGATTTATTACTAATTGTGCCAACACGGCAACAACTATAGATTTTTGCTTCTGTGGCAGTACACAGACAGTTGGAGATATTGACCTTTTTGTGGACTTTAATTGTACTAGAAAGACTTACATGTTGTTGTTGCCTGTAAGAGTTGGTAACACTACTTTACCAAAAAAGCATTCTTGTCACTATGGTATATCCCGAGTGACACAACAACAATGCCAGGTTCACAAATGTCACGTAATGAAAACTTATACAGGACTTCCCACTCACTCAACAGGACTAACAGATAAGAACTCCATGTAGGTAATGAACAGACTAAGTTACAAGATACAGATCACACATTTATTGAATGAAAAAATGAGTGGTGGAAGATGGAGATGAGGAAGGAAAATGAGCTGCCAACATGGCAGGGTGATTTAACAAGCAACACAAGAGCTTATCGGGCGCATAGTTGGCACCATGGGGAAGAGAAGCCCGACAACAGTAAGCAAGTAAAAACAATTACTTACAATATAGTGAACTTCAAACACATCTCCTGAACACACAAATCTGTCCTGACAAGGACAATACTCTAACACATCATGATAATTTAGAGAAGACTGTGAAATTGTCTGACACTAGTGAAATTGTCTGTCTACTGACCTTGGGTAATAAGATGTCAAACATTTCCAAATTTAACTTTGTTACTAAATATAACTAGCCTGGACAGAGGCTCATCAAATATATTAATAATTCTTGTGAAGTTAACATGTTAAAACTGACCCTGAGTAAAAAAAAAAACATTCCAAGGCTTAAATTTTCTGTTACTCCTTTTGTCTGGTCATGTCGACCCAGACATTTCACTTTTGACACTTCCAATTTTTCCCAGCTATCAGTGAGGTTTACAAATCGTAAACAACATAACCTTGACCTATCTGTGTCCTAATTAAGTAAAGGCTTTCAAAATTATGGACTAAGTACTAGTTTTATCTTTGATTATTTCCCTTATTAGTAGAAATTCTACAGTGACAAGTGCAGTATAGAAATACTGCCACAGTACCTGCCAGTTGATATTCCTGGCAAGCTCTCTATATTTGTCATCATGTTTTCACTGTACAAGGAGAAGAGGTCAGGAGATAGAACACATCCTTGTCTCACTCCCAGTTTTGTGTCTTGGAGTGCTCCTATTTGGTTCTCAACCTTCATTGCTGCTGATTGCTGCCAGTATATGTTTTTGATGAGTTTCAGATCTTTCCCACCTTTGTTGATGTCTTCCAGCATTCTTATAATTTCTTTGTCTTTACAGTAGTTGGGTGATGATCTGGTATCACCTGTTGCACGTGATAGTCCCTACCGGACGAGATGGTTCCATTGGAACCTTCATTCATTCATTCATTCATTTGCATGTCCCTTGTGGAACTTTGTCTCCCAAACAGCACTCCTGTAGGCCTCTCGGTTGTGAGCAAGATGGCCTGCTGCTGATGCATCCATTTGCAGGTCGTCAACGATGTCTTGCAGCCATCTTCGTTTTGGTCTTCCTCTCTTTATTTTTCCCATTATGTATCCTTCCAATACGGTCTTCTCTAAATTATCATGATGTTTAATGTGTCCAAAATATTTAAGTTTTCTCTCTTTAATCCTCTTTATAGCCAGCCTTCTTCAATATTAAGCTCATGTAGTATAGATATATTTGTTCTTTTTTGTGTCCATGATATTTGAAGAACTCTTCTGTAGCATTTACATTCAAAGGCATTTATGTTTTTCTTATCTGTTTTGTTACGTGTCCAGGTCTCACAGGCATATGTTGTAATGGGAAAGATGCATGTCCTTAAAAATCTTATTTTTGTGGTTCTGTCTGCTCCTCTCCACAGATTCTTTATATGTTTTACTTTCTGAAGAGCGATAGATGTCCTCCTTTTAATTTCTCTCATTGTATCTCCATTATTAGTTAGTAGTGATCCAAGATATTCAAAACTCTCCACTTCTTCCAGTTTTTCCTCATTGATACATATTTCAGCTGCCTTGTTTGTTTTGTCAGTTGTCATCAATTTAGTTTTCTTCCCTCATTAACATCGTTATTATTCAAAGAATTATGGATTGTCATGATTGTTCTTGGGAAAGTACAGTGTCGGTTTCCCCTTGCCTTCCACTGGTTTGTTTATAGTTTACTCCACTAGTCTTTGACTCTGGCCAGAGCCTACCCTACAAGACAGCAGGGGCTTGAAATCAGAATTTTCCTTCTCCTAGATGAGCTACCAACCAAGACTAATGAGTCTCATCTACCCGAAGCATCTTGTTTTCATATGTCAGATATTCGCCTTTCGTCCTTTCACCTGTCAGTTTAAATAGTTCTGCCACAAGAAGATCAGGAGCTGGACTTGGACTATCAGAGGCTATTTGAGACGCACGCCTTAGAGACATTTAATTGGAGTGGAGAGCTTATCTTCCATCCCACCTCTGGCTATTAGTCCTTAGAACCTTTATACTTGTAAAACTTGAAAATAAGAAACAGATGACAAGCCTATACCATAATACATTATACTTGTAAGACTTGAAAATAAGAAATAGATGACAAGCTATACCATAATACATTAAACTTGTAAGACTTGAAAATAAGAAATAGATGACAGGCTTATATTATAATACTTTATACTTGTAAGACTTGAAGTTAAGAAACAGATGAAGCAGAAATTAGAGAAACAGATGTTGTTTTAGAGAAAGATACAAATTTATCTCGGACAACCAGAAAACAGCAAATAAAGTTCTCAGCGAAAAGCCTGGAGGATATCATGAACTGTTTGGAACCTACTTGGGATATTAATGACAAGACAGAAGTTAGATATTATGAACTGTTTGGAACCTACTTGGGATATTAATGACAAGACAGAAGTTAGATATTATGAACTGTTTGGAAAGTACTTGGGATATTAATGACAAGACAGAAGTTAGATATTATGAACTGTTTGGAACCTAATTGGAATAGCCACGACAAGATAGAAGTTAGATATTGTGAACTGTTTGGAAACTACTTGGGATAGCCACGACAAGACAGAAGTTAAAGTGACAGTCACTGGAAAACTCAAGGCCAATGAAAAAGAGGAAGACCATGAAGAAAAAAGGTCTGTTACTGCTGGTAAAGTGAAATAAAGAAAGCAAACAATCAGTCAATCAAGTTACATGCCGCGTGACGTATGCGATCATTTATCTCCACAATTCCCTGTCTTCTGACCTGATTATTATGATAAAGCAAACAATTGAATTGATTAGAAAATAACTCTATCCTAGAAATGGAAAAAATAAGCATGATCGCTAACAACTACCTGTACGGATTTTGTGAATAAATGAATGTCTTTTACAACAGATGTCATTGTAAGATGATAGAATTCTCCCTTACTGTCCCCAGTCATGACATCACACAAGCTCTGGATGACCTCAAACTCCGATACGTTGAGCCCTATAACGTACACTTAGAAATCAAGGAATTTGATGGGACTCCTATAGATGTCAAACAGTCTCCTGCCATAACTGTTTATTACAAGCCTGCACAAAGTAAGGGAGAAAAATCTGGACAATATTTTTTTGTTGTTTTTAAGCAGTTCCCTCCCCCAAAAGCTTATATCAGTGTTAATGTGAAACCCAACAGAGTAAACTTACTAATATACTTACTTAACCCAAATATGAGTGACCAGGACACAGTATTGTAAAGCAATGAGTCAAAACTGGCCAAGACCCTATCTCACTTTCACACAATGCTCTTCATAATAGGCTGTATTGACAGCATAGGTAAAAGTGTAGAGACTGACTGACCTCAACATAGATGGACTTTTCACAGAATCAAGCATGTCTGATGAAGTCAAGACAGAAAACCTAGTGAGTCTTGACAACCATGTTTGATGTAGTCAAGATAGAAAACCTAGTGAGTCTTGACAACCTTGTTTGATGTAGTCAAGATAGAAAACCTAGTGAGTCTTGACAACCATGTTTGATGTAGTCAAGATAGAAAACCTAGTGAGTCTTGACAACCATGTTTGATGTAGTCAAGATAGAAAACCTAGTGAGTCCTGATAACCATGTTTGATGTAGTCAAGATAGAAAACCTAGTGAGTCCTGATAACCATGTTTGATGTAGTCAAGATAGAAAACCTAGTGTTCTGACAACCATGTTTGATGTAGTCAAGACAATGAGAAAACCTAGTGTTCTGACAACCATGTTTGATGTAGTCAAGATGGTTAGAAAACTTAGTGTTCTGAAAACCATGTTTGATGTAGTCAAGATGGTTAGAAAACCTAGTGTTCTGAAAACCATGTTTGATGTAGTCAAGATGGTTAGAAAACCTAGTGTTCTGACAACCATGTTTGATGTAGTCAAGATGGTTAGAAAACCTAGTGTTCTGACAACCATTTTGATGTAGTCAAGATGGTTAGAAAACTTAGTGTCCTGACAACCATGTTTGATGTAGTCAAGACAGTTAGAAAACCTAGTGTTCTAACAACCATGTTTGATGTAGTCAAGACAGTTAGAAAACCTAGTGTTCTGACAACCATGTTTGATGTAGTCAAGATGGTTAGAAAACCTAGTGTTCTGAAAACCATGTTTGATGTAGTCAAGACAGTTAGAAAACCTAGTGTTCTGACAACCATGTTTGATGTAGTCAAGATGGTTAGAAAACCTAGTGTTCTGACAACCATGTTTGATGTAGTCAAGATGGTTAGAAAACCTAGTGTTCTGAAAACCATGTTTGATGTAGTCAAGACAGTTAGAAAACCTAGTGTTCTGACAACCATGTTTGATGTAGTCAAGATGGTTAGAAAACCTAGTGTTCTGACAACCATGTTTGATGTAGTCAAGACAGTTAGAAAATGTAGTGGCTCCTGATAACCATGTTTGATGTAGTCAAGACAGTTAGAAAACCTAGTGGCTCCTGATAACCATGTTTGATGTAGTCAAGACAGAAAACCTAGTGAGTCCTGAGAACCATGTTGATGTAGTCAAGACAGTTAGAAAACCTAGTGTTCTGACAACCATGTTGATGTAGTCAAGACAGTTAGACAACCTAGTGTTCTGAGAACCATGTTTATGTAGTCAAGACAGTTAGACAACCTAGTGTTCTGACAACCATGTTTATGTAGTCAAGACAGTTAGACAACCTAGTGTTCTGAGAACCATGTTTATGTAGTCAAGACAGTTAGACAACCTAGTGTTCTGAGAACCATGTGTGATGTAGTCTAGACAGACAGAAAATCCACAGGGCCCTGTATTTTCTCCAAGACTTTCATGACTTGCGCTGATAAAATGTATATACTTCACAACAACAGTCACATGACATAGAAGAAAAAAAAATAGTATGATACAAGAACAAGAACTTTAAGTTATCACAAACTGTATTTAATTGCTCCCTTTTAATATTTCTAGTATCCCCACAGAGTGGAAAGTCAGACTTGATAGTTCGGAAAAACGTAAACCATTTGACCGCTGAAGAAGTTCTTGACCTTCGCCAGGCTCTGAGCTTTTTGGAACAAGACAAATCTGTTAAAGGTTACCAGACTCTGGGTCGGTACCATGGCGCTGCCCTGTGGTGTCCTAGTCCTACAGCTGAAGAGAAGGTGGCCTGTTGTCTCCACGGCGACCCTATCTTCCCACACTGGCACAGGTAACATTAACATGAAATACTTTAGCAACCTTTTTATTGTGAAGGCTGCTGGCTCTGGTGTTTTCGACCGGAAGGTCAAAGTAGCACCTCGTGATTTTGGGGACGTGACTGGTTTGTGTGTTGTTCAGTTAGAATGTGTAGTTGACCAGTCATTTGCGCCCATTGTTTGTCGGGAGGTACGGCCAGGATTATAGTGAGGAAGCACGTTATCGCCTTTGTCTTATGGATCAGTGTATATTTGGTTGTATCATGTCATATGATGATCTCCTCCTATGCCATCCTCAAGGTTGTGTAAATTGTCGTATATCTAGCGTTGGTTTATGTAAATTTAAACATAAGTTTTGTTAGAAGAAGTATTGCTCATTGCTTTGTGTAACAAAGTCAGGGCCCCTGGTTAACTGCTGTGTTCAGTGTTATATTACAGAAGTAGTTAAGGTGACTGACAACTCACTACCAAAAATAGCACTAAGATGGACACCACAGGGGAGCAGAAGTAAGGGTAGACCAAAAGAGACATGGAGAAGAACAACAGAAAGGATGTTGAGCAATAGAGGGCTCACCTGGGCAAGAGCAGAAAAAAAGGCGAAGGACAGGCATTTGTGGAAAACCCTTGCGGAAGCCCCATGTGCCCTGGGCACTTAAGGTTCAGAGAGAGAGAGAGAGTTAAGGTTTGTGTATCATGAAAATCATCACTTTTGATCTTATTTCCCATATTTTGATATATTTGATTGATTGCATCTGCATTGACATTGCCATTTGTTGTATTATGTGTTTCGTGCACAATATGAATATAATCAGATGTATTCGTGTGAATGCTCATTGAAGTTATGCGCACTTATACGTTTGCCAGTGTTCAACTGTGATACCACATAATGTCATAATTGTTCATTCACATGTGTCATATATCATATATTATGATATTTCATTTGAGAGTCATATGAGTTAGTATGAGTATAATGTGTGTTGCTAAGAATATGGAATATACCTCCAGAAGTAGGAAACACCTACTGTTTCCTGCTTCTGGAGGATGGCACATTAAGATAAGTTTTTCATTTAGTTATAGGTTTTTTGTCTCATTTGTGTATGTAATCCTTGAAAAAGGCTCATGCTGAAATATCGGATGTTGTATGTTTTTTTCATTTATACAGTCTCATCTGCTGTCATGCCTTCTGTTCATTTTTTCTCATTTTTTTCACTTTACTCATTCCCTCTGCAACCTTGTAAAACTGCACCATACACCTCAATCTACCTTTATTATTAGAACCAATTTTACTGCAGTTGCCATCCCTTTTATCTGTCCAATCTTATTAGGAGTCTATTAGTTCCAATTTTATTAGGATTCTAGTAGTTCCAATTTTATTATGTCTCTTACATCTTACATCCTTCCTGTGCTGCTAAATGCCACATAGGGCTTGCATGGTATTTTGCCAAGATTTCCTGATTTGGCAAGCTTTTCAACATCATCAAGGGATGTTATTCCCACTAAATTACACTCTCTTAACAATGTCATCTTTAGAGTTTCACATGGTCAAGTGGTAATTGATAAGTTCTTGGCATAAGGTACAAATACTAGAAACACACAGTTGATATTAGGTGTATTTGTAGGCCATGTTAATGTAAGATTAAACACCAAGTGTCAAGAAATTAACTGCAACCAATTTTTTTTACAGGCTACTGAAGTGGTAAGGAGTGGCAGAAATTGAGAAAATGGATAAAATGTATTTCTCATCAAGCAAAATTTCTTGAAGCTGATCACAAATGACAGTCTCAACATATCAAGAGACAATCTTGGCCATTTTTCTGCAGATCCTGAAAAGTTTCTTTAGCAATTTGTGACTATGGATGAGACTTGGGTTCATCATTTTCAACCAGAAAACAAAGAACAGTCAAAGCAGTGGAAACATCATGGATCCCCACATCCAAAGAAAGCAAGGGTGGTTCTGTCAGTAGGCAAAATGATGGCTTTCATCTTTTTAGATTCAGAAGGTGTGCTATTGGTAGACTATCTTCAATGTGGCAGAATGGTCACCGGGGCCTATTATGCTAATCTTGTGCAGCAACTGCAGATCAAATTGAAAGAAAAGCATAGAGGGAAATAGACGAGAGGAGTCATCTTTCATCACGACAATGCTCCAGTAAACAAGTCTTCAGTGGCAATGGCTGCCATTCGTGAATGCAGCTTCCAGCTTCTTGAGCATCCTATTCTCCAGATTTGGCCCCTTCAGACTATTACCTGTTTACCAAACTTAAAAAGGAGCTCAGTGGTCACAAATTTGCTTCAGATGATGACGTCATTCATGCTGTAGACCACTTTCTACTGGCACAAGATGCTGACTTTTACAAAGAAGGGATCCATATGCTCCAGGATCCCTGGACTAAGTGCATAAACTTGCAAGGGGACTATGTTGAGAAATAACTCAAAAAAGTTGTCAACAAATAATCCGTTGTTCCTTATGCTGAGAACTTATCAATCACCCCTCGTAAATTTGAATTGAGTAATCTTAACTTGGTTTTAGTGCTTATAACTTTTGAATGCCGTATGTTTTCAAGATTCTTGAAGGTCAGTGTTGCTTTTGCAATTTGAATTCTAACTTTCTTTTTGGTGTCACCATCCTCGTCTGTGTAGCTGTCGAGATATGCAAAATGGTTTACTTCTTCAACAACTGTTCCTTCTTTGTTTATTTGTCCTTCATGGTTAATGAGAAGTTTCATTATTTTTGTTTTGTCTTTGTTAATTTCAAGTACTATTTTACTAGCCATTGGAGACAGGATATCTATTTTTTCTTCCATGGATTTCACATTGTCACTGATAAGAGTTATGTCATCTGCAAAATCAAGATCTTCCAGTTGGGTCTCATGTACCCAATCAATTCCCATTTTACCTAAGCAGCATTTTTTCATTATGAAGACTATGGCAACTCTGAAAAGCATGGGAGATAATATACACCCTTGTTTAATGCATGTTTCAATCTGGAACCATTCACTCATTCCATCTTCTGTGCTGACTGCACAAACATATCCATTGTAGAGGTCTCTAATGATGTTGAAAATCTTAGATGATATTCCATATGTGAAGTTCAGGATTAATGATTTTTGCTTTTCAATATATTCTTCAAGTATTATTCTTAGAGTAAAGATCTGGTCAAGACAGCTTCTTTTTCAAAATCGTGCTTGTTCTTCTTTCATTGTAGCATCCATTATATCTTTAATTCTATTCAGAAGAACTTTGTAAAATACTTTTGACACAACTGATAGTAAGGTTACTCCTCTTCAGTTATTGCAATTGTTAAGGTTGATTTTTTGCTATTTTAATAATGATTCCCTTTTTCCATTTAGAAGGGACCTTTTTTCCAAACTTTATTAAACATTCTCTGTAGTTATTTCATGTTGTCACTGTTACTAGCTTTTAACATTTCAGCTATTATTTCATCTTCACCTGCAGGTTTGTTGTTAGCCATTAGATTCAGTGCTGTTTCAGTTTCATGCAATGTAATTTCATCTAGGTTGACATTTACTTGTGGGACTGGTATGCTCAAGGTCTATCAATTCTTTTGGCTGTGGTCGATAAAGTATTTCATGGAAGTGTTTAGTCCATCTTTGCTTTTGGTCTTTGCTTGATGTTAATAGGGTGCCAGTTTTGCTAAGGATTGGTCTTTCTTTGAAGCAATAGTATCTGTTAAAAAAACAACTGTTACGGAAACTCGCAATAAAATAATTAGTACTCTAGTAGTTCTAATTTTTTTAGGGCTCTAGTAGTTCCAATTTTATTAGGACTCTAGTAATTCTCCATCACTGATATAACTTGAACATACTATTTCAGGTCTTTTAGCTTTTTTTTTTAGTTCCAAAATTGTATGTTTATTTGACACATGAAGAGATTCTTTAAACTGGATATAAAATGGTGGTATTATTAAAATGTTGCTTAAAATGTTTTCAACAAAAATAGTTTTGTGATCTCTGTGTTTAATAAAAACAGTTTTGTGACTTCTGTATTAATAAAAATAATTTTGTGATCTCTTGTACAAGTAAAATGACATCCACATGGTCATTCACAGACTTCTTACAGTACAAGCTGAGAACGCACTACGCAAACATGGCTACCATGGGGCATTACCTTACTGGGACTGGACTCAGCCACTGGATGCTCTTCCTAAGATCGTCACTGAACAGACTTACCTGGACCCCAGTAATGGCCGGACAGTAACAAACCCTTTCTACAGGTAAACATTTAACCTGAATAGTTGTCTTAAAGTAGTCACTTTATAATCATTTACAATGACTTTCATGTTAAAAAGGTCTGGACGAAGGGAGACCATCAAATAAATTCTGTGTTATATTTGTTATTTCTCAGTGTACTTGTACATCAACACGAAATAATGCAGTCAAGTGGAAATAACTTTTAAAATGACTTTATTCACAATGTTCTGAACTTCAGTAAGTGCACTTTATTGGTCTTTTATGATATTTTCTTCTTCCTGCCACATGGTATATTTTAAAATGATTTCAAGTTTTCTTTTTCCTGTCACATGGTATATTTTAAAATGAATTCAAGTTTTCTTTTCAAAATTCTCGCTTTGACTTTCTGAATTAAAGCCTGTGTGAAGCACTTGTTCCAGTTGTAATATTTGCAGTTAGTGAGCAAAAAGTTTTCAAGTTGAGTCAAAAGCATGGGGAGTTTTTTTCATTTGTTTTAGTAAGCATAGTGTGTGTGTTGTGTATGCCGAAAGTTTGATACATGGTTTTCCATAGAAATCCCATCTACTGGTATTTTTGAAAAGTTAAGCTAATATGGAATTATCTGAAAAAACTGAAGCCGATAACCTCATCAAATGTCTGATCCAGTGCCCACATCGATGATGTCAACCAGGACACTGTGAGATCAGTCAGGGCTGACCTGTTCCAGAAACCAGCTTTTGGAGAATACACAGCCATTGCCAGACAGGTAGCCACTCATGTAAAGATAGTCTTGTATTCAGCTACATTCTTGGTTAAAATAATAACTTCCTAGAAATCAAGTAAGCCTCAACAAATGTCCTTATTTATCTAGATAAAAATTTGTTTTCTGCATTTATTGCTGAATAAGGTTTGTGTTCTGAAGATATCATTTTGTTTGCCCAGTTGTATAGACTTGATGAAAATATCTGTTAATCTTAGATTTAATATATATATATATATATATATATATATATATATCAGGACATTTCCATTCTAATGATGAATAGTTAATTCCATCCTACATGTAATGTATATGTAAGTATTTTCAACATATTCTTACAAGACTGCAACCAGCATACCACATGACACAGACATGTACTATATAAATATAATGCAGTGTACCACATGAAACAGACATTGACCATATAACAACTATGTAGAGAAGAACGCATCATTAACACAAAACATGGATTATAAGTAATAAATTCTGCTTGTCTTTTACCTAGATACTTTTAGCCTTTGAGCAAGACAACTATTGTGACTTTGAGGTCCAGTTTGAGATCGCTCACAACTTCATCCACGCTCTAGTCGGAGGTGCTGAGAGATACTCTCTGGCTTCACTAGCATACACAGGCTATGATCCGCTCTTCTACCTACATCACTCAAACACTGACAGGTTGTGGGCAGTATGGCAGGTATGTCTAGTTGTTGGCAGTATGGCAGGTGTGGCAGGTTGTGAGCAATATGGCAGGTATGTCAGGATGTGAGAAGTATAGCAGGTATGACAGGTTGTGGGCAGTATGGCAGGTATGATAGGTTTTGGGCAGTTTGCTGCAGGTATGACAAGTTGTGGGCAATATGGCAGGTATGACAAGTTGTGGGCAGTTTGGCAGGTATGAAAGGTTGTGGGCAGTGTGGCAGGTATGTCAGGTTGTGGGCAGTGTGGCAGGTATGTCAGGTTGTGGGCAGTGAGACAGATATGACAGGTTGTGGGCAGTGTGGAGGATATGACAGGTTGTGGATATTGTAGCAAATATGACAGGTTGTGGGCGGTGTGGAGGATATGACAGGTTGTGGATATTGTAGCAGATATGACAGGTTGTGGGCAGTATGACAGGTTGTGGGACAGTGTGGCAGGTATGACAGGTTGTGAACAATGTTATGTATGATATATTGTAGCATTGTGGCAGGTATAATCAGTTGTAGCAATGTAGCAGGTGTGATAGGTTGTAGCAATGTGACAGGTAGGTATATGAAGCAGTGTGGCAAGCAAGACAGGTTGTAGCAATGTGGCAAGTATGACAGGCTGTAGAAATGTGGCAAGTATGATAGGTTGTAGCAGTATGGCAAGTATGACAGGTTGTAGCAGTGTGGCAAGTATGACAGGTTGTAGCAATGTGGCAAGTATGACAGGCTCTAGCAGTGTGGCAAGTATGACAGGCTGTAGAAATGTGGCAAGTATGACAGGTTGTAGCAGTATGGCAAGTATGACAGGTTGTAGCAGTGTGGCAAGTATGACAGGCTCTAGCAGTGTGGCAAGTATGACAGGCTGTAGAAATGTGGCAAGTATGACAGGCTGTAGAAATGTGGCAAGTATGACAGGCTGTAGCAATGTGGCAAGTATGACAGGCTGTAGAAATGTGGCAAATATGACAGGCTGTAGCAATGTGGCAAGTATGACAGGCTGTAGCAGTGTGGCAAGTATGGCAGGCTGTAGCTATGTGGCAAGTATGACGGGCTGTAGCAATGTGGCAAGAATGACAAGATGTAGCAATGTGACAAGTATGACAGGTTGTAGCAGTATGGTAAGTATGACAGGCTGTAGCAATCTGGTAGGTTTGAAATGATAACACTTGCTCTACTGGACCAAAAATGCTTGAGTTTATGCCTGTTATTTCTATTAATTATGTTACTATTGGTGTCATGTTATGTTTGTCAGCTACAGTATGACTACCTGTGACTGTCACACACACTGCTTTGATGGATCCCTCTCAACAGTTAAAAGCAGAAAGAATAACAGAAAAATCCAGAGGGAGGTACCAAATGGCAGATAAAGACATGGTTGTCTCCCACCCATCTTCTGATATCTCCAGCAACTCTGCCAGATTTTCAGATGTGTAGATCTTATTCTTCCACTGGAGCATATCATCAGAGTTGAGTGGGATTTAATGCCACATAGGCAAGACACATTCTTTGTGTTATCAGGCCAGGTGGAATTTACTACTACTACTACAATCAGAGGATCCCCAAACAAGCTATCGAGTGGAACACAACTGGCAGAAGAAAAAGAAGCTCAACCATGTGACACTTTAAAAAGGACATTGTTAAGAGAAGCCAGTTCAGTGGGCTTAACACCCCTTGATGAGATTGAAAAACTCACTAAAAACAGGATATCTTGGTGAACTACCATGCGGGTCCTATGTGTGTTTAGTGGCACAGGAAGGATGTAATATGTAAGACTACTACTACTACTACTACTACTACTACTACTACTACTACTACTACTATTGCTACTACTACTACTACTACTACTATGAATACCATATTATTATGAATACCACTACCACTACTGTATTATTACCACTAATGTTATTGTATTATTATGATATAAAGTATGAACAATTTATTTTTGTCAGGGAAACATTAATGAGCTTTAATCATGTGAGATTATCAAAGTCATGGTTTCCACATTTCGAAAGGTAATAAAAGTATTATATGTCAGAGTCGGGCAGTGCTGTGTTTTCTGTCGTAAAGATTTTCAAGTTCCTTCCATATGTTTCTGGACACAGTCCTATAGTTCATGAAGCTTAAGTGTACATAACTAATGTGCAGATTCTGCAGGTTCTGGAAAGTAGTATAGAACTGCAGTTAAAGTCCTAGTCCTATGCTCTGAGAAATTCTGTTTCGAGGAAATTTGTGGCAGTTTTGTGGCATTTATAACATGAAATATATCCATTCTATCATCGGGCTAACTAGGCAGCTGCCTTAGATACAAACCATTCTATAGGGGTACTCTACAGACCCTTGAGGGTCTCAGTTTTATTCAGGTTAGTCTTGGTATGGAGGAAAACAGCCTGTCCTGGCCCAGAGTATACAGATTCAGCTAAATCTTCCAGGTGTGTATACACTCTGTTTACACATCTCCTCTGGTTGGTTGTCAGTCTGTGATGGAGGAAAAAAGATTTGGCAAAACCAGATATGAAGGTCTTGGACACCACTGGAAGATTTTTACTATCCATGTCAAGTAAAAATGATTCCTAGATCATCAGCCCATACAGGTCAGAGAGAAACTGCTGAATGAGGTACTGGAAGAGCTTTCATGAAAAACAAACATGAATGACTAGTCCTGCTTCAAGGGCACATCACCTTATGATTACAAATGATACAGCCAGGTAACTATGCTTATTTATTTTGTTTCATTTAGAGTACATTGATTGCTTATTTTATAATGTGAAAATGAGCAGACCTCAGCATTTTGTAGCTAAATGTAAGTAAAGTCCTGATTTCACAGCTTTTATTTCCAGCAGAAATTCCACTCTCATTTTGCATTGCTGTCATTATTTTAGTCCTTGCAAAAGTATCGTGGAAAACCCTACAACAGCGCCAACTGTGCTGTGAACAAGGTTAGAACACCATTAGCACCTTTCAATCTTACATCTGATGTGAACCCTGACCCCATCACAAGGGAACACTCCAAACCAACCCTGGTGGGTATTCTCTCTCTCTCTCTCTCTCTCTCTCTCTCTCTCTCTCTCTCTCTGTGTCTGTCTCTCTTTCTCTCTCTTTCTCTGTCTCTTTCTCTATGTCTCTCTCTTTCTCTCTCTGTCTCAGAGTCTCCTTGTAAATTTTAACATCTCTAGTTTTACATTATTCTCTTCAAGCATTTTTTTCCACACAATTCATGGAATCAACAGTCTTGATTATTGGTGTCAAATATGCTTGTCTTCAGATTATTGGTGTCAAATATGTTTGTCTTCAGATTATTAGTGTCAAATATGCTTGTCTTCAGATTAATGGTGTCAAATATGTTTGTCTTCAGATTATTAGTGTCAAATATGTTTGTCTTCAGAAAGTTGGTTCAAGGTTTATGAGTATATTGTAAAAGTTGTGATATCAAGTTGATATAATGTAAGATAAAAACTGGTGAAATTATATTTCATAAAGTGTTATATATATGGTGCAATGATGGTGTTATGAGAGCATGATACGAACTATGAAGTGGTGTTGCAAAAAGAAAACCCATGAAGGTCTTTAATGTAGCAGAAAATGATATACTAACACACATCCTGCCATTAACGTGTCAAGCTCTCTCCACTTTAGGAAACACCCTTGGTGACTTCTTGCCAAGAAATTTATTTAATTAATAACAATTAATACATAGTCAGTCAGGGATGCACATTGCCTTCTTGATTGTTTAAGTTAGCCTGCACATAGAGAAAATCTTCTTGGTAAGATGCTAAGATTAGACAGTGCTGAGACGACCTTAGATGTACTAACAACACAGAAAATCTAGATGGCTTACATAAACTTGTGACACATCTCTCTCTCTCTCTGAACTTTAAGTGCCCAGGGCACATGGGGCTTCCACAAGGGTTTTCCACAAATGCCTGTCCTTCGCCTTTTTTTCTGCTCTTGCCCAGGTGAGCCCTCTATTGCTCAACATCCTTTCTGTTGTTCTTCTCCATGTCTCTTTTGGTCTACCCTTACTTCTGTTCCCCTGTGGTGTCCATCTTAGTGCTATTTTTGGTAGTGAGTTGTCAGTCATTCGGAGCATATGTCCCAACCATCGCCAGCGTCTTTCCTCAATAATTGTTGTCAGTGGCTTCATCTGCATTTCTGCCAATAAGATGTTATTTCTTATGGTGTTTGGCCAGAATATTTTCCTAATTCTTTGTAAACATTTAGTCTGGAAAGAATTCAACTTGTTTTCTATGGTTTTGGTGATTTTCCAGCATTCACTTCCATAGAGTAGTACACTTAGAACATTACTCTTAAATATCCTGATTTTCATATTTATGCTTAGTTTTTTTTATTTCCATATAGTCTGCAGCACTGCAAAAGCCTAGTTTGCTCTAGTAAGTCTACTGTTGATGTCCTCTGTGCTGTCTCCATTTTCTACTACTCTGCTCCCAAGGTATACAAATTCGTTGACCTCCTCCACTAACTTGCTTTCTACTCTGAGTACATTTCTGTTGTTCACATTTTGCTTCATTAACTTTGTCTTTCCTACGTTGATCTTTAGTCCTATGTTGTTTGCATTCTGAGTTAGCCTGTTTATTTTATCTTGCATATCTTTGTGACTGCTTGATAATAGACAAATGTCGTCCACAAAGTCAAGGTCCTCCAGCACTGTGTCAAGGGTGACACATATGAACAACAAAAATCTAGAATATGAGTTTAAAATAAATAGAAATAGAAAAAAAAGTCATGGAAATCAGCATAGAAGAATGATTGAAACTTATTTGTAAACATAATCACAAACAGAACAAGTGATAACAATCATATATTTTGGACACATGGTAACAGATGACCTGGACACTTAACAAAACAGCTGAGAAACACATAAATGCATTTGAATGTAAATGCTACAGAAGAGTTCTTCAAATATGGACACAAAAAAGAACAAATATATCCATACTACAATAACTTAATATTGAAGAAAGCTGACTTGTAAAGAGGATTAAACAAAGAAAACTTAAATATTTTGGACACATTAAACATCATGATAATTTATAGAGGACCATCTTGGAAGGGTAAATAATGGGAAAAAGAAGAAGATCAAGGAGAAGATGGCTACAGGACATCGTTGATGATCTGCGAATGGACGCATCAGCAGCAGGGCATCTTGCTAACAATGGAGAGGCCTACAGGAGAGCTGTTAGGGAGGCAAAGTTCTGCAGGGGGACATGCAAATGACTGACTGGTAATAGATGATGGAAAATGTGAAGCAGAAATTAAGAGAAGAACAGAAATGGCCAAATGTACATTCAATAAAATGAAAACAAAAAGTTCTTACATCAAAACATATACAACAACAGGTGAAGATGAGTCTTCAGAGTTTTGTATATGGGACACTCCTCTGTGGTGTAGAAGTAGGGACACTTAGAAAATGGAAAGGAAAATTGAGGCCCTTGAAACATATATAGACATGAGAATGAGGGTGTATTTCATGGACATTTAAAAAAATATTAAATCAACTGAAATCTGAAAGAGAAATAATAAAAAACACAAGAACCATGCAACTAAAATATTTAGGTCACATCAAGATGTCTTGATAGTAAAGAAAATATTTTATTTATTTTAATACTGTTATTATAATAATGAAAACCTGACAGATTGACAAAATCAAGAATGGATGAGATTCTGTCTGGCTGCTGCAGGTCGCAAACAGGCAGTGCAAGTTGGAGAACTATCACAGCCAATCTTCCCTGGGGGAACTAACACAACCAACCTTCCCAAGAACTATCACAGCCAACCTTCCCTGAATTATCACAGCCAACCTTCCCTGGGAGAACTAGGACAGCCAACCTTCCCTGGGAGAACTATGACAGCCAACCTTCCCTGGGAGAACTATGACAGCCAGTCTTCCCTGGGGGAACTATGACAGCCAACCTTCCCTGGGAGAACTATGACAGCCAACCTTCCCTGGGAGAACTATCACAGCCAACCTTCCCTGGGGGGACTATCACAGCTAACCTTCCCAAGAACTATCACAGCCAACCTTCCCTGAATTATCACAGCCAACCTTCCCTGGGAGAACTATCACAGCCAACCTTCCCTGGGGGAACTATCACGGCCAACCTTCCCTGGGAGAACTATCACAGACAACCTTCCCTGGGGGAACTATGACAGCCAACCTTCCCTGGGGGAACTATGACAGCCAACCTTCCCTGGGAGAACTATCACAGCCAACCTTTCCTGGGAGAACTATCACAGCCAACCTTCCCTGGGGGAACTATGACAGCCAACCTTCCCTGGGAGAACTATCACAGCCAACCTTCCCTGGGGGAACTATCACAGCCAACCTTCCCTGGGGGAACTATCACAGCCAACCTTCTGTGATGAGGTGGACCAAGATAACAATAAATACACACATTTTTCCCCTTTTTTTATAAAACCCTTAAATGACATTTTTTCAAAACATCTCATTAGACTCTACTGCATAGTTTTTTTCATTTTAACTAAAACTGCTCTCGTCCATGGCCAGTCGCATGACTGACTAGTAAATTATTACTGTCACACAAAAATATAACCTTGGTCAAACTCTTGTCTTGTAACTCCAGGTGTTTGACTACAAGGCCAATTTCCACTATGAATATGACAACCTGGAGTTCAATGGCCTGACAATCCCTCAACTTGCTCGAGTTCTGGAACACAACAAGGCTGAGGATCGAGTTTTTGTTGGGTTCCGCCTACATGGAATCAGACACTCTGCACTGACCAAGTTTTATATTTGCAAGTAAGAGCTAGATTTGATAGCACTGTTGGTTTAGCTTATGTCAAATTTTGTAGCTGTTTCGCATTCTTCTCTAGAACTACAAACTCTTGTTCTTTGTAGCTGATGTGATGATGTGCAAGAGCTGACTTCCAGGGGGAGAAGATTCAGAACCCAATTTGAATTCAAGAAGTTGGTTTTTTTGGCAGGTATCACCACTATTTCTTTTAAGATCCCACTACCATTTGCTGGCAAATGTCACAGTAAAGTAACAGAACATAGCCTCTATGGTTAGACTTTGAAAAATCAACCACATTTAGACATGAGAGAATTCATTCATTCATTTGTATGTCCCTTGGGGAACTTTGCCTCCCAAACAGCACTCCTGTAGGCCTCTCGGTTGTGAGCAAGATGGCCTGCTGTTGATGCATCCATTTGTAGATCATCAACGATGTCTTGCAGCCATCTTCGTCTTGGTCTTCCTCTCTTTCTTTTTCCCATTATTACCCTTCCAATATGGTCTTCTCTAGATTATCATGATGTTTAATGTGTCCAAATATTGAAGTTTTTTCTCTTTAATCCTCTTTACTAGCCAGCCTTCTTCAATATTATATTCTTGTAGTATGGATATATTTGTTCTTTTTCATGAGAGAAAGAAAACTGAAATGAGAATTACCTAGGACTTGAACCACAGACTCTTGTGGGATGGGCAGTCATCTTGCCATGGGAGTAGAGCGTCATTTTGTCAAATAAACTTCTCTGTCTTGTACCCCCCGAAAAAAAGTTCTTTCACAGCAGAGCCATCAGTGCCTGTCTGGTTGAAGATTGTGACACCCAGAAATCTACTTGTGAGAGACTGAATCTAAGTGACCAAATTTCTGTGTTATGACCTCACATCTTTCCTCCTGTGTGAAAGCCTCGTTGTTTCCTATTTGTGGAAATTTGTGCTGGACAAATTCCATCACCATTTATTGGCAGAGGCTACCACCATAGAGACCTCATAAAATCCTCCCTCTTTAATAAGATCATCAGCCTATCTCAAGATGCACCGTAAAGAGGTGAAATGAAGTCTTGACCAGTTCTGGTTCACTAGTCCCAACTACTGCACAATAATTCTTTTACAGCCATCGTTGTTTATATTTCTAGAAAAAATCTATGGCCATGACATTTGTATGCTAAAGGGTATAAAGTGTCATGACTTCACAATTCTATACTGAACTTTGAGACAGGAATGCTAGCGTCTGTCCTTGCTGCCTTTTGTTTTTCTAGGGAAGCCCTAGATATCCATTTTTTTTGGAGGCTGAGTTGACCCTTGTGCTGGTCAATCTGAAAGAATTTCATCTGAGAATGAAACTGAACCAGAGACCATTTGATTAACAGGTGTGTTCACTAGCCACTACACCACTGCAGTGCCTGCTCTTATTTGTGCCAGCCAATATTAACTTTACTCATTTCATTCATTTGCATGTCCCTTGCGGAACTTTGCCTCCATAACAGCACTCCTGTAGGCCTCTCAGTTGTGAGCAAGATGGCCTGCTGTTGATGCATCCATTTGCAGATCATCAACGATGTCCTGCAGCCACTTTGCCTTGATCTTCCTCTCTTTCTTTTTCCTATTATGTACCCTTCCAAGATGGTTTTCTCTAGATTATCATGACGTTTAATGTGTCCAAAATATTTAAGTTTTCTCTGTTTAATACTCTTTATTACCCAGCCTTCTTCAATATTAAGTTCTTGTAGTATGGATGTATTTGTTCTTTTTTGTGTCCATGATATTTGAAGAACTCTTCTGTAGCATTTACATTCAAAGGCATTTATGTGTTTCACAGCTGTTTTATCAGTTCTAGTGTGGCTGCTGTAATCCATCCATTCTTTTGTGTTTTCTTTACTGGAACCATGTCTTTAGCTGTTGTTATTAATATATATCTCACTTGTGTAACCAAATCATCTGGTGTCATCTCCTCCTGTACAGCCATCAGGATTTCAAAATGATTCTTCACTTCTATACCGTATTGTTCTGGTATTTTTGCAAGATCAAAGCGGAGTGGTCTTGATCCCATAACTGTCTTTTTTATCTTTATCTTCATGTCTGCTATTAATAACTCATGATCCATGTCACAATCAGCACCTGGTAAAGTTTTTGCTGATGTTATACTTGACCTCAACCTTCTTTGCACTAAAATGTAATCTATTTGATTCTTGGTTTTCCCATCAGGTGATGTCTATGTGTAAAGACTTCTTGGATGTTGTTTAAAAAGTGTTAGCAATCATTAGCTTTACTAGTACACAGATATAGCCAGTTAATGTAGTGTTAGATGATGCTTCACTCACACAAGCAATATACTTATATACTTATAGAAAACCCGATGACTGTAATTACTTGGCTGGAGAGTTCTACCTTCTCGGTGATGAGAACGAGATGGCATGGAGCTACAACCGTCTTTACAAATATGAGATCACAAGACAGCTGAAAGAGTTACATCTTCATTATGATGACCACTATTCTATCAGATATGATGTACATGACCTTGATGGTACAGACCTTGGTCACCCATTCCCTGAACCAAGTGTGATCCATGAAGTTGGAACAAGTGAGTGATTTGTGCCATTTACACCTTATGAAGTTGGAATAAGTGAGTGATTTGTGCCATTTATGCCTTAGGAAGTTGGAACAAGTGAGTGATTTTACAGTTTTGTTCATTTGTTTATGTTGATCAGGGGTAAATCCAAGAAGTTTTTCATACATGTGATCTGATTTTTGTGTGAACGTCTATTCTTAAATAAAATGACAACTGTGAATTCTAGTATCCTGCTCTCCCACATCTGACAAATAGACATCTCTGTTCTCAGAAGTACTGCTGTATTTTTTGTTACATCATGAGCATCTTGTTGCTTCCAGCAGTATGAGAGAGAGGCTGGATCTTACATACTGTATTAATGGTGCTTGAACTCATGCCCTTTTGGTTAAAAAGGGATTCCTTACTATTTAAATTCCCCTCTTCTGAATCTTTTACAAGTGCATAAGTGTGTAAGGGTGATCAGTGTATACAACTTAGAAAACTGAAGCTAGGCAACAGTTATGTCTGTATGAGTTATGAAGTTATTATTAACGAGCTTGGTCAGTCACTAATGAAGTACAACACCAACTGGAAGCCGCTGAAATGTAGTTCCTTAGAAGAATGCTGCAAACACCGTGGACAGCAAAGAAATTAAATGAGGAGATTCTGAGAGAGGCTGGAGAGATGAGACAAACAACAAAAGTCAGAAAAAGATAATCCAAATTCTTAGGATATGTTCCATGAGGAGGCAAGCTAGAATACATTGAGACAATGAGGAGGACAGAAGGCAGAAAAGATTGAGGGAGACAGAGAGAGAAAATGCTAGATGACACGGACAAAGAACACCAGCACAGCTTATAATCAGCACTCGGAGCAGGGAATTGTGGGAAAGCATGATAGCCAAGTCTACTGGCAGGGCAACATATAGATAGATTAATGAGCTGTTAAATTGTATACATGAGTTGTCAAGTTGGTACTAATTAGATGATTTGCTATTTAAACAATTTATGAAGTTAATGAATATTTGTGTGCATTTAATTGAATCCTTTGAAAAAATGTGACTTATTGCATCCAGAATTATGGATCTTTATGTGTGATAAAACAGGAAGCGTTGAATATTCTCTCTGTCTCTGAACTTTAAGTGCACAGGGCACATGGGACTTCCACAAGGGTTTTCCACAAATGTCTGTCCTTTGCCTTTTTTTTCTGCTCTTGCCCAGGTGAGCCCTCTGTTGCTCAACATCCTTTCTGTTGTTCTTCTCTATGTCTCTTTTGGTCTACCCTTACTTCTGTTCCCCTGTGGTGTCCATCTTAGTGCTATTTTTGGTAGTGAGTTGTCAGTCATTTGGAGCACATGTCCCAACCATCGCCAGCATCTTTCCTCAATAATTGTTGTCAGTGGCTTCATCTGCATTTCTGAGTTGAATATTATGTGTGATAAAACAGGAAGGGTTGAATATTATGTGTGATAAAACAGGAAGGGTTGAATATTATGTGTGATAAAACAGGAAGGGTTGAATATTATACTGCTTATATTAAATGACTTCTTGTATTTATATTTATTAAAATATAATGGGGAACAGTGGCTGTTTTCTGCTAAATTAGTGTAAATGCCAATGAAATATATGTTCCTTTATTTGAAAATTGAAAAAGTTATAACTGATTTTAATATTTTCCGTAACTTGTTCTGAAGGTCACATTTATGGCCAAGAGTACAGACCACCAGCGTCAGCAGCTTCACATATCCGACGTAACTTGGAGAGTCTCAGCCCAGGAGAAGTAGAGAGTCTTCGCGCAGCTTTCTTGGCCATACAAGAAGATCACACTTACGAAAGAATTGCTTCATTCCATGGCAAACCAGGCTTATGTGAGCATGCGGGTCGTAGAGTTGCTTGCTGTGTCCATGGTAAACCAACCTTCCCTTCTTGGCATAGACTTTATGTGGAGCAGGTAAGTTTACTCATTCATTTTGTCGAGCTGGTAAGTTTATTCAGACTTTATGTAGAAATGGTAGGATTGTGCAAACTTGACTCTTTGTATACTGGGGATTTTTCCCTCAAAATACCAAGGGGGGTAAATTTCACAATGTGGAATGGGATGGTTGTCACATTTAAAAGAATGACAAAGGCATAATCTGATTTGTAGTATCATATATTATACATTAGTTTAAACAAGAAAAAATTTATTTTGCTTTTCTAATAAAATTGTTAGTATGTTATTAGAATCTTATCTTATCTTATATCTTATATCCTTCCCGTGCCGTTAGACGTCACATAGGGCTCGCAAAGTAGTTCGCCAATTTTTCCTGTCTTCGGCGAGTCTTTCAACCTCATCAAAAGATTTTATGCCTGTTAACTTGGCCTCTCTTAATAATGTTCTCTTCAGAGTTTCACGCGGTCTGCCCCTTTTTCTTCGGCCTGTTGTGTTCCACTTGATAGCTTGTTTTGGGATTCTCTGCTCATTTCTTCTCATCAAGTGGCCAACATATGTCCATCTCCTTTTCCTGATCACCCGTGAGACTGGTTGTTATTAGAATACAACAGAAAAAAGAGAACTGAGAAGAAAGAATGGAAAATGAAGAAATTGGAACAATGTTTTTTTCACTTACCCATCAAGTTAATCCACTGTAGTTGGTCTAATATTTCCAAAACGAATCACAATGTACACAAACACCATTTCTTCACATATCCTACAAAATTTACATGAAAACATACACTAATTATGCATTTACAGTAAACTAAAAACACCAGGTGGGTAGGTAATATTTACATGAAAACAAGTGGGCGGGCGGCAACTAATATTTACCAGAAAACAGGCCACTGTGTTTTTTTTTAATTTGAAGCATTCTACAACATTAAATTTTTTGAATTACACAATCTCCAGCATTACTTACTGTGATATTTCAGCTAGTACTGAGAAGTAGTATCACCAGCTACCCTTCTAGCACATTTTGCTGCTGGACCAAAAAAAAAAAACATCCTTATCCTATGAATCAGCACCACGTGGATCCGAAAATTCAAAATCTCTACTACTGCATTCTCTTCACCACAGTCTAGACATTTTTAAATTAAATTTTGAGTTTGTAATTCAGAAATACGCTGTTCTGGATTAAATAAACTACCACTGGAAGCCATATTTGTTGATAAACAAAAACCTAGCGACGATAAACTCGTTAAATTAACACACAACCACTCTGAATTCAGCTGAAACATGCGCCTCATGTTGACAAATGGATTCCGGAAGGAAGTCAAACTTCTGGTTTTAAGTATACTTTGATTATCTTCAAAATTTGAGAGCTACAAACTATCATCACACTGCATGGTGAATGGGGTTCTGAGGGGTAAAAAAAACCACACAGGATGCATCACAAAGGATACAAAGAGTTAAGTAGAATTGGTAGGTCTGCTCACTGTTTTTAATAGAGCTGGTATATTTAGTCAGTCTGTTTACAGAGCTAGTAGAATTACCCAGACTTTATAAAGTAATTGGTTTATATAGATTTTATAGTTGGTTTATATAGATTTTATAGTTGGTTTGGTTTATATAGATTTTATAGCTGGTTTATATAGATTTTATAGTTGGTTTATATAGATTTTATAGTTGGTTTGGTTTATATAGATTTTATAGCTGGTTTATATAGATTTTGTGTGTAACTAGAAGGTTTATTCAGGCTTTGTATAGAACTGGTTGGTTAACTCAGAGTTTACATAGAGCTGATAGATCTACACAAGGTTACTTTAGTGTCAGGTAGATCTACACAAGGTTACTTTAGTGTCAGGTAGATCTACACAAGGTTACTTTAGTGTCAGGTACATTTTTCTTACTTACTTTCATTTCCAAGATTCTGATACAGTGATCTTGAAGTTGTGACCTAGAGAGTGTTCACAATTTTGATTTATAATTGTTTATGCCAGCAAAATGATGATTAATTTTTATGTGAACTAAAACTTTGTTTTCATATTTCTAAAATGTGTGTATAAAGAATATTCAGGATTCACTCATGTTTAGATACTTATTGCTGTATTCCTAAATACTGATGAGACTAAAGTTCCAGCAAAAATGAGTCTCAAATATAATTTTGAATGTCAAGTAAAATAAAGTTCATTTCAATATCAAGGTACAAGTATAATAATAATAATAATAATAATGATAATAAAAATCAGCATAACAGGACTTCTGAAAATCTGTTTTACATCTCAGGAATGTGACATATTTATATCTGAACTTATCATCTTCAGGTAGAACATGCCCTACTTGAACATGGGTCATCTGTGGCTGTCCCATACTGGGATTGGGTCACTCCTATCACTAAGCTACCCGAGCTGATCAGTAAAGCAACCTACTTCAACTCCAGACAACAGAGATTTGATCCCAATCCTTTCTTTAGTGGGAGGGTTGCTGGTGAGAATGCTGTTACCACTAGGTGAGAAACTCATGTAGAAATGTACGTATGAATGAAGAACATACAACAGTGTTCTTCATTTATATGTCCTCATCTTATTTTCTGCCACTTTCATTCTTGCTTACTTTCCTCACTCTTTCTATCTTTTTGTAAAACTGAACCAAACATCCCTGTCTACTTTATAGTTACTTTCAGAGACTCCCTCAGTTTCTAGTTAAAAAGTTTCTATGTTAGAGACATCTAGTCTGTGGTTAAAATGATCCCTTTCTGGGGACCAAAGATATGGTGCTCTAAATGAATAAGATAATGGTCTGCTAACTGCTTGCATTAGATTTACAGACCATATCTGATCAAGACCATGTTCTGCCTCCATCTGATGCCCTTGAGAACAGACAGTAGTCTGGCTGAATGAATAGGGAATGAAGTGGGAAGGCAAACCCAGTCCAAAAATAAACCAGATGTGTTGAGTTAGATGTGTTGAGCTGAAAGACACAGATATTACAGCATAGTTACAAACTGTGAAACATCACACCCTTGATCTTTTGAGGAAAAAATACAATGAAGTTCCCTTATAATTAAGTATCAGATATCCACAGCCAAGTTCTAAATAAAATGTCCCCTTCTTACTTTCACCACAACTCATGACTAATTTAAATGTCCCTTTGTTACTTTCACCACCATTTGGTAATTAAAATGTCCTCTGTTACTTTCAGAGACCCACAGCCACAACTATTTAACAATGAGTACTTCTATGAGCAGGCTTTGTTTGCTCTAGAGCAGGATAATTTCTGCGACTTTGAGATCCAGTTTGAAGTTCTACACAATGCTCTACATTCTTGGCTGGGTGGACGTGCCAAATATTCTCTCTCATCTTTGGATTATACAGGCTTTGATCCTGTATTCTTCCTGCATCATGCCAACACTGATAGGTAAATGCTGTATGTCATTTAGATACAGACAGGTAAATGTTATATGACATTCTGATCTTACATCCTTCCCATGCCGTTAAACGTCACATAGGGCTCGCTTAGTTGTCTGCCAAGTTTTCCCGTTTTCAGCGAGTTTTTCAACTTCATCAAGGGATGTTATGCCAACTAAACTGGCTCTCTTAACAATGTCCTCTTTAGAGTTTCACATGGTCGACCTCTTTTTCTTCAGCCTGTTGTGCTCCACTTGATAGCTTGTTTTGGTATTCTCTGATTGTTTCTTCTCATCACATGGCCTACATATGTCCATCTTCTTTTTCTGATCATCCATGAGACAGGTTGTTGTTTGCTCATCTGTCTTATATCTGTGTTCTTAAATTTGTTCCACTTTATACCAAGTATTTTCCTGAGGCATTTATTTTCAGAAGAGTCTAATTTCTCCTCTATTTCTTTAGTTGATTTCCAGTTTCGCATGCATAAATGAGGGTGGATATCACATTTGAATTGATAATTTTAACTTGGTTTTTGTGCTTATAACTTTTGAATTCCATATGTTCTCAAGATTTTTTAAGGACAGTGCTTGCTTTTGCAATTCTAATTCTAACTTCCTTCCTGGTCTCACCATCCTGGTCTATGTTGCTGCCAAGGTATGCAAATTGGTTTATTTCATCAACAACTGTTCCATCTACATATATTTTTCCTTTTTGATTAATGAGAAGTTTCATTATTTTTGTTTTGTCTTTGTTAATTTCAAGACCTATTTTGCTAGCCAAGGAAGACAGGGAATCTGTTTTTTCCTGCATCAATTTCACATTGTCACTGATAAGAGTTATGTCCTCTGCAAAATCAAGATCTTCTATGTGGGTTCCATGTACCAAATCAATGCCGATTGTACCTGTACAGCATTTTTTCATCATAAAGTCTATGGCAATTTCAAAAAGCAAGGGAGATAACATACAACCTTGCTTCACGCCTGTTTCAGTCTGAAACCATTCGCTCATTCCTTCTTCTTTTCTTGACTGCACAAACATATCAGTTGTAGAGATCTCTAATGATGTTGACAATTTCAGATGGTATTCCATATATTCTTAAAATTCTCCACAATGAATCTCTGTGTATGCCATCAAATGGCTTTTAAAAGTCTATGAAATTCAGGATTAATGGTTTTTGCTTTTCAATATGTTCTTCAAGTATTAATCTTAGAGTAAAAATCTGGCCGAGACAGCTTCTCCCTTTTCAAAACCCTGCCTGTTCTTCTCTCATTGTAGTATCCACTACATCCCTAATTCTATTAAGAATCACTTTACAAAATACCTTTGACACAAATGATAGTAAGGTTACACCCCTCCAGTTATTGCAGTCACTGGGGTTGCCTTTTTTGGATATTTTAACAATGATTCCTTTTTTTCTATTTAGAAGGGACCTTTTATTCTTTCCAAATTTTATTAAACATTCTCTGTAGTTGGCTCATGTTGTCACTGTTAATAGCTTTTAACATTTCAACTGCTATTTCATCTTCACCTGCAGCTCTGTTAGCCATTAAATTCACTGCTGTTTCAATTTCATTCAGTGTAACTTCATTTAAGTTGACATTTAGTTGTGGGACTGGTAAATCAGTTTAAAGATTTATTAATTCATTTGGGTGTGATCGATTAACTCTTTATGTACTGGGGGTTTTTCCCTCAAATGACCAATGGTCATCTCAGTGTGGTAAATTTCTTAACGTGGAATGGGGCAGTTGTCACATTTAGAAGGATCACAAAGGCATAGTCTGATTCGGAATATGACATATTATACATTTTTTAAAATAGAAAAAGTTATATATTGTTTTTGTAATAAAATTGTTATTAATATATTAGTATATAACAGAAAAAACGAGCTAAGAATTAAGAAGAGTTGAAAAGAAAAAATGGAAAATTATGATGAAAAATGTTCTCTCTTACCCCACTCAAGTTTCCTCTGTAGTGGGTCCAGTAATATCCAAATTGAATTGAATTTTACACAAACACCATTTCCTCACATAAAATATACATTAATTATTTATTTACAGTTATTTTACATTCTACAATACACTTATAACGTGGCAACACCATGGACGGTGGCCCATAAGCTTGGAAAAACATTTTAAAAATTAATTTTTTTATCACAACATGACTCTTAATTCATACATGGGACCTCGTGTTGACACTTGTATCATGCTGGAAGAGATTTCTACAACCAGTTTTGGCCAAATTTTGAGCATTGTACGATTAAATTCACTCTTAGAGCCCAACTCATTACCAGCACATGACGTGTACACAAGGGAAAAATTGTCCGCCAGATTGTCACACAGTGTGACGCGAAGTATAGAAAGAGTTAAGTATTTCTTAGAAGTGTTCGGCCAGTTTTTGCTTCTGGTCTTTACTTGATGTTAATAGGTTGCCTGTTTTGCTAAAGACTGGTCTTTCTCTGGAGGTAATAGCATCTGTTAGATTCTTCTGTATGTTATACAGAATTTTGCTGTCTCCTGTTTTTGCTGCATTTTCTGCTTCTTTTGCCATATTGTCTATATATTCTCTTTTGTCTCTTCTAGCTGAACTTTTTACTTTATTGTCTAATTCTTTGCATGTTGCTTTTGCCAGAACTTTTCCAAAATCTGTCTTTACATTCATCATGGGTAATTTGGCTGCTCATCTTTCATGTATGTATTTCCATGTGTTATCTGATATCCAAGCTTTTCTACATGTTGATTGCAGTCCAGCGCTTGCTTTTGCTGCCATGATTATGGCTGTGCTGTATGACATTCTGATACACATATGTAAATGAGGTAAATGTTATATGTCATGCCAACAGAGAGACAAAGGCCCTATGTCATGCTAATAAGACAGGTAAATGCCATATGCTATGCTAATACAGACAAGTGTCATATAAATGTCATATGTATTTCTAGCATAACATATACAATCATTTATCTTGCTATGACATATCACATGTCATACTGGAGTCATTGATATTCCAGTCCTTCGCTTGTGATTACATCCACTGACAGCGTGACCAACATACTCGTGTATATGTAACTGGATAAATAGAAAGAGTACAGTGTCATATTTATAGTGATGGTGGATGTATTTCTCAGATTTTGTGCATCCTTATAAACACTAGCATAGCATGGAAAACATGAACAAAATAGTGGTAACAACCCCCTCTCACTCTCCCCTCCCTGTTCTTTCATCACATCAATGTTCAGGCCCCCAGATTTTTGTCTTAATGAAATGCAAAATGTCTAGCAGTTTGAACAAGAATTTACCACTTTCTTTGTTCAGAGATTTTTATATGATTACAAGCAAGTATAGTGTCAATATTCAGTATTTTTTTTCAGTTTTACATGATAAAAAGCAAGTATCAGTCTTCAGTCTTTTTCAGTGTACTGAAATGTGGGAGGAATTGCTTGTAACTGTAAGATATCTTCAGTTTTATTGGTTTTTTTTCATTTCTAGAGAAAGATCCATCATGTATTCTGAACTGGGAGTTGGGTGTAAGGCTAACAACCTTATCCTGAGACCCACCTAGAGGTGACTCTAGATGGGGAAAAAAAAAGTAATTGTTATGGAAACTCACAACAAAACCATTTGATTCAAGGGTTCGAAGAACTAACACAACAATTGAAAGAATACATTCATCAGACCAAATACATGACAAAGATTGGACTCTGAAATGTAAGAACAATGGCACCACCATGAAAAACTACTCAAGTAATCCGAGAAATGGATAGATACCACCTGGATGTACTGGGCATCAGTGAAATCCAATCAACAGAAGCAGGGAAAAAAACTGTGGAAAACCGTAAGGTAATAATACATTCAGGCAAAGACAAGGAGAAATACCAAGGAGGAGTGGGTATAATTATGTCAGATTTAGCAGTGAAGAGCCTTATAGAATGGGAACCAGTGAGCAGTCATATAATAAGAGCACAATGCAAACTAAGATGCAGAAGACAATCATAAAATGATGCAGATGATGAAATAAAAGATGACATCTATCACCAACTACAACAACTCAAACTCCCTACACACGACATCCTAATTGTCATGGGAGACTTCAACACCAAGGTAGGAAAAGATAACACTGATGTCGAAAAAGTAATGGGGAAAGAAGGAATTGATATGATAAATCAGAATGGAGAAAAATTAATTGAACTATAGCTAACAGAGGGTTAAAAGAGCATAGGAGGTACAATATTTCCACACAAAGAGATACATAAAACAACGTGGATATCTTCAGATGATATAACCAGAAATCAGATAGATCATTTTTGTATTAGAAAGCAATACAGAACATCTCTGATAGGTGTAAAGGAATACAGAGGTGCAGATGTCAAAAGCGATCACAATCTGTGTATAGGGAAAATTAGACTAAAACTGAAAAGCCAATACAAGAAATCAATACTCAGAAAAATAAACAGCCACAGCCTACAGGAAGAAAATACTAACAGGAATTTCAATCTGGAACTTACCAATCATTTCACAGACTCAGTGAGGTAGAGGAGACAGATATGGATGAATTATGGAACCCTTACAGCACAACCATAATCACAGCACCAAAAGCAAGTGTTGGACTGCAAAAAACAGATAGAAAAGCATGGATATCATATAACATATGGAAATACACACATAAAAGATGACTAGAAATACTTACGTGAAAGACAGGCAGCCAGATTAGCCATGCTAAATATAAAGACAGATCTTGGAAGAGATTTGGCAAAGCAACATACAAAGAACTAGACAATAAAGTAAAAATGTTCAACTAGAAGAGATAAGAGATAACAATAGAGATGACAATAAAGCTGCAAGGTGAAGATTAATAAACAGCCGAAATGTTAAAAGTGACAACATGAGCCAACTATAGGGAATGTTTAATAATGTTTGTAAAGAAGAAAAGGCAACTTCTAAATGGAAAAAAAGGAATCATTGTTAAAATACCAAAATAAAGACAACCTTAGTGACTACAATAATTGGAGAGGAGTAACCTTACTATCAGTTGTGTCAAAAGTATTTTTCAAAGTGATTCTGAAAAGAATTAAAGATATAGTGGATGCTGCAATTACAAAAGAACAAGCAGGATTTTGAAAAAGGAGAAACTGTCTTGACCAGACCTTACATCTTACATCCTTCCTGTGCCATTAAATGTCACATTGGGCTTGCATAGTAGTTCACTAAGTTTTCTTGTTTTTGGTGAGCTTTTCAACCCCATCAAGGGATTTTATGCATATCAATTTGACCTCCCTTAACAAGGTCCTATTTAGAGTTTCATGTGGTCAACCTCTTTTCCTTTGGCCTCTTGTTTTCCACTTGATAACTTGTTTTGAGATTTTCTGATTGTTTCTTCTTATCACTTGACCGATATCCTTTTTCCGATCACACATGAGACAAGTTGTTGTTTGTTCATTTGCCTTATCTCTGCATTGTTCTTGAATTTGTTCCACTTTAATCACTCCACTTTAAGATCTTCACTTTAAGAATAATACTTGTAGAACATATTGAAAAGCAACAACCATTAATACTGAACTTCATAGATTTTAAAAATGCATTTGGTAGCATACACAGAGATTCATTATGGAGAATTTTAAGACTATATGGAATACCACCTAAAATTGTCATCATCATTAAGGATCTCTACAATGGCTATGTTTGTGTAGTTAACTCAAAAGAGGGAATGAATGAGTGGTTCCAGATTGAAACAGGTGTGAAACAAGGATGTATATTATCGTCCTTGCTTTTTGGAATTGCCATAGACTTCATAATGAAAAAATGTTTCACATGTAAAATGGGCATTGATTGGGTACACTGAACCCAACTGGAAGATCTTGACTTTGCAGATAACATAACTCTTATTAGTTACCCTGTCTTCACTGGCTAGTAAAATAGGACTTGAAATTAACAAGGAAAAAAAAAATAATAATGACATTTTTCATTAATCAAGAATGAAAAATATACGTAGAAGGAACAGCTGTTGAAGGAATAAACCAATTTGCATACCTTGACAGCTACATAGACCAGGATGGTGATACTAGAAAGGAAGTTAGAATTACAAAAGCAGCACTGATTTTCAAGAATCTTGAGAACATATGGCACTCTAAAGTTATAAGCATGTAAATCAAGTTAAATTATTCAATTCAAATCCATCCTCATTTATGCATGTGAAAGCTGGAAAACAACTAAAAAAGTGGACAACAAATTAGATTCTTTTGAAAACAAATGCCTGAGATAAATACTCAGTATAGAGTGGAACAAATTCAAGAACATTGCAGAGATAAGGCAGATAAGTGAACAACAGCCTGTCTCATAGGTGATCAAAAAAAGGAGATATATTGGTCACATGATGAGAAGAAACAATCAGAGAATCCCAAAACAAGCTATCAAGTTAAACACAATAGGATGAAGAAAAAGAGGTCAACCATGTGAAACTCTAAAGAGAACATTGTTAAGAGAGGCCTAATTAGTAAGTATAAAAACCTTTGATGAGGTTGAAAAGCTTACTGAAAACAAGAAAACTTGGCAAATTACCATGCAAGCCCTATGCGACATTTAACGGCACAGAAAGGATGTAAGATGTATAAGAAAGGTTACTATTGTTTTTGTTGTTTTCTCTTTGCAATATTAGATGTATTCAGCTAATACTGTAATGAAGATTTTGTAAGACAGAAATAGTATCAGATTATATGTGCATGTTGTGGTTTTTCTGGCAGGCTTCTTAGCCAGCTCCACCACCCTATGGAGCAAGTCAATCCCTGCCCATTGGCCAATTAAAATAACACAACAGTTCAAGAGTGCTTGTTGTTGAAGTAGGACAAAAGTCTTGGGCTAGCCATCATGGCAGGCTCCAGGTGGTCCATTTCTTCTCACAGTTGTCATGTCCAACAAAAGATCTGTGACAAGATTTACTGCAGTAAAACTAATAAAGGTAGATAGAGGTGTTTGGTGCAATTTTACAAGGCAGCAGAGAGAGTGAGTAAGTGAGAAAAAACAAATAGAAATTATGAGAGTAAGATGAGAATGTATAAATGAAAAACATACAACATCCAATATTTCAGCATGAACCCTTTTTGAGGATTGTATACACAAACAAACATGAATTATAACTAACAGAAAACAAAACAGGAGTGTGGAGGGAGAGGATATAGCATGGCACAAGTCAACAAAAACAGACAAAAATCTATGCAACAGTGTCACAGTCAAGTAGGAGAATGTGACAGATAAAAAGGATGGCGACTGCAGTGAAACAGGTTCAGATAATAAAGGTAGATAGAGATGTATGGTGCAGTTTATATAGCCACAGAGGGAGTGAGTAAGTGAGAAAAAATGAACAGAAAGTATGAGAGTAAGATGAGAATGTATAAATGAAAAGCATAGGTAGTTAGGTAGGTAAAATTCCCATTTCCATGCCATTTAAGGCATATTGGGGATTACAGTGTTAGGCCTGTATTTTCCATTATCTTCGGCACATGAAAGTCTGATGTGGTCAGTATCACGCCTAGCTGCTTTACCTTCCCAGATTTCTCTGGTACCCATTTTTAGAGGCTGGGTGAACCCCGGGGCCTTTTTCGATATGCAGCAAAAAAAAATCCCACTGCTGGGATTGAACCCGGTACCACCAGATTAGTAAACTGAGCACCTAACCACTCAGCCAACCAGGCCACCTAATGAAAAACATACAATATCCAATATTTTGGCATGAGCCTTTAAACTGCACCATACACCTCTATCTACCAAAAAAAATCTGTTCCATCCCTCCTCATTTTTGTTATCATAAACATTAACAAAAATGAAATTTGTCTGCATCTGACAGCATTATTTTTTTTTTTTTATAATTTCAACCAGAATCTGGGCAGTCTGGCAAGAGCTACAACGATATCGAGGCCTGACGTATAATGAGGCTGATTGTGCCATTAACCTGATGAGAAAACCTTTAAGACCTTTTGGTGACAAGTATAACAATGACACTGTGACAAAGAGGTACAGGTGAGTAAAGAGAAGCAGTTGGTAATAAGATACTAGAAACACTTGCAAAGGATGTATGATAAATTGATGAGGATAACAATGACATATAGCAGTGATATATAGCAATTGCATGTAATATTGACATATAGCAGTGATGTATCAGTCCATGCAAACAAAATATTCTAAATAGGATAGCTTCACTTGTGCCTCTTTAGTTTTTGTCTCATGATCAAATTTAGGACTATGGCAGTCATTGTATTTGTTGATAATTGGGCAACTTTGTAATATTTGGAAGATTAAAAGTACATTTTTTGGAAGATGAATAGTTTTTCATGTCCATGTGATAATCTGAGTAATAATACCAAAAAAGATTAATATATTTACAGTTGCTAAAAACCTCTATCTTAATGTGAAGAAAACTAATTGATGACAACTGACAAAACAAATAATGCTGCTGATATATGTATCAATGAGGAAAAACTGGAAGAAGTGGAGAGTTTTTAATATCTTGGATCATGCCTAACTAATAATGGAGATACAATGAGGGAAATTAAAAGGACATCTTTTGCTCTTCAGAAAGTAAAACAACTAAAGAATCTGTGGAGAGGAACAGACAGAACTACAAAAATAAGATTTTTTTCCCATCGCACCATATGCCTGTGAGACCTGAACACTTAACAAAACAGCTGAGAAACACATAAATGCCTTTGAATGTAAATGCTATAGAAGAGTTCTTCAAATATCATGGAAACAAAAAAGAACAAATATATCCATACCACAAGAACTTAATATTGAAGACGGCTGGCTAGAAAAGAGGATTAAAAAGAGAAAACTTAAATATTTTGGACACATTAAACATCATGATAATCTAGAGAAAACCATCTTGGAAGGATACATAATGGGAAAAAGAAAGAGAGGAAGACCAAAGTGAAGATAGCTGCAAGACATTGTTGATGATCTGCAAATGGATGCATCAGCAGCAGGCCATCTTGCGCACAACCGAGAGGCCTACAGGAGTGTTGTTAGGGAGACAAAGTTCCGCAAGGGACATGGAAATGAATGAATGAATGAAAAAAACAGAAGCTAGTATTACTGTGGTTAGATGGTGAAGATTGCTGAGTGATTTAAATAAAATACAAGGAAGCTTTAATCTGTAAAGTTATTTCATTACTGAGTAAACCTCATTTTGTTTACATGTGAATTATACACTGTAGGTAACTGTAACTTGATTTTTTTTCATTACTTATACACTTTTAAAAATATTATTTATGGTATATGTTTAGGGATGTGTGGTCCAGGTTTAGGGATTTATGGTCCATGTTTAAGGATAAGTGTCTCATTAGCTATATAATCCTAATGATCATTTTACTCATAGCCGCCCCGTTGACACCTTTGACTACCGCAATCACTTCCACTATGAGTACGATACCCTTGAGTTCAACCATATGACGATTCCTCAGCTGGAGAACTTGCTGAAACAGCGTAAGGAGCATGGGCGTGTCTTTGCTGGCTTCCTGGTTCATAACATTGGCTTCTCTGCTGTTATAGAAGTCTATGTTTGTGTACCAACAGGAATACATGGGCAGAAAAGCTGTAACCACAAGGTAGAAAAAAAAACAATAATGTATAAAATCATCTTAGCATAAAAAAATATCAGCTTTTTTTCACGTTCCTCAAAAACCTGAAATGTAATACAGTCACATGATGACTTATGGCCAACGAAGTTACATGATGACTTATGGCCAACAAAGTTACATGATGACTTATGGCCAACAAAGTTACATGATGACTTATGGCCAATGAAGTTACATGATGACTTATGGCCAGCAAAGTTACATGATGACTTATGGCCAACAAAGTTACATGATGACTTATGGCCAATGAAGTTACATGATGACTTATGGCCAGCAAAGTTACATGATGACTTATGGCCAACAAAGATACATGATGACTTATGGCCAACAAAGATACATGATGACTTATGGCCAGCAAAGTTACATGATGACTTATGGCCAACAAAATTACATGATGAATTATGGCTAGCGAAGTTACATGATGACTTATGGCCAACGAAGTTACATGGTGACTTATGGCCAATGAAGTTACAGTCATACCCACTAATAATTGAAGCCTCATGGGAAGATGTGAAAAAAAAAAACAAAATGGCTAAATCTGGCTACTGAGGGTGTTTGTTTTATTGTTTTATGCTTACTGACTACTGTGGTTCTGTCAGACACAATGCTATACTGTACACATTGAAATTATAATACAGTTCTGTACCTCATATCTATGCATGTGGGTGTGTTTGTGTGCATGTACATTTTTGTGTGCCATTGAAATGTTATCACAGTATGATGTTTTATTTAATGTGTTGTGATTCATATTTTGTGATTAATTTTCACAGTTGCTGTGCTAATTTGCATTCTGTTAACATTTTAAAGTGATGGTAAACATGTCTATTCATCTAGTAACATGTTATAGTAGTGAACTGTAGTGACTGTAACATGTTATAGTAGTGAACTGTAGTGACTGTAACATGTTATAGTAGTGAACTGTAGTGACTGTAACATGTTATAGTAGTGAACTGTAGTGACTGTAACATGTTATAGTAGTGAACTGTAGTGACTGTAACATGTTATAGTAGTACACTGTAGTGATTGTAACTTGTTAAAGTAGTGACTGTAGGACTGTAACATGTTATAGTAGTGAACTACCTAGTGACTGAGTGTCTCCTTTAATGGCTGACTTAAGATCAGATCTACTTATGGCTGGTCCAAAATGCACCATATGTCAGTGCATAACTGTATTTAAATTTCTCGTGAATAATTTTTAGTTTAAAATATATCTTGATAGTTAAAAAAAAATACTTTTGCATGTTTCATTAACCATAAGACTAGTACATTTTAGAAGATTTTTAGTTATATCATTCTTGTATCTTCCAATCCCTCATAACTTTATTTTAGCATTGTTTTTTTATCTGTTTGAAAATACTTTTAATTTGCTTTTTGCTTCAGTAATGATGTGTGTGCAAATGGTAGAGGAATAGTCTTGTTATCTGCAGACCAAAATATTTCTTTGTCTTTCATCTTACAGTTTTCTTTCATCATTTTGTTAGAAGTTTTTTTGTTTTTTTTTTTGTTTTGTTAGACTGGTTATTGTTTTCATAATTGTCTTATATTGTTTTCATAACTGTCTTATATTGTTTTCATAATTGTCTTACTCTACATGAAATTATTCCCTGATTTTATACCTTGAAGCTTTGCAAAAATCTTTTTTTTTTTTTTAAATTCTTATGAAAGTTTTGATTTTTTTAGTACTGAATTTGTTAGCACTGAGGAAAAAGTAACTACATATGAAGCAGGCAATGAATTTTTTTTTTTTTTAGTGCAGTGCTTATAATTTGGTCTGACTTCTTCATAGGGTGTCTTTTAATTTAATTAGACATCATAAACTGTCCTATAATTTGATTTGAAATCTTATAGTGTCTCATAATTTAATTTAACATCTTATAATGTCTTATAATTTTACTGACATCTCCAAAGGCTGGCGTGCTCTCTATTCTTGGAGGAGAGACAGAGATGCCATTTGAGTTTGACCGCCTGTACAGACTTGACATCACAGAGACTGTAAAAAAACTTGGCCTTAAATTGGATAGTGCTGCCAACTTCCAGCTGAAGGTTGATGTGATAGCTACAAATGGAAGCCATATTAATCCTCATATCCTGCATGATCCAAGTATTATTTTCGTGCCTGGTACAGGTATGTACAGAGTGAGGGTTCTTGAATAGTTGAATCGCCTTTGCTTATTGAAACACCTTTGTTTTACCATTCACCAAAATCTCATGAATCAACTTTACTTCATGAATCATCAAAGCTTCATGAGCCACCAAAGTTTCATGAATCATCATTAAAAACATAAATCTACTATAATCATACAAATCAAATACAATGGACCCTCAAAAGTTGAACAGTTTGAAACTCAATCAGCTTGAAACTTTAACACAAAAATTGGAAGAAAATCTGGTTTGAAACTCAAACAAAAATTCAAAACCAATGCAGCCACCCGAACAAAAACAAAGAATCATGTGGTCAGTTCTCACATGACTTCAGTTCAGTGTGCATCTGCTAAATTCAGTACATGTTTTCCAAGTGTTGTTTTTAAATTGTGATTTCTTTGGATTTTCTTTTTTATTTTTTCTTTAAAATTATCCATTCCTAATGGCACCAAAGAAAGTTACCAGTGCTGAAAAGCCTAAGAGGAAGAATGTAATTACCATGATAGAACTGAAAAAGGAACCTATTTCTAAATGGGAAAGTGATACTTGTACAAGGATATAATAACTAGCTGTTTAATGGCCAAGTTGACAATAGCGACCCTACTAAAGAAGAAGGAAGCCATTAAAGTGGCTGATATTGTGACAGGGGTAAAGATCCCCTTCAGTGGAAGAATTAGTTGGATAAATGTAAAATACTGTATTATCATTAATAATGATTTCATAGAGTTAATGCATGATTTAATGTATATTAGCTTTATTATAAAGGTTTAAATAACCAGTATTCATACTTTTTTGTAATGGGTAAGTTTTCTGGGTCTGAAACGGATTATTTCAATTTACGTTATTTTCTATGGGAAATTTAAACTCGAAAGTTGAACAATTTGAAAGTTTGACTGTCACCTTCAGCAGATTGTGTTCAGTTTCTAAGGGTCCACTGTAGTTAAGTTTTGATGTCACCATTACATCCACTACAGAAAAAACAAGTTACAATTTCAGGGATATGAAGCCACTGGCATAGATGGCATATCTTTCTCTTCTTCTCTAGCTGAGGTGGAAGAACATGATGGCAGTGTCAGTTCATACCTGGTCAGGAAACATGCAGAGAGTCTGAGCCCACTGGAAGGCTACCATCTGGTCAAAGCATTGATAGCTCTGAAGGCAGACAACTCAGCTGATGGCTTCCAGTCTATTGCATCATTCCATGCTCTACCACCACTTTGTCCAAGTCCTGCAGCCAGTGACAGGTGAGTTTATGAAATATCTTACCAATGTAACTGTCTACTTTTCTATGACCGAGTATCTAATTTTATATGGCCAGTAAAACTGATTATTTTTATGTGACAGTGTGATTGTCTACTAATACATGGTCATTGTGACTGTCTAATGTTAGTAATAAATATGATGAACTTTTTTTGTAATAGTAACATTTTCATTAAAACTCACAAATTGATCTGCCATTTGTTCAGTATAAATATTTTCTAAAGCATGAACTTCAAACACATACGAGTGTAGTCCTAATGTAGTCCCATCTGTTCAGGTTAACAGAACTGAATCTGTCTATGATAAATATAGATGGGTTGCTACTTTCCTTTCATCCAATATACTAGACTTTCATTTCATATACTAGATATTCATTTCATAACCTAGTATTCTTTCATTTACCTAATGTTCACTACATTTACTAGATTTTCACTTCAAGAACACCTATATTTGTTTATGCAATAATTTATTCTCCCAACAAACACAGGCGTGCATGTTGCATACATGGTGGAGCTGGTTTCCTCCAATGGCATCGACTCTACACTGTACAGTTTGAGGATGCCCTTAGGCGTCATGGCTCTCATGTGGGTGTACCTTACTGGGACTGGACCAGATATACTGACCGCTTACCTCGTACTTTTACACTGGACAACTACACTGATCCTTTCTCTGGTGAATGGACACAGAATCCTTTCTACAAAAGCAGAGTTGAATTTGAAGACACAGATATAGAGAGAGATGTGCAGGTATGATGAAAAAAAAAATAAAACAGAGTAGAGGCAGTCAAAGGTGTATGGTGCATCTTTACAAAAAAACACAGAGAGAAGTAAAGATGTGAAAGGACAACAAAAGAGGAAGTGAGATGAGCACATAGAAATGTAAAACAAACAATAACACATCAATATTTTTGTCTCTTTACCAATGAAGCAGAAATAATGAAACAACAAATGTACACAAAAATATCACTTGGCTGCCTAGCTAAAATATTGTTTTGTTACTACTGTTTGGTTTACTATGTGCCGATCTCATTGCCTCTTTTGCTATTCTTCTATACATTTATTTCTTTCTATTTTTTTTTTAACTGCACAATTCACCTTTGACTATCTCTGCTCAACTAGAACCAGTTTTACCATAGTCCTCAACTCATCAATCTTTGTAAGAAAGGAATAGGAATATTGGAGCCTGCATTGAATGTATCTAGCTCCATGAGTGTTTACAAATTATTTACAACATTGTTAAATTCTAAGCAAAGTTAAATAATGAAACCTGAAAAGGCTGCTGTGACATGGTTCTCCCTAAATAACCATCTTGCCAACAAACCAGTGCCTGTTGTGAACTTTAATGCAGATTCTATTGAAAGAATTAACTTGATGAAGTATCAGGAGGAAGGTTTAGTCAAAGCTTAAGTTTCAAAGATCATGTAGACCACATCACAACTAAATCAAGAAAAGAAATAGCTGCAATAAAATCATGGCACCAGAAGACCTTTAACAGCGGCTTTAAGTCCTCATATCAGTGACTGGTCCTGTCGGTGACCAAGTATACACTAGCAGTTCTAACACTTGGCCCCGCAAAAATAAGAACATGTAAGAGAATAGAAAACGAGGCAATGCACATTATTCTTGGATGCACTAGAGATATCCTGCAAGGCCATGATGTATCTGCTAGACTTTCCCACCATGAGCAGCAGATGAGGTATCTGCTAGACTTTCCCACCATGGACAGCAGATGAGGTATCTGCTAGACTTTCCCACCATGAGCAGCAGATGAAGTATCTGCTAGACTTTCCCACCATGAGCAGCAGATGAAGTATCTGCTAGACTTTCCCACCATGGAAGCAGATGAGGTATCTGCTAGACTTTCCCACCATGAGCAGCAGATGAAGTATCTGCTAGACTTTCCCACCATGGAAGCAGATGAGGTATCTGCTAGACTTTCCCACCATGAGCAGCAGATGAAGTATCTGCTAGACTTTCCCACCATGAGCAGCAGATGAGGTATCTGCTAGACTTTCCCACCATGAGCAGCAGATGAGGTATCTGCTAGACTTTCCCACCATGAGCAGCAGATGAAGTATCTGCTAGACTTTCCCACCATGGAAGCAGATGAGGTATCTGCTAGACTTTCCCACCATGGAAGCAGATGAGGTATCTGCTAGACTTTCCCACCATGAGCAGCAGATGAGGTATCTGCTAGACTTTCCCACCATGAGCAGCAGATGAAGTATCTGCTAGACTTTCCCACCATGGAAGCAGATGAGGTATCTGCTAGACTTTCCCACCATGAGCAGCAGATGAGGTATCTGCTAGACTTTCCCACCATGGAAGCAGATGAGGTATCTGCTAGACTTTCCCACCATGGAAGCACATGAGGTATCTGCTAGACTTTCCCACCATGGAAGCAGATGAGGTATCTGCTAGACTTTCCCACCATGGAAGCAGATGAGGTATTTGCTAGACTTTCCCACCATGGAAGCACATGAGGTATCTGCTAGACTTTCCCACCATGGACAGCAGAATAAAATTAGCCAAGACACAATCCTACCTCAAAATAAGCATAGGCAGGGCATACTCACTCCAAAGTGACATACCCACTACACAGTGACACACCCACTACACAGTGACACATCCACTACACAGTGACACACCCACTCCACAGTGAACTGATAAGATCAAAAGACAGCAGGTTCAAGAGAGGAAAATTGTGGATGGGCCTTGTGGAAGAAGTAGTCTGTGAGGTGTGCCCTCTTGAGAGTATAGATCCTTATAGGAATGGGTACCCACACTATAAAACCTCAAGGTGGCTCTATCTGTTCATATTCCACTGGACAGAAGATGTAGAGAACATATTCCTGCTGCAGCAGATGCTGAGGTCAAAGTACTAAATAGAGAAAACACCAGAGATGGTGACGCTGTTATGGATCGATGCTTCAGGGCAAGAGATGTGCCTGGGCCTTTAGAGTCAATTAAAATGGCAGAACAGTGAGAGAACCTAGAGGTGCTTTTGCAACCTCACAATGGAAATCACGGCCATGACAAAAGCTCTGAGCTGGCTGAAGTCACAATACCACATGCAAGATTACACACAAGACTACACACAAGACTACACACAAAACTACAGACAAGACTACATACAAGACTACACACAAGACAACACACAAGACAACACACAAGAATACACACAATCATGTATCTTGAGCAACTCAATGAATATGCTAAAGAAAGTTCAGTCTGGCTCTCTAAGGCAGCAGTGGCTTAAATCCCTACTTATGTCACAGATCCATCGATTGATATTCATTTTGTACCATTCTTTGCAGGTGTCAGAGGAAATGAAAGAGCAGATTAGTTAGCCGACTCAGCTGTCATGTAGAAAGGGCAGGCAATGGATTGAGCAGACATCATCCATGCTAAATGAGAAGCTGGCTAAACGAAAGACTTCATTGACAACTTAATCAGCATTGTTGTCAAGAAGGAAGGCGTTTGAAACTTGAGCTGGTGAAAAATGAATGATTCATGAATAGCTGCAGCAGGATGGTAAAACAAAGAAAGAACAGGTGTCATCAATCACTGTACAGTGAAGAAGATATTGAAAAGCAGCTATAAGTGTGTACAGAGTGCATGGATTACGATCCTTCTTAACTAATTAGCTAACTGCAAAAAAATGTTTAAGTAAAATAAAAACCAGACAAAGTGTAAAGAAGTAATAAAAAAAATCACAAGAGAATCTAAAGTGCTGTATCGTGTAGCATGGGATTTGACAGGGCATGAAAAAAACAAACTTTTTATTTCTTTTAAATGCTTTTTCAGAAGCTCTCATTGCTTGGTGTGCTCGTTATTTAGAAGTTCAAACTTTGATTCTCCATCATTCTCTTGTGATTTTTCTTTCTCTCACATGTGTATGCTCTCTATGGAGACTTGTTTGTCAAGGATCCTGTATTTTATTTATTTTTCCACATAAACTTATTTTGTGAAGCATGCCATCTGTCAAACATACAAGATCATATAACTAATCCACATCACACAGCCATGAAGTCTACAATCTGTCAGACATGTTGATGATATTTCAGCTGTGAAGTCTACAGTCTGCCAGACATACTAGATGATATAACAGCTGTGAAGTCTACAGTCTGTCAGACATGCTAGGTGATATAACAGCTGTGAAGTCTACAGTCTGTCAGACATGCTAGGTGATATAACAGCTATGAAGTCTACAGTCTGTCAGACATGCTAGGCGATATAACGGTTGTAAGGGCTACAGTACTATCAAATGTACTAGACTTTTACAGTCTGACACACATTACCCACCTGGAAGTAAATGTATATTTGTTTCTGTTTAGTCATTATCTTAATGCAGTTCTGCAAACCTTCAACTTTTAAAAATTAGTAGCCAGCCATTTTATATTTCACATTTCAGGGCCAATATTTATTCAAACCTGGGCCAAAAGGTTGGGACACTTGGCTCTACAGTCAGGCACTTTTTGCTTTGGAGCAAGAAGATTTCTGTGATTTTGCAGTGCAGTTAGAGGTTACTCACAATGCAATGCACTCTTGGATTGGAGGATCCAAGGAATACTCTTTAGCCCATCTACACTATGCTTCTTATGATCCTGCCTTCTTTGTCCATCACTCAAATACTGACAGGCTGTGGGCAGTCTGGCAAGCTCTTCAGAAATACAGGGGACATAATCCAAATGAGGCCAACTGTGCTCTAGAGAAGCTGAAGGTATACTAACCTTCTTTATAACTTTTAGTGAGAATAATGCAAATTAATGTGCTTATAGAAGGCATTTAAAAGAAAATAATTATCATTATATGAAACTGCCATGAATGATGACTTGTTACCAAATCCTAACATTGTAAAGAATTTAACCTATTTTCAAGATGGATTAACCCTAGTCATAACAGACAAGACCTGAGACATATTAAAATCCTGCCTGGAAACAGACTGTAATAATACGTGCAGCTCAGCAAGGCATGAATGCTTACCTGGCATGGAAGGTACCATAATCAACAAGGTGGTCCTTCTTTCCAGGCTAAGAAGATTTTAATCTAAAAACCCTCACCACCACGAGGTGGTAAACTTATCTAGCAGCACCCTTGCTGGTGTATAAAGAAAGGCATGAATCGATGGCATCTCCATAACAGTGAGACTTATTGTAAAGCCTAGTATGGTAGTTCAAAGACTGGGGGCTTGCTTCATCTTCTTGTGCAGACTTATTGTAAAGCCTAGTATGGTAGTTCAAAGACCGGGGCTTGCTTCTTCTTCTTGTGCAGACTTATTGTAAAGCCTTGTATGGTAGTTCAAAGACTGGGGGCTTGCTTCTTCTTCTTGTGTAGACTTATTGTAAAGCCTAGTATGGTAGTTCAAAGACTGGGGGCTTGCTTCTTCTTCTTGTGCAGACTTATTGTAAAGCCTAGTATGGTAGTTCAAAGACTGGGCCTTGTTCTTGTGCAGACTTATTGTAAAGCCTAGTATGGTAGTTCAAAGTCTGGGGGCTTGCTTCATCTTCTTGTGCACAACCCTGGGAAATCAGGAAAGTCATAGTAACCCACAAGGTTATTATCACATGAATATCATCATCATCATAATCATTGAGAAAAATAGTGAAGTGCTTCATTTCACTGTGATCAGAGCAAGAACAATTAATTTAACCATTTAAGACAAAGCCGATTGCAAACACAAACACAAGCTCATATACATATAATGATATGATAAGACAAACCTTCAATAAACAAGAATATTTTTAGTCAAACTAAGCACATTTTCTGCCAGCACGTAAAGAAAGTTGCTGTTTCTTTTTGCTACTGAAATAATATTTCATTTGTCATAAGAAAATGGGTTATAATGGCTGAAGTATGTTCACGTATTGTTCGTACAAATGACATATTTTGTTTTCATAATTTAAAATGTTTGGTTAACCTTTCTGTTTAACAAAATATGAAAATAGTAAAATATAGATTATATACTGTTCAAAAAAAAAATGCAACACTACTGTAGTTGTAATGGATACCAAATATTTTCAAACTTGTATCAAAATTTGATTTTACGGAATTAATGTTTCAATCTTGGCAAGAAGAACTTTAAGACTTTAACAATGAAATGACGTTCATTAAATTTGGTTTGGACTTTTATTCTTTGTGACTGAGGCCTCCGTTTCAGTAAGGTGTATGGCCTCCTCTGGCCTGTATCAGAGAACGACATCTTCTTGACATGGATCCGATTAGCTGTTGGATCTGTTGTTGTGGAATGGCTGCCCACTCTTCCGTAGTGCAAGAGACAACTGTCGGAGATTGGTTGGCACCATGTCTCGCTGGCGGACTTGTCTGTTGAGTTCATGCCATAAGTTTTCTATTGGGTTCATGTCTGATGACATGGATGGCCATGGAATAATCTGGACGTTGCTGTCAGTGAGGAATTGGGTGGTGAGTTGTGCCACATGAGGCTAAGCATATCCTGCTAAAAATCGACCCTGGTGTAGCCAAAAGTGGAAGGATATGAGGATGAAGAATTTCAGTGGCATATCATTGGGCAATCAGGCGTCCTTCAATTTGCACTAGGTCACTTCTTCCCATGAAGTTGATTGTCCCCCACACCAGTACACCTCCACCACCATGTTGAGGGGCCTCATCCATGCAGTTCTGGACATAGCACTCATTGACTTTGCGATAAACTCTTCTCTGTCTATCATGTCGCTGGATATGAAAGAATGATTCATCAAACCAAACCTTTCTCCAGTCATTCCATTGACAATGCTGTTTCACCCTCTGCAGTTTTTCTGGCGATGCCAGTTCGTAAGAACAGGACCTCTGTAGGGTCCTCTAGCCCAAAGACCAGCATCGTGCAGCCAGTTCCTGATAATTTGATATGAAATTCAACAAGCTGTTGTCATTGACTGGACTGTTGAGGACGCAGATGCAAATTGATTCCTGAGGTGATACAGCCCTATGAAATAGTCTTCAGCAGGAGTTGTGACTATGAGGTCTTGCACTGCGCGGCCGGTCTGCAGCTGAGTCAGTTTCTTGAAATCATCTCCAAAGGCAACTAATAGTGCTTCTAACCACATTAAATTGTCTGGCCCCTACACTTTGTGACTGTCCAGTCTGTAAATGTCCAATGATGATGAGTCATTGTTCTGTAGTGAGGTGAGCCATATTTGCAAATTGAATTTTCAAATGAATTGATTCCAGGAGCGTCAATCTTTTATAGGCATTCAATAACATGGCCAGTGAGTTTTGTGTTCAGTAAGTTTCACGGGATTCTTGTGAACCTGTCATGACTTATTGTGAAAAATGCTGTTTTGACTAGTGTCGCTTTTCTGTGCTCAAGAATCATTTGCTGAGTACAATTCAGGTCAGCACGTGAAGTTGATGTCCAAGTGAACATTTCAGACAATTTGCACTTGTCTGATCACTAAACTTCAGTTTAAATCGCAACATCGTATTTGTTGCGTTTCTCTTTTAGAACAGTATATTTTCAGATTGTTTGAAAAATATCACTTTCTTAATGTCTATTTTCAGATTGTTTGAAAAATATCACTTTCTTAATGTCTATTTTCAGATTGTTTGAAAAATATCACTTTGCTGATTTCTAATTTTAGATCATTTGAAAAATATTACTTGCTGATTTCTATTTTCATGTTGTTTGAAAAATATCACTTTTTTTTATTTCTATTTTCATGTTGTTTGAAAAATATCACTTTGCTGCATAAAATTGCCTTATTACTATTATTTAAAAAGTAACATTTTGTGTGTAGGAACCACTGAAACCTTTCAGTTTCGGACCGCCGTACAATCTTAATGAAGTAACCAAGAGATACTCCCATCCCGAGGACACATTTGCTTATGAGGAACATTTTCATTATCACTATGATACTTTAGAGTTTGTTGGAATGAACATCCCCACATTGGATTCATTCATCAAAGAAAGACAGGAGCATGATCGAGTTTTTACTGGTATTATTTCTTTTATTATTATTATGCTATCCCATTTTGGAAGCAGATTAAAAAGTCAAATGTGAAAGTAGATCATGAAATGAGTTATTTTTATGATAAACTGACTTAAAAAATCCAGATTATATCAGTCTTACTTGGCTTTGATTATGTGGAAAGGTTACCATACATGTAACTACATTCTTCCTCTACAAGCTTCTCTGTCAGCTGAGAAGTATCTAGATGATGCTGCAGCAGTAGCCTCTCATCTCTTACACAAAATAAACATAAAAAAGTTCATTGTGTATGAATTACAGGGTTTGCCTTCCTTTTGTTTAATCTTTTCCTGGTCATTCAGTTTTTAAATGTTCATTGTTCTGCTGTTATTTGCTTATATTTTTACCCTACTTTAGTACTATCATCTCAGTGTGAACTAATGAAATTATCTTGATAATTCTTTCATGGTTGTTTTCCACTTGTTGTTTCTGATCTTCAATGATTTCACAGGTGCTTTTCTTTCTATAAATCTAATTTTTAATTTTTAATGATTAATTTTACTACACATTATTTCTTATCAGTTTTCAAAAAATGAAAGCTTGCTATATAATTTAATCTAAAACTTTATTTTGTCATTTTTTTCTCATTTAACCATTCTTTTATGAACCTTCCTTGCATTCTAGTTTGCTGAATGACTCTTATGAAATATATAATTTAAAAGAAAAATGTATAGTTTTAAAAGTAATATTCTTATCTAAATATTAAGTCTCCCCTGCTGAAAAAGCAATAACTTTGATCTAAGACTGCAGTGCCAAAATGTGTTTGTTTAAAAAGGTTTAACTTCAAAAAGAAAGAAAAATATCTATCATGCATTAAATTTGATGTTTTTTGTTGTTAGGTTTCCTTCTGAAAGGACTTGGCCAGTCTGTTAGCATTGATTTTGACATCTGTGATGCTGCTGAGGACAACTGTTTCCCTGGTGGCTACTTCACACTTCTTGGTGGCTCTGCTGAGAATCCTTGGCGGTTTGACAGACTCTACAAATATGAGATCACTGATCAGGTAAGAAGCTAAGCTTAAAATAAGATAGATTTCTAGGTAATGATGTGTTTAGAATGCTATAGTACTTTTTTATGCCTCATGTATCAAATTATGTGGCAAATTAAAAATATTTTCCAACATAAACAATTTGTAATAATTTAAACATACCAAATAACTTTGATTTCTCATATTCATGATACTAAAGACAATTTTGTGTGCAAGAGAAATAAATAATAATTCCAATAATATCAGATGAATGAACAAACATTATTTTCAAAGAGTGAAGAACTGACCACATAGGTTTGTCTGACATTTTAATAGTTTTTGAGTTTAAGCATATATAAAAGACTAAATATATAATATACACAAAGTTACTATAGTAAAGCTGTGATATCATCATCATCATCAGGTGCCTTGCCGATTGGCGTTGTCTATTATGCTTCTCCAGAGTACCCGATCCTTCATGCAGACCATCAGTTCAGTTGGTGATCTCCTCTCACACCATCCCATCAGACTGTCCAGTATCATTTCTCTTGGTCTTCCTCTTGATCTTCTTCCTTCTATTTTTCCTGTTGTTATAATATTTTCTATGCCCCCTCTTCTCATTGCATGTCCTATGAAAGTACATCGTTTCTCTCTTATCTTTTTGATAAGGTTTTTTGTCTCTCCAGCTCTTCTCATACATTCTTCATTAGTTATTTTTGCTGTCCAGAGGATTTGCAACATTCTTCTAATAAACCACATTTCTGCTGCTTCCAATGATTTTTGTGCAGACTTGCCTATTGTCCATGATTCACTTCCATATAACAAGATAGGTTCAATATAACATTTTAGGACTCGTTTTCTAACATTCATTGATAAAAATGTGTTAGCTAATATGTTTCTCATTCTCTGAAATGCAGCCTTTGCTTGGCCTATTCTGTTCCTAATTTCTGTTCTGCATTTCCCATCTGAAGTTATTACTGCTCCAAGGTATTTGAATTTCTGCACCTGCTTTAGAATAGTTCTGTTTAATTTAATACTGCATGCTGGTGGATTCTATTTCTTAGATATAACCATTGTCTCTGTCTTTTTGATGTTCAAAGTAAGGCCTTTCTGTTCACTTTCTTTGGCGACTTTATCCAAGAGATTTTGCAGGTCTTGTTGGTTCTCAGCTATCAGTACTGTGTCGTCAGCATACCGAATAACAAAATATTAAAACTATTTAAAACAAAAGTAGAAACACCTTTATCAGTTAATAAGCACACAGTTGTTATGTTTTGGTTTACACCTTAATAATACAAAAACATAGAGGACAAAGTACTAGGGAAAGAACATATAAATTCACATGAAAGATTTACAACAAATAAGAACAGAAAAATACAGATAAAAAGGGACCACCTAGCTGTGACTAACAAGAAGCTGTGTCTGAAGGTGTATGTGGTGGTGTAGTGTATGGAGAGATGTTTTTCTCCACAATAATATTCCCTTTCTACTAAGTCCTACTCTTTCCTCATCTCTAACTTATATTCCAGAACCTTCATTTACAAATCCTCTGCCCAGTCACATTCTTCTGTTCCACCTACCCTTTTCTCAGCTTGATTACCATTATAACCCTCTCTCCTTTCTGCTTTACCAAACCCGAACCCCCTCTTTACTATTAGTTTGTCAAACCTCAAATTTTAACATTCACAATACTACACCATGTGCAGTTTCTGACACAGCTTCTTGCAAGCCAGAGCTAAATACTCTCCTTATATTCCTTTTTGTCCATTCTTATTTGTTATATATCATTCGTGTGAATTTATATTTGTTCTTCTTTCCCTGTTTTTTTGTCCTGTGTGTTTTTGTATGATTAAGGTGTAAACTGAATGTTACAACTTTGTGCTCATTAACTAATAATACAGTTCCAAATTTTCTTTTAAACAGTTAACACTTTGTTTGATAAAATAAATATTCCATGACCTTTCACTGACAAATTTTTGAAATATGAAAAGAGCTTTTAAAAAAATTTTTTTTTTAGTGTTTTATTTTCTTCTATACATTTAGAAAAAGGAAAGATGAAGAAATTATATTAAAACTGTAGCCTATGCTTTGTTTAGTTCAGGAAAACAGAACGAAACAAACTTGCATAAACTACATTTCTTCCTCAGTTGAAAGATCATGGTTTTCGTTATGATGATGACTACCACTTCAATGTGCATGTCAAGGCTATTGATGGCAAGATACTTGACAGCCATCTTGTTAATGAACCTAGTGTCATTTTTGTGCCAGCCAAACGTGAGTGCATCTTGCTAAAATGTCATTTGATCATCGTCTTAGGAACTGATAAAAAAAAATCTTTACTTTCAAAAATACTAACTTAGATGGTCAATAAATGGTTCAAAATTTGACATGATTTGGTAAGATTGACTAAAATAAATTTGTAAAATATTTTTGATGAAACAAATAATATCATGATCTTCATGGAGACTTTTAGTAAAAGACAACTTGGATTTTAGAAACTAGTTTACCACTACATGGCACAGATGACCCGAAAATGTTAAGCAAGACATGGTGTAGATGACATGAAGTTGTTAAGTAATACATGGTGTTGAAAATATGAAGATGTTAATCAATACATTGTGTAGAAGGAATGAAAATGTTAAGCAATACAAAAGTAAAGAAGGTGTTAATCAAGACATGACGTGTAAATTACATGAAAGTGTTAAGTAAGCTTGCCAAGTGAGCAAGGCATGACATAAGAAATCATAACTAATAATATAACATTTGGTTATTACTATATTCAGATGATTACCATTTGAAACGAGTACCTGTCAATCATATTAGACGTAATCTGAATACCCTGAATGAAAGAGATATCCAGAGCTTGCAGTCCGCACTACGTGACCTTGAGGAAGATACAACTAATGATGGCTGGGCCAACCTAGCATCATTCCATGGTGCTCCTGCCCGCTGTCCAGATCCTGCTCATCCATCTGTGGCTTGCTGCCAACATGGCATGCCAACTTTCCCTCACTGGCATCGACTGTTTACACTTCAGGTAAACATTCTGAGTTTCTTACATGAAAGCTGCTCTCAAGTGAGAAATTCTTCAAATGTGATATTTTTTTTTGTCTGACAGATTATCTTTTCTTCACACTTACAGATGCCCAACACTTCTTGCTTTTTAGAAAGACTCATATTTAAATAACTACAAACTTTTTGCTGCAGCAGAACTTGCTGTAATATTGTTCAGTTAAGTGTAAGTTAATATACACTATACAAAAAAATTGTGCTAATAGTAACAATCTCTCACAAAAATACTTGCAACTGAACTTCTTTGCTCCATTTTAATTTACTACAGTAATAGTTCAAACTGATTTCACAAAATAAATTTACATGTTATAAAGAGCTTGTTACATTTTTCATTTTAATTAATAAAATATTAATTGCTTTTCATAACAAACAGTTACATGACTGCATATAAAATAGAAATATCAGTCTTGAAATTGGACTCTCCCAGACATGTGTTCAGTAACAGGGCTTATTTAGTATCAAACTGTACTATCTGAATCATGTGTGTAGTAACACCTATAACATGATTTGTTTATCATGAAATTGAACTCACCCAGACATATGTGCACTAATACCTATAACAATATTTATCTGTCATGATACTGGACTCTTTTTTTTTTTCATATTTTGTATTATACTGAAATCTATGTAAAGCTGTAAAAATGCTCACTACACAATTAATTTAAATTGTGTTTGTCCATTAGTTTTGAATGTTCCATTTGTGCATCAGGAATATAAATTTACTGCAGCTAAGAAAAACTGTAGAAAGAATTATTGACAATGACCATGTGCACACACCATATGAAATAAAAACTATGTTCATTCATTTGCATGTCCCTTGCGGAACTTTGCCTCTATGTAGACTGTCTAAATTGGTGATTATTTAGTCAACTACAAATATTTTATATAGCAAAGCTTTATTGTTACATATATTTTAACAATGAATTAAAAAGTAATCTTGTATGACAATCAGTTTTATGTAGCCTTTCTTCTTATTAACTGTTACAGTTATGAGTACTTGTTGAGTGTAGTAGCTTCATAGATTGCAATCTTCATTTACTCATTCAGGTTGAGCTAGCACTTCAGCGACATGGAAGTTCTGTGGCCATACCCTACTGGGACTGGACATTGCCCATCAAAGAACTTCCTGCCATTTTCACGAAGGTGGACTACTATGATGCCTGGAGAGATGAGGTAGGAAAGAAATAAATATGAGAAAGATATATTTATCATTCTGTATAGAATTTATTAGTTATACATGTCAGTCATCCAATCAGCGTACTAATCAAAACTATAAAATGGAGAAGATGTGGACACACACTGAGAAAACAGGAAGACAAGCATAGCAAAACAAGCTTTGACATGAATCCCTCAAGGGTTCCAAAAACAGGGAGGACCAAAGAATATACAAATAAGGGATAAAATGAAGGCTCCAAAAGTGGAGAGGCTCACATGGAGTGACATAGAGAACTTTGTCAGTGGCTTGTGCTTTAGAGGATGGATAACAGCCTTTGATGACCTATTGATTGACTGATTTGATGTGCCAGTCATCTGCGTAAACTAAATATTATCTGCAGTTTAAATAACAGAACTCAACAGATTTGCTAACTGAACACAGACAAAAGATACTGAAAACTGACTCAAAAACAGCTGGTAGATTTAACAGTAATTCATGTTGTAATGCACTTTTCTCACATCAGTTCTGTTGTAAATCAACACTGACTGACAGAACCCAAGATAGTCTTCACAAACTGACAGAACCCATGATAGTCTTCACAGACTGACAGAACTCATAAGATAGCTTTCACAGACTGATAGAACCCAAGATAGTCTTCACAGACTGATAGAACCCAAGATAGTCTTCACAGACTGATAGAACCCAAGATAGTCTTCACTGACTGATAGAACCCAAGATAGTCTTCACTGACTGATAAAACCCCAGACAGTCTTAGGTGGCTGATCTTGTTTTTTTTTTTACTTCACTGTGAGATTATCACTTGGAATGTTTGCAGTTTTGTTTTTATCTTTTGTCCCATATTTCACAAAGATCTCACTCTTTCATTTTTCTGTCATTCATTTTCTTGTGTCTCTGACAGAATCATATCATTATTGCTCAGAGTCATGACACACTCCATGGTTGTAGATTCATACAATAGTTGTTTTATATAAGTTTAAAATTCTTCATTTAAATATGTGAAGATCTGTATGACATATTTTATGTTTCCTGTCTTATTTTCTTAGGTTCTTGAGAACCCATTTGCCCATGGCTACATTCCATCAGAGAAAGCACACACGGTTCGTGATGTCCAACCTGAACTCTATAAGACAGATAAAGATGGCAAACATTCTAAACTGTTTAATTTAGTTCTAGAAGTCTTGGAGCAGACAGACTACTGTGATTTTGAGGTAACTTTGAAAATTAAAAACACAATATTTAATCTTAAATCTTCCACACCCTAGTGATCTTGACTTTAATAAATGTCATGACATGGAAGAATGAAGCAAAGATGACTGTGCTGTGGCTGTGGCATATTTATTAGGGTCAGTGACCAGGATTGGCCAAGACCCTTTCCTACTTCTTCATGATGCTCCCAGTGATGGGTTAATGTGCTCCTTCAGTCTGGTCTCATCTTTTGTGATGGAGTTTGTTTACACACCTGATTGTTTGTGACAGAGTCTGTTTAAAAAGCCTTATTGTTGCATCCACTTTTAGATCTTTTAATAAAGTTACAAAAACCAAATTTAACCCTGCAACATTTTCATTCATGGCTCAAGATCATCACAATCTACTGACTGCACGAAGCACAAGTTTATGCAGCCAGGAAGTTCATTCATTCATTTATTTGCATGTCCCTTGCGGAACTTTGCCTCCCAAACAGCACTCCTGTAGGCCTTTCGGTTGTGAGCAAGATGGCCTGCTGCTGCTGCGTCCATTTGCAGATCGTCAACGATTTCTTGCAGCCATCTTCGTTTTGGTCTTCCTCTTTTTATTTTTCCCATTATGTATCCTTCCAATACGGTCTTCTCTAAATTATCATGACGTTTAATGTGTCCAAAATATTTAAGTTTTCTCTCTTTAATCCTCTTTACTAGCCAGCCTTCTTCAATATTAAGCTCTTGTAGTATAGATATATTTGTTCTTTAGCCAGGAAGTAGATGAAGTAAAAAAGAAGATTGTAAAAAAAAGTACATATTTGTGATCAGCACCTGATAGGGTTATATTTTATTTTAAATTTAGATATATGTCTTCCTGGTCAGAATATAGCAGAGATCTTGTCAAGAAGGAAATCAGTCTGAGAGATTCATATCTACCATAGAAAGCATCAAGCAGTAACACATGTCTACATGCTTTCAACCAGTAACACATGTCTACATGCTTTCAACCAGTAACACATGTCTACATGCTTTCAACCAGTAACACATGTCTACATGCTTTCAACCAGTAACACATGTCTACATGCTTTCAATTCCAGGTACAGTTTGAAGTCCTACACAACGCAATTCATTACCTTGTAGGAGGTCACCAGACATACTCCCTCTCTTCCCTGGAGTACTCTGCCTATGATCCAATCTTCTTCATCCACCACTCATTCACAGACAAAATCTGGGTGGTATGGCAGGAACTTCAACGAAGAAGACATCTCCCCTACAACAGAGCTGACTGTGCTGTTAGTTCTATGAATGAGCCAATGAAACCTTTTAGTTTTGAGGGGTTCAATCTGAACAAAATTACCAGGTAAAATTTATTCATATATATTCATGTTCTTGTGTTGTTTCTGTTTATAGATCAGATTATACTTTTCATTTTCTGTTTAAGTGTTAAACAGCAGTTTGTGTCATTGGAATCAGGTGCCTTGCTGGTAGGTTTGGCTGTTATGCTTCTCCGCAATTCTCGGTCTTTGATATTTTCCATCAGTTCTTTTTTTTTTTTTTTTTTGGTTGTGCCATTATGACAGATGATGAAACTCTGAAGAGGACATTGTTAAGAGAGGCCAAATTAGTAGGCATAAAATCCCTTGATGAAGTTGAAAAACTTGCCAAAAACATGAAAACTTTGCAAACTATCATGCAAGCCCTATGTTACATTTAATGGTGTGGGAAGGTTGTAAGATGTAAAATCATGACAGACTGTCCATGATTTTTTTTCTCCTTATCTTCTCTTGCCTTTCTTCCTCATTTATCTTTCCTGTTGTCATAATATTGTCTCCCTCCCTCCTCTTTTCATTACACGTACAGTGAATGATGACTGCCATTTTCTTATGGATTTAATTAGGTTCCTTTCTAAACTTGCTTTTATTAGACATTCCTTGTTTGTCATCTTAGCTGTCCATAGTATTCTTAACATTCCTCAAAGAAGCCACATCTCTGTTGTCTTTAGAGATCTTTGCATCAATCTGTTGATTGTCCATGACTCACTTCCACAGAGTAGGACAGGCTCATGCAGCATCTTAGAACTCTTTTTCTGATGTTCAGTGATAGTGTTGCATTGCACAGGATGCTTCTACTCTGTGTGAAAGCTGTTTTGGCTTGGCTTAGTCTATTCTTGATTCAGAGGTGCATTTTGGATCTGCCCAGATATTTAAATATATGCATTTGTCTCAAGGTTGTTCCTGGTACTTTGACTTTGGATTTGGGTAGGCTCTTCTTTCATGAAGTGACCATTGTTTCAGTTTTCTTATTTTTTGTGGTGATTTGTTTTTCTTTCTGCTTTCTTTTGCTGCTATATCTAATACTTTCTGTAGGCTCTTTTCAGTTTTGGCTATTAGTACTGTAACATCTACATGTTGTAAATCATTCACACTGTAGCCTTCAACTTGAATTTCTGGTTTATTTTTATTTCCTTCATATTTCCACTGTAGAGTGAAGAAAAATCTGGTGACAGGACACAAACTTATCTAACTCTCTGCTTTATTGGTTGATATTTGCCTATCATAGTGTGTCCTTGGGTTTTTCATACTAACTTTCACTGTAGTTATTTTGCCCATGAGTTTTTTATTTTGACTATAATTGTGTGTTTCTGGGTTTTTCATCTTAGTATACCTCTGAGTTTTTCATCTTGACCATAATTTTTGTTTCTCTGAATTTTCCATCTTTCCCATACCTTCTGTGTATCTGAGTTTTTAATCTTGACCATTGTTTTTGTCAGAGTTTATTGAATTTTTTACTTTTTATCTTGACCATAGTTTTTGTACCTCTGAGTTTTTCATCTTGATCATAGATCATAATATTTGTAGCTGTAGAAGTGGGAGCAAGAGGATTCGTAGCAACATCAGCATATGACCTATGTAAGCAACTGGGCATAAAGGGACAAGCAAGAGCAAGGGCATTGAGAAGCCTTTCAGAAACAGCAGAAAAGGCCTCATGCAACAACTCATAAGACCTCTGGGAGTCATGACACAGAGGGACCCACCCCCCTTAGAGTGTCAGGAGTTTAATAGGGCCGAAACACTTGTCTGGGGGGGGGGGGGGGTACTTCCTCTGATGATCTGAAGGAGTTGTGTTGTTGTTCCGCTCTCTACAGTAGAGAGTTTCCTGCATATATTTATATCTATGGTTTTTTAGTCTATTTTTCTTTCATTTTGACTAGCGTTTTTTGATCAATAAGTTTTTTCTTTGATTTTTAAAAAATCTTTTTCTTTGTTTTTCTTTGTTTTGTCTAACTATTCTTTTATATTTGGCTGTGGTTTTTTTCTCTCTTTCTTTTTTTTTTAACATTTGATTGTGGTTGTGATTCTCTGATTTTTTAAAATATCTGATTCTGCTTATATGTGTGTGTTTTTTTTTTTCTGTGTGCATAAATTTTTTTTTTTATCTTTTCTCTTATGTTTGAATGTTTTATGTTTGAATGTTTGAAGGTTTTATATCTCAGTTTTTCTGTTTGACTCTGGTTTTGTTTCTGTTTTAATATTTGAAAATGGCTTTATCTCATTTTTTTTTTCCATTTGACTGTTGATTTCTGTCTCTGTTTTTCATGTTTGGCAGTTCTGTGTGGGAAGATTTGCAATAAATGATGGTGAATTTTAAGTGACTTGTATTAGACATGAATAGTTTAAGTGGCCATTATAAGTTACATAAAGACAGATTAAAATTTTGTTGATGTTGAACACATATGACTTAAAATTAAACTTTGATTTTTCTAACTTCAAGGGATCATGCTGTTCCAAACACTCTGTTTGATCATGAAAACCTGGGCTATGGTTATGATAACCTTGACATTGGTGGCTACACTCTGGAGCAGCTGGAGGAATTGATTCATGAAAGAGAGAATCATTATCGAGTGTTTGCTGGATTCTTGCTGAAGGGAATCAAAACTTCAGGAACAGTTATCATCAAGATTTGTAAAGTAAATGAATGATAAATGCTACCTCATCTTTCTTCATTTTATTATTTAGTAGATATTCTAAATTAACCTATTCTTTTTTTTCCCTTTTTTTATGACAGCTTTAAGGATTTACATATGATCATAATTACACTTGATAAAATTCAGTACTATTATAGATTTTTTAATTAACACCCAGAGCTAAGCATCATAAATCCTTTTAATGTTTTTTCTTTTTTTCTTAAAATAGTTTTTGATTTTCTTACCTGGAATATTACTGCATATAAAAAAAAAACATGGAGAAATAATATTTTTCTAAGGAAAATTACCATTAAAAACAACATTGCAAGATTTAAGGAGAAAACTGAACATTTTTATCTGTACACTTTAATTTTAAAAAAAAGCTATTCATTTTAATGAATCATTAAAAATTAATAAATCATTAATAAATGATTTGGTTCATACAGGGTGATGGTACATGCACAAATGCTGGACATTTCAACCTCCTTGGAGGACCTACAGAATCACCATGGGCTTACAATCGTTTGTACAAGAGAGAGATAACCCAGTATTTGGCTAAGGCTAAACTTAGACCCGAAGATGTGTTTGATGCCAATCAACAAATCCATGTTGAAGTGGAGGTTTATGATGTTGAGGGTCATGAACTAAGTGTGAACAGTGTCATGCCACCCCCAACAATTATTTATGACCCACCTCACGGTGAGAATACCTGATGTAGTATTTAAAATCATTTCAGATGTTTCAGTGCAGTTACTCATATTACTAAATGTTTTGTTCTTCTGTCCAGTGATTATAATTGTAGATAATAATGGTGATGAGAGCTATGTATTGTGGCTTTCCTTATGTCCAGGAAGATGGATGATGTTATCCAACCAGAAACAATGCCACACTTTTCATCTGGCTTTGTTATGATAGAGAGAGTATGTCAGTTCCAGACTTTTGTTTTGCCAGATTGTCAAGACATGAAACTAACAGCTAGGAAGTGAAGCAACATCTTGACCAGCTGTGTTGACCAAATCCTGACTGGCTATACCTCGCCAGGTCATGACTGGTTATTGTTCACCTAACTGACTGGTTGATTGAATATTCACTGAATATTGGTTCATCAGGTCTTTACTGGCTATGATTCATCAAATCCTGACTGATTGAGTGTAGCAGTGATAGGATCATACAAACAAAAGTTATGATAGTAGTAGAAGTGATAAAAGTTATGATAGTAGTAGAAGTGATAAAAGTTATGATAGTAGTAGAAGTGATAAAAGTTATGATAGTAGTAGAAGTGATAAAAGTTATGATAGTAGTAGAAGTGATAAAAGTTATGATAGTAGTAGAAGTGATAAAAGTTATGATAGTAGTAGAAGTGATAAAAGTTATGATAGTAGTAGAAGTGATAAAAGTATACTAATTAAAATAGCATGGGCATTTAAACTTCTGTATCTAAAGGTAAGATTAATAATAGAGAAATGCAGAGAGTTTAATGTGAATCTATATTTATCCTTTATAGACTACTCAAAGGCATTTGATTGTGTACGACACCAGAAACTTTGGGAAATAATGGAAAAAATTGGATTTCCAACACATTTGATACAATTAACATCGCTGCTGTATCTAGACCAACAAGCAGCAGTAAGAATAAATCGTGAAACAACAACTTGGTTTGACATAAAACAATAGGTCCGTCAGGGGTGCATATTGTCGCCTTACTTATTTAATTTATATACCGAAAATATAATGAGGAATGTTAGAGAAAATGTAGACAAAGAATATTATGATGCCATAACAATTGGAGGTTATGAAATACCAGAGATTTGATATGCTGATGACACAGTATTACTGTCCACAACACAAAAAGGAATAGAAAAACTAATTATGTCAGTCCGTAAGAATAGTGAAGAGCAAAACCTCTATCTTAATGCGAGGAAAACTAAATTGATGACAACTGACAAAACAAACAAGGCAGCTGATATATGTATCAGTGAGGAAAAACTGGAAGAAGTGGAGAGTTTTTAATACCTTGGATCACTGAATAATGGAGATACAATGAGGGAAATTAAAAGGAGGACATCTATTGCACTTCAGAAAGTAAAACAACTAAAGAATCTGTGGAGAGGAACAGATAGAACTACAAAAATAAGATTTTTAAGGGCATGCATCTTTCCTATCACAACATATGCCTGTGAGACCTGAACACTTAACAAAACAGCTGAGAAACACATAAATGCCTTTGAATATAAATGCTATAGAAAAGTTCTTCAAATACCATGGACACAAAAAAGAACAAATATATCCATACTACAAGAACTTAATATTGAAGAAGGCTGGCTAGTAAAGAGGATTAAAGAGAGAAAACTTAAATATTTTGGACACATTAAATGTCATGATAATATAGAGAAAACTGTCTTGGAAGGGTGCATAATGGGAAAAAGAAAGAGAGAAAGACCAAGGTGAAGATGGCTGCAAGACATTGTTGATGATCTGCAAATGGATGCATCAACAGGAGGCCATCTTGCTCACAACTAAGAGGCCTATAGGAGTGCTGTTAGGGAAGCAAAGTTCCTCAAGGACATGCGAATGAATGAATGAATCTAAAGGTATGAGCCTAAGGAAAATACTTGGTATAAAGTGGAATGAATTCAAGAACAACACAGAGATCCGACAGATGAGCAAACAACAACCTGTTTCATGGTTGATCAGAAAAAGAAGATGGACATATGTTGGTCATGTGATGAGATGAAACAATCAGAGAATACCAAAATAAGCTATCAAATAGAACACAACAGGCCAAAGAAAAAGAGGTTGACCACGTTAAACTCTAAAGAGGACATTGTTAAGAGAATTCAAATCAGTGGGCATAACATCCCTTGATGAGATTGAAAAACTCACTGAAGACAGGACATTTTGACGAACTATCATGCAGGCCCTATGTGATGTTTAATGGCATGGGAAGGATGTAAGATGTAAGATCTAAGGGTAGCTAGTGCACCAAATGGTGCAGATAAAGTGAAAGTGAAATTAAAACAGTAGGAAGAGAAAAAAATATAATTCTGAACTCTTTTGATAATTTATTTTCATTTATTAAAACATCCTGATAAGATCTGTTGTCCTGATGTGTACATCTTTACAGATTTATTAGATCATGAAGGGGCTAATGCTGTTTTATTATATAAATGACATAGCACAAAATGTCCTGTAACTGAAATGCGAGGCATCCTATAACTTAATATTGTTATATATATCTTTAACCAGCTACAAATTGTTGTTGTATATATGTAAACTGCAACCAGGCCTTGTTGTTACAATATTCTAACATGTGATCTATGATTTTGTTACACATCTCTAATCTGCAAACCTAGCAGATGCTATGTGTCTCTAACATAACAGTCCAATATTGTTATATAATTTTAACAAACGTGTTTGTGAACACAAAAAAAAAGTGAAGGTAACATTTCAAGAGGGAAGCTCATTTCTCATGAAACTTTCAAAGATTTATTCTCTGTGCTGTTCCTGAAAAATAAAAATAATTAAACAGAGAACATATGTTAGCTTCACATATGTTACCCCCATGTGGTACCTGGGACCTGGGCACATGCCTGAGAAGCCAAGAATAGGACCACTGTACCCAACCACAGATGATTGTAAAAGGCAACTAAGGCATAGGGCCAGCAACCCTAAAAAATCCATCAGACCGCTACAGAAACACAGATGAAAGCCACTGACAGCAATTATTCAGGAATTATTTATACTTGTGCTCTGGATGACTGATGACTCACTACAAAAATAGCACTAAGATGGACACCACAGGGGAATAGAAATAAGGGTAGACCAAAGGAGACATGGAGAAGAACAACAGAGAGGATGTTGAAGAATAAAGGGCTCACTCACTTGGGCAAGAGTGGAAAGAAAACCAAAGGACAAGTGTTTGTGGAAAACTCTCAGAAAAGCCCCATGTGCCTTGGGCACTTAAGGTTTAGAGAGAGAGAGAGAGAGAGAGAGAGAGAGAGAGAGAGAGAGAGAGAGAGAGAGAGTGAGAGAGAGATATATGTTAGCTTAAAAAAATACAAAACACTGCAAACATAAGAGAAGAGAATGACCATGACTCAAACCACAGACTCTAGTAGGATGAGAGTGGCCACCAAGCCATGAAATGACATTGCACTATCCACTCAACTTTTCAAAGATTAACCATACATGCAATGCTTCTTCACTTCTCTTTTGACAAATTTGTACCTGAAATAATATTCTTTAGAAGAGCTTTTCTTTTTTAGCCATGCCATGTCATCAGGATCAATGTGTACCTTAAGCCTATTAAGTGCTAATATTTTGCATCTGTTTGAGAAGTTAAATAAATCCCTGTTGCCAACTCCCTATTGGCAAATGTTTAAACATTTTCACAGATCCTCATGTGAAAAGAACACAACTTTTCAGTTGCAGAGCCCACTCAGATGATATGGTGTCTTTTGTTTTACAATCTCCTGAAAGTTTTGTTTGACATTTCAGGTGGAGTTGAAGATGTTGCTGCATTGTCAGTTGCTGGAATTGGTGTTCGTAAAGAGGTATCACACCTGTCCACTTCTGAAATAGAAAATCTCAGAGAGGCACTTCGTAGAGTCCAGGCAGATGCAGGCACTAATGGTTTCCAGGTATCAGCATATTACAGAAAAGCATTTATGATGTAATTTAACCCAAACAGCTTTCATGATGTAATTTAACCCAATCAGCTTTCATAAAGTCAAGATTTATGGGCTAACCCACATGGGAAAATCAAATTGGACAAACAAGACATATATCAATCTTTCAAACACCAAATCATTCATAGATTCAGCTCCAAAAAACTTTTCTCAAAAGTTCATACCACACATGCTTTACAGTCTTATATGTGATTCTTACATCTTACATCCTTTTTGTGCCATTAAACATCACATATGGCTCGCATAGTTGTTTGCCAAGTTTTCCTGTTCTCTGCAAGTCTTTCAACTTCATCAAGGGATGTTATGCCCACTAAACTGGCTTCTCTTAACAATGACCTCTTTAGAGTTTCATGTGGTTGACCTCTTTTTCTTTAACCTGTTATGCTCCACTTGACAGCTTGTTTTGGTATTCTCTGATTGTTTCTTCTCATCACATGACCTACATATGTCCATCTTCTTTTTCTGATCGCCCATGAGTCAGATTGTTGTTTGCTCATCTGTCTTATCTCTGCGTTGTTCTTAAATTTGTTCCACTTTATACCTTGGGCATTTATTTTCAAAAGAGTCTAATTTCTTGTCTATTTCTTTAGTTGTTTTCCAGCTTTCAAATGCATAAATGAGGGTGGATATTACATTTGAATTGAGTAGTCTTAACTTGGTTTTTTATGCTTGTAACTTGTGAATTCCATATGTTCTCAAGATTTTTGAAGGACAGTCCTGCTTTTGCAATTCTAATTCTAACTTCCTTCCAGGTCTCACTGTCCTGGTCTATGTAGCTGCCAAGGTATGCAAATTGATTTACTTTATCAACTGTTCCTTCTACGTATATTTTTCCTTCTTGATTAATGATAAGTTTCATTATTTTTGTTTTGTCTTTGTTAATTTCAAGACATATTTTGCTAGCCAAGGAAGATAAAGAATCTGTTTTTTTCCTGCATCGATTTTACATTGTCACTGATAAAGAGTTATGTCATCTGCAAAATCAAGATCATCTATTTGGGTCTCATGTACCCAGTCAATGCCGGTTTTACCTGTACATCATCTTTTCATTATAAAGTCTATGACAATTCCAAAAAGCAAAGGAGATAATATACATCCTTGTTTCATGCCTGTTTCAATCTGAAACTATTCTCTTATTCCTTCTTCTGTCTTGACTGCACAAACTTATCCATTGTAGAGATCCCTAATGATAGTGACAATTTTAGATGGTATTCTATATATTCTTAAAATTCTCCACAATGAATCTCTGTATATGCTATCAAATGCTTTTTTAAAGTCTATAAGTCTATAAGAACAAGGAAAAAGATAAAAATGGAAATAGCAGATGAACAGTTTGGATTTGTTGAAGGAAAGGGAACACACAATGCCATTTATGCTTTACGAACACTAACAGAAAGAGCTTTAGAAGTACAGAAAGATCTCTACTTATGCTTCATTGATTACACCAAGGCATTTGACAAGGTGAAACATAATGAAATTATTAAAATGCTTGAAGACATTAATATAGACGGCAAAGACCTGAGGATTGTAAAACATCTATACTGGCAGCAAGAAGCAGCAGTTCGAGTTGAAAATAGAATTGGAAAATATCAACCTATAAAACAAGGGGTGCGACAAGGATGTGTACTATCTCCAGACCTTTTTTCTCTGTATAGCGAGAATATTCTAAGAACAATCATCACAGAACCAGGCATAAAAATTGGAGGATACAATATTAACAACCTTCGGTATGCTGACGACACAGTACTGATAGCTGAGAACCAACAAGACCTGCAAAATCTCTTGGACAAAGTAGCCAAAGAAAGTGAACAGAAAGGCTTTACTTTGAACATCAAAAAGACAGAGACTATGGTTATATCTAAGAAACAGAATCCACCAGCACGCAGTATAAAACTAAATGGAACTATTCTAAAGCAGGTGCAGAAATTCAAATACCTTGGAGCAGTAATAACTTCAGATGGGAAATGCAGAACAGAAATTAGGAACAGAATAGGCCAAGCAAAGACTGCATTTCAGAGAATGAGAAACATATTAACCAACACATCCTTATCAATGAATGTTAGAAAACGAGTCCTAAAATGTTATATTGAACCTATCTTGTTATATGGAAGTGAATCATGGACAATAGGCAAGTCTGCACAAAAATCATTGGAAGCAGCAGAAATGTGGTTTATTAGAAGAATGTTGCAAATCCCCTGGACAGCAAAAATAACTAATGAAGAATGTATGAGAAGAGCTGGAGAGACAAAAAACCTTGTCAAAAAGATAAGAGAAAGACAATGTACTTTCATAGGACATGCATTGAGAGAGGGGGCATTGAAAATATTATAACAACAGGAAAAATAGAAGGAAGAAGATCAAGAGGAAGACCAAGAGAAATGATACTGGACAGTCTGACGGGATAGTGTGAGAGGAGATCACCAACTGAGCTGATGGCCTGCATGAGGGATCGGATACTCTGGAGAAGCATAATAACCAACGCCAGTCAGCACGGCACATGATGATGATGATGATAAATTCAGGATTAATAGTTTCTGCTTTACAATATGTTCTTCAAGTATTATTCTTAGAGTAAAGATCTGGTCGAGACAGCTTCTCCCCTTTTCAAAATCCTGCCTGTTCTTCTCTCATTGCAGTATTCACTACACCCTTAATTCTATTCAGAATCACTTTACAAAACATCTTTGACACAACTGATAGTAAGGTTACACCCTCCAGTTATTGCAGTCACTGGGGTTGCCTTTTTTGGGTATTTTAACAATGATTCCCTTTTTCCATTTAGAAGGGACTTTTTCTTCTTTCCAAATTTTATTAAACATTCTTTGTAGTTGGTTCATATTGTCACTGTTAATAGCTTTTAACATTTTGACTGTTATTTCATCTTTGTTAGCCATTAGATTCACTGCTGTTCAATTTCATTCAGTGTAACTTCATCTAAGTTGACATTTAGTTGTGGGACAGGTAAATTGGTTTCATTTAGGTGTGGTCAATTAAGTATTTCTTGGAAGTGTTCGGCCCATCTTTGCTTTTGGTCTTTACAGGTTGCCTGTTTTGCTATAGACTGGTCTTTCTCTGGAGGTAATAACACCTGTTAGCTTCTTGTATGTGTTATATAGAGTTTTGCTGTCTCCTGTTTTTGCTGCATTTTCTGCTTCTTTTGCCATATTGTCCATATATTCTCTTTTGTCTCTTCCAACCTAACTTTCTACTTTATTGTCTAGTCCTTCGTATCTTACATGTAATTAGAGGAAGTAAATCCAGAACCAGAACACAAGCAATTTATAATCAACACATTATCGGAATAATATCAGCAAAACACGCTGAAGATATCTTGATGTCATATGCAAAACACTTATGGACATGCCAAGAGTGTAATGAAGCAGCTTCTAGGAACCTGCAAAAGAGCTTGCTCTTATCCAGTATCCAGTTATCCAGTTTTCATGATGTAATAAACTCAAACAGCTTTAATGATATAATTTAACCCAAATATAAGAATTGTCAAAATGATGTTCTCAGATCACTAAATGTAGACTCTTGAAGTCAATGAGGAGCTTAAGTACTGCGGACAACAGTGGAGTGTCTTTTCCTATGCAGGTTCTGTGTTGAAGACTTGTAGCTGTGATGGAGCTAAAGAAATGCACCAAACAATGAACTTTCTTGTTTTTTTGTGTTGGCAGTTTGTTGCCTGTGTTTTCTCACTTCACTGTGCTGAAAAAAATGAGTACCTGATGCAATAATATTGAGGAAAATTACCTTTGAAAATAGAGTGTACCTGCTTTCAAGGTGACACTCTTTGAGATGAAACACTACAATGTGCAGTGTACACAATACACACAACTGATGGTGCATCAGTTAGTCATTTGCATATCCCTTGCAGAACTTTGCTTCCTTAACAGCTCTCCTGTATGCCTCTTGGTTGTAAGCAAGATGGCCTGCTGATGATGCATCCATTTCTAGATCATCAATGATGTCTTGCAGCCATCTTCGCCTTGGTCTTCCTCTCTTTCTTTTTCCCATTATGCACCCTTCCAAGACAGTTTTCTCTAGATTATCATGACGTTTAATGTGTCCAAAATATTTAAGTTTTCTCTCTTTAATCCTCTTTACTAGCCAGCCATCTTCAATATTAAGTTCTTGTAGTACTGATACGTTTGTTCTTTTTTGTGTCCATGGTATTTGAAGAACTCTTCTATAGCATTTACATTCAAAGGCATTTATGTGTTTCTCAGCTGTTTTGTTAAGTGATGGTGCATAAATGGAGAAATAAAATATTCCATGTTTGGAACTTTCATCATTTCAACATTAACAAACTGAATAGTTTTACTGATGGCTGTAGTTAAATTGTTTGTCTTTTATCAAATACTATCTACCTAATTATTGAAAATAAGATAATACAGTTTAACACATGAAATTCTAACGCTCATTCAATAGTTATGTTCAAATAGTCTTCTTCATATTTAATATTGATTGTAGAATTTTTTTTTTTTTTTTTTAACTCATTGCGTGTCTGGGGGTTTTACATCAAGTGATCAAAGGGGTAAATTTCATAAAGTGGAATGGGATGGTTGTCACATTTAAAAAAGGATCACAAAGGCATAGTCTGATGTGCAGTATGTATATGTATATATATATATTATAATATGACATATTATACATTAATTTAAACAGAAAAAAGATGTATATTGTTTTTCTAATAAAATTGTTAGTATGTTGTTAGTATAGAGCAGAAAAAAGAGCTAAGAACTGAGAAGAAAGAATGGAAAATTATAATGAAAAATGTTCTCACTTACCCCTCAAGTTAATCCACTGTACTGGGTCTAATATATCCAAAATGAATAAAATTTTACACAAACACCATTTCCTCACAGGAAAATATACACTAATTATTTATTTTATTTATTTATAATTAATTTACCATCTACAATAAACTGAAAACATGAAAACACAAGTGGGCAGATGGCTTTGAACTTTGAAAAAAACTTAAAAACAAATACATTTTAATACAAATTGACTCTGAATTAAACCTCGTGTCCACATTTTAGTTACCAGAAGGAAGTAATGCTACTGCCATTGCCAGATTTTTTAAAACTAGTTAGGATAATTCAAAATTAGAGACCAGTGTATCCCAATGCACTATATATGGGTAGACATAACGTATACAGACCCCATTCAGGTAATGCACATCAAGGGGCATAGAAAGAGTTAAGAACTTTGATGAACTAAGTACTTGTGCTTAATTTACTTTCTATCTACAGAATATTGCTAGTTTTCACGGTAGCCCAGCTCGTTGCCAACATGATAATCATCCTGTTGCTTGCTGCATCCATGGACAGGCCAACTTCCCACAGTGGCATAGACTATATATCAAACAGTGGGAAGATTCTCTCACAGCTCACGTAATAAATTTACTTGCCTTTTTTTTTTTATTTCTAGACACACACATATTAAGACTGCAAATATAACATAGCTTACATCCAGACAAGCTCATATTAGCAAAACTGCTGCAGTAACACAAGACAATATTTTATCTCCTACAGTAACACAAGACTTTATATTTATCTCCTATAGTAACATGGTACATTTTCTATCATACAGTAATACAAAACATTATGTTTTACCTCCTACAGTAGCACAAGACATTTTATATCCTACAGTAACATAAGACAATATAGTGAACCTTCGGTGGTAAAACAAGCATTTAATTTGGCACTTATACTCACTGTTTGTATTTTACTTAAAAACAAATAAGATAATTTGGTTATTACTTAAAAACAAATAAGATAATTTGTTTTATTACTTAAAAACAAATAAGAGAATTTGGTTTATTACTTAAAAACAAATAAGATAATTTGGTTTATTACTTAAAAACAAATAAGAGAATGCGGTTTATATAAACTTTATGTTACTCAGGGAGCTAGAATTGGTATCCCATACTGGGACTGGACCAGAGCATTCACAGCTCTCCCGGCCTTAGTGACTGCAGCAGAGAACAACCCTTTCCATCATGGGGAGATTTACAATGGGGAGGTCACCACCAGGGCACCCAGAGATAAACTCTTCAATGACCCAGAGTTTGGAGACAAATCTTTCTTCTATAGACAAGTTCTCCTTGCATTTGAGCAGACAGACTATTGTGACTTTGAGGTGTGTATTCATTGTAAGAGCTTGTTACTGTTTTCCTGTATTTGTATCCTATAAAATGAATGTTTGGGTTTTGTGAATAGCTCAAATATTAAAATATGGTACAGAAATCTGTGGATGATCCTTTTTTTGTGTGTGTTTCACTTTCTTCAGGTTCAGTTTGAGATTACCCACAATGCCATCCACTCATGGACAGGTGGTCAGTCTCCCTATGGCATGTCCACTCTTGAGTACACGGCCTATGACCCACTCTTCATACTCCACCACTCCAATGTGGACCGTCAGTTCGCCATCTGGCAAGCACTCCAGAAATTCAGAGGCCTGCCAGACAACAGCGCTAACTGTGATATCCAGCTTCTGCATCAGCCAATGAGACCTTTCAGTGATGACGACAATCCCAACCCAAGGACACGCACCAGTTCTCGTGCCAGTGATGTTTTTGACAATGACAGGTCAGGTAGCTAAGCAAAGCAAATCTTTGTACATGAAAGATTCAAACCTATTAAATCTTACAATTATAAAAACCTTATGTTATTTAAAGCTTTACCTAGTGTGAACTACTTAAATAACTTTTGTAAAATAACTACATCTTTAAGCTTTTATTCCAGTTTTTGGAGATTCAAATTTTAAAACACAATACAAATCTAAGTATAGGCATTTCCAGGTAAAAATATAGCAGATAAGTTTATTATGAAGTTTTTGTATGGTCTTGGTATTTTTTTTTATGGCTGACAGGGTAAGAGTTAATTTATGTTAGTAGAGATTGTTGAGCAAGCGTGAGCATTTCTAAAATGCTTGGTGAGCATCCATACAAAACAAGTGGTCCTGGAGCCAGCAGGTGCAAGCACTGGTGCCTGACATTAGAGCTATAGAACTGATTCTCAGAATACTGTAAGATCTGCCTGCAAGACTGGGCACACCAGAGTATACTATAGAAAAAAATCTGCCTACAGGACTGGGCACATCAGAGTATACTATAGAAAAAAATCTGCCTGCGAGACTGGGCACATCAGAGTATACTATAGATAAAAATCTGCCTGCAAGACTGGGCACATCAGAGTATACTATAGAAAAAAATCTGCCTGCAAGACTGGGCACACCAGAGTATACTATAGATAAAAATCTGCCTACAAGACTGGGCACATCAGAGTATACTATAGAAAAAAATCTGCCTACAAGACTGGGCACACCAGAGTATACTATAGAAAAAAATCTGCCTACAAGACTGGGCACACCAGAGTATACTATAGAAAAAAATCTGCCTGCAAGACTGGGCACACCAGAGTATACTATAGATAAAAATCTGCCTACAAGACTGGGCACATCAGAGTATACTATAGAAAAAAATCTGCCTACAAGACTGGGCACACCAGAGTATACTATAGAAAAAAATCTGCCTGCAAGACTGGGCACATCAGACATCATTGTAGAGTAAAATCTGCCTGCAAGACTGGGCACATCAGACATCATTGTAGAGTAAAATCTGCCTGCAAGACTGGGCACATCAGACATCGTTGTAGAGTAAAATCTGCCTGCAAGACTGGGCACATCAGACATTGTTGTGGAGTAAAATCTGCCTGCAAGACTGGGCACATCAGACATCGTTGTAGAGTAAAATCTGCCTGCAAGACTGGGCACATCAGACATCGTTGTAGAGTAAAATCTGCCTGCAAGACTGGGCACATCAGACATCATTGTAGAGTAAAATCTGCCTGCAAGACTGGGCACATCAGACATCGTTGTAGAGTAAAATCTGCCTGCAAGACTGGGCACATCAGACATCATTGTAGAGTAAAATCTGCCTGCAAGACTGGGCACATCAGACACTGTTGTAGAGTAAAATCTGCCTGCAAGACTGGGCACATCAGACATCATTGTAGAGTAAAATCTGCCTGCAAGACTGGGCACATCAGACATCGTTGTAGAGTAAAATCTGCCTGCAAGACTGGGCACATCAGACACTGTTGTAGAGTAAAATCTGCCTGCAAGACTGGGCACATCAGACATCATTGTAGAGTAAAATCTGCCTGCAAGACTGGGCACATCAGACATCATTGTAGAGTAAAATCTGCCCGCAGGATTGAACGCACCAGAGTGCTTTGTATCACTGCTGTTATGGGAGAATAGAATATCCACTGAGAAAAAAAGAGTTCCTTGCATGTGAATTAACAAAAGTGAAAAGAAAGAGAATGCAAAAAATTATATGTGTTATTTAATATTTTTGTGTTTTCAGACTGAACTATCAGTACGATAACCTGAACTTTCATGGCAAAACCATCTCTGAACTCAATGATCTCCTTGAACAACGTAAGACAGAAGATCGTGTTTTTGCTGAATTCCTCCTTCATGGACTGAGGGCAAGTGTGGATGTAACCTTTGAACTTTGTGCTGGGGAGAACAACTGTGAATTTGCTGGTCTGTAGATTCTGAAATCTCAATCACTTTATCTATATTTTTTGTGCACATTTTATCAATGTTGCTTGGTGTACACTTTATCAGTGTTGTTGGTGTACACTTTATCAGTGTTGTTGGTGTACACTTTATCAGTGTTGTTTGCTGTAAACTCTATGCATATTTCTTGGTATATTCATTATGCCTTATACCTCTACCATTAATGACTGGTATGACACTGGCAGCAAGAAGCAGCAGTTCGAGTTGAAAAAAGAATTGGAAAATATCAACCTATAAAACAAGGGGTGCGACAAGGATGTGCACTATCTCCAGACCTTTTTTCTCTGTACAGCGAGAATATTCTAAGAACAATCATCACAGAACCAGGCATAAAAATTGGAGGATACAATATTAACAACCTTTGGTATGCTGACGACACAGTACTGATAGCTGAGAACCAACAAGACCTGCAAAATCTCTTGGATAAAGTCGCCATAGAAAATGAACAGAAAGGCCTTACTTTGAACATCAAAAAGACAGAGACTATGGTTATATCTAAGAAACAGAATCCACCAGCATGCAGTATTAAATTAAACAGAATTATTCTAAAGCAGGTGCAGAAATTCAAATACCTTGGAGCAGTAATAACTTCAGATGGGAAATGCAGAACAGAAATTAGGAACAGAATAGGCCAAGCAAAGACTGCATTTCAGAGAATGAGAAACATATTAGCTAACAAATCTTTATTAATGAATGTTAGAAAACGAGTCCTAAAATGTTATATTGAACCTATCTTGTTATATGGAAGTGAATCATGGACAATAGGCAAGTCTGCACAAAAATCATTGGAAGCAGCAGAAATGTGGTTTATTAGAAGAATGTTGCAAATCCCCTGGACAGCAAAAATAACTAATGAAGAATGTATGAGAAGAGCTGGAGAGACAAAAAAACCTTGTCAAAAAGATAAGAGAGAGACAATGTACTTTCATAAGATATGCAATGAGAAGAGGGGGCATTGAAAATATTATAACAACAGGAAAAATAGAAGGAAGAAGATCAAGAGGAAGACCAAGAGAAATGATACTGGACAGTCTGACGGGATGGTGTGAGGGGAGATCATCAACTGAACTGATGGCCTGCATGAAGGATCGGGTACTCTGGAGAAGCATAATAGCCAACGCCAGTCAGCATGGCACCTGATGATGATGATGATGATGATGACACTGCACAAGAGAGATTTTTATGACTTTAGGATACAATGTGTGGATAGGTAAGGTAACCCTGTCATGCCTTAGAGTCAAACAGGGATATCATGTTAGTGCCCATAGTTTCCTTTACCTGTCAGTACATTAGAGGGTGATGTGGTCAGCATCATGCTTGGCCACCTTTCCTTCCTCAACTCTAGAAGTCAGGTACCTAAGTCTACAGCTTGATGACTGGGGCACTTCCAGCCAGATTCAAATTCTAGACCATCAACATGAGAGACCAGTGCACTAGTTACTGTGCCACTCAGATGCCCAATGTGTGGATATTAACAATTATTTTACAGAATATGTGGGTGCAGTTGTATCCATATCACTGATATCAGAATACTAAACTTTACTAATTTTTATTGTGGGACAAGAATAAAGTGACAGAGTAAAAGATTTACACAGTTAAAACCCTTAAAGTGATATCTGTATATATATTTTTTTCCAGAATTACAATGTGGACAAGTAGTAAACTTGAGAACTCTCAACCTGTGACCCAGTGACACATGAAGTTTTTTTTTAAAATTTCACTTGGAATAACAATATGTCTATTTTTAGCATATGTGAATTTCCAGCCAGGAAACAAAACACTATGACTGTACATATTTTTTTTTTTTTTAGCTGCTTCAATGGCTAAGAGACAAAATATTTTTTCTGATATATTGAACCTACTGTATCCACTTTTATTCAGGATATTTTTCATCAGCCACATGTTGTGTGAAAAACTGGCAAATGACCATGTCCAAGTGCATTGACCATTTAAGAAGGAAATGAAGACCAAACATGGAGGCAAAAGATGTGAACACTAATGAGACCAAACTTTGAAACTGAGATTTGGTTTGTTGCTTCAGTGGGTGATTGTATTCATTTATTGTAGAATCAGCTACAAAAGAAGCTCCTCAATCCAGTCTGCGCAGAAGGTTCCACAAGAAGCTGACAAACAAGAAGAAGCTGACAAACAAGAAGAAGCTGACAAAACAAGTAGAAGCTAACAAACAACAAGAAGCTGGCAAACAAGAAGAAGCTGACAAACAACAAGAAGCTGACAAACAACAAGAAGCTGACAAACAACAAGAAGCTGACAAACAACAAGAAGCTGACAAACAAGAAGAAACTAACAAACAACAAGAAGCTGGCAAACAATAAGAAGCTGAAAATAACAAGAAGCTGACAAACAACAAGAAGCTGACAAACAACAAGAAGCTGACAAACAACAAGAAGCTGACAAACAAGTCTTTAAAGATGAAGCTTCATTATTGTTATAACCAATCATGGCAGATACATATCTTAACAAATTGCTGTCTTGGTGAAGTTTTTTTTTTGTACTGCTGTTGTTGGTGTTTACACTGACATAACTTGGGATGTATATATTGCCAGGAACATTTGCTATTTTGGGTGGCCCTCTTGAGATGCCCTGGATATATGATCGCCTGTTTAAGTACGATGTGACTGATGTGTTCAATAAGCTTCACCTTAGACCAGACTCAGAGTACCACTTTGTGGTCCACATTGTGGCTGTCAATGGCACGGAACTGGACAGTCACCTGATCAGACCACCAGGTGTCCATTTTGTGCCAGGTATCACAGGTAAGTACTTTAAAACTCTTTAATCTTACATCTTCTTACATCTTTTCTGTGCCATTAAGTGTCACTCATGGGTCACATTGTAGTTCGCCAAGTTTTTCAACCTTGTCAAGGGATCTTATGCACAGTGATTTAGCTTCTCTCAACAAAGTTCTCTTTAGAGTTAATACATTGGTCAAGAAAAAAATAATTCTACATAAAATATTTGCTTTTTCGTCTTTATTTTTAACCCTTTTAACTTGAATATTAAATCATTATAAAAGTATCTATCCTATTTCATTATCATGGCTACAATGAGATCTTGACCACCAGATCAACAATGTTATATTAAAACAGTTATATTAAAATGTATCATCAACTTCATTTAAAACAATCACAGTATTTGATTAGAAACTTAAGATCAAAAAGATCAAATATTTTATCTCAAAATGTGTTAGATACAGCCCTGCATCCATTCCTCTCAATTTTAAAAATTTATATTTAGGTTAAGCATAATCAGAAAATGTTTACTTCTGAGAACAATAATCAACTTAAAGACAAAATCTGAGAATGGCAGAAATACAATGCAAACAACCAGTATAACAATTAAGGGATTATTAAGAATAAGAAATATAAAGCTGTCAGAAAAGTTGTGCTAATAGCGGTGACAGAAATGGATCCTCAGCTGTGACGCTATTGAAAAATGCAGGTCAGTTATAGTCCTATGTAGGAATAATTCTGGGTCAGTTATAGTCTTATGTAAGAGTAATTCAGGGTGTGTTATAGTCTTATGTAAGAGTAATTCAGGGTCAGTTATAGTCTTATGTAAGAGTAATTCAGGGTCAGTTATAGTCTTATGTAAGAGTAATTCAGGGTCAGTTATAGTCTTATGTAAGAGTAATTCAGGGTCAGTTATAGTCTTATATAGGAATAATTCAGGGTCAGTTATAGTCTTATATAGGAATAATTCAGGGTCAGTTATAGTCTTATATAGGAAGAATTCTGCCTGCGTGTGGTGAGAATATTATTAAATATTATTATTAAATGTAAGAATTTTCTTCTGCCAAAATGTAATTAGAATTCTTTAAAAATTGGCAGCCATTTTTTAGTCAGCACAAGTAAATTTTGGTTGATAAAAGAAAAACTAAAACTAAATTACTAACATGAATATTTTCAAATTTCCAAGAGGAAGAAAAAAATAATTGTAAAAGTGATCAAATCCCAGAAAAATGTCCACATTTTAGTTACTGCTATTTCCTGGACTTTTATTCTTATATTTTACATCCTTCCCGTGCCGTCAAACATCACACAGGGCTTGCATAGTTGTTTGCCAAGTTTTCCTGTTCTCTGTAAGTCTTTCAATTTCATCAAGGGATGTTATGCCAACTAAACTGGCTTCTCATAACAATGACCTCTTTAGAGTTTAATGTGGTCAACCTCTTTTTCTTCAGCCTGTTATGCTCCACTTGATAGCTAGTTTTGGTATTCTCTAATTGTTTCTTCTCATCACATGGCCTACATATGTCCATCTTCTTTTTCTGATCATCCATGAGACAGGTTGTTGTTTGCTCATCTGTCTTATCTTTGCGTTGTTCTTGAATTCGTATCACTTAATACTAAGTATTTTCCTTAGGCATTTGTTTTCAAGAGAATATCTTTTATTTTCTTTTATTTCTTATACTGAAATTTTTTAAACTTTTATTACTCAATTTTAAATAAAGTAACTGTTCTGACATTTGTTTCAAAATAAAACAAAAAGTGATGCACTGAGTTTCCACAAGCATTTCACCAGTGGATTTGAAAGCCAGACACAAAACATGAAGTATGTTGGGAGAGACCTTGAAAAGGCTGGAAGTCCAAAACCAAATTCTTGAAGCATTTTTACATGTAATTGTAATATAATAACTTGTTAAGAAACATTTTTTTTTTTGTGTAAACATATTTGAATTTTTTTTTTTTTGGTACTAAATTTATCTTGAATTGTTTTTAAACAATTCCTCAGGTCATAGGATTCCTGAGACAACAGCACCACGTTCAGACAAACTGCTCAGAAAGAATGTCAATCAACTAAGCCTTGCAGAAGCAACGAACCTAAAGAATGCTTTGCATAAACTCCAGCAAGACCAAGGACCTGGTGGCTTCGAATCTATCGCCAGTTTTCATGGAGCTCCTTTCTTATGCCCAGAAAAAGGAGATCAGAAATATGCCTGTTGCGTACATGGTAGGTAAAGTTTTATGTACATAACTGGTGAAGTTGTGTACATGATAAGTAAAGTTATATATAAATATGTATAGTTGGTGAAGTATACATAATAGTTGAAGCTGTGTTCATGAAAAGTAAAGTTCTGTACATAATGTGTGAAGCTGTGTACATGGTAGATGAATTCATGTACATGATAAATAAAGTTTGTAACAACATGTGAAGTTGTGAGCATGAATGTACTTGGAAAATGAAGCTGTGTACATGGTAGATATGATAGTAGTTTTTAAAAAAAAAAGTTTACAATTTTTAAAAAATCTAAAAATTTAACACTAATTTCTTTGTAATGTCATATTATTTATGTATCTGTGCTGTGACTTATAAAGTACAGGGTGTGCATAAATTATTAGTTGATATTGTTACAGCACAGTTTGAGTTGGAAATGTCCCAGGATCATAAAATTCATGTTGATTACCCACAGTGAAACAAGCAATCAAAATTACCATTCAAGAAATAACAACAGACACATTGCACAAGGTATTTGATAATATGAAGAGACGTGTACAGTCATGTCTTGAAGCCTGTGGTGGACACTTCCAACACCTGTTATAATGAATATTTCATTGATACATTCCAGCTAACCCAAAACAGTGTTGTATCATTGCAGTCACTGTTGTAACTAATTAAATGACTTCTTTTAGCACATTTTGTGATGATGTCATTTACTTCATTTTTCAATTTTCTTTTCATAGAAAGTGTAGTGAGACTTTAAAAACACCCTGTATAATGTGTTTATAAAAATATGGTCTTACAAAATCGACCAGTAGTTTGTGTGCACCCTGTGTATTATGCTGTGTGACGTATATTGTGACATGTCACAAATTCATACTACATACTTGTTCTAGTTTTCTGAATAGTTTTCTGGCATAAATTATCTGAAATACAAAATGCTCTGTTGTTTCTGCAATCAGTTATGATACATAAATATTGTCAGAATCAGTCTTGATAGACAGACTTACAGCAACAAACTACTTGATAACTTCTGTTTTTATTGAACATAAATTTTCTTTCAAAATTATCACCAATATGCAAAAACAGTAACTTTCGATATCCCCATATCCGAAGCAAACCACTGAGCCCTGCCAAAATGTCTGTTTGTCCACTCAATGCTAAACAGTACATGAGGATGGAGACAAGTCAAAACAATAGAACATATAAAAATATGTACAAATATGCTCACTCTAAACAACATTTGTATTTAAACACAGGAATGCCAGTTTTCCCCCACTGGCACCGTATCTTCACTGTTCAGTTTGAGCAAGCCCTCAAAGAACATGGTTCACTTGTTGGAGTTCCATACTGGGACTGGACTGCTCCAGGAATTGCTCTGCCTCCTTTCATTACAGATACAGTCAGTGATAATCCTTTCAGCAGCTATACAATTAGTTTTGCTGGCCAGGTAGGGAAAAAAAAACAGTTGTATATATTAACTTAATTAAATATTGTTTATTTACTAATAGACAGCTAATTTAATTCTGCATGGCAAAGTGAAGAAAGCTTTTGTTATTTACATATTTTTTTTCAGCTAAATTCCCAACTTCTTGAGCATTGTCAGTATGATTAATTCATCAGTTTGAAATCTGAATATAAAACTTAGAAAACTGAATCTGTTAATCATTTCCTTTCACTTTGAAAAAAGAAAAAAAGAAAAACCAGCTGGAGAATCAAGTTTATTTATAGTTTCGGCTGCAGATTTATTTCATCTATACATTATACTTTAACATTCCCTGAATTTCATTATTATTATTATAAAGCTGCTAAAGTGTGTTTCTCACTTCCTGAACATATCAGAAAGTGAGAAACATGAACGAGGAGTAGGAATAATATTTGACAAACAAACAGCAAGGACAATTGTAGGATGTTTGAACATCTCGGACTGAGACCTGCTAGCCCAAATGAAAGGACGACCAGTAAACATAAATATTATACAAGTGTATGCTCCAATATCTGAAAGTTCTGAAGAAGATGCACAGCTATTTTATAATGACATAGAGACAGCCCTAAAACACACACAGTCACATGAAGTTACTATAGTGATGGGAGATTTTAATGCCAAAGTTGGTAAAGGAAGAACTTCAGACATTGTTGGTGACTATGGACTGGGGGAGAGGAATGACAGAGGTAGTAAATTAATTGAATGGGCAAGAATACATAGCATGGTTGTAGGAAACACCTGGTTTAAACAACATCCCTGAAGGCTGGAAAAGTGGTGCAGCCCAGACAAAAAGACTTTTAACCAGGTAGACTACGTATTAATCAACAAATGATTCCAGAATGCATTACTGACAAAAAAAACCATGCCAGGAGCCGACTGCAATAGTGATCATGACCCACTCTTTTTAATTTATAAAGCTAAAGAAAGCATGCAGAAAAGTGAGAAACATCAAACTGAATACAGAACTCCTTAAAAATGACCAAGAACTGTGAGAATAATACAAAGTTATTATAACAAATAGATACAATGCAATAGCAAAGATAAATAGTATAGATGAAAAATGGGCAATGTTAAGAGATTCTATCCACGAAACTGTTAAGGAGACAATACTACTGAAAAAGGAAGCCCCTAAAAATAAATGGATGACAGACAACATCTTAGGACTGATGGACAAGAGGAGGAGGAGTAAAAATAACCAAGAAAAATATAGCAAGATAAATAAAGAAATAAGACGCAAATGCAGAGAAGTAAAGGAAGTGTGGTTAAATGAACAGTGCAGACAAATAGAGGACTCTCATAATAAAGACAGCAAAAACATGCACAAATGAATTGGTGAACTCACAGGCAGGAAAACAAAATATACCACAGGATGCCTGAAATCAAAAGAAGGTAAAATGTTAATGGGAAAAGAAGACATTGTGGACAGGTGGACAGAGTACATCAGTGAGCTATATGGAGGAGAAAGACCAGAATTAACACCAGATACTGAAAACTGTGAGGGACCACCAATACTTGAAGATGAAATCATAGATGCCATTAAACACATGAAGAAAGGAAAAGCAACTGGGCCTGATAATATAACAATAGAAGAAATAGAGGCACTAGAGGAGACAGGAATAAAAATAATAACCAAGTTACTGAATGACATTTATAACAGTGGTTATATTCCCAGTGACTTGCTTAAATCCACGTTTATAGCACTACCAAAGAAACCAGGTGCAAAGGAATGTGATGACCACCAGACTATCAGCCTCTCATGTCACATAATGTATAAAATAGGAAAAAAGTAGGAGCAGCTTTATTACTTAACGATTACAAAGTTGTGATGTTTCGGCGTGAGCCTTAATCATACAAAAACATACAGGGCGAAGAAATAGAGAGAGGAGATAAAGTATAGAAACGTCACAACTTTGTAATCGTTAAGTAATAAAGCTGCTCCTACTTTTTTCCTATTTTATACACTCTGGTATCACAGCTTTACTGCAGTGCTTCGTGTATAGTTGTATACTTATACACTAATTATTATGTCACATAATGAAGCTACTTCTGAAAATCATTATGAGAAGAACAAGGAAAAAAATAAAAATGGAAATAGCAGATGAACAGTTTGGATTTATTGAAGGAAATGGAACACAATGCCATTTATGCTTTACGAGCACTAACAGAAAGAGCTTTAGAAGTACAGAAAGATCTCTACTTATGCTTCATTGATTACACCAAGGCATTCAACAAGGTGAAACATAATGAAATTATTAAAATGCTTGGAGACATCAGTATAGATGGAAAGACCTGAGGATTGTAAAACATCTATACTGGCAACAAGAAGCAGCAATTCAAGTTGAAAATAGAACTGGAAAATATCAACCTATAAAACAAGGGGTGCGACAAGGATGTGTACTATCTCCAGACAATGTACTTTCATAGGACATGCAATGAGAAGAGGGTGCATTGAAAATATTATAACAACAGTAAAAATAGAAGGAAGAAGATCAAGAGGAAGACCAAGAGAAATGATACTGGACAGTCTGACGGGATGGTGTGAGAGGAGATCACCAATTGAGCTGATGGTCTGCATGAAAGATCATGTACTCTTATCTTATCTTATATACTTCCCATGCCGTTAAACGTCACATAGGGCTCGCAAAGTAGTTTGCCAATTTTTCCTGTCTTCAACTAGTCTTTCAACCTCATCAAGGGATCTTATGCCTGTTCATGTACTCTGGAGAAACATAACAGCCAATTCCAGTAGGCATGGCACCTGATTATGATGATGATGATGCTAAAATGTAATTTAATCAGAGAACTGATAGCTAACCTAAATGAATTCGTTTTTATGTACAGTTGTTTGTGTTTTTTTGTTATAAGTCACAAAAATAAACTTGACATAAGAAAAATAAAATAGAAATAATTACATCTTTAATGTGTTTTACATCAGGGCTTTATACAAACATAGTTGATCCTAAGATGCAAATTTAGTTGACCCTCAGATACAAATGTATTTGATCTTGAGACACAAGCTTAGTTGGTCATGAGATATAAGCTATATTCTTTTTAAGTCTTCCCTCACAACAATGTATGTATTCATATCACAGCTATGTACGTGTTCAAAGTTTGTAAAGATAGTCCTGTAAGTTAAGATACTTTTCTCTCTCTCAACCCCCTCCCACCAGTCTCTTACCTGTAAGAAAACTGAAAATGTAAAATAATTTTTATAGGCCATACTTTTCACTTCCACAGAAAACAACCCGCAACCCACTTCAGGCTTTGTTTAATACAAACACATCGGACGGCCATACAGTCCTTTATCACTTGACCCTTGATGCTCTTGAAGAAGAGGACTTCTGTCATTTTGAAATCATGTTAGAGTTTCTGCACAACAGGGTCCACTACTTTATAGGAGGTGACGGTACCTACTCCATGTCCACTCTTGACTACTCAGCCTTTGATCCTGTCTTTATGGTCATCCACTCCAGCATGGACAGGATCTGGGTGCTGTGGCAGGTACATCTCACTGGAAAATGTGAAATGTTTTGTTCAGAGTGAATGGAAAATGTAATACATGGTGTTTATTGTGAATGGAAAATGTTTTGTTTACTATGAATGCAAAACAAGCTACATTTTGTTTATTGTGTGTAAAGGTAAAATTTATGTTTCCATGCCATTAAGGCATGCTTGGGAGTACGGTGTTAGGCCCGTATTTTCCGTGACCTTCGGCACATAAAAGTACAATGTGGTTAGTATCACGGCTGGCCACTTTAACTTCCAAGATTTCTCTGGTACCCATCTTTACAGGCTGGGCCAACCCCGGGGCCTTTTTGGTGTGTGCCAGAAAAAAAATCCCACTGCTGGGACTGAACCAGGTACAACCAGATTAGTAAACCGAGGGCCAAACCTCTCAGCTAACCAGGTCACCATTTATTGTGTGTGTGGGAAAATGTAATATATTTTGTTTGTTGTGTGTGTGGGAAAATGTAATATATTTTGTTTATCATGTGTGGAAAATGTAATACATTTTGTTTATATTGTGTGGAAAATGTAATATATTTTTATTGTGTGTGTGGAAAATGTAATATACTGTGTTTATTGTGTGTGGAAAATGTAATATATTGTGTTTATTGTGTGTGGAAAATGTAATATATTTTGTTTATTGTGTAATAATTCTTGATATGTTTTGCTACAATAACTTGACATCATGGTGTATGTTTTGCTACAATAACTTGACATCATGGTGTATGTTTTGCTACAATAACTTGACATCCTGGTATATGTTTTGCTACAATAACTTGACATCATGGTGTATGTTTTGCTACAATAACTTGACATCCTGGTGTATGTTTTGGTGGTCACAAGAAGAACTAAAAATCATAGCAACCTGTTTCGATTTAAAACAAGATAATACAGGAGATCTCCCGAACTCGAAAAAAACTTTCTTCTTATGACAGTCTCAGATTTAGCATGGACTAGAAATTCAGTCACCATAAGAAACAACATCTCGTTGGTAGAAATGAAGATTTAGTCACTGACAGCAATTATTGAGGGAAGATGCTGGTGATGGTTGGGACATGTGCTCTGAATGACTGACAACTCGCTACCAAAAATAGCACTAAGATGGACACCACAAGGGAACAGAAGTAAGGGTAGACCAAAAGAGACATGGAGAAGAACAACAGAGAGGATGTTGAGCAATAAAGGGCTCACTTGGGCAAGAGCAGAAAAAAAGGCAAAGAACAGGCACTTGTGGAAAACCTTTGCGGAAACCTCATGTGCCCTGGGCATTTAAGGTTCAGAGAGAGAGAAATTCAGTACTGAAGGACATGGAGAGAAGGAAGGAGAAGAAGACAGAAAGAGAAAAAGAAATAAGTGGAAGAAATAGAATATTGGTAGAACAACCTTTCCCATATCATCAAAGAAATTGGGTTATATATAATGTAATATATCACTTTATTGTACAGGCAATAACAGTGATTACAACCTATTGCAATCATACTTTTCTAACTTTAAACAGGAGTTGCAGAAACTCCGCCATAAACCGTTTGCTGCCACTGATTGCGGGGAACAGTCGTTTGATAAACCTTTGCACCCATTTGATTACCCAAGTATCAACACGATAGCCTTAACGCAACAGAATGCTATTCCAAGCTCTATTTTTTATCACAGTCATTTGGGATATGAGGTATGTACAGAGAAAGTCTTGTTGAATGTTTAAAAATTCTTCACTGTTAACACTGGCCAACACACATTTTGGCAACTCAAATGTTAGACATGTTTCTGCGTAATCTGACCTGCTGATTCCAAAAATGACAAAAGTTTTCCCCTATCAGCTCTAGTTTTTGAGATACAGAACATATGCCATATACCACTCTTAACTCTGCTCGCCCATAACAAATCAGGATACTTTAATGTAGTGTTTACATTAATATCTTTTAAGCATGAAGGAAACATATTAACAATTAAAATAAAAGGGCACTACATGAAAATCTACTTATTTCATACCAAAAGCACAAGTTTATGATACAAACTTTCCACTCATTCAACACATAAGGAGCTCCTTTTGAAAGACTTCAGGCAGTGGGATCTGCCAGGACAATCCCGCATAAGATTCCAACAATAGTCTTCCATCATGTGTGCGTCCCAGCTTCTGTGGTATCTGACTTCCAATGTTTTTATGTCTTGGTGAAATCTTTCACCTTAATCTTTGCTTAAGTCACCAAGGTTCTCTGGAAAGCAGTTTAAATGTCTGTGCAGATAATGAATTTTAACACTCATGTTACAGCCAAGCCTTTTGAAATGAAACAGCATATCCTGAATTAATTGTGTGTAAGCTGTCTGCCTTCTTGTTTCCAAGAAAGCTTTTCACAACAAGAACAAATGAAGACCAGGCACATGATTCGATTTCATTCATTGATGCTATGAAATGTGGGTCATTTATAAGTTGTCTGATCTGTGGACCATTAAAAATTCCTGCCTTCAGTTTTTCCATGGTAAGTCCAGGTAACTTGTGCACTATGTATTCAATGGATGAACCATCTTTATTCAAAGCCTTTACAAATTGTTTCATCAGACCTAGGTTTATATGTACTGTGGCAGTATGATTCTATCTTGTGCTACCAAAAGTTCATAGACGACATTTTATCCTCCAACCACCATATATTCCCTTAGAGGTCAGTCTTTTCTTGCCCAGTGTTCATGTTTGGTTCTACTATCCCAAAGGCATAAAAAGCAAGGATACTTTGTGTAGCCACTTTGTTGACCAAGAAGAAAATTAACCTTCTTCAAAGTCCACACAAATCACCCATTGATGTTCTTATAATTTATCTTTTCCAAAACTAAAGAGACAGTCTTGTAGTCCTCTTTCATCCTGGTGGAATGCCGATTGGAATAGAACTATATTTGTTGTCATTAATTAAAAGAACAGATTTCAAACTATGTTTTGAATTGTTGATGAAAAGACCCCACTCACTTGGGTTATATTCTGAAAGGCCAATTTTCTTCACAAGGTTTCCGATGTCATTGCAGAATACTAAGTTGTTGTCTTCGGTAAAGAATGACAGCAAATCCTTTTCTCTCCTTCGATAAAATGTAATTTTTATTCCAGGCTGAAGTACATTCTTTTCCTTTAGTCTGGAGGCAAGCAATTCAAAAGACTCCTTGGAAAGATTTAAGTCCCTGATCAGATCACTCAATTCATTTTGATCAAAAGAATCACTATGTGAAGTTGTTTGGAATTCACTGTCACTACCCCCACTTTCTTTACCTTGTGTGATATCAGACATGCAAGACTCATCCTCTGAGAGCTATGGTAGTTGAAGGAAAGGTGAAATGGGCACAAGATCTGAGTGTGGAACAGATCTCCTGGCTGAATGTAGATCAGGGTAAGACAACTTGTCACGATTATTTCGATTGATGCCTATGATAATATCGATACAAAGATAACAATCATTGAAGTGGTTTTTCAGTTCCCTCCACACCATTGGTACTCCAGATTTCAGACAGCTTCTCTTTCTATTTATTAACTGGCGCAAATGCTTCGTACAAGTTTTGCATACAATATGAGGAGCCCATGGCTTATCTTGATCTCTAAGCTTGACACCAAAATAAACTACATATGCTCTTTTTACAAACTCTGAAATAGCTTTCCTACTTGCTTTCAGTGTGTACTCCCCACAAATACAGCAAAATACGTTGGGATGATTCAAGCAGCTGTGTCTTGAAGTAGCCATAACCTCTACGGTGTTCGATTTGCAAAAATTAAATGATATGAGTGGGAATATACATACATCTCCTTTACGATCGTAACTAGTATACAGTGCAACTGTTTTAAACTGATCAGGCTGAGAAGCCTCTAAAATACAAATTTGTGTAGTCTGCGAAAAGCATGATTTACCATCTTAATTTTGTGCACATAATTATGTAATAAAACAGAACAAAAGTGATTTTGTCATTTGAACTATACATTTTTATGCCAGTGTGCATTGTAGGGAAGGAAGTAAATGTATAGTTGTGAAACAAAGGTCATTATACACAAAAAATAATGTGGGTAAATTAAATACACAAATTTCCCATTCAGATAAGACAGCTTGTTATGACATCCCAATTCTGCAGAAGAGATCTGTTAAAGAGCAGACTAAAATTTTATAAATTCAACCATATCTAAGAAGCTAGAGCTGATGCCAACCATATCTAAGAAGCTAGAGCTGATGCCAACCATATCTAAGAAGCTAGAGCTGATGCCAACCATATCTAATAAGCTAGAGCTGATGCCAACCATATCTAAGAAGCTAGAGCTGATGTGGTCTATCCAATGTAGTTTTCTGAATCAGCGCCCCAAATAACCCCAGGAACAGGTCTAAATACCAAGGCACCGATAAAAAAAATTTTTTGTTTGTTGGGCTGTGTAATTAACAGGATGTTCTAAGTGAGTCTTTGAATAATTTCTTAACTCTTAATTTTTCACAGACTATATTTGAAGGATTTATTCTAAAATGTCAACATTTTGTCATTTTTCATATTCTTCAAATCATTACATACTCATGTGTTATTTTTTAAATGCTCTTTACTTTTTGATAGGCAAATTAGTGTCACAGAACTGCATATAATGCATAGAGGTTAGTCTACATCAGTTCTGTTTGAGATTATTTATCAGTAAGCCAGGCTTCATGCCAATAATTTAATCTGTTACCTGTGTGTAATCACTGATATCTTTACTAAAGATGGGAGTAATTACTGATACATATCTCTAAAAATGGCAGTAATCACTGATATTTCTAAAGATGGTACAGACATTTTTCTTTTGAAACATTCCTTTCCAGTAATTATTGCAAACAAATTTTTATTAAATATAATTCCAAATTGATTATTCTTGAATTTTTTTAGAAGCAAAAGTATATAATTCTTCATAGTGTGAAAATAAAATAGTTCTTAGAAGTCATTTTTTACATCTGAAATTGACTGATTTTGGGCCCATAAAGGATACCAACAGTGGAGAATGGAGAGATAGAAAGAACACTGAACTGAACAGTTTATTTAAATCCCTATGAAATATAAATGTCTAGAAACTGAACAGATTATGCCGGTAGGAAATGTAGAAGGAATGGAATAGAACAGATAAACGAACATAATATATATACAAGAGATGAAGGAAAAAAGACCAAGGGGTAGACCAAGACAGAGATGGAAAGACAACATAGAAGAGGATATAAAAGAAATTGGCGTCACAAACTGGAGAGTGAAGATTAGGAACAGAGAGGAATGGAGGTGAACTTTATCTGCAGCAATGAGCCTTAATGACTTGAAAAGAAGAAGAAGAAGAAATGTTTGTGTTATTTTACTTCATGGCCTGCAAATCAAGCAAACATTTCTATCTTTCCAGTATGACAACACAGACATTAGTGGATACAACACCGAGCAAGTGAATGAGATTATCAAGAGACGGCGTAGTGAAACACGATATTACTTAGGTGGCGCTGCTTATGGTGTTGGGTTGTCTCTATGCAGTGAGGTAAAGTGTGATTCACAAATCTGTCTGCAGTTTAAGCATGAAACAAAACATCATATAGCTGTTGTAACAGAGTACATTCTTTATATGAGTCTACTGTTCTTTCTGTGAGTGTACTGTTATGTTCCCTTTGGGAGTCTACTGTTATGTTCTCTGTGCAAATCTACTGCTATGTAGAACATTATATTTTTTGTAAGACAGAACATTGCCTACATGAAAACTTGAAACCACATTGTTATCTTACATTCTTCCCATGGCGTTAAATGTCACGTAGAGCTTGCTTAGTAGTTCACCAAGTTTTCCTATTTTTGGCGAGCTTTTCAAATTCATCAAGGGATTTTATGCCTACTAATTTGGCCTCTCTTAACAATGTCCTCTTTAGAGTTTCATGTGGTTGACCTCTTTTTATTCAACCTGTTGTGTTCCACTTGATAGCCTCTTTTGGGTTCTGTTTCTTCTCATTACGTGACTGAATGTCCATCTCCTTTTTCTGATCACCCATGAGACAAGTTGTTGTTTGCTCATCTGCCTTATTTCTGAGTTCTTGAATTTGTTCTACTTTATTCAGAATATTTTATTTAGGCATTTGTTTTCAAAAGCGTCTAATTTGTTGTTTATTTCTTTAGTTGTTTTCCAGCTTTCACATGCATAAATGAGGGTGAATATTACATTTGAATTGAATAGTCTTAGCTTGGTTTTTGTGCTCATAACTTCAGTGTCATATGTTCTCAAGATTCTTGAAGCTCAGTGCTGCTTTTGTAATTCTAACTTCCTTTCTGGTGTCACAATCCTGTTCCTTCTATGTATATTTTTCTTTCTTTATTAATGTGAAGTTTCATTATTTTTGTTTTTTCCTTGTTAATTTCAAACCCTGTAGTTATACATCTTTGTTAATTTCAAACCCTGTAGTTATACATCACATCATTTATTGCTGTAAGATCTGTAGAAAAATAGAAAATTGTCTGTATGAATACTTGAAAAAGCTGAAGATTTTAAAAAGAAAACAAATTATAAATAAATATCATTATTATAAAATACACTTCACAGTTTTTTGTGGTTTTGTATATTTATACAAATTCATTATATTTATTCATGGATTTCTATTTGTTTAAATTACTTAAAACCTATTTTTTTATGTTTTTTTTTTGTTTGCAATATTAACTTTTACTATCAATTCCAAGTTTGACTAGGAAATGATAAAAAAAAAAATGACCATATTTGGTCCTAAAATGCTATATTGAACCTATCTTGTTATATGGAAGTGAATCATGGACAATAGGCAAGTCTGCACAAAAATCATTGGAAGCAGCAGAAATGTGGTTTATTAGAAGAATGTTGCGAATCCCCTGGACAGCAAAAACAACTAATGAAGAATGTATGAGAAGAGCTGGAGAGACAAAAAAACCTTGTCAGAAAGATAAGAGAGAGACAATGTACTTTCATAGGACATGCAATGAGAAGAGGGGGCATTGAAAATATTATAACAACAGGAAAAATAGAAGGAAGAAGATCAAGAGGAAGACCAAGAGAAATGATACTGGACAGTCTGATGGGATGGTGTGAGAGGAGATCACCAACTGAACTGATGGCCTGCATGAAGGATCGTGTACTCTGGAGAAGCATAATAGCCAACGCCAGTCGGCAATGCACCTGATGATGATATTTGGTCAAGAAATTTGGTATCATCCATTTTCTGGCTGCTAAATGACAAGGAAGAACAACCATATCTGAACAGTAAATTCAGTATGATTTTTATCATTAACTTACATATCTGACTGCTGAGATTTTGATCATTAACTTTCATATCTGACTGCTGAGATTTTTATCATTAACTTTTAGATCTGGCTGTTGAGATTTTTATCATTAACTTTCATATCTGACTGCTGAGATTTTTATCATTAACTTTTAGATCTAGCTGCTGAGATCTTGATCATTAATTTTCATATCTGGCTGCTGAGATTTTTATCATTAACTTTCCTATCTGACTGCTGAGATTTTTATCATTAATTTTCAGATCTGGCTGGTAAATGACAAGGAAGAACATTTTATACAGGAGTAAACTTTCTCTTAGGAAGTTCAAAAGAGATGCCATGGTCAAATGAAATGCTCTGGAAATACGATGTTACTGAAGCTTTTAAAAAAGCTGGATTATCTGCAGACAAGCCAGTGAAGGTACAGAAATATGTTAATGTTGGGTTACAGACACTCTGGGTATCTGCCAAAAAAGTGCAGAGTATATACTCTGGTAATATGTTTACACTATTATACATATGAAGTGTACAGTTGTAACATTAGTAATGTGTAGTATGATAAATATGTAGTAATGTTATTCTGTTACAGATTTTTTGTGAGAAACCCTGTTGTTGTGGTAAAAAAAGTTATAGATCACAACTCACCTGTTTATGCGAGCATGGGGAAAAAGTATCTCTGTGTTATGACTGAGAACTCAGTCATGTGATCTGAGTGGCGTGATGTATGAATGAGGCAGTTTTTCATCTTAATGTTCTAGAGACTGGTCATGTGTGTTTTTCTCTGGAAAGGATATTTGTTAGGACTTGTCACATAAGTTTTGTGGTCAAATGTCCTTGTTAGGACAAATGTCTGGGAAAGTTAAAATGTAGTTTTTGGTAGATGGATTTGTCCTTTTTAGGACAAAAGGTTGTAAAGTTTATTATGTAGTGTTGTAAGTTCGAATGTCCTTTTTAGGACAAAATGTGATTCTTGGTTGGAAGGTTGTGTATGATATTTTTGGTATATATGAGGTTAGTATGTTCTTGATGTTGTTTGTTAGTGTGAGGATCCCATGGCGATGTTAATTACCCGAATTGTTTTTCTATTCTCATTGTAATTGTTTCCATCAGTTTACACACCACATCCATCTGCGACACACATTTATCAAATGGGAATTAATCACTAAACTTTTGTTGATTTTGTGTACCTGTTGAATCCTGTGATAACTGGGTTCATGTTGAGTGTCAGCTGTGGTGTTGAGTGAGTTGATTACATGTAACTGGTCATGTTCATGTACAGATATGTAGTGGTTGTTTGTCCTGGGTTTTCATGTGACGCACGGTGTATAACAATGTGACATCTGTTGTGTCACTTGTGTAGGAGTCAAGTAAATCTGCTCTGTAAATAGTGACATCTGTAACAGTAAATGAAGAACATTCAATTCAGTACTTCAAGACAGCTACACACACACACACACACATACTATCACAGTACAGCAGTGTGTGGGCTGTTCATTGTTTAGTAATACACTAATATGGTTTCAGTCTTATAAACTCATAAAAATTAAAAAATAAGTACAGTGCCCACATTTTAATTACATTTCATCCTTAGCTTATGGTCAGTGGCCAGTCCTTAGCTTATGGTCAGTGGCCAGTCATGGACAATAGGCAAGTCTGCACAAAAATCATTGGAAGCAGCAGAAATGTGGTTTATTAGAAGAATGTTGCGAATCCCCTGGACAGCAAAAACAACTAATGAAGAATGTATGAGAAGAGCTGGAGAGACAAAAAAACCTTGTCAGAAAGATAAGAGAGAGACAATGTACTTTCATAGGACATGCAATGAGAAGAGGGGGCATTGAAAATATTATAACAACAGGAAAAATAGAAGGAAGAAGATCAAGAGGAAGACCAAGAGAAATGATACTGGACAGTCTGATGGGATGGTGTGAGAGGAGATCACCAACTGAACTGATGGCCTGCATGAAGGATCGTGTACTCTGGAGAAGCATAATAGCCAACGCCAGTCGGCAATGCACCTGATGATGATATTTGGTCAAGAAATTTGGTATCATCCATTTTCTGGCTGCTAAATGACAAGGAAGAACAACCATATCTGAACAGTAAATTCAGTATGATTTTTATCATTAACTTACATATCTGACTGCTGAGATTTTGATCATTAACTTTCATATCTGACTGCTGAGATTTTTATCATTAACTTTTAGATCTGGCTGTTGAGATTTTTATCATTAACTTTCATATCTGACTGCTGAGATTTTTATCATTAACTTTTAGATCTAGCTGCTGAGATCTTGATCATTAATTTTCATATCTGGCTGCTGAGATTTTTATCATTAACTTTCCTATCTGACTGCTGAGATTTTTATCATTAATTTTCAGATCTGGCTGGTAAATGACAAGGAAGAACATTTTTATACAGGAGTAAACTTTCTCTTAGGAAGTTCAAAAGAGATGCCATGGTCAAATGAAATGCTCTGGAAATACGATGTTACTGAAGCTTTTAAAAAAGCTGGATTATCTGCAGACAAGCCAGTGAAGGTACAGAAATATGTTAATGTTGGGTTACAGACACTCTGGGTATCTGCCAAAAAAGTGCAGAGTATATACTCTGGTAATATGTTTACACTATTATACATATGAAGTGTACAGTTGTAACATTAGTAATGTGTAGTATGATAAATATGTAGTAATGTTATTCTGTTACAGATTTTTTGTGAGAAACCCTGTTGTTGTGGTAAAAAAAGTTATAGATCACAACTCACCTGTTTATGCGAGCATGGGGAAAAAGTATCTCTGTGTTATGACTGAGAACTCAGTCATGTGATCTGAGTGGCGTGATGTATGAATGAGGCAGTTTTTCATCTTAATGTTCTAGAGACTGGTCATGTGTGTTTTTCTCTGGAAAGGATATTTGTTAGGACTTGTCACATAAGTTTTGTGGTCAAATGTCCTTGTTAGGACAAATGTCTGGGAAAGTTAAAATGTAGTTTTTGGTAGATGGATTTGTCCTTTTTAGGACAAAAGGTTGTAAAGTTTATTATGTAGTGTTGTAAGTTCGAATGTCCTTTTTAGGACAAAATGTGATTCTTGGTTGGAAGGTTGTGTATGATATTTTTGGTATATATGAGGTTAGTATGTTCTTGATGTTGTTTGTTAGTGTGAGGATCCCATGGCGATGTTAATTACCCGAATTGTTTTTCTATTCTCATTGTAATTGTTTCCATCAGTTTACACACCACATCCATCTGCGACACACATTTATCAAATGGGAATTAATCACTAAACTTTTGTTGATTTTGTGTACCTGTTGAATCCTGTGATAACTGGGTTCATGTTGAGTGTCAGCTGTGGTGTTGAGTGAGTTGATTACATGTAACTGGTCATGTTCATGTACAGATATGTAGTGGTTGTTTGTCCTGGGTTTTCATGTGACGCACGGTGTATAACAATGTGACATCTGTTGTGTCACTTGTGTAGGAGTCAAGTAAATCTGCTCTGTAAATAGTGACATCTGTAACAGTAAATGAAGAACATTCAATTCAGTACTTCAAGACAGCTACACACACACACACACACATACTATCACAGTACAGCAGTGTGTGGGCTGTTCATTGTTTAGTAATACACTAATATGGTTTCAGTCTTATAAACTCATAAAAATTAAAAAATAAGTACAGTGCCCACATTTTAATTACATTTCATCCTTAGCTTATGGTCAGTGGCCAGTCCTTAGCTTATGGTCAGTGGCCAGTCATTAGCTTATGGTCAGTGGCCAGTCCTTAGCTTATGGTCAGTGGCCAGTCCTTAGCTTATGGTCAGTGGCCAGTCCTTAGCTTATGGTCAGTGGCCAGTCCTTAGCTTATGGTCAGTGGCCAGTCCTTAGCATATGGTCAGTCCTTAGCTTATGGTCAGTTGCCACTCCTGGTCAGTGGCCAATCCTTAGTTTATAAAGTTAGTGGCCAGTCCTTAGCTTATGGTCAGTTGCCACTCCTGCTCAGTGGCCAATCCTTAGCTTATAGTCAGTGGCCAGTCCTTAGTTTATGGTTAAGTGGCCAGTCCTTAGATTATGGTCAGTGGCCAATCCTTAGCTTATGGTCAGTGGCCAGGGCTAAGCTTATGGTTAGTGGCCAGTCCTTAGCTTATGGTCAGTTGCCAGTCCTTAGCTTATAGTCAGTGGCCAATCCTTAGCTTATAGTCAGTGGCCAGTCCTTAGATTATGGTCAGTGGCCAATCCTTAGCTTATGGCCATTTGCCACTCCTGGTCAGTGGCCAATCCTTAGTTTATAGTCAGTGGCCAGTCCTTAGCTTATGGTCAGTTGCCACTCCTGGTCAGTGGCCAATCCTTAGCTTATAGTCAGTGGCCAGTCCTTAGTTTATGGTCAGTGGGCAATCTTTAGCTTATGGTCAGTTGCCACTCCTGGTCAGTGGCCAATCCTCAGTTTACAGTCAGTGGCCAATCCTTAGCTTATGATCAATGGCCAGTCCTTAGATTATGGTCAGTTGCCACTCCTGGTCAGTGGCCAATCCTTAGCTTATAGTCAGTGGATAGTCCTTAGCTTATGGTCAGTTACCACTCCTGGTCAGTGGCCAGTCCTTAGTTTATGGTCAGTGGGCAATCCTTAGCTTATGGTCAGTTGCCACTCCTGGTCAGTGGCCAATCCTCAGTTTATAGTCAGTGGCCAGTCCTTAGCTTATGGTCAATGGCCAGTCCTTAGCTTATGGTCAGCTGCCACTCCTGGTCATTGGCCAATCCTCAGCTTATAGTCAATGGCCAGTCTTTAGCTTATGGTCAATGGCCAGTCTTTAGCTTATGGTCAGTTGCCACTCCTGGTCAGTGGCCAATCCTCAGTTTATAGTCAGTGGCCAGTCCTTAGCTTATGGTCAATGGCCAGTCTTTAGCTTATGGTCAGTTGCCACTCCTGGTCAGTGGCCAATCCTTAGTTTATAAAGTCAGTGGCCAGTCCTTTGTTTATTAAGTCAGTGGCCAGTCCTTAGCTTATGGTCAGTGGCCAGTCCTGGTCAGCTGCCACTCCTGGTCAGTAGCCAGTCCTTAGCTTATGGTCAGCTGCCACTCCTGGTCAGTGGCCAGTCTTTAGCTTATAGTCAGTGGCCAGTCTTTAGCTTATAGTCAGTGGCCAGTCCTTAGCTTATGGTCAGCTGCCACTCCTGGTCAGTGGCCAGTCCTTAGCTTATAGTCAGTGGCCAGTCCTTAGCTTATAGTCAGTGGCCAGTCCTTAGCTTATAGTCAGTGGCCAGTCCTTAGCTTATAGTCAGTGGCCAGTCCTTAGCTTATAGTCAGTGGCCAGTCCTTAGCTTATAGTCAGTGGCCAGTCCTTACCTTATAGTTAGTGGCCAATCCTTAGCTTATAGTCAGTGGCCAGTCCTTAGCTTATAGTTAGTGGCCAATCCTTAGCTTATAGTCAGTGGCCAGTCCTTAGCTTATAGTCAGTGGCCAGTCCTTAGCTTATAGTTAGTGGCCAATCCTTAGCTTATAGTCAGTGGCCAGTCCTTAGCTTATAGTCAGTGGCCAGTCCTTAGCTTATAGTTAGTGGCCAATCCTTAGCTTATAGTCAGTGGCCAGTCCTTAGCTTATAGTCAGTGGCCAGTCCTTAGCTTATAGTCAGTGGCTAGTCCTTAGCTTATAGTCAGTGGCCAGTCCTTAGCTTATAGTCAGTGGCCAATCCTTAGCTTATAGTCAGTGGCCAATCCTTAGCTTATAGTCAGTGGCCAGTCCTTAGCTTATAGTCAGTGGCCAATCCTTAGCTTATAGTCAGTGGCCAGTCCTTAGCTTATAGTCAGTGGCCAGTCCTTAGCTTATAGTCAGTGGCTAGTCCTTAGCTTATAGTCAGTGGCCAGTCCTTAGCTTATAGTCAGTGGCCAATCCTTAGCTTATAGTCAGTGGCCAATCCTTAGCTTATAGTCAGTGGCCAGTCCTTAGCTTATAGTCAGTGGCCAGTCCTTCCTTAGCTTATAGTCAGTGGCCAGTCCTTAGAATATGGTCAGTGGCTAGTGCTAAACTTATGGTCAGTGGCCAGTCCTTAGATTATGGTCAGTGGCCAATCCTTAGCTTATGACTGGTGGCCAATCAATATACATGTATTTATAACTAGAAAGAAGGAGGTAGGTCCCTTTCATCACTGGATTCTAGATCTTCTTCGTACGCACACTGGCGATGATGAGTAGTACCCTGATTTTTGCAATGCGCCTTTTAGCTGGGTACCTCCAACTTCATCACCTTTCCTTGCTAGGGCAGACTGTCATCTTGCTTGGACTGCCATGAAGACAGTGGTGTAGGCTGGCCTGGCCAAAACTTTGTTTTCCAGCCTCTGGTGGCTATACTTAAGCCCCTTCTCCAAGTTATATCCAGCATGCAATGCTGGCTGACCAGACAGCTTTGAGACAGTTCCACAGATACATTGATTTTGGGATAAGGAATCCGATGAGTGGCTCAAAGATATCCATTCCCCGCCACCTATAGTCTGCTGGTTCTGTTTTGTTTACATCATTCTGATAGCCATTGTTGTAAAGACCTATAGGCTTGTCATGTCCTAGATTCATTGGTTTCACACCAGATTTTCCTCATCCCCGCAAGTGATCTCCATGTCCCCATTCGTCCACCAACCTGACATTACATTTTACAAAAATAACAATTACAATTAATGTTGATTGCTACAGGTTTCTGAGCTACAGAAGTAGGTCAGAGTTTTTAAGCAAACAGATCTATGTTCCCTGTCTCACAAACACTATGTTAAGATAAGTGTGTTTTTAACACAGTTGTTCCCAGGGGTAACTGGACTCTAGATCAAATCTTACACATTTACAGCAGTTTATGGTTGCTATTGCATTAAGGATTGTTCTGGATCTACTTAAGCCTGTGAGGCAGGGAAGTAATGAACTTTGCCTCATGTATTGCTCCATCTTTCCCTTACACTTCTTTATAGCTTGCAAAAGTATTTAGAAAGTTTGCCAGCAACATAAGTTTAGCTTCTTTAACTTTCCTCCTAATAGTAACACACACTAATTAGTCTATAAGTATACAGCTATACACCAAGCACTGCAGTAAAGCTGTGATACCAAAATGCATAAACTAGTAAAAAAGGTAGGAACAACTTTAATACTTAACGACTACAAAGATGTGACATTTTGCGTGAGCCTCAATCACACAAACACACACAGGACGAAGAATTAGAGGAGATAAACTAGGTTACCAATGTATCACTCTCTCTCTCCTCTCAACAGTTTCCCCGCCCACCACCCTCAGTTACGATCCACCTATCACCCATCACAAATCTCTATTTAAACATTCTCTACGCTCCACCATGCGCATTTCTGTATATTTCTGAATGAGCACATTTTGAATGTAGCACATTCTGAGTGGGCGCATGTGTGAACAAGTGTCGGAAAAGCTATATTCAAGTTTCAAGTTGTTTCAAGTTATAGCTAAGTGCTCTATTCATTTTATTTATTTTTTTTTTTAACATAGGAATCATGTGAAAAAATGCTTTATCTCCTTTCTCTAATTCTTTATCCTGTGTGTGTGTGTGTGTGTGTGTTTGTAAGATTAAGGCTCACGACGAAACGTCACACTTTGTAGTCATTAAGTAATAAAGCTGTTCTTACTTTTTTCCTAGTTTATACATCCTCCTAACAGTAGTTCTAACAGCATCGTCCAACATTGCGAAACAATTCCAGAATACTTTTAGCTGAAATGTTCTGTCACTGTCTAGGAGATTTATAGCCTTCTGAAAGTTATTTTTGTTAGTAATATGATATAAACACTGCAGCTAAATATGGTCCATGGGATGCATATCAGTGTTATATATTATGGCAGAAAATCAACAGTTATCTCATTTACATAAACTATTAGAGGCCCCCAGTGGCCATCTAAGCATGTCCCACCAAAATATTTCAAAAGAGTGAAACAGGTGTTGAATATAAGGAGCACACATAAACCTGACAAAGCACCACATTAGTAAAACTTTTACCACAGTAGCTGTAGCATGCTGGCATTCATCTGATGCTAAAATTTCGAGTCACTGATTTGTCAACAACACACTGTTGAACATATCTGCATTAGTTCATAACACCAACATGCACAGAAATACATAATGTCAAGATATTTTCAGGCGAACAATAACAAAAACCTTGGACCAACAGCATTTTCCACCAGCGTGCTATTTAGGAACCTGTGTTAAATGAGGATGCTGATGACAGAGATGGATGGGTGACATTTTAAAAAAAATGGACTGGATAACTGGGTGCACCACAGCCTGTCTTCCCTGAGGACATAATGATGATGACATTTAATATGTGTGTGTGTTTCAGGTGTTCTTCAAGATTGTTACTTACAACAATAAGACTTTTATTGAAGATTCGGAGTATGGAGTTGTTCTTGTACGGGAAGCCTACGCTGACTACTTGACTATGAACATACCCATCGGAACAAAAACATATCCTCTACCACCCAAGGTAAGACAGGATTTTAATATTTTCCTACTAAAATTTACACCTCTGTTTCTTCCATTTCATTCATTCCTGCTACGGCTTCATTTTCTCACTTCACTCCTGTTTCTTCCCAAAATAACCTTATTTGTTTGGTTGTTCTTTGTATGATTTTCTTGTGGCTATATGGCTGTTCTTCATGTAATTTTCTTGTAGCTGTATGACTGTTCTTTGTTTGATTTTCTTATAGCTGTTCTTTTTATGATTTTCTTGTGATTGTATGACTGTCCTTTGATTTTCTTATGGCTGTTCTTTGTATGATTTTATTGTGGCTGTATGACTGTCCTTTGTGTGATTTTCTTGTGGCTGTATTACTGTTTGTTGTGTGATATTCTTATGGTTGTATGATTGTTCTTTGTGTGATTTTCTTGTGACTGTTAAGGCTATTATTTGTGCAATTTTCTTGTGGCTGTATGGGTATTCTTTGTGTGATTTTCTTGTGACTGTTAAGGCTATTCTTTGTACAATTTTGTTTGTGGCTAAGACTTATTTGTGTGATATTCTTGTGGCTGTATGCCTATTCTTTGTGTGATTTTCTTATGGTTGTTAAGGCTATTATTTGTGCAATTTTCTTGTGGCTGTATGACTATTCTTTGTGCGATTTTCTTGTGGCTGTTAAGACTATTCTTTGTGCGATTTTCTTGTGGCTGTTAAGACTATTCTTTGTGCGATTTTCTTGTGGCTGTTAAGACTACTCTTTGTGTGATTTTCTTGTGGCTGTATGGCTATTCTTTGTGTGATTTTCTTGTGGCTGTATGGCTATTTTTTGTGTGATTTTCTTGTGGCTGTATGGCTATTCTTTGTAGAAAGTTTGCCAGCAACATAAGTTTAGCTTCTTTAACTTTCCTCCTAATAGTAACACACACTAATTAGTCTATAAGTATACAGCTATACACCAAGCACTGCAGTAAAGCTGTGATACCAAAATGCATAAACTAGTAAAAAAGGTAGGAACAACTTTAATACTTAACGACTACAAAGATGTGACATTTTGCGTGAGCCTCAATCACACAAACACACACAGGACGAAGAATTAGAGGAGATAAACTAGGTTACCAATGTATCACTCTCTCTCTCCTCTCAACAGTTTCCCCGCCCACCACCCTCAGTTACGATCCACCTATCACCCATCACAAATCTCTATTTAAACATTCTCTACGCTCCACCATGCGCATTTCTGTATATTTCTGAATGAGCACATTTGAATGTAGCACATTCTGAGTGGGCGCATGTGTGAACAAGTGTCGGAAAAGCTATATTCAAGTTTCAAGTTGTTTCAAGTTATAGCTAAGTGCTCTATTCATTTTATTTATTTTTTTTTTAACATAGGAATCATGTGAAAAAATGCTTTATCTCCTTTCTCTAATTCTTTATCCGTGTGTGTGTGTGTGTGTGTTTGTAAGATTAAGGCTCACGACGAAACGTCACACTTTGTAGTCATTAAGTAATAAAGCTGTTCTTACTTTTTTCCTAGTTTATACATCCTCCTAACAGTAGTTCTAACAGCATCGTCCAACATTGCGAAACAATTCCAGAATACTTTTAGCTGAAATGTTCTGTCACTGTCTAGGAGATTTATAGCCTTCTGAAAGTTATTTTTGTTAGTAATATGATATAAACACTGCAGCTAAATATGGTCCATGGGATGCATATCAGTGTTATATATTATGGCAGAAAATCAACAGTTATCTCATTTACATAAACTATTAGAGGCCCCCAGTGGCCATCTAAGCATGTCCCACCAAAATATTTCAAAAGAGTGAAACAGGTGTTGAATATAAGGAGCACACATAAACCTGACAAAGCACCACATTAGTAAAACTTTTACCACAGTAGCTGTAGCATGCTGGCATTCATCTGATGCTAAAATTTCGAGTCACTGATTTGTCAACAACACACTGTTGAACATATCTGCATTAGTTCATAACACCAACATGCACAGAAATACATAATGTCAAGATATTTCAGGCGAACAATAACAAAAACCTTGGACCAACAGCATTTTCCACCAGCGTGCTATTTAGGAACCTGTGTTAAATGAGGATGCTGATGACAGAGATGGATGGGTGACATTTTAAAAAAAATGGACTGGATAACTGGGTGCACCACAGCCTGTCTTCCCTGAGGACATAATGATGATGACATTTAATATGTGTGTGTTTCAGGTGTTCTTCAAGATTGTTACTTACAACAATAAGACTTTTATTGAAGATTCGGAGTATGGAGTTGTTCTTGTACGGGAAGCCTACGCTGACTACTTGACTATGAACATACCCATCGGAACAAAAACATATCCTCTACCACCCAAGGTAAGACAGGATTTTAATATTTTCCTACTAAAATTTACACCTCTGTTTCTTCCATTTCATTCATTCCTGCTACGGCTTCATTTTCTCACTTCACTCCTGTTTCTTCCCAAAATAACCTTATTTGTTTGGTTGTTCTTTGTATGATTTTCTTGTGGCTATATGGCTGTTCTTCATGTAATTTTCTTGTAGCTGTATGACTGTTCTTTGTGTGATTTTCTTGTGGCTGTATGGCTATTCTTTGTGTGATTTTCTTGTGGCTGTATGGCTATTCTTTGTGTGATTTTCTTGTGGCTGTATGGCTATTCTTTGTGTGATTTTCTTGTGGCTGTATGGCTATTCTTTGTGTGATTTTCTTGTGGCTGTATGGATATTCTTGTGTGATTTTCTTGTGGCTGTATGGCTATTCTTTGTGTGATTTTCTTGTGGCTGTATGGCTATTCTTTGTGTGATTTTCTTGTGGCTGTATGGCTATTCTTTGTGTGATTTTCTTGTGGCTGTATGGATATTCTTTGTGTGATTTTCTTGTGGCTGTATGGCTATTCTTTGTGTGATTTTCTTGTGGCTGTATGGATATTCTTTGTGTGATTTTCTTGTGGCTGTATGGCTATTCAGTGGAGAAAGAGAAAAAATTGAAAGATGGAGGGAACACTTTAACACCCTACTAAACAGAACACAAGCAGCACAAGCAATAGATATACCTGAAGCAAAAGCGGAACTAAACATCAATACAGGACCAATAACAATAAATGAAGTAAAAGAGGCGATAAAGATGCTAAAATCAGACAGGGCACCAGGTGAAGATGAAGTGACTGCTGAGATGTTGAAAGCAGAAGAAACAGAAACACCAAAACAACTTTGCCGGATATTACAACAAATTTGGGATTTAGAAAAAGCCCCAGAGGAGTGGAAAACTGGTCTTATAGTAAAACTACCAAAGAAGGGTGACCTCATAGATTGCGGGAACTGGAGAGGCATTACCCTACTGCCACTCACTAGTAAAGTATTTTGCAGAATAATCATCAACAGAATTGTACCAACACTTGAGGAAAAACTTCGGAAAGAGCAGGCAGGATTTAGGAAAGGAAGATCATGCATAGACCATATATTTGTACTTAGACAAATATTAGAACAGGCAAATGAGTGGCATAGCACAACATATGCATTATTCATAGATTTTGAGAAAGCCTTTGACAGTGTCAACAGAGATGCACTGTGGAAAATCCTAAGATGGCATGGCCTCCCCATAAAATAGTTAATGTAATCAAAGCCCTATATGAGGGTTTTCAGTGCAAAGTTATCTGTGGAGAACATACCTCCAGCAGCTTTAGGGTACAAACAGGAGTGAAACAGGGATGTGTACTATCACCAACATTATTTATCTTGGCAGTAGACTGGTTAATGAAGGAGCCAACATCAGACAAACGCAGAGGATTACAATGGACCTTTGACACAGTGCTGGAGGACCTTGACTTTGCGGACGACATTTGTCTATTATCAAGCAGTCACAAAGATATGCAAGATAAAATAAACAAGTTAACCCAGAATGCAAACAACATAGGACTAAAGATCAACGTAGGAAAGACAAAGTTAATGAAGCAAAATGTGAACAACAGAAATGTACTCAGAGTAGATAACAAGTTAGTGGAGGAGGTCAACGAATTTGTATACCTTGGCAGCAGAGTAGTAGAAAATGGAGACAGCACAGAGGACATCAACAGCAGACTTACTAGAGCAAACCAGGCTTTTGCAATGCTACAGAATATATGGAAATCAAATAAACTAAGCATAAATATGAAAATCAGGATATTTAAGAGTAATGTTCTAAGTGTACTACTCTATGGAAGTGAATGCTGGAAAATCACCAAAACCATAGAAAATAAGTTGAATTCTTTCCAGACTAAATGTTTACGTAGAATTAAAAAAATATTTTGGCCAAACACCATAAGAAATAACATCTTATTGGCAGAAATGCAGATGAAACCACTGACAACAATTATTGAGGAAAGACGCTGGCGATGGTTGGGACATGTGCTCCGAATGACTGACAACTCACTACCAAAAATAGCACTAAGATGGACACCACAGGGGAGCAGAAGTAAGGGTAGACCAAAAGAGACATGGAGAAGAACAACAGAAAGGATGTTGAGCAATAGAGGGCTCACCTGGGCAAGAGCAGAAAAAAAGGCGAAAGACAGGCATTTGTGGAAAACCCTTGCGGAAGCCCCATGTGCCCTGGGCACTTAAGGTTCAGAGAGAGAGAGAGAGTATGGGTATTCTTTGTGTGATTTTCTTGTGGCTGTATGGCTATTCTTTGTGTGATTTTCTTGTGGCTGTATGGCTATTCTTTGTGTGATTTTCTTGTGGCTGTATGGATATTCTTTGTGTGATTTTCTTGTGGCTGTATGGCTATTCTTTGTGTGATTTTCTTGTGGCTGTATGGCTATTCTTTGTGTGATTTTCTTGTGGCTGTATGGCTATTCTTTGTGTGATTTTCTTGTGGCTGTATGGCTATTCTTTGTGTGATTTTCTTGTGGCTGTATGACTACTCTTTGTATGATTTTCTTGTGGCTGTATGGCTATTCTTTGTGTGATTTTCTTGTGGCTGTATGGCTATTCTTTGTGTGATTTTCTTGTGGCTGTATGGCTATTCTTTGTGTGATTTTCTTGTGGCTGTATGGCTATTCTTTGTGTGATTTTCTTGTGGCTGTATGACTACTCTTTGTGTGATTTTCTTGTGGCTATATGGCTATTCTTTGTGTGATTTTCTTGTGGCTGTATGGCTATTCTTTGTGTGATTTTCTTGTGGCTGTATGGCTATTCTTTGTGTGATTTTCTTGTGGCTATATGGCTATTCTTTGTGTGATTTTCTTGTGGCTGTATGACTACTCTTTGTGTGATTTTCTTGTGGCTATATGGCTATTCTTTGTGTGATTTTCAAGCAGCTGTAAAGCTACTGACAAAATGGAAGCAAGCCCAAAATTACAACGGGCCATCAAGAGCTTGAAAATGTCAATAAATTTAAATAAATCTGAATATCTACACTCAATCATCACCAACAATGACGACTGTACAGTGGAAAAAAAAAAAAAAAGAAATCAAAAGAAGACTAGCAGTTGCATCAAACAAACTAGCACAAATGAAGAGTATGGGGCAAGGTACCAACAAGAAAACAAATTTATGTTTACTAAGAGCTTACATATTTCCAGTGGCAACATACGGATGCAAAACATGGACACTTAACAAATCACTAGAAAAGAGAATAACTACATTTTAAATTAAATGTTACAGAAAGGCACTTAGAATATCATGGAAAATCAAATAAAGAGATATTGATGGGATCAGGTGTCACAGAAAACTGGCTTATTAACACTGTAAAAATTAGAAAGCTGAGATACTTCGGCCATACCAAGAGACACAACAGCTTGGAGAGGTTGATAGTAGAAGGTATAGTGCCTGGCAAAAAAGAAAAGGGATGATATCACCGCAGGTGGACTCAGGACATTGCGGAAAGTCTGAATATGTCATAGTGAGATGATGATCAATTTGTGCAAGACCTTATTACTTTCAGGCAGGCTGTGAGGACACCGTTCGGAAAGGGCAGTTCACATGAATGAATGAATAAATGCAAGGGCTATCTTTGTGTGACCTTTTGTGTTGACTGTTCTATGCGTGACTTTATGTGTTGAATGTTCTTTGTGTGACCTTATATGTGACTGTTCTCTGCATGACCTGCTTTGGTTCCTGCCACCCATACAGATTGTTGTACCCAAGGGAACTCACGTGAGGTTCATCCCTGTCACTGAAGACTTCAACTACCCCATAGAGAACCTCGTCAGCCTAACAAACCTAAACAGATGTATCATTCCTCCTTTTGCCTTTGACTCGTACTCCCTGAATGTGGTCCATGCGCTGGAGCCAGGGCACTACTTCTTTGCTTCCAGTAACAAGGAGCTTTGTGAAGCTGACAAGAAGATCTATATTGTTGTAAATGATCACTAAATATGGTAAGGGCATAAAACATTCACGTTGTTCTGGAAGATTATTAAATGTGAAAAGAACAAAGAATATCTACACAGTTGGAGAGGATCAAAATAAGATGTGAAAAGATCAAACATAGAACATGTACATTTTTGTTGAGGATTATTAACAGTGGTATTAAGAAAAAAAATGGATTACAAAATACAGAAATAAAAAACATGGAGATTTGTGTTTCAAACAAGTCTGGATCATGCTGGTAGATAACACCAACAATGACTGTGAAAGTGGCAAAGACAGATAACATATTGACAAACAAGTAAAACAAAAAAAAACAAAAACAAAAAAAGCAAACAAGATGCAGAAGCAATACAGTAGGCATTTAAACTGAGATGAAACATAAAAAAATAGATATATATGCTAAACACCCGCTAAGACTGCAGAAACAGTCTCTAGAACAAAAAAAAAGAGACCAATATAAAAGGTAAACTCTAAACAACAGATAGGACTGATAAAAGAGGCACAATGTAAACAACAGATAACACTAACAAAAAAGCACATTCTTAAAAAAAGCAGATATGACTGATAGATAAAGTCAGACTCTAAACAACAGATAACTTATAAAAGTGCCACACTCTAAACAACAAATAACTTATAAAAGTGGCACACTCTAAACAACAAATAACTTATAAAAGTGGCACACTCTAAACAACAGATAACTTATAAAAGTGGCACACTCTAAACAACAGATAACTTATAAAAGTGGCACACTCTAAACAACAGATAACTTATAAAAGTGGCACACTCTAAACAACAGATAACTTATAAAAGTGCCAAACTCTAAACAACAAATAACTTATAAAAGTGCCACACTCTAAACAACAGATAACTTATAAAAGTGCCACACTCTAAACAACAGATAACTTATAAAAGTGGCACACAGATATAACTGATAAAAGAGACACAGTGCAAACAACAAATCAGATTGATTTTAAAAAACCACATTCTAAACAAAAGATGACAGAAGTGGCACACACTAAACAACAGACATGATGATGTAAATGGCATACACTAAACAAAAGACAGGATGACAGAAATGACACACACTAAACAACAGACAGGATGATGTAAATGGCATACACTAAACAAAAGACAGGATGACAGAAATGACACACACTAAACAACAAATAAGACTGACAGAAACGGCACATACTAAATAATAGATAAGACTTTTCAGAAATGACACACACTAAACAACAGATAAAAGATAATCAAACAGCCATGTTTAGACATGGGAAGAGGAACATATCCTGTAGAATAACAAACAGGAAAGTCATAACAAACAGGAAAGTAGAATAACAAACAGGAAAGTCATAACAAACAGGAAAGTCATAACAAACAGGAAAGTCATAACAAACAGGAAAGTAGAATAACAAACAGGAAAGTAGAATAACAAACAGGAAAGTAGAATAACAAACAGGAAAGTAGAATAACAAACAGGAAAGTCATAACAAACAGGAAAGTCATAACAAACAGGAAAGTCATAACAAACAGGAAAGTCATAACAAACAGGAAAGTCATGATTGGTTCATGAAGTAATTTAAAGTAGCTGCTTTACTGTTCAACTTCATCTGTGCTGAATTTAGTTTTTGTTTCTTTGTTTCAGACTTCATCTGTGCTGAATTTAGTTTTTGTTTCTTTGTTTCAGACTACATCTGTGCTGAATTTAGTTTTTGTTTCTTTGTTTCAGACTTCATCTGTGCTGAATTTAGTTTTTGTTTCTTTGTTTCAGACTTCATCTGTGCTGAATTTAGTTTTTGTTTCTTTGTTTCAGACTTCATCTGTGCTGAATTTAGTTTTTGTTTCTTTGTTTCAGACTACATCTGTGCTGAATTTAGTTTTTGTTTCTTTGTTTCAGACTTCATCTGTGCTGAATTTAGTTTTTGTTTCTTTGTTTCAGACTTCATCTGTGCTGAATTTAGTTTTTTTTCTTTGTTTCAGACTACATCTGTGCTGAATTTAGTTTTTGTTTCTTTGTTTCAGACTTCATCTGTGCTGAATTTAGTTTTTGTTTCTTTGTTTCAGACTTCATCTGTGCTGAATTTAGTTTTTGTTTCTTTGTTTCAGACTTCATCTGTGCTGAATTTAGTTTTTGTTTCTTTGTTTCAGACTACATCTGTGCTGAATTTAGTTTTTGTTTCTTTGTTTCAGACTTCATCTGTGCTGAATTTAGTTTTTGTTCTTTGTTTCAGACTTCATCTGTGCTGAATTTAGTTTTTGTTTCTTTGTTTCAGACTTCATCTGTGCTGAATTTAGTTTTTGTTTCTTGTTTCAGACTTCATCTGTGCTGAATTTAGTTTTTGTTTCTTTGTTTCAGACTACATCTGTGATGAATTTAGTTTTTGTTTCTTTGTTTCAGACTTCATCTGTGCTGAATTTAGTTTTTGTTTCTTTGTTTCAGACTACATCTGTGCTGAATTTAGTTTTTGTTTCTTTGTTTCAGACTTCATCTGTGCTGAATTTAGTTTTTGTTTCTTTGTTTCAGACTTCATCTGTGCTGAATTTAGTTTTTGTTTCTTTGTTTCAGACTTCATCTGTGCTGAATTTAGTTTTTGTTTCTTTGTTTCAGACTACATCTGTGATGAATTTAGTTTTTGTTTCTTTGTTTCAGACTTCATCTGTGCTGAATTTAGTTTTTGTTTCTTTGTTTCAGACTACATCTGTGCTGAATTTAGTTTTTGTTTCTTTGTTTCAGACTTCATCTGTGCTGAATTTAGTTTTTGTTTCTTTGTTTCAGACTACATCTGTGCTGAATTTAGTTTTTGTTTCTTTGTTTCAGACTACATCTGTGCTGAATTTAGTTTTTGTTTCTTTGTTTCAGACTACATCTGTGCTGAATTTAGTTTTTGTTTCTTTGTTTCAGACTACATCTGTGCTGAATTTAGTTTTTGTTTCTTTGTTTCAGACTTCATCTGTGCTGAATTTAGTTTTTGTTTCTTTGTTTCAGACTTCATCTCTGCTGAATTTAGTTTTTGTTTCTTTGTTTCAGATTTCATCTTTGTTGGAGGAGGTTACAACATTACATGCTACAGTCTTGTTGGTATATTAGATTCTGTGAAGAAATCAATGAGAACATTATTTGGAATATTGTAGCATGTGATGTGTATGCCACTCTGGAAAACTTTTACCATTACATATTTAACAGCCAGAGAATTCTGTTAAAATAAAGTTTGTGATGCTGCAGATGATGATGATGATGCTGTTGAACATTAAAAGGGGAAATAATTCTGCAAAAATTTCAAACAAGAGCCCAGGTAACATGGATACTGTTATGTTAAAATCACTCCCATGAACTGGGTCATATTCAAATACTTCCCTTCCTGAGACACTTCATAAATTGTGGTGAAGAACACTAAACAACAGATAGGATGACAGAACTAGCACACACTAAACAACAGATAGGATGACAGAACTAGCACACACTAAACAACAGATAGGATGACAGAACTAGCACACACTAAACAACAGATAGGATGACAGAAATAGCACACACTAAACAACAGATAGGATGACAGAACTAGCACACACTAAACAACAGATAGGATGACAGAAATAGCACACACTAAACAACAGATAGATGACAGAAATAGCACACACTAAACAACAGATAGGATGACAGAACTAGCACACACTAACAACAGATAGGATGACAGAACTAGCACACACTAAACAACAGATAGGATGACAGAAATAGCACACACTAAACAGATAGGATGACAGAAATAGCACACACTAAACAACAGATAGGATGACAGAAATAGAACACACTAAACAACAGATAGGATGACAGAAATAGCACACACTAAACAACAGATAGGATGACAGAAATAGCACACACTAACAACAGATAGGATGACAGAAATAGCACATACTAAACAACAGATAGGATGACAGAAATAGCACACACTAAACAACAGATAGGATGACAGAAATAGCACACACTAAACAACAGATAGGATGAAAGAAATAGCACACACTAAACAGATAGGATGACAGAAATAGCACACACTAAACAAAAGATAGGATGACAGAAATAGCACACACTAAACAAGACATGAATATTCACACAGATATTGTTCATTTTAAAATATTATCAGTAAATGTATCGTGTGAAAACTGAATAATTTTGTTACAGAAAACTACAAAATTCATTGACCAATAATTTACAAAACAGCACGCAATTTATTTTCCTTGGATCATCAGCATAATTGTTATGTTTGGTGGTAGATCTCAAGAGTGTATCTTCAAAAGTGAATGGTAAAATGAAATAACAATGTTGCTGCAGAAAATTTTTTTAAATGTTCATGGTAAACAAATTATTACACTGCAGCATATAATACAATGTCTCAAAAATATTTGACAGTAAAACAATTATTTCTGTATACAACAGATTTTCTAACAGTGAAACTCCCGTCAGACACATTACCTGTAACAAATGTTATCAACATTTCATGAAGGCCAAACTTATCCCTGAAGACAGCTAGCTAGCTTATTCTCACTACACGCTAAAATAAACAAATACTTCAAAATTTTCTTTAAAATTATTTAACATTCTTAGCAAGTCAATTATGAAACAATCATTTATTCTTTACAATCTTTGCTTATCTTATAATATCTCCAATCATGAGGTATTATTATTATCAGCAATCTTTGCTTAATTGAAATATCTTCAATCATAAGGTAATAATTTATTATCAACAATCTTTATCTTAAAATATCTTAAATCACAAAGCAATCATATATTTTCCACAATCTGCTGACCAAAATACAGATAGTCTATGTTAGGGTTGGTATGTGCTAAAGAGAGTGAAATATGAAAGAAATGACAGCCATGATAAAACTGGTACTAGTAATAAAGGTGGACTGGGGGGGGGGGTGTGCGCGTGCATGTGTGTGTGTGTTCTCCAGTTTTACAAAAAGATGGAAAGGGTGAGGAAAGTGGGCAGAAAATAAGATGACCACATTAAAAATAGAACGTACAGCAATCCAATATTTTGGTAAAAACCTTTGTGAAAGACCACTGACAAAATCAAAACAGTTAAATACATAAAAAAAGAAAAATAAAACACATTAAAAAAACATGCAGAAATCCAGTATTTTGGTAAAAACCTTTGTGAAAGACCACTGACAAAATTGTGAAAGACCACTGACAAAATCAAAACAGTTAAATACATAAAAAAAGAAAAATAAAACACATTAAAAAAACATGCAGAAATCCAGTATTTTGGTAAAAACCTTTGTGAAAGACCGCTGACAAAAACAACAGTTAAATACTTAAAAAGAAAACATTGGTGTCCTCCACATAAGAAAGTTTGACTCTAAATACATTCGCCGCAAATAACTGATTTTTTTTTTTCCTGAACCAAATGACAAAATCAATAAAAATGCCCAATGCAGATGTTTTTGAAGGTAGCACTTGTCTAACTTATAAGATTTTTACATTATAAAAAAAACATAACATTGTCCCATCTAACAACGGGAACTTGAGCCTAAATAATTACTGGCTGCCTGAAACAAGTGTTATCTACTAGCTGCCCATCAAGTTCACACAGATGTACTACTGTCATACTGTTCACACAGATGTACTCCCGTCAGACTGTTCACACAGATGAACTCCCGTCAGACTGTTCACACAGATGAACTCCTGTCAGACTGTTCACACAGATGAACTCCCGTCAGACTGTTCACACAGATGTACTACTGTCATACTGTTCACACAGATGAACTACTGTCATACTGTTCACACAGATGAACTCCCGTCAGACTGTTCACACAGATGTACTACTGTCATACTGTTCACACAGATGAACTCCCGTCAGACTGTTCACACAGATAAACTCCCGTCAGACTGTTCACACAGATGTATTCCCGTCAGACTGTTCACACAGATGTACTCCCACCAGACTGTTCACACAGATGTACTCCTGTCAGACTGTTCACACAGATGTACTCCCACCAGACTGTTCACACAGATGTACTCCCACCAGACTGTTCACACAGATGTACTCCCACCAGACTGTTCACACAGATGTACTCCCACCAGACTGTTCACACAGATGTATTCCCACCAGACTGTTCACACAGATGTATTCCCACCAGACTCTTCACACAGATGTACTCCCACCAGACTCTTCACACAGATGTACTCCCACCAGACTGTTCACACAGATGTATTCCCACCAGACTCTTCACACAGATGTACTCCCACCAGACTGTTCACACAGATGTACTCCCACCAGACTGTTCACACAGATGTATTCCCACCAGACTGTTCACACAGATGTACTCCTGTCAGACTGTTCACACAGATGTACTCCCACCAGACTGTTCACACAGATGTATTCCCGTCAGACACATTACCTGTAACAAATGTTATCAACATTTCATGAAGGCCAAACTTATCCCTGAAGACAGCTAGCTAGCTTATTCTCACTACACGCTAAAATAAACAAATACTTCAAAATTTTCTTTAAAATTATTTAACATTCTTAGCAAGTCAATTATGAAACAATCATTTATTCTTTACAATCTTTGCTTATCTTATAATATCTCCAATCATGAGGTATTATTATTATCAGCAATCTTTGCTTAATTGAAATATCTTCAATCATAAGGTAATAATTTATTATCAACAATCTTTATCTTAAAATATCTTAAATCACAAAGCAATCATATATTTTCCACAATCTGCTGACCAAAATACAGATAGTCTATGTTAGGGTTGGTATGTGCTAAAGAGAGTGAAATATGAAAGAAATGACAGCCATGATAAAACTGGTACTAGTAATAAAGGTGGACTGGGGGGGGGGGTGTGCGCGTGCATGTGTGTGTGTGTTCTCCAGTTTTACAAAAAGATGGAAAGGGTGAGGAAAGTGGGCAGAAAATAAGATGACCACATTAAAAATAGAACGTACAGCAATCCAATATTTTGGTAAAAACCTTTGTGAAAGACCACTGACAAAATCAAAACAGTTAAATACATAAAAAAAGAAAAATAAAACACATTAAAAAAACATGCAGAAATCCAGTATTTTGGTAAAAACCTTTGTGAAAGACCGCTGACAAAAACAACAGTTAAATACTTAAAAAGAAAACATTGGTGTCCTCCACATAAGAAAGTTTGACTCTAAATACATTCGCCGCAAATAACTGATTTTTTTTTTTCCTGAACCAAATGACAAAATCAATAAAAATGCCCAATGCAGATGTTTTTGAAGGTAGCACTTGTCTAACTTATAAGATTTTTACATTATAAAAAAAACATAACATTGTCCCATCTAACAACGGGAACTTGAGCCTAAATAATTACTGGCTGCCTGAAACAAGTGTTATCTACTAGCTGCCCATCAAGTTCACACAGATGTACTACTGTCATACTGTTCACACAGATGTACTCCCGTCAGACTGTTCACACAGATGAACTCCCGTCAGACTGTTCACACAGATGAACTCCTGTCAGACTGTTCACACAGATGAACTCCCGTCAGACTGTTCACACAGATGTACTACTGTCATACTGTTCACACAGATGAACTACTGTCATACTGTTCACACAGATGAACTCCCGTCAGACTGTTCACACAGATGTACTACTGTCATACTGTTCACACAGATGAACTCCCGTCAGACTGTTCACACAGATAAACTCCCGTCAGACTGTTCACACAGATGTATTCCCGTCAGACTGTTCACACAGATGTACTCCCACCAGACTGTTCACACAGATGTACTCCTGTCAGACTGTTCACACAGATGTACTCCCACCAGACTGTTCACACAGATGTATTCCCACCAGACTGTTCACACAGATGTACTCCCACCAGACTGTTCACACAGATGTACTCCCACCAGACTGTTCACACAGATGTATTCCCACCAGACTCTTCACACAGATGTATTCCCACCAGACTCTTCACACAGATGTACTCCCACCAGACTCTTCACACAGATGTACTCCCACCAGACTGTTCACACAGATGTATTCCCACCAGACTCTTCACACAGATGTACTCCCACCAGACTGTTCACACAGATGTACTCCCACCAGACTGTTCACACAGATGTATTCCCACCAGACTCTTCACACAGATGTACTCCTGTCAGACTGTTCACACAGATGTACTCCCACCAGACTGTTCACACAGATGTATTCCCGTCAGACTGTTCACACAGATGTACTCCTGTCAGACTGTTCACACAGATGTACTCCCACCAGACTGTTCACACAGATGTACTCCCACCAGACTGTTCACACAGATTTACTCCCACCAGACTGTTCACACAGATTTACTCCCACCAGACTGTTCACACAGATGTACTCCCACCAGACTGTTCACACAGATGTACTCCCACCAGACTGTTCACACAGATTTACTCCCACCAGACTGTTCACACAGATTTACTCCCACCAGACTGTTCACACAGATTTACTCCCACCAGACTGTTCCACAGATGTACTCCCACCAGACTGTTCACACAGATGTACTCCCACCAGACTGTTCACACAGATGTACTCCCACCACTAAACAACAGATAGGATGACAGAAATAGCACACACTAAACAACAGATAGGATGACAGAAATAGCACACACTAAACAACAGATAGGATGACAGAAATAGCACACACTAAACAACAGATAGGATGACAGAAATAGCACACACTAAACAACAGATAGGATGACAGAAATAGCACACACTAAACAACAGATAGGATGACAGAAATAGCACACACTAAACAACAGATAGGATGACAGAAATAGCACACACTAAACAACAGATAGGATGACAGAAATAGCACACACTAAACAACAGATAGGATGACAGAAATAGCACACACTAAACAACAGATAGGATGACAGAAATAGCACACACTAAACAACAGATAGGATGACAGAAATAGCACACACTAAACAACAGATAGGATGACAGAAATAGCACACACTAAACAACAGATAGGATGACAGAAATAGCACACACTAAACAACAGATAGGATGACAGAAATAGCACACACTAAACAACAGATAGGATGACAGAAATAGCACACACTAAACAACAGATAGGATGACAGAAATAGCACACACTAAACAACAGATAGGATGACAGAAATAGCACACACTAAACAACAGATAGGATGACAGAAATAGCACACACTAAACAACAGATAGGATGACAGAAATAGCACACACTAAACAACAGATAGGATGACAGAAATAGCACACACTAAACAACAGATAGGATGACAGAAATAGCACACACTAAACAACAGATAGGATGACAGAAATAGCACACACTAAACAACAGATAGGATGACAGAAATAGCACACACTAAACAACAGATAGGATGACAGAAATAGCACACACTAAACAACAGATAGGATGACAGAAATAGCACACACTAAACAACAGATAGGATGACAGAAATAGCACACACTAAACAACAGATAGGATGACAGAAATAGCACACACTAAACAGATAGGATGACAGAAATAGCACACACTAAACAACAGATAGGATGACAGAAATAGCACACACTAAACAACAGATAGGATGACAGAAATAGCACACACTAAACAACAGATAGGATGACAGAAATAGCACACACTAAACAACAGATAGGATGACAGAAATAGCACACACTAAACAACAGATAGGATGACAGAAATAGCACACACTAAACAACAGATAGGATGACAGAAATAGCACACACTAAACAACAGATAGGATGACAGAAATAGCACACACTAAACAACAGATAGGATGACAGAAATAGCACACACTAAACAACAGATAGGATGACAGAAATAGCACACACTAAACAACAGATAGGATGACAGAAATAGCACACACTAAACAACAGATAGGATGACAGAAATAGCACACACTAAACAACAGATAGGATGACAGAAATAGCACACACTAAACAACAGATAGGATGACAGAAATAGCACACACTAAACAACAGATAGGATGACAGAAATAGCACACACTAAACAACAGATAGGATGACAGAAATAGCACACACTAAACAACAGATAGGATGACAGAAATAGCACACACTAAACAACAGATAGGATGACAGAAATAGCACACACTAAACAACAGATAGGATGACAGAAATAGCACACACTAAACAACAGATAGGATGACAGAAATAGCACACACTAAACAACAGATAGGATGACAGAAATAGCACACACTAAACAACAGATAGGATGACAGAAATAGCACACACTAAACAACAGATAGGATGACAGAAATAGCACACACTAAACAACAGATAGGATGACAGAAATAGCACACACTAAACAACAGATAGGATGACAGAAATAGCACACACTAAACAACAGATAGGATGACAGAAATAGCACACACTAAACAACAGATAGGATGACAGAAATAGCACACACTAAACAACAGATAGGATGACAGAAATAGCACACACTAAACAACAGATAGGATGACAGAAATAGCACACACTAAACAACAGATAGGATGACAGAAATAGCACACACTAAACAACAGATAGGATGACAGAAATAGCACACACTAAACAACAGATAGGATGACAGAAATAGCACACACTAAACAACAGATAGGATGACAGAAATAGCACACACTAAACAACAGATAGGATGACAGAAATAGCACACACTAAACAACAGATAGGATGACAGAAATAGCACACACTAAACAACAGATAGGATGACAGAAATAGCACACACTAAACAACAGATAGGATGACAGAAATAGCACACACTAAACAACAGATAGGATGACAGAAATAGCACACACTAAACAACAGATAGGATGACAGAAATAGCACACACTAAACAACAGATAGGATGACAGAAATAGCACACACTAAACAACAGATAGGATGACAGAAATAGCACACACTAAACAACAGATAGGATGACAGAAATAGCACACACTAAACAACAGATAGGATGACAGAAATAGCACACACTAAACAACAGATAGGATGACAGAAATAGCACACACTAAACAACAGATAGGATGACAGAAATAGCACACACTAAACAACAGATAGGATGACAGAAATAGCACACACTAAACAACAGATAGGATGACAGAAATAGCACACACTAAACAACAGATAGGATGACAGAAATAGCACACACTAAACAACAGATAGGATGACAGAAATAGCACACACTAAACAACAGATAGGATGACAGAAATAGCACACACTAAACAACAGATAGGATGACAGAAATAGCACACACTAAACAACAGATAGGATGACAGAAATAGCACACACTAAACAACAGATAGGATGACAGAAATAGCACACACTAAACAACAGATAGGATGACAGAAATAGCACACACTAAACAACAGATAGGATGACAGAAATAGCACACACTAAACAACAGATAGGATGACAGAAATAGCACACACTCCCGTCAGACTGTTCACACAGATGAACTCCCGTCAGACTGTTCACACAGATGTACTTCCGTCAGACTGTTCACACAGATGTACTTCCGTCAGACTGTTCACACAGATGTACTCCTGTCAGACTGTTCACACAGATGTACTTCCGTCAGACTGTTCACACAGATGTACTCCTGTCAGACTGTTCACACAGATGTACTCCCGTCAGACTGTTCACACAGATTTACTCCTGTCAGACTGTTCACACAGATGTACTTCCGTCAGACTGTTCACACAGATGTACTTCCGTCAGACTGTTCACACAGATGTACTTCCGTCAGACTGTTCACACAGATTTACTCCCGTCAGACTGTTCACACAGATTTACTCCTGTCAGACTGTTAACACAGATTTACTTCCGTCAGACTGTTCACATAGATGTACTCCTGTCAGACTGTTCACACAGATTTACTCCTGTCAGACTGTTAACACAGATTTACTCCTGTCAGATTGTTCACACAGATTTACTTCCATCAGACTGTTCACACAGATTTACTTCCATCAGACTGTTCACACAGATTTACTTCCATCAGACTGTTCACACAGATTTACTTCCATCAGACTGTTCACACAGATGTACTCCTGTCAGACTGTTCACACAGATGTACTCCTGTCAGACTGTTCACACAGATGTACTCCTGTCAGACTGTTCACATAGATGTACTCCTGTCAGACTGTTCACACAGATTTACTTCCATCAGACTGTTCACACAGATTTACTTTCATCAGACTGTTCACACAGATGTAATCCTGTCAGACTGTTCACACAGATTTACTTCCATCAGACTGTTCACACAGATTTACTTCCATCAGACTGTTCACACAGATTTACTTCCATCAGACTGTTCACATAGATTTACTTCCATCAGACTGTTCACACAGATTTACTTCCATCAGACTGTTCACATAGATTTACTTCCATCAGACTGTTCACACAGATTTACTTCCATCAGACTGTTCACACAGATTTACTTCCATCAGACTGTTCACACAGATTTACTCCTGTCAGACTGTTCACAAAGATGTACTCCCGTCAGACTATTCACACAGATGAACTCCTGTCAGACTGTTCACACAGATGAACTCCTGTCAGACTATTCACACAGATGAACTCCTGTCAGACTGTTCACACAGATGAACTCCTGTCAGACTATTCACACAGATGAACTCCTGTCAGACTGTTCACACAGATGAACTCCTGTCAGACTGTTCACACAGATGTACTCCTGTCAGACTGTTCACACAGATGTACTCCTGTCAGACTGTTCACACAGATTTACTCCTGTCAGACTTTTCACACAGATGTACCCCCATCAGACTGTTCACACAGATGAACTCCCGTCAGACTATTCACACAGATGAACTCCTGTCAGACTGTTCACATAGATGTACTCCTGTCAGATTGTTCACACAGATTTACTCCTGTCAGATTGTTCACACAGATTTACTTCCATCAGACTGTTCACACAGATTTACTCCCACCAGACTGTTCACAAAGATGTACTCCCGTCAGACTATTCACACAGATGAACTCCCGTCAGACTATTCACACAGATGTATTCCCGTCAGACTGTTCACATAGATTTACTTCCATCAGACTGTTCACAGATGTACTCCCACCAGACTGTTCACACAGATGTATTCCCGTCAGACTGTTCACAAAGATGTACTCCCGTCAGACTGTTCACACAGATGTACTCCCGTCAGACTGTTCACACAGATGTACTCCCGTCAGACTGTTCACACAGATGAACTCCTGTCAGACTGTTCACATAGATTTACTTCCATCAGACTGTTCACAGATGTACTCCTGTCAGACTATTCACACAGATGAACTCCTGTCAGACTGTTCACATAGATTTACTTCCATCAGACTGTTCACAGATGTACTCCTGTCAGACTATTCACACAGATGAACTCCTGTCAGACTGTTCACAGATGTACTCCTGTCAGACTGTTCACATAGATTTACTTCCATCAGACTGTTCACACAGATGAACTCCTGTCAGACTATTCACACAGATGAACTCCTGTCAGACTGTTAACACAGATTTACTTCCATCAGACTGTTCACAAAGATGTACTCCCGTCAGACTGTTCACAGATGTACTCCCACAGACTGTTCACAAAGATGTACTCCCACAGACTGTTCACAGATGTACTCCACCAGACTGTTCACACAGATTTACTTCCATCAGACTGTTCACACAGATGAACTCCTGTCAGACTGTTCACAAAGATGTACTCCCGTCAGACTGTTCACACAGATGAACTCCTGTCAGACTGTTCACACAGATGTACTCCTGTCAGACTGTTCACACAGATGTACTCCTGTCAGACTGTTCACACAGATTTACTCCTGTCAGACTTTTCACACAGATGTACCCCCATCAGACTGTTCACACATATGAACTCCCATCATACTATTCACACAGATGAATGTGAAGTGACATGAAACAACCTGAGATATTTCTGGCTTTTTTTTATGCATAAAATCAGAACTTTTACACCAGCAGGAAGAAGAGAATATCTAAACCTAAGCGCATCAATGGATTCTCGAAACTCCTCACATTCTTTCAGTCAAGCCCAGCATCTGGCAGATATGACTGTGAAAAAAATCTCTACATATTCTACATTGTTATACTGCTCACTTTCAACAAAATCTGTACAAATAAATGTCAAGAAATAACTTCCACCAAACCAAGCTGTCATAAAAGGGAGAGAATGCTGGCTATTTTACATCATGATTCACTGCTCTTTGATGAATTCATATGGCTCTGTTTTTCCAGCTCTGAGATAGTCTCTAGAATCTAAATCAGCCTGGAGAAAAGAATTAACAATAAAATGAGATGATTTTAAAACAGAACAATTATCATAAAAGTGAAGATGATTTTGTAACAGTCTACAAATACTGATCCCAAAGTCAAGGACAAGCCTCACTGAAACTTACAATGATTTTCACACAATGAATGAAGATGAAGTGTAGTGTAGTGCGAGGAATGGAACATACATGATTAAGCTTTCCATACATAAAAGCCTAAACTTGGCATGCACAGATAACATAAGCCCACCTAAATGTGCCATATATGAACAGCATAAGCCCACCTAAATGTGCCACATATGAACAGCATAAGCCCAAGTAAATGTGCCACATGAACAACATAAGCCCAAGTAAATGTGCCACATATGAACAGCATAAGCCCAAGTAAATGTGCCACATATGAACAACATAAGCCCAACTAAATGTGCCACATATGACAGCATAAACCCAAGTAAATGTGCCACAGATTAGCAGCATAAGCCCAAGTAAATGTGCCACAGATTAACAGCATAAGCCCAAGTAAATGTGCCACATATGAACAACGTAAGCCCAAGTTAATGTGCCACATATGAACGGCATAAGCCCACCACAAAGAAGAAAATCTAAACTAACCACATATAAACAGTCTCAGCCAGTGGATCTTAACCTTTTCTTGGGCTTGGACCCCCTCTTGGCCTGAGAAAAATCAGGGACCCCTCATTAAAAACAAAGCAATACAATAAACCTGGATGATGTTTTCAGATTTCTCTTGTGACTGTGCTGCTCCACTTGCTGGTGGGGGATCCCCAAGAATCTTTCAATCTCTGGGGGAGTCAGTCAAAACTTGTAGTAAACTGTGTAACATTACAGATGATAAACCTAAAGTGACAATCAGACAAACAACATACCTTTCTAAGTGGTTCAGGAATACGATGTTTGCTACATCTGATACAGATCCATGCTGCAGACTCCAGAGCTATCTTATGTCCCACAGAAATGTAGATGGGATTACGAGCTTTCTCAACTGTTCGTAAGCACTGTTTCAACAAATAATCGTAAGTTAACACAAGCACCGTTTCAACAAACAATAATAAAGTTGCGCACAAAAAAGTGTTTTAACAAACAATAATAAAGTTATGCACGCAGTGTTCCAGCAAACAAAAAAAGTGGCTCAATTGATGAGCCTGTAGCCTCTCAAGTCTGTCCAATGAAACTTTTATGTGAAAATGCTTTTTCTCTCAGCACACTTACAACACTGTTCCAGTGTACCTCACCTTTCTCATCTGCTCTGCGTGATAACAAAGGTCATTACTGCTAGTCCCCTAATTCCCTAATCTCCCCCCCCCCACCAGTGCTTCTCTAGTCTCTAGATGATCATATTCCACACTTCATTGTCTAACTCCTCATACCCCCAGTGTTTCTCTAGTCTCTAGATGATCATATTCCACACTTCATTGTCTAACTCCTCATACCACCAGTGCTTCTCTAGTCTGTAGATGATCATATTCCACACTTCATTGTCTAACTCCTCATACCCCCAGTGCTTCTCTAGTCTGTAGATGATCACATTCCACACTTCATTGTCTAACTCCTCATACCACCAGTGTTTCTCTAGTCTCTAGATGATCATATTCCACACTTCATTGTCTAACTCCTCATATTCCCTCTTCTGCCTGCAGCAACCATATTATGTCCAGTCTCCTCACAGACAGCAAATGGCAAACAAGTTTTTTTGTTTTTTTTTGGTTTTTTAAACAATTTCTTCATCTTTTTGTTTGTTCTTGATAAAGGCAATTTTGCCAAAATATTGGGTTGTTATACTGCTGTCTTTCATAACTACTTCATTGATCCTACTCCTCACTGATAACTTTTCTTCCTTTCTGTTGTTGTAAAACTGCAGCATACACCTCCATCTACTCAACTTTCAGTTATTCCTTATTTTCACACACTAAGTACAAGAAGTAAAGGGAAGGAATGCCACCACAACCTTGAGAAAACATCTCTGACATGTGGTGGGATTGAATGAATGGTCCTTTGCCTGCTTGTTATATGCCTTGATTAATGAATGTATCACCAGATCCTTCATGTGCAAAGACAGGAAGTGTGAAAGCAACATGAGTGAAGACAGGATGTATGATGACAAGAAGTGTGAAAGCAACATGAGTGAAGACAGGATGTATGATGACAAGAAGTGTGAAAGCAACATGAGTGAAGACAGGATGTATGATGACAAGAAGTGTGAAAGCAACATGAGTGAAGACAGGATGTATGATGACAAGAAGTGTGAAAGCAACATGAGTGAAGACAGGATGTATGATGACATGAAGTGTGAAGACAACATGAGTGAAGACAGGATGTATGATGACAAGAAGTGTGAAAGCAACATGAGTGAAGACAGGATGTATGATGACAAGAAGTGTGAAGACAACATGAGTGAAGACAGGATGTATGATGACAAGAAGTGTGAAGACAACATGAGTGAAGACAGGATGTATGATGACAAGAAGTGTGAAGACAACATGAGTGAAGACAGGATGTATGATGACAAGAAGTGTGAAGACAACATGAGTGAAGACAGGATGTATGATGACAAGAAGTGTGAAAGCAACATGAGTGAAGACAGGATGTATGATGACAAGAAGTGTGAAGACAACATGAGTGAAGACAGGATGTATGATGACATGAAGTGTGAAGACAACATGAGTGAAGACAAGATCAACTTAATAAGACAAAAACTGGAAGAAGGAAAAACTTCACTTACTCTACCCAAAACTGTTCCATTGTCAGCCAGCAGATCAAAAGAATCACCAGCTTTCTTTAGTGTCTGTTTCTGAAAATATGACCAAAAGCTTCACTGACATGACTATTTTTATCATATTCTGAAGTCTGTATCATCATGTTAGTCATTTTGTTACTCTTACATCATTCAAGTTATGTATCATCATGTTGCTACTGTGGCATCATTCAAGTTTTGTATCATCATGTTAATCATGTGTCATATTAATCTTGTGTCATCATGTTAATCATGTGTCATCATTCAAATTATGTCATCATATTAATCTTATGTAAATCATGTGTTATCATGTTAATCTTGCATTATCATATTAATTTTTTATCAGAAGTCTTGTACATAAATAAGATCAGCCTCCTCTAAATCTTGTATTACAGCACAGAGAAGATCACCCTCCTCTCTAAGTTTTGTATTATAGCACAGAGAAGATAAGCCTCCTCTAAGTCTTGTAGCACAGAGGAGACCAGCCTTTAAGTCTTGTTTTACAGCAAAGAGAAGATAAGTCTAAGTCTTGCATTACTGCACAGAGAAGATCAGCCTCCTCTAAGTCTTGTATTATAGCTCAGAGAAGATCAGCCTTTAAGTCTTGCATTATAGCACAGAGAATATCAGCCTCAACTCTTGTATTATAGCACAGAGAAAGATCAGCCTCCTCTAAGTCTTGCATTACTGCACAGAGAAGATCAGCCTCCTCTAAGTCTTGTATTATAGCACAGAGAATATCAGCCTCAACTCTTGTATTATAGCACAGAGAATATCAGCCTCAACTCTTGTATTATAGCACAGAGAAAGATCAGGCTTCTCTAAGTCTTGTATTATAGCACAGAGAAGATAAGTATCAAGTCTTGTATTATAGCACAGGGAAAGATCAGCTGCCTCAAGTATTGTATTATAGCAGAGCAAAGTGTTCTAGAAATGCTACTATGTCTATGGAATTACTGCCTGCTGAAGTCAGTTTATTTTCCTGCTGTAGTCAGTGCTGCAGCGAAGAGACTGAATGCAGAGATCCCGAAAGAGGCAGAAGAACACAGACAAGCAATAACAAAATCAAGAAGAGACAATTCAGATTCATAGAGCGCATCATGAGAGCAGGTGGACTGAAATATCTGATAACAATAGGGAAGATAGAGGGCACAAGAGACTGAGGCAGGCAAAGAGAGAAGATGACAGATGGACTGATGAAGTGGCGTGGAGAAAGAACACCCAGAACAGAGAACTGTGGAAAAGCATGCCTGCCACTGCCTGTTGGCATGGCACTGGATAGTCAGTGCTAACAAACAACCCATATTTAAACTCTAAAACTGATTTCATGACAAACTACAGTATTTATGAAACATATTACAATCAATAATGGATGCATCAGCAGCAGGGCATCTTGCTTACAACTGAGAGGCCTACAGAAGGGCTGTTGGAGAGGCAAAGTTCTGCAAGGGGCATGCAAATGACTGACTGACTGATTACAATCAAACTGACAATAACAGATACAAGAAAAGTGAAAATTATTGAGATGCAATCAAGATGTGGGTGATGTAGAAAACATCATTTTGATTATGCGGCATAAACAAAACTTAAAGACTGACTGACTAAAAATTTGTATCAGTTTTCAATATAAGAGAGCTCTAACAGGATGTTAGTCATTTTGTTACTCTTACATCATTCAAGTTATGTATCATCATGTTGCTACTGTGGCATCATTCAAGTTTTGTATCATCATGTTAATCATGTGTCATATTAATCTTGTGTCATCATGTTAATCATGTGTCATCATTCAAATTATGTCATCATATTAATCTTATGTAAATCATGTGTTATCATGTTAATCTTGCATTATCATATTAATTTTTTATCAGAAGTCTTGTACATAAATAAGATCAGCCTCCTCTAAATCTTGTATTACAGCACAGAGAAGATCACCCTCCTCTCTAAGTTTTGTATTATAGCACAGAGAAGATAAGCCTCCTCTAAGTCTTGTAGCACAGAGGAGACCAGCCTTTAAGTCTTGTTTTACAGCAAAGAGAAGATAAGTCTAAGTCTTGCATTACTGCACAGAGAAGATCAGCCTCCTCTAAGTCTTGTATTATAGCTCAGAGAAGATCAGCCTTTAAGTCTTGCATTATAGCACAGAGAATATCAGCCTCAACTCTTGTATTATAGCACAGAGAAAGATCAGCCTCCTCTAAGTCTTGCATTACTGCACAGAGAAGATCAGCCTCCTCTAAGTCTTGTATTATAGCACAGAGAATATCAGCCTCAACTCTTGTATTATAGCACAGAGAATATCAGCCTCAACTCTTGTATTATAGCACAGAGAAAGATCAGGCTTCTCTAAGTCTTGTATTATAGCACAGAGAAGATAAGTATCAAGTCTTGTATTATAGCACAGGGAAAGATCAGCTGCCTCAAGTATTGTATTATAGCAGAGCAAAGTGTTCTAGAAATGCTACTATGTCTATGGAATTACTGCCTGCTGAAGTCAGTTTATTTTCCTGCTGTAGTCAGTGCTGCAGCGAAGAGACTGAATGCAGAGATCCCGAAAGAGGCAGAAGAACACAGACAAGCAATAACAAAATCAAGAAGAGACAATTCAGATTCATAGAGCGCATCATGAGAGCAGGTGGACTGAAATATCTGATAACAATAGGGAAGATAGAGGGCACAAGAGACTGAGGCAGGCAAAGAGAGAAGATGACAGATGGACTGATGAAGTGGCGTGGAGAAAGAACACCCAGAACAGAGAACTGTGGAAAAGCATGCCTGCCACTGCCTGTTGGCATGGCACTGGATAGTCAGTGCTAACAAACAACCCATATTTAAACTCTAAAACTGATTTCATGACAAACTACAGTATTTATGAAACATATTACAATCAATAATGGATGCATCAGCAGCAGGGCATCTTGCTTACAACTGAGAGGCCTACAGAAGGGCTGTTGGAGAGGCAAAGTTCTGCAAGGGGCATGCAAATGACTGACTGACTGATTACAATCAAACTGACAATAACAGATACAAGAAAAGTGAAAATTATTGAGATGCAATCAAGATGTGGGTGATGTAGAAAACATCATTTTGATTATGCGGCATAAACAAAACTTAAAGACTGACTGACTAAAAATTTGTATCAGTTTTCAATATAAGAGAGCTCTAACAGGATGTGAAGACCAGCCTTCTCAAGCATTATAGCACATAAATGACACTTCAGGCGTGCTCTGGCTATGTGCTTGAACACTGGTTTTTATTTGACACTTCAGAGGTGCTCTGGCTATGTGCTTGAACACTGGTTTTTATTTGACACTTCAGAGGTGCTCTGGCTATGTGCTTGAACACTGATTTTTACTTTATGAGACACAAATTCTGTTAAAAACTCCGAGCACATACCCTAGGGCAAGCTGTAACATTAGGAAACTGGTAATATAAGGTATATGACAGCTTTTGATAAATGAAACCAGGGATAATTCTCTCTAAACATAAGCAGTACTAGGAGCACTGATTCTCTCTGAATCTATACAATATCTGGAGCAAATTGTGACTTAACTCCTTCAACACAGCTAGATTACAGCAAGTTGTGACTTAACTCTTTCAACACAGCTAGATTACAGCAAGTTGTGACTTAACTCCTTCAACACAGCTAGATTACAGCAAGTTGTGACTTAACTCTTTCAACACAGCTAGATTACAGCAAGTTGTGACTTAACTCCTTCAACACAGCTAGATTACAGCAAGTTGTGACTTAACTCTTTCAACACAGCTAGATTACAGCAAGTTGTGACTTAACTCCTTCAACACAGCTAGATTACAGCAAGTTGTGACTTAACTCTTTCAACACAGCTAGATTACAGCAAGTTGTGACTTAACTCCTTCAACACAGCTAGATTACAGCAAGTTGTGACTTAACTCTTTCAACACAGCTAGATTACAGCAAGTTGTGACTTAACTCCTTCAACACAGCTAGATTACAGCATGTTGTGACTTAACTCCTTCAACACAGCTAGATTACAGCAAGTTGTGACTTACCTGTAATCCCTACTACTATGAACTCTAGCTCATTACAGATGATGATGTAGTGAAGATCTTGAAACAAAGATAACAAGGCAGTGGGTCATAGGTCTCTTCCATTCTTAGAACGGAGCCAAATATCAAGCTTTTTTTTACAGGCTCCATTACCATGGAGAATACATTCATCCCCATTCCACAGACTTGAGGTGTTTTAACAACACACTGTACCTGCAGGACTACACAAAAAGAGAGATGAGATGGTGTCTTGGACAGCCTTGGTGTGCTGTGGCCCCAACAGCTGATCTCTGCCTCAAGTATAACAATCGTAACAAGGAAATGCCCCAGCCATCTTTGCTGACAACAGAGGCAGATAAAAGATAATGTTTAGATAATAATTTCTCCAAACAACTTTAAAGGGCAGGTAACTATTCCCTACCTTCTGTTTGTGCTCATCACCATCTTGTATACCCTGGGCTGTGATCAAAGTTTTGGCCACTCCCAGAGTTGGGACATCTAGCAGCACTCCTAGGTGACAGGCAACACCAAAGTCTGGAGTTCATCAGGGCAGAAGTATTAAGATTCAGGTCATTTGATTCTACACGAACTTTGATCATTTGATTCTACACGAACTTTGATCATTTGACTCTACACGAACTTTGATCATTTGACTCTACATGAACTTTGATCATTTGATTCTACATGAACTTTGATCATTTGATTCTACACTAACTTTGATACACAATCTCAAACACATTTACAATGAATTATACAAATGTACAAACTACTGGAGTGATTCTGATATTAGTATAAACTAAAAGAGTGATGATAACAGCAGCAGTAAGAGTGAACAATGACATATGAGTGTATCAGGATGCAAAACAAGGTGTGAGATAAAGGTGTGTATCAGGATACAAAACAAGGTGTGAGATAAAGGTGTGTATCAGGATACAAAACAAGGTGTGAAATAAAGGTGTGTATCAGGATACAAAACAAGGTGTGAGATAAAAGTGTGTATCAGGATGCAAAACAAGGTGTGAGATAAAGATGTGTATCAGGATACAAAACAAGGTGTGAGATAAAGGTGTGTATCAGGATACAAAACAAGGTGTGAAATAAAGGTGTGTATCAGGATACAAAACAAGGTGTGAGATAAAAGTGTGTATCAGGATACAAAACAAGGTGTGAGATAAAGGTGTGTATCAGGATACAAAACAAGGTGTGAGATAAAGGTGTGTATCAGGATACAAAACAAGGTGTGAGATAAAGGTGTGTATCAGGATACAAAACAAGGTGTGAGATAAAGGTGTGTACTGTCACCTGATCTGTTCTCATTACACAGTGAAAACATCATGAGAGGCTTTAAAAATGTGAAAGGAATTAAAATAGCAGGTCATAATATGAATAACCTGAGATATGCAGATAACACTGTTCAAATGGTGAAACAACTTGGATTGATATAAAACAAGGGGTCCATCAGGGGTGCATATTGTTGCCTTACTTATTTAACTTGTAAAATAAAAATATAATGGGGAATGTTAGAGAAGATGTAGATAAAGAATATTACGATGCCATAGCAATTGGAGGTTATGAAATACCAGAGATTAGATATGCTGATGATACAGTATTACTGTCCACAACACAAAAAGGAATGGAAAAACTAATTATGTCAGTCCGTAAGAATAGTGAAGAGCAAAACCTCTATCCTAATGCAAAGAAAACTAAATTGATGACAACTGACAAAACAAACAAGGCAGCTGAAATATGTATCAATGAGGAAAAACTGGAAGAGGTGGAGAGTTTTGATATCTTGGATCATTACTAACTAATAATGGAGATACAATGAGGGAAATTAAAAGGAGGAAATCTATCACCTTCAAAAAGTAAAACAACTAAAGAAGCTGTGAGATAAAGGTGTGTATCAGGATACAAAACAAGGTGTGAGATAAAGGTGTGTATCAGGATACAAAACAAGGTGTGAGATAAAGGTGTGTATCAGGATACAAAACAAGGTGTGAGATAAAGGTGTGTACTGTCACCTGATCTGTTCTCATTACACAGTGAAAACATCATGAGAGGCTTTAAAAATGTGAAAGGAATTAAAATAGCAGGTCATAATATGAATAACCTGAGATATGCAGATAACACTGTTCAAATGGTGAAACAACTTGGATTGATATAAAACAAGGGGTCCATCAGGGGTGCATATTGTTGCCTTACTTATTTAACTTGTAAAATAAAAATATAATGGGGAATGTTAGAGAAGATGTAGATAAAGAATATTACGATGCCATAGCAATTGGAGGTTATGAAATACCAGAGATTAGATATGCTGATGATACAGTATTACTGTCCACAACACAAAAAGGAATGGAAAAACTAATTATGTCAGTCCGTAAGAATAGTGAAGAGCAAAACCTCTATCCTAATGCAAAGAAAACTAAATTGATGACAACTGACAAAACAAACAAGGCAGCTGAAATATGTATCAATGAGGAAAAACTGGAAGAGGTGGAGAGTTTTGATATCTTGGATCATTACTAACTAATAATGGAGATACAATGAGGGAAATTAAAAGGAGGAAATCTATCACCTTCAAAAAGTAAAACAACTAAAGAAGCTGTGGAGAGGAACAGACAGAACTACGAAAATAAGATTTTTAAGGGCATGCATCTTTCCTATCGCAACATATGCCTGTGAGACCTGGACACTTAACAAAACAGCTGAGAAACACTTTTGAATGTAAATGCTACAGAAGAGTTCTTCAAATATCATGGACACAAAAAAGAACAAATATATCTATACTACAAGAACTTAATATTGAAAAAGAGGATTAAACAGAGAAAAATATTCTGGACACATGAAACGTTATGATAATTTAGACAAGACTGTCTTGGAAGGGTACATAATGGGAAAAAAAAGGGAGGAAGACCAAGGCAATGACGGCTGTAAGACATCATTGATAATCTGCAAATGGATGCATCAGCAGCAGGTCATCTTGCTTACAACCGAGAGGCCTACAGGAGAGCTGTTAGGGAGGCAAAGTTCTGCAAGGGACATGCAAATGACTGACTGACTGACTGTTCAAACGGCAAAAAGCTAAAGCAATCTGAAGAAATTTGTGAACAATATAACTGATGAAAGCAATAAAAGAGGCCTAAACAGCAACAAGACAGAAACAATGGAGATATCGAAAAGAATAAACAAACCAGAGTGCAACATCCTTTCAAACAGGAAGACACTGACACAAGTAAATAAATTCAGTTACGCTGAAACAACAATAACATCTGATGGCAAGTGCACAAATAAAATAAATTCACGAACAGGTGCGGCAAAAGCAGCTTCTTATGACATGAAGAAGAGACTAACAAATACTAAATTGTTCCTAAAAGTGAAAAGAACTGAAAAAATATGTACTACAAAGCTATACAGAACAAATATTGCAACCTGGACAGTCAACAATGAGATGACCAAGACACTGGAAGCAACAAAGAAGCAGTTCTGGTGAAAGATGCAACAAATCTCTGGCCAGACGCAGAAACAAATGAAGAGGTTCTCAAAGAAGTTTCCAAAGACCAAAAAAACTAGTTAAAATAATAAGAAAAAGACAATCAATATTTCTTGGACACGTCAAGAGAAGACAGAAGCTGAAGAACCTAGCAATGACCAGAAAATTCAAGGAAGAGAAGACAGAAGTTGAAGAACCTAGCAATGACCAGAAAATTCAAGGAAGAGAAGACAGAAGTTGAAGAACCTAGCAATGATCAGAAAATTCAAGGAAGAGAAGACAGAAGTTGAAGAACCTCGCAATGACCAGAAAATTCAAGGAAGAGAAGACAGAAGTTGAAGAACCTAGCAATGACCAGAAAATTCAAAGAAAAAGGAAGAGAGGAAGACCAAAAGAAAACAAATCTCAGTGACTGACCAGGATGACATGTAAAAAGAAAAGTATTAGAATTAATCGGAAACGCCAAGGACTAGATGAAGAAGCATGATCACCAACGCTGTCCGGCACGGCACATAATAATAATATCCAGGTGATGGAACAAACTACAGGAATGGCACAGTTTATAGAAGTGATCTAGACAATGGTACAGATCTTTGAAGCATGCTACTAGACAATGGTACAGATCTTTGAAGCATGCTACTAGACAATGGTACAGATCTTTGAAGCATGCTACTAGACAATGGTACAGATCTTTGAAGCATGCTACTAGACAATGGTACAGATCTTTGAGGCATGCTACTAGACAAGGGTAAACACTTTTGAAGATGCACATGCTAGACAATGGTACAGACTTTTCTGTACACCATAAGACTGGTATCATTCACCACCGTGACCTCAATATAAGAGCCAAAATATCTGTACTCACTCCTGGGATGAAGCATGCCATTTCCATCAACCATAAGTACCTGAAAATATGGAACAACAACAACCAAAATATTAGAAAAAATACACAGCAATAATTATCTTTATGTTGATGAATATGAACAAGATGATTCAGTCCTTCCACTGCCTGTTTATCTCTACAGAACTTGAGTATTTTACAGTAAATTCTCTAACTAAAACAGTGTGCATAAAATCTCTTGCTATGATATGATGTTGTACAGGCTAGAACTGACCATAAAGTAAATTTTGTGTGATTCTGTTGCATAAATGACCTCATCAGCAGCTGCTAATATATGGTTACGATAAAGCTAATAATTTATGAAGACAATTTTTCATGAATAAAATACGGCATAAGTTTCCTTACATCAGGTAAGTACTGAGGGGCAGTACGCTTCAGTACATTGTACAGTTCAACTATTGACGGTACTTCTCGGAAGGCAAGATATCCTGGGATATATGGCTGGGTCAGCTGAATCATTTCTATGCGCTGGTATACAGTCTGAAACAGTTTGTGTTATGTGTTGAGTGTGGTTATTTGCTTTATTGACTGTGTTGATGGTAGTCTTTATATTCTGTGACACTCTTATCCTGTTTCCATTTAACTCTAACTGTAATTTCTGAGAGAACTGTAAATGTAACGTTGTGTTAAATGTAAGCATCAGTCCATCAAAAGTTTGTCTTTATAACGAAAATGATATATTAACAAAGTCTTCACATTATGCTAACATTATCATATGGACAACATTATGCTAACAATGTTAACAATAACATACATGTTCTAATCATAACATTAATTATTCTCTTAAGTTTACTCTGTGGTAAGCCTTGGATACAGAGGTAATCTTTGAGACAGAGGTTAGCCTTGATAAATCTTTGTGACAGAGGTAAGCCTTGATACAGAAGTAATCTCTGAAATAGAGGTAAGCCTTGATACAGAAGTAATCTATGAGACAGAGGTAAGCCTTGATACAGAAGTAATCTCTGAGATAGAGGTAAGCCTTGATACAGAAGTAATCTATGAGATAGAGGTAAGCCTTGATACAGAAGTAATCTCTGAGATAAAGGTAAGCCTTGATAAAGAAGTAATCTCTGAGATAGAGGTAAGCCTTGATACAGAAGTAATCTATGAGATAGAGGTAAGCCCTGATACAGAGGTAATCTTTATGATAGAGGTAAGCTGTGATACTGAAGTAATCTCTGAGATAGAGGTAAGCCTTGATACAGAAGTAATCTCTGAGATAGAGGTAAGCCTTGATACAGAAGTAATCTCTGAGATAGAGGTAAGCCTTGATACAGAAGTAATCTCTGAGATAGAGGTAAGCCTTGATACAGAAGTAATCTCTGAGATAGAGGTAAGCCTTGATACAGAAGTAATCTCTGAGATAGACGTAAGCCTTGATACAGAGGTAATCTTTGTGATAGAGGTAAGCCATGATACAAAGGTAATCTTTGTGATAGAGGTAAGCCATGATACAGATGTAAGCCTTGATACAGAAGTAATCTCTGAGATAGAAGTAAACTTTGATACAGAGGTAATCTTTGTGATAGAAGTAAGCCATGATACAGATGTAAGCCTTGATACAGAAGTAAACCTTGATACAGCATTAAGCCTTGATACAGAAGTAAACCTTGATACAGCATTAAGCCTTGATACAGAAGTAAACCTTGATACAGCATTAAGCCTTGATACAGAAGTAAACCTTGATACAGCATTAAGCCTTGATACAGAAGTAAACCTTGATACAGCATTAAGCCTTGATACAGAAGTAAACCTATATACAGCATTAAGCCTTGATACAGAGGTAAACCTTGATACAGCATTAAGCCTTGATACAGAAGTATGTCTTGATACAGAAGTAAACCTTGATACAGCATTAAGCCTTGATGCAGAAGTAGACCTTGATACAGCATTAAGCCTTGATACAGAAGTAAACCTTGATACAGCATTAAACCTTGATACAGAAGTAAACCTTGATACAGCATTAAGCCTTGATACAGAAGTAAACCTTGATACAGCATTAAACCTTGATACAGAAGTAAACCTTGATACAGCATTAAGCCTTGATACAGAAGTAAACCTTGATACAGCATTAAACCTTGATACAGAAGTAAACCTTGATACAGCATTAAGCCTTGATACAGAAGTAAACCTTGATACAGCATTAAACCTTGATACAGAAGTAAACCTTGATACAGCATTAAACCTTGATACAGAAGTAAACCTTGATACAGCATTAAACCTTGATACAGAAGTAAACCTTGATACAGCATTAAGCCTTGATACAGAAGTATGTCTTGATACAGAGGTAAATCTTAATACAGAGATAAACCTTTAACTTTTTTAAAAACAATTTATCCACATTCTGAGAATTCAGGCACAATCCTATTTAAGTAAAAGCTATTTTTGTGTCATCATAACCTATTCCCTTAATACACTGACAGCTGCATGGAAGATACACTCTAGTGTGCTCTGCTTTGCTGAAAGTCAGTCTGAAATCTTACACCAGTTCCCCAACAAAAGTGTCCACACAATTGTTGGAGTTCAGACTATGTGAGGCCGCAAGTCAGTTTGCTGGCAAGTTCCTTCACATGAGAAACTATTTAGTTATAGCTGCATTACTGTAAGCATCCAGATCTACATCACAATAATAATATTATCTGTCAAAAAAATATCTCATATTTACTCTATGCATTTTAAAAATTCAATCACATCTAAATTTGTGATTAAAAATCTGTGATAAAATTAGGGGAAAAATTTTTTTTAAAACAGACAGCAAAAACCTAAAACATACCAAAAATTTGCATAAAAAACATATCAAAAATATTTTTTAAAAAGAATTATACCTTCAACACATTCCAGATTTTCTCAGAACCAACTTAAAATTTCATAAAATCAAAAGAGAAATAAATTTAGGATATTATTCCATGCATCTGGCAAAGACTCACCTCTAAATCTGACATCCGTAGGACAGTTAGGCATGAGCAGGCATCAACTGTGCTCTCTTTAATGAACGATATGTCCACTCCTCCAATGTAGAACTCTCTCTCATCTTTCTTGTGTGAGTTACCACACACCAAGGAACAAATCTCTGGAGCATCTTCAGTGATTACTTTGTTCCTGTATTCTGACTGCTCTCTGAGCATAAAAATACAAGTGAGGATTTTTTTACATGATTATTTTTTAAAAATAAGTTTTGCATCATCATCATAAGCATGTAGACTGATATTTCTTTAATCTGTGCAGCTCTTAATACTAAAGGCTGGCTGTTAAGATCTAACTGAAGGTGACCCCCTTACCACCGGCTGTAGATGTGGCTACCTGGCTCTTTCTGGAGTCAGGAAAGGTAAGGTGACCCTCTAGAGTGTTGGCGGTCAAGAGAAATCTAGGCACTGCCATCATATCCTATGTACCCCTATTGGGATATGCTCAATCTAGGCACTACCATCATGTCCTATGTACCCCTATCAGGTTATGCTCAATCTAGGCACTGCCATCATGTCCTATGTACCCCTATTGGGATATGCTCAATCTAGGCACTGCCATCATATCCTATGTACCTCTATCAGGTTATGCTCAATCTAGGCACTGCCATCATATCCTATGTACCCCTATCAGGTTATGCTCAATCTAGGCACTGCCATCATATCCTATGTACCCCTATCAGGTTATGCTCAATCTAGGCACTGCCATCATATCCTATGTACCCCTATCAGGTTATGCTCAATCTAGGCACTGCCATCATATCCTATGTACCTCTATCAGGTTATGCTCAATCTAGGCACTGCCATCATATCCTATGTACCCCTATCAGGTTATGCTCAATCTAGGCACTGCCATCATATCCTATGTACCCCTATCAGGTTATGTTCAATCTAGGCACTGCCATCATATCCTATGTACCCCTATTGGGATATGCTCAATCTAGGCACTGCCATCATATCCTATGTACCTCTATCAGGTTATGCTCAATCTAGGCACTGCCATCATATCCTATGTACCTCTATCAGGTTATGCTCAATCTAGGCACTGCCATCATATCCTATGTACCCCTATCAGGTTATGCTCAATCTAGGCACTGCCATCATATCCTATGTACCCCTATCAGGCTATGCTCAATCTAGGCACTGCCATCATATCCTATGTACCTCTATCAGGTTATGCTCAATCTAGGCACTGCCATCATATCCTATGTACCCCTATCAGGCTATGCTCAATCTAGGCACTGCCATCATATCCTATGTACCTCTATCAGGTTATGCTCAATCTAGGCACTGCCATCATATCCTATGTACCCCTATCAGGTTATGCTCAATCTAGGCACTGCCATCATATCCTATGTACCCCTATCAGGTTATGCTCAATCTAGGCACTGCCATCATATCCTATGTACCCCTATCAGGTTATGCTCAATCTAGGCACTGCCATCATATCCTATGTACCTCTATCAGGTTATGCTCAATCTAGGCACTGCCATCATATCCTATGTACCCCTATCAGGTTATGCTCAATCTAGGCACTGCCATCATATCCTATGTACCCCTATCAGGTTATGTTCAATCTAGGCACTGCCATCATATCCTATGTACCCCTATTGGGATATGCTCAATCTAGGCACTGCCATCATATCCTATGTACCTCTATCAGGTTATGCTCAATCTAGGCACTGCCATCATATCCTATGTACCTCTATCAGGTTATGCTCAATCTAGGCACTGCCATCATATCCTATGTACCCCTATCAGGTTATGCTCAATCTAGGCACTGCCATCATATCCTATGTACCCCTATCAGGCTATGCTCAATCTAGGCACTGCCATCATATCCTATGTACCTCTATCAGGTTATGCTCAATCTAGGCACTGCCATCATATCCTATGTACCCCTATCAGGCTATGCTCAATCTAGGCACTGCCATCATATCCTATGTACCTCTATCAGGTTATGCTCAATCTAGGCACTGCCATCATATCCTATGTACCCCTATCAGGTTATGCTCAATCTAGGCACTGCCATCATATCCTATGTACCCCTATGGGGCTACGCTCTTTGATTTTTCAAACTTCTATCACTTGATCAAGCCATTCAGACCTTGTTTCAATCTCTCATATTCATTTAGCCTGTGATTGTCAGGCTCCCTTGCTTCTGTCATGGTCATGGCATGGACAAAGAATTTTCAGTCTTTTTCCAATGGTTTAATTACTTTGTTTACTTGTGAAGGTTGGTAGAGATCTCTTTGTTTCTATGGAGCGCATTTTTGCAAAAAAACCACATCTCTCTTCAGATTTAAAAGAAAGTTGCACAAAAAAAAAAATGAACACATCAAATTTTGCAAAGTCTGACAAGCACAGAAAGCATGGTTTAATGACATACTTTTCCCATTTGTCTCTTGTCTCTTGGGCTACTTGGTCCTCTTTTAGTTCCCCACGCTGCAGACAAATGGCCTCACATTCACGTCCTTGCATCATTGATTCTGCTCGAGCTCATCAAAGGTCATTAAAAGTATCTGAATCCAGGGAAGGAGCTGGTCAAACAATCCCTCAGCTGTTACAGAGAACATTCCAGCAAGTCTTTATCTTTCACTTGCTCATGATGACACACTATCACTTTTACCACCTGCTCATAGAATATGACAAGTATATTCATTCACTTTACGTCAAATTATTGAGAGAAAAATGACAAATACATTAATGTATAACATATCAAAGTGACTGAATAACTATGACAAGTATACTGAATCATCATACATCAAATTGAAATGGCCAGCACATCAAATCATCATATGTTAACTTGATGACAGAAACATGGTCAGCACATCAAATCACTATATGTTAACTTGATGACAGAAACATGGTCAGCACATCATATTGCCATATGTTAACTTGATGACAGAAATATGGTCAGTGCATCAAATCATCAAATGTTAACTTGATGACAGAAACATGGTCAGCACATCAAATCATCAAATGTTAACTTGATGACAGAAACATGGTCAGCACATCAAATCATCAAATGTTAACTTGATGACAGAAACATGGTCAGCACATCAAATCATCAAATGTTAACTTGATGACAGAAATATGGTCAGCACATCAAATCATCAACTGTTAACTTGATGACAGAAACATGGTCAGCACATCAAATCATCAAATGTTAACTTGATGACAGAAACATGGTCAGCACATCAAATCATCAAATGTTAACTTGATGACAGAAACATGGTCAGCGCATCAAATCATCAAATGTTAACTTGATGACAGAAACATGGTCAGCACATCAAATCATCAAATGTTAACTTGATGACAGAAACATGGTCAGCACATCAAATCATCAAATGTTAACTTGATGACAGAAACATGGTCAGTGCATCAAATCATCAAATGTTAACTTGATGACAGAAACATGGTCAGCACATCAAATCATCAAATGTTAACTTGATGACAGAAACATGGTCAGCACATCAAATCATCAAATGTTAACTTGATGACAGAAACATGGTCAGCACATCATATCGCCATATGTTAACTTGATGACAGAAACATGGTCAGTACATTAAATCATCAAATGTTAACTTGATGACAGAAACATGGTCAGCACATCAAATCATCAAATGTTAACTTGATGACAGAAACATGGTCAGTGCATCAAATCATCAAATGTTAACTTGATGACAGAAACATGGTCAGTGCATCAAATCATCAAATGTTAACTTGATGACAGAAACATGGTCAGCACATTAAATCATCAAATGTTCAGTTAAGTATTGTGATGGTAAACTATGATTTTAGTGTAATATTCATCACAACCACTGGCAAGTATTTTCTAAAGCAAACTATTATTTCATTTTTTTTTTTTTCAAATTTCCATTGCAGGTATATTACCAATTTTCAATAATTCACAGTGAAACATCTCATTCCATGCAGATGAGATTATGAGAAAGCCCCTGACATTTTCATGGCAGCCAAACCAGTTTATGTGATGGTCACAGACTGTGTTATGTGCAGAGTGCACCTCTTTTGTGAGAGTCTATTGTAAGGGAAGTAATTAACTATAATAGTTAAGCTACTTGATTATGTCCCTTGTTTGTAGTATGATGTGTTAGGATTTCTTTTTAGCTCATGTCTCATGTGAAATTATAAGAAGTCAGCTCAAGTAACTTTGAAAGGTAGCCTAAATTTCCTGGGATTATTCTGGGTTTAGTTAGCGAAAGTTTTTTAGGTGTCAATGTTGGAATGTCTGTGTTGACACAACAGTCTAAATTTAGTAGTAGAGTTTTAGTTGTTTGTTTTAGAAACTAAAGTTTACCAAAACATGTAAATTCACGTGAATACAGTGTTTCATTGTGGAATATTCGAGAAACTTAGGAAGACTTTGTAGGGAATATTTAAGGCTCAGAGAGAGTCAGGGTCAGATTATTATAAGATTATATGATGATAGGAGAGTGATTATGTTAGAAGTATCAGAGGAACAGTGTAAATGTAGTTGAGAAGTAGTTTTAGTTGTGTTCAGAGAGGCTGTACCTCTGTTAGCTGAAATGTAGTTTTTGTAAGTGATTGTCCTTATTAGGACACAAGGTTGTAAAGTTATTTATGTAGTGTTGTAGTTGACTGTCCTTATTAGGACACAAGGTTGTAAAGTTATTTATGTAGTGTTGTAGTTGACTGTCCTTATTAGGACACAAGGTTGTAAAGTTATTTATGTAGTGTTGTAGTTGACTGTCCTTATTAGGACACAAGGTTGTAAAGTTATTTATGTAGTGTTGTAGTTGACTGTCCTTATTAGGACACAAGGTTGTAAAGTTATTTATGTAGTGTTGTAGTTGACTGTCCTTATTAGGACACAAGGTTGTAAAGTTATTTATGTAGTGTTGTAGTTGACTGTCCTTTTTAGGACAAAAATGTGATTCTGTGTTGGAAGACTGTGTTGGAGGTTTCAGTGTATATGGGGTATGTTGTTTTTGATGTATGTTAGTGAGGGTCCCATGGCGACGCTAATCACCTGGACCATTTTTATATCCTCATGTTAATTGTTTCCATCAGTTACACACTATATCCATTTGCAACACGCATTTAACAAATGGGAATTCATCATTAAACTGTTGTGATTTTTGTATGTACTTGTTGAATCCTGTGATAATTGGATTCATGTTGAGTGAGTTAATTACATGTAACTGGTCATGTTCCTGTACAGAAATGTAGTGGTTGTCGTCCTGGGTTGTCACTGTCACACGGTGTATAATAATGTGACATCTGTTGTGTTAGTAAAGTAACTCTGCTTTGTAAATAGTGATGTTGTTATAGTGAATGAAGAGTCCACTACTTTAAGAGTTAGCTGCACACACATACACACACACAATTACTACAACAGTACAGTACAGCGTGTGGGCAAACCAGATGTTTATGTTAGTGTGTTGTAAATACACTAATATGAGAGCTGATTGATAAGTTCGTGGCCTAAGGTACAAATACTTGAAACACACAGTTGATATTAGTGCATTTGTAGATCAGGTTAATGTAAGATTAAACACCAAGTTTCAAGAAATTTACTGCAACCAAGTGGTAAGGAGTGGCAGAAACTGAGAAAATGAATAAAATTTATTTCTCATCGAACAGTCATTCGCTACCTCTGCATCAAGGGCTTATCATCGAAGAAGATCCATGAGGATATGGTAGAGACTAGGGGAGAGTGCCCTTTCTTACAGCACAGTGAAGAAATGGGCAGCTCAATTCAAACATGGAAGTCTGGAAGATGATCCCCATCCAGGAAGACCAAGAACGGTAATAACCAATGAAACCACCGGCAGAATCCATGACAAGATAATGCAGGAACAACGACTAACTGAGCGGTACATTGCTACTGAGTTGGGCATCTCCCAGTAACGTGTTCATGCCATTATTCACAATGATCTTCAAATGACAAAGGTCTCTGCTCAATGGGTCCCGAAACTTCTTGGAGCTGATCACAAACGACAGTGTTTCAACATGTCAAGAGACAATCTTGGCCATTTTTCTGCAGATCCTGAAAAGTTTCGTCTGCAATTTGTGACTATGGATGAGACTTGGTTTCATCATTTTCAACCAGAAACCAAATAACAGTCAAAGCAGTGGAAACATCATGGATCCCCACCTCCAAAGAAAGCAATTGTGATTCTGTCTGCAGGCAAAGTGATGGCATCCGTCTTTTGGGATTCAGAAGGTGTGTTATTGGTAGACTATCTTCAAAAGGGCAGAACGGTCACCGGGGCCTATTACGCTAATCTTGTGAAGCAACTGCAGGTCAAATTGAAGGAAAAGCGATGAGGGAAATTGACGAGAGGAGTCCGCAAGACAAAGCTCCAGTTCACAAGTCGGCAGTGGCAATGGCTGCCATTCATGAATGCAGCTTCCAGCTTCTTGAACATCCTCCTTATTCCCAAGATTTGGCCCCTTTGGACTATTACCTGTTTACCAAACTTAAAAAGGAGCTCAGTGGTCACAAATTTGCTTCAGATGATGACGTCATTCATGCTGTAGACCACTTTCTACTGGCACAAGATGCTGACTTTTACAAAGAAGGGATCAGTATGCTCCAGGATCGCTGGACTAAGTGCATAAACTTGCAAGGGGACTATGTTGAGAAATAACCCCAACAAATTGTCAACAAATAAACTGTTGTACCTTAGGCCATGAACTAATCAATCACCCCTCATATGACCAATAAGAAAGACTACTTTAGTGGTGCTGCCTTTACTTTGTCATGTTCACACATATATTTTTATATTCTTTATGACAGTCAGGAACAGAAATAAACCCAGATCACAACCCAGTAGTGATGAAAATAAAAGTAATAAAACTAAAGAACAGTAACCAAAGTAAGAAATACAGGACATCAAAAATAGACATTACAGCCCTAAAACTTAAAACAGAAATATTCAGTGGAAATGAAGAACAAATATGAATGCCTTCCAAAAGAGAGCATAGAGCAATATAGATGAGAAAACTCAAAAGAGAAAATAGGCAACAAATGGGAATGTTGAAAATCAAGTACGGAGATGGCCAAAAATATCGCACCAGAGAAAGAGCAGAGGCTAAGCAAAAGTGGATGACCAACGGAATTCTAACAAAAATGTAAGAAAGAAGATGAGGAAAAAACACTCCAGATATGATAATATAGACAAAGAAATACACAGGATGTGCTGCAAGGAAAAGGAGAGGTGGCTAGACAACAGCTGGAAAAAAATAGAAGAGATGGAGAAACAACAGAAGACAAGAGAGATGTATGAAGAGATAAACAAACTCACAGACATGAATCAGAAAGTGAATCAGGGCGGTTGCAGTAAAAGCAAGCAGGGACAGCTCTTGATGGAAGGCTCGGACATAAATAAAAGGTGGAAGGAATATATCAGCAGGCTTTACGCAGATAAGAGAAATAAAGTGATAGACAACGAGACAGGCCAGGCAATACTAAAATCAGAAGTAGAAAAGGCCGTGAGAACAATGAACAATGATAAAGCTACTGGCTCGGGCAACATCAGCACAGAGATGTTAGAAGCCCTAGAAGAATTGGGAATAGAGAAGATCACAGATTTGTGCACTGATGTATACAAAAGAGGATACCTACCACAGAGCCTGAAAACTTCAGTATTTATAGCACTAACAAACAAATAAAAAAAAAAAGACTTGGTAGAATGCACAGACTTTAGAAGCATCAGTTTAATGAGTCATGTGACAAAGATATTATGTCAAATCATTTTAGAGAGAATCAGAGCCAAAATAAATATGTAAATCAGTGATCAGCAGTTTGGATTTAGAAGAAACAGCAGAACAAGAGAAGTGATATTCAGTATTGGGATGATAATTGAGAACTATATGGAAGGTAAAAAGAATATCTATGCTTGTTTTATAGATTACACAATGGCCTTTGACAGAGTCAGGCATGAACATCTGATGGAATGTCTGAAAGAGATTAACGTTGATGGCAAAGACATCAGAATAATAAGCAAGCTATATTGGGAACATACAGCAGTTGAGCGGTCCAACGCAAATGACTCAATACCAATAGATATAAAGAGAGGGGTCAGACAAGGGTGTGTCCTTTCTCCATGTCTGTTTAACCTTTATAGAGAGAAGGTGTTCAAAGAAACTAGTGAGATGTCTGGGTTAAACATTAATGAAACAGCAATCAATAACCTAAGATATGTGGATGACACCATGCTGATGGCAGAGAGCCAAAAAGACCTACAGAATCTAGTGACGCGAATAAACAATGAAAGTCAAAAGTATGGACTGGAAATAAATATCAGAAAGAAAAATGTCATGGTAATCAGCAGAGAATAAAGAAAGCCAGCAGTAAATATAAAAATAAATGAAGAATTACTGGAACAGGCGAAAAGCTTCAGGTACTCGGGGCACATGATAAAAGAGGATGGAAAATGTGACACGGAAATTAATAATGTTTGGCAAAATACGCCTTCAGCAGAATGAGGAAGATCCTTATGTCAAAACAAATATCACAGCAACTGAGATCACGTATTGTAAAATGCAACATATATTCAATATTCCTTTATGGTGCAGAACCCTGGACCTTGAATAGGAAAACATAAAAGAAAATCAAGGCCCATGAAATGTGGATATACAGAAGAATAGGGCGTATTTCATGGACAGAAAAGAAAACAAACAACGAAGTGCTAAACCAACTAGAAATGAAAAGAGAAATATTGAAAATCATAAAAACAAGACAGCTAAGACAGTTTGGGCATGTCATGAGGCACAACACTATACTGAAGAACCTTCTTGAATGCAAGATAAAAGGGAAAAGAACAAGATGACGACAGCGACATAGATGGGTGGACAACGTCGAGAGATGGACAGGGACAAGCTTGGTCAAGTGCTCTACAAAGGCAAGAAACAGAGCAGAGTGGAGATTCAATGCAGCCAACCTTCCGTGAGGAGGCGGCACGAGATGATGATGATAGTTAAATTTTGCTTGTTGTTAATTATAGTTTGAAAGAATGTTCATGCATCAGCACACTCAAATGCTGAAATAAATTGAACCAAGGTGTTTTTAAATGTGGCTCTGTGAAATTAATGATAACTCAAACCACCATATAGCTCAATGGAATGCCACTTCATGTCCTGCAAGATTAACACAAGACACTGCTTGACATTTCACATAAAAAAAGAAGGAAAAAACAAAATGCATCCAAACAAAATCCTTGCTCAACATTTTTTAAGAGCAGAATGTAAGACGCGCCTGCATGCCCAATTCTTTATCCTTTAAAAATAAAGATTATTCATTCATTCAGATTAACTTCTTAGATCACATAGGCTTCATTGTTTCTGTGAGTCACCCAAGTCTTCAAATTTGTGATAATATTTTCAAACAATAGCATAGAGAGATCAATAATGGAGAGGTGGTTCCTCATCATCACAAAAAAAAAAAAAAAAGATAATTGGACAGAAAAGCAGAGGAAGGCCATGAGAGAAGATCATGGACAGTCTAACACTGTGGTAAGATATAAATTCACCATCTGAAATTATTGTAATTCTCACAGATTGAAATCTGTAGAGAAGCATGACTGCTTCCTGGCAGGGCAACTTATGATAATAATGATGGTTTCTGGGAAACAAGAGATAGGGTTGGGAGAGATGATGATGATCAGCCCCAGGCATTGCTGACACTCTAAATATCACACTCACTAAAGCAGGTATCCAGTGAGGCATATTCTGATTAGCTATCAAGAGAGCAACATGGACATGCCACCTTAAGCTCTCTCAAGGTCCTTGCTGAAAGGCATAGGATATCATGTCCTTCTATGGTTCTAAGGACTGTTATTGCCGGAGGTGGGGTGGAGAATTTGATCTCCACTCCAACGGCGTGCGTCTCAAACAGCCTCTGGCAGTCCAGCTCCTGGCCTTCCCGTGGCAGAACTGTTTAAACTGACAGGAGAAGGGGCGAGGGCCTGAAAACCAGATACTTAGGGTAGATGAGTGGCACGTTTGGTAGCTCATCTACTGCTGTTGGCGAGATTCTTCAGCAGCCATGCATGGAGCGGTGCTCCTACCAGCCAATGAAGAAAGGTGCAAATGGGGTTGCTGTGCAGCACCACTGCGGAAAAGGTGGTAGAAATGATAAAGTGAAGCAAACAGTCAAATCATGGCACCTCTGGTCTGGAGGTCGGCCACGTCCTGAGTGCAGTCATATCGGGTGAAAAGCATGAACCGACTTGTCCCAGAGGTTAAGACACTGCTGGCGAGACTCTTCGAATGCCGCGCATGGAGTGAAGCTCCTCCCGGTCAAGGAAGAAAATGCGGAAAAGAAATAAAGGTTGCTGTGCGGCGCCGACGTGAAACGGTGGTGGAAAGGATAATGTGAAATTTAATCGGTATGTCCAGTAATATCGCGAGAGCTACACATACCACGGCACCTCTGATCTAGAGGCTGGCCATGTCGGAAATACACCTACACTGGTGAAATTTGCCTAAACCGGCACACACCAGGGGTGGAATTTGATGGCTAGACATGTCATGCCACCTCCGCTCTAGAGGTCGGTCACGCCTGATATACACCCACACTGGTGAATTATGCCTAAACCGGCTCACACCAGGGGTGAATCTTGAAGGCTACGCATGTCACAGTACCTCTACTCTAGAGGTCGGTCCCGTCCCAAACATGCCCATACTGGGACAATGCCTAAACCGGCTCAACCCAGGGGTGCAAGTCACTAGTGGTGAGGATTCGTCCTCCTGGACAAAAGCTCCATCCTGGTCACAACTAGGAAGGGTAGCGGCCACGACCACAAAATGCTGAAGTCGGAGACACTGGACCAGGGCAGTCTAGATGGGCAACCACCTCTCACCTGGCAGGGATGTTTGCATATCCTAATCACGCTGAGGTTTTCCGGTGAGAAAGTCCAACCCTGGACTGGATGGGCAACCACCTCTCACCCGGCAGTGATACACAGGTATCTCAAAACACGTCGAGGTTTTCTGGTGAGAAGGTCCAACTCTGGCCTAGGTGGGCTACCGCCTCTCACCTGGCGGGCATGCACTGATATCCTAAACACGTCGAGGTCTTCCGGTGAGAACGTCCAACTCTAGACTAAACTGGTGCAACAAAAACCACAGTGTCACGCAATCCGCTTCAGAGACCTACTGAGAATACAGGCTAAAGCCCTGCAATACTCTGAACCTCTTGTGGTCCTCTTGGGGATCTCGTGTGGTCCTTTTTCCCATTATGTATCCTTCCAAGACAGTCTTCTCTAGATTATCGTGACGTTTAATGTGTCCAAAATATTTAAGTTCTCTCTCTTTAATCCTCTTTACTAGCCAGCCTTCTTCAATATTAAGTTCTTATAGTATGGATATATTTGTTCTTTTTTATGTCCATGATATTTGAAGAACTCTTCTGTAGCATTTACATTTAAAGGCATTTATGTGTTTCTCAGCTGTTTTTATGTGTCCAGGTCCTTTTGGGGACCACACAGGAGACCACGGGACCTAACAAGGACCACAGGCATAAATTCAGTAGGATCACAGTGCGGTCTTGGTGGTAGAAGCGAACGAAGAAGATGTCCTTCTATCACACTTAATCCTTGTTCATCTCAACAGGCTTGTCACTGAGTACTTATGCTAGGATGTCAAACCATCAAACATCTTTTCTGTCTCTTCTATTTTCGATCTTACACTAAGTGCTCTGGCCTGCCTCTCCTCCAAACATGCCCCACAAATTTAAATTGTAGCTTTCTGATCTTTATTATCATTTTCTTTATTTCTTGTGCCTATTTAAGAATATCTCGTTCAATTTTCTCGCTGTCAATGGTACCTTCATTGAGAACGTCATGAGAATTTAGAGAAGACCGTCTTTGAAAGGTACATAATGGGAAAAAGAAAGAGAGGAAGACCAAGGTGAAGATGGCTACAAGACATTGTTGATTATCTGTAAATGGATGCATCAGCAGCAGGCCATCTTGCTCACAACCGAGAGGCCTACAGGAGTGCTGTTAGGAAGGCAAAGATCCGCAAGGGACATGCAAATGAATGAATGACCATGGTAGCTTCAGCATTCTTCACATTTCTGTTGATTCTAACCTTCTTAGTATCTCTTTAATAGCTTAGATAAAAACTACGAATAAATATAATTGTGTGTCTGGCAAAACAGTCCTACAAACCTTGCAAAGACATTTACCAGTGATGAACCATCAAAACATCACTTCTCCTGCCTTTCGTGAACTAGACGTGTTACGGATATTTTCGGTCATTGCAGGGGCTACTTTCCATTTCGCTAGCCGGAATTGCTCCGGTTAGTTTTTATTACTTGCTGAGAACAGATTTGGTGAAAATATGATAGCTATCACTTTATTTTGGGGAGTAACACACAATAATTAGTGTATAATTATATAACCATACACGAAGCACGGCAGTAAAGCTGTGATACCAGAATGTATAAAATAGAAAAAGTAGGAACAGCTTTATTACTTAACGAATACAAAGTTGTGACGTTTCGGCGTTAATCATACAAAAACATACAGGACGAAGAAATAGAGAGAGAGGAGATAAAGTATAGATTCACATGAAATAAAAAAAAACACGTAGCAGCCTCTTCCATCATTATAGTACCTATCCACTAAGTCCACCCCTTCTTACTTTTCAAACTTCCTCACAGCATCACTTTGCAGCCCCTCTTCCCCAATCATCCGTTTCAACTTCTCCTAGCTATGTCAATATTGTATCACTCTCTCTCCCTTCCCCGGTTCCACATCCACCACCCCCAGTTACAACCCACCGACCACATGTCACAGGTCTCTATTTAAACAATTTCCACGTCCTACCAGATCCATTCCTGACACACACCACCGGACAAGTCGCATCTTACAATTTACAGCTCTAACAAAATTTTTTTTTCATGTGAATCTATACTTTATCTCCTCTCTCTATTTCTTCGTCCTGTATGTTTTTGTATGATTAAGGCTCACACTGAAACGTCACAACTTTGTAGTCGTTAAAGTAATAAAGCTGTTCCTACTTTTTCCTATTTTATACATTCTTATATATATTTTGGGGAGTGTCTATGTGTGCACCCTCTGTGACCTACATTGAAACTGCGCATGTTGTCTGCGCATAAAAAAACCCGCCGACTGCGCATGTCGTCTGCGCATAAACAGATCGCTGCTACGAATACGCTCTTTTTTTTTTTGGATACGCGCGTTTTTTGTTTTTTTTTTGGAGGCAGAATTCGTGGATCCTAAGAGTAAATTTTGCATCGTTCCATTTTCCCTACCCTTGAAATTTTGAAAACTGCAGTCAGAGAACTGAGAGAATACGAGAATGTGGTTTTCGTTATGAGAAGCTCAGTAAAGGTAACATTCATTCATTCATTTGCATGTCCCATGGGGAACTTTGCCTCCCTAACAGGTCTTCTGTAGGCCTCTCAGTTGTGAGCAAGATGGCCTGCTGGTGGTGCATCCATGTGTAGATCATCAACGATGTCTTGCATCCATCTTCACCTTGGTCTTCCTCTCTTTCTTTTTCCCATTATGTATCCTTCCAAGACAGTCTTCTCTAAATTACCATGACGTTTAATGTGTCCAAAATATTTAAGTTTTCTCTCTTTTAATCCTCTTTACTAGCCAGCCTTCTTCAATATTAAGTTCTTGTAGTATGGATATATTTGTTCATTTTTGTGTCCATGATATTTGAAGAACTCTTCTGTAGCATTTACATTTAAAGGCATTTATGTGTTTCTCAGCTGTTTTTATGTGTCCAGGTCTCACAGCCAAATGTTGCGATGGGAAAGATGCATGCCCTTAAAAATCTTATTTTTGTAGTTCTGTCTGCTCCTCTCCACAGATTCTTTAGTTGTTTTACTTTCCAAGAGCAATAGATATCCTCCTTTTAATTTACCTCATTGTATCTCCATTATTAGTTAGTAATGATCCAAGATATTCAAAACTCTCCACTTCTTCCAGTTTTTCCTCATTGATACATATTTCAGCTGCCTTGTTTGTTTTGTCAATTGTCATCAATTTAGTTTTCTTTGCATTAAGATAGAGGTTTGGTTCTTCACTATTCTTATGGACTGGCATAATTAGTTTTTCCATTCCTTTTTGTGTTGTGGTCAGTAAAACTGTGTCATCAGCATATCTAATCTCTGGTATTTCATAACCTCCAATTGTTATGGCATCGTAATATTCTTTGTCTACGTCTTCTCTAACATTCCTCATTATATTTTCAGTATACAAGTTAAATAAGTAAGGCAACAATATGCACCCCTGACGGACCTATTGTTTTATGTCAAACCAAGTTGTTGTTTCACCATTTATTTTACTGCTGCATGTTGGTCTAGATACAGCAGTGATGTTAATTGTATCAAAAGGTAACAGTTATAGTATTATTTAATAATTTATTTAACATTATTCTGTGTAAATGTATTTCAGGCCGTGAATCAAGAGATGGCAGAGCTGCAGTATGATTCAGTTCTCTGTTTATGTAAACATGGATCAACATTTGTAAAACAGTATTATATAATAATTTATTTAACATTATTATTATTTTTAAATTTCATTCAGGCCATGCATCAAGAGATAGCAGAGCTACAGTATGCTAAAGTTATGTACCCGTGTAAACATGGATCAGCAAGGGAGTCTAGGTCTCGAGATGTTAGACCAAACCAGAGGTAATTCTTGATAGCTTATCTCTCTGCCATTTCCTTCACTGAATCTGCACTGTTCTGCAATTTCTGGTCTTATCCTACCTAACTCCTAAGTCTCCCCATGTTTATGTGAATATAGTTGTGTGGGTAAGGCTATAGACATATATTTCATATAAGCTACATCATAACAGGGTTCTCCTTACTATCCGTAATGATACTTCTCTGCTGTGACATTATTCATTGTTCTTATACATATAGCAGCAGCTCTTTCACATTCATTAATTTTCTCTCATTAGTCATATTATAATCAACAGTATAATAACTTGGTTCTTCTCCCATACATCCATGAAGCTTGGGTGCCAAGCCAAGTTGAATTTGAGGGCCAAATAAATCGATGGTATCTGGCAGCTAGTTGTGTCTAAATCTGATCTGGATCATAACACACATGTTCCTACTTTGGAGGTATGTTGCTGGAAACTTTTTCCTTTTTCTTTTCTGTATTTTCATGGACACAAAATAGAACAAATATGTCCATACTACAAGAACTTAATATTGAAGAAGGCTGGCTGGTAAAGAGGATTAAAGAGAGAAAACTTAAATATTTTGGACACATTAAACGTCATGATAATCTAGAGAAAACCATCTTGGAAGGGTACATAATGGTAAAAAGAAAGAGAGGAGGACCAAGGCAAAGATGGCTGCAAGACATCGTTGATGATCTGCAAATGGATGCATCAGCAGCAGGCCATCTTGCTCACAACCAAGAGGCCTACAGGAGCGGTGTTAGTGAGGCAAAGTTCAGCAAGGGACATGCAAATGAATGAATGATTTCTGTATTTATTTATCTTGCATACCAGATGCAATCTATGTGCAACATGTTGAATAAATATCCTGAAGTTTTGATAATGGATCTGACTTACAAAACTAATGTCTACCAATTATCACTTTTGATTGTTATGGTTGTGGATGGACATGGAAGAGGACAAACTGTCTTGCATGCTTTTGTAAGCAGTGAGATTCAAACAGTCCTCATACAAGTTTTAGGTTTTCTCAAAAGCTCTTACATTTTTTAGAAAACCTGTTGTTTTTTGGAAGAAAAGGATTTTGCAGAGATTGGAACCATCTCTGGCATGCTTTCCTTCTGTCAATAGCCATTCAAAAGGCATTATCCAAAAGAGGTTTACACAGAAGTCTGATGGAAACCATTGGCATTTTCTTTGACAACATGAAGAACACAGAGTATGCCAGTGAGTATGAAGAGCGCATCAAGGAAGTTGCACCAGCAGGTGTGCTTCAATATCTGGAGTCCAGCTGGTGGAAGAAGCCTGAACTGTGGGCTGCTCATACTCAGCTAGAAACCGTACAGCTGCATGTGACTACAACTAACCATTGTGAGTCATATCACTCAAAAATTTTAAAATCATTGCATTACCATATGCCGTTGAATGAGGTGCAAGAGTTTCTGCTGAACTATGAGTGGACTCACAGTACAAGTGTTTATCAACAGCTTGATTCAGTCTAACAGCAGACATTATAACATGGAAGTAAAGAATCCAGTTACTGACAAAATCAAATCAGGCATGTATAGTTTTGCAGCACAGCATATTATAAAACTTGTGGCCACTGATAAATTTAAATGTTCTGTTGCACCAGTGGGTGATTGCTTCAAAGTCGTGTCTTGTAATAAATCTTATACATGCACCAGCCTTTCTTGCACCTGTGCATCTTTTAAACACTTCACCCTGCAGACATTTTTAGTGTAAATAGATTTTGTCATGAAAGTTTGTATGTTTGCCCTGAGGAGGGACACAGATTTAAAAACTGTAGTCCTGTTAATTTAAATGTGCAAGTTCCTGGGTCTTCCTGTTTGTCTGTCCACTTAGTAGAGGAGACGCAGCCAAGTTCCTGGGTCTTTCTGCTTGTCTGTCCACTTAGTAGAGGAGACGCAGTCAAGTTCCTGGGTCTTCCTATATGTATGTCCACTTAGTAGAGGAGACACAGCCAAGTTCCTGGGTCTTCCTATATGTATGTCCACTTAGTAGAGGAGACGCAGCCAAGTTCCTGGGTCTTCCTGTTTGTCTGTCCACTTAGTAGAGGTGACGCAACCAAGTTCCTGGGTCTTTCTGCTTGTCTGTCCACATAGTAGAGGAGACGCAGTCAAGTTCCTGGGTCTTCCTATATGTATGTCCACTTAGTAGAGGAGACGCAGCCAAGTTCCTGGGTCTTTCTGCTTGTCTGTCCACTTAGTAGAGGAGACGCAGTCAAGTTCCTGGGTCTTCCTATATGTATGTCCACTTAGTAGAGGAGACGCAGCCAAGTTCCTGGGTCTTTCTGCTTGTCTGTCCACTTAGTAGAGGAGACGCAGTCAAGTTCCTGGGTCTTCCTATATGTATGTCCACTTAGTAGAGGAGACGCAGCCAAGTTCCTGGGTCTTCCTATATGTATGTCCACTTAGTAGAGGAGATGCAGCCAGGTTCCTGGGTCTTCCTATATGTATGTCCACTTAGTAGAGGAGACGCAGCCAAGTTCCTGGGTCTTCCTATATGTATGTCCACTTAGTAGAGGAGATGCAGCCAGGTTCCTGGGTCTTCCTGTTTGTCTGTCCACTTAGTAGAGGAGACGCAGCCAAGTTCCTGGGTCTTCCTATATGTATGTCCACTTAGTAGAGGAGATGCAGCCAGGTTCCTGGGTCTTTCTATATGTATGTCCACTTAGTAGAGGAGATGCAGCCAGGTTCCTGGGTCTTCCTGTTTGTCTGTCCACTTAGTAGAGGAGACGCAGCCAAGTTCCTGGGTCTTCCTATATGTATGTCCACTTAGTAGAGGAGACGCAGTCAAGTTCCTGGGTCTTCCTGTTTGTCTGTCCACTTAGTAGAGGAGACGCAGTCAAGTTCCTGGGTCTTCCTATATGTATGTCCACTTAGTAGAGGAGATGCAGCCAGGTTCCTGGGTCTTCCTATATGTATGTCCACTTAGTAGAGGAGACGCAGCCAAGTTCCTGGGTCTTCCTATATGTATGTCCACTTAGTAGAGGAGATGCAGCCAGGTTCCTGGGTCTTCCTGTTTGTCTGTCCACTTAGTAGAGGAGACGCAGCCAAGTTCCTGGGTCTTCCTATATGTATGTCCACTTAGTAGAGGAGATGCAGCCAAGTTCTTGGGTCTTCCTGTTTGTCTGTCCACTTAGTAGAGGTGACGCAGCCAAGTTCCTGGGTCTTCCTGTTTGTCTGTCCACTTAGTAGAGGAGACGCAGCCAAGTTCCTGGGTCTTCCTGTTTGTCTGTCCACTTAGTAGAGGAGACGCAGCCAAGTTCCTGGGTCTTCCTGTTTGTCTGTCCACTTAGTAGAGGAGATGCAGCCAGGTTCCTGGGTCTTCCTATATGTATGTCCACTTAGTAGAGGAGATGCAGCCAAGTTCCTGGGTCTTCCTATATGTATGTCCACTTAGTAGAGGAGACGCAGCCAAGTTCCTGGGTCTTCCTATATGTATGTCCACTTAGTAGAGGAGATGCAGCCAGGTTCCTGGGTCTTCCTGTTTGTCTGTCCACTTAGTAGAGGAGACGCAGCCAAGTTCCTGGGTCTTCCTATATGTATGTCCACTTAGTAGAGGAGATGCAGCCAAGTTCTTGGGTCTTCCTGTTTGTCTGTCCACTTAGTAGAGGTGACGCAGCCAAGTTCCTGGGTCTTCCTGTTTGTCTGTCCACTTAGTAGAGGAGACGCAGCCAAGTTCCTGGGTCTTCCTGTTTGTCTGTCCACTTAGTAGAGGAGACGCAGCCAAGTTCCTGGGTCTTCCTGTTTGTCTGTCCACTTAGTAGAGGAGATGCAGCCAGGTTCCTGGGTCTTCCTATGTATGTCCACTTAGTAGAGGAGATGCAGCCAAGTTCCTGGGTCTTCCTATATGTATGTCCACTTAGTAGAGGAGACGCAGCCAAGTTCCTGGGTCTTCCTGTTTGTCTGTCCACTTAGTAGAGGAGACGCAGCCAAGTTCCTGGGTCTTCCTATATGTATGTCCACTTAGTAGAGGAGATGCAGCCAAGTTCCTGGGTCTTCCTATATGTATGTCCACTTAGTAGAGGAGACGCAGCCAAGTTCCTGGGTCTTCCTATATGTATGTCCACTTAGTAGAGGAGATGCAGCCAGGTTCCTGGGTCTTCCTATATGTATGTCCACTTAGTAGAGGAGATGCAGCCAAGTTCCTGGGTCTTCCTGTTTGTCTGTCCACTTAGTAGAGGAGACGCAGCCAAGTTCCTGGGTCTTCCTATATGTATGTCCACTTAGTAGAGGAGATGCAGCCAAGTTCCTGGGTCTTCCTGTTTGTCTGTCCACTTAGTAGAGGAGATGCAGCCAAGTTCTTGGGTCTTCCTATATGTATGTCCACTTAGTAGAGGAGACACAGTCAAGTTCTTGGGTCTTCCTGCATGTCTGTCCACTTAGTAGATGAGACACAGCCAGGTTCCTGGGTCTTCCTGTTTGTCTGTCCACTTAGTAGAGGAGACGCAGCCAAGTTCCTGGGTCTTCCTATATGTATGTCCACTTAGTAGAGGAGACGCAGCCAAGTTCCTGGGTCTTCCTATATGTATGTCCACTTAGTAGAGGAGATGCAGCCAAGTTCTTGGGTCTTCCTGTTTGTCTGTCCACTTAGTAGAGGAGATGCAGCCAAGTTCCTGGGTCTTCCTATATGTATGTCCACTTAGTAGAGGAGATGCAGTCAAGTTCCTGGGTCTTCCTATATGTATGTCCACTTAGTAGAGGAGACGCAGCCAAGTTCCTGGGTCTTCCTATATGTATGTCCACTTAGTAGAGGAGATGCAGCCAAGTTCCTGGGTCTTCCTGTTTGTCTGTCCACTTAGTAGAGGAGACGCAGCCAAGTTCCTGGGTCTTCTTATATGTATGTCCACTTAGTAGAGGAGACACAGTCAAGTTCTTGGGTCTTCCTGCATGTCTGTCCACTTAGTAGATGAGACACAGCCAAGTTCCTGGGTCTTCCTATATGTATGTCCACTTAGTAGAGGAGACGCAGTCAAGTTCTTGGGTCTTCCTGCATGTCTGTCCACTTAGTAGATGAGACACAGCCAAGTTCCTGGGTCTTCCTATATGTATGTCCACTTAGTAGAGGAGACGCAGTCAAGTTCTTGGGTCTTCCTCCATGTCTGTCCACTTAGTAGAGGAGATGCAGTCAAGTTCTTGGGTCTTCCTCCATGTCTGTCCACTTAGTAGAGGAGACGCAGTCAAGTTCTTGGGTCTTCCTCCATGTCTGTCCACTTAGTAGAGGAGATGCAGTCAAGTTCTTGGGTCTTCCTGTTTGTCTGTCCACTTAGTAGAGGTGACGCAGCCAAGCTCTACAGAAGCAGTTTGCTGCTTTACTATGTAGAAACATAGCTTCATACTTGTCTCTTTTATGAGACAGAGACTTCAAAGAAAAGTTTGATCAGCTGTCTGTGTTCTATTCTTTATGGCAAGGGGGAGATGTGATGACATTTCAAGTGACTCTGTTACTCCCATTTGTGACAGAGGGATTGGTGATTCTCTGGCACTTTCATTGCCTGTTTATGAACGGCCTGTTCTTTCACCTGACCCTCCACAATCTACAACCTCTGCTGCTAATTTTTCTTCAGGTCTGTTTTCTCCCTGACATGTTAATGTGCCTTTTTTCTGACAATATCACCACAGACAGTCCTCAAACTGTTTCTTGTACTAATTCTGCTGTCCCTTCAACATCTGGACTGTCTAATTATCATAGCAACCCTCCTCAATCATCTTTAAGTATGCCCTCATGTGATAGTGCTGCAACAGCAGATGGTCAGTCAGAACCTAATGAAGTCTCCTTTTCATCTGTGAAGCTGTTATCAGTGAAAGTGAAGGGAAAACCCAGAAATGAACAAACATTTACTTTGACAAAGAAAAGAAAGGCAGCAACTCCTGTTCCTGTCACAGATTGGCCACAAGAGAAAAAGATTAATTTTTTTGTATTAAAGCCAGCATGTTAGAGGGATCAGAGCCAGCATATTAGAGGGATCAGAGCCAGCATATTAGAGGGGTCAGAGCCAGCATATTAGAGGGATCAGAGCCAGCATTTTTAGTTAATGTCCGGCATGTTAGGTGCTTTTTTGGTGGGGAGTGAGATGAGTTTTGTAAAGTCCTGTTTTAGCTTAGAATGTTGGGATAAGTTGCAACATAAGGTGCAGCAAAAGCTATCTAAGCATTTGTTTGTTTGTACATGTGTTTGTGATAAGGCAGTTAATCTAATTAGATGTGACTGTTGCATGGAGCAGTTTCATTATGAGTGTAAATTACAAATCTAGCATGAAATGTGTTAAGTAGTTTTGACCGTCTTGTTGGTAAAAAGTACGTTCTGTTGTTTTTTTTCCTTCATTCTTTCTTCACCATCTGACATAGTTTTGCAGCTAACAAGTGCTGGTTTGATCAGATACATACATTGTGGGTTTCTGCTTGACAAATATTGTTGATACTATATTTATGTATGTAATAAATATTTTTAAAAGTTATTTTTAAATTAATAAGTTGATCTTGTGTTATGTTAACTGTCCTCATAATGTTTTATCCAGTTACAAATATAACTCTGATCTGGATCATTTGCACTGTTTTAATCTATTGTTTCATGGCACATAATGATACATTTATTTTAAATACTGCTTTCATTGTTAAGTTCTAAACTTATGTGATTTCAAAAATTGGAAATTTTTGTCCCTTCATTATATGTTTAATTCATTCCTGTACTTTGCCATGTACACTCATATTGTTGGTTTTTTTAACATGTTTTACTACTTATTTATCTTTCATTGCCATTTACCGTTCCGCTGCACGTTACACAATTTTCCATATGGTGTTACAAATTTTTTTATGATTTGTCATCAAAATCTGTACATTGTTACTGATACTTATTATTAGATATCATCAATCTTGTCTTTATTTGCTTATTTGTTATAAATAAAACACCAACATAAAAATTTGTTTTTCTATTTGTGTGTGTGCATTTGTGTACTCATATACTGTGCTGACTGGCTTTCAGAGATTGTTTTTTTGTGTGTAGATGTTATATGTTGTATGTACACTAATGTGAATGTAACACAATTATACAGTAATTCCAAAGCTAATCTCCAGCAAACTTAAAGCTTAACCAGCTAACTAGTATAACTTAAGACTCGAGAAATCTCACACTGACACATGCCCCTGTGCATTTTATGCACACAGCCCTGAGTATGTGATCTGTCGCTGATCTATGAAGACAGCCATGGCCACATACGATGCATCACACTTGATGCTATGCTCTTTACATCACTCTGTAGTGTACTGACAGGTTGTCTCCAAAGTAATAGAGTTTAATTAGTACAAATAAAGGAGAAAACCTTTGAAAATTTGATAACATATATCTGCACAAAAAATCTGGAACCAAACGGGCAGCAAGAGAAAAAATGACATGAATAAAATCCAGAACACATGAAAATAGAAGCAATAACTCTGGCCGGAAAATGTTCACGGCGGCACATGAATCAGAAAAAGGATCAAGACAGGTTTGGCAGCATCTAAAATCCCAGCACACTGTCTACTATACTCTTAAATAGATTAAAACTACAGATAAAGCGAGAATAGACTGGAAGACTATCATGCAGGTGTTAAGAATAACAGCTCAACCGTTGACTATATATATTCATCCATCCACCCACTCATTCATTCATTTATCCATCCATTCACCTATCCATCTCTATATCCATTCATCCATCCATCTACCTATCCATCTATATATATCCATTCATCCATCCATCTATATCCATACATACATCCACCCACTCATCCATTCATTTATTTATCCATCTGTCCATTCACCTATCCATCTATATCTATCCATACATCCATCCACCCACTCATCCATCCATTCATTTATCCATCTGTCCATTCACCTATCCATCTATATATCCATACATCCAACCACTACTCATCTATCCATTCATTTATACATCCATCCATCTGTCTATCCATCCATCCATTCATCTATCCCCATCCATTCATCCATCTATCTATCCATTCATCCATCTATATCCATCCATCCGCCCATCTATACAACCATCTATCTATCCATCCATCTATCTAGAGAACAGGTAGATATTTTGTCACTTTGGTTCTTGTGAGCAGGTTGATATTTTGTCACTTTGGTTCTTGTGAGCAGGTTGATATTTTAACACTGGTTCTAGTGAGAGGGTAGATATTTTGTCACTTTGGTTCTTGTGATCTATTAGCCTCAAGGTCACGGTGATGAAGAAATGAAGCAAGGATTCTGTAGCAAGCTGTAGGAGACACTTTTTGTGTGTCCCCAGAACTCACAAAGTTCTGAGTCACAGCATCTCTCCAGTAAGCTCCACTCTGGTGAGTCCTAGATATTTTGTGATGAAAAAAAAGTCCAGCATAAAGTCTAAGAAATGCATGCTGGTAATGAATACAGCACCATGAAGCATTTACTGGCATGCTCATGTCACATGCTCTTCTGCTGTCATTTATATTTTTATTTGAGCCTGCCTTGTGTGTGTGTGTGTTTTTTTCTTTGTGTTTAAAATTCACCTTTTTTCATGCACTTGAAGAATGCTTAATATAGGGTTCTTTCTGTGCTTATATGTTGCATTGTGTTCTTTTTCTTAAAATCCTAGTGAAAAAGTCTGCAGAAAACATATTCTATCTTTGGTACCAGCATGTGGAGGATGCATATGTCTTCTTCTTCTTCGTTCGCTTCTACCACCAAGACCACCCCATGATCCTACTGAATTTACTCCTGTGGTCTTCGATAGGTCCCGTGGTCCCCAAAAGGACCACACAAGATCCACGAGAGGACCACAAGAGGTTCAGAGTATCACAGGACTTGATCCTGTATTCTTGGTGGGTCTCAGAAGTGGGAATGTGTAACACTGTGGATTTTGTTGCACCAGTTTAATCTAGAGTTGGACTTTCTCACTGGAAAACCTCGACATGCTTTGGAATACCTGTGCATCCCCGCTGGGTGAGAGGTGGTTGCCCATCCAGTCCAGGGTTGGACTTTCTCACTGGAAAACCTCAGCGTGATTAGGATACGCATACATCCCGGCTGGGTGAGAGGTGGTTGTCTATCTAGACTGCACTGGTCCAGTGTCTCCGACTTCAGCATTTTGTGGTTGTGGCCGCTACCCTTCCTAGTTGTGACCAGGATGGAGCTTTTGTCCAGGAGGACAAATCCTCACCACTAATAAGTTTCACCCCTGGGTTGAGCCGGTTTAGGCATATTATCCCTGTATGGGCGTGTTTAGGACGTGAACGACCTCTAGAGTAGAGATACCATGATATGAGTAGCCATCAAGTTTCACCCCTGGTTTGAGCCGGTTTTGGCATACTTCACCAGTATGGGTGTATATCGGATGTGGCCGCCCTCTAGAGCAGAGGTGCCATGGTATGAGTAGCTCTCGCCACGAGACCACTGGACATACTGACTAAGCTTCACTTTATCTTTTCCATCACCTTTTCACATCGGCACCGCATGGCAACCCTGATTTCTTTTTCGCATTTTCTTCATTGGCCAGGAGGAGTTTCACTCCACATGTGGCTTCTGAAGAATCTCACCAGCAGTGTCTTAACCTCTGGGTTAAGCTGGTTCAGGCATTTTGCCCGATATGAGTGCATATAGGACGTGGCTTACCTACAGACCAGAGGTGCTGTGATTTGACTACTGTTTACCTCACTTAATCCTTTCTTCCACCTTTTCCACAGTGGTGCCGTGGCAACCCCATTCTCACCTTTCCTCACTGGCTGTGAGGAGCCCCACTCCATGCAAGGCAGCTGAAGAATCTCACCAGCAGCGGTAGATGAGCTACCAAACATGACTCTCATCTACCCAAAGCATCTGGTTTTCATGCGCCAGATATTCACATTTGCCCCTTCTTTTGTCAATCTTTTAACAGTTCTGCCATGAGAAGGTTAGGAGCTGGACTTGACTGTCAGAGCACACCATCGGAGTGGAGAGAGTATCCCCCACCCCACCTCCAGCTATAACAGTCCTTAGAACCAATGTATATATGAAGAAAACAAGTAATATGTGTACACAGACAGCATTTGTGGGGTTAATGTGGAGCCAGCATAAACATTTGCATATATATTTAGAGCCAGCATAAACATGTGCATATATATTTGGAGCCAGCATAAACATGTGCATGTATATGTGGATCCAGCATAAACATGTGCATGTATATGTGGAGCCAGCAAGTATGGGGCTTATGTGGAACTAGAACATGTTGGACATATGTGGAGCTAGCACATTATGGATTATGTGGAGCCAGCATATTTTGAATGTATGTCAGGATCATGACAATTCAGGAAACAGATAAGACATTACTGCTCAGCCTAGAGACCTTTAGCTCTTATTTTTCTGTCACTTTCTCTCATCAGCCACACAGTCTGTCATTTTTTCTCATTAGCAACAGTCTGTCACTTTCTCTCATCAGCCTCAGTCTGTCACCTTCTCTCATCAGCAACAGTCTGTCACTTTCTCTCATCAGCAACAGTCTGTCACTTTCATCAGCAACAGTCTGTCACTTTCATCAGCCACACAGTCTGTCACTTTCTCTCATCAGCTACACAGTCTGTCTCTTTCTCTCATCAGCTACACAATCCATCACTTTCTCTCATCAGCCACACTGTCTGTCACTTTCTCTCTTCAGCTACACAGTCTGTCATGTTCTCTCATCAGCCACACAGTCTGTCACTTTCTCTCATCAGCCACATGATCTGTCACTTTCTCTCATCAGCAACAGTCTGTCACTTTCTCTCAACAGCAACAGTCTGTCACTTTCTCTCATCAGTAACACAGTCTATCACTTTCTCTCATCAGCCACACAGTCTGTCACTTTCTCTCATCAACTACACAGTCTGTCACATGTTTTATTTCCTGGCACACAAGTTTATGAAAAGTCCGAAAAACAAAATATGAAATAATCAATTTTATTTTCCATTGCAGTTGTTGCATCATCAAGAACATATATTGTCTACTATTGTTGCATCATCAAGAACATATATTGTCTACTACTGTTGCATCATCAAGAACATATATTGTCTACTATTGTTGCATCATCAAGAACATATATTGTCTACTTTTTTCACATATGTATGTCTACTTTTTAAAAATGATTGTCCACTGTATTCTATCTTTAATTAGTTATTCCTAAAGTTAAGCTTTTTTTTTTGTTTGTTTCAATTAATTCGTATGTGTCTCTCTACTGTCTGTATAATGTCTGTTTTTTGTATATTTGTCTAAACCCTTTCTTATCCATTTTTAAAAGACATATTGATCCATAAATATATTTTTTTACAGCATCGCTTTTGCTAATTTTATTTAAGGTTTTTTATTTTCATTTTTTTGCATTCTCGTTGCTATGTGAACTTTATAAAAGACCATTTTATATATGTGCACTTGTTTTACCTCATATTCTACTTGTTTTACCTCAGAAAACTACTTATTTTCAAGCACATGATTAGTGATAATATTTGCTGTTGAACTAAGCTGTTTATCAGTGAAGTCTGATTGAACTAAGCTGTTTGTCAGGGAAGACTGACACAGACATAAAATACCAAAATAAGTTTGTGAATGAAAACTCTGACAAATGATAAGAAAGAGCTAATTATCAGCTTGTAAGATGAGAGCATGACACCAGTTCTCTGTTCTAACACATTTAGTGGTCCTCAACCACAAGGTAAAGTTTAGTGCCTTTCTTACATGCATCTGTGCTGCTAGAGGCAAAGTAGTAGTCTCCTGGCTGCAGTGGGTATTCTTTATTTAGGACGTACTGGTCAAATGGGAATGGAGGAATGGTACACTTATCCAGATTGGTTAAACTGACAAGATTCTCTATTGGGTAGTTGTAACTTTCACTGACTGCCAAGAATTTCACATGTGTTCCTTTGGGAACAACAAGCTGTAGATGAAAAATAAAAAGTATGTTTTAGTATTATTAATAACAAGAAACTGTAGCCAGATTAGAAAGGCTAAATTAAAATCACATGCAGAAGGCAAGCTGATGGGCAGAAGGCAAGCAGTGAAAGAAGAAGCATGTTGAAAAATAAAATTACTGTAAGAGAAGGACAAGTTACAAAAAAACTGTGACAGGAATGTATATTTTCTTACCTTTGGAGACAGAGGATAAGTGGTTGTACCAAGTGGCACTATAAGGCTCAAATAGTCTGTATTAGCTTCTTTCACAACAACTATTCCATAGTCTGCATCATCTTCTATCAGTGTATTGTTGTAGGAGGCAGTTCTCCATGCAAACTAAAAGTGAAAACAGTAACATGATGTTCACATCAATATAACATTTGTGTGATATTCACATCAGCGTAACATTTGTGTGATGCTCACTTCAGTATATGTGTAATGTTCACAATGTAACATTTGTATGATGCTCACTTCAGTGTAACATTTGTGTGATGTTCACATCAATATAACATTTGTGTGATTTTTCAATATGCTAAATATTATTGTGATGGTCCTCTGTAAACTTGTAGTGAAATTTTGTTGCAATAGGCCTCAACCTTCCTTGATCTCTTGCCTTCTTGTACAACTGGATTGGTCATCATCTTGGACCATTTCTTCATGTTGTCCATTCATTTCAATCAATATCATAATCTAACTTCTTTTGCCAAGTATTTTCCTTCCAGTTTTTGTTTGTTTGTTTGTTTATTTACAATGCTAAAATTTTAACAGGAACAAAATACTTCAGCTATTTTCATACAACACTGTAGTTGATTTCATTGCTTGCTATTTATCATGTTCTGCTGTTCTGGTACTTTTTCTTATTATACAAGGTTTTTCATAAGTCCTCAAAACATTAAAAAAATTCACAACAAATAAACTATGTAACAGATCATGATTATTCTTATGCCAGGAGAGAGAGAAACTCGTCAATTTTACAAAAAATAATCCCACATGCAGAGCTCCTGTGGTTTTCCACTAGGAGGCAGCAGTAGCAAATATGGTGTTCAGTAAATGTGAGTGGTCATTTTGTGTTTTGGAACATGCAAGAACCTCATCTGTTTTGGCTATGCAGCAATAATTTCGAGCAGAATTCCAGGAGGCAGCACCTGTTATCAAGAAGTGGTATGCGAAATTCCAGGATGAAGGAATATATGGAATACCGTCTAAGATTGTCAGCATCGTTAGAGATCTCTACAATGGATATATTTGTGCAGTCAACACAGAAGAAGGAATGAGCGAATGGTTCCAGATTGAAACAGGCGTGAAACAAGGATGTATATTATCTCCTTTGCTTTTTGGAATTGCCATAGACTTTATAATGAAAAAAAATGCTGTACAGGTAAAATGATAATTGATTGGGTAAATGAGACCCAACTGGAAGATCTTGATTTTGCAGATGACATAACTCTTATCAGTGACAATGTGAAATCAATGCAAGTAAAAACAGATACCCTGTCTTCAATGGCTAGTAAAATAGGACTTGAAATTAACAAGGATAAAACAAAAATAATGAAGGTTCTCATTAACAATGAAGGGCAAATATGTGTAGAAGGAACAGCTGTTGAAGAAGTAAACCATTTTGCATATCTCGACAGCTATATAGACCAGGATGGTGATACTAGAAAGGAAGTTAGAATTTGAATTACTAAAGCAGCACTGACCTTCAAGAATCTTGAGAACATATGGCATTTGAAAGTTATAAGCACAAAAACCAAGTTAAGATTGTTCAATTCAAATGTAATATCCACCCTCATTTATGCATGTGAAAGCTGGAAAACAACTAAAGAAATTAATAAGAAATTAGACTCTGTTGAAAATAAATGCCTAAGGAAAATACTTAGTATAAAATGGAATGAATTCAAGAACAAAACAGAGATAAGACAGATGAGCAAACAACAACCTGTCTCATTGGTGATCAGAAAAAGAAGATGGACATATGTCAGTCATGTAATGACAAGAAACAATCAGAGGATCCCCAAACAAGCTATCAAGTGGAACACAACAGGCCAAAGAAAAAGAGGTTGACCACATGAAACTCTAAAGAGGACATTGTTAAGAGAGGCCAGTTCAGTGGGCATAATATCCCTTGATGAGATTGAAAAACTCGATGAAGACAGGAAATCTTGGCAAACTACCTTGCGAGCCCTATGTGACTTTAGTGGCACAGGAAGGATGTAAGATGTAAGCTAATTACCATGGATAGTTTTCACTCTGTCATGCCAAGTGTCATGATTGATTTGCTCTTCAAAATGTACTTTAAGTCCTGGTTTTTGCATTGCAGAAGTTTCATTTCTGCAAACCTATTTTTGACAGAACCATGTTAACAAAAGGTGTGGAAGTTTCAAATGTGGAACTCTGGGCTGTCAGGAAGTTCCTGTTCCTCCAGAAGAAATCTCCAAAGAAAATCTGTGAGCATCTGCTGCGAGTGCCCGCCAGACCCAGCTGTGAGGAAGTGGTGTGCTAACTTTCAGCATAGAGATTTTGAGACCAAAGATGCAACAAGATTTGGCAAGGCCTTCAATGATGTGAGCTCCACGAATTCTTGGTCATGTCTCTGATCTGATTTTGGTAGGTCAACGAATTTCAGCTAAAACAATTGCTGAAACACTAGAGATATCCAGAGAAAGCATGAGCCTTTGGGTATGCAGAAACTGTCAGTCAAATGGGTGCTGAAATGTCTGACTGCCAATGAGAAATGAAATCAAGTGGTCACCTCCAAGTTGACTTTGCAGCATTTTGAGTGATCTAGTTGTAACTTTTTGGAACATCTCATCACATGGTTACATCACTACGATTCTGAGACCAAACAACAAACATGGTTACACCACTATGTTCTTGAGACCAAACAACAAACATAGTTACACCATTATGATCTTGAGACCAAACAACAAACATGGTTACACCACTATGATCTTGAAACCAAACAACAAACATGGTTACACCACTATGTTCTTGAGACCAAACAACAAACATGGTTACACCACTATGATCTTGAGACCAAACAACAAACATGGTTACACCACTATGATCTTGAGACCAAATAACAAACATGGTTGCATCACTATGATCTTGAGACAGAACAACGGTCATTACAATGGCAGCACTCAGGTTCTCATTAGCTGAAGAAATTCAAGGCCCAACGTCATGGCCACTGCTTGTGGGATAAGGAAGATATTCTGATGATTGACTATCTTCAAAGGGACCAGACAGTTAATGTAGAAACTACTCTGACTTGCTGTGCCAATTAAAGGATGAACTGAAAGAAAAATGGTGAGAGAGGGGGGATGCAGAAAAGTGTCTCTGTTTGCTGGACAATGTGTCTGTTCACAAGACAGAAGTTTGGAAGAATTTGGGGTTTGAATGACTAGATCATCCACACTACTCATCACATCTTGCTTTATCTTACTATTTCCTGCTTATTTGGAGGAAATTTTCAAATTGCTTGAAGGTGATAATGGCAAATTAGCAGCATTTCAGTGACTGGATATCAGAGGTATTTTTTGGAATGGTTAAAGAAACTTGACAAATGATGTGTCAAGTTTGTTGAACTTTGGGGTGAATATGTGGAATAATGTGCAAAATAACATGCTCTAGGTAATTCCCTTCATAGTCAGACCAATAACTTTTCAGCAACCCTTCATATTGTTTTCAGTTCACCCACTGTGAAGGGGGTTCTCTCTTACATTCAGGATGTTCACATTTATGTCATATGTGAAGTTTCATTCATCCACTCACAACTATGTGTGTATAGTGAAATATGGTATGTCAGTCCTATCATTTCACTGATTTTATTTCAATATTTCCTCTCCGAGCCTCTCTCCCTCCACACTTTCTTTTCAGATTATTTTATTGTCAGTAATATCTATTTTATACTTCTGCAACACTGAGATTATATTACACTTCACAGCCATTATATTACACAATATTATATCATCATCATCATCATCAGGTGCTGTGCCGACTGGCTTTGGTTATTATGCTTCTCCAGAGTACACGATCCTTCATGCAGGCCATCAGCTCAGTTGGTGATCTCTCATACCATCCCATCAGACTGTCCAATATCATTTCTCTTGGTCTTCCTCTTGATCTTCTTCCCTCTATTTTTCCTGTTGTTATAATATTTTCAATGCCCCCTCTTCTCATTGCATGTCCTATGAAAGTACATTGTCTCTCTCTTATCTTTTTGACAAGGTTTTTTTGTCTCTCCAGCTCTTCTCATACATTCTTCATTAGTTATTTTTGCTGTCCAGGGGATTCGCAACATTCTTCTAATAAACCATATTTCTGCTGCTTCCAATGATTTTTGTGCAGACTTGCCTATTGTCCATGATTCACTTCCAATATTATATATATTTCATAATTCTTACATTAAAAGATAATGGATGGTTCATTTAAATAATATTAATATCAAGAAAATATGTTTACCTTGATTGGTTTATCCAAGGACAAGCCAGCTTTATGGATTGCCTCAGTGATGTCATATTTAAAAAGTATCTCATTTGTCCAAGGAATTTCCTTTGAACTTCCCAAGATATAGCCTACTCCTGCTGGGAATCTCTCCTCTCTCTCATTTAATACCCAAACCTGAAAGAAAGAATACAGAAACTCTGGGGAACAATGAACTAGATACATCAGGGAACAGAAAACTGGATACTCCAGGGGACAGAAGACTGGATACTTTCAGGAACAGAAAAAGTGGACATTTCCAAGAAATAATAGACAGTTTAGTACATGAATCAAAAAACAAACACTTTCCAGGTAAGTTTAGATCAGGTTAAAAATTCAAAGCTGATTAAATCAAGTATACAATGCTGGCTCTTTTATTTTGTAGGACAGATCTGAAACAGGCAGATGTTGATAGCTACTTGTCAAGAATTTATTAAAACAGGCAGATGTTGATAGCTACTTGTCAATTTATTAAAACAGGCAGATGTTGATAGCTACTTGTCAAGAATTTATTAAAACAGGCAGGTGTTGATAGCTACTTCTCAATTTATTAAAACAGGCAGATGTTGATAGCTACTTCTCAATTTATTAAAACAGGCAGGTGTTGATAGATCCTTCTCGAGAGTTTATTAAAACAGGCAGATGTTAATAGCTACTTCTCAAGAATTTATTAAAGCAGGCAGATGTTGATAGCTACTTCTCAAGAATTTATTAAAGCAGGCAGATGTTGATAGCTACTTCTCAAGAATTTATTAAAACAGGCAGATGTCGATAGCTACTTCTCAAGAGTTTCCAAGAATCATTTTACTGAGTAATCTCTATAATGAGTGACCTACCAGAAATTTGGCTGTCAAAATACCAGTGTTAACAACAAACCATGTTTGCACTGAAAGGTCCTACACCTTCAGCTTTGCAATTTCTGCCTTGATGCCTTCATATTCTTCTAAACTCCATTATGCAGAGTAGCTCACCACATTCTTGATCTTACAACTATTCTTACATCTCAGTTTTGGTCTGCCTCATGGTCTCTTTCCAACCAGAATTGTTATATATATTTCCTTGAAATGCTCAAGTGAACAGGCTGTTGTGTCACCACAGCCTGTCTGATGGGTTGGATCAGTATTTTCCTCTTTAAGATAGGTCATGTTGAAAAGCTTGCTTCTTTAATCTGTTCCAGAAGGAAAAGAAACTGCTGTTGCTAATCTCTGTCCATGTGATGTTTTAATCCACCAACTCATCAGCTGAAAACAACTTCAAATTACAGGGAGTGTACAATAACAACTGCAGCAATAACAACAACAAAAGTAAACTGAAACATACTCCCTGGTTAATTTATATGCTCTGCTACAATAATTTTAATAAGAAATTTTGGTAGGAAGATGGGCTGGGTTAGAAATGTATTAGTTTTCATTTTATAAACTGCCAAAATATCGCTCTGAACATTCGTTTACATGGGTGTGCAGATCTAGCAACACTGCCTGTGTTGTTTTGAAGTGTAAGAGTTTAAGAAAGAAAAATGTTAAAAACCTTTTTGACAAAAGTTCCAGCAGAATGATTATTAAGAAGCCATGTAGAAAAGCTCATTCAATTTCTCTTGAGGACAATTACAAATGGGAAAAACAAAATGGAAAGAACCTTCATAATGGGGAAATAAAAAATGGAAACAACTTTCACAATGGGGAAAGATAAAAGAAACAACTTTCACAATAAGAAAGACAAAACTGAAGCACCCTGTACATACTAATACCATACTAATAGTATACTCTACATACATAATATGTGTTTGATATTTTCAATGCTATTTTAGAAAACTTAATGCCATACCAAATACTATTCTAAAACAATAATAGTAAAATATAGTAGTATGTGTTACATTTTATAGTTGAATTACTTTTCACACATTTAAAATAATAGTAAGACAAGTGCTGTTTTATGATTTGGTTTTACCTCATTCACCACAAAAATAATACCAATATGTGTTCTTGTATGACTGAATTATATTTCAAATAAAATAAAATAATGGTAAGATAAGTGTTATTTTATGGTTGATTCATAGTTAAAACAATGTGAAATAACAGTTCACCAAGTGTTATCACAAACTGTGGTTATACCTCATAAGAAAATGACCCTCCAACTCCATATGCAGCTTCGCCATAGTAAATTCTGGTTTGAGAGTGCCGCTTATTGATAATATCAAGAACTTGCTCAGCGTTGTAGCCACTGATAGCTAAATTATCATACTGAACAGAAGAAAGATGAGAGTTTAGCTGACGTGAATGTCTGGTGGGCTTAAATATGTAAACAATAATAACACAGCAATTATTTTGTGATGCTGATAAAAAAAAAAATGAAATAAATTTGATATTATGAATTCTCCTTGACTGCTTTTCTGACAGCTATTTTTTGAATATGTGATATGCATAATTGGCTACAGTCTCCACAAACAGTGTTTGTGTTGCAGGTCCTAGTCTTCCTCTACTCATGTCTTCTTTCCTCAAATCTGTTTCACTCTCAAATGTGGCTATGCCTTGACATACAGTTGCTCTCCAAGTGACTCAGTCTTTATTAACCAGTTCTTCGTGACTGATATAACATTCTTATATTAAAGATTTACAAATATCTACATATCTCACTTTCAGCAATTTGATGCCATATATTGTTATTGACACTATCCATCAACATCCATGTTGAGTATTCTTGTGTCATAAAGACATAGTTTCTGTTGTTGCAAGTACAATGATTGTTGGCTGGATTGTTTCCTGACATAGTTTCTGTTGTTTCAAGTGCAATGATTGTTGGCCGAATTGTTTTCTGATTTAATGTTTTTTTGTTCTGTTTTTTTTTTAGAATTAATCACCTGTCTTTCTTTATACCATGTACAAGATCTTTCTGATAACAGATTTCAGATGTTTTCTTTAATACTATGTACAATGTTAGTTGGCAGGCTAGTGTAGTGGTTAGAGCACTCATATAGCAACTGAAATGTCAAGGGTTCGAATCCCCAGCTAAGCGGGGGAATTTTTTCCACCAATACGGCTCTGAGGTCGACCTAGCCTCGTAAAATGTGTACCAGAGAAAATCTGGGAAGGAAAGGCAGTGAGGAAAGGAACTGGCCACCCTACCTCATGCGCTGATGGCCCAGCGTAATGAGGTCTCTTAAGTTTAATCCCTTACGACATTTGCTATGGAACTATCTATCTGGGACAACATTTTGTTCTTAATATGCGAAATATAAATGGGCAGCATAGTTGATTCTTATTATGCAAATGTTTATGATGGTCTTTTTAAATTTGACATTCTTTTTGTAATTTCATATAGTCTTTTACTTTTTTTTTTTCAAAAAATGGAATGAGTTTTTCTACTTTTCTTCAATTCAGTCCTCACAGGTGGTCTAGAAATGGGATTTTTTTAGTCTACAAACTACTCTTATTAATTACTAATAGAATAATATAGCAAGAGATTTACAAATGTCCTCTGTAGCAGGACAATAAATAGACCAATATAACGATCACCAGAAGCAACAGATATGATTTTTTTTTCTGTTAGTTCCATAAGATATTATGAGTTAAACAAGAATGTTTGATAACAGTCAAAAAGAAATGAAGATGATCAAGAAAAATTGGAAGAGAAGTAGTGAAAAGCCAGGAGTGAAGGTGATGTCTTGGCAGCATAAAGGCATGGTACAAAGTCACCAGCTACACTCACTGGAAACTGAGGGAGATTCAGATCTATAAAGAAGCAAGACCACTAAAGTTTACTGGATGGCACTAACGGCAGTCTTATAATGGAATCACAAGTTATAAAACAGCATGAAATTCAGCCCAAAACTGAGATTTTCTTTTTTTTCCAACTATAAGCTTACAGACAAATTTTTAAAAAATGAGACAAACTTTCCTGACAAGAAAAAAAAACTAACTGCCAGCTGGGAACATGTACAAGAAATATATGACAATTCTGTGCTGTTTTGTTAAAACTGTAGCAGCTTACAACTGATGGAAGTAACTCTAGCAGATGACTACAGCTGCACATTATAACTGTAGAAAGCTACAACTGGCAGATAGCAACAGTAGCAAGTTGCTACTGAAGCATGGTACAGCTGCAATGGGCGACAACTTTATTGCTTTTTATAACTGTAGCAGATTGTAGTTGTGCATAATAGTCTCACACGGTAAGGTACAAGAATTTCAACAACTTCAGAATAAGGACATTGTTTAAATCCTTATAGTTCAGACAATAAATCCAACCATGACATATTTGTTCTAGGCTGAGCTACCATCCTATACCTCATATCCCAAGCCATGGTAGTCAAAGACGGTCTCTGGAACAGCATGCTCCCTTGTTAATTCAATGGTGTTCCTACTGGCATAATCAAATGGATGCAGAGGTTTTGTGAATGAATGATCTGCACACTCTTTGGCAATGTAAGGTTTATGGCGGAGTTTCTGAAGCTCCTGTTGAAGAACAAAAATAAAAGGATTTTTTATTTCAGAAAGTAACATAAACCATTTTATTTTCTAGAAATTATGAATGAAAAAATATGCTTGAACCAAGTTTACTGTGTCTGGAATGTGGCATGGTTCAATCAAGGATGACATTCTCTGGGATAATAAAATAAAAAGACATTATACAGGATGATAAAGTCAAGAATGGCATTCTCTGTGATTATATAATCAAGAATGAGATTCTGTGAGATGATAAAATCATGAATGGCATTCTCTAAGATGACAGAATCAAGAATGAGATTCTCTGTGCTGTGCTTGGTTATGGTCTTCTCCACTGTATGCTGTCTCTTGTGTTTCATATCAGTTTGTCTACATTTCTGTTTCCCATACCATTTTGTCAGCCTGATTAAATATTTTTCAGCTGGTTTCCTTCTCTCACTTATCTTACCTGATTATTAGTTTTTCTAAATTTTTTTTTCTTGTGACAGTCAGTCAATCATTTGCATGTCCCTTGCAGAACTTTGCCTCCCTAACAGCTCTCCTGTAGGTCTCTCGGTTGTAAGCAAGATGCCCTGCTGCTGATGCATCCATTTGCAGATTATCAACGATGTCTTATGACAAGGGCCCAAAAGTTTAATTGGCATATCACTATAGTTTCAAATAGTTTTTATTGTTTTCCAAATTTTCTGAAAACTTTTTTTTTCTGGCTTCTAAGAGTATATTATGCATTTATATCAAAACTGCATTTCTTCTGTTTGCAATTAATTGTAAATCTGTTTTTTTTTAAACCAAGTCTATCTCATCTGTTTGTGTCTTATCCAAACCTGTCTTATATGTTTATTTCTTATCCAAATCTGATCCATTGTTTCTTATCTAAATCTGTTTCATCTGTATATTGTCCAAATCTCACAAGTTCAAGGTAACACTGAGTCTATACAGCACTGTAGCACTATTTTTCTCACTTTCATAATTAAGTGTAGATAAATCTAACAAACATCATTCTGGGCAGTAAAGAAAGGGCTACAGCCAACTTCCCATCCAGTTTAGTGCTTGACTTCCACAATCTACACTACAACATCAACTGCTAAGAGCATTTGTTGTTACAAGAGAACTCACAACATTACATAATATACATACAAGTCAGTGGTGATTTGGATGAACAAAATTAAACATGAAACAAATTTGTACATCAAGCAAATGAAGAATTGTTAACATCTTAATTACCTGCCACAAAGCCCAGATTCTATCCATGCCAGAGTGGACGATTATAAAGACAGGATCAAAGGCAGAGTAGTCAAGAGTGGACATGGAGTAGGTACCAGAACCACCAATGAAGAAGTGGACACGATTGTGGAGAAATTCAAGAGCACTTTCAAAGTTACAGAAATCCTCCTCTTCAAGGGCATCCAAGGTTAGCTGGTACAAAATGCTGTGGCCATCTGATGTGTTTGTGTTGAAGAGAGCCTCTAGCGGGTTGCGGGTAGTTTTCTGTAATGTACAATGGGTATAATACAATGCTCCGGTGTACCTTGCATAGCAGGCACAACTTGATTTTCTTGGTTTCATAGAATATACAGTAATTTATGATAAGTTTTAATTAAGTATCCATTTTCAAGTTTTAAAATAGCAGATTAGTTTATGCAGCAAGGCTAAACACTGACAGCATGGAAAAACTGAAAAGTACTCGTAAGATAACACTGAAGATAAGAGGCAAAGAAAGATGGCTTATACAGAAGTGATGAAAGTGAACAGACCAACAGGAAGACCCAGACAATGATGACAAGTCAACCTTGAAGAAGATATACCTTCTCTTGGAACTGACAGTTGGCAAGAAAAGCTCAAGAATATAGAGGAATGGAGATGTGTCTTGACTGCAGCAATGAGTCTCAGCGGCCTCTGGAGAGCTGCTGAATTCAGCAGCTACTTGAAGAAGTAGAAGAAGAAGAAGAAGAAGAGGAAGAAAAACGAAGAAGAAAAGAAGACACCAAGGAAACACTGACAGCAAAGTAACACTGAGGGTAAAGTAACACTGACAGCAAGTCAACACTGACAGCCATAAAGCACTGGCAACAAGAAACAGTGACCGTAAGGTAAATCTGACAGCTAGAACACTAACAAAGGTAAAAACAGCACGGCAACACTGAGGGCTGGAAAATTTACTCTCAGTATCCAAAACTGAACTTGCTACCATAAAAAAAAAACAATTTGTGACAAGATTTAGAATTAAATCCAGTTGAGAGAACAATTTGTGACAATATTTAGACTTCAGTGAGAGAACAATTTGTGACAAGATTTAGACTAAGTCTAGTGAGAAAATGATTTGTGACAAGATGTAGCCCAGTTTTGTGAGAGAACAATTTATGAAATGATACAGAGACAATTTTGTTAGAAAACAACTTGCATCAAGATGTAGACCAAGTCTGGTTAAGAAATTAACTGTGACAAGATATTGTAGATGAAGTTTGTTGAGAAACATATGTAACAAGATGCAGATATATTTGTTTGTTCTTTACTGTTTCTTGAAGGTGTAAATGATACCTTGGTCGCACGGCTGCAGCACTCTGGTTGTGTTATGTGGCAAGAAAACAAGCTTTGTAGCCATCAGATTGGCAACATCAGTGTACATCGGACAGTTATCAATGAACAACAAAACTTTTCTGTTCATTTGGTTCATTTTGTTGTTGAAAGAAATTACCCAACCCTCAAACAGTCCACTTGTCATTAAAGCACACTGGCTGGCCTTGTAAGTGATGTGTGCAGGCTCTTTACGTTCTTGGACCACCACTGATTTCATGGCTTTCCGATAATAAGGAGCAATCTTCTTGGTGCCAGACTTGTTACACCACACAACAGCTGTTAAGCAATCTTTAGCTCATTTGCCACCATGGCAATTATTAATACAAAAGGACAAAGTTCTGTTCGATAGTGGTTTATAAAACACGCCTGTTTCATCCATGTTAAAAAATGTCATCTGGGCTGTATGCATCCAAAATGTTCTGGCAAACATGAAATCCAATCATTAATGACATCGGTCTTAACTTGGGCTGCTCCACCTCAAGTGACCTTAAATGTTATGTTGTGGCACTTCTTAAAGCACTCAAGAAAGTTGTTTTTATGTTTCCAGTCAGACATATCCACTTCTTTCACAAAATTTTCTGCAATTTCTACCAGCACAGGACCACATACAGTACAAAACACATGTGCAGAACATGTCTGGTTGAACCATTTCAGCAGAGCACACTCAATATCCATGTAAGAACTCACACGCCTTCACTTACAGTCTGACTTAACTAAAAATGAGTGAAAGTCTTGTTCAATTTTGTCTCAGTTTTTAACAAGTTTCGATACAGCTGAAACACCAATTCCAAATTTATCCACTGTGTCCTTTCTTTGAACTTTTTCATCAACTTGTTTCAGAATATCCAATTTAGCACTTAAATCCAGATAAATATATTTGTGTTTAGTAGCCATTATCTATCACAATGAAAACCAGAGAGAAGTTCCCAGTTATATGATTCACACCACACTGCTTGAAAATGACCAACTATCAACTCAAGTTGCCAACTTAACACTGCCCACGTCTTGATAAAGAAGATAAAAATGACTGAAAGAATCCACTTTTTAATCATGTTCTTTTGAAAGGGCGGCCGTGGTAAGCCTTTCATTAACCCACCTGAGTTTTGATGCCCACATGTTCAAAAGGCTGATACGGCACATACTTGGTGATCAAACTGCCCCTTCTTTGATGAATCGTGAAACTGGGAGATATTTATAACTTGGACTTACCCAGTTTGTGGTACAAAGCAGACTCTAACTCCTCCGGGTGCAAAAATACTGTGATTTTAACTGATTTGTGCCAATAAGCAGGGTGATATTAACCAGAGTAAAGTCCATTAATAACTTATAAATAATACATAAATAATTTGGCCGGGAATACAGATTTCTGTGACAATATCTGGGTTGTGACATAAAGCGATGTGATATTAAAGGGTTTTTTTTTTTCAGTTTTCTTGTTCAGGTTCACTGCTTTCAACTCAAGCATGACCTACACTCATGACATTGATTTTGACTTATACATAACTCTAGGAGCTCTGTCTTTTTCTGAATTAACTGCAAGGTTCAAGGTTCAAAATTCAGACTCCAGCTTCACTGCATTTGGGACAACCCAGTATATGCTCTACTACATCCATCCAAGAGTATGTTTGCTAATAGTTCATGTCAAGTATTTGTTGTTTATGATGCATTTTCTGCTACACAGTTCAGATTTCCTGCCAGCACCTTAATTTGTCCTAGCTCCAGCAGTCTCTTCAGATCTACATTGTTCTTCCATTCCCACTTTTCACTTTCACAGTCTCTAGCAATGTCCCCCTTGTCCATTCTCAGCCTGACATTTATTTTTAGTCTGTCCAGCAAGCCATGTACGTACAGTGTAGTCCAGTATGCACTGACACACAGGCAAACCATTGTCGTTTTAAGAGGCAGTTTCACCTAGCTCAAACATCAGATACCAATTTTTATTGTTGGGTTGGCTGACAAAGCTGAGTTGCAAAGTCTTTCATCATGAGAAGCAAGTGTGCTATAGTCTGATTTCTCCTAGTCATGTCTTTCTCATGCTATTGTTAGATTTGCTTTTTAAAAGTGTTGTTTGCTTAATATAAAATTCAGTATAACTGGAACAGATAAAAACATTAAAACAGCCATAAAGAGTTAGTCTAGACCAACCTGCCCAGCGAAACGAATTGTATAGCTGCTGAAAGGATTATCGCTGCTGGTGTCTGTGATGTAGGGAGGCAGGGCAATTCCTGGAGCAGTCCAGTCCCAGTATGGAACTCCAACAAGTGAACCATGTTCTTTGAGGGCTTGCTCAAACTGAACAGTGAAGATACGGTGCCAGTGGGGGAAAACTGGCAATCCTGTGTTTAAAGAGAAAATATTTAAATAGTGGAACGCTGATATTATTACAGAGTGTATCTGAATTTGATATACATCATGTGATGTATGATATAATAACATTTTTGTCTCAACAAAATAAGATTAAATTCTGGAAGTGATGGAAATGTTACTATAGGGATACAAAGCACAAACTAAATTATTTCTGACATACCACATATAAAATTAATGTCCAACCATCATGCTCTATATAAGTGATACAAAGAAACCATGTACTGAATTAGTTACTGCATACCACACGTACAATGATCTTTTGGTGATTGTAAAGTATAAAGATTAAAACTAGCCAATAATATCGAGGGACTGATATAGAAAACAATGCAAGATCATTCTGCATGACACATGAAAGCACTGAGAAAACAGCCTCAAAAAAGAAAGAGTGCAAGAAAATCAAGTGACAATGCCAGATAGTGGTCAGTATAAAAAAAAAAAACCCAAAACATTAAGATCAAATGCATGAACAAAATAGAAAAGAAAAAAAAGACAGTAATTGTAAATGATGATGAAATGAAGAAATTAGAAGATGAGCAGACAAAGAAACATGAGAGAAACAGGCAGCACAAATGGGCAACAGACATGGAAGAAGTAAATATAGAGACAATAAAAAACACAAGAAACAGATAAACAGGCAACAAACAAGTCAGAAATAGATGAAGTATATAAGATAACATGAGCATAGCTTTTGAATGATGCAGCAATGAATGCAGCAGATGAACTAAATAACAGACAAACCATTTCTTCAAACACACCCACACAGAAAGAAAGAAAACAAAAAGAAAATTAGTAACAAGTGAAAACAAACATAACTTATTCAGAATTAAAGTTATTCTAGACACAAGGAAGAATTAAATATTAACATGTCGATGAAACAAACTGCAATGGAAATGAACAGTTTTCTCTCTGGCTCAAAAAAAAAAAAAAAACCAAGGAATAAAAATTGTGCGTTTTGAACAAAAAAAAATATAAATGTCATGAAAAATATCAGAAATCCAACATGACAGTCAGGCACAGAAATATTAAAGATAAAAAATATTACAGAAATAAAGAGTGATAGCGAAGGAAAACCCAAGCTAAGAATCAAGTTGTTTGACCAATGACACACTCACAGCCCGCCATGAAAGCCTTCAACCATAGAACTACAGGACACAGATCAAGAAGAAGACTCAAAATAAGATGGTTATATGGTATACAAGATCTTTTGTGACGTCTGGTCAAAGATGGACAGTACTAATGGCATTTGTGCCTTCTGTCTGAGTGGGTGAAAAATTGTGCTTATTTTCATTTCCGATCGGAGTTCCCCCGTGAAACTGATGTGGATTTACATCATGTTTTACGATTCTGTGTGTGATTTTCTTGCAAGCAGCAGGATCATTTCTTCGGTATGCGCTTAGACATGGATGACAGAGTAAGTGCCCACCCCCTCATTATCGATAGCACGAAGTCACCCAGGCTGCCGAAGATGGAGTGTGGTAGCCTACATATGGCGCAGTCTGGGAAAATCAGGACACATGTAACAATGAAAACAGTCATGCAACAATCTCGGCTCACGTCATGGCTGCATTCCTGCTGATCTCAACAGGGAAACACCAACATCAAGCCCATCAAAATCACCAGAGGGACAGACAGAAACCTGGAGGTTGCTGGAAGTCAGGTGAAAGCAAAAAAGCTTGTATCAAAATTACTAAAGGTGGCACAGTGTAATGCTGAGGGTATAAGAAACAAGAAAAAAGGAATTACAGGTCTTCCTAAACTAAAACAACATCGATATAATGTGCATCTAAGAAATACATCTGAAATCAGCCAGATTCTTCATCAGAGACTACGACTTGTACAGGTAAGACAAATAAGGACCAAGGGAAGCATAAAGATCACAATCCCAGCAATAGAAAGATCCACTGAACGAGATCTGGAACACATCACAGTAAAATTACTCCTGCCTAACCAAGAGATCTCTATCACCAACTGCTACAGTCCACTAAAAACAGCTCTAGATCCTATAAAAATCTAGCCTAAAAATCTGGGCATCTCCTGGTGGGTGACTTCAGTAGCCATTCACCAAGCTGGGGCTATGAGACCACCGAGCACAAAGATGAACAACTAGCTGGCAGTGAGCAGTCATCTTGGAGGAAGTGAGCTATCAGAAAGCCAGCATGAAAGTCTGGCATAGGAATACTGAAAATAAAAATATTACCGAGTGGCGGCAAAGGAAAACCCAGATCCAATGAAATGATGGCTAGGCCTGGGTTTATTTTGTGTATGGCTTAAGCTCCATTTTAAGATGAAAAATAGAACAGGCAGAAGTGGTTGGTATTTATAAATATTATCCTTGTAAAATATAAGAATAATTCTGGTAAAAAAAAAAACAAACCACATTATCATCTTTGGAGGTTTAAGATTTAACAGAATTGTCCTGGAACAAGTAAGTGTGATAATATTGACCAACAAAATGGATTGTGCCACCTACCATATACACAGGTTCACTTACCACATATAAAGAAGGTAGACAGAGGTGTTTGGTTGAATTTTACAAGAAGATAGAAAGAGAGAGAGAAGTGGACAGAAACAAGAATGGCAGAAAGTAAGATGAGCACATGTAAATGAAGTTCAATATTTAAGCAAAAGCCTTTTTTTAAGGATCACGACAACACAACAGATTATGACTTATTGTCATTTCTCTTATCTCTCACATTCCCCTATCAGCTGTGTTGTTTTTGTATGTGATCCCTAAAAATGACTTGCCGAAATGCTGGATTGTTGTATGTTTGTCATTTCTCTCGTCTACCAGATATACAACTACGTCTACCAATTACACAGCTTCACCTACCATGTATGCAACAGGCATAGCTATCGTCTCCTGTTTCTGGGCACAAGAAAGGGGCACCGTGGAAACCTGCGATAGCTTCAAAGCCTCCTGGTCCTGTGTCTGCCTGGAGTCTGCGAAGAGCATTTTTCAAGTTTCTTGATTCAGCGAGAGTCAGCTTGTTGACATTTTTTCTGATGAATCTGTCCACACGAGGAGCAGGTTCCCTGTGATCTTCATATTGGGGATCTGATTTTTGGCAAAAGGGGGTATTTGACATTGAGAAATATGCATTGTGAAAACATATAGGAATCTTTCGTAGAACTAAAGATTATGGTTTTTATTTCAGACGTATGTATTTGGTCAATTATATTTCAGTTCTTTTTTTAAACTGATACAAATTCTGTCTCTCAATGATCATCTTAAATGTCTGACTTAAGAAAATGATCACACCATCATGTAACTGACTCAGAAAATGATAAGGTATTGAAAGTTCACCTCATTAGATGTTTTTTTTTTCTTTTTTAAAGTAACAGTAATTTTTTGTAAATGTTTAGTTTTACAGAAGGAAAAGAAAATACAGAAACAATTCATCATCATCATCTTACTGGCGTTGGCTATTATGCTTCTCAAGAGTACACGATCCTTCATGCAGGCCATCAGCTCAGTTGGTGATCTCCTCTCACACCATCGTGTCAGGCTGTCCAGTATCATTTCTCTTGGTCTTCCTCTTGATCTTCTTCCTTCTATTTTTCCTGTTGTTATAATATTTTCAATGCCCCCTCTTCTCATTGCATGTCCTATGAAAGTATATTGTCTCTCTTTTTTTTTTGACAAGATTTTTTGTCTCTCCAGCTCTTATCATACATTCTTCATTAGTTATTTTTGTTGTCCAGGGGATTCGCAACATTCTTCTAATAAAACACATTTCTGCTGCTTCCAATGATTTTTGTGCAGACCTGCCTATTGTCCATGATTCACTTCCATATAACAAGATAGGTTCAATATAGCATTTTAGGACTCGTTTTCTAACATTCATTGATAAGGATGTGTTGCATAATGTTTCTCATTCTCTGAAATGCAGTCTTTGCTTGGCCTACTCTGTTCCTAATTTCTGTTCTGCATTTCCCTTCTGAAGTTATTACTGCTCCAATGTATTTGAACTTCTGCACCTGCTTTAGAATAGTTCCATTGTGGATTCTGTTTCTTAGATATAACCATAGTCTCTGTCTTTTTGATGTTCAAAGTAAGGCCTTTCTGTTCACTTTCTTTGGCCACTTTATCCAAGAGATTTTGCAGGTCTTGTTGGTTCTCAGCTATCAGTACTGTGTTGTCAGTGTACCAAAGGTTGTTAATATTGTATCCTCCAATTTTTATGCCTGGTTCTGTGATGATCATTCTTAGAATATTCTCGCTGTACAAAGAAAAATGGTCTGGAGATAGTACACATAATTGTTGCACCCCTTTTTTTATAGGTTGATATTTTCCAGTTCTATTTTCAACTTGAATTGCTGCTTCTTGCTGCCAGTAAAGATGCTTTAAAATCCTCAGGTCTTTGCCGTCTATATTGATGTCTTCAAGTATTTTAATAATTTCATTGTTTCACCTTGTTGAATGCCTTGGTGTAATCAATGAAGCATAAGCAGAGATCTTTCTGTTAGTGTTTGTAAAGCATAAATGGCATTGTGTGTTCCCTTTCCTTCAACAAATCCAAACTGTTCCTCTGCTGTTTCCATATTTATCTTTTTCCTTGTTCTTCTCATAATGATTCTCAGAAGTAGCTTCGTTATGTGACATGAGAGGCTGATAGTCTGGTGGTCATCACATTTCTTTGCATCTTGTTTCTTTGGTAGTGCTATAAACGTGGATTTGAGCATATACCCACTATTGTAAATGCCATTCAGTAACTTGGTTATTATTTTTATTCCTATCTCCTCTAGCGCCTCTCTTTCTTCTATTGTTATATTATCAGGCCCACTCACTTTTCCTTTCTTCATGTGTTTGATGGCATCTATGATTTCATCTTGAAGTATTGGCGGTCCATAACAGTTTTAAATATCTGGTGTTAATTCTGGTCTTTCTCCTCCATATAGCTCACTAATGTACTCTGTCCACCTGTCCACCATTGATACGATTTGTGAAAGTTTTACTAACCTCTAACTCCAGGCACAAACTGGACAGTTGGAGGTTTTAGCAGGTGACTGTCCAATTCTGTGCCGTTGACAGCCACAATGTGGTCCACAAAGTGGTACTCTGAGTCTGGTCTAAGGTGAAGCTTATGGAAAACCTCAGTCACATCATACTTGAAGAGGCGATCACTCTCCCATGGCATCTCAAGGTGTCCACCCAGTATAGCAAATGTTCCTGATGGAAAACAGAAGTAAAACTGATTGGATCACCGAAACATGCAGAAAACTTTTACATTATTTTCGGGTTTTAAAAGAATAGCATTTCTTTAATCTGGATATATGGTGTAACAATTTTGTCATCTCTGTGAAACAGTTTGCATTCAAATATGGACAGCTATATTTCTGCAGTTAATGTTAACTGCAACTTATTTCAGTACAGTTTGTAACACTACCATTCTATAATTACACATGAATAATAACACATAGTTCAGAACTTCCTGCTTTTCACATTACAACCCCTCTACCCCAACTATAATCACCTATCCCACCTCCTCCCAGCTAGATTACCATTGTATCACTCTCTCTCCATGTTCCACCCCCTTCCCCATCCTAATTTATGACCCACCTATCACACAATAACAATAAATGAAGTAAAAGAGGCGATAAAGATGCTAAAATCAGACAGGGCACCAGGTGAAGATGAAGTGACTGCTGAGATGTTGAAAGCAGAAGAAACAGAAACACCAAAACAACTTTGCCGGATATTACAACAAATCTGGGATTTAGAAAAAGCCCCAGAGGAGTGGAAAACTGGTTTATAGTAAAACTACCAAAGAAGGGTGACCTCAGAGATTGCGGGAACTGGAGAGGCATTACCCTACTGCCACTCACTAGTAAAGTATTTTGCAGAATAATCATCAAAAGAATTGTACCAACACTTGAAGAAAAACTTCGGAAAGAGCAGGCAGGATTTAGGAAAGGAAGATCATGCATAGACCATATATTTGTACTTAGACAAATATTAGAACAGGCAAATGAATGGCATAGCACAACATATGCATTATTCATAGATTTTGAGAAAGCCTTCGACAGTGTCAACAGAGATGCACTGTGGAAAATCCGAAGATGGCATGGCCTCCCCCATAAAATAGTTAATGTAATCAAAGCCCTATACGAGGGTTTTCAGTGCAAAGTTATCTGTGGAGAACATACCTCCAGCAGCTTTAGGGTACAAACAGGAGTGAAACAGGGATGTGTACTATCACCAACATTATTTATCTTGGCAGTAGACTGGTTAATGAAGGAGGCAACATCAGACAAACGCAGAGGATTACAATGGACCCTTAACACAGTGCTGGAGGACCTTGACTTTGCGGACGACATTTGTCTATTATCAAGCAGTCACAAAGATATGCAAGATAAAATAAACAAGTTAACCCAGAATGCAAACAACATAGGACTAAAGATCAACGTAGGAAAGACAAAGTTAATGAAGCAAAATGTGAACAACAGAAATGTACTCAGAGTAGATAACAAGTTAGTGGAGGAGGTCAACGAATTTGTATACCTTGGCAGCAGAGTAGTAGAAAATGGAGACAGCACAGAGGACATCAACAGCAGACTTACTAGAGCAAAACAGGCTTTTGCAATGCTACAGAATATATGGAAATCAAATAAACTAAGCATAAATATGAAAATCAGGATATTTAAGAGTAATGTTCTAAGTGTACTACTCTATGGAAGTGAATGCTGGAAAATCACCAAAACCATAGAAAACAAGTTGAACTCTTTCCAGACTAAATGTTTACGTAGAATTAAAAAAATATTTTGGCCAAACACCATAAGAAATAACATCTTATTGGCAGAAATGCAGATGAAACCACTGACAACAATTATTGAGGAAAGACGCTGGCGATGGTTGGGACATGTGCTCCGAATGACTGACAACTCACTACCAAAAATAGCACTAAGATGGACACCACAGGGGAGCAGAAGTAAGGGTAGACCAAAAGAGACATGGAGAAGAACAACAGAAAGGATGTTGAGCAATAGAGGGCTCACCTGGGCAAGAGCAGAAAAAAAGGCGAAGGACAGGCATTTGTGGAAAACCCTTGCGGAAGCCCCATGTGCCCTGGGCACTTAAGGTTCAGAGAGAGAGAGAGATCACACATCACAAGTCTCCATTTAAATATTCTCTACACTCCACCACATGCATTTTTGAACACAGCTTCTTACAAGCCAATGATTCTTACTAGTCACATTTAAGTGTTCCATTAATTTTATTTTATTTTACTCTAATTTTTTTTCATTCATATTTTTAACATAACATTCATGTGAATTTATACTTTATCTCCTCTCTTTATTTCTTCATCCTGTGTGTTTTTGTATGATTAAGGCTCACGCGAAACATCACAACTGTGTGCTCATTAAGTAATAAAACTATTCCTACTTTTTTCCTAGTTTATACATTTTTATAATTCTGTAAATCTAGTTTTAACCTTTCAAATTAAACTAAATAACTGGCAGCAGTACAAAAAATCTAAATGCCATACCATAATATGACTGCATAAGTTATCTTACATGATTACATTTTTTTTCAACTTTGATCATCTTTTTTGTTGTTATATGAAATCAGAAAACTGCCTTCCATAGAAAGCAAAGCAACCATGTGATTGTCACATTATGAGAAGAAATATGGTTTACTCTCAGACAAACATTTCAGCTTTGACTTGCCAAAAGCACAATCTCTCTGTGTCATAGCAATATGATAAGAGCAATCACTATTAACAACATATGAGGTATGATCTTTATATGATAACACTGATAAAAGAATGAATTTATATGGGATAACACAGTAATATGGATCTGTCAATGTATTGCTTTTTTTTTTCTCAAGTTTTCTGCATATGAACCACTGCCTTTCATGCAATAACAAATCTAGGAATATATTGCTGCATAAAACTGATCTTAAATGTGACAATTTATGGCATTTGTTGCTGCATAAAACTGATCTTAAATGTGACAATTTATGGAACATACTGCTGCATAAAATTGGTCTTAAATGTGACAGTTTATGCTAGTTTTTTACAAGCACAATTTTATGGTCCATCATTTGGATGTCCCTTGTGGAACTTTGCCTCCCTAACAGCTCTCCTGTAGGCCTCTCAGTTGTAAGAAAGATGCCCTACTGCTGATGCGTCCATTCGCAGATCATCAACAATGTCTTGCAGCCATCTTTGCTTTGTTCTTCCTCTCTTTCTTTTTCTATTGCGTACATTTCCAAGACTGTCTTCTCTAGACTATCATGACGTTTAAAGTGTCCAAAATATTTAAGTTCTCTTTGTTTAATCCTCTTTATTGGCCAACCTTCTTCAATATTAAGTTCTTGTAGTATGGATTATGTAATAAGTATTTGTTCGTTTGTTACTGTTGTTCAAGTTTGCACCAGACACCGTGTGTATGTTTGTCTAAAAGTTGGTACCTGGTAGAGAGACTGAATCTAAGCTACAGAATTTCTATGTCACGACCTCGTTTCTTTCTGGGTATCATGATCCCTTGCGTCTACTGAACAGTTACTAAAGACTATGTCAATAAAACACCTTTTTTTTGGGGGTGCTAGTTGGCTAAGTCGATAGTATGCTGTTCTCTCATGGCTAGATGGCTGCTCATCCTACCGGAGTCCATGTTTGAATCCCAGGTAATTCTCTTGTGATTTTTCTATCTCTCACGTCTCACTAAAGTTCTTTGTGTATGATTTTTTTAGGTCTAATCCTACAAAACTGTGTTCTCTTACTTTACCATAACAAAGCCTCGTAGTTTCCTATTTATAAAAAATTATGGATATAATTGTTCTTTTTTTGTGTCCATGATATTTGAAGAACTCTTCTTTAGCATTTACATTCAAAGGCATTTATGTGTATCTCAGCTGTTTTGTTAAGTGTCCAGGTCTCACAGGCATATGTTGCGATGGGAAAGATGCATGCCCTTAAAAATCTCATTTTTGTACTTCTGTCTGTTCCTCTCCACAGATTCTTTAATTGTTTTACTTTCTGAAGAGAAATAGATGTCCTCCTTTTAATTTCCCTCATTGTATCTCCATTATTAGTTAGCAGTGATCCAAGATATTCAAAATTCTCCATTTCTTTCAATTTTTCCTCACTGATACATATTCCAGATGCCTTATTTGTTTCATCAGTTGTCATCAATTTAGTTTTCTTTGCATTAAGATAGAGGTTTCGCTCTTCACTATTTTTATGATTGACATAATTAGTTTTTCCACTCCTTTTTGTGTTGTGGACAGTAATACTGTGTCATCAAGTATTTCTCATTTCTGGTATTTCATAACCTCCAATTGTTATAAAAAAAGGTAAAAGTAACCCTGTCATGGCTTAGAGGCACATAGGGATATGGTATTAGTGCCCATGTTTTCCTTGACCTGTCAGCACACTAGAGGGTGATACAGTAAGTATCACACCTGGCCACCTTTCCTTCCCCAACTCCAGAAGAAATCAGGTACCCATTTCTACAGCTGGTGACTGAAGTGCCTCCGGCTGGATTTGTTATGGCATCGTAATATTCTTTGTCTACATCTTCTCTAACACTCCTCATAATATTTTCAGTAAACAAGTTAGATAAGTAAGGTGACAATATGCACCCCTGACAGACCCCTTGTTTTATGTCAAACCAAGTTGTTGTTTCACCATTTATTCTTACTGCTGCTTGTTGGTCTAGATACAGCAGTGATGTTAATTGTATCACACGTGTTGAAAATCCCATTTTTTCCATTATTTTCCACATTTTCTGGTGTTGTACACAATTATATGCCTTTGAATATAAAAGATAAATATAGATTAACATTAAATTTTATGGTAAGATATAAATGTGTGAATATGAACTATCTTTGACAGCATAAGATTATACAAAAAAAGCTGTCTTATAACAAAATGTTGGCTTATTGATGAAGAACTACAATTGGGCACTATGTATTTGTAGACTTACCGACAAGGGCTATATTTTTATACTATATGGGCTTACTGACAACAACTACATTTTGACACTATATGGGCTTACTGACAAGAACTATATGGACTTTATGGACTTTGTTATAAGGACTACATTTTGACACCATGTGGGGTTTTTTTTACTACATTCTGACATTTTGTGAGTTTATTGATGAGAACTGTGTGTTTATTGACAAGGATTACATTTTGACACTCTGTAGGCTTAAGGGTAGGAACTGTCTCACGATAGAGTAGGGCACAATTCTGAGATTTATTTTGCTTTCATTTTCCCTTGTACTCATTATCTTATTATGAGATGTAATATTTCAAATTTTAACACACAATATAACAGAAACTAGTAATAGCTCTCCTGTTTAGTATAAGATTTAATTACCAGCAAATTCACAGTGGTTTGTAGCATCACAGAGGTCAAAGTTGACGTCCACACTTGCACCCAAAGAGTGGAGATGGAATTCAGCAAAAATACGATCTTTTGTCTTACGTTCTTCAAGTAGATCATTGAGTTCAGAGATGGTTTTGCCATGAAAGTTGAGGTTGTCATACTGATACTGTAAACTATATAAACAAACAAACACAACTATCAGTGGGTATGTTCATCTGCTTTCTTTCCTAAACAGAGGAAAAGTTTGTGCTTGCATGTAGACTGTTCTGCTTCAATGTTCTGTCTTAAGTTAGCAAAGAGATACGACTAGCACAGGTCATAAACACAGTACAAGATTTTCAATAGCTATAAACATTTGACTGGCACGCTGTTTTGAGCTTTTGTTGAAATGCCTTATATTTGGATTGGAGAAGATGTGGGGAGAATGTGCGGCATTTGTAAAGAAAGACAACTCTCTAATATTTTTTTTCTTCACACTGTAAATTCAAATATATGTGAGTACAATTTATCTGTAATTTCAAATATATGTGAGTACAATTTATCTGTAAATTCAAATATACGTGAGTACAATTTATCTGTAAATTCAAATATATGTGAGTACAATTTATCTGTAAATTCAAATATATGTGAGTACAATTTATCTGTAAATTCAAATATATGTGAGTACAATTTATCTGTAAATTCAAATATATGTGAGTACAATTTATCTGTAAATTCAAATATATGTGAGTGTGATTTCTGTGATTACTATCATCATCTTGTACTATATCACCCAGAAGTTGTTGACTGATTTAACTTGCTAACATAATAGTCTCTTCTTTTTTCTGGTGTCTAGGTTTTTTAATGGCACTCCAGTCAAATTTAATATGTGCTACAAGAATGGATGACAACTGTATCCCAAGCTAAAATTATAGATAAACTTCTGCAGGCAGGTTGCCATGATGTGACTGAAAGTGAGATACAAAGACTTTTGTAAGACATCCTTGGAGATTCTTTCTTCATCCTTGAAGACTATGAACTTTTGAAAGACCATGCTACGCAACGGAACAGAGATGCAATGTTAAGCTGAAAAACAAGGTCAACAATTAAAACAAGAAATACAAGCAGAAAGAGAGTATGGAAAGTAGATTAGACATTATTAGCAGGAATTAACACATACCATGTTTAACAGTCTGATAAATTTAAATTTGACTCTGGATATCACCAAGTCACTACCAAAAATAGCACTAAGATGGACACCACAGGGGAGCAGAAGTAAGGGTAGACCAAAAGAGACATGGAGAAGAACAACAGAAAGGATGTTGAGCAATAGAGGGCTCACCTGGGCAAGAGCAGAAAAAAAAGGCGAAAGACAGGCATTTGTGGAAAACCCTTGCGGAAGCCCCATGTGCCCTGGGCTCTTAAGGTTCAGAGAGAGAGAGATCACCAAGTCATACTTTCTCATGGTTTGGAAATGTGCATACAATCAAGCAAAACCTGACCTGTCATAATCGAAAGCATCACTAGCACGTGAATGGGATCGTGTATTTATATTTTCATTATCATCATCACTGAAAGGTCTCATTGGCTGATGCAGAAGCTGGATGTGACAGTTAGCACTGTTGTATGGCAGGCCTCTGAATTTCTGGAGTGCTTGCCAGATGGCGAACTGACGGTCCACATTGGAGTGGTGGAGTATGAAGAGTGGGTCATAGGCCGTGTACTCAAGCGTGGACATGCCATAGGGAGACTGACCACCTGTCCATGAGTGGATGGCATTGTGGGTAATCTCAAACTGAACCTGAAGAAAGTGAAACACACAAAAAATATTAAGCACAATGATCAGTCTCAGACTTCTGTACCATATTTTACTATTTGAGTCATCTACAAAACTGCTACTTAGTTTCTGTGGGCCATGAATACAGGAACTCAGCAACAAGTTCTTACACTGAGTAGCAGTCTTGCACTCACATCCTTCATGGTAAGTCTCAAGTCTCTACTTTCAAACCTTAAAGTACTTGCAAGCAGCTTCAGGTCAAGTATAGTCTTTGAGTCAAAATATGAGAGTGACCTCTGTCCAGTTACCAGATCAGCAGAACCAAAGGATTCATATGTTCATCTATCTAAACAAGGAGATGGGTCATCTCCACAAATCTGACTGTCAGTAGTTCTCTGTGAATTCCCCCCCAGTTTTCTATTTATGTTCACTTCCTCAAAGCTGACATATTGTAGCATACATGGGGTTGTAAATAGTGACAGTGAAGACAATATATACTTTATTTTTTACTTCATTAAGTTTCTAGCAGTAATTTATTCATTATACACAGTGCTTAAACATGTTAAGAAAACCATTTCAGTGTTCAATATATCAACAGTGTCAACTAGACTGAAGTCTTCAATATATCAACAGTGTCAACTAGACTGAAGTCTTCAATATATCAACAGTGTCAACTAGACTGAAGTCTTCAATATATCAACAGTGTCAACTAGACTGAAGTCTTCAATATATCAACAGTGTCAACTAGACTGAAGTCTTCAATATATCAACAGTGTCAACTAGACTGAAGTCTTCAATATATCAACAGTGTCAACTAGACTGAAGTCTTCTGAGTTTCTTTTTTTGCTGTTCCTTCTGTTTTTAAAGACAGAAGCATGGTTTATGCCTCTTCTTTACTTTGAAAGTTGTTACACAAGTCTCAACTTAAATTATCTCTCTGAACCTCAGACTATCTTTCTATTATCTCTCTGAACCTCAGACTATCTTTCTATTATCTCTCTGAACCTCAGACTATCTTTCTATTATCTCTCTGAACCTCAGACTATCTTTCTATTATCTCTCTGAACCTCAGACTATCTTTCTATTATCTCTCTGAACCTCAGACTATCTTTCTCCTTCTACCAGATTTATATGAAAATATGAGTATAGCAATACTTTATGGATGGATGCATCAGCAGCAGAGTATCTTGCTTACAACTGGTAGGCCTTCAAGAGACCTGTTAGGGAAGCAAAGTTCTGCAAAGGACATGCTAATGAATGAATGAGTGATGTGTCCAGGGTTAGCAATATATATTCTTCAGTTTTATGATGCAAATCTACTTTTGATTTTGTGCTATGCCATCTTTCTTGCCCTTGGCACCATTACTCTGTCCAAAGTCAACAGATTTCTACATAATATTTAGTTATCCATAAAACAAAACAACAGCTGACTATAGATTAAAATTAATTGTGTCTGACGGCACATGAAAGAATGACATTATTGAAGCATGTGTTGTCTTACTAATACTGCACTGTAGTAAAGCTCTTGGGTTGATTGACATCAAAATCTTAGATTGTCAGTCAAGTTCAAGTTGCTATTCTTCATCCTGAGTCAAGTCAGATTTGGTTGAGGCTTTAAAATGAGCTGAGTCACAAGTCTGAGTCTACTGACTCAAGTCTACACTTCTTTTGAATACATACCTCAAAGTCACAATAGTCTGTCTGCTCAAATGCAAGGAGAATTTGTCTGTAGAAGAAAGACTCTTCTCCAGATTCTGGGTCATTGAACAGTCTGTCTCTGGGTGCCCTGGTAGTGTTCTGCCCATTGTAGATCGTCCCGTGGTTGAAAGGGTTGTTCTCCTCTTCAGTCACCAAATCTGGAAGTTTTGTGAAGGTAGTGCTCCACTCCCAGTAAGGAATACCCACCCTAGCTCCCTACAGAAAAAGATGTAAAGTGTATTCTACTTACCAGAATAGAACAGAAAAAGATGTAAAGTGTATTCTACTTACCAGAATAGAACAGAAAAAGATGTAAAGTGTATTCTACTTACCAGAATAGAACAGAAAAAGATGTAAAGTGTATTCTACTTACCAGAATAGAACAGAAAAAAGATGTAAAGTGTATTCTACCTACCAGAATAGAACAGAAAAAGATGTAAAGTGTATTCTACCTACCAGAATAGAACAGAATAAAGATGCAAAGTGCATTCTACTTACCAGAATAGAACAGAGAAAAATGTAAAGTGTATTCTACCTACCAGAATAGAACAGAAAAAGATGTAAAGTGTACTATACCTACCAGAATAGAACAGAAAAAGATGTAAAGTGTATTCTACCTACCAGAATAGAACACCTACCAGAATAGAACAGAGAAAGATGTAAAGTGTATTCTACCTACCAGAATAGAACAGAAAAAGATGTAAAGTGTATTCTATCTACCAGAATAGAACAGAAAAAGATGTAAAGTGTATTCTACCTACCAGAATAGAACAGAAAAGAAAGAAGCATTTTTTTTCAGTGACATGAAGGAAATCATTAACAAATAAGAAAATTTCTTTGACAGCAAAAAAAAAAAAAAAGAATGCTGCAGTGCTACATAAAGCAAATGAATCTTTATCCTTGTGAGACTTGGCCAATAAATATGAAACAGAAACTGAAACCACCATAGATGTGGTTTTGGAGATGTTGTAGCATACCATATACCACTGACAGCCAAAAAAAAAAAAAGACAATAATTCTCAGCAAGGTTGCAAAACAACAGAAATACAACAAAAATGATTAGGATAGATTCAAGACATACACCCATATCAAAGACTGTATTCAGGAAACTGGTAACTTATATCCCTGTCAAAGTTATGATCATTTTCCTTCTGATATGTCTTGTACTTTAACGAACTCCCTGTAACTGTGAGCTGTTGTTCTTTGCAGCCAATACTGTAGAGATGTTGAGGCACACCATCGTATTGGTGTGGGTGTGGGTTATGATGGCTACTTTTTTCAGTCCCAGAGTACAGCTAAAAAGCAGGGGGTGTGCAATGGTTCTTTAGCAGACTCCACCACCATGGGGACTATGGCAATCCCTGCCCCATTAGCCAGGCTAGGCCTGTTACTGGGAATACCACGGAGAGGTGGGACAGGGTCTTGGTCAACTATGGGTCACTAACCCTGATGCTGGCATATCAGCTATGCCACATCTGTTTGTTTTCCCAGCTTTAAACTATCTAAGTTGAAAGAAGTAAATGATCGTCTTCATTATCAGTACTGATATACATCCAACTGTCCATGTCTAACATCACACTATAGGTTTCTTGCATATTCTGACCATACTTCCTTGACTCTATGCAGTGATATAATAATTTGACATATGAAAGCAAACTATTCAGAAAACAACAATTTTCTTGAGAAAATTCTCACAGATCTAAAAAAAAAATAACCATCATCATTCCAGAATACAACTAAAAACAGCACTAACAGAATTTAAACTAATGCCACAAAAATATAACCAGGATTAATCCTATCTGGGTGGAGGCAAAAGAGTACAAGAATAGCCCAGCAAGTAATGAACTGACTTTTCAAGTAAATGGTAGTGATTTAAAATCTTGTACAATACTCCATTCATCTCAAATGAAATAAGTGCCTGACACTTGTGTTAGGAAAGTTTCCCATGAAATGAACAGTCTGTCTTGTCTTGTCTCCTTCCTTTCAGTGTTGAGGAGGTAAATAGATGTTTTGATAGGGCTTGGTGATTTGCTTCACATAATGGGATATTTAATGCTTCTATAATGTGGCTTTTGTGTAACCTTACTATCAGTTGTGTCAAAGGTGTTTTGTAAAGTGGTTCTGAATAGAATTAAGGATGTAGTGGATACTGCAATGAGAGAAGAACAGGCAGAATTTCAAAAAGGGAGAAGCTGTCTCGACCAGATCTTTACTCTGAGAATAATACTAGAATAATATATTGAAAAGCAAAAACCATTAATCCTGAACTTTATAGACTTTAAAAAAGGCATTTGATACCATACACAGAAATTCATTGTGGAGAATTATAAGACTATATGGAATACCATCTAAAATTGTCAACATTATTAGAGATCTCTACAATGGACATGTTTGTGCAGTCAACACAGAAGAAGGAATGACCGAATGGTTTCAGATTGAAACAGGCATGAAACAAAGATTATATTATCTCTCTTGCTTTTTGGAATTGCCATAGACTTTATAATGAAAAGATGCTGCACAGGTAAAATGGGCATTGATTGGGTACATGGGACCCAAATAGAAGATTTTTATTTTGCAGATGACATAACTCTTATCAATGATAATGTGAAATTGATACAGGAAAAAACAGATTCCCTGTCTTCCTTGGCTAGCAAAATAGGTCTTGAAATTAACAAAGACAAAACAAAAATTATGAAATTTCTCATTAACCAAGAAGGAAAAATATACATAAAAGGAACAACTGTTGATGAAGTAAACCAATTTGCATATCTTGGCAGCTAGATAGGCCAGGATGGTGACACCAGGAAGGAAGTTAGAATTAGGATGGAAAAGCAGCATTAACCTTCAAAAATCTTGAGAACATATGGAATTCAAAAGTTATAACTACAAAAACCAAAATCAGATTATTCAAATAAAATGTAATATCCACCCTTATTTATGCATGCGAAAGCTGGAAATCAACTAAAGAAATAGACAAGAAATTACTCTTTTGAAAACAAATGCCTAAGGAAAATACTTGGTATAAAATGGAGTGATAAGACAGATAAGCAAACAACAACCTGTCTCATGGGATATCAGAAAAATAAAATGGACATATGTAGGCCATGTGATAAGAAGAAACAATCAGAGAATCCCAAAACAAGCTATCAAGTGGAGCACAACAGGCCGAAGAAAAAGAGGTCGACTACGTGAAACTCTAAAGAGGATGCTGTCAAGAGATGCCAGTTTAGTGGGCATAACATCTCTTGATGAAGTTGAAAAACTCGCCGAAAACATAAAAACTTGGCAAACAACCATGTGATATTTAATGGCATGGGAAGGATGTAAGATAATGTGGCAAACTACCAACCAAGTCCTATGTGATGTTTAACAGTATGAGAAAGATGTAAGATGTAATTTCCTCTCTCCATCTCTTGCATGGATGGCCTCTTCCTCTGGTACCTACATATCTTAGTGTAAATGCTTTCTGTGGTATACTGTCTGCTGGTAACCATGTAATAATCATTAGTAGTAACCATTTGACTTGCTGTTTCTGAATATAGTTAATACTGGTGTTACTTCAACCTTTGCCCTGATGGTGTTATTTTTTATTTGATCTCTTCTTGTCACATTTAGTATTCACCTTAGTGTCTATGTTTGACATTGATAGCATAGAATTTGGAGGAAAATTGTGTTATACAGTGCTCTTTTTGTTTCAGTTGTGATGTATTTGTTTTCATTTTGTCCAATGACCTGATTTGCTTTATTGCATCTGTTCTCAAAGTCAGCATCAACTGTCTCTGAGGATGATATTATGCTACCTTAGTATTTGAAATGTTTCACTTGTTTCAAGGGCTGCTTGTCTAGGAAGATCTTTATTTGGATTTCTTCTCTCATTATGGTTATGACTTCCATTTTTTCAGCACTGATCTTCATGTTGTGGCTTTTGCATGCCCTTGCTAAGTTAACCATGTTCTGCTGTAGGTCATTTTGTGGCTTTTACATGCCCTTGCTAAGTTAACCATGTTCTACTGTAGGTCATTTTGTGGCTTTTACATTCCCTTGCTAAGTTAACCATGTTCTGCTGTAGGTCATTTTGTGGCTTTTACATGCCCTTGCTAAGTTAACCATGTTCTGCTGTAGGTCTTTTTATGATATGAATTTAAGTGCTTGGTCATCCACAAAAAGGAGTTCATTTATGATCCAGCTGTTGAATATGTTGTCTGGAAGGTGTAGGTATGTTGTCTGGAAGGTGTTGGGTATGTAGTCTGGAAGTGTTGGGTATGTTGTCTGGAAGGTGTTGAGTATGTAGTCTGGAAGGTGTTGAGAATGTTGTCTGGAAGATGTTGAGAATGTTGTCTGGAAGATGTTGAGTATGTAGTCTGGAAGGTGTTGAGTATGTAGTCTGGAAGGTGTTGGGTATGTTGTCTGGAAGGTGTTGAGTATGTAGTCTGGAAGATGTTGAGTATGTAGTCTGGAAGGTGTTGGGTATGTTGTCTGGAAGGTGTTGGGTATGTAGTCTGGAAGGTGTTGAGAATGTTGTCTGGAAGGTGTTGGGTATGCTATCTAGAAGGTGCTGAGAATGTTGTCTGGAAGGTGTTGTAGGTTTATTCACATTGTTTCTGGAGTTGGGCTGTTGTGCAACAACTGACCCAGCAAGCCAGTGGTGGATCTCTAAACTGCTCACAGAAAACACAGGAAGAATAGGTGAACAGTCTGTGCATATATTAAAGCACTCTCAAGTATCTGTCAGTGTATGAGAAATCGTGGATATTCCTATGAAAAATCTATTCTATGTATTTTCTCTGCTGAAAAATGGAGGAAAAAGTCCTGGATTGCAGGTGGCAATATCTAACATTCACATGTTTTTATATCATGACATTTAAAAAATCTTGTTACAGCAGTCACATAAGAACATTCTCCCAGAGATTATTTCAACAGTAAAAATGTTTGTTTTATAAGTTAGGTGATGCTACATAAGAAATAAGGCAAATGAAAAACATAGAAAGTTCTTTATCTGAAAAGAGTGTAGAAAGTACACAAGAAACATATACAGTCCATACATGAATCCTGAGAGCGTCTTCCCACTGTTTGACATACAGTCTGTGCCACTGAGGGAAGTTATGCTCCCCATGGATACAGCAAGCAACAGGGTGATGGTCATGTTCACAACGAGGTGGGCTGCCATGGAAACTAGCAATTTTCTGTACAGAGGAAATAAGGGAAGCAGAAATGGTAATTTAAGAAACATGAATTGTGCAAACAAATGAAAACACGTTTTGTTAACAGTGTTAAATTCTACAAAATCTATATAAAGTTAGTCTGGCTTAGGGTAATAAGAATCACTGTTGGATTATAGCCATTAATGGAGGCAACAGCAGTACACGTATAAGTTGTGGGTTGGAGACCCACTGAAAGTACACTCCAGTTGGCCCAGCTGTAAAACTGGGCACCAAACACACCAAGTTAAGGAAAACTACAAGAACAGAAATCCCATTTTGTGGAATAAAGCACATTAGATCATACTGGACATATAACTGTCAGTGCATGGAGGAAAAGTAGGATATCACAAGCCATGGTCTCATGATTGTCTCCCATTATATACAATTTAACTGTATCACAACTGTTGTAGAACTGTCATGAATGTCTCCCATTATATAAAATTTACCTTTACCACAACTGTTGTAGAACTGTCATGAATGTCTCCCATTACAAACAATTTACTTTTACCACAACTGTTGTAGAACTGTCATGAATGTCTCCCATTATATACAATTTAGCTGTACCACAACTGTTATAGAACTGTCATGAATGTCTCCCATTATATAAACTTTAGCTGTACCACAACTGTTGTAGAACTGTCATGAATATCTCCCATTATATAAAATTTACTTTTACCACAACTGTTGTAGAACTGTCATGAATATCTCCCATTATATAAAATTTACTTTTACCACAACTGTTGTAGAACTGTCATGAATGTCTCCCATTATATACAATTTAGCTGTACCACAACTGTTATAGAACTGTCATGAATGTCTCCCATTATATAAACTTTAGCTGTACCACAACTGTTGTAGAACTGTCATGAATATCTCCCATTATATAAAATTTACTTTTACCACAACTGTCATAAATGTCTCCCATTATATAAAATTTAGCTGTACCACAATTGTTGTAGAGCTGTCATGAATATCCTCCATTATATAACATTTAGCTTTACCATCATTATATAAAATTTAGCTGTACCACAATTGTTGTACAACTATAAATCGTCTCATTTTATAAAAGTCTAAACTGGAAATTTTAAAAACCCAAGTTTGGCAATGATTTTAATAAATGTACAAATGCTTAAATTTGTCTGAATACTTTTTAGAGTTGTGATATAATGCTATCAATATGATGCTGATAATTTTGTCATAGATATAGAAGATGACAACAATGATATTTTTCAATCTAAAGACCAGGGATCACAATCTAACATTATTTTTCACTGTCTTACTCACATTTTCTTGTTCTTGAAATTTTCTGGACTTGTTTAAAAGAAACTTCTAAAATTAGAATTGAATATATTTACAACACATTTCTGAGAGATTTTTTTGACAGATGTATTACATTATCACACTTTGACAGATTACAGTATGTCAAAATACCTACAGAAAACAATTTTGTCATGCTGAGTCACAAATCTTACTTGGGACCCATAAAAGCCTGTATCAGCCTGGACCTGCCTCAGAGCCTCACGGAGATTAGCTACTTCAGAAGCTGACAAATGAGACACTTCTTTACGCTGAAGAACACTAGCATATGATACTTCAGATGTAGCCTTTCTACTCTCTTCTGCAGAAGAAATATGGAACATCTTTTAGTGTGCACAACATAACTCTAGAATCTATGCAGCAATAAGTGCTATGTCTATTATTTACTAAAACAGCAAGCACTGTACATGAAAATGAGTTACAATTTAACTTATTTTGCAAGGCTAAAAGTTGAAGATATTGTTCAGAAAAGTATTTAATGATGATATTTGAGAAATATTATCTTATGTTGCCTAACAGACACTGATACAAAATAAAAATGCAAAGATTAAAGTCCATCACTGAAGATGCTTAAAAAATTGAGATATACATAAAATTACACACCAAGACATGCTAACATTTTATTTTTTCTATTATTTCATTATATACTAAACTTTGAAAATTTATAGCAAGAAATTTAAAATTTGCAGAAATTGGTAAAGAAGTCTAAGAAGAAATAAATATTACAATTTAATAATTCATGTTTCCCATAATCTTTTAAAGTGAAAGTACTATTACATCTAACACTGGTGATACAGCATTGATCAATTCACATACATTCTGGTGATACAGCATTGATCAATTCACATACAAGACAAGAGAAACTCTGGCAGGTCACTGCACTAGTACACGGCGGCTGATGTAACCTTTCCAGCAGTGCAGCTACTGTTTGTCTGGCCAGGTACAGATATTTTTAACATAAGACAAACTATTTGAGAATAAAATCTTACGATGTGCAGGCTCATAAATGATGCTGGGGGGTGGCAGAGCACTCTTGACATTTATGGCATGATTTTCAACGTCATAGACCTGCACCTCTAGATGGACCTGCAGGCTAGCATTAAAAACATCCTCAGGTCTAAGGTCAAGCCTAGCCAAAACCTGGGTTATCTCTCTCTTGTACAAGCGGTCATAAGCCCATGGTTGTTCCGTAGGACCTCCGAGGAGACTGAATCGAAGGGCATAAATGCAACTGTCATGCCCCTTGAAAACAAAATAAAAGACAAGTTGTACTTTTTACATCTTATATATCCAGGGTTCTTAAAATGTTTTATGCCCTGGGCATCTTTGAGAGACCCCTTACTATATATTACTCTGTTATATACAAAAATAATATTTTTTCTTTACTAGCATTTTATATACATTAATAAGTTTTTTGTTTAAAAATTACATTTTATGACAATAACTCTGTTAATTCTATTTTGCATTCGAATATTTTAATATTTTGAAATAATCCAATAAAACATCTATCCAGTGATCGTTTTTATTATTTATAGTTTTCATGTATCAATGAGGAAAAATTAGAAGAAGTGGAGAGTTTTGAATATCTTGGATCAATACTAACTAATAATAGAGATACAATGAGGGAAATTAAAAGGAGGGCATCTATCGCTCTTCAGAAAGTAAAACAACAAAAGAATCTGTGGAGAGGAACAGACAGAATTACAAAAATTAGATTTTTAAGGGCATGCATCTTTCCCATCATAACATATGCCTGTGAGACCTGGACATTTAACAAAACAGCTGGGAAACACATAAATGCTTTTGAATGTAAATGCTACAGAAGAGTTGTTCAAATATCATGGACAAAATAAAGAACACATATATTCAATCTATAAGAACTTAATACTGAAGCAGGCTGGCTAGTAAAGAGGATTAAAGAGAGAAAACTTAAATATTTTGGACAAATTAAACATTATGATAATCTAGAGAAGACAGTTGGGAAAAAGAAAGAGAGGAAGACCAAAGAGAAGATGGCTGCAAGGCATCATTGCTGATCTGCAAATGGATGCATCAGAAACAGGGCATCTTGCTTACAACTGAGAGGCATACAGGTGAGCTGTTAGGGAGGCAAAGAAGGAACTGACATGGCAAATCCAAATGGAGAAAGATTAATTGAAATATGTCTAACAGAGGGCATGGTCATTGGAGGAACAATATTTCCACACAAAGAGATACATAAAACAATGTGGATATCTCCAGATGATAGAACTAGAAACCAGATAGATCATTTTTGTATTAGAAAGCAATACAGAACATCTCTCATAGATGTAAGGGCTTATAGGAGTGCAGATGTCAACAGTGATCACAATCTGTGCATAGGGAAAATAAAACTAAAATTGAAAAGTCAACACATGATATCAGCACATAGAAAGACAAACAGCCACAGTCTACAAGAAGAGAATACTAACATTAATTTCAATCAGGAACTTGCCATTCACTCCATAACACTCAGTGAAGTAGAGGAGATAGGTATAGATGAATTATGGAATTCTTACAGCACACCCATAATCACAGCAGCAAAAGCAAGTGCTGGACTGAAAAAAACAAATAGACAAGCATGGATATCAGAAAAGACATGGAAGTACTTACCTGAAAGACAAGCAGTCAAATTAGACATGTTGAATATAAAGACAGATCTTGGAAAAGATCTGGTGAAAGCAACATACAAAGAAATAGACAATAAAGTAAAAAGTTCAGCTAGAAGGGATAAAAGAGAATACATAGACAATATGGTGAAAGAGGCAGAGAAAACAGCAAAAACAGGAGACAGCATACAAAATAGGCTAACAGGTACTATTACATCTAAAGAAAGACCAATCCTTAGCAAAACTGGAACCCTATTAACATCAAGTAAAGACCAAAAACAAAGACAGGCTGAGCACTTTCAAGAAATACTCAGTTGACCACACCCAAAAGAATTGATAAACCTTGAAACCAACTTACCAACACCACAACTAAATGTCAACCTAGATGAAATTACATTGCATGAAATTGAAACTGCAGTGAATTTAATGACTAACAACAAAGCTGCAGGTGAAGATGAAATAACAGCCGAAATGTTAAAATCTATCAATAGTGACAACATGAGACAACTACAGAGGATGTTTAATAAGATTTGGAAAGAAGAAAAGGCCCCTTTTAAATGGAAAAAAGGAATCATTGTTTAAATACCAAAAAAAAAGGCAACCTTAGTGACTGTAACAATTGGAGAGGAGTAACCTTAATATCAGTTGTGTCAAAAGTATTTTGCAAGGTCATTTTGAATAGACTTAAAGATATAATGGAAACTGCAATGAGAGAAGAACAAGCAGGATTTCGAAAAGGGAGCTGTCTCAACCAGATCTTTACTCTTAGAATAATACTTGAAGAACATATTGAAAAGCAGAAACCATTAATCCTGAACTTCATAGACTTTAAAAGGCATTTGATAGCATACACAGAGATTCATTATGGAGAATTTTAAGTCTATATGGAATACCATCTAAAACTGTCAACATCATTAAGGACTTCTACAATGGATATGTTTGTGCAGTCAAAACAGAAGAAGGGATGAGCGAACGGTTCTAGATTGAAACAAGGATGTATACTGTCTCCTTTACTTTTTGGGATTACAATAGACTTCATAATGAAAAAATGCTGCACAGGTAACAAAGATATTGACTGGGTACATGTGAACCAACTAGAAGATCTTGATTTTGCTGATGAAATAACTCTTATCAGTAACATATTAAATTCCATGCAAGAAAAAACAGATAGCCTGTCTTCACTGGCGAGAAAAATAGGACTTGAAATTAGCAAGGACAAAACAAAAATAATATAACTTTCCATTAATCAAAATGGAAAAATACACATAGAAGGGGCAGATGTTGAAGAAGTCACTCAATTTGCATACCTTGGCAGCTACATAGACCAGGATAGTGACACCAGAGGGGAAGTTAGAATTAGAATTGCAAAAGCAGCATCGACCTTCAAGAATCTTGAGAACATATGGAATTCAAAAGTTGTAAGCACAAAAACCAAGTTAAGACTATTCAATTCAAATGTAATATCCACCCTCATTTATGCATGCGAAAGCTGGAAAACAACAAAAGAAATAGAAAAGAAATTAGACTCTTTTGAAAACAAATGCCTATATTGTTTTCTCCCTTTCACCGCCGCAAAATCCAAATGGTTCAATTTGTTTTCCTTTGTGGTCTCCCAGCCTCATCTTTAGGGCGCATTCTGTTGTATTGTGTAAAAGGAGGGATGCCACAAAGCTGTTTTTCATTTTCATTTTTCTTCTTTTATGTTGTATTGTTTTTGTATGTAATCCTTGAAAAAGGCTCACATCAAAATTTTGGATGTCGTATGTTTTTCATTTATACATTCTCATCTTACTTTCATACTTTCTGCTATTTGTGTTTTTTCTCACTTTTCCCACTCCCTCTACTGATTTTATATCTAGGCTGCTTTGGAGGTCACTGATGTCTGATGTGATATCTAGGCTGCTTTGGAGGTCACTGATGTCTGATGTGATATCTAGGCTGCTTTGGAGGTCACTGATGTCTGATGTGATATCTAGGCTGCTTTGGAGGTCACTGATGTCTGATGTGATATCTAGGCTGCTTTGGAGGTCACTGATGTCTGATGTGATATCTAGGCTGCTTTGGAGGTCACTGATGTCTGATGTGATATCTAGGCTACCTGTGAGGTTCCTGACATGTGATTTGATATCCAGGCCACTTTTGGTTTATTAGAAGAATGCTGCGAATCCCCTGGACAGCAAAAATAACTAATGAAGAATGTATGAGAAGAGCTGGAGAGACAAAAAACCTTGTCAAAAAGATAAGAGAGAGACAATGTACTTTCTTAGGACATGCAATGAGAAGAGGGGGCATTGAAAATATTATAATAACAGGAAAAATAGAAGGAAGAAGATCAAGAGGAAGACCAAGAGAAATGATACTGGACAGTCTGACGGGATGGTGTGAGAGGAGATCACCAATTGAGCTGATGGCCTGCATGAAGGATCGGGTACTTTGGAGAAGCATAATAGCCAACGCCAATCGGCACGGCACCTTATGATGATGATGAGGCCACTTTTGAAATCTTTGATGCAGAAGAAGAAGAAGTGAAGAAAAAATATTTCCTTACTTACATCAACTACTTTACAGACATTGATAGCCACAGTTCCTGATGTCTTGATTCCCTTCAACAAAAATCCAGCAAACACTCGGGAATGACTCTGTCTTTCCTGAATCAATTCCTCCAGTTGCTCCAGAGTGTAGCCACCAATGTCAAGGTTATCATAACCATAGCCCAGGTTTTCATGATCAAACAGAGTGCTTGGAACAGCATGATCCCTTGTGGATTGAAAATAAAACTGAACCTGTTAAATGCAGCTGAGTTATAAGTTCTAAAAACAGCTGAACATTTATCTTCTTTTATCTTTATTTAAGATTTTCATTAGTTTAACTTCAGTTTTCCTAGCTTTTCTGTTTCATTTGCTACAATCATACGAGGTAAGCACACATGCTAGCACTGCAGCAAACATGGATGCAGAAAACCACATAGAATTACTCTGAACAAATTAAATAGTTTTTTGTTTTTTTTTAAATCTAAAATACCAAACACAGAAAAGAAATAACTATTCTTCACCTGGTAAACTTGTTCAAATTGAACCCTTCAAAATTGAAAGGTTTCAATGGCTCATTCATAGAATTAACAGCACAGTCAGCTCTGTTGTAAGGGAGATGTCTTCTTCGTTGAAGTTCCTGCCATATCACCCAGATTTTGTCTATGAATGAGTGGTGGATGAAGAAGATTGGATCATAGGCAGAGTACTCCAGGGAAGAGAGGGAGTATGTCTGGTAGCCACCAATAAGATAGTGAATGGCATTGTGCATGATCTCAAACTGGACCTGGATCAGAAGAAATGAACAGGACATGACTGGGTAAATACTAATCAAAAGAAAATATTATTTCCAACAAAACATTTGGCTTTTATCTTAAAAATCTGGATTACCTTGTTTTAAATATTTTTATTTAAAAATTCATCTTCTTCTTCTTCTTCCTCTTCTTCTTCTTCTTCAGTCTCCCTGTAACTATGAGCTAGTGTTCTTTGCAGTCAATGCTGTGCAGATGTTGAAGGACAGCATCAGGTCAGCGTGAGAGTGGGCTGAATGCAGCTAAAAAGCGGGGGCATGCAATACTTCTTTAGTCAACTCCACAGCCATGGGGGACAATGGTGATCCCTGCCCCTTTACTGAGGGTACCAACAGAAAGGTGGGACAAGATCTTGCTCAGTTATGGTGATCCCTGTACTGAGGGTACCAACAGAAAGGTGGGACAAGATCTTGCTCAGTTATGGTGATCCCTGTACTGAGGGTACCAACAGAGAGGTGGGACAAGATCTTGCTCAGCTATGCTTCACCAACCAAAGGTTCACTAACTGATAAAATGGATAGCATCTTCACCTCCTTTTTTCATGTAATTAACTGCTAAAATTGAATGAGAAATGGTCCTTTTGTTTGTCAAAAGGAAATGAAGATAATGAACAACCCATTAGCCCCTGGGCATCATGGGCAGATGGTGAAAGGTGGCATAAGGGCACAGGTATCAGTCTCCTTACAGTGTTAGTTTAAAGGGCTGAAACTTTTGGCTGAAGAGGGCACACGTCTGATCTGAGTTACGCCCTTATTTTGTTAATTCTGACAGACTATTTCCTGCTTGCTAAAAAAAACCGAAGAAGATTAATCATTTTGCTTGCTTTACGTTATTTATCCATCCGTACCTTTTTTTTAACATCATATTATTAACAAAATGCAATTTCTATACATTTACAGGTGTGCAAACAAATATACAAAGTTCCTCTGCAGTAAGACTATGAAGACAACTTGATAGAAATAGTGGGAAAAGCTAGACTAAGAAACAGTGTGATATTTCAGCACCTGCCTTCATCAGACAAAACAAAAAAAAGCAATAAATAACTGGAAAGAAAGGTCCTGTAAGTAAAATGAGACAAATGTAAAATTCATCAAGTTATAAGTTATCCCTTACCTATAGATTCTACTGATCATGATTTTCTGCTTCAAGAGCTTAAAATTTTTCACATTTAGTTTATGTAATAATCTGTTCACTTTCTGTGCCCAGCCTGTGTTAAAAATACATGTCATATTGTTTCACTTGTATAAATTACGAGTGTCATACCAAAAGTCGTGAGTAAAAATTGTTTAAAAATCAGAATTTATAGACTGAGAAACTTTAAATGTATCACCTTAACTGTATCTTTTGCACTTCATGTAGAGGTGACATCACCATCATGTGTCACATGACCACGTGGAACAGAAACAAAATGGTGGGTGCTGAAGTTTCGTTTTGTCAACGTGCTGTTATTGAGTTCCTCATTAAAGAGGAAATCCCCGCTGCTGAAATTCAGCAAAGACTTCAGCTTGCTAATGGAGATGGGTGTATGGGTGCTAGCAGTGTTAGGTGAGTGAAACATTTCAAAGATGGAAACACGAGCATCCAAGATATGCCACGCAGCAGGTGCCCTCAAACTGCCTCCGCCGAATACAATGTGGAAAGGGTTGAAGACATCATTAAAGAAGACAGTCGTGTCACAGTATCTGAAATCGCTGTAAATCTTGGAATAAGGCACAGTGCAGTACAGAAAATTATTGAAACCCTAGGCTATAGAAAAGTTTGCTGCCGGGTCCCACATTTGTTGACTGAAGATCACAAAGCTGTGAGAAAAACCATCACTCAACTGAGGAAATTCAGAAAATAGGTTGGGAAATTCTTCCACACCCTGCCTATAGCCCCGACCTGGCAACCAGTGATTACCATCTTTTCAGTTTTGTGAAAGAAAAAATGCAAGGCCATCACTACGACACAGGAGAGAACGTCCAGAAAGCAGTGCATCTGTGCCTTCGGTCAGCTGGAACAGAATTCTACTGGGAGGTTATTTTCAAACTTGCAGAGCAATTGGAAAAATGTGTGCAGAGAAATGGAGATTATGTTGAAAAGTAAAGAAAAGGATGCAGTTTAAGGTGATATATTTATATTTTCTCTATCTATAAAGTCTGATTTTTAAAAAAAAATTTTCTCACAACTTTAGGTATGACCCTTGTATTTCAGATAATTGTTGTTTAAATTTAGTCTATGTAGTCTTACATATGTTTCATTACTAAGTAATAAGTCCAAAATCCTCTCATAATTAGATGACTGCTTATTCACTTGGTTCCAAGGGTCAATGTTCAGTCATTTGCTGATGACTGTTTCATCTCCAACATCTGTATGTTATTCAACATGTTTTTGAGATCAAACCAACACACCTTTTTCTCATAGTCTGTTGTGCAAAATCATTATTGATTACTAAACTGTATACGAAAAGAAGGAATCACAAAATGAAGTAGGCATATTACTAAACTGTATACAAAAAGAAGGAATCACAAAATAAAGCAGGCATATTGCTAAAGAAAACATCCCTAGACAAGTCACTTAGGATCTACATAAAAAGTTTCTGCTCATTTGCTAGAAAAAGTGAAAGATAAATGAGCAAATAATTAGTTTACCTCACAATCACAGCAATCAGTTTACTTCAAAACCAAAATAATCTGATTATCTCCAAACTACAATAATTCTTTACCTCAAAACCATAATAATCACTTTACTTCAAAATCACAATGATCCGCTTACCTCTTACTTTACTTTACTCTATCCTTCCTTTTGTACTGTGAAGTGTCGAGGAGAGATGCAGTTGGTATTATGAGCCAAATGGGTGGCCCCAGTGATGGTCATGACATAATTAGTGAGCGTTTCTCTGATACCATCTTTCCCTCTCTTTCTAGGTCTTCTTCTTGATCTGTGTCCTGTAGTTCTTTGGTTGAAGTCTCTCACGGCAGGCTGTGAATGTGTCATTCTCATTAAGTGGCCAAACCACTTGATTTTTTGCTTCTCTGTGTGTCGTAGACATGATGTAGTTCCTGCCATCTGTCTTATAGTGTCATTTCTTAGCTCGTCAGACCTGGTGACGTTTGCTGCTTTCCTAAGACATCTCATTTTACATGTGGTTATTTTATTCTGTTGTTTCTCAGTAAGTGCCTGTAGCCAGCATTGGTAGGAACATGCTATTAATTAGTTTTCTCTTAGTTTCAAATGAGATGTTACGGTATGTAAGCAGTGGAGACAGCTGGTATGTAACAATGGCTCTTTGTGTTCCAACATCAATTTCTTTATCAAGCTTCTCATCTTCTGTGAACATGCATCCAAAATACTTGAATTATTTGTTGCATTTTGCTGTCTTCAGTACACACATTCAATGGGCTTGGCATTCTAATAACTTTAAAGGTCTCCGTTTTGGCATATCATAATGTTTACAATTCTTCTGTTTACCTCAAAACTACAATAATCACTTTACCTCAAAATTACAATAGTCAGTCTGCTCCAAGGCTTCCAGCACAGAATTAAACAATAATGAATGTGAACCATCTGCATCAGTCTTGTACAGAACTGGAAGGACACCACGAATTGTGTATGCATCCTCAGATGGGATGTAGCCATGGGCGAATGGATTTTCAATAACCTGGATTATATTTAGACTTGAGAAATCAGTGAGTCCAACATTAATCTTAAAACACATTTAGTTCTGGTCAACGTTAAAACTTAAGTCAAGGATTATACAAAATAATTTTTTTTTTTAAATCAAGAAATTTATAATAAAAGACAAAATTGTTATCTTAAGTTTTATGAGACATCATCATGAAAAATTCCGTTTTTTTTTTTTGTTTTGTTTTTGTTTGTGTGTTTGTTTGTTTGTGTGACTAAACATAGCAGACACAGCTGAAACACTTAAAACAAAGATATAATAATTTAAGTGAAAAGAATGCTAGAAGCCAAAGTAAAAATACACTATATTACAAATTTCTATAAAGGAAGAAAAATCTGCACTAACACAACACTATAGTTCATATATACACTCGTATCAGTCATAGTCAGTGAATATATGACCATCCGAATACTGAGGTCAAGGAAACATGGCTTTCTAATACAACTTTGAGAATCTCTTATAATTAAAACATCTGACTTATAACACGAGGAGAATTTTTTTAAAATAAATTATTAGCATCAGATATAATTTATCTTTAGCATTATCTGGGAATGTAAAGGCTATGCACATTATGCAAACAGGCAAGACAAATATATAATACACGATGATCTGAAGCATCTGGCCACCATATACTTGAGAGAATTTTATGGTGCTGATTAGTTATATGATATCCTATTCTCTTTTCTTCAACTGACAAGTTTTATGCATAAATTAATCAATTGTACATCAAGCAGATATTCTTAGTTTCCAATGCAGTCCTCTCTAGCAGAGAGTGAGAGGTAACATTTATACAGCTCACTTGACTGGAAGGCTGACAACATAGTATCAAGCAATACTAATGTTAATCTGTCAATGTCAGACATGAACATTAACAGCTATAAGAAAAATCATCAGGATGGAAATGAGATGCTTCAAGAGAATATTAAATGTAACAAGAAGAGACTAAATTAAAAATGAAACCATTGAAGCAAGGGTTGGAATAACACCAATATTAAATCACATCCAGAAATAAGTCAATTGCTTTGGCCACATTACACAACTAATGCCAGACAGCATTATAACAATACTGTTATATTATAACAATACCGTTATATTATAACAATACTGCAGCAAACACTCATACCAAAAATGACAGAAAACTGAGAGATCCCCATGCTTGTCCATACCTCATCTCTCCAGGCGTCATAGTAGTCCACCTTTGTGAAAATGGCAGGCAGTTCTTTGATGGGCAATGTCCAGTCCCAGTAGGGTATGGCCGCAGAACTTCCGTGTCTTTGAAGCGCTTGTTCAACCTATTTAAATTTCATGAAGATTATTCTTTGTTGTTACATCAAGTAATGAAAACAGATGGAGGTGGATGGTTCAGTTTTACAAAAAAGATAGAGTGAGGAAAGTAGTGAGGAAGCAAGAAGAGTGCAGCCATATAACAATCCTATTTACTGCAGTTGTCATTTCTTTTATTGTTACACCTAGCCAACTTTTCTTAACAATCAACTATAAAACCTTAATAGTGCTATACACAGACAGGTACATGTTTAACAAATATGAAACAATGAGGCTTGGGTCTTGTGCACAATGCTTTATTTACTTTTTCTTTTCCTGAGGCTAATCATGCACACTGGACTGTCACTTAACTGTAAGAAAACATTTATGTTGGGTTTTTATATATTGGTATGGTTAAAGTGAGGATATCATAAAAATAGATATATATATATATATACATGTACATGAAATATATTACAAGTGAGGCAAAAACTGATAGATAAAAGCAGAACATACAACACATATAAATAATGATAGCACAAGACATGTACATTTTTCGCAAATGAAGCCACTTATTTATATTATGTTTTTTACTAACACCTAAATAATGTGATTTTATGATGACAAATTTATTTCACTGATAAAAATATATAAATTTTAACAATAATATAGCTCAAGTCATGAAGTTGTTTTGGTAATTTAAACCCTTTCCCTACCATGAACCCTTAGATGGCTCTTTAAAAAACTTAAAACCAACATAATTACTTTCATACGGTTATGTTCACTGATGGGAGTTTGTGATTTAAAATTACAATAAATGTTGAAAAAAATGACATCATATCATTTCCATATTTCTAGATAAAATAAAATAAGCCATAACAAAAACATTGATGTGACATGGGTGTTCTGCAATCTAAGTATTATTTTAGAATTTAGCATTCAACATCTTAACATAATATAATTACCTTAAAGATAAATAAATTGGTAATAACTGCATATATACAAAGTGTTCCATAAGTAACTGCACTAACCTAGTATCAATTCTAGTATTATAGTAGTATCTTAATGTCTATGGTATCTAGCCACATCTATCTGCCACAGTCATTAAGATATCACTACGATATTGGAATCATTACTGGGTTAGTGCACAGTTATTTTCCAAAAGCACTATAGATATATATATATAACAATGATAAACTCTCTTCTGGAAGTATACCAAGAAACCCAAACACAACATGGAAAGTCAGGAAAAAGATCTGGTGGTGAGTCCCCCAGGCCAGATAGATCTAACTTTAACACTGGGGAAGAGTGTGAGACAGAGGTCAGTACTAGTAATTGTGATGACGGACAAAATCCTGACAGTGTTACTAAGGAAAACCCCTGCATCAAACTAAAAGGAAAAATAAGTGTAGAAACATGGAATATAAGAAGTATGTATGAGGGAAAGTATCAGATAATAAGTGTCGAGATGAAAAGAATGGGGATACACATTTTGGGAATCTGCGAACATCAATGGAAAGGATCATGACACTTCAAGAGTGAGAATGACAATATCTTTATATACTCTGGTGGAGAATTAGGAGGAAAGAATGGAGTGGCTTTTTACTTGGACAAATCAACATCAAAAGCATTAATAGGTTACAATCCAGTAAGTGATAGAATCCTCACAATCAGACTTAAGGGCACTCCTAGAAATGTAACAATCATCCAGATACATGCACCTACATTAGCAGCAGAAGAAGAGAAAGCAGAAGACTTTTATAACACACTGCAAACGATGACAGACCAGTTACAGAAAAATGATATTGTATTAATAATGGGGGATTTTAATGCAAAGATTGGTACAGAAAGAGCAGAAAACGAAGGACATGTTATAGGGAAATTCAGCATAGGACATAGAAATGATGCAGGTGACAATCTAATGGTGTTTTGCATGGAAAATGAGCTAATGATTGCTAACAGACTTTTTAGACAACATCCAAGAAGACTTTACGCATGGACATCACTTGATGGGAAAACCAAGAATCAAATATATTACATTTTAGTGCAAAGAAGGTGGATATCAAGTATAACATCAGCAAAAACTTTACCAGGGTCTGATTGTGACATGGACCATGAGTTATTAATAGCAGACATGAAGATAAAGATAAAAAAGACAGTTACTGGATCAAGACCCTCTCTGCTTTGATCTTACAAAAATATCAGAACAATACGGTATAGAAGTGAAGAACCGTTTTGAAATCCTGATGGCTGTACAGGAGGAGATGACACCAGATGAACTGGCTATGCAGGCCAGAGATATCTTAATAACAACAGATAAAGATATGGTTCCAGTAAATAAAACACAAAAGAATGGATGGATTACAGCAGGCACACTAGAACTGACAAAACAACGTAGAGAAATGAAGACGCAATGGAAAGTGACAAAAAAACAAAGAGGAATATAAATCTTTAATGAAAGAAGTATGAAGAAACATAAGAAAAGACAAAAAAAAACAATACATACACAATTGTTGTGAAAGAATAGAAGGACATCAGAAGTGTGGAAGAGATACTGAAATGTTTAAAGAAATGAAGACATTGACGAGAAATGTCACACCTAAGCTAAATGTAATTTGTGATGAGATGGGGAATACCTTGACATAGACAAAGGAAATTCTAGAAAGATGGAAGGAATATTGCAGAGGAATGTATGAAACAACTGACTGTGAAAGCAGAAATCAACAGTGTGAATTATTATTGGAGGAGAAAGAACCTGAACCGACAATAGAAGAAGTTTTATGGGCAATAAAGAATCTGAAAAATGCTAAATCACCAGGATGTATTGAGATAACAGCTGAATTTATTAAAGCAGGAGGAAAGAAATGTGCAACAATCTATCATGCACTATGTAAAAAGATATGGCATTCAGGTATTTGGCCAAAAGAATGGAAATGAACTGCATTCATACCACTGCCAAAAAAGGGTAACCTGAAATTATGCACAAAACTACAGATCTGTTGCCCTGATTAATCATGCCAGGAAAATTCTGTCAAAATTCATAATGGGTAGAATTCATAAGAAAATAGAAAGAAGAAGAAGTCAATATGGTTCAAGCTGGTTTCAGGCAATGAAGAGGATCAAGAGATCATATATTCAATATAAGATTAATAATAGAGAAATGCAGAGAGTTTAATGTGAATCCATATTTATCCTTTATAGATTACTCAAAGGCATTTGATTGTGTACAACACCAGAAACTTTGGGAAATACTGGAAAAAATGAGATTTGCAACACATTTGATACAATTAACATCACTGCTGTATCTAGACCAACAAGCAGCAGTAAGAATAAATGGTGAAACAACAACCTGGTTTGACATAAAACAAGGGGTCCATCAGGGATGCATATTGTTGCCTTACTTATTTAACTTGTATACTGAAAATATAATGAGGAATGTTAGAGAAGATGTAGACAAAGAATACTACGTTGCCATAATAATTGGAGGTTATGAAATACCAGAGATTAGTTATGCTGATGGCACAGTATTACTGTCCACAACACAAAAAGGAATGGAAAAACTAATTATGTCAGTTCATAAGAACAGCGAAGAACAAAACCTCTATCTTAATGTGAAGAAAACTAAACTGATGACAACTGACAAAACAAACAAGGCAGCTGATATATGTATTAATGAGGAAAAACTGGAAGAAGTGGAGAGTTTTGAATATCTTGGATCACTGAATAATGGAGATACAATGAGGGAAATTAAAAGGAGGACATCTATTGCTCTTGGAAAGTAAAACAACTAAAGAATCTGTGGAGAGGAACAGACAGAACTACAAAAATAAGATTTTTAAGGGCATGCACCTTTCCCATCACAACATATGCCTGTGAGACCTGGACACTTAACAAAACAGTTGAGAAACACATAAATGCCTTTGAATGTAAATGCTACAGAAGAGTTCTTCAAACATCATGGACACAAACAAGAACAAATATATCCATATTATAGGAATTTAATATTGAAGATGGCTGGCTAGTAAAGAGGATTAAACAAAGAAAACTTAAATATTTTGGACACATTAAACATCATGATAATCTAGAGAAGACCATCTTGGAAGGGTACATAATGGGAAAAAGAAAGAGAAGAAGACAAAGGTGAAGATGGCAGCAAGACATCGTTGATGATCTGCAAATGGATGCAACAGAAGCAGGCCATCTTGCTCAAAATCAAGAGGCCTACAGGAGTGCTGTTAGGTAGGCAAAGTTCAGCAAGGAACATGCAAATGAATGAATGAAAAAAAAAAAATATATATATATATATATATGCAATTATTGAACAAAGATGCTGACGATGATTGGGACATGTCCTCCGAATGACTTACACCTCTCTTCCGAAAATAACACTAAGATGGACACCACAGGGGAACAGAAGTAAGGGTAGACCACAAGAGACATGGAGAAGAGCAACAGAGAGGATGTTGAGCAATAGAGGGCTCACCTGGGCAAGAGCAGAAAAAAAGCAAAGGACAGGCATTTGTGGAAAACCCTTGGGGAAGCCCCATGTGCCCTGGGCACTTAAGGTTCAGATATATATATATATATATAGGGGCAAGGGGCAAGGGGCAATGACCTGATACACAAGCTTCATTCTAATATGGGGAAAATAATATACTTTGTGCTATGGATTATTTTATTATTCTTTTCTTTTCTTTTGTATTATTAAGATTTTTGTCAATCACAACTCTGTTCTAAATGCAAAGTGATTAAGGGTTTTGGTCATTTGTTTGAAGATGATAATGTTATTGGTGTGGGCTTTGGTCATGTGTTTGAAGATGATGATGTTACTGGTAAGGGCTTTGTTTGAAGATGATGATGTTACTGGTGAGGGCTTTGTTTTAAGATGATGATGTTACTGGTGAGGGATTTGGTCCTTTGTTTGAAGATGATGATGATGTTACTGGTGAGGGATTTGATCCTTTGTTTGAAGATGATGATGTTACTGGTGAGGGATTTGGTCTTTTGAAGATGATGATGTTACTGGTGATGACAGTAATAGACTGTCATGGCTTTCTTGAGAAGATTAATCCAAAGTGTCACTGATTACTTACAGTGTCACACCTCTTAGTAAACTTTGTAAGAAAGTAAACTACTTAACATGACAAAAACTAAACATGTCAGCCATCATTTGTGTAAGGCAGATTTATTTCAGTACCTGCAAGGTGAACAATCTGTGCCAGTGGGGGAAAGTCGCCATGCCGTGATTGCAACAGGCAACTTTCGGGTTTTTCAGAGATGGACAACGGGCAGGAGCACCATGGAAGGATGCCAGATTGGCCCAGCCATCATTGCTTTCATCTTCCTGAAGGTTATGTAGAGCAGACTGGAGACTCTGAATATCTCTTTCATCCAGGCTATTGAGGTTACGTCTCACATGGCTGATTGGCACCTTCCTCAAGTGGTAATCATCTGTATTTGACATTCAGACTAGCAACTTATGTGGCAACTTTTATAGAATGACTTTTAAAATCTGTCATATTAAAGCTAATATAACAAGTTATTGGACTAGAAGCACAATTTATAATAAGAAGGCTTTTTCAGTAAACCAGTTCTAAGTGTCAAAGATATGATTTTAAACTTCAGAGTCAAAATGTAATGTTCCCTTTACAATATCAAGGACTTTAGTGATAAAACAGTTTAGTCTTTCTATTGCTGATCCAATTTTTTTCTTAGAGAAAAAAAATGGCTCATGTAAAAAAACACCACTAATTATAAGAAAAAAAAACTCATTCAGATTAGTTCATATATGAAATTTCCATTCATAAGTTTCACAATATCACTGAAAATGCAAGGAAAGTGAAAATAAAATGACGAGTAAATGAAACAAAATAATCAGATAAAGTTGTAAATGAAACATAATACTCAGATAAAGCTGTAAATGAAACAAAATAACCCGATAAAGATGTAAATGAAACATAATACTCAGATAAAGTTGTAAATCAAACAAAATAACCAGATAAAGTTGTATATCAAATGGATTTGACAGAAGGTCTTCATTTTCTAAATAAAAAGAAAGGAATACAGAAATTATGTAGTAAGGGAAAATCAGAAGAAAAAGGATGCATTTGACATATTGCACTCACGTCTGGCTGGCTCATATATTACACTAGGCTCATTGGAAAGACTCTCAGGTATTGTAACTACAGAACCATCAATGGCCTTGACATGCACTTTGAGGTTGTAGTTATCATCATAACGGACATTGTTTTCTTTCAGCTGAAGGGGAAATATACAACATATGACTATCTCACAACTCTTTTATACTGAAATAAATCAAGAAACTTGCTGGTGGTACAATCTCTCTGTTTCTTAATCACCTAATTTTAAATGAGTTAAATTTTATCCAAACATGAGGAAGTCCTATTAAAAATTCTGATATAGATGTAAGGCTTAAAAAATGTTGCTTGCAGAATTAAATGCAGATTACTCTATTTTCTTTAGTTTAATGAATAGACAGTTTTTATTTTACTAGATTTAACTCTTTCAACATTTTTGTTTTGTTGTAAGATAAAATTCTTCTGACTGGAGAATCTGAAACAACCTAACAAAACTACTGGTTGTTTTATTTTATATTCCTATAAAATAACTTGAAATAAACAGTGCCTAGCAAGAGTCAAAAATTGTCCACAGGATCAGTACGATAGATTTCTGAATGGACAAACTAGGTCAGCGGACAGTAATATCATTGTGCTGCTGAGTTCACTGGATGATGAGATCCCTGTAACTGCAAACTTTAACCTTTCACAGCTGACTCTGGTGAAGATCCTGCTACATGGGTTATGATTGTTTTTTTTTTATTCCCAAAGTTCTTTTATTCCCAAAGCTTCTTGGCAGACTCTGACATGACCTTGAAGGCCAAGCTGAAGTAATACAAAAATTTATTTCAGAAAAATCAGGAATAAAAAATTGCTGACTGTTGGACAGCTCTGCTTTATGTTGACTGATGAAATCTTTACTCATTACTGAGCTCCTACCTCAGATCTGTTCTAACTGCCCCAGACACACAACAAAAAGAAAACATGGCATAATTCAAAATAAAATTCATTATGGTATCTTTTGTACTATGAAATTATTCCAGGCATATCTAGGTCACATTATCTTGCAAATAAAATCAGAGAATGCAGAAGAACAATGTGGATTTGACCCACAGGGAAGGGAACAAGTAATGCACATTAAGAATGCTCACAAAAAGAGCCATAGAAGTTAAAACTGATCTATGTTTGTGTTTTACAGATTACTGCAAGGCCTTTGACAAAGTAAGGCACAACCTAGAAATGGAAATGTTAGAAAAATAAACACATATGGAAAGAACCTGAGAATTATTAAAAACATCTACTGGCAGCAATAAAGTGGAGCAAGAAATTGGCGAATACCTTGAAACTAAAACTGTGCCAAGGATTTGTGTTATCACCTGATTTATTTTCTCTATCTTATATCTTATATCCTTCCCGTGCCGTTAATCGTCACATAGGGCTCGCAAAGTAGTTCGCCAATTTTTCCTGTCTTCGGCGAGTCTTTCAACCTCATCAAAGGATTTTATGCCTGTTAATTTGGCCTCTCTTAATAATGTCCTCTTCAGAGTTTCACGCGGTCTGCCTCTTTTTCTTCGGCCTGTTGTGTTCCATTTGATAGCTTGTTTTGGGATTCTCTGATCATTTCTTCTCATCAAGTGACCAACATATGTCCATCTCCTTTTCCTGATCACCCATGAAACTGGTTGTTGTTCAGTCATCTGTCTTATCTCTGCATTGTTCTTGAATTCATTCCACTTGATGCCGAGTATTTTCCTTAGGCATTTGTTTTCAAAAGAGTCTAATTTCTTTTCTATTTCTTTAGTTGTTTTCCAGCTTTCGCATGCATAAATGAGGGTGGATATTACATTTTAATTGAATAGTCTTAACTTGGTTTTTGTGCTTATAACTTTTGAATTCCATATGTTCTCAAGATTCTTGAAGATTGATGCTGCTTTTGCAATTCTGATCCTAACTTCCTTTCTAGTGTCACCATCCTGGTCTATGTAGCTGCCAAGGTATGCAAATTGAGTGACTTCTTCAATATCTGTCCCTTTTATGTGTATTTTTCCAATTTGATTGATGGGAATTTTCATTATTTTTGTTTTGTCCTTGTTAATTTCAAGTCCTATTTTGCTAGCCAGTGAAGATGGGCTTTCTGTTTTTTCTTGCATGGAATTCACATTATTACTGATAAGAGTTATGTCATCAGCAAAATCAAGATCTTCTAGTTGGGTCCCATGTACCCAGTCAATACCTGTGTTACCTGTGCAGCATTTTTTCATTATGAAGTCTATTGTAATCCCAAAAAGTAAAGGAGACAGTATACATCCTTGTTTCACACCTGCTTCAATCTGGAACCATTCACTCATCCCTTCTTCTGTCTTGACTGCACAAACATATCCATTGTATAAGTCCTTAATGATGTTGACAATTTTAGATGGTATTCTATATAGACATAAAATTCTCCATAATGAATCTCTGTGTATGCTATCAAATGCCTTTTTAAAATCTATGAAGTTCAGTATTAATGGTTTCTGCTTTTCAATATGTTCTTCAAGTATTATTCTGAGAGTAAAGATCTGGTCGAGACAGCTTCTCCCTTTTCGAAATCCTGCTTGTTCTTCTCTCATTGCAGTATCCACTATATCTTTGAGTCTATTCAAAATGACCTTGCAAAATACTTTTGACACAACTGATATTAAGGTTACTCCTCTCCAGTTGTTACAGTCACTAAGGTTGCCCTTTTTTGGTATTTTAACAATGATTCCTTTTTTCCAGTTAGAAGGTACCTTTTCTTCTTTCCAAATCTTGTTAAACATTCTCTGTAGTTGTCTCATGTTGTCACTATTGATAGCTTTTAGCATCTCAGCTGTTATTTCATCTTCACCTGCAGCTTTGTTGTTAGCCATTAGATTCACTGCTATTTCAATTTCATGCAATTTAATTTCATCTAGGTTGACATTTAGTTGTGGGGCTGGTAAGTCAGTTTCAAGGTTTAACAATTCTTTTGGGTGTGGTCGATTGAGTATTTCTTGGAAGTGTTCAGCCCATCTTTGCTTTTGGTCTTTATTTGATGTTAATAGTGTTCCAGTTTTGCTAAGGATTGGTCTTTCTTTAGATGTAATAGTACCTGTTAGCCTCTTTTGTATGTTATATAAAGTTTTGCTGTCTCCTGTTTTTGCTGCTTTTTCTGCTTCTTTCGCCATATTGTCTATGTATTCTCTTTTATCCCTTCTAGCTGAACTTTTTACTTTATTGTCTATTTCTTTGTATTTTGCTTTTGCCAAATCTCTTTCATGATCTGCTTTTGCATTCAACATGTCTAATTTGACTGCTCGTCTTCCATGTTTTATCTGATATCCATGCTTTTCTATTTGGTTTTTCCAATCCAGCGCTTACTTTTGCTGCTGTGATTATGGTTGTGCTGTAAGAATTCCATAACTCATCTATACCTATTTCCTCAACCTCACTGGGTGTTTTGGAATGATTGGCAAGTTCCTGATTGAAATTAATGTTAGTATTTTCTTCTTGTAGGCTGTGGCTGTTTATCTTTCTGTGTACTGATTTCTTGTGTGGACTTTTCAGTTTTAGTTTTATTTTCCCTATGCACAGGTTGTGATCACTGTTGACATCTGCACCCCTATATGCCCTTACATCCATGAGAGATGCTCTGTATTGCTTTCTAATACAAAAATGGTCTATCTGGTTTCTAGTTCTATCATCTGGAGATATCCACGTTGTTTTATGTATCTCTTTGTGTGGGAATATTGTGCCTCCAATGACCATGCCCTCTGTTAGACATACTTCAATTAATCTTTCTCCGTTCTGATTAACCATGTCAATTCCTTCTTTCCCCATCACTTTTTCAACGTCGGTATTATCCTTCCCTACCTTAGCATTGAAGTCCCCCATAGCAATTAGGATGTCGTGTTTAGGGACTTTGTTGATGATTTGTTGTAGTTGGTGATAGAAGTCATCTTTCACATCATCATCTGCATCATTCGTGGGTGCATAACACTGTATTATTGTCATTCTTCCGTGCCGTAGGTTGTATCGTGCTCTTATTATACGACTGTTCACTGGTTCCCATTCTACAAGGCTCTTTGCAGCTACATTTGACATAATAATACCCACTCCGTCTCTCAATTTACTGTCATTTCTGCCTGAATGTATAATTAACTTACCGTTTTCCGCCGATCTTTTACCTGCTTCTGGCCATCGCATTTCGCTGATGCCCAGTATGTCTAGATGGTATCTCTCCATTTCTCTGATGACCTGAGTAGTTTTTGTTGGTGCTGCCATCGTTCTCACATTCCAGAATCCAACCCTTGTCACATGTTTGGGGCCGACGAATGAGCTCTTCGGAGTTGGCATCCCTGATGCTCGGTTGGTTTCTCTGCGAGTTTCCATAACGATATCTTTTTTTCCCATCTGGAGTTGCCTCTAGATAGGTCCCAGGATAAGGTTGTTAGCCTTATGCCCAACTCCCGGTACAGAGAAAATATTATGTGGCATATAGAAGGAATATCAGTGGAGGGATACAACTTAGACAACTAGAGATATGCAGATGATACAGTCTTAATAGCAAAGAGAGAAAAAAGACCTGCAAGAGTTGCTAGACACAGCAGTAAGAGAAACTTAAAACAAGGGCCTTGTCTTGAACAGGAAGAAAACAGAAGTTCTGGTCATCTCAAAGAAAAAAGTGATTCCTGAATGTAAAATAACAGTAAACAGCACAATGCTGAAACAGGTGGGCAAGTTTAGATATTTGGGGACACTACTGACCTCAGATAGAAGATGCCTAACTGAGATAAAGAGAAGTATAATGCAAGCCAAAATAATCTTGCAGAAAATGAAGAGCATTATGTGTAATAAGTCACTGTCATTAGGAGTAAGGAAAAGAGTACTCCAGTACTACACTGAGCCAATTTTATTTTACGCATGTGAGACATAGTCAATCATTAATGAAGTACAACACTGACTGGAAGCCACTGAAATGTGGTTCCTTAGAAGAATGCTACAAATACCATGGACAACAAAGAAAACAAACAAGGAGGTTCTGAGAGGGGCTGGAGAGACAAACAATAACAAAAGTCAGAAAAAAACAATCCAAATTCTTAGGACACAATCTACAGTGAGGCAAGCTAGAATACACTGCAACAACAGGAAAGATAGAAGACAAAAGAGATCAAGGCAGAGAGAGAAAATGCTAGACAGAACATCAAGGCAGAGAGAGAAAATGCTAGACAGAATATCTAGACGGCATGGGCAAAGAAATCAAGCACAGCTTATAATCAGCACTTGGAAAGCATTTTAGCTAACAGCAGTAGGCAAAGAAAGATAAAGATGATCTCTCTTCTTACTTGATCTGTGATCTCGTATTTGTAGAGTCTGTCAAATTCCCAACCCTTCTCAGCAGAGCCACCAAGAAGTGTGAAATAGCCACCAGGGAAACATCTGTCTTCAGTAGGACATATTTCAAATTCGATATTGGCAGACTGTCGAAGTCCTTTCAGAAGGAAACCTATAAAAGTACCAGAATTACATGTAATAGCTAACACAATCATTTACATCTTAAGAAACAAAATTAGAAAATAAGCTTTAAAAAAACCCTGAAAAAATAAACTTAGAAAATAAGCTCTGGAAATATAAGTGAAAGCAATATTATTTTAGGAATTTGTTCAATTCAGATCATTTCAGTTTTATCAGCATCTTCATATCTTGATAAACAATAGAAATCTTACCAGCAAATACTCGGTCATGCTCTTGTTTCTCCTTGATGTATGAATCTAGTGTGGGGATGCTCATTCCAGCAAACTCTAAGGCATCATAGTGATAATGAAAATGTTCCTCATAGGCGAATGTGTCTTCGGGGTGGGAATATCTCCTGGTCTCTTCATTAAGATTGTATGGTGGTCCAAAACTGAAAGGTTTCAATGGCTCCTGCAGACAGATTGAAAGATTTCAATGCTTTCTACACAAGAAATTGAAAGATTTCCATGCTTTTTATGTGATAGATTGAAAGACATCAGTACTTCCTGTAGATAGACTGAAAAATTTCAATGGTTCCTGTAGACAGATTGAAAAATTTCCACATTTCCTTTATTTTATAGGTAAACTGCTGCCTTCAGTTTTATTTTTTTACTTACTGAAATTTTTAAAAATTAGAATTCTTTCATAAACTTTCAACAGGAAAATTTAAAGTATATTTCATATGACAGTTTTCCTATCTGAAGATGAAAAATGGACGTCTGATGCAAACAGAAGCTGCAGTTCTTAAGTACAAATAATTTTCATATCATGAGCAGTGAAGCACAGTCAATAGTGAAGTGTATTTTTTTTTCTGAGGCTAACCACACACAAACTAGGCTCTGTCATTTATCTGTAGGAAAACATTTATGTTGGGTTTTTATCTATTCATATGGTTAAAGTGAGGATATGAATGCACAATACATAAAATATATCACAAAGCCTGAGGGTTGGAGATCCTCAACCTGTAGCAGTAAAAATAAATACTTGACACTCACATGTTGAGAATTTGTTTAATGACACTTGTTTTCTTCTTGGAAGAAAGGAAAGTTTACTATTGTTTCACTGCTCATAACCTGAGGCATTCTCTAGAAACCAGGGTTGTGAAGTTGGATTAGGAGCACTCTGGCTGGAGCTTGGAGTCCAAGCTTGGTGAACTATAGAAGCTAAAGATTTAACATTTGTCTAGATGCAGGGCTCTGAGTCTAATGTGGTGTTATTTATTTTCAATAAAAAAGAATGATACAAAATGTTTATGGCATGAGAAAACAGAAGCTGCAGAACTTCCAATCACTGGAAAACTCAAGGCAAAAAAAAAAAATGAAGGAAATCATGAGAAACATTCCTGAACAAAATGACAAAGTGAAAAAGCAAACCTAACTGATGACCAGTATAGAGTCACAAACAGTCACATAGAATGGTGAAGCATGCTCTATGCTCATCATCTTCATCATTACCATCACTATCAAAACAAGGAGGAACATTTAACATGTTTCAAGTCAGGTTAGTAATTATGACTGAGCACATTTCATTGAAAAAATTTGTGAAAAGTACAATTTTGCATCACACAAAATTGCACTACTACAGAACAAACACAAAAGCTATTTTTCTAAAGTTTCAGACATGAGATAAAAAAAAAATGTGTTTATATTTCTCAAGAATATTTAAAAACATTCTTTGTTTCATCACTGACACTAGTAGAGCTTTATCTTGTTTGTGACGTGTACATTCAATACCTGAAAACATTCATTTCTTAGGGCCATTCTTTTAGATGAAAACAAGCCGCAGATTCCATTTCATGAAGTTATTTGTTAATCTTTATTAATTTGTTCTTGAAACCATAATAAATTTTTTATCTGAAAGAATAGAAGAAGAAACAGAAGAAGAAGAAGAAAGGACAAAATCCTAACAACTATGTCCTGTGAGCATCTAGCAGCAGAGAAAAGTAAACCTTAAAACTAATGTACATGCAGAGAAAAAGTGAATACTGATATTATCTTATTAAATATTGGTAGAACTCCTGTCTTGAAAGTTCAACAATTTTGATGTTTCTGGCAATAAAATGGTTTTCTGTAACCTGATAAAATAAATAAATCTGGCAGCTTACCTTCAGCTTCTCTAGAGCACAGTTGACCACATTTGGATTGTGTCCCCTGTATTTCTGAAGAGCTTGCCAGACTGCCCACAGCCTGTCAGTATTTGAGTGATGGATAAAGAAGAAAGGATCATAGGAAGCATAGTGTAGATGAGCTAGAGAGTGTACTTTGGATCCTCCAACCCAAGAGTGAATGGCATTGTGAGTAACTTCTAACTGCACTGCAAAGTCACAGAAATCTTCTTGCTCCAGAGCATAAAGTGCCTGATTGTAGAGCCAAGTATCCCAGCCATGTGGACCAACTTTGAATAAATATTGGCTCTGAAATGTGAAATGTAAACAATGATAACATAAAAAAAGAATGCCAAAAATAAGCAATAGTAAAAATACAGAACATGTCAACTTCTGGCTAATCTATTCAAAGTGTACCAGGTTTAGCAAATCATGATGAGATAAGGTGCTGACCTGCAGTGAGTTACTGGTCCTGATGACAGGGTCATGAAACTGAAAAACTGGACATATAAAACTATACACATTACAGCAGATAAAACATTTACAAAAGAAAAAATATATTAAAAAAATTACTAAATGTAATATACCACACAAATAAAACATAGAGCAGAAAGTCCATATCTTGTTTGTAATTTTTTTTTTAAATTTCACATGCAGGAGGGAGCATTTACAAGGTTTATATGGCCAGATATTTTCATCATAATATTCTCTTACTTTTCATGTATAACATAAAACCTACCTGCACATCTCTCTCTGTATCTACATGTTCAAATTCAACTCTGCCTTTATAGAAAGGATTCTCCGTCAGTTCACCAGAGAAAGGATCAGTGTAGTTGACCAGTGTAAAAGTACGAGGTAAGTGGTCAGTAACTCTGGTCCAGTCCCAGTAAGGAACACCCACATGAGAGCCATGACGCCTAAGGGCATCCTCAAACTGTACAGTGTAGAGTCGATGCCATTGGAGGAAACCAGCTCCACCATGAATGCAGCAGGCATACCTGAAGACACATAAGAATAGTAATAACTGTTTATACCATATACTTAAATAATTATAACACTGACTTTTTAAAACTCATAACAGGCAGGAGTTCTTTTTTTTTTTTGGAGGGTGGGGGGAGAGACAAAGAGAGAGAGGGAGAGAGAGAGACAGAGAGAGAAAGAGGGAGTTAAGAAGTATGTTAGCTTGTTTATTTATTACTTTTATTTTCACAGTCCACGAGATATGGCACTATTTTTTTCTTTTATTATGAAGAAAAATTCTGGAACATTCTGTGCCTCATTCATTCATTCCTTTGCATGTCCCTTGCGGAACTTTGCCTCCCAAACAGCACTCCTGTAGGCCTCTCGGTTGTGAGCAAGATGGCCTGCTGCTGCTGCATCCATTTCCAGATCATCAACGATGTCTTGCAGCCATCTTCGTTTTGGTCTTCCTCTTTTTCTTTTTCCCATTATGTATCCTTCCAATACGGTCTTCTCTAAATTATCATGACGTTTAATGTGGCCAAAATATTTAAGTTTTCTCTCTTTAATCCTCTTTACTAGCCAGCCTTCTTCAATATTAAGCTCTTGTAGTATAGATATATTTGTTCTTTTTTGTGTCCACGATATTTGGAGAACTCTTCTATAGCATTTACATTCAAAGGCATTTATGTGCCTCTCAGCTGTTTTGTTAAGTGTCCAGGTCTCACAGGCATATGTTGCGATGGGAAAGATGCATGCCCTTAAAAATCTTATTTTTGTGGTTCTGTCTGCTCCTCTCCACAGATTCTTTATTTGTTTTACTTTCTGAAGAGCAATAGATGTCCTCCTTTTAATTTCCCGCATTGTATCTCCATTATTAGTTAGTAGTGATCCAAGATATTAAAAACTCTCCACTTCTTCCAGTTTTTCCTCACTGATACATATTTCAGTTGCCTTGTTTGTTTTGTCAGTTGTCATCACTTTAGTTTTCTTTGCATTAAGATAGAGGTCCTGCTCTTCGCTGTTCTTGCGGACTGACATAATTAGTTTTTCCATTCCTTCTTGTGTTGTGGACAGCAATACTGTGTCATCAGCATATCTAATCTCTGGTATTTCATAACCTCCAACTGTTATGGCATCGTAATATTCTTTGTCTACATCTTCTCTAACATTCCTCATTATATTTTCAGTATACAAGTTAAATAAGTAGGGTGACAATATGCACCCCTGACGGACCCCTTGTTTTATGTCAAACCAAGTTGTTGTTTCACCATTTATTCTTACTGCTGCTTGTTGGTCTAAATACAGCAGTGATGTTAATTGTATCAAATGTGTTGGAAATCCCATTTTTTTCCATTATTTCCCAAAGTTTCTGGTGTTGTACACAATCAAATGCCTTTGAGTAGTCTATAAAGGATAAATATAGATTCACATTTTTTCCATTATTCTGTGCCTAGTTAAGTGTAAAATGTTTCATGAACCTTCCTTGTCCTAGAAAATTTTTAAAAAACCAAAAAACTCATGAACATTTCCCGTGCCAAGAAGCATCACAAGTCAGTGTTTGTTTCTTTTTTAATGTCTTGTCTTGTCTTGTGTCTTGTCTCCTTCCTCATATACCTTTCGGTGTTGAGGGGAGAAATAGACATCTTGTTAGGGCTCGACGATTTTCTTCATATAATGGGATATTTAATGCTTCTATAATTTCCTCCATCTCCTGTGTGGGCGGCCTCTTCCTCTGTAACCTACAAATCTTTTTTAATGGTACTGCTTAAACTATTTTTTTTTAATAATACAATATTTATTCTGATCTGATAAATTTTAAAGTAATATTTATTATCTTTAGCTTCAATTTAACTCACTACATATCAAAACAATAGTGCAAAGGGCACCAAATTCTATAACGGTCATTCTTACATCTTATATCCTTCACATGCCGTTAAATGTCGCATAGGGCTTGGATATTAGTTCACCAAGTTTTCCTGTTTTCGGTGAGTTTTTCAACCTCATCAAGGCCTACTAATTTGGCCTATCTTAACAATGTCCTCTTTCACGTGCTTGACCTCTTTTTCTTTGGCCTATTGATTTCCACCTGATAGCTTGTTTTGGTATTCTTTGATTGTTTCTTCTCGTCACGTGACTGACATATGCCCATACTCCTTTTTCTGATCAACCATGAAACAGGTTGTTGTTCACTTATCTGCCTTATCTCTGTGTTGTTCTTGAATTCATTTCACTTTATACTGAGTATTTTCCTTAGACATTTGTTTTCAAAAGTCTAATTTGTTGTTTGTTTCTTTAGTTGTTTTCCAGCTTTCACATACATAAATTAGCATAGATATTATGTTTGAATTGAATAATCTTAACTTGGTTTTTGTGTTTATAACTTTTGAGTGCCAAATGTTCTCAAGATTCTTGAAGGTCAATGCTGCTTTTGAAATTCTAATTTCCTTTCTGGTGCCACTATCCTGGTCTATGTAGCTGCCGAGGTATACAGACTGGTGTACTTCTTCAACAGTTGTTCTTTCTATGTATATTTCTCCTTCTTGATTAATGGGAAGTTTCATTATTTTTATTTTTTCCTTGTTGATTTCAAGTCCTATTTTGCTAACTAGTGAAGCCACAGTCATTATGCATAAAAAATCATGTAAGTTATGATATAAATTACAACACCTAAACCTTATAAACATCACAGCTGTATTTTTAATGTACACACAAAACAAACATTTGTACTGATTTTCTATTAGCAAGCATCGATTTTTAAAATGTGTTTATTGTTATCAAAGGGATGAAAACAATGTCAGTTTGTTTATTAGTAACTGAATAGACAATCATAGGGGATTTGTCAGCTGACAGTCACGCTGACCATCTAACAATAGACAGTCACGCTGGCCTGTAACAGTGGACAGTAATGCTGACCATCTAACAGTAGACAATCATGCTGGCCTTGTAACAGTGGACAGTAATGCTGAACATCTAACAGTAGACAATCATGCTGGCCTTGTAACAGTGGACAGTAATGCTGAACATCTAATAGTAGACAGTCATGCTGGCCATCTAACAGTAGACAGTCGCGCTGGCCATGTAACAGTGGACAGTCGCGCTGGCCATGTAACAGTGGACAGTCGCGCTGGCCATGTAACAGTGGACAGTCGCGCTGGCCGTGTAACAGTGGACAGTCTCGCTGGCCATGTAACAGTGGACAGTCTCGCTGGCCATGTAACAGTGGACAGTCTCGCTGGCCATGTAACAGTGGACAGTCATGCTGGCCATGTAACAGTGGACAGTCTCGCTGGCCATGTAACAGTGGACAGTCATGCTGGCCATGTAACAGTGGACAGTCATGCTCATGAGATATCAAATGCTTACCTTTCACTGGCTTCAGGGCTTGGACAAAGTGGTGGTATAGCATGGAATGTTGCAATAGACTGGAAGCCATCAGCTGAGTTGTCTGCCTCCAGAGCTATCAATGCCTTGACCAGATGGTAGCCTTCCAGAGGACTCAGTGAGTCTAGATTCTTTCTCACTAAAACTGAACTGACTCTGCCCTGATCATCCTCCACTTGCTCTACACAAGTTTAAAATTGTTCCATGCTTCATTTTATTTCAAATGATCATCATCTTCCTGTGCACTCTTCCCAGTCAAGTTTGGCCGCAGTTTTCCCAGGTCAAGCTGAATCCAGTCCATCTTTTCATGTTTGTCCACTATTATATATCGTTATTGAACTCTTGCTCTTTTTTCCTTCTACTCCCCCCCTCCCCAACATGGTTTTCATTATTTTTAGAGGGGGGAAAGTAGAAGGAAAAAAGAGCAAGAGCTCAACAATGAAATAAACTAGTGGACAAACATGAAGAGATGGACTGGATTCAGCTTGACCTGGGTACACTTCGGCTAAACTTGACAGGGAAGAGGGCTCAGGAAGATGATGATTATTTGAAATAAAACTGTTTTAACAAAACAGATCAACAACTGTTAAATGTTAACAAAACAGATCAGCAACTGTTAAAATTTGTCATCTAATGGCAAGATTGTGAAGCAAGGGATTAACAGTACGTTGGTGGTTTCCGATTGCCTTGCACTCAGTTTGTTTGTGGCTTTATCTACTTCAACAGTCAGTAAAAAGATTACATAGAAAGAAGAAGAAACAGATTGTCATTTTGGTGAAAGATGCAACAAATACCCTGGACAGAAAGAAAAACAAACGCAGAAGTGCTCAAAGAAGTTTCAGAACAATGTAAATGAGTTGAAATAATAAGAAAAGAGACAACTACAAATTTCTTGGAATTGTCATGAGAAGATAGAAATTGGAGAACCTAGAAGTGACTGGAAAATTCAAGGGAAAAAGAAAGAGAGGAAGGCCAAGAGAAAAATATCTCAGTGGACTGACCAACTGGCATGGAAGAAAAAAAAAGCATATGAATTAATCGGAAACTCCAAGAACCACACAAGATGAAGAAGTGGGGTTGCCAACACTGCCTGGCATAAGACATACTAATAACAACAATAATGATGTGCTAAACAATGCATTAATCAGTATTTAACTGATGATACTGTCATGTAAGATACAGTGAAAGTGCATCTTTTCAACTTTTTATCAAACTTTCACAGTACACCTTTGGGGCATTTCAACTAGTTTACATATGCTGTAAATGATAATACAGATACTGAATAGATAATACTTACATTATTTCATTCTTATTTATGTTCTGAATGTGAAGCTGTCAGCCATGAAGTTATCTCACAAGTAGTAAGTTACACAATGGACTGAAATACTGTCATTTATTTATTAGTGAAAGGTTCCACCGCACGATAATTTATATAATTACAGTCACAGCTAAGTAACTATTACCTGTTCCATGCACGATTATAATACTTGGGTCGTGCAGGATGTGTGGGTCCAGGTGACTCCCATTTGCAGCTATCACATCAACCTCCAGCTGGAAGTTGGTGGAACTATCCAATCTAATGCCAAGTGCTCTGACAGTCTTTGTGATGTCAAGTCTGTACAGGCGGTCAAACTCATATGGCATCTCTGTCTCTCCTCCAAGAATTGAGAGCACACCAGCCTTTGGAGCAGATGTCAAATCAAACTCTCAGGAATTATAAGAAGATGTCAATGAACATGTATGAGTCTTCACAAGATAAACTACCAATTTATGAGTCTTTACAAGATATTAAACAAACTCATAAGTCATTTCAAGGTGGCCAACTAAATCATGATTCATAAAAGAAGATGCCACATTAAATTATACTGAAAAAATGTCAGACCTAATTTTTGAGTCATCATAAAATCTTGGTTCTCATATATTTCATTTTAAATGAAGGTTCAAACAGGAAGACAAGAATTGCAAGTATAAAGAATCTGGAATTTGGAGCACAAAAATGGCCTACTGTTACTGCAGCCAATTTTCCAGTCAGATGTTGGTGAGCCTAGCCACAAGAGTAGCTGTTCAGCAAGATGACACTCAAGAATTTCCATGAACAATCAACAACTACCTACTTTAGTACTTTCATCTAAAACAATAAAAAAAGACTATTCTCAAATAATTTTAATGCCAGAACATACCAAACAATCACTGACTTCTTCCTCTTCTTTGTACGCATTTTCTGCCTATATCTGGAGTCCTGTCTCTTGGATAAATTTAACTATTTTTTGTAGTTCATGCATAGAACTGTATAACTTATCTTCTTTGGTGGTTTCACTGGGCCAGTAATTGCATCTCAGCATCTCATAGTTGGTGCAATTTTGGAGGATATGTTCAACAGTTTGGGGCACCTTTGCACATGTACAAAGAGTAGTAGTACCAACTTTAAGCTTTGTATACATATGACTTTGGAGTCAGCTGTGTCCTGTTCAGAGACAGAAAATGGTGACTTGTTCCTTTCTGTTTAGCATGTGATAGCCATCATGTGGTGGTGCTTGTGGCTTCCTGTAGGTTTTTATCATGCTTTTCTTCTGATTATAGGTGATTGGTATGTCTGGTTGCTCCATTTCAGTGCCCTCTTTGGCCAGACGGTCAGTTTTCTCATTGCCTGGTATCCCACAGTGGGAGGGAATCCACTGCAAGGTGACTCTGTTTTGTGAGAGAGTTTTTGACAAGGCATCTTTAAGGTCAGGTAGTTTGCTGCATTGAGGATCTTCCAGTAGCAATCTTGCATCCATGAAAAATACTATAGGGCATGTATAAATTCTGGAATTTGATAGTTTTTCAACTGAGGCAATAATTGCCATAACTTCTGCATCATAGTTGTTGCAGCATTTTCCAGTAGGTATGGAAGTCTTGTCAGTGGTGTTGTTTGGATATTCAATATGTGCTCCTGCCCCTCCATTCTTTATGGCATTATGTGCAGATATGTATACAATTATATCCAGGTGTCACATAGATATTTATAATCTAGCACACTAAATGTGGCTGTTGATCTTACAGGATTGCTTTTCATCTCACCATTCTGCACACCTTTCACTTCAGTTTGAATAGTTCTTTGTGTACAATCTGCTTCTTTCCATGGTGTATTCTCTGGTACAGATGATAATGGACTGACTACAGTTGGAAGGTCAGGTATCAGCTTACACTTGGCCTGATGGATGAAGCTGCTTCTTTTAAGCTGCCTTCATGCCAGATTGCCGAATCTCTCCTTCAGGGAGTGGCTTAGAGAGCTGAGGAATTTCCTTCCCAAGATCATGACCTTTGTGTGTCTATGTTCTTTTAGCGCTTGAACACTATTTTCTGCATTTCTACTACTGGTGTGGACCTCATGGCACCTGTGATAATCCGTAATGACTGATTTTGTACCTTGTCTAGATTATGCAGCGTAGAGTTTGATGCTGTGCACCAAGATGTTGAGCCATATTCTAAATGTGGTTAAATACTTTGCTGATATACATTCTTGAGGATTCTTTCACTGGCTCTCCATGTGGTTCCACTCAATTTTATTAATATGGCTAGTTTTCTTCTGGCTTTTGCTTCTGCATTGCTAATGTATTGGTTCTAGGTCGGTTTTGAGTCAGTTTTTCATTCACGACCTCCAGATTTCTGCCTTGTTCCTCTTCTTTCTGTGAGTCAGTGTGCACTGTACACTGCTTCTCTGGATGGGTATCAATGTTGCGGTCTTGTGCAAACATGCGAGCAAAGTGATCTGCTACCTGCTTACCTGTAAGAGTTTTCCCATCCTCTATTAGTGTAATCTCTGTACTTCTTCCAATGCTCTCATCATTTAATTATTTGATTAGTTTCCACACTTTCCTTCCATCCTTTTCAAAGTTTAAAGACTCTGTTTTCTCTCTCCAACTTTCCTATCTGGCTTGCAGCTTGGCTCTCTGAAATTTGGCCTTAGCATGTTGGTAAGTATTGTGATTTTCTTGGCACTGTCTATTTTCTGCTTGCTTTTGAGCTGTTTCCATGTCATCATGCAATTTTCCCAGCTCACTATACCAGACAGTTTATAGTCCCTACAAGCTCCTCTGAGAATGGTTTCATGAGTGGCCTGAAGGATACAAGCATTGAATTCCTTCACTATGCTGTTAATATCCTTACCTTCTATGGACAGCTGTCCCAGCAGGATATTTGTAAGATGTGTGTACATTGTCCAGTTTGCTTTTTTATAGCTACTGGTGTTAATGAGTTCATTTTCTATTGTCAGGAAGACTGGTTGATGGTTCCTACCTCCAAGTTGTTTTCTAGCTTTGCGTGTAATGTTCCACTTCAGGTCTGGAAAGTGGAATCCCAGATCTGGTGTTGAGGTTGTATGCCAAGCCCTTGAGTAAAATGTTGGGGGATCCATTGGCTGGTTGATCAGGAGAAGTCCATTGTCATCCTGCCAGCTCTCAACTTCCTCTCCTCTCTTTTCTATGTGGTCATAGCCCCAGCTCTGGGAATGGCTGTTAAAATCACCACAGACCATCAGTCTCTCTTTATGTGGGATTGTTTCCAGAGCAAGTGGGTGGTCATTAGGACAGTAATAGTTAAGGAGGTGGAAGTCTGTATTACTGGATTTTAGATGGATCATCTGGTATTTGGCTCCTTCCATGTACACTCCCACCTGACATGCGCTGATGTTATTCTTAACAAGTGTGAGTACTCCTCCTTTTCTTCTGTCCTGTCGGTCTGATCTAAAACACTGGTAGCCTCTGAGTTTAAAAGTGGCATATTTGGTTAGGTGTGTCTCCTGTATGCAGCTTATTTTTACCTGCTTTGCAAAAAGTATGTTCTCTAGCTCCACCTTTTTGCTATAGCCATCTCTAACACTGCTGACACCCTCAGCATTCCACTGCAGTATTTTAAATTATTGCTTTTTGGCAGTTTTCCTCCATTGTTTTTTTTTTTGGCCAGTAGCTCTACTCTCATGTCTCTTGGCTCCACAAGATAAACTGAGAGGACCTCCAGTAGCATTAGGTGGACCTTTCGAAGCAGGAGGCCCTTCACTGCACCTGCCTGGTTAGTCTTCACAGGTGAGAACCATGTTTAAAAACTGCAGATAGAGACATTTCATTAGCAATAATGCATGATACCCTGATTTTTGGCATGCACCTTTTGGCTGGGTACCTCCAGTTTCGGCACCTTTCCTTACTAGGGCAGACTGTGGTCTTGCTCAGACTGCCATGAAGACAATGGTGTAGGCTGGCCTGGCCAAAACTTTGTTTTCCAGCCTCTGGTGGTTGTACTAAAGGCCCTTCTCCACTTATGCCCAGTGTGTAGCACCAGCTGGCTAGACGGCTTTGAGACAGTTCCACAGAGACACTTCAACTTTGGGATGAGGAATCTGATGAGTACTTCAATGATATCCATTCCTTGCCACCTTTAGTCTGCTAGCTCTGTTTTGTTTACCTCATTCTGACAGCCACTGTTGTAGAGACCCATAGACTTGTCACGTCCTGGATTCACTTGTTTCACATCATATTTTCCTCATCCCCGCAACTGATCTCCATGCACCCATCCATCCACCATCCTGACATTACACTTTATAAAAATAACAATTCCAATGAATGTTGATTGCTACAGGTCTCTGGGCAAACAGAATTAGGTCAGAGTTTTTAAACAATCAGATCTGATGTTCCCTGTCTCACAAAAACTATGATAAGATAAGTGTGTTCCTAACACAGTTGTCTCCCAACGGGAACAATCACTGGCAATAGGGAAATCATGTTTATATGAGTACTTTACCACTTGTTGGTTATGTTGGTGAGATTTAAATGTTGGCTATCTTGGTGAGATTTAAATGTTGGTTATGTTGGTGAGATTTAAATGTTGGCTATCTTGGTGAGATTTAAATGTCTATCTTGGCAAGATTCAAGTGTTTGTTATTTTGGTAAGATATAAGCACCTGTTATCTTAATGAAATTTCACTGTCTATCTTGGTGAGATTTAAATTGTCTGTAATCTTGGTGAGATTTAAATTGTCTGTAATCTTGGTGAGATTTAAATTGTCTGTTATCTTGGTGAGAGTTAAATGTCTGTTATTTTGGTGAGGGTTAAATGTCTGTTATCTTGGTGAGATTTAAATTGCTGAGAGTTAAATTTCTGTTATCTTAGTGAGATTTAAATGTCTGTAATCTTGGTGAGGGTTAAATGTCTGTTATTTTGGTGAGGGTTAAATGTCTGTTATCTTGGTGAGATTTAAATGTCTGTTATATTGGTGAGAGTTAAATATCTGTTACCTTGGTGAGAGTTAAATGTCTGTTATCTTGGTGAGAGTTAAATATATGTTATCTTGGTGAGAATTAAATGTCTGTTATCTTGGTGAGAGTTAAATGTCTGTTATCTTGGTGAGAGTTAAATATCTGTTATCTTGGTGAGAGTTAAATATCTGTTATCTTGGTTAGAGTTAAATATCTGTTATCTTGGTGAGAGTTAAATATCTGTTATCTTGGTGAGAGTTAAATATCTGTTATCTTGGTGAGAGTTAAATGTCTGTTATCTTGGTGAGAGTTAAATGTCTGTTATCTTGGTGAGAGCTAAATGTCTGTTATCTTGGTGAGAGTTAAATGTCTGTTTTCTTGGTGACAGTTAAATTGGTGAAAGTTAAATTCTGTTATCAAGGTGAGATTTAAATGTCTGTTAATCTTGGTGAGACTTAAATGTCAGTAATTCTAGTGAGAGAAACTCTGTTACTCTGTTTATACAAGGGAAAGAACTGTTAGAAATAAATATTCAGAAAACTGTTTCTTGTTACCTTGTGGTTGCAGTCCCTTCCTTCATTGTCGGTTGGTACACAAACATAAACCTCCACATCAGCTGACAGGCCAATGTTGTGAAGCAGGAAGCCAGCAAACACACGGTCACTCTGCTGACGCTGTTTCAACACTTTTTCCAGTTCAGGAACCGACATGTGGTTGAACTCCAGTGTATCGTACTCATAGTCGAAGTGGTTGCGGTAGTCAAAGGTGTCAGCAGGCCGACTGAAAGTTGTAAAATGAGCGTCAGCATGACTGATCCATGTGAAAATACAACTAATAAGACATAATTTAGATGTGGACTGAATATAGCTTATGAATAAAGAATCAGAGGTAACAAAATGTCAAACTGTGTATTATGTCATAAATTTTATAGCATAAATAAGTAAAACAGCCAGAGCTATATATCATAGATTCCACTGTATATTATGAACAAAGCTCATATAATGGACTGAGCTATATAACATGGAATAAACTTTATACAAATATGTATAAACTAGGAAAAAAGTAGGGGCAGCTTTATTACTTAACGATTACAAAGTTGTGACATTTCGGTTTAGAGAGAGGAGATAAAGTATAGATTCACATGAATGCTATATTAAAAAAATTATTAATGAATCAGCACATAGCTGTAACTGTAAGAAGATGTGGCTTTCCGATGCTGTGTCAGAAATGGGCATGGTAGGGCGTAGATATTATTTAAATGGAGACCTGTGATGCGTGGTCAGTGGGTCGTAACTGGGGGTGGTGGGTGGGGAAACCGTGGAGGGGAGAGAGAGTGGTACAATGTTAACCTAGCCAGGAGAAGATGAAATAGATGATTATAGATAGGGTAGAGGGGCAACATTTTCTCTGATCCACCCCTGTTGACATACAAACATGAGCCAAACCTTAAGGACATCCTCATCCACAGCTACTTGAAACAGAGCCTCACATATGTTGGTACCAGAAAATGTAACCTCCCCCACTGTGTTATCTGCCCTGTAGTCTTGGAAACGAAAATGATCACCTTTCCCAAAACTTTCCTCACTCTTCATGAGGGATTCACATGCGAGTCCCATAATGTGATACATGTCATTGTATGCGAAAGATGCTGGATATCATATACTGGTGAGATGGCCTCAGATTAGGGGACCGCATGCAAAAACATCTGTACGACATCACTCAGCATGCTTCAAAACCAGTCCCAAATCATTTCAATGGCCCCAAACACAGAGGCAAATCTGACTTTCTGGTAACAGTCATCAAACAATGTCACACAGATGACACAAGCCACCTGGTGCTTGAGAACTGCTGCATTCAGGATTATGGGACACTGGAATCACATGGGTTAAACTAGCTATTCAGCTACACCTAACATTCTCCTCTTCAACAATAATAATCCTTTTCCACTAAGCTCCACTCCCTTCTCACTTGTTAAACATAGTTCAGAACCTCCTCACAGCATAACATTACAACTCCTAATCATCTATTTCACCTTCTCCTGGCTAGGTTAACATTGTACCACTCTCTCTCCTCTCCACGATTTCCCCACCCACCACCCCCAGTTATGACTCACCGACCACACATCACAGGTCTCCATTTAAACAGTCTCTGCGCTCTACCATCCCATTTCTGACACACAACGTCGGACAAGCCACATCTTTGTAATCATTAATTAATAAAGCTGCTCCTACTTTTTGCCTAGTTTATACATTTTGGTATCACAGCTTTACTATAGTGCTTTGTGTATAGTTGTATACTTATGCACTAATTATTGTGTGAACTAAGCCATCATGAGTTCACCAATATATGATGAATTTTTTTGTCAGGTTTTATAGTTCCCATCTTCTCTTGATATACCAAAACAAAATCTGATTGTCTTCTTCTTTTGGTTTTAATTAGTTTGCAGCATTCAGCAATTTGATTCTTTTCTTTCTATTCATAGTATTCACTATGTTTGTATGTTACTTACTGCACATACAATAAAATTATTTCTTTTTTTTTTAAACCTGCACTCTGTTAGAGAAAAATTGTTTCATTTGCCTTCAAATGGTTACCTTTACTCACCTGTATCTTTACTTACCTGTACCTTTACTCACCTGTACCTTTACTCACCTGTACCTTTACTCACCCGTACCTTTACTCACCTGTACCTTTACTCACTTGTACCTGTACTCACCTGTACCTTTACTGACCTGTACCTTTACTCACCTATACCTCTTTGTCACAGTGTCATTATTGTCCTTATCACCAAAAGGTCTCAAAGGTTTTCTCATCAGGTTAATGGCGCAGTCAGCCTCATTATACGGCCGGCCTCGATATCGTTGTAGCTCTTGCCAAACTGCCCAGATTCTAATCAGAAATAAATACTGGCAATTCAGATTTAAATTAAATGTTAAATAAAGATATTACTCCAAGATTAATCATAATTTAAACTTGTAAATTGGCCTCATGATTTCTGAAGATCACAAAATTAATGAATAGAATACTGTTTATTGCAAATATTTCTGCCACAAAGAGATCTTAAAAATCTGTGTGATGGATTTTCAATCAATGCTATAATAGAGATGCATGCAGTAAAGACATCAGTGAACTGCATCTTCATGCTAAAGTTATGGGTTGGATACCCCATATCACTACTCAGCAGTCTACCCACTGTAAAAATCAGTACCTGACCACACACATTTCAGGCAAACAGTGCCTGAAAATGAATAAAATCTGCTGCAGGAAGAGGTACACATACAAAACTGCATGATGGGAAAATATAATGAAATGTGAAAGTCATTCTCTGAATAAGAGACTAAAAAATTTGATCCATGGCAGTTTAAATATTTTTTAAAAATCAATTATCTTTCCCTTCTCATATCATACAGTGATCTTTATCTCTCCACAACTTCTGGGGAAAACATCCTAGCATTTTAGTCTTTTAGAACAGTGATTTCAAACATTAACTTTCCATTTATGAGCAAAAAGAAATCTGTGTCTCCTGGTATTTACATTCCTTGTGGGTGAGAAGTGTTAGTGTCTTCACATTTCCAGGGCACTAAAGCATTTGAGGCAGGGATGCCACCACCTGTCTTTGCCACCTTTGTTTTCCTAGGGAAACACCTAAAGCATTTGAGGCAGGGATGCCAGCACCTGTCTTTGCTGTCTTTGTTTTCCTAGGGAAACACCTAAAGCATTTGAGGCAGGGATGCCAGCACCTGTCTTTGCTGTCTTTGTTTTCCTAGGGAAACACCTAAAGCATTTGAGGCAGGGATGCCAGCACCTGTCTTTGCTGTCTTTGTTTTCCTAGGGAAACACCTAAAGCATTTGAGGCAGGGATGCCAGAACCTGTCTTTGCTGCCTTTGTTTTCCTAGGGAAACACCTAAAGCATTTGAGGCAGGGATGCCAGAACCTGTCTTTGCTGCCTTTGTTTTCCTAGGAAAACACCTAGAAACATTTTTTAGATGCTGGGTTGACCTCAGTGCCAGTCAGTCTGAACAAATTTCATTTGAGTGAAAAATTAAACCAGGAACCTTCTTGTCAGCAGGTGAGTGTACTGACTGCTACATCACCACAGCAGTAATGAACTAAAACCATATCTAAAATAATTTCTGGAGAAAAACATTAATTTCATCTTGAAGTCTACACTTTCTTCTCTTCTCTTCACAGAAATGTGTGTCGTTCTTGTACAAACTGATGTTCAAACCTCTGCTATTTAGGGATGTACTTGACTGCTTTACTTTCTGCAATATTTTTACATATTCTTTTATTTCTCTGGCAGAACTGAGGGCGTGCTTATGACATTTGTTGCTGATAATGTTTGTTTTGATTTCATATCTGAGAAGTTGGCTAACAGACATTTATCTGTCTGTGTTGGTATGACATATGACATGTGTACAAGTATATATCAGCATGACATTTACCTGTCAGTGTTGGTATGATGCAGGAAGAATACAGGATCAAAGCCTGTATAATCCAAAGATGAGAGAGAATATTTGGCACGTCCACCCAGCCAGGAATGTAGAGCATTGTGTACAACTTCAAACTGGATCTCAAAGTCACAGAAATTATCCTGCTCTAGAGCAAACAAAACCTGCTCGTAGAAGTACTCATTGTTAAATAGTTGTGGCTGTGGGTCTCTGAAAGTAACAGAGGACATTTTAATTAGAATTTGGCTGTAGTGAAAGTAACAAGGGGACATTTTAATTAGAAGTTGGCTGTAATGAAAGTAGCAAGGGGACATTTTAATTAGAAGCTGGCTGTGAGTCTCTGAAAGTAACATTTCTGGCACATTCTTCTTGTGGGTCTCTGAAAGAAAATGGAAAATTTTAATTAAAATCTTGAAAACAGGTGGGTTTCTGTGTAAGAGTTACTGAGAATATAACACTAAAAATCAGAATATGAAATTTGTAGGCAATAACACTGTTTTTTACAGTTTTTTTTTTCAAACAGAAGTAATTAACAAAATTGCTCACTTTTGATATTAAAACCAGGACATCTATTGCTCTTCAAAAAACAAAACAACTAAAGAAGTTGTGGAGAGGAACAGACATAGCTACAAAAATAACAACAAGGGCACGCATCTTTCCCATCACATGTGCCTGTGAGACCTGGACACTTAACAAAACAGCTGAGAAACACATAAGTGCCTTTGAATGTAAATGCTACAGAAGAGTCCTTCAAATATTATGGACACAAAAAAGAAAAAAAATATGTCTATACTACAAGAACTTAATATTGAAGAAGGTTGGCTGGTAAGGAGGATTAAAGAGAGAGAACTTAAATATTTTGGACATGTTAAACATCATGACAATTTAGAGAAGACCGCCTTGGAAGGGTACATAATGGGAAAAAGAAAGAGAGGAAGACCAAGACGAAGATGACGGTAAGACATCGCTGATGATCTGCAAATGGACGCATCAGCAGCAAGGCATCTTGCTTACAACCGAAAGGCCTACAGGAGTGCTGTTAGGGAGGCAAAGTTCCACAAGGGACATGCAAATGACTGACTCTCTTTTATGTTCAGTATGAAGTAAAATATTATTTCCATGCAATCACTTTCATTTATAAAAAAAAAAGAGATATATAACTTAGCTTAATGTACATGTCTGTACCACAGTCTTGGAAGAGAATCAATGTGAGGGGCATTCAGAAAGTGATGCACCACATCATTTTTCTCAGGAACTGTTTATTAAAAAAGCATGAAATTTATACACAATGTACATGGATATGTCATGTAAACATTGGTATTATTCAACATAATTCCCATAAACTTGTACAGTTTTACGCCAGCGCGAAACAAGTGCATGTATTCCTAGCCCATACCAGATTTTCTCTTGATTATGTAGCCATTTCTTCACTGCGTGAATCACTCCTTCGTCATCTTCAAATCTTACCCCTCGAAGTGCATTTTTAAGTGGACCAAACTGATGGAAATCAGAGGGTGCCAAATTGGGACTATAGGTTGGATGGGGTAGTACAGTCCAACCCAATTTGGTGATTGCTTCCCGTGTTGCCAGACTTGTGTGAGGGCATGCATTGTCATGAAGGGGAAGCAAGTCTGCTGGATTCTTGTGTGGCTGAACTCTGCGAAAACGATGATTGAGTTTTTTCAATGTCTTAATGTTCATTCACTTCATTCATTCATTTGCATGTCCCTTGTGGAACTTTGCCTCCCAAACAGCACTCCTGTAGGCCTCTCGGTTGTGAGCAAGATGGCCTGCTGCTGATGCATCCATTTGCAGATCATCAATGATGTCTTGCAGCCATCTTTGCCTTGGTCTTCCTCTCTTTCTTTTTCCTATTATGTACCCCCTTCCAAGATGGTCTTCTCTAGATTATCATGACGTTTAATGTGTCCAAAATATTTAAGTTTTCTCTCTTTAATCCTCTTTACTAGCCAGCCTTCTTCAATATTAAGTTCTTGTCGTATAGATATATTTGTTCTTTTTTGTGTCCATGATATTTGAAGAACTCTTCTGTAGCATTTATAATGTCTTAATGTAAGCTTGCGAATTGATTATCTCTCCTCTTGGCATAACATCCACAAAAATCACACCTTCAATGTCCCAAAAGACAGTGATCATGACCTTTCCAGGTGAAGGAGTTGTCTTGAATTTCTATCTTCATGGTGATTGCGGATGATGCCACTCCATTGACTGTCTTTTTGTCTCAGGTTCAAAATGATGTGCCCAGATTTCGTCACCTGTTACGATCTTAGCCAAAAAGTTCTCTTCCTCAGCATTGAAACATTTTAACAATTCAGAAGAAATTGCTTTCCTTTCATCTTGAGCGAACCATAGAAAATCTGAGAGCTTTTATAACTGCATTTGGACTATCACTGCTGACAGCTTTAAGACAATTGTTGAGTAGTGATAAGCCTATCAGTAAGAATAATGCCCTCAGTGCATTTCAACATTTCTGCCTTTGTGGCAGTGGGACGACATCCACAGCATGGCCTATCATGCAACTCCTTATCTCCACTTATTGATTCTCTGAACCCAGCCACTGATTGTACTCCTATTGACTGCAAAACTTCCATACACATCACATAGATGCTTGTGAATGTTCACAACATTTTCCTTCTCTGCAACGAGAAATTCTATCACAATTCACTGCTTATACCGAAAGTTGCTAACACACTCCATTTCAATGGTTAGAGCAGCCATATTCTTTGGCCAGTTGTGGTGCAATTAGGCTCACACAACTGGCACATGCCATATTTAAAGTGTGCAAAATTTCATGCTTCTATCTTCATTATTAACTGAAAAAAAACCCGATGTGGTGCATTACTTTCTGAACGCCCTCGTAATAGTGTACTTTCATAAAACAGATGAAGTGGTTTTTTTTTTTTTGTTAAATGTGTCGTTAAAGTCATGTAATGTTTTCATTTGATAATGTGTCAGATATTAAATGTGTCAATACAATCATTTAACAATTGTATATAATAATCTGCTAAATAATAAATGTGTCAATACAATCATTTAATGATTTCACATGACAAAATGCCAGATATTAAATGTGCCAATACAATCATTTAAGGACTGCATATGATAGTATGCAAGATAGTTTTAGTTTTCTTTTTAATATTCTTGTTTTGTTTTTGTTTCACCTTCTTGTATTAACCTATGAAGTACTTGTCAAGTTCTTGTAAGAGTTAATCTATGAACCATTTGCCAAGTTCTTGTGGTAGTTAACCTATGAATCACTTATCAAGTCCTTGCAACAGCTGACTTGTGAACAATGAGCAAAGTTCAGGTAACATCTGATCAATAAACCACATGACACTTCCCAAAACCAATAACCTAAGAACCACATGCTAAGTTCTTGCAATGGTTCACTTATGAACCACATGCTAAATTCTGGTAACAGTTCACTTATGAACAACATGCTAAGTTCTGGTAACAGTTTACTTATGAACAACACGCCAAGTTCTTGTAAAAGTTCACCTATCCTATGTCTTATCTTGTTAGTCACGTTGAAAGAGCACAACTGTTAAATTTTAGGAAAGCATATTGTAGCAGCACAAGGTTCTGGTCAGCTGTCATAGGATGCCAGGATAAGGTTCTGGTCATCTGTCATAAGATGCCAGGATAAGTTTGCAGTCAGCTGTCATAGGGTGGCAGAATGAGGTCACAGTCAGCTCTCATATGGTTGCAGGATAAGATTTTGGTCAGCTGTCATAGGGTGGCAGGATATGGTTGCAGTCAGTTGTTATAGAGTGAAAGGATAAGATTGTAGTTAGCTGTCATATGATGGCAGGATAAGGTTGCAGTCAGCTGTCATATGATGGCAGGAAAAGGTTGCAGTCAGCTGTCATATGATGGCAGGAAAAGGTTGCAGTCAGCTGTCATATGATGGCAGGAAAAGGTTGCAGTCAGCTGTCATATGATGGCAGGATAAAGTTGCAGTCAGCTGTCATATGATAGCAGGATAAGGTTGCAGTCACTGTCATATGATAGCAGGAAAAGGTTGCAGTCAGCTGTCATATGATGGCAGGATAAGGTTGCAGTCAGCTGTCTCAGGGTAGCAGCACAAGGTTCTGGTCAGTTGTGACAGGATGGAAGGATAAGTTTCTGGTCAGCTGTCATAGGACGGCAGCACAAAGTTCTAATCAGATGTCACAGGATGCCAGGATAAAGTTCTGGTCATCTGTCTTAGGATGGCAGCACAAGGTTCTTTTCAGCTGTGATAGGGTGGCAGAATAAGGTTATGGTCAGCTGTCATAGTGTGCCAGCACAAGGTTTTGGTCAGCTGTCATAGAGTGGCAGAATAAGGTTGCAGTCAGCTGTCATAGGAAGGGAAGATAAAGTTGCAGTCAGCTGTCATAAGATGGCAGGATAAGATTGCAGTCAACTGTCATAGGGTGGCAGGATACATTTGCAGTCAGCTGAAATAGGGTAGCAGAATAAGTTTCTGGTCAACTGTCATAGGGTGACAGAATAAGATTTTGGTCAGCCATCACAAAGTGACAGGATAAGGTTCTGGTCAGCTGCCATAGTGTGGTATAAGGCTGCAGTCAGCTGTCATAGAATAGCAGGATAATGTTCTGGTCATCTGTCATGGGGTGGCAGGATAAGGTTGCAGTCAGCTGTCACAGGGTGGCAGGATAAGGTTCTGGTCAGCTGTCATAGGGTGGCAGAATAAGATTCTGGTCGGGTGTCATAGATTGGAAGGATAAGATTCTGGTCATCTATCATAGGGTGGCAGGATAAGGTTCTGTTCAGACATCACAGGGTGGCAGGATAAGGATCTGGTCAGCTGTCATAGGGTTGTAGGATAAGGTCCTGATCAGCTGTCATAGTTTGGTAGGATAAGGTTCTTGTCAGCTATTATAGGGTGGCAGGATAATGTTCTGGTCATTTATCATATGGTGGGAGGATAAGGTTCTGGTCAGCCATCATAGGATGGCAGGATAGGGTTCTGGTCAGCTGTCATAATGTGATAGAATAAGGTCTTTGTCAGCTGTCATAGGGTCATATGATAAGGTTCAGGCCAGCTGTGATAGGGTGGCAGGATAAGGTTCTGGTCAGCTGTCACAGGGTGGCAGAATAAGGTTGCAGTCAACTGTCATAGTGTGGCAGGTAAAGTTTGCAGTCAGCTTTGCATAGGGTGGCAGGAAAAGGTTGCAGTCAGCTGTCATAGGGTAGCAGAATAAGGTTACAGTCAGCTGTCATAGGGTGGTAGGATAAGGTTCTGGTCATCATAGTGTCGCAGGATACTTTGCAGTCGACAGTCATAGCATGGCAGGACAAGGTTCTAGTCAGCTGTCATAAGACAGCAGGATATGGTGCTGGTCAGCTGTCACAGGATGGTAGGATAAAGTTTTGGTCAGCTGTCATAGGGTGGCAGAATAAGGTTCAGGTCAGTTATCATAAAATGCTAGGATAAGGTTCTGATTAGCCGTCATAGGGTAGCATGATAAGGTTCAGTTCAGTTATCATAAAATGCTAGGATAAGGTTCTGATTAGCTGTCATAGGGTGGCAGGATAAGTTTCAGGTCAGTTATCATAAAATGCTAGTATAATGTTCTGGTCAGTTGTCACAGGGTAGCAGGTTAATATTCTGGTCATCTATCATAGGGTGGTAGGATAAGGTTGCAGTCAACTGTCATATGGTGGCAGCACAAGGTTCTGGTCATCTGTCAAAGGATTGTAGGATAAGGTTGCGATTGTAGGATAAGGTTGCGGTCAGCTGTAATAGAGTGGCAGGATAAGGTTCTGCCTGACAAGTTTTTAGAAAACTGTGACATCACACGGTTTTAGACATCTGTGACAGGATCAAATTTTAGAAAGCTGTGACAGGAAAAGGTTTTAGAAAGCTGTGACAGGATACAATTTTAGGAAACTGTGACAGGATACAATTTTAGAAAGCTGTGACAGGATAAAATTGTAGTAAGCTGTGACAGGATAAAATTTTACTAAGCTGTGACAGTACAAGGTTTTAGAAAGCTGTGACAGGATAAAATTTTAGTAAGCTGTGACAGGACAAGGTTTTAGAAAGCTGTGACAGGACAAGGTTTTAGAAAGCTGTGACAGGACAAGGTTATAGCAAGCTGTGACAGGATAAAATTTTAGAAAGCTGTGACAGGACAAGGTTTTAGAAAGCTGTGACAGGATAAAATTTTAGTAAGCTGTGACAGGACAAGGTTTTAGAAAGCTGTAACAGGACAAGGTTTTAGAAAGCTGTGACAGGACAAGGTTTTAGAAAGCTGTGACAGTACAAGGTTTTAGAAAGCTGTGACAGGACAAGGTTATAGCAAGCTGTGACAGGATAAAATTTTAGTAAGCTGTGACAGGACAAGGTTTTAGAAAGCTGTGACAGGACAAGGTTTTAGAAAGCTGTGACAAGATAAAATTTTAGTAAGCTGTGGCAGTACAAGGTTTTAGAAAGCTGTGACAGGACAAGGTTTTAGAAAGCTGTGACAGGACAAGGTTTTAGAAAGCTGTGATAGGACAAGGTTTTAGAAAGCTGTGACAGGACAAGGTTTTAGAAAGCTGTGACAGTACAAGGTTTTAGAAAGCTGTGATAGTACATGGTTTTAGAAAGCTGTGACAGGACAAGGTTTTAGAAAGCTGTGACAGGACAAGGTTTTAGAAACCTGTGACAAGATAAAATTTTAGTAAGCTGTGGCAGTACAAGGTTTTAGAAAGCTGTGACAGGACAAGGTTTTAGAAAGCTGTGACAGGACAAGGTTTTAGGAAGCTGTGATAGGACAAGGTTTTAGAAAGCTGTGACAGGACAAGGTTTTAGAAAGCTGTGACAGGACAAGGTTTTAGAAAGCTGTGACAGTACAAGGTTTTAGAAAGCTGTGATAGTACATGGTTTTAGAAAGCTGTGACAGGACAAGGTTTTAGAAAGCTGTGACAGGACAAGGTTTTAGAAAGCTGTGACAAGATAAAATTTTAGTAAGCTGTGGCAGTACAAGGTTTTAGAAAGCTGTGACAGGACAAGGTTTTAGAAAGCTGTGACAGGACAAGGTTTTAGAAAGCTGTGATAGGACAAGGTTTTAGAAAGCTGTGACAGGACAAGGTTTTAGAAAGCTGTGACAGTACAAGGTTTTAGAAAGCTGTGATAGTACATGGTTTTAGAAAGCTGTGACAGGACAAGGTTTTAGAAAGCTGTGACAGGACAAGGTTTTAGAAAGCTGTGACAAGATAAAATTTTAGTAAGCTGTGACAGGACAAGGTTTTAGAAAGCTGTAACAGGACAAGGTTTTAGAAAGCTGTGACAGGACAAGGTTTTAGAAAGCTGTGACAGGACAAGGTTTTAGAAAGCTGTGACAGGACAAGGTTATAGCAAGCTGTGACAGGATAAAATTTTAGTAAGCTGTGACAGGACAAGGTTTTAGAAAGCTGTGACAGGACAAGGTTTTAGAAAGCTGTGACAAGATAAAATTTTAGTAAGCTGTGGCAGTACAAGGTTTTAGAAAGCTGTGACAGGACAAGGTTTTAGAAAGCTGTGACAGGACAAGGTTTTAGAAAGCTGTGATAGGACAAGGTTTTAGAAAGCTGTGACAGGACAAGGTTTTAGAAAGCTGTGACAGTACAAGGTTTTAGAAAGCTGTGATAGTACATGGTTTTAGAAAGCTGTGACAGGACAAGGTTTTAGAAAGCTGTGACAGGACAAGGTTTTAGAAACCTGTGACAAGATAAAATTTTAGTAAGCTGTGGCAGTACAAGGTTTTAGAAAGCTGTGACAGGACAAGGTTTTAGAAAGCTGTGACAGGACAAGGTTTTAGGAAGCTGTGATAGGACAAGGTTTTAGAAAGCTGTGACAGGACAAGGTTTTAGAAAGCTGTGACAGGACAAGGTTTTAGAAAGCTGTGACAGTACAAGGTTTTAGAAAGCTGTGATAGTACATGGTTTTAGAAAGCTGTGACAGGACAAGGTTTTAGAAAGCTGTGACAGGACAAGGTTTTAGAAAGCTGTGACAAGATAAAATTTTAGTAAGCTGTGGCAGTACAAGGTTTTAGAAAGCTGTGACAGGACAAGGTTTTAGAAAGCTGTGACAGGACAAGGTTTTAGAAAGCTGTGATAGGACAAGGTTTTAGAAAGCTGTGACAGGACAAGGTTTTAGAAAGCTGTGACAGTACAAGGTTTTAGAAAGCTGTGATAGTACATGGTTTTAGAAAGCTGTGACAGGACAAGGTTTTAGAAAGCTGTGACAGGACAAGGTTTTAGAAAGCTGTGACAAGATAAAATTTTAGTAAGCTGTGACAGGACAAGGTTTTAGAAAGCTGTAACAGGACAAGGTTTTAGAAAGCTGTGACAGGACAAGGTTTTAGAAAGCTGTGACAGGACAAGGTTTTAGAAAGCTGTGACAAGATAAAATTTTAGTAAGCTGTGGCAGTACAAGGTTTTAGAAAGCTGTGACAGGACAAGGTTTTAGAAAGCTGTGACAGGACAAGGTTTTAGAAAGCTGTGATAGGACAAGGTTTTAGAAAGCTGTGACAGGACAAGGTTTTAGAAAGCTGTGACAGTACAAGGTTTTAGAAAGCTGTGATAGTACATGGTTTTAGAAAGCTGTGACAGGACAAGGTTTTAGAAAGCTGTGACAGGACAAGGTTTTAGAAAGCTGTGACATGACAAGGTTTTAGAAAGCTGTGACAAGTCAGGGTTTTAGAAAGCTGTGACAGGAAAAGGTTTTAGAAAGCTGTGACAGGACAAGGTTGTAGCAAGCTGTTACAGGACAGAATTTGGACAGCTGTGATAGGATAAGGTTTTTAACATCTGTAACAAGACAAAGTTTTCACCAGCTGTGATATGTTATCCCTTGTAACAGAATCATCACCACAGCACGGTCATCTACAAGCATTTATAAATATCTTATGGGTTGAAGCACTCTTATTATCCTAAGATAGGTGAGGTCCTTTAGATATCATGGACACAAAAAAGAACAAATATATCCAAACTACAAGAACTTAATATTGAAGAAACTTGGCTAGTAAAGAGGATTAAACAGAGAAAACTTAAATATTTTGGACACACTAAATGTCATGAGAATTTAGAGAAGACCATCTTGGAGGGGTACATAATTGGAAAAAGAAGACTAAGGCAAAGATGGCTGCAAGACATCATTGATAATCTACAAATGGATGCATTACCAGCAGAGCATCTTGCATACAACTGAGAAGCCTACAGGAGAGCTGTTAGGGAGACAAAGTTCTGTAAGGGACATGCAAATGACTGACTGAGGTGAGGTTCTTGGACATTCAGATGACATAACTCTCTGGAGATGCCCTGTTCCATCACTCACCTTGTGGTAACAGCATCCTCACCAGCAACTCTCCCACTAAAGAAAGGATTGGGATCAAATCTCTGTTGTCTGGAGTTGAAGTAGGTTGCTTTACTGATCAGATCGGGTAGCTTAGTGATGGGAGTGACCCAGTCCCAGTATGGGACAGCCACAGATGACCCATGTTCAAGTAGGGCATGTTCTACCTGAAGAAGATAAGTTCAGATATAAATATGACACATTCAGATGCAAACATGAATATTCTTGAATATGAGGTAAATAAAAAGATGAGCCTATAGAAATGAAAAGCAAACAATAACAATCCAATATTTCACCAAAATGCCTTTGTCACAAACAACTGAAATGACAAAACAACAGATAAATATATGCAAACAGTTCCGCAGCTATAGATCCTCCTATTTAGGTCAGACACAAAGTGGACATTTTTTTATCTTTTCATGAAACTAAACCAAACCGTCTATCCCTGCTTCACTAGCATGAGTTTTACTGTAGCTGTCATGACATTGCTGCAACATCTGAGGTATCTTTACTCATGGACACAGTTTTCTAATACAAGCCCCATAATACAACACCCATAATACAACACCAATAATTACTGTCATTTACTTGGAATTCATTGATATGTTTCACACTCTAATTTTTCACTGCCACAAAAGAGCTGGAAAACACTTGCCAAGATCTCCTTGTGGCACTAGATACAGAACCACAAAAGAACTGGAAAACACTTGCCAAGACCTCCTTGTGGCACTAGCCACAGAACCACAAAAGAACTGGAAAACACTTGCCAAGACCTCCTTGTGGCACTAGATACAGAACCACAAAAGAACTGGAAAACACTTGCCAAGATCTCCTTGTGGCACTAGCCACAGAACCACAAAAGAACTGGAAAACACTTGCCAAGACCTCCTTGTGGCACTAGATACAGAACCACAAAAGAACTGGAAAACACTTGCCAAGATCTCCTTGTGGCACTAGCCACAGAACTACAAAAGAGCTAGAAAACACTTGCCAAGATCTCCTTGTGGCACTAGCCACAGAACCACAAAAGAACTGGAAAACACTTGCCAAGATCTCCTTGTGGCACTAGATACAGAACCACAAAAGAACTGGAAAACACTTGCCAAGATCTCCTTGTGGAATTAGATACAGAACCACAAAAGAACTGGAAAACACTTGCCAAGATCTCCTTGTGGCACTAGATACAGAACCACAAAAGAACTGGAAAACACTTGCCAAGACCTCCTTGTGGCACTAGATACAGAACCACAAAAGAACTGAAAAACACTTGCCAAGACCTCTTTGATAATCTACAAATGGATGCATTACCAGCAGAGCATCTTGCATACAACTGAGAAGCCTACAGGAGAGCTGTTAGGGAGACAAAGTTCTGTAAGGGACATGCAAATGACTGACTGAGGTGAGGTTCTTGGACATTCAGATGACATAACTCTCTGGAGATGCCCTGTTCCATCACTCACCTTGTGGTAACAGCATCCTCACCAGCAACTCTCCCACTAAAGAAAGGATTGGGATCAAATCTCTGTTGTCTGGAGTTGAAGTAGGTTGCTTTACTGATCAGATCGGGTAGCTTAGTGATGGGAGTGACCCAGTCCCAGTATGGGACAGCCACAGATGACCCATGTTCAAGTAGGGCATGTTCTACCTGAAGAAGATAAGTTCAGATATAAATATGACACATTCAGATGCAAACATGAATATTCTTGAATATGAGGTAAATAAAAAGATGAGCCTATAGAAATGAAAAGCAAACAATAACAATCCAATATTTCACCAAAATGCCTTTGTCACAAACAACTGAAATGACAAAACAACAGATAAATATATGCAAACAGTTCCGCAGCTATAGATCCTCCTATTTAGGTCAGACACAAAGTGGACATTTTTTTATCTTTTCATGAAACTAAACCAAACCGTCTATCCCTGCTTCACTAGCATGAGTTTTACTGTAGCTGTCATGACATTGCTGCAACATCTGAGGTATCTTTACTCATGGACACAGTTTTCTAATACAAGCCCCATAATACAACACCCATAATACAACACCAATAATTACTGTCATTTACTTGGAATTCATTGATATGTTTCACACTCTAATTTTTCACTGCCACAAAAGAGCTGGAAAACACTTGCCAAGATCTCCTTGTGGCACTAGATACAGAACCACAAAAGAACTGGAAAACACTTGCCAAGACCTCCTTGTGGCACTAGATACAGAACCACAAAAGAACTGGAAAACACTTGCCAAGACCTCCTTGTGGCACTAGATACAGAACCACAAAAGAACTGGAAAACACTTGCCAAGATCTCCTTGTGGCACTAGATACAGAACCACAAAAGAACTGGGAAACACTTGACAAGACCTCTTTGTGGCACTAGATACAGAACCACAAAAGAACTGGAAAACACTTGCCAAGACCTCCTTGTGACACTAGCCACAGAACCACAAAAAATAAAAATGTATTTAAAAAAAACAACCCAAAATGTCAACAAAAAGCTTCTATGAAGGACAACAGAAAAGACAAAACATAAGAAAACACAGACAACAAATAACTTCAGTTCTGAATGTTGTTATACAAATCTGCCTGGTCAAACATGCATGACTGGATGAACACACATAAAAAAAAAAAAAGAAAAGTGAAGAAAATGGCACAAACAAAAGGTGTAGATGTGGCCATCATTACTTGCCTGCTGTAATAACTAAGCGGATCTCTGTCAGATAAGTTCTACTTTCATGTTTATTTTTTGTTTCATTATATTTTTTTTTGTCCTTGATAAAGGCATACTGTCAAATATACATTTTCTGTGGTTTGTTTTACAAACAAGAGGTGTTTCTACACCTCTGACTATATCTACTCAAATGAAACCAGGTGCACCACAGTCCTCAACTCATCTATCTTTATTATCCTAATATATGTTCTAAATCCTACAGCTGCTTTTTATTTCCACAACTGTGGTCCCTGGTATGTGTTCTCCCATTAGTCTGTAGTTATAATTGATTTTATGAAAGCATCTGTGTAAACCTACCATTTCTATATAAAATCTGAGTAAATCTCCCAGCTCTACGTAAAATTTCAATAAACCTATCTGTTTGTCTGTCTGCCTGTCTGTCTGTCTATCTATCTATCTGTCTGTCTGTTGCCCTGCTGACTGCAGATGTCTATCATGCTTTCCCACAATTCCCTGCTCCAAGTGCTTTTTATAAGCTGTGCTGGTGCTCTTTGTCCGTGCCATCTAGTTAGTCAATCCAGTATTTTCTCTCTCTGTCTGCCTTGGTCTCTTTTGCCTTCTATATCTCCTGTTGTCATAGTGTATTCTAGCTTGGCACCAAAAATTTGATTCATCCTACCTGCTATATGTAAAATTTGAGCAAACCTACCTGCTCCACAAAATGAATGAGTAAACTTACCTGCTCCACAAAATGATGAGTAAACCTACCTGCTCCACAAAATGATGAGTAAACCTACCTGCTCCACAAAATGAATGAGAAAACCTACCTGCTGTACAAAATGAATGAGTAAACTTATCTGCTCATCAAAATGAATGAGTAAACTTACCTGCTCCACATAAAGTCTATGCCAAGATGGGAAGGTTGGTTTGCCATGGACACAGCAAGCAACTCTACGACCCGCATGCTCACATAAGCCTGGCTTGCCATGGAATGAGGCAATTCTTTCATAAGTGTGATCTTCCTGTATGGCCAAGAAAGCTGCGCGAAGACTCTCTACTTCTCCTGGGCTGAGACTCTCCAAGTTACGTCGGATATGTGAAGCTGCTGACGCTGGTGGTCTGTACTCTTGCCCATAAATGTGACCTTGAGAAGTGTTTATCAAACATTAATCATTTTTTCTGTAAATATTTGTCACAGACAGCATAATAATGAAAGCGATGGTAATATATGCAGACAGATGGTATAATAATGAAAGCAAGGGTAATATATGGAGACACAGAGCATAATAATGAAAGCAAGGGTAATATATGGAGACAGAGTATAATAATGAAACCAAGTGTAATATATGGAGACAGATGGTATAATAATGAAAGCAAGGGTAATATATGGAGACACAGAGCATAATAATGAAAGCAAGGGTAATATATGGAGACACAGAGCATAATAATGAACAGTAAAAAGGTAAATGTAATGATAGTCTTGTCATGCCTTAGAGGCACATAGGGATATGGTGTTAGTGCCCATATTTTCCTTGACTTGTCAGCACACTAGAGGGTGATATGGTCAGTATAACATCTGGCTGCCTTTCCTTCCTCAACTCCAGAAGAAGCTGGGTGCCCATTTCTACAGCTGGGTGAATGGGGTGCCTCTGGCCAGATTCAAATCCCTGACCTTCACCATGAGAGATCAGTGCAATAACCAGTTCACCACTCAGACACCCATAATAATGAAAGCAAGGGTAACATGGAACTGCTTACAGCTACTTTATGTTGAGAACATGGAATCAACAATTTGGACTGTCCTATCTGAAACACTTAACAATTTAATTACAGCAAACATTTTCCATAGTTCAGATGAACAATCTGCTGATAAAAACTTCATAAGGCATAAATGGTACAAATTACTCACTTGTTCCAACTTCATAAGGCATAAATGGCACAAATCACTCACTTGTACCAACTTCATAATGCATAAATTTCACAAATCACTCAATTGTTCCAACTTCATTGGGCATAAATGGCACAAATCACTCACTTGTTCCAACTTCATTGGGCACAAATGGCACAAATCACTCACTTGTTTCAACTTCATAAGGCATAAATGGCACAAATCACTCACTTGTTCCAACTTCATGGATCACACTTGGTTCAGGGAATGGGTGACCAAGGTCTGTACCATCAAGGTCATGTACATCATATCTGATAGAATAGTGGTCATCATAACGAAGATGTAACTCTTTCAGCTGTCTTGTGATCTCATATTTGTATAGACGGTCGTAGCTCCATGACATCTCGTTCTCATCACCGAGAAGGTAGAACTCTCCAGCTAGGTAATCACAGGCATCAGCTGTTCTGGAAGTAAGAAGAATAAATAGGTTGCTTGTATAAATGAGTGTTCCATGAGAAATGATCTAACACCACATCCTGGCCTGTCACATGGTGCAAGTACCTTGTCATGGCGTGACAGCTTGCCTACCCTGACCATCCCCAGAACTATACCAGTGGGAGTTTTACTCCTGGCAGGTCCAACCAAGCTGGGAAAGTCTGCCTGGGTAGGGGTCAGACAAAATTTGCACCCTGGTCCTCCAGTTTGGGGGTTGGAGCATAGGTCAATGACCCAATCTCTGTAAAAATGATTAGTGTTACGGAACAGACAGAGAAGCCTCAAAATTGGACAGATAAAAATGGATTACAACTTTGGAGTTTTTACAAAATGTTAGAGAGAGTAATAGAGAACACACAGAAACATGATATACTGATAATACTAGGAGATTTCAATGCAAAGATAGGAAAGGAAGAATCACACAGATGCATCACGGGAAAAGAAAGTCTGCATGAAACATCTAATGATAATGGATGGAGACTAATGAATATGGCAGAAGCTTATGGAATGAGAATAAGTATGTACTTTTTCAAAATAAGAACATCCATTAACAAACATGGAAATCACCCAATAAACTAACATGCAACTAAACAGACCATGTTTTAACTGATACCAAGTACACAACAAACATACTTCAGATCAGAAGCTACAGAGGGGCTGAATGCAGCACCTAACATTATCTTGTTGAAGCTAAATTAAAATTCAGATTGAAGACAAATTTTTATAGTAAATGAAATAAAAGCTCAGTAATAAATATAATTGTAATGCTTTTTGCAACTGCCATAGATTTTATAACAAAAAGATGCTGTACAGGTAAAACTGGCATTGATTGGGTACATGGGACCCAACTAGAAGATCTTGATTTTGTAGATGACATAACTCTTATCAGTGACAATGTGAATTCTATGCAGGAAAAAATAGATTCCCTGTCTTCCTTGGCTAGCAAAATAGGTCTTAAAATTAACAAGACAAAACAAAAATAATGAAACTTCTCATTAATCAAAAAGGAAAAATATATGTAAAAGGAACAGTTGTTGATGAAGTAAACCAATTTGCATACCTTGGCAGCTACATAGACAAGGATGGTGACACCAGGAAGGAAGTTAGAATTAGAATTGCAAAAGCAGCATTGTCCTTAAAAAAATTTTGAGAACATATGGGATTCAAAGGTTATAAGCAAAAAATCCAAGTTAAGATTATTTATTCAAATGTGATATCCACCCTCAATTATGCATGTGAAAGCTGGAAATCAACTAAAGAAATAGACAAGAAATTAGACTTTTTTTAAAACAAATGCCTAAGGAAAATATTTGATATAAAGTGGAATGAATTTAAGAACAACACAGAGATAAGATATGAGCAAACAACAACCTGTCTCATGGGTGATCGGAAAAAGAAGATGGACATATGTAGGCCATTTGATGAGAAGAAACAATCAGAGAATACCAAAACAAGGTATCAAGTAGAGCATAACAGGCCGAAGAAAAAGAGGTCGAATACATGAAACTCTAAAGAGAACATTGTTAAGACTCACAGAGAACAGGAAAACTTGGCAAACAACTATGCGAGCCCTATGTGATGTTTAATGGCATGGGAAGAATGTAAGATGTAAGAATAAATAGAGATGGTTTGAAAAGAGAAGACACTAAAGAAAAATACAGAAAAGAGATAAACCATAAGATAAACACAAGATGGAATGAAGAAAATAAAAGCACTGATGATAGATGGGAAGATATAAAAATCATTATAAAGAACACAGCAGAAAAATGTCTTGGAGTCAAGACTATAAATAAAAAGAAAGAACTGGTTTGATGAAGTCTGCAGAGAGGCAGCCATAAAGAAAAAGAACAACAAGACAGATATGACTGAATGACATGAACAACATAACAAATGAGGAAAAGTACTGCACACAGTGTAAAGAAATGCAAACAGTTATTCACCAACAAAAACGACAATATATGATAGACACGGCAAGTGAGATGCAGATATGCCGTCAAAATAAGAAAAGCAAAGAATTCTATAAAGAACTGGAAACAGTAAAGCAAGAGTATAAACAACATCTGCAGGGCCTAAGGATGGTAATGGAAACATGATAAATAATGAAGAGAAAATCTGTATCAGATGGAAAGAATATTTTGAAAAACTACTAAACTGTGAAGAGCCTATAAGCACATTACCAAGCAAAGAAATACAGACTTGTGAACCTGAAATAGAGGAACCAGACTTAGAAGAAGTCATCTACTGTATCATGCTGCTACGAAACAACAAAGCAACATGTTCAGATGGAATTACTGCAGAAATGATTAAGGAAGGAGGTCTAAGTCTATGTGAACAGATATGTGCACTAATACAACAAATATGGAGAGACAAAAATTCCCTAGTGAATGGAGAGAATCATTACTGATCCCAGTATTCAAAAAAGGTGATAAAAGCAAGTGTGAAAACTACAGAGGAATTTCATTACTACAAACCAGCTACAAAATACTATCTATTATACTTTTAAACAGATTAAAACCATACAGCGAGAACATACTATCAAGCAGGTTGAAGGAAGAATAGATCAACCGTAGACCAAATATTTTATCTACATCAAAGAGCAGAAAAGTACTGGGAATATGGAAAAGAAGTACATAATATCTTCACTGACTTCAAGAAAGCTTATGACAGCACAGACAGGAGCAGCTTATGGAAAATTCTGAAAGAATTTGAGATACCTAATAAATTAATCAATCTGACCAGAATATGCATGGAGGATACACAAAAGTCAGTAATATATAAAGGAAAGAAATCAAAATCTTTCTGTACAAGAACTGACTTAAAACAAGGTGATACATTATCTCATTTACTACTCACCCTAGTACTAGAAAAGGTAATCAGAAGAGTGAAAGAAGAAAGCAGTACAGAAGAACAAGCTAAAATACTAGGATACACTGGTGACATTGACCTGGTGGGGGAAACTACGCAAGTCATCAATAATAAAGAGGTGTGGCACTAAAAATAGGCTTGACTATTAACCAAGATAAGCCAGAGCATATGAAGATATGAAGAGACCAGATGCAGAATGATCCAGATTATATAAATGTTGGAGATATGATCATTATGAAATCAGAAACATACAAATATCTAGACACAGCCTTCAACAGAAGCAGCATAGTAAGGAAATTAAAAGCAGTACAGATATACTTCATCTTGTAACACCTGTTAAAATCCAAAATCATGTCCCAAAACACCAAAATAACAATCTACAAAACTACAATAAGACCAACAGGCATGTATAGATCAGAAACATGGAGTACAACAAAGAAAAATGAAGAATAATTGCAGATCTTTGAGGACAAGACCCGATGGATCTTTGGGCTGATAAAGGATACCAACAGTGGAGAATGGAGAGCTAGAAATAAAACTGAAATGAACATCTTATTTAAATCCCATCAAATTATAAATGTCATGAAACTGAACAGATTATACTGGTTAGACCATGTAGAAAGAATGGAAGAGAATGAACAAATGAAAATTATGTAAGGACAAGAGATGAGTGAAACAAGGCCAAGGGGTAGGTGAAGACAAAGATGGAAAGACAACATAGAAGAGGATATAAAAGAAATCTTTGTGGACCTATCTGCAAGGGAAAAAGGAATGGAAAAACTAATTATGTCAGTCTGTAAGAACAGCAAAGAGCAAAACCTCTATCTTAATGTGAAGAAAACTAAGTTGATGATATCTGACAAAACAAACAAGGCAGCTGATATATATATATCAATGAGGAAAAACTGAAAGAAGTGGAGAGTTTTGAATATCTTGGATCACTGTTAACTAATAATGGAAATACAATGAGGAAAATTAAAAGGAGGACATCTATCGCTCTTCAGAAAGTAAAACAACTAAAGAATCTGTGGAGAGGAACAGACAGAAACACAAAAATAAGATTTTTATGGGCATGCATCTTTCCCATCGCAATATATGCCTGTGAGACATGGACATTTAAAAAAACAGCTGAGAAACACATAAATGCCTTTGAATGTAAATGCTACAGAAGAGTTCTTCAAATACCATGGACACAAAAAAGAACAAATATATCCATACTACAAGAACTTAATATTGAAGAAGACTGGCTAGTAAAGAGGATTAAAGAGAGAAAACTTAAATATTTTAGACACATTAAACGTCATGATAGTCTAGAGAAAACTGTCTTGGAAGGGTACATAATGGGAAAAAGAAAGAGAGGAAGTACAAGGCGAAGATGGCTGCAAGACATTGTTGAGCAGCAGGCCATCTTGCTCACAACCGAGAGGCCTACAGGAGTGGTATTAGGCAGGCAAAGTTCCGCAAAGGACATGCAAATGACTGAATGAGCTGCAAGGGAAGCTACTCATTAAAACCTTTATCAATTTTTAAAATCAGCTAAGATCTGAAGAAGATGTGCAGCTATTTTATAATGACATAGAGACACCCCCAAAACACACAAAGTCACATGAAGTTACCATAGTCATGGGAGATTTTAATGCCAAAATTGGTAAAGAAAGAACTTCAGACATCGTTGATGACTATGGAATGGAGGAGAGGAATGACAGAGGTAGTAAATTAATTGAATGGGCAAGAATACACAGCATGGTTGTAGGAAACACCTGGTTTAAACAACATCGCTGAAGACTAGCAACATGGTGCAGCCCAGACAAAAAGACTTTTAACCAGATAGACTACATATTAATCAACAAACAATTCCGCAATGCATTACTGACAACAAAAACCATGCCGGGAGCCGACTGCAATAGTGACCATGAACCACTGTGTGGAAAAATTAGATTAAAGCTAAAAAAGCATGCAGAAAAGTGAGAAACATCAAACTGAACACAGAACTCCTTAAAAATGACCAAGAACTGCGAGAACAATACAAAGTTATTATAACAAATAGATACAATGCAATAGCAAAAATAAATAGTATAGATGATCAATGGGCAATGTTAAGAGATTCTATCCACCAAACTGTTAAAGAGATAATACCACCAAAAAAAGAAGCCCCTAAAAATAAATGGATGTCAGGCAACATCTTAGGACTGATGGACAAGAGGAAGAGGAGTAAAAATAACGAAGAAAAATATAGCAAGATAAATAAAGATAAAAGACACAAATGCAGAGAAGCAAAGGAATTGTGGTTAAATGAACAGTGTAGACAGATAGAGGACTCTCATAATAAAGACAGCAAAAACATGCACAAACGAACTGGTGAACTCACAGGCAGGAAAACAAAATATACCACAGGATGCCTGAAATCAAAAGAAGGTAAAATGTTAATGGGAAAAGAAGACATTGTGGAGAGGTGGACAGAGTACATCAGTGAGTTGTATGGAGAAGAAAGACCAGAATTAACACCAGATATTGAAATATATGGACCACCAATACTTGAAGATGCCATCAAACACATGAAGAAAGGAAAAGCGACTGGGCCTTATAATATAACAGTAGAAGAAATAGAAGCCCTAGAGGAGACAGGAGTAAAAATAATAACCAAGTTACTGAATGACATTTTCAACAGTGAAACTGATTAAATCCACGTTTATAGCACTACCAAAGAAACCAGGTGCAAAGGAATGTGATGACCACCGGACTATCAGCCTCTCATGTCTCATAATGAAGCTACTTCTGAGAATCATTATGAGAAGAACAAGGAAAAAGATAAAAATAGAAATAGCAGATGAACAGTTTGGATTTGTTGAAGGAAAAGGAACACACAATGCCATTTATGCTTTATGAACACTAACATAAAGAGCTTTAGAAGTACAGAAAGATCTCTACTTATGCTTCATTGATTACACCAAGGCATTCGACAAGGTGAAACATAATGAAATTATTAAAATGCTTGAAGACATCAATATAGATGGCAAAGACCTGAGGATTGTAAAACATCTATACTGGCAGCAAGAAGCAGCAATTCAAGTTGAAAATAGAACTGGAAAATATCAACCTATAAAGCAAGGGGTGCGACAAGGATGTTTACTATCTCCAGACCTTTTTTCTCTGTACAGCGAGAATATTCTAAGAACAATCATCACAGAACCAGGCATAAAAATTGGAGGACACAATATTAACAACCTTTGGTATGCTGACGACAAAGTACTGATAACTGAGAACCAACAAGACCTGCAAAATCTCTTGGATAAAGTCGCCAAAGAAAGTGAACAGAAAGGCCTTACTTGGAACATCAGAAAGACAGACTATGGTTATATCTAAGAAACAGAATTCACCAACATGCAGTATAAAATTAAATGGAACTATTTTAAAGCAGGTGCAGAAATCCAAATACCTTGGAGCAGTAATAACTTCAGATGGGAAATGCAGAACAGAAATTAGGAGCAGAATAGGTCAAGCAAAGACTACATTTCAAAGAATGAGAAACATATTATCCAACACATTCTTATCAATGAATGTTAGAAAACGAGTCCTAAAATGCTATATTGAACCTATCTTGTTATATGGAAGTGAATCATGGACAATAGGCAGGTCTGCACAAAAATCACTGGAAGCAGCAGAAATGTGGTTTATTAGAAGAATGTTGCGAATCCCCTGGACAGCAAAAATAACTAATGAAGAATGTATGAGAAGAGCTGGAGAGACAAAAAAAACCTTGTCAAAAAAATAAGAGAGAGACAATGAAACCAAGCGGACATGCAATGAGAAGAGGGGGCATTGAAAATATAACAACAGGAAAAATATAAGGAAGAAGATCAAGAGGAAGACCAAGAGAAATGATATTGGACAGTTTGACGGGATGGTATGAAACGAGATCACCAACTGAGCTGATGGCCAGCATGAAGGATCATGTACTCTGGAGAAGCATAATAGCCAATGCCACTTGGCACGGCACCTGATGATGATGATGAATCTTTTTGCTTGGAAACCATTGTTCAGATGAAAATCACTCTGACTTACTATAGGGTGTTTTTAAAAGTTTCACTATACTTTCTATGAAAAAAAAAAATTGAAAAATGAAGTAAATGACATCATCACAAAATGTGCTCAAAAAAGTCATTTAATTAGTTTCAATAGTGACTGCAATGATACAAGCTGTTCTGGGTTAGCTAGAATGTACTACTGAAATATTCATTTTAACAGGTGTTGGAAATATCCACTACGGGCTTCAAGACATGACTGTGCACATCTCTTCATATTGTCAAATACCTTGTGCAACATTTCTGTTGTTATTTCTTGAATGGTAATTCTGATTGCTTCTTTCAGGTCCTCAGTTGTTTTTACATTATTTTTGTAAACATTTCCTTTCAAGAAACCCCACAAATAATAATCTAATGGATTTAGATCTGGAGAATGAGCAGGCCAAACATCACGAGATAAGAAATTTGCAAAAATATCTTTAAAAAAAAAACTGTGTGTTGTTCTAGCTGTGTGTGCAATTGCACCATCTTGCTGGAACCACACTTCTTCAATTTCACATTCATTCAGCTGTTCTAAAAAAGGTTCCAGAATGTCAGTACAGTACCGGTTGGCATTTACAGTGCTGTTGAAGAAAATTGGTCCAATTAAATGTTTTCTACTGACGGCACACTATATCCCAATTTTTGCATCGTGTAGTGGCACTTCATGAAATTTATTGGAATTAACACTGCTCCAAATATGATTATTTTGGCTATTAATGTATCCAGATAGATGAAACCATGCATAGTCAGAGAAGAATGTTAAATTGACTCATCTTCTTCAGCTAAAAATGTTTGAAATCACGTGGAGTTGTTGACTCTGGATTGACTTTCACACTCTTTTAGTTAAGACACAACAGAAATCTTGTATGGATGAAAATTTAAATGATGTTTAAGAATTCTGTGCTTGTGCTCAGTGATATGTTCACTTCCTGCGACTTTTTTCCTTAAGGACTTGCATGGACTTTTCAGGATTCTGTCTTGTATATCTAGACATTTTTCTTCAGACACAGCAGGCCTACCAGATGGCAGAGCATCTTCCACAGTTCCCACATCATGAAACTTATTCAATAAATTTCTAACCATAGTCTTCTTCTTCTTCTTCTTCTTCATTCGCTTCTACCACCAAAAACCGCACTGTGATCCTACTGAATTCACGGCTGTGGTCCTAATTAGGTCCCGTGGTCCCCTGTGTGGTTCCCGAAAAGACCACACGAGATCCACGAGAGGACCACAAGGGGTTCAGAGTATCACAGGGCTTTAGCCTGTATTCTTGGTGGGTCTCGGAAGCGGGATTGCGTGACACCGTGGTTTTCATGGTACCAGTTTAGTCTAGAGTTGGACTTTCTCACCGGAAAACCTCGACGTGTTTTGAGATACCCGTGTATCACCGCCGGGTGAGAGGTGGTTGCCCATCCAGTCCAGAGTTGGACTTTCTCACCGGAAAACCTCAGCGTGATTAGGATACACAAACATCCCCGCCGAGTGAGAGGTGGTTGCCTATCTAGACTTCCCAGGTCCAGTGTCTCCGACTTCAGCATTTTGCGGTCGTGGCCGCTACCCTTCCTAGTTGTGACCAGGATGGAGCTTTGTCCAGGAGGACGAATCCTCGCCACTAGTGACTTCTACCTCTGGGTTGAGCCGGTTTAGGCATTATCCCAGTATGGGCGTGTTTGGGACGAGACCGACCTCTAGAGCAGAGGTACTGTGACATGCATAGCCTTCAAGATTCACCCCTGGTATGAGCCGGTTTAGGCAAAATTCACCAGTATGGGTGTTTATCAGGCGTTACCGACCTCTAGAGTGGAGGTGGCATGACATGTCTAGCCATTAAGTTCCACCCCTGGTGTGTGCCGGTTTAGGCATATTTCACCAGTGTAGGTGTATTTCGGACGTGGCCGGCCTCTAGAGCAGAGGTGCCATGGTATAGCTCTCGTAGCGATACTACTGGACATACCAGTTAAACTTCACTTTCCACCACCTTTTCCCATCGGCGCAGCACAGCAACCTTTATTTCTTTTCCGTATTTATTCCTTGACCGGGAGGAGCGCGGCATTTCAAGAGTCTCGCCAGCAGTGTCTTAACCTCTGGGACAAGCCGGTTCATGCATTTCACCCGATATGACTGCACTCAGGACGTGGCCGACCTCCAGACCAGAGGTGCCGTGATTTGACTGTTTGCTTCGCTTTATCCTTTCTACCACCTTTTCCGCAGTGATGCTGCGCGGCAACCTCATTTGCAAATTTCTTCATTGGCAGGGAGGAGCACCGCTCCACGCACGGCAGCTGAAAATCTCGCCATCAGCGGCAGATGAGCTACCAAACGTGCCACTCATCTACCCTAAGTAACTGGTTTTCAGGCGCCAGATATTCGCCCTCGCCCCTTCTCCTGTCAGTTTAAACAGTTCTGCCACGGGAAGGCCAGGAGCTGGACTTGACTGCCAGAGGCTGTTTGAGGCGCGTTTGCAGTCCTTAGAACCTCTAACCATAGTGCGATGAGGAGGTTTTTTATCAGGAAATTTTGCTATAAATCTTTGAATAACCATCCATGTGTATCGACCACTATTTCAAAACACTCGTTCAACCAAAAAAATTCTTTCTTCCATTGATAACACCATTCTGTTTTGAGTGCAAGAAATTACTCCAGCAGATGGCAACCATTCACTGCATTTTTCTTCACGATTGACTGTGCATCACATTTTTTATGACGTCATTTTCTTAATTTTTACATAGAAAGTGTAGTGAGACTTTAAAAACACCCTGTATATGGGAAAACCTGGACACAGGATTATGCAAAGAATTGGACAAACAGCTGAGAGAGAAAAACCTTGAGAAAAAAACTAGAAGCATTTGGTAATATCATATATCTTAACTGCCACAAAGAGTTTGGAACCAAACAGGCAAAAAGAGAAAAAGTAACACCAAGAAAGTCCAGAAGACAGAGGAAAATAGAAGCAATAAGACAGCAGAAGAACCTTGCTCGGAAAATGTTTAAGAAGACACATGAATCAGAAAAGGAAGGACTAAGACAGGTTTGGCAGCGTCTAAAACCCCAGCACAATGCCATTTGCAGAGCTGAAAGACTATGTAAAAGGAAGAAGGAAACCAGATATGCAAGAGAGAAGTTCTACAGAGATCCCTTCGGGTTTGCCAAGCAGTTATTTGAACAGCAAAAATCAGGCATGCTGAAAGTAGGTAAGGAGGTGCTCGAGGAACATCTGAGCAAGACATACTCTGATAAAAATCAGCATACAACTCTCAAGCAGATGAAAGGTCTGGTGTGGCCCTGTGCACAAGGCAGCAAATTCAATTGCAGCCCACCAACCTTACAAGAAGTAGAGAGCATCGTAGTAAAGGCTAAAGGCAAGTCAGCACCAGGCCCGAATGGCGTCCCTTACATACTATACAAAAGATGCCCCGAAGTTCTAAAGAAGCTCCATAAACTCCTACGAACAGCATGGACCAAGGGACTCATAAGTAAAGAATGGAAAAAGGTTAATGGAGTATACATCCCAAAGGAGCAGAATTCCACTGAAATCAACCAGTTCAGACCGACCTCAATTCTGAATGTGGAAAGAAAGATATTCTTCTCTGTGATGGCAAGAAGACTAACAACATACCTCCTAGACAATGGTTACGTTGATACATCCATGCAGAAGGGAGGAATTCCAGGTTTCCCAGGATGTCTCGAGCATGCTTCAATGATTTGGGAAGCTATTCAGCAGGCAAAATCTGGAAAGCAAGATCTACAGGTAATATGGCTTGACCTAGCCAATGCGTATGGCTCAGTACCGCACCAGATGATATGGCTAGCACTAGACATGTATCATGTGCCAAAAGAAATCACGAAGATGCTGAAAATGTACTTCACAGGGTTCCTCATGAGATTTGGAACATCAGGATATACTACAAGATGGATTGAGCTACAGGTAGGAATTGCAATGGGCTGTACATACTAGCCATGCAAATAATCTTGAAAGCAGCAGAGGGAGCAGCAGAAGGCCAAAAGTTCAGAAATGGATGTCAGATGCCACCACTAAAAGCATTCATGGATGACACAACAGTAATAACAACCAATGAAGCACAGGCATGTAAGATGTTAGAGCGTTTGGATAGCCTTATCATATGGTGCTGCATGAGCTTCAAGCCAAAGAAGTCAAGAAGTCTGTCACTCATAAAAGGGAAAGTGATAGAAAGATCGTACACAGTGGCAAATCAAATAATCTCAACTGTAGGGGAAGAGCCAGTGAAGAGCCTTGGCAGAGCATATGCTTCTATGAAAGACTCAAACGCGGTGAAGGAGGTCATAGAAATGGCACAGAATGGACTGAACATCATAGACAAAAGCAAGCTACTGGGGAAGTTCAAAATATGGTGCCTACAGTTCATGCTGATTCCAAAACTGATGTGGCCACTACTCATTTATGAAGTAAGTACCATCACAGTAGAGGCAATCGAAAGAAAGATAAATAAAGCCATAAGAAAGTGGTTGGGCGTACCACCAGGATTAACTGATGTAGCGCTGTACTGCAAGAAGAGCAAACTGCAGCTACCATTCAAATCTGTGGTCAAAGAATACAAGGTAGGAAAGACAAGGCTTGCAATGATGCTACAAGAATCTACAGATCCGGTGGTACGAGAAGTGCAGCCAACACTTAAAACTGGACGAAAATGGAAAGTAGGTGAGGAAGTGACCACAGCCAGGAAAACACAGGAGCTGAAAGAAGTAATAGGATACACCCAGACCAACAGAAGGGGATTTGGTCATAGCAAAATCAAATGGTGGTCAAAGACCTCCTGTAAAGAAAGAAGGGATATGATTGTCAGTGAAGTAAGGAATTCAGAGGATGATAAGCGGGTCCAGAATGCAGTCCAACAGATACAGCAAGGTCAGTGGACAACATGGGAGGATGTCCTGCAGAGATCACTAACATGGAATGACATTTGGAAAATGGCACCTTTAAGACTTAGCTTCATCACCAGAGCTACTTATGGCCTTCTGCCTACAGGCTCCAACCTATACAAATGGGGTTTATCAGAAGACACAAATTGCCCTCTCTGCAATGAAAGACAAATGTTGGAACATGTGCTGTCAGCATTCAGAGTATCATTAGGTCAAGGATGCTACACCTGGTGACACAACAGAGTGCTGCAGGAACTAGTGGCCATTGTAGACAGGGCAAAAGATAAAGCAAATAACAGCAAAAGAGTTGAGGTTCCACCTAAATACTTCATAGGCGCTGGTATGACATCGAATATTGAAATCAGGGACATTCACTGCTCATTTATTCATTCATTTGCATGTCCCCTGTGGAACTTTGCCTCCCAAACAGCACTCCTATAGGCCTCTCGGTTGTGAGCAAGATGGCCTGCTGCTGATGCATCCATATGCAGATCATCAACAATGTCTTGCAGCCATCTTCACCTTGGTCTTCCTCTCTTTATTTTTTCCATTATGTACCCTTCCAAGACGGTCTTCTCTAGATTATCATGGCGTTTAATGTGTCCAAAATATTTAAGTTTTCTCTCTTTAATCCTCTTTACTAGCCAGCCTTCTTCAACTTTAAGTTCTTGTAGTATAGATATATTTGTTCTTTTTTGTGTCCATGATATTTGAAGAACTCTTCTGTAGCATTTACATTCAAAGGCATTTATGTGTTTCTCAGCTGTTTTGTTAAGTGTCCAGGTCTCACAGGCATATGTTGTGATGGGAAAGATGCATGCCCTTAAAAATCTTATTTTTGTAGTTCTGTCTGCTCCTCTCTACAGATTCTTTAGTTGTTTTACTTTCTGAAGAGTGATAGATGTCCTCCTTTTAATTTCCCTCATTGCATCTCCACTACTAGATAGTGGAAATGACTGGGATGTGATAGCGGACCTACCAGAAGAAGAGAATACCCGACTGCCATTAAGAACACAGGAATGCATCTGGACATTGTAGTGTACTCCATAGAAAAACAGGAACTAATAATGATTGAGCTTACAGTTCCATACGAAACAAGAATAGATGAGCAACATCTGTTAAAATGTGAGAAGTACAATGATCTGGTCAAGCAACTGAGGCAGGGGGCAGGAATCAGGGCAAAAGTGATAGCTGTAGAAGTGGGAGCGAGAGGATTCGTAGCAACATCAGCATATGACCTATGTAAGCAACTGAGCATATAGGGACAAGCAAGAGCAAGGGCATTGAAAAACCTTTCAGAAACAGCAGAAAAGGCCTCATGCTGGAGTATGTGAAATAAGCATTGAGAACATAAATAATTTCATTTGTCACGGTCAATACCAGTCCTTCGTGGCTAAATCGCTAAAGACACACTTCAAAGTGCAGTGCCAACTCAATCCCGGGACAAAAAAAAAAAAAAAACAACTCACAAGACCTTTGGGAGTCATGACCCAGAGAAGCCCATCCCCTCAGAGTGTCAGGAGTTTGATAGGGCTGAAACACTTGTCTGGGGGGGGGGTACTTCCTCTGATGATCTGAAGGAGTTGTGTTGTTGTTCTGCTCTCTATAGTAGAGAGTTTTCTGCATACACCCTGTATAACTTAGTTCCTAAGAAATCCTTTCTCAAGCTGAACTTATAGTGCTTCAAATCTAGCTCTTACTTGCAAATATAAAACTTGGTCAGTGCAGAGTGTCTGATTCCGTGTAGGCGGAACCCGACAAAAACTCGATCCTCAGCCTTGTTGTGTTCCAGAACTCGAGCAAGTTGAGGGACTGTCAGGCCATTGAACTCCAGGTTGTCATATTCATAGTGGAAATTTGTTCTGTAGTCAAATACCTGGAGTTAGAAATAACCATATTACTGTGATATAAGTATATTTTACTGGCATGTAATGGGAATGATAATTATAGCTTATGCTTATTTCTCAATTTTAGGTAAAGATAATAAAAAGTATACAAACTATCTGAAATGTTTATATGAATATGTGAAATGATTTTACAAGATAATTGAAAAGATTATACAAAATATATGAAAAGATTATACAAGGTGGGTGAAATAATTATACAAGTTATGTGAAATGATTGTACAAGAATGTGAAATGATTATACAAACTATGCAAAATAATTACAGTATATAAAATATGGGACATAATCATACAGACTATGAGAGATGATTGTGTACTGGACTTCAGAAAGACTACTTACAGTAAATGTAATTAATTCATAAGATTTATTACTAACTCAGAGAACAATTCTTACATTTGTATTACCCAGCAAGAAAAAAATATGATCTTGCAAAGTATTTACCTGGAAAGGTAAGGCATGTTCTCGTGTGACTGGATCAGGATTCACATCAGACGTAAGACTGAAAGGTGCCAAGGGTTTTCTGATTCTATCCACGGCACAGTTGGCACTGGCAAAAGACTTCCCTCTGTACTTTTGAAGAGCCTGCAAGTCAAATGAAAGACATGCCAATGTGTTATATTTTGTTGAAAGAAATTTCTTAGAAAAGAATTTGTTGTTTCTGTAGTTTAGTGTGTGTATCCATTTTGTGAGACACACATTTTATCATAACCTAAAATTATGGCTTCCACTAAGAGCCGTGGACTCCATCCAGGCCACAAGGAAAGCTTTTAACCTGCTGGAACAAGTTCATCTCAAACCTGCCATACTGCTACAACTTGTCATACCTGCCATACTGCCCACAACCTGTCATTACTGATCACAACCTGTCATATCTGCCACACTGTCAACAACCTGTCATATCTGCCACACTGCCCACAACCTGTCATATCTTCACACTACCAACAACCTGTCATATCTGCCACACTGTCAACAACCTGTCATATCTGCCACACTGTCAACAACCTGTCATATCTGCCACACTACCAACAACCTGTCATATCTGCCATGTGGCCCACAGCCAGCCATATCTGCCACACTACCAACAACATGTCATATCTGCTACACTGCCAACAACCTATCATATCTGCCACACTGCCAACAACCTGCTATATCTGCCACACTGCCAACAACCTGCCATATCTGCCACACTGCCAACAACCTGTCATATCTGCCACACTACCAACAACCTGCCATATCTGCCACACTACCAACAACCTGTCATATCTGCCATGCGGCCCACAACCAACCATATCTGCCACACTACCAACAACATGTCATATCTGCCACACTGTCAACAACCTATCATATCTGCCACACTGCCAACAACCTGTCATATCTGCCACACTACCAACAACCTGTCATATCTGCCACACTACCAACAACCTGCCATATCTGCCACACTACCAACAACCTGCCATATCTGCCACACTGCCAACAACCTGTCATATCTGCCACACTACCAACAACCTGTCATATCTGCCACACTACCAACAACCTGCCATATCTGCCACACTACCAACAACCTGCCATATCTGCCACAATGCCAACAACCTGTCATATCTGCCACACTGCCCACAACCTGCCATATCTGCCACACTGCTCATTACCTGCCATAACTGCCACACTACCCACAACCTGCAATATCTGCCACACTGCCCGCAACCTGTCATTACTGCCCACAACCTGTCATATCAGCCATACTGCCCACAACCTGTTATATCTGACATACTGCCCATAACTTGTCATATCTGCCACACTGCCTACAACCTGCCATACCTACTGCATAGCCCACAACCTGTCACATATGCCACACTGCCCACAATCTGTCATATCTGCCGCACTGCCCACAACCTGTCACATATGCCACACTGCCCACAACATGTCACATATGCCACACTGCCCACAACCTGTCATATCTGCCGCACTGCCCACAACCTGTCACTTATGCCGCACTGCCCACAACATGTCACATATGCCACACTGCCTACAATCTGTCATATCTGCTGCACTGCCAACAACCTGTCATATCTGCCATACTGCCAACAACCTGACTTACCTGCCATACTGCCCACAACCTGTCAGTGTTTGAGTGATGTAGGTAGAAGAGCGGATCATAGCCTGTGGATGCTAGTGAAGCCAGAGAGTATCTCTCAGAACCTCCGACTAGAGCGTGGATGAAGTTGTGAGCGATCTCAAACTGGACTTCAAAGTCACAAAAGTTGTCTTGCTCAAAGGCTAAAAGTACCTAGGAAAATGACAAGCAGAAATTGTTTATATTATATATTTTATACAATGTATCTGAGATCTGCCCTATTTGTTGTGTATGCCATGTGTGTTATATAATAACTATACATTCTGTTATTTCTTTTCATATATGCTCTGCATCATGCTGTTTACTAATTTTATGTTATGTACATGCTCTCTATGTATGATATGTGTTATTTATGTCATCAAAGTTATACGTTATTTATGCAATCTATGTTATATTTCCATTTTGCCATTATGGAATAAATTGTAACAAGCATATGTAGCTGTCAGTTGTAACAAGAATATGTAGCTGTCAGTTGTAACAAGAATATGTAGCTGTCAGTTGTAACAAGAATATGTAGCTGTCAGTTGTAACAAGAATATGTAGCTGTCAGTTGTAACAAGAATATGTAGCTGTCAGTTGTAACAAGAATATGTAGCTGTCAGTTGTAACAAGAATATGTAGCTGTCAGTTGTAACAAGAATATGTAGCTGTCTGTTGTAACAAGAATATGTAGCTGTCAGTTGTAACAAGAATATGTAGCTGTCTGTTGTAACAAGAATATGTAGCTGTCAGTTGTAACAAAAAAGGAGAAAACGAGTGCAAAGTGAAGTGGCACAAAATTCAAACAGAAATGTTTTGTTCAAATTAGAAAATGCAGTCAACTATGGTGGAATACACAAATTATATGTGCTAGGATACACATATATTTGTGCTAGGATACACAAATACCTGTGCCAGGATACACAAATATATGTGATAGGATACACAAATTATATGTGCTAGGATACATAAATACCTGTGCCAGGATACACAAATATATGTGATAGGATACACACATATTTATGTCAGGATACACAAATACCTGTGCAGGATACACAAATATCTGTGCCATCATAGACAAATACCTAGGCCAGGATACAAATATGTGAGCTAGGATACACAAATATCTGTGCCAGGATACACAAATATATGTGCTAAGATACACAAATATCTGTGCCATGATACACAAATATCTATGCTAGGATACACAAATACCTGTGCCAGGATACACAAATATGTGCTAAGATACACTAATAGCTGTGCCAGGATACACAAATATATGTGCTAGGATACACAAATATCTATGCTAGGATACACAAATATCTGTGCCAGGATACACTAATACTTGTGCTATAATACACAAATATCTGTGCTAGAATACTCAAACAGCTATACTGGAAACACATCATAAAATCTGTATAAAATGCAAATTAAATACTGAACATAATTTAATTTCAGATTTTACAGACTTGAAACTATAAAGTTTAAATTTAGTAAAGGCTGATATTTCAAGACAAATGCTGAAGAACACAAAAGTTGTTTTTACTGATTACTTACCAGTCTGGCAATGGCCGTGTTTTCTCCAAACTCTGGTTTCTGGAACAGGTCAGCCCTGACAGATCTCACCGTGTCCTGGTTGGCATCATCGATGTGGGCGCTGTAGCAGAAAAATATTTTCAAGTTGATACAGACTGATAGTTTCTTTTTCAAATTTTGTTTATATATATACAAAAGTAATCACACTCAGTTTACTTTGTTGCCATATCCAGGTGTAAAATTTGCTACCGACCATAAAGTAATTATGTTGACATAATCATGCACTAAGGTTAAATGTTTACCTATAGAAAGGGTTTGTTACTGTCTGGCCGTTACTGGGGTCCAGGTAAGTCTGTTCAGTGACGATCTTAGGAAGTGCATCCTGTGGCTGAGTCCAGTCCCAGTAAGGTAAAGCCCCGTGGTAGCCATGTTTGCGTAGTGCATTCTCAGCTTGTACTGTAAGAAGTCTGTGAATGAACGTAATTTTTTAAAAAATATTATTTGCATAAGACACAACAAAATATCTCCTTCTTGACAAAATTTTAATGTATTTAAAAATAACATGACTTAAATAATTATACATCATTAAAATAAATTAGTTATCTCACAAACCCAGGCTGAACATCAGAAGTTTGGGGGAAAGATCATACTATGCAGTTTACTTGTTTTTCATAAAATTATTCCTATCAGTTTCTACAAAACGTTACTTTCTGAAAGATTATCTCCTGCAGTTCTATCCTCATTTAGTTTCTGAAAGGTTGTCTCCAGCAGTTTTTATTTGAAATTACTTTCTGAAAAAATTATCTCTTGTAATTCGGCTCTACATTACTTTCAGGAAGACATTACTTTCTGGAAGACATTACTTTCAGGAAGAGTGTGTCCAGTAATTACATAACATCGTCATAGAATAACAAATACATAACTTTCTTCCATTCTCACTACAGAATGTAGACACCGGAGAAGTATCTCTAGAACTGAAATCTACAAGTACAGAAACCTGCATGTCACACTTAAATCTACAAGTACAGAAACTTGTACAACACACTTAAATCTACAAGTACAGAAACTTGTACAACACACTTAAATCTACAAGTACAGAAACTTGTACAACACACTTAAATCTACAAGTACAGAAACTTGTACAACACACTTAAATCTACAAGTACAGAAACCTGCATGTCACACTTAAATCTACAAGTACAGAAACTTGTACAACACACTTAAATCTACAAGTACAGAAATTTGTACATCACACTTAAATCTACAAGTACAGAAACTTGTACGTCACACTTTTTTATTGCAGGTAAATATATATTGCGTGTGAGTTTGTTTTTGTTTGTTTGTTTTTATTTGGTGGTATAAATTTTTTTTATTAAATTCTATAAAAGAATATGGTAAAGGTAAAATTCCAAATTTCCATGCCATTAAGGCATATTGGAGAATACAGTGTTAGGCCCGTATTTTCCATGACTTTTGGCACATGAAAGTCTGATGTGGTCAGTATCACGCCTGGCCACTTTACCTTCCTAGATTTCTCTGGTACCCATTTTTAGAGGCAGGATGAACCCCGGGGCCTTTTTCAGTGTGTCATCATCAACATCAACATCATCATCATCATCAGGTGCCGTGCCGACTGGCGTTGGCTGTTATGCTTCTCCAGAGTACCCGATCCTTCAAGCAGGCCATCAGCTCAGTTGGTGATCTCTTCTCACACCATCCCGTCAGACTGTCCAGTATCATTTCTCTTGGTCTTCCTCTTAATCTTATTCCTTCTATTTTTCCTGTTGTTATAATACTTTCAATGCCCCCTCTTCTCATTGCATGTCCTATGAAAGTACATTGTCTCTCTCTTATTTTTTTGACAAGATTTTTTTGTCTCTCCAGCTCTTCTCCTACATTCTTCATTAGTTATTTTTGTTGTCCAGGGGATTCGCAACATTCTTCTAATGAACCATCTTTCTGCTGCTCCCAATGATTTTTGTGCAGACCTGCCTATTGTCCATGATTCACTTCCATATAACAAGATAGGTTCAATATAGCATTTTAGGACTCGTTTTCTAACATTCATTGATAAGGATGTGTTGGTTAATATGTTTCTCATTCTCTGAAATGCAGTCTTTGCTTGGCCTATTGTGTTCCTAATTTCTGTTCTGCATTTCCCATCTGAAGTTATTACTGCTCCAAGGTATTTGAATTTCTGCACTTGCTTTAGAATAGTTCCGTTTAATTTTATACTGCATGTTGGTGGATTCTGTTTCTTAGATATAACCATAGTCTCTGTCTTTTTTATGTTCAAAGTAAGGCCTTTCTGTTCACTTTCTTTGGCCGCTTTATCCAAGAGATTTTGCAGGTCTTGTTGGTTCTCAGCTGTCAGTTATGTGTGTGTACAGAAAAAATTCCCACCACTGGGACTGGACCCGGTACAGCCAGACTAGTAAACTGAGTGCCTAACCACTCAGCCAAAGAATACACAAGAGAAATACTGAACGCCGGTGATTTAGTACAAGATTATGATACTGTCTATTCTCAGCGATAAACCTATTTCACAAGTGCAGGAAAATGAAAACTGAATAGACATATCGTTTCTATGCAATAAGACAAATCTGTTACAGCAATAACAAAGTGTAGTCCCTGTGCACTGAGACAAATCTATATCAGCGGTAACAAAGTGTAGTCCCTGTGCACTGAGACAAACCTAAATCAGCAGTAACAAAGTGTAGTCCCTGTGCACTGAGGCAAGTAAAGATCAGGTGATGCTGAAACATAAGAGATAGTAAAAGAAGTATAGGACATCTTGTTGTCCCAGAAATGCTGGTACCTGTATGAACATGCAATTCTGTCTACAGAGCGTGCTCTCACCACCTGAATCACACAACTCTTGCAGCTTTGTTCACTTTACCTGTGCCAGTGTGGGAAGGCAGGGTCGCCGTGAAGACAACAGGCCACCTTCTTCTCAGCTGTAGGACTTGGACACCATCTTGCAGCGCCATGGTAACGGCCCAGAGTCTGGTAGCCTTCAATAGTGTGATCTTCTTCCAGGCGTGCCAAAGCACGACGAAGGTCAAGGGTTTCATTGACTGACAAATGATCGACCTCCTTCCTTACGCGCCAGTCTGACCTCCTGACGGGTGGTACGACTGATATTCACATGTAAGGAGCAGAAAATTCATGTCATTGTGCAGGTTTGTTTCAGTAAAATGTTGGTTTTAAATGGTTAATACAGCATTGCTTTTTTTTTTTCCAAATGTTTAGTTCTTGTTGCTGTTTATAGGGATTTATTTATTTTTCTTTTACATTCACACATATTTTGGTGCTTGAGGATATGGTTTGTTATATATTTGTAGGCATCTTTTGTTATATGTTTGAAGGCATGTTTTGTTATATGTTTGAGGACATGTCTTATTTTATTTTTGAGGACGTGTTTGGTATAAGTTTGAGAATTTTTTGGTTTATCTTTGAGAACAGTTTTGGTATATCTTTGGGGGCATGTTCTGGTATATGCTTGAGGACGTGTTTTGGTATACAAGATGTTTTGGTATAAGCTGAAAATGTGTTTGGCATGCATATGAAGCCTTTTTGATATATGTTTGAGAATGTGTTTGGGTGCATGTTTGACTGTTTATGTTGGTGTGTTTTGGGGATATATTTTAATGTATAATGTACTTTTTTAAAAATGAAGTATATATTGTGTACATATTTTTTAGCATTTATAGGTAGGCAGCACCAACAAAAACTTCTCAGGTCATCAGAGAATGAAGAGATACCATCTAGACATACTGAGCATCTGTGAAATGCGATGGCCAGAAGCAGGTAAAAGATCGGCGGAAAACAGTAAGTTATTAATACATTCAGGCAGAGATGACGGTAAACATCGAGAGGGGGTAGGCATAATTATGTCAAATGTAGCAGCAAAGAGCCTTGTAGAATGGGAACCAGTGAACAGTCGTATAATAAGAGCACGATACAACCTAAGACATGGAAGAATGACAATAATACAATGTTATTCACACAAGAATGATGTAAATGATGAGGTGAAAGACGATTTCTATCACCTATTACAACAAATCATCAACAAAGTCCCTAAACACGACATCCTAATTGCTATGGGGGACTTCAACGCTAAGGTAGGGAAAGATAACACAAACGTTGAGAAAGTAATGGGGAAAGAAGGAAGTGACAAGGTTAATTAGAACGGAGAAAGGTTAATTGAAATATTTCTAACAGAGGGCATGGTCATTGGAGGCACACTATTTCCACACAAAGAGATACATAAAACAACGTGGATATCTCCAGATGATAGAACTAGAAACCAGATAGATCATTTTTTGTGTTAGAAAGCAATACAGAACATTTCTGATAGATGTAAGGGCTTATAGGGGTGCAGATGTCAACAGTGATCTCGATCTGTGCATAGGGAAAATAAAACTAAAACTGAAAAGCCAACACAAGAATTCAGTACATAGAAAGATAAACAGCCACAGCCTACAAGAAGAGAATACTAACAGCAATTTCAATCAGAAACTTGCCAATCATTCCACAACACTCATTGAAGTAGAAGAGATAGATATAGATGAATTATGGAATTCTTATAGCACAGCCACAATCACAGCAGCAAAAGCAAGCGCTGGACTGAGAAAACCAAATAGAAAAGCATGGATATCAGAAAACACATGGAAGTACACACAAAAAAGATGAGCAGGCAAATTAGACATGTTGAATGTAAAAACAGATCTTGGAAAAGATTTGGTGAAAGTAACATACAAAGAAAAGACAAGAGAGTAAAAAGTTCAGCTAGAAGAAATAAAAGAGAATACATAGACAATATGGTGAAAGAGGCAGAGAAAGCAACAAAAACAGGATACAGTAAAACTTTATGTAACATACAAAAGAGGCTAACAGGTACTATTACATCTAAAGAAAGATCAATCCTTAGCAAAACTGGAACCCTATTAACATCAAGTAAAGACGAAAAGCAAAGATGGGCTGAACACGTCCATACTTAATCGACCACACCCAAAACAAGAATATATAAAATAGGAAAAAAGTAGGAGCAGCTTTATTACTTAACGATTACAAAGTTGTGACGTTTCGGCGTGAGCCTTAATCATACAAAAACATACAGGATGAAGAAATAGAGAGAGGAGATAAAGTATAGATTCACATGAATACTATTTTTAAAAAAATTATTTTTTAAAGAGTACTTAGCTGTAAATTGTAAGGTGTGGCTTGTCCGGTGGTGTGTGTCAGGAATGGATTTAGTAGGACGTGGAGACTGTTTAAATAGAGACCTGTGATATGTGGTCGGTGGGTTGTAACTGGGGGTGGTGGATGGGGAATCGGGGAGGGGAGAGAGAGTGATGCAATATTGACCTAGCCAGGATAAATTGAAACAGATGATTGGGGAAGAGGGGTTGCAGAGTGATGCTGTGAGGAAGTTTGAAAAGTAAGAAGGGGTGGACTTAGTGGAGAGGTACTATAATGATTGAAGAAGATGATGTTACGTGTAACTAAACAGTGAATTTAACCCATGTGGTTCCAGTGTCCCATAATTTTGAATTCAGCGGTTCTCAAGTGCCAGGTGGCTTGTGTCATCTGCATGACATTGTTTAATGGCTGTTACCAGTCTAGAAATACAAGCAAGCGAGTCTGTATACATCAATAAAATGAACTCCACGTTGAAACAATTGTTGCTGGATGAACTTTCTGTTCAATTTTTTTTTTTAACAATGATTGCCAGCGCTCCCTTCATACAGCCTGTATAAGAATCAGCATCATACAGCCTGTACAAGAATCAGCATCATACAGCCTGTATAAGAATCAGCGTCACACAGCCTGTATAAGAATCAGCGTCACACAGCCTGTATAAGAATCAGCGTCACACAGCCTGTATAAGAATCAGCGTCACACAGCCTGTATAAGAATCAGCATCACACAGCCTGTATAAGAATCAGCATCACACAGCCTGTATAAGAATCAGGTACTGATTTTCTCCAGCGTCTATTAAGTTGCATTATGCTAAAATGAAGTGTTTGTGATGTAAATATAATAGGGCCTGAATTTTACAATGAAGATATAGCAATGTAAGATACTCGTAAGGTAAGGTATTGATTGATTGACTGACTGATTTATTGAACGTTATCTGCAAAAAGTGAAGAATTGGGCACACAAGCCCATGTAACAATCTGCCCTCTATTCTACATTAGACAATACAAATATGTTAAGCATATAACAAACATGATTAAAAGTGAAATAACAAGACTGAAATAACAAGACTGAAATAACAAGACTGAAATAACAGGACTGAAATAACAAAGCAGAAATGACAAATCTGTTAAATTCTTACCCACATGCTTGAATGCAGGAAATAACTATATACCTGCAACTAAAGTTACCCTTACACCTGTAACTAAATTACCTTCCCAAAGTTACCCTCATACCTGCAACTAAAGTTACCCTTACACCTGTAACTAAATTACCTTCCCAAAATTACCCTCATACCTGCAACTAAAGTTACCCTTACACCTGTAACTAAATTACCTTCCCAAAGTTACCCTCATACCTGCACCCAAAGTTACCCTTACACCTGCAACTAAAGTTATCCTCACAGTCTTGCACATTAAAGAATGCCTACCAAATTTCTGTGCAGTAGAAGTCAGTATAAAATCATTTACCTTCAGAACTTGCAGTAAGAGTCTAAAATTAACTTTGAACAGTAATCAGTGGATGGAACAAGTAAAACTGGCTAACCTTTGCCAGGCTTGTAAGATACGCTGACTTTTGGAAACAGGCTGGCATCTATTGGGGTCCCATCAAATTCTTTGATTTCTAGGCTGACCTCGTACTCGTCGTCCCACTGAAGACTGAGGGCCTGCAGAGCGGAAGTGATGTCATGTCTAGGGAATAAAAGATACCAACAGTTGGACAGATTTGTTTTTCCAGAAAATATTTGCACTCTTTCATACACGTATGTTGTTTTGGGAGTGTCACTAAGAGCAGGTTTTTAAAAACATTCTTTATGTACAATATAGGGACAATAGCTACAAACACTGATTAGTACAGTCACTGCCTGGAAAGAAAGCAACGGTAAACTACCTTCTGGAAATATACCAAGAAACAAACAGCAATCATGGAAAGTCAGATAGGAAAAAGATCTGGTGGAGAGTCCCCCAGGCCAGATAGATCTAATTTTAACACTGGGGAAGAGTGTGAGACATATGCCAGTACTAGTATTTGTGATAACGGACAAAATCCTGATGGTGTTATTAAGGAAGACCCCTGCATCAATCTAAACAGAATAATAAGAGTAGGAACATGGAATGTAAGAAGTATGTATGAGGGAAAATATCAAATAATAAGCGACGAGATGAAAATAACGGGAATACACATTTTTGGAATCTGCGAACATCGATGGAAAGGATCAGGATACTTCAAGAGCAAGAATGATAATGTCTTTATATACTCTGGTGGAGAATTAGGAGGAAAGAATGTGGCTTTTTAACTTGGAGAAATCAACATCAAAAGCATTACTAGGTTACAATCCAGTAAGTGATAGAATCCTCACTATCAGACTTAAGGGCACTTCTAGAAAATGTAACAATCATCCAGATATATGCACCTACATCAGCAGCAGAAGAAGAGGAAATATAAGACTTTTATAACACACTGCAAACGACGACAGACCAGCTACAGAGAAATGATATTGTATTAATAATGGGGGATTTTAATGCCAAGATTGGTACAGAAAGAACAGAAGATGAAGGATATGTTGTGGGAAAATTTAGCGTAGGACATAGAAATGAGGCAGATGACAATCTAATGGTGTTTTGCATGGAAAATGAGCTAATGAATACTAATGCACTTTTTAAACAACATCCAAAAGACTTTACACATAGACATCACCTAATGGGAAAATCAAGAATCAAATAGATTACATTTTAGTGTAAAGAAGGTGGAGGTCAAGTATAACATCAGCAAAAACTTTACCAGGTTCTGATTGTGACAAAGACCATGATTTATTTATAGCAGACATGAAGATACAGATAAAAAAGAGAGTCACGAGATCAAGACCATGCCATTATGATCTTACAAAAATACCAGAACAATACAGTATAGAAGTGAAATAACCATTTCGAAATCCTGATGGCTGTACAGGAGGAAATGACACCAGATGAACTGGTTATGCAGGCCAGAGGTAACTTAATAACAACAGCTAAAAACATGGTTCCAGTAAAGAAAACACAAAAGAATGGATGGATTACAGCAGGCACACTAGAACTGATAAAACAACATAGAGAGATGAAGACACAATGGAAAGTTACAAACAACAAAGAGGACTATAAATTTTTAACAAAAGAAGTACGAAGAAGAATAAGAAAAGACAAAAAACAATACATGTATGATTGTTGTGAAAGAATAGAAGGACATCAGAAGTGTGGAAGAGATACTGAAATGTTTAAAGAAATGAAGACATTGACGAGAAATGTCACACCTAAGCTAAATGTAATTTGTGACAAGATGGGGAATACCTTGACATAGACAGAGGATATTCTAGAAAGATGGAAAGAATATTGCAGAGGAATATATGAAACAACCAACTGTAAAAGCAGAAATCAACAGTGTGAATTATTATTGGAGGAGAAAGAACCTGAACTGACAATAGAAGAAGTTTTATGGGCAATAAAGAATCTTAAAAATGGTAAATCACCAGGATGTGATGAGATAACAACTGAACTCATTAAAGCAGGAGGAAAGGAATGTGCAACAATCTACCATACACTATGTAAAAAGATATGTCATTCAGGTATTTGGCCAAAAGAATGGAAAAGAACTGTATTCATACCACTGCCAAAAAAGGGTAACCTGCAATTATGCACAAACTCCAGAACTGTTGCCCTGATTAGTCATGCCAGTAAAATTTTGATAAAAATCATAATGGGTAGTATTTGAAAGAAAATAGAAGAAGAAGTCAATATGGTCCAAGCTGGTTTCAGGCAAGGAAGAGGATCAAGAGATCATATATTCAATATAAGATTAATAATAGAGAAATACAGAGAGTTTAATATGAATCTATATTTATCCCTTATAGACTACTCAAAGACATTGTATTGTGTACAACACCAGAAACTTTGGGAACTAATGGAAAAAATGAGATTTCCAACACATTTGATACAATTAACATCACTGCTGTATCTAGACCAACAAGCAGCAGTAATAATAAATGGTGAAACAACAACTTGGTTTGACATAAAACAAGAGGTCTGTCAGGGGTGCATATTGTCACCTTACTTATTTAACTTGTATACTGAAAATATAATGAGGAATGTTAGAGAAGATGTAGACAAAGAATATTATGATGCCATAACAATTGGAAGTTATGAAATACCAGAGATTAGATATGCTGATGACACAGTATTACTGTCCATAACACAAAAAGGAATGGAAAAACTAATTATGCCAGTCTGTAAGAACAGCGAAGAGCAAAACCTCTATCTTAATGCGAAGAAAACTAAATTGATGACAACTGACAAAACAAACAAGGCATCTGAAATATGTATCAATGAGGAAAAACTGGAAAATGTGGATAGTTTTGAATATCTTGGATCACTGCTAACTAATAATGGAGATTCGTTGAGGAAAATTAAAATAAGGACATCTATCACTCTTCAGAAAGTAAAACAACTAAAGAATATGTGGAGAGGAACAGACAAAACTACAAAAATAAGATTTTTAAGGGCAACATATGCCTGTGAAACATGGACACTTAACAAAACACCTGAGAAATACATAAATGCCTTTGAATGTAAATGCTACAGAAGAGTACTTCAAATACCATGGACAAAAAAAAGAACAAATATATCTATACTACAAGAGCTTAATATTGAAGAAGGCTTGCTAGTAAAGAGGATTAAAGAGAGAAAACTTAAATATTTTGGACACATTAAATGTCATGATAATCTAGAGAAGACCGTCTTGGAAGGGTACATAATGGGAAAAAGAAAGAGAGGAAGACCAAGGCGAAGATGGCTGCAAGACATTGTTGATGATCTGCAAATGGATGCATCAGAAGCAGGCCATCTTGCTCACAACCGAGAGGCCTACAAGAGTGCTGTTATGGAGGCAAAGTTCAACAAGGGACATGCAAATGAATGCATGTACTTCTAGATGTTGACTTTGAATGATAAATAGTGACTCACGTGCTGTTATCGTGCGAGATGAAAGGCTTAGGAAAAATGGTAAACAAGATGAAAATGGACCAAGTGTGAAATGAAATAGTCCGGCAAATACAGGGAACAACACCTGCCAATGACTACATGGAAAATCAGTGATGTAGGTGATGTGAGGTGGGCTGAGCTTGTTTCTCCGAAATCGGGCCATTAGGAGTGTCAAAGGTCAACTTAACTCATGGCTTTCTTGGGGCTACTTATATTGTTGGTCACGTGATGTGTAATGTGTAGTCCAAATGGAGACCCAGTACGGTCAGTTGTTCCGAGGCATACGACAGGGTAACATGGGCGAGCATGTGATCGTGGAATATCTGGATGTTTATACTGAAGTTTCTGATACTGTGTTGTGAATAAATGAATGTTTCTTCTATGAACCTAAAATGTTACCTGGAGGCGGCTCATATTGTAAATTCTATATATAAGTAAGTCGAATGTTTGAGTATTGTAAGTTCTATATGTAAGTTGTAGTAGATGAATGTTTGATTATTGTAAGTGTAAATCGTGATACGTGTGTTAAGTGTGTAATGATTTCCACTAAGATTAGGATTTTGTGAAGCATAGTTTCATCATTGATATTTTCATTACCATGTTTGACATATGTGAATGCTTTCATGTTGACTCATAGACACTGCTAATTGTTTCCTAGGTGTTTCGCGCGTGAGCACTTGTGTATTTTGGCTAGTGTCAGATCATCCATGATTATAATCCTATGATATGTTTCATTTTCATATGAGTCATAATGCTGTTAATGTGTCACTGCTCATATCATTATTGCATTTATTTCTTGATGACGATGAAGGCAGTTTACTGCGTGTATTTTGATATATGTAGCTGAGTTGGCAAGAAACTCCTGTATGTGTTAAAGGGTGAGTGGCTATCTCATGATTTTGTAGATATGCATTTATATTGAACAGAAGCTGAGAGATTCGAAGTGGATGTTGAAAATAAGTATTAGCGTCACATGGGGGTGACGTTTTGGTTTGGTCACGTTGATTTTCATAAGCATGGTCACATTGGTTTCATGTTGATGTTATTTATTTGTGAAAACATACAGTTCTGTGTTTCTATATTATCTGGTGTAAATGTGCTTTTGTCTGATGTTGTGATTAAACTAAACCATTTATTTGCCTTGATCAGCTGCGTCTTTGAGTAGTTGTCCTTGTTGGTAGAGGAAGCGCTGAGTGAGACGTTCATTTCTCTCCTAGTAGCAGAGTCATTTAGCGTAACGGCCAGACACCAAACTACAAAACCTGGGTAGTGGATCTAGAGGAAGTGCTGAGTGAGACGTTGATTTCTCTCCTAGTAGCAGAGTCATTTAGCCTAGCGGCCAGATACCAAACTGAAGGGGCAAAACCTGGGTAGTGGATCTAGAGGAAGCGCTGAGTGAGACGTTGATTTCTCTCCTAGTAGCAGAGTCATTTAGCCTAGCGGCCAGACACCAAACTGAAAGGACAAAACCTGGGTAGTGGATCGTCTGTAGGGGAGAGGGGAGTTTGGAGAGTTGCTCCACGTAGAGCTGTACTACACTGGGGAACTGAATTGATTAAATAACGGCTTGCGATTTAAGCCAAGCACCAGAGAACCTCCTACAATGATAGCAAAACAAAAACAAAAAGATAAGCATTAAACTAATAAAGTTGATGAAAACACCAAATAAGCATCCAAGCAACAAACATTTTTACAACGGATCAGGCATTTGATACGCCTGAATCCAGAACAACCAGCGGCAGGGGCATACAACTCTAAAACATCTGGATAAAGGGCTCTAGGACGACCAAGGGGAAAAATGGATAGACGGGGTGAGAGACACACTGAGGTAATATGACAGCTACCTAGGCCTCTCACCTTGCACTGGACCGATGTCAGAAACTATCTGCGACGCTAAGGCATAAGCAGATTGAGAAGAAGAAGAAGAAGAGGAAGCAGAAGAAGAAGAATGACTAGGACTAGATGTTTTTTGTGACATGACAAGACATGAATGACCTTACTTGTAGAGTCGATCATATGACCAAGCCTTCTCTGATGGCCCACCAAGAAGGGCAAAGCGACCAGCGTCGTATTTCTGTCCGCCAGGTTTACTTACGAATATGTGCGCCACGCCTGTTATGAGTACAAAAAAGCACACACACACAGACTTGAGCAGAATAGCTGGGGCATACATTACTCAAATTAACACATCAATTACTATTTGTTAAGATGTATACATTAGCATACATCAGGGATACAATGTTATCCAGTTATCTTGCTAGGATTTTCTACAGCCGGTACAATTGTACCTATCTTTCATCTTACATGAAGTACTTTCCGAAGTAGTGGGTATATCATTCATCATTCATTTGCATGTCCCTTGCGGAAATTTGCCTCCTAAACAGCTCTCCTATAGGCCTCTCGGTTGTGAGCAAGATGGCCTGCTGCTGATATATCCATTTGCAGATCATCAACGATGTCTTGCAGACATCTTCGCCTTGGTCTTCCTCGCTTTCTTTCTCCCATTATGTACCTCCTCCAAGACGGTCTTCTCTAGATTATCGTGACGTTTAATGTGTCCAAAATATTTAAGCTTTCTCTCCCTAATCCTCTTCACTAGCCAGCCTTCTTCAATATTAAGTTCTTGTAGTATAGATATATTTGTTCTTTTTTGTGTCCATGATATTTGAAGAACTCTTCTGTAGAATTTACATTCAAAGGCATTTATGTATTTCTCAGGTGTTTTGTTAAGTGTCCATGTCTCACGGGCATATGTTGCGATGGGAAAGATGCATGACCTTAAAAATCTTATTTTTGTGGTTCTGTCTACTCCTCTCCACAGATTCTTTAGTTGTTTTACTTTCTGAAGAGCGATAGATGTCCTCCTTTTAACTTCCCTCATTGTATCTCCATTACTAGTTAGTAGTGATCCAAGATATTCAAAACTCTCCACTTCTTCTAGTTTTTCCTCATTGATACATATTTCAGCTGCCTTGTTTGTTTTGTCAATTGTCATCAATTTAGTTTTCTTCGCATTAAGATAGAAGTTTTGCTCTTTACTGTTATTACAGACTGACATAATTAGTTTTTCCATTCCTTTTTGTGTTGTGAACAGTAATACTGTGTCATCAGCTTATCTAATCTCTGGTATTTCATAACCTCCAATTGTTATGGCATCGTAATGTTCTTTGTCTACATCTTCTCTAACATTGCTCATTATATTTTCAGTATACAAGTTAAATAAGTAAGACAACAATATGCACACTGGGTACAACAAGTACCAATACAACATTTGGTACTTTATACTTGTTTGATGTGTACAATTAACAACACTTTATAAGCATCAACAGAAAATGAATGTTGGTGAATAGTTTGTTTTGTTTTCTTACCTTATCTGCGGCGTGATTTAACTTTACAAAATGCTCACATACTGAACCAAAGTCAAAACTTACTGAGCAACAATCGGCTTCTGAGCACATAATCTTCTAACCGCTTTCATTGGTTGCTTTTAAATAGGTTTTGGATAATATAAACTGGTTAGGATAACCAGCGACCTTCAAAATGGTCAGTCCTCTTTTTTTTAAACTAGCAATTTGCCAGACATTGTCGGTTCAGGTGATCATCGGTTATCTTTCTGTTTGTCCTGAGAAAATGGGTTATAATGGCTAAAGTATGTTCACGTATTGTTCATACAACCACAGATTTTGTTTTCATAATTTAAAATGTTTGCATAAGCTTTCTGTTTAAACAAAATATGAAAATAGTAAAATATAGATTATGTACTGTTCCAAAAAACAAACAAACAAACAAACAAACAAACGCGACACTACTGTAGTCATAATGGATACCAAATTTCAAACTTGTATCAAAATTTGATTTTGCGGAATTAATGTTTCAATCTTGGCATGAAGAAACTTTAAGACTTTAACAATGAAATGACATTCATTAAATTTGGTTTGGACTTTTATTCTTTGCGACTGAGGCCTCCATTTCAGGTGTATGACCTCCTCTGTCCTGTATCAGAGAACGACATCTCCTTGACATGGATCCCATTAGCCGTTGGATCTGTTCTTGTGGGATGGGTGCCCACTCTTCCCGCAGCGCAAGAAACAACTGTCAGAGATTGGTTGGAGCCACGTCTCGCTGGCGGACTTGTCTGTTGAGTTCATCCCATAAGTGTTCTATTGGGTTCATGTCTGATGACATGGATGGCCACAGAATGGCCTGGATATTGTTGTCAGCGAGGAACTGGGCGGTGAGTTGTGCCACATGAGGTCGAGCATTATCCTGCTGAAAAATCGACCCTCGTGCAGCCAGAAGTGGAAAGACGTGAGGACGAAGAACTTCAGTGACGTATCATTGGTCATTCAGGTGTCCTTTAATTTGCACCAGGTCACTTCTTCCCATGAAGTTGATTTTCCCCCACACCAATATACATCCACCACCATGTGGAGGAGCCTCATCCACGCATTTTTAGGCATAGCGCTCATGGACTCTGCGGTAAACTCTTCTCCGTCTATCATGTCGCTGGAGCAGAAAGTGTTTCATCATTAAACCAAACCCTTCTCCAATCATTCGCAACGGTCCATTGATGATGCTGGTTCGCCCACTGCACATTTTGGACACATTAAACGTCATGATAATCTGGAGAAGACCGTCTTGAAATAGTACATAATGGGTAAAAAGAAAGAGAGGAAGACCAAGGTGAAGATGGCTGCAAGACATCATTGATTATCTGCAAATGGATGCGTCAGTGCAGGCCATCTTTCCTACAGGAGTGCGTTAGGGAGGAAAAGTTCCGCAAGGGACATGCAAATGAATGAATGAGATACTCATGAGTTTGAAACTTTTTGTGCACTTGCTCTTTTCATTTTTATTTTGAAATATACATTCTCCCACTTCAGCAATTGATGAATTTGGATGGTTTAAATAGTCCAGTTTTATCAGTTGGGTAAATCTGGGTGTTTTAATTAAATAGTCCAATTTGATCAGTTGTGTGAATTTGGGTGATGTAATAGTCTGATGAACACTGCACTAACATCAGCCTATCTCATGAGTCAGGACATCTTTCCTTTGATGAATGCTGCATTAACATCAGCTTATTTCATGAGTCATGACATCTGTCCTTTGATGAATGCTGCACTAACTTCAGCTTATCTCATGAGTTATGGAATTTTTCCTTCTAAACGATTACTGTGTAACTTTCTTATCAATTTTCTCAAGCCGACTTCTGTTCTTGTAACACGACCAGTCCACCTTAATTAACTGATAATAAGAGCTATTCTGAGGACGCCCAGACCACCGTAATCAACTGATGATGAGAGATGTTCTAAGGATGCCGAGACCATCTTAATCAACTGATGATGAGAGATGTTCTAAGGATGCCCAGACCACCATAATCAACTGATGATGAGAGCTATTCTGAGGACGCCCAGACCATCGTAATCAACTGATGATGAGAGATGTTCTAAGGATGCCGAGACCATCTTAATCAACTGATGATGAGAGATGTTCTAAGGATGCCGAGACCATCTTAATCAACTGATGATGAGAGATGTTCTAAGGATGCCCAGACCACCATAATCAACTGATGATGAGAGCTGTTCTAAGGATGCCCAGACCACCATAATCAACTGATGATGAGAGCTGTTCTAAGGATGCCCAGACCACCATAATCAACTGATGATGAGAGCTTTTCTAAGGATGCCCAGACCACCGTAATCAACTGATGAAGAGAGCTTTTCTAAGGATGCCCAGTCCACCTTAATGAACTGATGATGAGAGTTGTTTTAAGGATGCCCAGTCCATCTTAATCAACTGATAATGACAGTTATTCTAAGGATGCCCAGACCACCTTAATCAACTGATGATGACAGTTATTCTGATAATGCCCAGACCACCTTAATCAACTGATGATGACAGTTATTCTGATAATGCCCAGACCACCTTAATCAACTGATGATGAGAGTTGTTCTGAGGACGCCCAGACCACCTTAATCAACTGATGATGAGAGATGTTCTGAGGAGGCCCAGACCACCTTAATCAACTGATGATAAGAGTTATTCTGAGGATGCCCAGACCACCTTAATCAACTGATAATAAGAGCTATTCTGAGGACGCCCAGACCACCTTAATCAACTGATAATGAGAGCTGTTCTAAGGATGCCCAGACCACCATAATCAACTGATGATGAGAGCTGTTCTAAGGATGCCCAGACCACCATAATCAACTGATGATGAGAGCTTTTCTAAGGATGCCCAGACCACCGTAATCAACTGATGAAGAGAGCTTTTCTAAGGATGCCCAGTCCACCTTAATGAACTGATGATGAGAGTTGTTTTAAGGATGCCCAGTCCATCTTAATCAACTGATAATGACAGTTATTCTAAGGATGCCCAGACCACCTTAATCAACTGATGATGACAGTTATTCTGATAATGCCCAGACCACCTTAATCAACTGATGATGACAGTTATTCTGATAATGCCCAGACCACCTTAATCAACTGATGATGAGAGTTGTTCTGAGGACGCCCAGACCACCTTAATCAACTGATGATGAGAGATGTTCTGAGGAGGCCCAGACCACCTTAATCAACTGATGATAAGAGTTATTCTGAGGATGCCCAGACCACCTTAATCAACTGATAATAAGAGCTATTCTGAGGACGCCCAGACCACCTTAATCAACTGATAATATGAGCTATTCTGAGGATGCCCAGACCACCTTAATCAACTGATGATGAGAGTTGTTCTGAGAATGCAACTTTAATGACACGTATCCAGCATTTCATTCATGAACATAACACTTAATAACAGCAAGTAATCACGAAGAAGAAAAATGTATAAAACGGACAGACGTACCTGATTTCTTAATGCCATGCAGAAGTACACCTGCAAATACTCTGTCCTTTGTCTTAATCTGCTCATTGATGTAGTCGTCCAGTTCTGAAATACTTAAGCCTCCATACTCCAGACTGTCATAAGTGTACCCAAGCTCTTGTTCATAGTCGTAGACATTGGTGGGTGTAGAGTGTGAGTAGGTCTTCTCATTGTTGTTGTAGGGCGAGGAGAAGGCAAATGGTTTGAGTGGAGTGTGGACGTAAGATTGTGCGCAGTGAGCTTTGTACGGCTTGTTCCTGGGACAAAGTGACAAACTCTGTAGGCGTCAGTTGTATGAAGAATTTATCCAAATATTTTATTTATGAGTGGCATTGAGAGTTTATCAAAACATTGTTTAGAAGAGTCACAGTACATCAAGTTTTCAAACATCCTAGACATCAGTTTAATGGACTACACAAACATCATAGACATCAGTTTAATGGACTACATAAACATCCTAGACATCAGTTTAATGGACTACACAAACATCATAGACATCAGTTTAATGGACTACACAAACATCATAGACATACATTTAATGGACTACACAAACATCATAGACATCAATTTAATGGACTACACAAACATCATAGACATCAATTTAATGGACTACACAAACATCATAGACATCAATTTAAGGACTAAACAAACATCATAGACATCAATTTAATGGAGTACACAAACATCATAGACATCAATTTAATGGACTACACAAACATCATAGACATCAATTTAATGGACGACACAAACATCATAGACATCAATTTAATGGACGACACAAACATCATAGACATCAATTTAATGGACGACACAAACATCATAGACATCAATTTAATAGACTACACAAACACCCTAGACATTAGTTTAATGGACTACACAAACATCCTAGACATCAATTTAATAGACTACACAAACACCCTAAACATTAGTTTAATGGACTACACAAACATCCTAGACATCAATTTAATGGAGTACACAAACATCATAGACATCAATTTAATGGACTACACAAACATCATAGACATCAATTTAATGGACTACACAAACATCATAGACATCAATTTAATGGACTACACAAACATCATAGACATCAATTTAATGGACTACACAAACATCATAGACATTAGTTTAATGGACTACACAAACATCCTAGACATCAATTTAATGGACTACATAAACATCATAGACATCAATTTAATGGACTACACAAACATCATAGACATCAATTTAATGGACTACACAAACATCATAGACATCAATTTAATGGACTACACAAACATCATAGACATCAATTTAATGGAGTACACAAACATCATAGACATCAATTTAATGGACTACACAAACATCATAGACATCAATTTAATGGACTACACAAACATCATAGACATCAATTTAATGGACGACACAAACATCATAGACATCAATTTAATAGACTACACAAACACCCTAGACATTAGTTTAATGGACTACACAAACATCCTAGACATCAATTTAATAGACTACACAAACACCCTAGACATTAGTTTAATGGAGTACACAAACATCATAGACATCAATTTAATGGAGTACACAAACATCATAGACATCAATTTAATGGAGTACACAAACATCATAGACATCAATTTAATGGACTACACAAACATCATAGACATCAATTTAATGGACTACACAAACATCATAGACATTAGTTTAATGGACTACACAAACATCCTAGACATCAATTTAATGGACTACATAAACATCATAGACATCAATTTAATGGACTACACAAACATCATAGACATCAATTTAATGGACTACACAAACATCATAGACATCAATTTAATGGACTACACAAACATCATAGACATCAATTTAATGGAGTACACAAACATCATAGACATCAATTTAATGGACTACACAAACATCATAGACATCAATTTAATGGACTACACAAACATCATAGACATCAATTTAATGGACGACACAAACATCATAGACATCAATTTAATAGACTACACAAACACCCTAGACATTAGTTTAATGGACTACACAACATCATAGACATCAATTTAATAGACTACACAAACACCCTAAACATTAGTTTAATGGACTACACAAACATCCTAGACATCAATTTAATGGAGTACACAAACATCATAGACATCAATTTAATGGACTACACAAACATCATAGACATCAATTTAATGGACTACACAAACATCATAGACATCAATTTAATGGACTACACAAACATCATAGACATCAATTTAATGGACTACACAAACATCATAGACATTAGTTTAATGGACTACACAAACATCCTAGACATCAATTTAATGGACTACATAAACATCATAGACATCAATTTAATGGACTACACAAACATCATAGACATCAATTTAATGGACTACACAAACATCATAGACATCAATTTAATGGACTACACAAACATCATAGACATCAATTTAATGGAGTACACAAACATCATAGACATCAATTTAATGGACTACACAAACATCATAGACATCAATTTAATGGACTACACAAACATCATAGACATCAATTTAATGGACGACACAAACATCATAGACATCAATTTAATAGACTACACAAACACCCTAGACATTAGTTTAATGGACTACACAAACATCCTAGACATCAATTAATGGACTACACAAACACCCTAGACATTAGTTTAATGGAGTACACAAACATCATAGACATCAATTTAATGGAGTACACAAACATCATAGACATCAATTTAATGGAGTACACAAACATCATAGACATCAATTTAATGGACTACACAAACATCATAGACATCAATTTAATGGACTACACAAACATCATAGACATTAGTTTAATGGACTACACAAACATCCTAGACATCAATTTAATGGACTACATAAACATCATAGACATCAATTTAATGGACTACACAAACATCATAGACATCAATTTAATGGACTACACAAACATCATAGACATCAATTTAATGGACTACACAAACATCATAGACATCAATTTAATGGAGTACACAAACATCATAGACATCAATTTAATGGACTACACAAACATCATAGACATCAATTTAATGGACTACACAAACATCATAGACATCAATTTAATGGACGACACAAACATCATAGACATCAATTTAATAGACTACACAAACACCCTAGACATTAGTTTAATGGACTACACAAACATCCTAGACATCAATTTAATAGACTACACAAACACCCTAGACATTAGTTTAATGGACTACACAAACATCATAGACATCAATTTAATGGACTACACAAACATCATAGACATCAATTTAATGGACTACACAAACATCATAGACATCAATTTAATGGACTACACAAACATCATAGACATCAATTTAATGGACTACACAAACATCATAGACATCAATTTAATGGACTACACAAACACCCTAGACATTAGTTTAATGGACTACACAAACATGATATTTGCTACGGACATTTGCACTTCAGAAGTGCGAAATACAAAAACTTTGGAAAATATTATATTATGCACGAAACTTGGAATCATCAATACCTTAATCAACTGAGATTTCTTGTATCATTGTCACAACATGAACATGCAAAGCTTCGTGTATCTGTTAACGGTAAATAAGTTTATCTGAATGATTTAAACAGTCACCTGCGCTGTTGTAAAGCTGTCCAGATGGCCCATATTCTGTCGATGGTGCTGTGATGAATGTAGAAAATAGGGTCAAAGGCGCTGTAGGAGAGTGAGGAGAGACTGTACTTGCTCGTCCCTCCAACAAGGCCATGTATGAGGTTGTGAGCAATTTCAAACTGAACCTGTCACAAGTAGAACAAAATGTGGAATATGACGCTCGTACAAACTTGAACTTGTTAAATATAGAACAAAATGTGGAAGATGACACTCATAAAAACCTGAATTTGTCAGATATAGAACAAAATATGGAAGATGACACTCGTTCAAGCTGAACCTGTCTTAAATAGAACAAAATGTGGATGAATACACTTCTATAACCTGACCTTGTCAGATGCAGAACAACATGTGGAAGATAACAGTAAAACCAGCTGAACTTATCAAAAATAGACTAAAATGAGGAATATGACACTCGTACAAGCTGAACTTATCAAAAATAGAATAAAATGTGGAAGATGACACTCCTACAAGTAGAACTTGTCAGAAATCAAATAAAATGTAGAACATAACACTTGTACACACTGTAAGATTCAAAATGTGGCGAGTAAATGCAAGCTTTTGAATTAAAACGTACGAGACAGACCGCAAGATTTAGAACAAATATACATAAAATATTATTTGCTGCAATAATTATCATTGAAGTTTCGTGAAGTAATTCTGTAGGATCTGTTTGGTGAAAAAGTGAAGGCAGGTATAAGATAACAAGTGAAGATAGGTATAAGATAACAAGTGAAGGCAGGTATTATATAAATAGTGAAGGCAGGCATAAGATAACAACTGGAAGGCAGATATAAAATAATCTTTTCATAAAACAAAAACACTTGATTGCTGACTGACAGAGTATCATCTAAACATCTGAAACAGTGATGTAAATCTGTAGGTTACAGATTAACTGTGACATCTGTAGCACAGCAGAGATACTACAAGTAAAATGTGGCATGTGAAGCAAGGTAGGTTTACTACAGCTAGTCTGTGACATTTGAAGCAAGACAGACATGATACAGTACATGTAAATTGTAATATATGAAACAATGGTTGGAAGAATACATTTAGAATATGACATCTGGAACAGAAAGAATTATGACATTCAGACACTGGAAATTCATTCACGTATCTACTTCTAGATTACAGACATTTGTCTCGCAATCTGCATTTAAATCGCAAAAATGTAATCCCTCATTTTACCTCTAAATAATTCTCGTAATTTATCTCTAAGTCACATACATTTATACTACAGTTATACCACTATTTAAGTGATCTACCTCAAAATCACAGGTCACGTGACCTACTTCTAACCACAAACATATTCACGTGATCTACCTCAAAGTCACAGAAGTCATCCTGCTCCAAGGCTAGTAGGAAAGCATCATAAAGTTCCGTGTGGTCGCCCCACTTTGGTGTCTGGGTCAGGTCTGCTTGTACGTCGCGGCTTGTGTGGATGTCTTGACCTAGAAAAGCGATCTCAGCGTCGTGGAACGGGTTGTGATGTTCTTCGCCGCTGGGAAAGAAACGAATGTACCAGGTATTTTATTACTGGTTCCTTTTTGTCTGATTGTCATTATAATTTAGACATTTTAGTTAGCTTACATTATGTTACTATCAGACATGGGTAGAAAATATCTGTAAAATAAAAGAGAAGCAGAAATGTACTTACAATTATGCAAGCATAATTAACCTAGAAAATATCTCTTCTCATTATGTTTTATAACATGAAGGACACACTCACGACACATGCTTGTAAGTTAACACTGACGACACACGCTTGTAAGTTAACACTGACGACACACGCTTGTAAGTTAACACTGACGACACATGCTTGTAAGTTAACACTGACGACACATGCTTGTAAGTTAACACTGACGACACATGCTTGTAAGTTAACACTGACGACACATGCTTGTAAGTTAACACTGACGACACACGCTTGTAAGTTAACACTCACGACACACGCTTGTAAGTTAACACTGACGACACATGCTTGTAAGTTAACACTGACGACACACGCTTGTAAGTTAACACTCACGACACAACGCATGTAAGTTAACACTGACGACACACGCTTGTAAGTTAACACTGACGACACACACTTCTAAGTTAACACTCACGACACACACTTCTAAGTTAACACTCACGACACAACGCATGTAAGTTAACACTGACGACACACGCTTGTAAGTTAACACTCACGACACACACTTCTAAGTTAACACTCACGACACAACGCATGTAAGTTAACACTGACGACACACGCTTGTAAGTTAACACTCACGACACACGCTTCTAAGTTAACACTCACGACACACGCTTCTAAGTTAACACTCACGACACAACGCATGTAAGTTAACACTCACGACACAACCCATGTAAGTTAACACTCACGACACACGCTTGTAAGTTAACACTGACGACATATGCTTGTAAGTTAACGAGCACGACGGTAAATAACAAAACTTGAGCGCCCTGATCTCGAGGTGAAGGCACAAAGTATAAGAAACTGCAACAGAAAAGTTATTTTCTTTTTTTAATTATGTCCCCCAGAGCACAGCTTCACGTAGATACACGCACAAAGTCTCTTGCAGAAGAGACGAAGGCGATATACTCTATAAACCATGGAAGTAGACATGGAACTCTGTGTCATAGTATCAGTTTCATGCTGTGCCACTTCCTCTGTTTAGGTTGCTTTTAATGGCCCTGCAAGTTTATCTGTCCCATGCCGTCAGTTAGAAGAAGTGTGACAACTGAAATTGACCTACGTGATAGGGTCTGTGTATTTCTCATCGTTAACCAGAGCAGGGACGGTTGTGCCAGGTTGTGTCCAATCCCAGTATGGGACACCAACAGGAGACCCACGTCGTCTGAGAGCATCTTCGACCTACAATGCCATAAAATCTCATTTAGACAGATTTTTAAACCAACAGTGTCATTAAATCTAATTTAGACAGCATCTTCAACTCTCAGTGTCATTAAATCTAATTTATACAGCATCTTCAACTCTCAGTGTCATTAGATCTAATTTAGACAGCATCTTCAACTCTCAGTGTCATTAAATCTAATTTAGACAGCATCTTCAACTCTCAGTGTCATTAGATCTAATTTAGACAGCATCTTCAACTCTCAGTGTCATTAAATCTAAATTAGACAGCATCTTCAACTCATTCATTTATCTGACTTGTCCTTCCAGAAGGTTGTCCCTCTCACTGCTCTGTAGTGTGTGGGGAGGTGGATCCATAGCAGCAGTAGTTGGAATATGTTAATAGGTGCGTTGGCACTATTACAATGAATGTATGTTTTGCTTATGAGGGCCAGGAGAGCCCAAGCCAGCCGGTCCATATGATTCAGTCACTTATTAGAGTATTATGCATTATATATTGATATCATACGCGTTTCATTCATGTGTTAATGTCTTGTGCATGTAATATCTGTGTGACGTGATATGGTATGTAGTGTGTATAATAAATATTGGTCTATTTTGATTGCTTGACTTTGTGATGTGTAATACATGTCATGTCTTTTGTATGAATGAATGTAAATAGGCTGCATAACTGGCATACAGTATCGTTGGAGGGAAGATCCTGGGTTGTAGATGAGATGGACTTATGGCTGGCCACCCAGTACGATAGTACATAGGCCATGGATGTAGGGTTGCAGTTGGGTTTCAGGTCCTGTGCCTCCCCTAAAATGTTCCCAATGTGGACTTAGCACCCCGCTAAGTTTACAGCTCCCTGAATGTAATACGGTCTTGCAATAAGACATTCAGACTTTCTGCAGTGTCCCGAGTCATCTACTGCGAGGTCGTCCCTTTTCTCTTTTGCCGGGCACTGTGCCTTTTACTGTCAGCCTCTCCAAGCTGTTGTGTCTCTTGATGTGGCCGAAGTATCAACCTCTCCAAGCTGCTGTGTCTCTTGATGTGGCCGAAGTATCAACCTCTCCAAGCTGCTGTGTCTCTTGATGTGGCCGAAGTATCAACCTCTCCAAGCTGTTGTGTCTCTTGATGTGGCCGAAGTATCAACCTCTCCAAGCTGTTGTGTCTCTTGATGTGACCGAAGTATCACAGCTTTCTAATTTGTATAGTGTTAAGGAGGCAATTTTCTGCGACACATAATCCTGACAGCATCTCTTTATTTGATTTTCGTTCTATCCATGATAAAGTTCCCTTCTGTAAACATTTCAAATGCTGTTATTCTCTTTATTCGTATGTTCCCACTGGGAATATGTACGCTTTTAGTAAATATAACTTGTGTGAACCTTGGTACGTATTATTCAACTCACAGAGTGTGAACGTATAGTCTAGAGAACGTCTCCAACCTACAGTTTAAGAAAAGTTAAAGAAACCTACATGTGATATAATCTAACTGTAGAGAACGTCTTCAACATACAATGCGAGAACATCTACCAGTAATTTAGAGACCTTGCTCAACCTACAGTGTGATAACATTCTAGATTATAGAGAATATTCATTCTACAATGTGAGAAAATCTAATATAGTGAGCGTTTTTAATCTACAATGTGTGTTAATCTATTTTAGAGGGCGTCTTCAGCCTAATGTCATCATCATCATGTACCGCGCCGGGCGGCGCAGGCGGTCATATTCCTCCACAAATCTCAGCATAACACACGAAAATAAAATTTAGAAAGTGTTTTCAACCTACATTACATGAAAAGTTTAACGTTGTCAAAGTTCAGAGTAACAAACCTTGATTTACATAGCGTTTTTAACGTTCAGTATGTGACAAAACTTAATTTACACAGCATTTTAAAAGTTCAGTGTGTGAAACAACATAATTTACCGAGCGTTTTAAAAGTTCAGTGTGTGACAAAACTTAATTTACAGAGTGTTTTTAAAGTTCAGAGTGACACTGTTTAATCTGGAAAAAATAGAAATGTTTTTGTAGATAAATATACGAATAAGTATATAAATAAATAAGTACACACAAAGCTGGGGCACTACAGTTCAGATAGCAAATAAAACAGGGGGTCGGGCAGGGACCGCATTATTCAGCACACAAACTTGATATGAGCACTTACAATCTTTCATAAACACACTTCTCTGACACAAACTTGATATGAGCACTTACAATCTTTCATAAACACACTTCTCTGACACAAACTTGATATGAGCACTTACAATCTTTCATAAACACACTTCTCTGACACAAACTTGATATGAGCACTTACAATCTTTCATAAACACACTTCTCTGACACAAACTTGATATGAGCACTTACAATCTTTCATAAACACTTCTCCGACACAAACTTGATATGAGCACTTACAATCTTTCATAAACACACTTCTCTGACACAAACTTGATATGAGCACTTACAATCTTTCATAAATAATCTTCCCTGAAACAAACTTTATATGAGCACTTACAATCTTTCATAAACACACTTCTCTGACACAAATTTGATATGAGCACTTACAATCTTTCATAAACACACTTCTCTGACACAAACTTGATATGAGCACTTACAATCTTTCATAAACACACTTCTCTGACACAAACTTGATATGAGCACTTACAATCTTTCATAAACACACTTCTCTGACACAAACGTGATATGAGCACTTACAATCTTTCATAAACACACTTCTCTGACACAAACGTGATATGAGCACTTATAAACACACTTCTCTGACACAAACGTGATATGAGCACTTATAAATACACTTCTCTGACACAAACGTGATATGAGCACTTATAAACACATTTCTCTGACACAAACATGATATGAGCACTTATAAACACACTTCTCTGACACAAACTTGATATGAGCATTTATAAACACACTTCTCTGACACAAACATGATATGAGCACTTATAATCACACTTCTCTGACACAAACTTGATATGAGCACTTATAAACACATTTCTCTGACACAAACTTGATATGAGCACTTATAAACACACTTCTCTGACACAAACTTGATATGAGCACTTATAATCACACTTCTCTGACACAAACATGATATGAGCACTTATAAACACACTTCTCTGGCACAAACTTGATATGAGCACTTATAATCACACTTCTCTGACACAAACTTGATATGAGCACTTACAATCTTTCATAAACACACTTCTCTGACACAAACTTGATATGAGCACTTACAATCTTTCATAAACACACTTCTCTGACACAAACTTGATATGAGCACTTACAATCTTTCATAAACACATCAGACAGACAACGAACAGACAGACAAATAGGAGAAAAACAAACACTTGTCTTTCTATTCTGAGAATCCACGACAGAGATCTTTGCACACTTCACTACTGACGACGACAATGATGATGATGATGATGATGATGATAATGATAGAAGGTTTTCCTCACGGCCTGGGGTGTACATAAGAAAATGGGACAACAGCAGGCTTCCTGACAAACTATGCCACAAGACAGATTACGTCCATCCCAGCCTCTTAAGACAGCCTGTTTCCGCGCAGCTGTTACCAGAGACGACCTGGAGATCGCAACTTAGCCGGCTATCCGTATTAGACTGAATTTGAATGGTTGTTTCGGTATTAGATTGAACTTGACTGGCTATTGTTTCGGTATTAGACTGAACTTGACATTTATATTCAGTACAGAGGACACTGACAAGACAGTATATCACCGGTCCAAACAAGTCACGAACATGGAAGGTAAATAATGTCACAACATATATCTATTATTCCAGTGATACATCGAGAAGTAAAACATGACAGTTCCTTCAGTTTTATCAGCTTCTCACCTGAACGACTATCAGCCTGTGCCAGTGAGGAAAGTTGGGATAACCATGGATACAGCAAGCAAACCTGGTTTTGGCTGAAGGGAACGGACATTTGCCTGGGTCCCCGTGGAACTCGGAAATGGCTTGATATCCGTCCACACTCTGGTCATTCTGTGAACAGAAAATACAAGATCTAGTTTATCTAGTGTCAATACATTATGTCGTCTATTGTATCTATTTCCCAATACATTTATCATGTCAATACATCATGTCATCTACTGCATCTATTTCTCAATAAATTTATCATCTCAACACATTCTGTCGTCTATTGTGTCTATTTTTCAATAAACTTATCATTGTAGTACATTGTGTCATCTATTGTATCTATTTCTCAATAAATTTATCATCTAAACACATTATGTCATCTATTGTGTCTATTTCTCAATAAATTTATCTTGTCATTACATTTCGTCGTCTAGTGTGTCTATTTCTCAATAGATTTATCTTGTCCATGCACTATATCATCTAATATGTCTACTTTTCATTTAGTTTATCCGGTAGTTTATGTTTCCTGCTTTGCCTTATCTTTAAACAGTTCAATTATTATTGCTATTATTTTAAAATTCACTTTTTGCTACTAAATAAGCGAGTTTTAGGTTGGCCAAAACTACCTCAAACTTCTCCAGTGCGTGTCTCAGGTCATAGACTTCTTCTCTTGTCAGTCGGTCGATGCTTTTACGAACTGACACTTCCTCGTGGAATTCGTGCTCATGGCCTTCCTCATTGTGATCTATGACAGCTGTCAGAATATGCGTACATAACTAAAGTTATCAGAATATAAACAAGAGCTGCCAGATCATACGTACATAAATAAAGCTATCAGAATATATGCACATAACTAAAGCCATAAGAATATATGCACTAACTAAAGCTATCAGAATATACATATATAACGAGATCTGTCAAACTATACGTACATACTGCATTAAATGAAGAACATAGGAATATAGATACGATCAATCATAAAAATCAGGTTATGAAAAATGGAAACTATCGTAATGCAGTCAGTACTCAGTATATCGTATTTCCCACCATCTAAGACGCACTATGAAATAAGACGTACAACCATATAAGATGCACTACCAAATAACAGGCACTACCAAATAAGACGTATTACCAAATAAGACGACAGCCATATAAGACGCACTACCAAATAGGATGCACTACCAAATAACAGGCACTACCAAATAAGACACACAAGTATATAAGACGAAATACCAAATAAGACGCACAGCCATATAAGACGCACTACCAAATAAGACGACAGCCATGTAAGAAGCACTACCAAATAAGATGCACTACAAAATATGACGCACAGTCATATAAGACACACTACCAAATAAAATGCCATACCAAATAAAACGCACTTCCAAATAAAAATACAGCCATATAAGACGCCCTGCCAAATAAGACGCACTGATATATAAGACGCATCGGCGTACAATACATTGAAACTGGACTTTGGCAAGGAATATTTTTTGAAAGAGAAAAAAACCCCACATTTTTCATACCCTTCACAGACCTCTTTAAAAAAGGTGTTGAATCAAGATAATATACTTTTGGATATTCTGTTATTGAACTTAAGCAAAGCATGGAACTAACTTAAAATACTGGTATATCTGCACTCATAGATAACCTGTGTTGACTATCTTTCTTGTGGTTTATCGATTAGGTCAACAAACTACAGTCAAAGCGGTATAAGTCTTTGCATCTATCACTCACACCAAAGCATCACCATAACTTGATAAGTTATAAAGTGAGTGAAGGGGTTTAAAAGTTATGATGTAGGCTAGACTGGCGTAGGTCAACGTGTATAGAAGTAAGAGTTAGTTTTGGATGGAGTTTACTTTTTCTTTGTTTGTTTCTCCTAAAGACCTATAATTGACATTCTTGTGTCAGAATTAGCGAACCATGGCCAACCAAGACCCTGTCCCACCTCTCCGTGGTACCCCCAATAACAAGCCTAGCCTGGCTAACAGGACAGGGATCGTCCCAGTCCCCACGGTGATGGAGACTATTAAAGAAATACTGCACACCCCAATGCTCTGTAGCTCCGCTTAGGGGCTGAAAAAATGCCCCCATAACCCGCTCCCAATCCGACATGGTCCTGCTCCCAATCCGACACGGTCCTGCTCCCAATCCGACACGGTCCTGCTCCCAATCCGACACGGTCCTGCTCCCAAGCTGACACGGTCCGTCTCCCAAACCGACACGGTCCTGCTCCCAATCCGACACGGTCCTGCTCCCAAGCCGACACGGTCCTGCTCCCAAACCGACACGGTCCTGCTCCCAAGTCGACACGGTCCTGCTCTTCAACATTTTCACTCCATCGACTTCAGAGAATACCCGCTGGCAGTTCCAAGGAACACAAGCATATAAGACTTCTTGAAGGAAGAAGAAGAAGAGGAAGAAGAAGAAGAAGTAATGAGATATATCAGAAAACATACATTCAGTTATGTATGTCGCATCATCATGAGAGCTGCTAGAGTACACACAAACAAGAGGAGCGGTCAACGGTCAACTCACATACACAAATAAGAGGAGCAGTCAACGGTCAACTCACATACACAAATAAAAGAAGCGGTCAAGATACACACAAATAAAAGAAGCGGTCAAGATACACACAAATAAGAGAAGTGGTCAAGACACACACAAATAAGAGGAGCGGTCAAGACACACACAAATAAGAGGAGCTGTCAAGATACACACAAATAAGAGAAGCGGTCAACGGTCAACTCACATACACAAATAAGAGGAGCGGTCAACGGTCAACTCACATACACAAATAAGAGGAGCGGTCAAGACACACACAAATAAGAGGAGTGGTCAAGATACACACAAATAAGAGAGCGGTCACCTCACACACACAAACAAGAGGAGCGGTCAACTCACACACACAAATAAGAGGAGCGGTCAAGATACACACAAATAAGAGGAGCGGTCAAGAAACACACAAATAAGAGGAGCGGTCAAGAAACACACAAATAAGAGGAGCGGTCAAGACACACAAATAAGAGAAGCGGTCAACTCACACACACAAATAAGAGGAGCGGTCAAGAAACACACAAATAAGAGGAGCGGTCAAGACACACAAATAAGAGGAGCGGTCAAGAAACACACAAATAAGAGGAGCGGTCAAGACACACACACAAAAGAGGAGCGGTCAACACACACACACACACACATAACGAGATATAGGGACATGCCGTAGTAACATGGGACAGAAACTTACGGTCAGTTCTTCCCACAGCTGGTCTGAAAGCAACTGATGGGTGCGGCAGAATGTCTGACGGAAGTTGCGTCCCATTGATGTGGTAAATGTCCGCCTCCACGTGGTAATCTCCGTTCTCTAGGTCTAAGCCTAATCTTTTCACTGTTTCCGTGATCTCAAAGTAGAAAGGACGAGTGAAGGCCCAGGGCATCTCGATAGGACCGCCCAGGATGAAGAAGTCGCCCGCATGTTCACAGTGTTCCTCAACATCGTCTTCGTTGTGGTCCTCGGAGACGTGGTCACGACCTGTATCCACACAGACCTGCCAGGAGGAGGACATTTGCTTTATCTGAGCGGGGATTTTTCTTCTACTTACTTCATACTTCTTCTCGTTTCTTCTTACTTCATACTTCTTCTTACTTTTTCTCGTTTCTTCTTACTTCTTCTTACTTCATACTTCTTCTCGTTTCTTCTTACTTCATACTTCTTCTTACTTTTTCTCGTTTCTTCTTACTTCTTCTTACTTCATACTTCTTCTCGTTTCTTCTTACTTCATACTTCTTCTCGTTTCTTCTTACTTCATACTTCTTCTCGTTTCTTCTTACTTCATACTTCTTCTCGTTTCTTCTTACTTCATACTTCTTCTTACTTTTTCTCGTTTCTTCTTACTTCATACTTCTTCTTACTTTTTCTCGTTTCTTCTTACTTCATACTTCTTCTTACTTTTTCTCGTTTCTTCTTACTTCATACTTCTTCTTACTTTTTCTCGTTTCTTCTTACTTCATACTTCTTCTTACTTTTTCTCGTTTCTTCTTACTTTTTCTTACTTCATACTTCTTCTTACTTCTTATTTCTTCTTCTTCTTACTTCTTCTCAATTCTTCTGCTGCTTCTTCTTCTTCTTCTTCTCACTTCTTCTGCTTCTTCTTCTTCTTCTTATTTCTTCTGCTTCTTTTTCGCACTTCTTCTTCTTCTTCTTCTTCTTCCATTCTCATACGTCAAGCTGGATATTCTTGAAAATGACAGTAGTCCACCTTAGGTTACTGACATCGCTGACACAGCCTGGTCCTGATTACTATTGGTCACGGTCACGTGTGCTTTCTTTGCTCCTCGAGCTAGAGTCGTTGACTGTCTTTTCTTCTACCGCCACAGGTGCAGGTGAACTCGTCAGTTGTGCCTGTTTTCAGCTTATTACACATTTGATGTTTCCGTCTGCTGTGCTCGGAGCTGATTCTCAAGACTTTGGCCTGTTCTCCTCTGCCCGGATCAAGGTAATTTATCTGTTAACCTGCATCTCACTTTCCCGTGTTGTTCTGATAAGTGTCTTGACCTCCTCACTCGATATGCTTGGGTCCGAAAGTGTGTTCTTTTCTCTCACTTTCTTCCTTTCTGTTTTGTTAAGGTGTCTTTATCTTACGACCAATGGTGGTCTGAGTTTGACCTCGCCTGTAACAAAAATATTCTCTTACCCTGACCCTGACATCTGCAGACGCCCCGATGTTGTGGAGACTGAAGTCTGCGAAGACACGGTCATGTGACTGTCTCTCTTTGATCAGGTTGACAATCCCTGCAGCGTCTAGGCCGTTCAGTGTTAGCGAATCATAACTGAGGGTTGACAAGAATCATAACTGAGGGTTGACAAGAATCATAACTGAGGGTTGACAAGAATCATAACTGAGGGTTGACAAGAATCATAACTGAGGGTTGATAAGAATCATAACCGAGGGTTGACAAGAATCATAACTGAGGGTTGACAAGAATCATAACTGAGGGTTGACAAGAATCATAACTGAAGGTTGACAAGAGCTTGTCATGAGTGGTGGAACATTGTGTGTAGGCAGATCTTTATTTATTAAGGCGGGACACTATAAGCTATAATTATAACAGTAGAACTTCATTTGTTAATACGAGAAATTGTGGGTGTAAGCATAGCTTCATTTGATAATGCAGTATATCGTTCCCCGTGGCTATAAATAAAACTTCCTGTAATAAAGCGACAAATCGAACCAGAAAAAAATGAAAGTTTATATTTGAAGCTTCAGTGAGCGTATTTTGAAAACTATGAGTAACAGTGAGCAGTTCACGGCATAGAGTTCATGTAAGTGAATAAACTTAGAGAGTGAGATCATGTAAGTGAATAAACTTAGAGAGTGATTCATGTAAGTGAATAAACTTAGAGAGTGAGTTCATGTATGTGTATAAACTTAGAGAATGAGTTCATGTATGTGTATAAACTTAGAGAATGAGTTCATGTAAGTGAATAAACTTAGAGAGTGATTCATGTAAGTGAGTAAACTTGGAGAGTGACTTCATGTAAGTGAACAAACTTAACTTAGAGAGTGACTTCATGTAAGTGAATAAATGTAGAGAGTGAGTTCATGTAAGTGAATAAACTTAGAGAGTGAGTTCATGTAAGTGAATAAACTTAGAGAATGAGTTCATGTAAGTGAATAAACTTGGAGAATGAAATACATGATGATATAGCTAGAATATTGTATTCATTGTGGAAGTAATATATGACAATATAGATCTATATAAATACTGTAGTGGTAGTAATAAAAATAATAATTAATTTTTTATTATTATTATTATTATTATTATTTAAGCATGCTCCTAGTTAGTTTCATTATTTAACCAGTTATACATCCCAGAATTATCACTGATGTTTTGTAAATTTTGTAAAGATAAAATATGTGTAACCGAATTAGACTAAGAAAAGGTAAAGGTGACCATGTTACGCCAGGAAGGCACCAGGGAGATAAGGTTTTAGTGAGTGTTTTCCTTGACCTCTACACATCTACAGGATGATGTGGTCAGCATCAGGCCTGGTTGTCTTTCGTGTCCAAGTTCCAGAAGAGGACAGATACCAATTTTCACAGCTGGGTGACTGGGTCGCCTCCATCTAGACTCAAACCACAGACCTCCCCCACACAGGTGGGCGACTGGGTCGCCTCCATCTAGACCCAAACCACAGACCTCCCCCACACAGGTGGGTGACTGGGTCGCCTCCATCTAGACCCAAACCACAGACCTGCCCCACACAGGTAGGTGACTGGGTCGCCTCCATCTAGACTCAAACCACAGACCTCCCCCACACAGGTAGGTGACTGGGCCGCCTCCATCTAGACTCAAACCACAGACCTCCCCCACACAGGTGGGTGACTGGGTCGCCTCTGTCTAGACTCAAACCACAGACCTCCCCCACACAGGTGGGTGACTGGGTCGCCTCTGTCTAGACTCAAACCACAGACCTCCCCCACACAGGTGGGTGACTGGGTCATGAACTACTGCTTGAGGAGAATTTTAAACATTAAATGACAGGACAAGATCAGGAACGAGAAGGTTAGGAAAGGGCAGGACAAGAACCTATGAACCTACAAATCATGTCTAGGAAGTGGAGGTGGATTGTCCAAACTCTGATGAAACCAAACATCAGCATAGCAAGACAGGCATTGACATGGAATCCTCAAGGAAATAGAAAACTAGGAAGACCTAGACTTACCTGGAGAAGAGAAATTATGACAGTGCTCAGAGACAAGGGATGCACATGGAAGGAAGCAGAGAATAATTCCAAGAACAGGGATGACTAGAGAGCCTTTATCCGTGGCCTATGGTCTCAAGGAGTGAAAGGTTATAATGATGATGATGATGATGATGATGACTGATTATACTTGAAAAACTCACTTTTATTGACTTTATGTTAAACATAACGCGATATACTCGAGAGATGTGAGATTATTTATTGACTTTATGCTAAACATAACGCGTTGTACTCAAGCAGTGTGAAATTATAATCACCTGTATCCAAATACTGTTGTATCAACCGTTTTCTTCGGCGAGCTGTTCTCTCTGGTCAAAGGGAATGGGTTCGAGTCTCTCTTGAAAGGCTCCAGTGGCGACAGGAAACCTTTCACGCTGCAGATTGCTGGCGCACCTGTGGGCACAAGTTTATATGATGAATGTTCCATGCATGATAAACTGTTTTTTTCCGTAATTTTCCATGCATGATAAACTGGTTTTTGCCCGTAATTTTCCATGCATGATAAACTGGTTTTTTTTCCGTAATTTTTGAATGCTTGATAAACTGGTTTTTTCCGTGATTTTTTTATGCATGATAAATTTTTTTTTCGTGATTTTTGTACGCATGATAAACAGATGTGTTATGTGATTTGTGTATGCATGATAAACTTTTTTTTTCCGTGATTTTTGTACGCATGATAAACAGATGTGTTATGTGATTTTTGTATGCATGATAAACTTTTTTTTCCGTGATTTTTGTACGCATGATAAACAGATGTGTTATGTGATTTTTGTATGCATGATAAACAGATGTGTTATGTGATTTTTGTATGCATGATAAAGATATGTGTTATGTGATTTTTGTATGCATGATAAACAGATGTGTTATGTGATTTTTGTATGCATGATAAAGATATGTGTTATGTGATTTTTGTATGCATGATAAACAGATGTGTTATGTGATTTTTGTATGCATGATAAACAGATGTGTTATGTGATTTTTGTATGCATGATAAAGATATGTGTTGTTTGATTTTTGTATGCCTTAACTAAAAAGTTCCAGAAGGAACGTTTGTCTCTGTGGTAGCATTACAGAAAGTGTAACGAAGGCGGACGATGGCTAGTGAGAGAGAGAGAGTGAGAGAGAGAGAGAGAGAGAGAGATGCACAGAGAGAGAGAGAGAAAAGAGAGAGAGAAGAGACTATTAAAGAAGTCACGAAGATGTTCTAAATGAAAGTTCGTGCTTGTTAAGTTGACGAAAGACAGAGACTTGACAGAGACTTGACAGAGACTTGCAAGTAAGCGTTTTAATACGAGAAGCAGAGAGTTGTAGGTAAGTACAAAAACGATCTCAAAAGTACGTGTAAAGTGACTAGTAGAATGTAAGTATACAAGCGATTAGTAGAATGTAAGTATACAAGCGATTAGTAGAATGTAAGTATACAAGCAACTAGTAGAATGTAAGTATACAAGCGACTAGTAGAATGTAAGTATACAAGCGACTAGTAGAATGTAAGTATACAAGCAACTAGTAGAATGTAAGTATACAAGCGACTAGTAGAATGTAAGTATACAAGGGACTAGTAGAATGTAAGTATACAAGCGACTAGTAGAATGTAAGTATACAAGCGACTAGACTCAAACCACAGACCTCCCCCACACAGGTGGGTGACTGGGTCGCCTCCATCTAGACTCAAACCACAGACCTCCCCCACACAGGTGGGTGACTGGGTCGCCTCTGTCTAGACTCAAACCACAGACCTCCCCCACACAGGTGGGTGACTGGGTCGCCTCTGTCTAGACTCAAACCACAGACCTCCCCCACACAGGTGGGTGACTGGGTCATGAACTACTGCTTGAGGAGAATTTTAAACATTAAATGACAGGACAAGATCAGGAACGAGAAGGTTAGGAAAGGGCAGGACAAGAACCTATGAACCTACAAATCATGTCTAGGAAGTGGAGGTGGATTGTCCAAACTCTGATGAAACCAAACATCAGCATAGCAAGACAGGCATTGACATGGAATCCTCAAGGAAATAGAAAACTAGGAAGACCTAGACTTACCTGGAGAAGAGAAATTATGACAGTGCTCAGAGACAAGGGATGCACATGGAAGGAAGCAGAGAATAATTCCAAGAACAGGGATGACTAGAGAGCCTTTATCCGTGGCCTATGGTCTCAAGGAGTGAAAGGTTATAATGATGATGATGATGATGATGATGACTGATTATACTTGAAAAACTCACTTTTATTGACTTTATGTTAAACATAACGCGATATACTCGAGAGATGTGAGATTATTTATTGACTTTATGCTAAACATAACGCGTTGTACTCAAGCAGTGTGAAATTATAATCACCTGTATCCAAATACTGTTGTATCAACCGTTTTCTTCGGCGAGCTGTTCTCTCTGGTCAAAGGGAATGGGTTCGAGTCTCTCTTGAAAGGCTCCAGTGGCGACAGGAAACCTTTCACGCTGCAGATTGCTGGCGCACCTGTGGGCACAAGTTTATATGATGAATGTTCCATGCATGATAAACTGTTTTTTTCCGTAATTTTCCATGCATGATAAACTGGTTTTTGCCCGTAATTTTCCATGCATGATAAACTGGTTTTTTTTCCGTAATTTTTGAATGCTTGATAAACTGGTTTTTTCCGTGATTTTTTTATGCATGATAAATTTTTTTTTCGTGATTTTTGTACGCATGATAAACAGATGTGTTATGTGATTTGTGTATGCATGATAAACTTTTTTTTTCCGTGATTTTTGTACGCATGATAAACAGATGTGTTATGTGATTTTTGTATGCATGATAAACTTTTTTTTCCGTGATTTTTGTACGCATGATAAACAGATGTGTTATGTGATTTTTGTATGCATGATAAACAGATGTGTTATGTGATTTTTGTATGCATGATAAGATATGTGTTATGTGATTTTTGTATGCATGATAAACAGATGTGTTATGTGATTTTTGTATGCATGATAAAGATATGTGTTATGTGATTTTTGTATGCATGATAAACAGATGTGTTATGTGATTTTTGTATGCATGATAAACAGATGTGTTATGTGATTTTTGTATGCATGATAAAGATATGTGTTGTTTGATTTTTGTATGCCTTAACTAAAAAGTTCCAGAAGGAACGTTTGTCTCTGTGGTAGCATTACAGAAAGTGTAACGAAGGCGGACGATGGCTAGTGAGAGAGAGAGTGAGAGAGAGAGAGAGAGAGGAGAGAGAGAGAGAGAGATGCACAGAGAGAGAGAGAGAAAAGAGAGAGAGAAGAGACTATTAAAGAAGTCACGAAGATGTTCTAAATGAAAGTTCGTGCTTGTTAAGTTGACGAAAGACAGAGACTTGACAGAGACTTGACAGAGACTTGCAAGTAAGCGTTTTAATACGAGAAGCAGAGAGTTGTAGGTAAGTACAAAAACGATCTCAAAAGTACGTGTAAAGTGACTAGTAGAATGTAAGTATACAAGCGATTAGTAGAATGTAAGTATACAAGCGATTAGTAGAATGTAAGTATACAAGCAACTAGTAGAATGTAAGTATACAAGCGACTAGTAGAATGTAAGTATACAAGCGACTAGTAGAATGTAAGTATACAAGCAACTAGTAGAATGTAAGTATACAAGCGACTAGTAGAATGTAAGTATACAAGGGACTAGTAGAATGTAAGTATACAAGCGACTAGTAGAATGTAAGTATACAAGCGACTAGTAGAATGTAAGTATACAAGCGACTAGTAGAATGTAAGTATACAAGCGACTAGTAGAATGTAAATATACAAACGATTAGTAGAATGTAAGTATACAAGCGACTAGTAGAATGTAAGTATACAAGCGACTAGTAGAATGTAAGTATACAAGCGACTAGTAGAATGTAAGTATACAAGCGACTAGTAGAATGTAAGTATACAAGCGGCTAGTAGAATGTAAGTATACAAGCAATTAGTAGAATGTAAGTATACAAGCAATTAGTAGAATGTAAGTATACAAGCAATTAGTAGAATGTAAGTATACAAGCAATTAGTAGAATGTAAGTATACAAGCAATTAGTAGAATGTAAGTATACAAGCGATTAGTAGAATGTAAGTATACAAGCGACTAGTAGAATGTAAGTATACAAGCGACTAGTAGAATGTAAGTATACAAGCGATTAGTAGAATGTAAGTATACAAGCAATTAGTAGAATGTAAGTATACAAGCAATTAGTAGAATGTAAGTATACAAGCAATTAGTAGAATGTAAGTATACAAGCGACTAGTAGAATGTAAGTATACAAGCGATTAGTAGAATGTAAGTATACAAGCAACTAGTAGAATGTAAGTATACAAGGGACTAGTAGAATGTAAGTATACAAGGGACTAGTAGAATGTAAGTATACAAGGGACTAGTAGAATGTAAGTATACAAGCGACTAGTAGAATGTAAGTATACAAGCGACTAGTAGAATGTAAGTATACAAGCGACTAGTAGAATGTAAGTATACAAGCGACTAGTAGAATGTAAGTATACAAGCGACTAGTAGAATGTAAGTATACAAGCGACTAGTAGAATGTAAGTATACAAGCGACTAGTAGAATGTAAGTATACAAGCGACTAGTAGAATGTAAGTATACAAGCGGCTAGTAGAATGTAAGTATACAAGCAATTAGAAGAATGTAAGTATACAAGCAATTAGTAGAATGTAAGTATACAAGCAATTAGTAGAATGTAAGTATACAAGCAATTAGTAGAATGTAAGTATACAAGCAATTAGTAGAATGTAAGTATACAAGCGACTAGTAGAATGTAAGTATACAAGCGACTAGTAGAATGTAAGTATACAAGCAATTAGTAGAATGTAAGTATACAAGCAATTAGTAGAATGTAAGTATACAAGCGACTAGTAGAATGTAAGTATACAAGCGACTAGTAGAATGTAAGTATACAATCGACTAGTAGAATGTAAGTATACAAACGACTAGTAGAATGTAAGTATACAAGCGACTAGTAGAATGTAAGTATACAAGCGACTAGTAGAATGTAAGTATACAAGCGACTAGTAGAATGTAAATATACAAACGATTAGTAGAATGTAAGTATACAAGCGATTAGTAGAATGTAAGTATACAAGCGACTAGTAGAATGTAAGTATACAAGCAATTAGTAGAATGTAAGTATACAATCGACTAGTAGAATGTAAGTATACAAACGACTAGTAGAATGTAAGTATACAAGCGACTAGTAGAATGTAAGTATACAAGCAACTAGTACAATGTAAGTATACAAGCAACTAGTAGAATGTAAGTATACAATCGACTAGTACAATGGAAGTAATAAAGTGTTTTAAAACGTAATTATAAATAAAATGTAAGTAGAAAAGTGTTTTTAAATATAATTATAACTTGTTCTTTTTTATTAAAATATAGAAAAACCTGGTTGTATGTTAGTTTTTTCTTGTTATATGTAGAGTCCATGCAGCCACGTTCACCTGGTGCCGCTTCCATGCCACTGAGGCATGTTGGGATACGGTGCTAGGCCCGTATTTCCATGACCTTCGGCGCATGACAGTGTCATGTGGTCAGTATCATGTCTGGCAGCATTTACCCTTGTATATTTCTCTGCTACCCAATTTTAGAGGCTGCTGGATGGACCCCGGAGCCTTTGTGATGTGTGCTAGAAAAGTCCCACCTGCTGGGACTCGAACTCGGTACCACCGAATTAGTAAACCGAGAGCCTAGCCACTCAGCTAACATGTATTTTGTTATATGTGGGCCTAAAGTATTGTGGTGAATTTTTTTAAAAATCACCAGAACTATCGACCACAAATCTAGAAACAGCATTTTAGGTACCATTACGCTGTCACCCGCTCTGTTTCTGCCACGCTGTCCCTCGCTCTGTTTCTGCCACGCTGTCACTCGCTCTGTTTCTGCCACGCTGTCACTCGCTCTGTTTCTGCCACGCTGTCACTCGCTCTGTTTCTGTCACGCTGTCACTCGCTCTGTTTCTGCTACGCTGTACTCGCTCTGTTTCTGCCACGCTGTCACTCGCTCTGTTTCTGCCACGCTGTACTCGCTCTGTTTCTGTCACGCGACCAAGACAATCAAAAGCACTAGAACCGGGCCGACAATACGCTTCTGACAAAAGGAAGAACTTGCGGCTGCAGGAGAGGACGGTGAACGAAATTTCCTGACAGGAACTTCAGCAGATGTTTCGGAGTTTGGAAACTGTTAAACAAGAAATTCTGGATTTAGATCAGAAGGTAGAAAGTAGATCCGAAGCCTAGAAAGCGCAGTTATTAGACATCATACATTTGATGAAGAGAACAAGAAGAGCACGGCTGTTCAATCAACTATTTTTTCTAGAAAGTTAGGTATCCGTTTTTAGTCGTTTAAAATATCTGTTTTTTTTTCTTCTTTCTTTTTCTTTTTTTCTTCATTTACTTGCTTTTCATTATGTTTCTTATTATCTGTGATCAGGTGAAACTTAAATGTCTGAACTGAATCCTGTGAGAAATGTTTCAAAACAGTGTGGGTGAATTTTAAAAAATTGCTTTCTATTGTACTTTAAACCTCGATATACGCATTTTCGATATATGCAGCAACGTCGCTGCATGGCACTAAGAACAACACTGAGGTTAAAGGCTGAGCACATCTGTATACAAGTTTTAAAATATAAGTATAAACTTTTTAAAATATAAGTATAAACTTTTTAAAATATAAGTATAAACATTTTAAAATATAAATATAAACGTTGAGTTTTGTCCAAAAGAAGAAAGGTAATCTTACCACCAGGTGACAGCAATTTCTGAACCTCCCGGTAGATTAATGACAGCCTGTCCACATTGGAGTGGTGGAGGAAGAAGATTGGGTCGTGAACGGTGTAGTCCAGGCTGGACAAGGAGAACTGGTTCCTGCCCCCGACCAGGGAGTGAATGGAGTTGTGGGCGACCTCAAACTGGACCGCGAACTGGCAGAAACTGCTGTACTCGAAGGAGTTGAGGACCAGCTCAAACAAGTTCGTGTACTGGCCTGGTGAGACCTAGTCATAAAACACATTCCTGTCACGTTTCTAAGCTCTTCACTCACAGCAAAACATTACTGCACTTTCAGTCATGGGACAACATTATTACACTTTCAGTCATGGGACAGCATTACTACACTTTCAGTCATGGGACAACATTACTACACTTTCAGTCATGGGACAACATTATTACAGTTTCTCTTACAAGACATTACTACACTTTCTGTCACGGGACAACATTACTACACTTTCTCTTACGGAACATTATAACACTTTCTGTTACGGGACAACGTTACTACATTTTCTGTCACGGGACAACATTACTACACTTTCTGTTAAGGGAAAACTACTACACTCTCTGTCACGGGGCAACATTACTACACTTTCTGTTACGGGACAACATTACTACCCTTTCTGTTACATGGCATTACTACATTTTCTGTTACGGGACAACATTACTACACTTTATGTCACGGGACATCATTATTACACTTTATGTCACGGGACAACATTACTACACTTTCTGCCAGAGGATAACATTACTATACTTTCACCTACTAGACAACATTACTATACTTTTACTTACTTGACAACATTACTACACTTTCAGTCATGGGACAGCATTATTTGACTTTCTGTCACGGGACAATATTACTACAATTTCTGTCACGGGACAAAATTACTACATTTTCTGTCATAGGAAAAATATTACTACACTTTCTGTCACGTGATAACATTACTACACTTTCACTTACTTGACAACATTACTACACTCTGTATTACAGGACAACATTACTGTACTTGCACTTACAGGACAACATTACTACACTTTCACTAACAGGACAACATTAGTACATTTTTCGTTTACCGGGCAACATTACTGCACTTTTCGCCTACTGGCCAACATTACTACAATTGTTTCTTACTTGGCAATATTACTGCACTTTTGTCTTACCTGGCAGCATTACTACACGTTTGTTTTACTTGGCAACATTACTGCACTTTTGTCGTAACTGGCAACATTACTGTGTTTGTACTCATAGTTGGTGCTGATTTTTTTTTATTTGCTGTGAAGGAAAAGTGTCAAGTACCCAGTTTTTTTTTTGTTTTTGTTGGTACTGAAATGCATCTGTTGCTAGTCCACGATGTTTGATTGGGAGAACAGCCACTATAGACTGTGCTACTGCTCGCTCAGTTACATATTGTAAACAGTCCGACATCAATGTAGCAACTTACATAACAATTTGCTATGTTGCTGTAATGTTAGAAAAGGTTGCTGTTGGAACATGTCCGATTAACCTGCCTTACATTTGCTACTTACATCTTGTTACAGCGAGCTAGTACAACTGCTACTTATATGTTGAAATAGCCAACTAGTACAACTGCTACTTATTTGCTGGAACAGCTTACATCTGTAGGTTATACAGGTGTTCATTAACACGGTGGATGAGCTGTTGTTGTAAGTGCTGCTTACATGTTGAAATAGCTTACCATTATAACTGCTGCTTACATGTTGAAAAAGTCTACCATTACAACTCCTGCTTACATGCTGACAAAGTCTACATTTCAACTTCTGCTTATATGTTGAAAAAGTTTACCATTACAACTCCTGCTTACATGTTGACAATGTCTACATTACAACTCCTGCTTACATGTTGAAAAAGTCTGCAACTGCTGCGTACATTTTGAAAGAACCTACCATTACATCTGCTGCTTACATCTTGAAAGAACCTACTATTACAACTGCCGCTTACATCTTGAAAAATTCTACCATTACGACAACTGCTTACATGTTGAAAGAGTCTAAATGTTAAGACTATTTAAAACAAAGTGTATATATATCTTTTCTACGACAAATATTATTGTGTACAAAAAGCCTACTGTTACAACTGTTATTTACTTGCTGGAACAGCCTATAGTAGTATGCTGCTTCATCATCATCATTATCATCATCAGGTGCCGTGCAGACTGGCGTTGGCTATTATGCTTCTCCAGAGTACACGATCCTTCATGCAGACCATTAGCTCAGTTGGTGATCTCCTCTCACACCATCTCGTCAGACTGTCCAGTATTATTTCTCTTGGTCTTCCTCTTGATCTTCTTCCTTCTATTTTTCCTGTTGTTATAATATTTTCAATGCCCCCTCTTCTCATTGCATGTCCTATGAAAGTACATTGTCTCACTCTTATCTTTTTGACAAGGTTTTTTTGTCTCTCCGGCTCTTCTCATACATTCTTCATTAGTTATTTTTGCTGTCCAGAAGATTCCCAACATTCTTCTAATAAACCACATTTCTGTTGCTTCCAATGACTTTTGTGCAAACCTTCCTAATGTCCATGATTCACTTCCATATAACAAGATAGGTTCTGTATAGCGTGTTAGGACTCGTTTTCTAACATTCATTGATAAGGATGTGTTGGATAATATGTTTCTCATTCTCTGAAATGCAGTCTTTGCTTGGCCTATTCTGTTCCTAATTTCTGTTCTGCATTTCTCATCTAAAGTTATTACTGCTCCAAGGTATTTGAATTTCTGCACCTGCTTTAGAATAGTTTCGTTTAATTTTATACTGCATTTTGGTGGATTCTGTTTCTTTGATATAACCATAGTTTCTGTCTTTTTGATGTTAAAATAAGGCCTTTCTGTCCACTTCCCTTGGCGATATTATCCAAGAGATTTTGCAAGTATTGTTGGTTCTCAGCTATCAGAACTGTGTTGTCAGCATACCGAAGGTTGTTAATATTTTGTCGTCCGAGTTTCATACATGGTTCTGTAATGATCGTTCTTAGAATATTCTCGCTGTACATAGAAAAAATGTCTGGAGATAGTACACATCCTTGTCGCACTCTTGTTTTATAGGTTGATATTTTCCAGTTTTATTTTCAACACGAATCGCTGCTTTCTGCTGCCAGTATAGATGTTATACAATCCTTAGGTCTTGGCCGTCTATGATTATGTCTTCAAGAATTTTGATAATCTTATCATGTTTCACCTTGTCGAATGGCTTGGTGTAATCAATGAAACATAAGTAGAGATCTTTCTGTACTTCTAAAGCTCTTTCTGGTATTCTTGTAAAAAAATAAAGACTTATAAGACTGCATCCTGACCTAATAAAATTAATTGCATCGTTTCTTTCAGACAGACAACAGGTAGTATTCTTCAACAATTCTCTATCAAATTCTGTTATAGTTGACACTGGTGTTCCACAAGGTTCTATTCTAAGCCCGTTGCTCTTTGCTATCTATATCAATGATCTTCCACGTCATCTTAAACACTCTTCTTGTAACGTTTTTGCCGATGATTACACAGTCTACACCAGTGACTACGACTGTATTAACCTAGAATCAACTCTTCAGGTCGAGTTAAACAATCTAATTAGATGGAGCAATAACAATTGCATGATTACAAATACTGATAAAACAAAATCAATGCTCATAACAATAAGACAGAAACTACAAAACGCGACAAAAACAACACCTCGGCTCCGTACTGAAACATAACAGAAAGAAAACTTTAGCGAGCACAAAACACTAGGTCTTATTACTGACCAACATCTGATCTAGAACTCTCATGTGCAAGGTCTAACAAATAAAAGGGATGGCGACTGCAGTAAAACTGGTTTAAATAAATAAGGTAGATAGAGGTGTATGGTGCAGTTTTACAAAGTGAGGGAGGAAGTGAGCAAGGTGAGAAAAAAAAAACGAATAGAAAGTATGAGAATGTATAAATGAAAAACATACAACATCCGATATTTCGACGTGAGCCTTATTCGAGGATACATACACAACGAAATACAAACACATAGAACTTATCTGAAGTGTCTTGCTCCGAGTGAGAAGCAGAAATGTGTGTGGAAGGAGGAGGGGAAAAAAACCACGCTGCCTACAGACAAAAGATTCCCGATAGAGCCAATCATAACGAAGAAGCGGAGAGAGAGGAGGAGAACAAATGGGAGAAAGGGGTGGGGGGAAGGCAATAGAAACATGATAGCCGCTAGAGGTGTCGGGGGGGGGGGGGAAGGGAGAGAGGGGAGGGAAAAGGGGACGCGGAGAGATAATGAATGAAGAACTTAAACACCTACAGGGAGAAAGTGTGAAACTGGTGAATAGGACAAGACCAATATGTTGACAGAGAAGGAAATAGGATGGTGGTAAGGAGGGGTAGCATAGAGAAAGAAAGTAGAGTTAAAAAAAAGCCAGTGGAAAAATAAAGAAGTTATAGAAAGCTGAAGACATTGTTAATTCCAGCTGGGTGGAGACAGCCAGTCTGGAAAATAAGGCGCTGTTCTAGGATCCTCCTAGATCGTACATCTGCGGAACAAGAGCGGATCGCACTAACCGAAATGTCCTGTTTGCCCCTGTGGTTACCAAGGCAAAAATGTTTAGCCACAGGTGTCCAGGCCCTCTTAGAAATATCATTGAGATGCTGGCGAAATGGATCTCCTAACCGTAAGCCAGTTTCCCCTATGTACTTCAAACCGCAACGTTTGCACATGATAACATAAATGACATTACGTGAAGTACAGGTGAAACCCTCCTGTACTGATAACGTGAACTTAGGGAAGGAGATCTGGCTGGCCTCGGCAACAAACGGACAAGTGTTACATCTACGGCGTCTAACAAAACTCATTGCGCAAAAACGTATACCACTTAGCCAAAATCAAGCACTTCATCGATCAAGACACAAGGAAGATATACTACATATCACATATACTGCTCAACAATCTGGGATGGTTGCTCAATGTCAGATACAAAGAGGCTTTACTCACTCCAAAAGCGAGCAGTAAAGCTTATTAGTGACAAAGATCAAGCACAAACAACTAATCAGCACAAACATATCAAACTACTGCCTCTTAAGAACAGGTTCCTCTTCAACAAAGACAAGGTGGTACATCAAATTCTTTCACGGCAAGCTCCACCTTATCTATGGAACCTATATAAATTTAGCCCAAAGTGTAACCAACGCTTGAACAATATAAGTCTTCCAAAACCTAGACTTGACCTTTACAAGAAAAGCTCTAGTTATTCTGCTGCTCATCTTTGGAATACCCTCCCATCCTATATAAAAAAATATAAACTATACTCCTTCCTACAACCACAAACGTTTCCAATATCTATTTGATGTCGACTACATGCCTCCATGAATCGTAGAACTTAAAAAGTTATTTTAGACTGCTCTTACAGACACTGAACTCATTATTCTGAATAGTAATGAAATTTGTGTTTGGTAGGTAGTCATTTGTATGTAGTTAGTCAGTTTTATGTGTATGTAGTTACTTTATTGTTAATTATGTTTGTTATATGAGCAGCATATTTGTAGAATGTCTGGAACAGAGTGAAAGTTGTATGATAAATGGCAGAATGTTAGAATGGGCCTGCGAGCCCAATTCTTAACCCTTTTGAAATAAGCAATCAATCTGTTAGTGTTCGCAAGGCATAAATGACATTGTGTGCTCCCTTTCCTTCAACAAATCCGAACTGTTGATCTGCTATTTCCATTTTTATCTTTTTCCTTGTTCTTCTCATAATAATTCTCAGAAGTAGCTTTGTTATGCTTATAGAGAAGCTGATAATTCTGTGGTCCTCACATTCCTTTGTACCTGGTTTCTTTAGTATTGCTGTAAACGTGGATTTAAGCAGGTCACTGGGCATATAATCACTGTTATAAATGTCATTCAGTAACTTGGTTATTATTTTTATTCCTGTCTCCTCTAGTGCCTCTATTTCTTCTATTGTTATATTATCAGGCCCAGTCGCTTTTCTTTTCTTCGTGTGTTTGATGGCATCTATGATTTCATCTTCAAGTATTGGTGGTCCCTGACAGTTTTCAGTATCTGGTGTTAATTCTGGTCTTTCTCCTCCAAATAGCTCACCGATGTACTCTGTTCATATGTCCACAATGTCTTCTTTTCCCATTAACATTTTACTTTCTTTTGATTTCAGGCATCCTGTTGGTATTTTGTTTTCCTGCCTGTGAGTTCACTAATTCGTTTGTGCATGTTTTTTCTGTCTTTATTATGAGTCCTCTATCTGTCTGCACTGTTCATTTAACAATACTTCCTTTGCTTCTCTGCATTTGCGTCTTATTCCTTTATTTATCTTGTTATATTTTTCTTGGTTATTTTTACTCCTCCTCCTCTTGTCCATCAGTCCCAAGATGTCGTCTGTCATATATTTATTCTTGGTGGTGGGAAGGGGGGTTCTTTTTTCGGTGGTATTATCTCTTTAACAGTTTGGTGGATAGAATCTCTTAACATTGCCCATTGTTCATCTATACAATTTATCTTTGCTATTGCATTGTATCTATTACATGTTCAAATAGACTACTATTAAAACTGCTACTTAATGTTGGAACAGCCTATAGTTACAACTGCTGTTTACATGTTGGAACAGCCTATAGTTAGAACTGTTGCTTACATGTTGGAACAGCCTATAGTTACAACTGCTACTTACATGCTGGAACAGCCTGTCATCTACTGCTCTGGCAGTGTGGTAGACTTGATTTCCTACATGGATCTCGCCTTCGTACCAGGGATTCCTGTGAGTTTTGCCTCCAGCACTGTCTGGAATGACGCTCTGTGTGACCAAGTCAGGCAAGTGCTCCAACTCTTGGGTCCAGTCCCAGTATGGGATACCGATGGTAAGACCTAGAACAGAGAGAGCTGTGATCATGTCTGTGTTCACATCAGTGTTTTCCAAAGTGGGTGTTAATGCCCCATGTGGGCGTTGGAAAGGACCGGGGGCGGTGAAAGAAAAATGGGCAGTATGGGGGCGTTGATGGAAAACGACGCAGCAGATGTGGCCAGTGATACCTTTCTTCTTAGACGGGGACAGTAAATACCTTCCTTCTTAGACGGGGACAGTAAATACCTTCCTTCTTAGACGGGGACAGTAAATACCTTCCTTCTTAGACGGGGACAGTAAATACCTTCCTTCTTAGACGGGGACAGTAAATACCTTCCTTCTTAGCCGCGGGCAGTAATACCTTCCTTCTTAGCCGCGGGCAGTAATACCTTCCTTCTTAGACGGGGACAGTAAATACCTTCCTTCTTAGACGCGGGCAGTAATACCTTCCTTCTTAGCCGCGGGCAGTAATACCTTCCTTCTTAGACGCGGGCAGTAATACCTTCCTTCTTACACGTGGGCAGAGATAACTTCCTTCTTAGACGAAGGCAGTAATACCTTCGTTCTTAGACGGAGGCAGTAATATCTTCCTTCTTAGATGGAGGCAGTAATACCTTCCTTCTTAGATGGATGCAGTAATATCTTCCTTCTTAGACGGATGCAGTAATATCTTCCTTCTTAGATGGAGGCAGTAATACCTTCCTTCTTAGATGGAGGCAGTAATACCTTCCTTCTTAGATGGAGGCAGTAATACCTTCCTTCTTAGATGGAGGCAGTAATATCTTCCTTCTTAGATGGAGGCAGTAATATCTTCCTTCTTAGATGGAGGCAGTAATACCTTCCTTCTTAGATGGAGGCAGTAATACCTTCCTTCTGGACGACAGACACTTTTAACTTCTTTATATTTCTTGTATAAATGTAGGAAAGATAGGAAATGGTAAGGCAGTAACCAGGCAACATGGAGACACTTTATATTCGCCAAGCTCACGTTGTTTTCATTATGGTTGTTCTGAAATTCAAAGTTCGTGCTGTGCTCAACACACGTAGACAGTGAAAGAAAGAACATCTTCAAGGGAATGACTGGAACCCTGGTCTACAGAGGACAAGCAAGCGTTTAGTTAGGCCAGGATAACTCACCCACAACGCGTGCAGAATATTCTCTGACCTACATTACTCTCACTCAGGCCTGGTTGTTTCCAAATACTGAGTGCTGACCTGTTAGTAGAGAGTGTCAGGTCAAGCTTACCTTTTTCTTTGAGAGCTTGCTCGAGTTGGATAACAAGGAGCCTGTGCCAGGCGGTGAAGTCTGTACCGCCGTGGACACAGCAGGCCACGTCCCTGCCTTCGTGTTGACACTGGGGCGGGTAGCCGTGATAGGCAGCAATGGCGGCGTAACCTTTGGGGGACTGGTCGTTGATCACATCTGTCAGAGCCTGCTGGAGATTCTGGATCTCCGGCTTCGTCAGCTTCTCGACATTCTTCCTTACCAGATCAGCGCAGGACAGGTGTACCTGGAACTAGACAATTCACATTTCTCTCTTGTTAAAACCAAGGACAGGTGTACCTGGAACTAGACAATTCACATTTCTCTCTTGTTAAAACCAAGGACAGGTGTACCTGGAACTAGACAATTCACATTTCTCTCTTGTTAAAACCAAGGACAGGTGTACCTGGAACTAGACAATTCACATTTCTCTCTTGTTAAAACCAAGGCTCACTGAAATAAAATGCTAGCAGACGTAGCGAATCCGCAAATCTGAGCAGAATGTAAGACTTTTTTAAAGAAAAAAATCAGACAAGAATAGGCTGTCTTTTATTTTGATTCGTTCTAGTTTTATAAAAAAAAGTCATACTGTCTATCTGAAATTAATGAAACAAAATTACATGTGCTGTTTGTTTTCCGCTCTATGAACACTGTTATGGGCAGACTCATACAGCGGATAAGATCATCACAGGCGCCTTGATCTGGTGACATATATAGTTTTTCTTCCTCCCTACTTCATCACACAGATCTTTAGAATTTTTAAATAACCAAATACAGCTCCTTTGCATGTACGAATTTCAATACAGACTTTGTATGTACACATTTCAAGACAGATTTTGTATGTACACATTTCAAGACAGATTTTGTATGTACATATTTCAAGACAGACTTTGTATGTACACATTTCAAGACAGATTTTGTATGTACATATTTCAAAACAGATTTTGTATGTACACATTTCAAGACAGATTTTGTATTTATACATTTCAAGACAGATTTTGTATGTACACATTTCAAGACAGATTTTGTATGTACACATTTCAAGACAGACTTTGTATGGAGCTGACAAGGAAAACACTGACAAACTGAACTCTGCTGTGCTAACTTACGTGGCTGTAGAACTATGGCGTTGCTGCGGCTTTGTTTGCTAAAGATTTTGATGGTTGAAAGAAACCAAAATAGAAAGAATAACATATATTTTATGTTGATTTCAAAGACGATTAGATACGGCGAGAAAAAAAAATCACCACAGCTGTAAACCTGGGATAAAAACGTGAAAATTTACAGTGTAAACTTGAGAGAAAGACGTGAAATGTTACGAAGTAAACATGAGACAACGACATGAAATGTTACAAAGTAAACCTGAGACAAAGACGTGAAATGTTACGAAGTAAACCTGAGACACAGACATGAAATGTTACAAAGTAAACCTGAGACAAAGACGTGAAATGTTACGAAGTAAACCTGAGACAAAGACATGAAATGTTACAAAGTAAACCTGAGACAAAGACGTGAAATATTACGAAGTAAACCTGAGACAAAGACGTGAAATGTTACAAAGTAAACCTGAGACAAAGACATGAAATGTTACGAAGTAAACCTGAGACAAAGACATGAAATGTTACGAAGTAAATCAATAAATCTACTTACTTGAAAAGTAAATAGCAAAAGTAGAAATTAACCGCTTCATTTAAAAGGCAGTAAAAATGACTACAAACTTAGCATTTAAAAGTTCTTTAAAAAGGATCTGTCAAATCTGAAAAAAGGATTAAATTTTAAATAATGTAGTAATATTCACTCATAATGAAAGATCCTTAAAAACTGCATGTGGCACACCAGCTGGAAACGAGAGTCACACATGCAGACATTAATTGCCATAGACATAGTCTGCAGGATGCTGTAATGCTGAAGTCTGTTGTCATTAATATTAATAAACGTTTTTTAAAACAGTTAACCAAACAGGCAACATTCAAGCGAATTTATTAAATGACGTCATCACCATCATCATCATCATCACCTTGTGCCTATTCCTAAATAGAATATTAAAGCTTCAGGTCTCCACCTATTGTCTTCTCCTATGATGGCACATCTGGACATGTCTCCTTTACTTCTGAGTGGTGTCCACCATCTATAGTTGTATTCCTCAGAAAGTCGTTATTCTTACTTTTCTAACATATTATTTGTAATTTCCTCTAGAGTTTCCAGTTTTATTTGACAAAGTATTTATTTGTCTTTTCGTCAAAGTAAGATATATACAATATTCATATTCCTACGGCTTCACTCTTCTGTCACATTTTCTTGTTTAAATATCCTGCAGCAGAAAATATCTTCACTCATAAATGTCCTCAGCTTTTCTTTTTTTTTTTTTTTAAAATGTCGTTCCCAAGTGATGACTGACTTCCCTCTCTTAGCAATTCATATTTCCGTCAACTTTTAACTCTAACACAAACAGCAACATTTTACTAATTAAAACATGTATGAATTAAAATTACTTTCACATATTCTAAAAGAAGGCGCATGTTTCAGCATGTTTCTCATCATATTCTTTGTTTTATAAAAACACTCTAATAGTCTCCACGTCAAGTTCCTCAGACATTTTCTTTTTATCGGGTCGGCATAAAGAAATTTTGTTGTTGTTGCTGTTGTTGTTGCTGTTGTTGTTGTCTTGTGTAGTTTCTAGTCCCTCGTGAGCAATTCAATTTTTATAAGAGCAACATGGCCTTCTCGGTGTTCACATCAGAAAAATCAGCTGGAATAAAATACACTGAAAAAAGCAGCTAAAGATCTCCCCTCACCAAGAAAGTTAACCATACGATTAACTGTACCCACGCCATCTTCGCTGTCGCAGCTGCCCAGGATTTCGTCCAAAAATTGGACGAATACGGACTTTTCGTGCACAGAGAGCACGTTTTATATTGTCCCTGATGGGGGTCAGTAGGTCAGACTGATTACATAAGTTGTACTGGACAAGTTCAAATAAAAGTTAATAGGAGTTTCAGGATGAGACAAGTTTTTTGCCCAGTCAACAGTCTACTTTTGTCACCTTCACAACGGCCGCTCAACAAAACAGGGGAGATTATCACGGGATTTTACGTGACAGGGGACATAATCATTAAATTATTCATGAAAGATTATCTGCAGACAATACTTGGCAGGAGATACGATCAGAAGATTCACATAACAGACGAGAATAAGCACCTGGGGTTTTCATAGAGAAACAAAGGCAGCGAGGCCAGGTAACTGGATACCTGGTGTTTTCCAGGAGAAACAAAGGCAGACAGGACAGGAGCTAGGTACCTGGGGTTTTCGTAGAGAAATAAAGGTAGTGAGGACAGGTGCTGGGTACCTTGGTTTCCTTAGAGAAACAAAGGTAGTGAGGACAGGTGCTGGGTACCTTGGTTTCCTTAGAGAAACAAAGGTAGTGAGGACAGGTGCTGGGTACCTTGGTTTCCTTAGAGAAACAAAGGTAGTGAGGACAGGTGCTGGGTACCTGGGATTTTCCTAGAGAAACAAAGAAATGAAGACAGGTCCTGGGATCCCTTTCTGGGGTTTCCCTGGAGAAACAAAGGCAGTGAGGACAGGTGCTGGCATCCCTACCTGGGGTTTTCGTAGAGAAACAAAAACAATGAAGACAGGTGCTGGCATCCCTACCTGGGGTTTTCCTAGAGAAACAAAGACAATGAAGACAGGTGCTGGCATCCTTTTCTGGGGTTTTCCTAGAGAAACAAAGACAATGAAGACAGGTGCTGGCATCCTTTTCTGGGGTTTTCCTAGAGAAACAAAGACAATGAAGACAGGTGCTGGCATCCTTTTCTGGGGTTTTCCTAGAGAAACAAAGACAATGAAGACAGGTGCTGGCATCCTTTTCTGGGGTTTTCCTAGAGAAACAAAGACAATGAAGACAGGTGCTGGCATCCTTTTCTGGGGTTTCCCTGGAGAAACAAAAACAATGAGGACAGGTGCTGGCATCCCTACCTGGGGTTTTCCTAGAGAAACAAAGAAAATGAGGACAGGTGCTGGGATCCCTACCTGGGGTTTTCCTAGAGAAACAAAGACAGTGAGGACAGGTGCTGGGATCCCTACCTGGGGTTTTCCTAGAGAAACAAAAACAATGAGGACAAGTGCTGGGATCCCTACCTGGGGTTTTCCTAGAGAAACAAAGAAAATGAGGACAGGTGCTGGCATCCCTACCTGGGGTTTTCCTAGAGAAACAAAAACAATGAGGACAGGTGCTGGCATCCCTACCTGGGGTTTTCCTAGAGAAACAAAAACAATGAGGACAGGTGCTGGCATCCCTACCTGGGGTTTTCCTAGAGAAACAAAAACAATGAGGACAGGTGCTGGCATCCCTACCTGGGGTTTTCCTAGAGAAACAAAAACAATGAAGACAGGTGCTGGCATCCCTACCTGGGGTTTTCCTAGAGAAACAAAGAAAGTGAGGACAGGTGCTGGCATCCCTACCTGGGGTTTTCCTAGAGAAACAAAGACAGTGAGGACAGGTGCTGGCATCCCTACCTGGGGTTTTCCTAGAGAAACAAAAACAATGAAGACAGGTGCTGGCATCCCTACCTGGGGTTTTCCTAGAGAAACAAAAATAATGAGGACAGGTGCTGGGATCCTTACCTGGGGTTTTCCTAGAGAAACAAAAACAATGAGGACAGGTGCTGGCATCCCTACCTGGGGTTTTCCTAGAGAAACAAAAACAATGAGGACAGTGCTGAGATCCATACCTCAAATACTGCAGTGGCCTCGAAAGTGAAGGCACTAACATTTCTCACGCCTTCAACATGCAAGTGATAAGGAACATAGATGACAAAGAAAATAATTTGATGATATTTGATGGATGGGATAGAGGATATTTGGTAGAATAGATAACCAGTGAATATTTGGTAGAGAAGATAATCAGAGGATATTTGGCAAAAGTGATAATCAGAATATTCTGTAGAGGCGATAACCAGATGATATTTGGTAAGGGGATAATGAGAGGATATATGACGGAAGAGATAATAAGAGGATATATGACAGAGGAGATAATCAAAAGACTTACATGACAGAAGAAGTGGTCAGTGAATGTTATCGAACGAGCTGAAATATATGTGACCTGTACATGACAGTACACAGAACTAGTATGCTATATTTGTACATGACGGTACACATGGCTAATATGATATACTTGTACATGATATTACACAGGGCTAGTATGCTATACATGTACATTTCAGAACACAGGGCTAGTAAGCTATACTTGTATCATCAACGTTGTTTAATTTATTTTACCATAATGATGGAGACGATCAATGAATTGTACACTAGGCAGTTGGACAACAGTGACTGTAGATTAGATGGTTAAACTTCAGTAGTTGCAGTTTGGCGGGTTAAACATCAGGGATTGTAGATTTGAATGTTAAACACCATTGGTTGTAGTTTGGAGGGTTAAACATCAGCAGTTGTAGATTAGAGAATTAAACATCAGTGGTTGTAGTTTGGAGTGTTAAACATCAGTGGTTGTAGTTTGGAGTGTTAAACATCAGTGGTTGTAGTTTGGAGTGTTAAACATCAGTGGTTGTAGTTTGGAGTGTTAAACATCAGTGGTTGTAGTTTGGAGTGTTAAACATCAGTGGTTGTAGTTTGGAGTGTTAAACATCAGTGGTTGTAGTTTGGAGTGTTAAATATCAGTGGTTGTAGTTTGGAGTGTTAAACATCAGTGGTTGTAATTTGGATGATTAAACATCAGTGTTTGTAGCTTGGAAGGTTAAACCTAAATGGTTGTAGTTTTGAATGGTTAAACATCATTGGTTGTAAGTTGGAGGATTAAACATCATTGGTTGTATTTTATAAGTGGATGTAGTTTGGAGTGTTAAACATCAGTGACTGTGAATTAGAGAATTAAACATCAGTGGTTGTAGTTTGGAGGGTTAAACATCAGTGACTGTGAATTAGAGAATTAAACATCAGTGGTTGTAGTTTGGAGGGTTAAACATCAGCGAATGAACAATAATGCTAATAGATAGTAAATGTTAGAGGAGACAGTCAGTGGACTGTATACTACAGTAGATTGCTGATTTGAGAAATGACTTGAAACACCAAGATTACATGACAGAATGATACAAAATGGTGGATACTCTTTATCTTGATATACTGTGTTAACACATGATGTAACATCTTTCTGTCGCTTGTATCGTAAAGAGAAAAAATTTTCTGTGATATGTCTGAAGTTTTGATGAACCTGTAATCTAACTTAAATCATTTCTTCATCTTTTTCCTGGGACACCTCCTTGCCCAGAACTTGGGTCTTTTCTTGTGGAGAACAGCTCACGTTTACAGCCATATCTTGGCAAGAGAGCTCACTGTCTTCCCCTCGAGGCAAACATACGAGAGGCGTTCAGAAAGTAATGCACCACATCGAATGTCATGTAAACATCGGTATTATTCAACATAATCCCCATGAACTTGTACCGCTTTACGCCAGCGCGAAACAAGTGCATGTATTCCTAGCCTGTACACGATTTTCTCTTGATTATGTAGCCATTTCTTTGTTGCATGAATCACTCCTTGGTCATCTTCAAATCTTACCCCTCGGAGTCCATCTTTAAGTGAACCAAACAGATGGAAATTAGAGGGTGCCAAATTGGGACTAAAGGTAGTACAGTCCAACCCAATTTGGTGATTGCTTCCTGTGTTGCCAGACTTGTGTGAGGGCGCGCATTGTCGTGAAGGAGAAGCAGGTCTGCCGGATTCTTGTGTGGCCGAACTCTGCGAAAACGTTGATTGAGTTTTTTCAATGTCTTAATGTAAGCTTGCGATTTTATTGTCTCTCCTCTTGGCATAACATCCACAAGAATCACACCTTCAATGTCCCAAAAGACAGTGATCATGACCTTTCCAGCTGAAGGAGTTGTCTTGAACTTCTTTCTTCTTGGTAATTGAAGATGATACCACTCCATTGACTGTCTTTTTGTCTCAGGTTCAAAATGATGTGCCCAGGTTTCGTCACCTGTTATGATCTTAGCCAACAAGTTCTCTCCCTCAGCATTGAAACACTCCAACAATTCAGAGGAAATGGCTTTCCTTTGCAATTGATGGTCATTTGTGAGAATTCGAGGAACCCATCTTGCGCAAACCTTAGAAAATCAGATACCTTTTATAACTGCAGTTGCACTACCATTGCTGACTGACAGCTTTAAGGCCAATTGTTGGGTAGTGATACGCCTATCAGTAAGAATAATACCCTCAGCGCATTTCAACATTTCTGCATTGGTGGCTGTGGCAGGACGTCCACAGCGCGGCCGATCATGCAACTCATTCTCTCCACTTATTGATTCTTTGATTCTCTTAATCCAGCGACTGACTGTACTTCTGTCGACTGAAAAACTTCCATACACATCACATAGACGCTTGTGAATGTTCACAATAGTTTCCTTCGCAAAGAAAAATTCTATCACAATTCGCTGCTCATACCGCAAGTTGCTAACACGCTCCATTTCAACGGTTAGGGCAGCCATATTTTTTGGCCGGTTGCTGTACAGTTTGGTTTACACAATTGGCACATGCCATATTTAAAGTGTGCAAACTTTCATGCTATAAAAACGATGTGGTGCATTAGTTTCTGAACGCCCCTGGTAAAAACACAGCCTGTTTACACCGTCACTACTGCTCTAAATAATCGGCCATGTGAAACCTCCCTTCTAGAAGATACTGTGAATGGGTGCATAACCAGTAACAGACAGTGGTAAATCAGGATTTGGACATCTGTTTACCTACAGCCACATACAGTTTAAAGTATCGGCCATTTTCTCTCCACGGTATTAAACAATAAAGCACACCAGGATCAGAATTCTGGTATTCTAATTCTGTGTCAGATTCTTCATTATAAAACTAATATTATGTTCCATGTATAAGAAAGAAATTATCTTGGTTAATTATCGGTTCATCGGTTGAATTATCTGTTGTTAGCTATAAATAGATTCTTAAGGAACGAAAAGAAAATATCCTTAGCAAGGAGAAGAGACAATGGGTGTGAGCTTTTTGTCATGAAACAGCCACAGTTCAGCATAAACAGGAAGTGACGATGGATTTTTAATAAAATCCAGATACACAAACTGAATGTTCAGAAAGAAAAAAAAAAACAAACGAAGTAAATTCTTAAACAAGTTACTGGAGATATTCAAATATTTAAACAGGTTGCTGGAGATGTGTGCAGTTCTTAAACAAGTTGTTGGAGATGTTTATAATTCTTAAACAAGTTGGTGAAGATGTTTGTAATGCATAAGCACAGTGATGGAGATGTTTATAATTCTTAAACAAATTGCTGAAGATGTTTGCAATTCTTAAACAAATTCCTGGAGATGTTGCAATTCTTAAACAAGTTCCTGTAGATGTTGCAATTCTTAAACAAGTTCCTAGAGATGTTGCAATTATTAAACAAGTTCCTGTAGATGTTGCAATTCTTAAACAAATTCCTGGAGATGTTGCAATTCATAAACAAGTCATGAGAAGACAGAGAAAGTGACAGTCACTAGAAAATTCAAGGAAAAAAAAGGAACTGGATACGAGGAGAAAATTATTGGGTGGCTGGCAGGAGAAAAGGGAGATAACTCTTCTATCAGTGATACCAGTCACTACGCATAATCTCAGATCCCTATGCAGTCACCCTGCTAAGCTGCTGAGTATCATCTCTGTCCTTGCTAAGCTGCTGAGTATCATATCTGTCCTCTGCTAAGCTGCTGAGTATCTTCTCTGTCCTTACTAAGCTGCTGAGTATCTTCTCTGTCCTTGATAAGCTGCTGAGTATTATCTCTGTCCTTACTAAGCTGCTGAGTATCTTATCTGTCCTTACTAAGCTGCTGAGTATCTTCTCTGTCCTTACTAAGCTGCTGAGTATCTTCTCTGTCTTTACTAAGCTGCTGAGTATCTTATCTGTCCTTACTAAGCTGCTGAGTATCTTCTCTGTCCTTACTAAGCTGCTGAGTATCTTCCCTGTCCTTGATAAGCTGCTGAGTATCTTATCTGTCCTTACTAAGCTGCTGAGTATCTTCCCTGTCCTTGATAATCTGCTGATTATCTTATCTGTCCTTACTAAGCTGCTGAGTATTATCTCTGTCCTTACTAAGCTGCTGAGTATCTTATCTGTCCTTGATAAGCTGCTGAGTATCTTATCTGTCCTTGATAAGCTGCTGAGTATCTTCCCTGTCCTTGATAAGCTGCTGAGTATCTTATCTGTCCTTACTAAGCTGCTGAGTATCTTATCTGTCCTTGATAAACTGCTGAGTATCTTATCTGTCCTTGATAAGCTGCTGAGTATCTTATCTGTCCTTGATAAGCTGCTGAGTATCTTATCTGTCCTTGATAAGCTGCTGAGTATCTTATCTGTCCTTGATAAGCTGCTGAGTATCTTCCCTGTCCTTGATAAGCTGCTGAGTATCTTATCTGTCCTTGCTAAGCTGCTGAGTATCTTCCTGTAATCCACACTGTGATGTGTCTCATGTGGGATGGAGGTTTTAAACTACATGGTGGGTGGGGGAACCTCATGTCTTATATAGGATGACGGCTTTAAACAACAAGGATGATTTGTGTATCTTATATAGGATGTAGGCTCTAAACAACAGGGGAACTACTGTTCTTATATAGGATGTAGGCTCTAAACAAGAAGGATGACTTGTGTATGTTATATATGATGTAGGGTCTAAATAAAGATGATTTGTGTATCTTATATAGGATGTAGGCTCTAAACAACAGGGGAACTCCTTTATCTTATATAGGATGTAGGCTCTAAACAAGAAGGATGACTTGTGTATCTTATATAGGATGTAGGCTCTAAACAACAAGGATCACTTGTGTATCTTTTATAGGATGTAGGCTCTAAACAACAGGGGAACTCCTTTATCTTATATAGGATGTAGGCTCTAAACAAAGATGACTTATGTATGTTATATATGATGTAGGGTCTAAATAAAGATGATTTGTGTATCTTATATAGGATGTAGGCTCTAAACAATAGGGGAACACCTGTATCTTATATAGGATGTAGACTCTAAACAATCTTATGAAGGATGAAAGCTCACGGCAGTGAAGGACTCATGCTTTACTGCGTTCCTTGGGAAGGGATGTGTGGCGCTGTGGAGTTAGTTACACTAGAAAGCCTTCTGTGTGGGAGAGATGTGGAGTTAATTACACTAGAAAACCTTCTATATGGAAGCGATGTTGAGTTAGTTACACTAGAAAGCCTTCTGTGTGGGAGAACAGCGAAGACCAAAACCTCTATCTTAATGCGAAGAACACTAAACTGATATTATTAGAGATAACATGAGAGTTATGAGAGTTTTGAATATCTTGGATCACTACTAACTAATAATGGAGATACAATGAGGGAAATTAAAAGGAGGACATCTATCACTCTCCAGAAAGTAAAACAACTAAAGAATCTGTGGAGAGGAGCAGACAGAACTACAAAAATAAGATTTTTAAGCACGTGCATTTTTCTCATCACAACATATGCCTGTGAGACCTGGACACTTGACTAAATAGCTGAGAAACACATAAATGCCTTTGAATGTAAATACTACAGAAGAGTTCTTCAAATAGCATGGACACAAAAAAGAACAAATATATCTATACTACACGAATATTAGCTAGTAAAGAGTATTAAAGAGAGAAAACTTAAATATTTTGGACATATTAAACGTTATGATAATTTAGAGAAGACCGTCTTTTAAGAATACATAATGGGAAAAGAAAGAGAGGAAGACCAAAGCGAAGATGGCTGCATTACATCGTTGATGACCTGCAGATGGATGCCTAACAGCAGGCCATCTTGCTTACAGCCGAGAGGTCTACAGGAGAGCTGTTAGGGACACATACAGGAGTGCTGTTAGGGACACATACAGAAGAGCTGTTAAGGACACATACAGAAGAGCTGTTAAGGACACATACAGAAGAGCTGTTAGGGACACATACAGAAGAGCTGTTAAGGACACATACAGGAGAGCTGTTAGGGACACATACAGGAGAGCTGTTAGGGACACATACAGGAGAGCTGTTAGGGACACATACAGGAGAGCTGTTAGGGACACATACAGGAGAGCTGTTAGGGATACATACAGGAGAGCTGTTAGGCACACATACAGGAGTGCTGTTAGGGACACATACAGGAGTGCTGTTAGGGAGGCAAAGTTCCACAAGGGACATGCAAATGACTGACAGACGACATAAAATGTGAGCAGAAAGATAAGTCTGAGGTTACTGGTGTCATTTTTTATGTTTGTAGGATGGAAATATTTGTGATATTGCAGTCCCAAGTGTTTTAATGCTCACGTCTAAATGTTACTATCAGCAGCTTCATCATCATCATCATCATCATCATCGTCATCGTCATCATCATCATCATTTAACTGTGAATCATCAGAAATGTCAAGATATTTAGTAACCTCGACACCAAATCTTGTCCCTTGAATCCTTGCTGTTTGTAAATAAATACATAAAATGCACAATTATAGTGCGAGCAGTGGATGATATTTTTCAGTTAAGACCACAGAAAGAGACAGTGGCTGATACTTTATCAGCAAACACTTCAGAAAGAGACAGTGGCTGATACTTTATCAGCAAACGCTACAGAAAGACACAGTGTATATCAGCTAACACTACATAAAGAAACAGTGGCTGATATTTTGTCAGCAAACACTACATAAAGAGACAGTGGCTGATATTTTGTCAGCAAACACTAAAGAAAAAGACAATGGCTGATATTTTGTCAGCACACACTACATAAAGAGATAATATGAGATCCACAGATGCCCTACAGTGACAATGTACAGCCGAGGGCTTATAAAAGCTTGAAAGCCCGTATTTCTGCCATATAAAAGCTTAGACAGCTCGTATTTCTGCCATATGAAAGCTTAGAAAGCTCGTATATCTGCCATATAAAAGCTTAGAAAGCCCGTATTTCTGCCATATAAAAGCTTAGAAAGCTCGTATTTCTGCCATATAAAAGCTTATAAAGCCCGTATTTCTGCCATATAAAAGCTTATAAAGCCCGTATTTCTGCCATATAAAAGCTTATAAAGCTCGTATTTCTGCCATATAAAAGCTTAGAAAGCTCGTACTTCTGCCGTATAAAAGCTTATAAAGCCCGTATTTCTGCCATATGAAAGCTTATAAAGCCCGTATTTCTGCCATATAAAAGCTTAGAAAGCTCGTATGTCTGCCATATAAAAGCTTATAAAGCCCGTATTTCTGCCATATAAAAGCTTATAAAGCTCGTATTTCTGCCATATAAAAGCTTAGAAAGCTCGTATTTCTGCCAGTCTAAATTCAGTTTTAATTGATGCTTTTTCGTGGGGTAAAAAAAAGTGCTTAAACTAAGACAAGTAGCCAACTTGGAGATTCTGAAGCTTCCTTTCATGAAGACAACACTGATCAGTAGAAGATTGCCATGACTGAGGTGTAGTCCTTGTATGGAGAATTTATGTGGGAGGTGGGGGGGGGGGGGGGGGAGAGCTGTATACGGAGTCTGAGTTACAAAGAAATGTGTGTCATACACGAGAGATTTTCATAAAAGTCATAAAAGGTGAGAAAATCATGAAGAGAGACTGTTGGAGAACGAAGAGAGACTGTTGGAGCACGAAGAGAGACTGTTGGAGAACGAAGAGAGACTGCTGGAGAACGAAGAGAGACTGTTGGAGCACTAAGAGCTACTGTTGGAGAACGAAGAGAGACTGTTGGAGCACTAAGAGAGACTGTTGGAGAACGAAGAGAGACTGTTGGAGCACTAAGAGCTACTGTTGGAGAACGAAGAGAGACTGTTGGAGCACTAAGAGAGACTGTTGGAGAACGAAGAGAGACTGTTGGAGCACTAAGAGCTACTGTTGGAGAACGAAGAGAAACTGTTGGAATACGAAGAGAGACTGTTGGAGAACGAAGAGAGACTGTTGGAGCACTAAGAGAGACTGTTGGAACACGAAGAGAGACTTTGGAACACGAAGAGAGACTGTTGGAGCGCTAAGAGAGACTGTTGGAGAACGAAGAGAGACTGTTGGAGCACTAAGAGAGACTGTTGGAACACGAAGAGAGACTGTTGGAACACGAAGAGAGACTGTTGGAGCACTAAGAGAGACTGTTGGAGCACGAAGAGAGACTGTTGGAGAGCGAACCATGGTCTTAATAAGAATAAAATTAGTGCAAAAACTGAAGGCAAAAGACGCAATTGGAAAAAGAGGATAACTTCCTGTCATTGTGGTTTCTTAAACAAATCGAACAGCAGGAAATGAACTATAAGAGAAACGTTCTTCAGGAAAACACTTGAACTGTGGCAACATTTTACAGTTTCACAAGCCAGTCTTCAAACCCAAAAAGTGTCGTTACACATGCAAAGTGTCATTGTAAATAAAAAGTGTCGTTACACATGCAAAGTGTCATTGTAAATAAAAAGTGTCATCGCATGTAAAAACGTTATTGCTAATATAAAAATTGTTGAAATGATTGTCATAGTTCTCTTCTTTTCACATGTGACTTGCACTTTCATGTTCCTGGGGACGACGAAACAATGACAGCATTTTGTCTCTAGTTTGTGTTTTGTTACTTAGAAACTTGGGGTAGCAGCAGTGAGAAGAAACGTCTTGTCTCTAGTTTGTGTTTTGTTACTTAGAAACTTGTGGTAGCAGCAGTGAGAAGAAACATCTTGTCTCTAGTTTGTGTTTTGTTACTTAGAAACTTGTGGTAGCAGCAGTGAGAAGAAACATCTTGTCTCTAGTTTGTGTTTTGTTACTTAGAAACTTGTGGTAGCAGCAGTGAGAAGAAACATCTTGTCTCTAGTTTGTGTTTTGTTACTTAGAAACTTGTGGTAGCAGCAGTGAGAAGAAACGTCTTGTCTCTAGTTTGTGTTTTGTTACTTAGAAACTTGTGGTAGCAGCAGTGAGAAGAAACATCTTGTCTCTAGTTTGTGTTTTGTTACTTAGAAACTTGCGGTGGCAGCAGTGAGAAGAAACATCTTGTCTCTAGTTTGTGTTTTGTTACTTAGAAACTTGTGGTAGCAGCAGTGAGAAGAAACATCTTGTCTCTAGTTTGTGTTTTGTTACTTAGAAACTTGCGGTGGCAGCAGTGAGAAGAAACATCTTGTCTCTAGTTTGTGTTTTGTTACTTAGAAACTTGCGGTGGCAGCAGTGAGAAGAAACATCTTGTCTCTAGTTTGTGTTTTGTTACTTAGAAACTTGCGATGGCAGCAGTGAGAAGAAACATCTTGTCTCTAGTTTGTGTTTTGTTACTTAGAAACTTGCGGTGGCAGCAGTGAGAAGAAACATCTTGTCTCTAGTTTGTGTTTTGTTACTTAGAAACTTGCGATGGCAGCAGTGAGAAGAAACGTCTGTGCTGTGTCTAGTAACTAGAAAGAAAAACAACCAGCCTTGCAACCAACATCGTACCATGTGTTGTCAGGTGCTGACTGAGGACTGGAACTCCATTCCTTCGTCAAGAATGAGCTGGTCTTGTACTGTACGAGGTGAGAATGAACTGGTGAAGAGATTAGACTTCATCATATTTCAGCGGAGTCAGCAGATTTTGTCTCTTAATGCATGTTTGTCACCTCACGCGGGCCTCATTCTCGGCTGTGTATGTGTGTCCTTGTATGTGTGGGTGTGTGTGTGTGCTGATCTCCCAGTTTCGTTAGGCTTGTGTTTTCTGCAGGCCCCACCACCATGATGATTTAATAGCAGAAACACGGTGTCGGACAGGAAGTGGTTACGTTGCTTTCATATGACCCGTAGTGGAGCCAAAAAATCAGGTCCTCAGTGGTCTACTCTCACTATGGTGCTGCCCGCTCTCAGTGGTCTACTCTCACTATGGTGCTGCCCGCTCTCAGTGGTCTACTCTCACTATGGTGCTGCCCGCTCTCAGTGGTCTACTCTCACTATGGTGCTGCCCGCTCTCAGTGGTCTACTCTCACTATGGTGCTGCCCGCTCTCAGTGGTCTACTCTCACTATGGTGCTGCCAGTTAGCGGGTTTAAAATAACTAATGTTACTTGGGTAGGAAAAAGATGAGAGATAGAACACTGGCTAGAGATAGAACATTGGCTAGAGATAGAACATTGGCTAGAGATAGAACACTGACTAGAGATAGAACACTGGCTAGAGATAGAACATTGGTTCTAGACTGACTAATGCGCCACCCAACCTACATCCATCTGTATGGACAAAACTTAAGAGAGCAGGCACGCAGTACGTCGCACATCAAACTCAGTCAAGGAAAACTAGTGATATACATCTTTGACACAAACACATATCTTTGACACAAACACACATCTGTGACACAAACACACGTCTTTGACACAAACACATTTCTGTGACACAAACACATTTCTTTGACACAAAGACATATCTGTGACACAAACACATGTCTTTGACACAAACATTCACATTTGACACAAAACACACAAATTTGACACATACACATATTGACATATCTGGAATTATGATTTCTAGGGTAAAGTAAAGCCGTTGTCCTACGCCAGCTTTGGGCTCATGGTCTAGACCGGTGTGTTAGTTATGGTTGTGATGGTCTAGACCGGTGTGTTAGTCATGGTTGTGATGGTCTAGACCGGTGTGTTAGTCATGGTTGTGATGGTCTAGACCGGTGTGTTAGTCATGGTTGTGATGGTCTAGACCGATGTATTAGTCATGGCTGTGGACCTAGCTGAGAAGATTACTGCTTTTAACTTCAACCCCACAGTTAAGTAAAGTGACAGTAACTCACTGTGTCACAACACAGTCATCACAACATAGCCATCACAACCTCTCAGTTACAGATTAATGGAAGAAATGTATCTCCTCATCTCACACATCTAATCTGACATAACGCTACAACATCGCATCTCAGACCATCAGCTCATACAAAAAGAAAGGACAGAGAGAATGTTAATGGACCATTTCTGCTCCTTATTTTCACTGGTATTGTTCTGTGCGGGTCCTTGAAAAGTGCAGCCCGCGGACTTGGGCTGCATCAGTTACCGCCAACAGACAAGTTATGAATGAGATATCACTTGTATATAGGTCAACTAAAATCAGTCACTGATTTCCTCAGTCAATTCGTGACTTGTGATTCTGTTTACATCTGCAGATTGTGTGTTATCTGCCCTGCCATTGTCTTTGGTCGTGAACATTTTTGTGAGATAATTCGTCTTCACGAGCGACAGCCAGATATCATGCACAGAGTAACATTATATGTAGTTCTATTCTCTATCTTCGTGAGATAAGTCTTTTGTCTTTTCAAACATTCCCTTGCTTATAATAGCGTTATTGCAGAGTCATCCATTCTTAAAGCCAAAGTTAATCGTTGCTCTCTTTGTGTCTGTGGTTATACATCGTGGCACAAGTGCTCCTGGCAGGTCGCCATTGATATCAGGCCTGTTTTTTCTGCTAGCAATGCAGAAACACATGTAGTGGAAACAAGCAAGTGCCACAGCTGATAAGCTGCGCCGGAGTCGACTGATTTTTTTTTTTCATTCACGAGAGTAAAGACTGAGTTAATCATTAAATCTGTTCACAGAAGATTTATTTTGTATTTGTCTTTAAGTTTGTCTAAAACAGAGACCAAAAAGTGGGAAAAAAAGCGAGTGAAAAGCTCGCCGAAAACAGGCAATCTTGGCCAGCTACCATGCGAGCCCTGTGTGAGGTCTAGTGGCACCGGCAGGATGTAAGATGTAAGAAAGCAGAGACAAAGCGCATGAATACAGAGAGAAAGGAAAATGATGAGAGCATGACCGCTAGAAAAGTAGTCCAGTCAAGAGAGTACAGCCCCCTGCGTGTATCAGTTGATAGAGCGTCTGATTATTCCACTGAAATCCGAGGTTCTCTTCTCAGTAGTCATGTTCTATTTATTTCTGTTTGTTTCTAACATATTATTTTTTTCTGCGTTTGACGAAAATCTTATACTGTCATTTCAAACTCGACGTAAGCCGTGATCTTTTCAACAGCTAACGCTGATAGCAAAAATGCCGTATTTACTGATAAGATGTTCCTGCAGCTAATAATACATTTCTAGGGGGATTGTTTGTTTAAGGTTATATAACATCCGACCTTCCGCATGTTGGTCAAGGTCATGCTGTAATCAGTCTTTTCTATAAAGGTCATGCTGCACTGAGTCTTTTTCATGCTGTTCAAGGTCATGCTGTGCTCAGTGTTTCCCATGCTGTACTCAGTATTTCTCATGCTGTGCTCAGTATTTCCCATGCTGTACTCAGTATTTCTCATGCTCTATTCAGTATTTCTCATGCTGTACTCAGTATTTCTCATGCTCTATTCAGTATTTTTCATGCTGTACTCAGTATTTCTCATGCTGTGCTCAGTATTGTTGTGTGTTGTACTCCCGTGCTCTTTACAGTCTCCCCTTCTCTCAGAAAAAAAAATGTTTTACACAATTTTTTTCTTGTTTTTTTACAAGACAAGAAGAATGCACAGAACACAGCCAGTGTGATCGACTGCTCTTGTAGAGAGCACAGCCAGTGTGGCTGGTCGCTCATGTAGAGAGCACAGCCAGTGTGATCGACTGCTCTTGTAGAGAGCACAGCTAGTGTGGCTGGCCGCTCATGTAGAGAGCACAGCCAGTGTGATCGACTGCTCTTGTAGAGAGCACAGCCAGTGTGGCCGGCCGCTCATGTAGAGAGCACAGCCAGTGTGATCGACCGCTCAACCATTGGCTGTGCTCTTTACACTCGGTCTTTCTCATGCTGTTCAAGATCATGCTGTACTCAGGCTTTGTCATGCTGTTCAAGGTCATCCTGTACTCAGGCTTTGTCATGCTGTTCAAGGTCATGCTGCACTAACTTTCTCATGCTGTTCAAGATCATATTGTACTCAGCTTTCCACATGCTGTTCAATGTCGTACTGCACTCAGTCTTCCTCATGTTGTTCAAGGTCGTCCTGCACTCAGCCTTCCTCATGCTGTTCAAGGTCGTACTGCACTCAGTCTTCCTCATGTTGTTCAAGGTCGTACTGCACTCAGTCTTCCTCATGCTGTTCAAGGTCGTACTGCACTCAGTCTTCCTCATGCTGTTCAAGGTCGTACTGCACTCAGTCTTCCTCATGTTGTTCAAGGTCGTACTGCACTCAGTCTTCCTCATGCTGTTCAAGGTCGTACTGCACTCAGTCTTCCTCATGCTGTTCAAGGTCGTACTGCACTCAGTCTTCCTCATGCTGTTCAAGGTCGTACTGCACTCAGTCTTCCTCATGCTGTTCAAGGTCGTACTGCACTCAGTCTTCCTCATGCTGTTCAAGGTCGTACTGCACTCAGTCTTCCTCATGCTGTTCAAGGTCGTACTGCACTCAGTCGTCCTCGTGCATTTTATTTGACTAATGATTGAGGTTTGCTTCGACTTGCAAAAAAAAACAATACCTCGAAAATGTAAGAGTTTACCAGAAAATGGTACGTGGTCAGTTTAGATAGTTTGTCAGAAGACCGTACCTCACTAATGTAGATAGTTTACCAGAAGACCGTACCTCACTAATGTAGATAGTTTACCAGAAGACCGTACCTCACTAATGTAGATAGTTTACCAGAAGACCGTACCTCACTAATGTAGATAGTTTACCAGAAGACCGTACCTCACTAATGTAGATAGTTTACCAGAAGACCGTACCTCACTAATGTAGATAGTTTACCAGAAGACCGTACCTCACTAATGTAGATAGTTTACCAGAAGACCGTACCTCGCTAATGTAGATAGTTTACCAGAAGACAGGACCTCGCTAATGTAGATAGTGTGCCAGAAAGTCTCTTCCATGCTAAAGAACAGGTTTAAAACTTCGGTTAACACTTTCATGTCGGAGAAGTGATGAGAGTAAATAACCACTGAGAAACTAAGGTACTGTATAATAAATGGCACATGATAGTGATTCCACTAGATGATTCCTGTTTGTTTTGTCGCAAGAAGTTTTTTTTTTTTTTTAGATAAATAATGCTGATATATTTTCAGGCGGTAACCACCATTTTTGTGTAAAATCAATTTTGTGGATTTCATAAGACGCAGAAATCGTTGCTATGGTGACCATTTCTGTCCTGTCTCACCTGCTCTCGCACACAGAATGAAGCAGACCCGGAAAAAATGTCTGCCGGCTGAAATCTTCATTTTCGTTCCAATTTTTCATCTTTCACACATCCTTCACACATCACGCATACATGCTTCACACATCTCTCATACATCATTTATACATCCTTCACACATCTTATACACAGCCTACACATATCTTTCACACATCCTACACACAGTCTTCATATTCCTCGCACGGTATTTACAAGAATCAGGTACCTGATTTTGACTATTATTCAGAACAGTGTTAATTAAATGCTTTTTGCGTAACAGTTTTGGGAGCTAATGAACAGGCAATGACCAAGACCCTATGCTACCTGTTAATTGTGCTCTTAATAAAGAGCTGATATATTCCCTCCATCGGGCTTATGTGACAAATTTTGCAGTGATTCACCTATTGGCAGAGTCTGCAGGAAAAGTCTATTTTGTGTCTCCAAAAAATTCAGTATAACCACTCCCTATCCGACATGATCATCAAGATCATCATCTTTTCGGCTGTATGGAATCTAATTTCACAGTTTCAGAAAGTTAAATTGAAGTAAAATAAGAAAGATAAGAAGAAACTTCTATTATTGAAAAACGCAGCTTACAGAGATTACTCAACCTAGTACGTGTTCCCTAACACAAGCAGTCAGGTACAAGTTTTCTGTTTACGTTGACTAGAAGCCTTGACTAGCACACTTTGTGCTTCAAATATTAGACCTATTTCCCAGTATATTTTACCTGCTGATTCAAAACTGATACAAGTTTCCTCCTATGCCATATACCACTCTTCACTCTACTCGCTCATAACAAATCTGGATATTTTAATGTAGTGTTTAAATTAATATCTTTTAAGCATGAAGGAAACATATTAAAAATTACAAGAAAAGTGTACTACGTGAAAATCTACTTATTTCATACCAAAAGCACAATTTTATGATATACACTTTCCACTCATTCGACACACAAGAAGCTCCTTTTGAAAGACTTCAGATAGTGGGATCTGTCAGGACAATCCCGCAAAATATTCTAACAATAGTCTGCCATCATGTGTGCATCCTATCTTCCTTGGTATCTGGCTTCCATTGTTTTTATGTCTTGGTGAAATCTTTCACCTTGCGTAAGTCACCAAGGTTCTCTGTGCAGATAATGAATTTTAACACTCATGTTACACCCTAGTCTGTTGAATGAAACAGCATATCCTCAACTAATTGTGTGTAAGCTGTCTGCCTTCTTGTTGCCAAGAAAGCTTTTCATAAGAAGAACAAATGAAGACCAGGCACATGATTCGATTTCACTCACTGATGCTATGAAATGTGGGTCATTTATAATTTGTCCGATCTGTGGACCATCGAAAATTCCTACCTTTAGTTTTTCCATGGTAAGTCCAGGTAACTTACGAGATATGTATTAAATACACGAACCACTTTTATCCAAAGGTTTTACAAATTGTCTCATCAGACCTAGCTTTATTTGTAGTGGTGGGAGTATGATTCTGTCTTGTGCTACCAAAGTTTCATTGATTATATTTTGTCCTTCAAAATATAATTATATATATATAATTTCTTGGATGCCAATCTTTTCTTGCCCAATGTTCATGTTTGACTGTACTATTCCAAAGGCATACAAAGCAAGGATACTTTGTGTAGCCACTTTGTTAACCAAGAAGAAAATTAACATTTTTTAAAGTCTACACAAAAAACCCATTAATTTTCTTGGTAATTTATCTTTTCCAAGACTAAAGAGTTGGCCTTGCACTCTTCTTTCATCCTAGTGGAAGGACTGATTGGATTAATTCATTTGCAAATCCCTTGTAGAACTTTTCCTTCCAAACAGCATTTCTGTAGGCCTCTCGGTTGTGAGCAAGATGGCCTGCTGCTGATGCATCCATTTACAGATTATCAACGATTTCTTGCAGCTATCTTCGCCTTGGTCTTCCTCTCTTTCTTTTTCCCATTATGTACCCTTCCAGGATGGTCTTCTCTAGATTATCATGACATTTAATGTGTTCAAAATATTTATGTTTTCTCTCTTTAATCCCCTTTACTAGCCAGCCTTCTTCAATATTAAGTTCTTGTAGTATAGATATATTTGTTCTTTTTTGTGTCCATGATATTTGAAGAACTCTTCTGTAGCACTTCATTCAAAGGCATTTATGTGTTTCTCAGCTGTTTTGTTAAGTGTCCAGGTCTCACAGGCATATGTTGCGATGGAAAAGGTGCATGCCCTTAAAAATCTTATTTTTGTGGTTCTGTCTGCTCCTCTCCACAGATTCTTTAGTTGTTTTACTTTCTGAAGATGTCCTCCTTTTAATTTCCCTCATTGTATCGCTATTATTAGTTAATCTCTCTCTCTGAACCTTAAGTGTCCAGGGCACGTTTGGCTTCTGCAAGGGTTTTCTACAAATGCCTGTCCTTCGCCTTTTTTTCTGATCTTGCCCAGGTGAGCCCTCTATTGCTCAACATCCTTTCTGTTGTTCTTCTCCATGTCTCTTTTGGTCTACCCTTACTTCTGTTCCCCTGTGGTGTCCATCTTAGTGCTATTTCTGGTAGTGAGTTGTCAGTCATTCGGAGCACATGTCCCAACCATCGCCAACGTCTTTCCTCAATAATTGTTGTCAGTGGCTTCATCTGCATTTCTGCCAACAAGATGTTATTTCTTATGGTGTTTGGCCAAAATATTTTTCTAATTCTTCGTAAACATTTAGTCTGGAAAGAATTCAACTTGTTTTCTATGGTTTTGGTGATTTTCCAGCATTCACTTCCATAGAGTAGTACACTTAGAACATTACTCTTAAATATCCTGATTTTCATATTTATGGTTAGTTTTTTGGATTTCCATATAGTCTGCAGCATTGCAAAAGCCTGGTTTGCTCTAGTAAGTCTGCTGTTGATGTCCTCTGTGCTGTCTCCATTTTCTACTACTCCACTGCCAAGGTATACAAATTCATTGACCTCCTCCACTAACTTGTTATCTACTCTGAGTACATTTCTGTTGTTCACATTTTGCTTCATTAACTTTGTCTTTCCTACGTTGATCTTTAGTCCTATGTCGTTTGCATTCTTAGTTAGCTTGTTTATTTTATCTTGCATATCTTTGTGACTGCTTGATAATAGACAAATGTCGTCCGCAAAGTCAAGGTCCTCCAGCACTGTGTCAAGGGTTCATTGTAATCCTCTGCATTTGTCTGATGTTGCCTCCTTCATTAACCAGTCTACTGCCAAGATAAATAATGTTGGTGATAGTACACATCCCTGTTTCACTCCTGTTTGTACCCTAAAGCTGCTGGAGGTATGTTCTCCACAGATAACTTTGCACTGAAAACCCTTGTATAGGGCTTTGATTACATTAACTATTTTATGGGGGAGGCCATGCCATCTTCGGATTTTCCACAGTGCATCTCTGTTGACACTGTCAAAGGCTTTCTCAAAATCTATGAATAATGCATATGTTGTGCTATGCCACTCATTTGCCTGTTCTAATATTTGTCTAAGTACAAATATGTGGTCTATGCATGATCTTCCTTTACTAAATCCTGCCTTCTCTTTCCGAAGTTTTTCCTCAAGTGTTGGTACAATTCTATTGATGATTATTCTGCAAAATATTTTACTGGTGAGTGGCAGTAGGGTAATGCCTCTCCAGTTCCCGCAATCTTTGGTAGTTTTACTATAAGCCCAGTTTTCCACTCCTCTGGGGCTTTTTCTAGATCCCAAATTTGTTGTAATATCCGGCAAAGTTGTTTTGGTGTTTCTGTTTCTTCTGCTTTCAACATCTCAGCAGTCACTTCATCTTCACCTGGTGCCCTGTCTGATTTTAGCTTCTTTATCGCCTCCTTTACTTCATTTATTGTTATTGGTCCTGTATTGATGTTTAGTTCCGTTTTTGCTTCAGGTATGTCTATTGTTTGTGCTGCTTGTGTTCTGTTTAGTAGGGTGTTAAAGTGTTCCCTCCATCTTTCAATGTTTTCTCTTTCTCCACTGACCAGTTGTCCATTTTGTGTTCTTACTGCACTTTCACATCTTGTGTTGAAGTTACCTGTCATCTGCATTATTAGTTAATAGTGATCAAAGATATTCAAAACTGTCAACTTCTTCCAGTTTTTCCTCATTTATACATATTTCAGCTGCCTTGTTTGTTTTGTTAGTTGTTATCAATTTAGTTTTCTTCACATTAAGATAGAGGTTTTGGTCTTCGCTGTTCTTACGGACTGACATAATTAGTTTTTCCATTCCTTTTTGTGTTGTGGACAGTAATACTGTCATCGCATATCTAATCTCTGGTATTTCATAACCTCCAATTGTTATGGCATCGTAATATTCTTTGTCTACATCTCTAACATTCCTCATTATATTTTCAGTTTATAAGTTAAATAAGTAAGGTGACAATATGCACCCCTGACGGACCCTTTGTTTATGTCAAACCAAGTTGTTGTTTCACCATTTATTCTTACTGCTGCTTGTTGGTCTAGCAGTGATGTCTGTTGTATCAAATGTGTTGGAAATCCCATTGTTTCCATTATTTCCAAAGTTTCTGGTGTTGTACACAATCAAATGCCTTTGAGTAGTCTATAAAAGATAAATATAGATTCACATTAAACTCTCTGCATTTCTCTATTATTAATCTTATATTGATCTCTTGATCCTCTTCCTTGCCTGAAACCAGCTTGGACCATATTGACTTCTTCTTCTATTTTCTTTCGAAGTCTATCCATTATGATTTTTAACAGAATTTTACTGGCATGACTAATGAGGGCAACAGTTCTGTAGTTTGTGCATAATTTTTTGAACTGTCAATGAAAACTCTGAATCAGTGCCCCAAATAACCCAAGAACAGGCACAGAAACCAAGGTACCAAGAAAATTTTTGTTTGTTGGCTGTGTAATTGAAATTGTAAATGAATGTAACTGTGTATAGCAGTTGTACAAACACAAAGATGAATAAGAAAGATATACCTGTAATATCTCTCCCACTAAGTCTTCTCAAGTGACATAAAAGGCAGTAATATAGAGCAACAGAGACGGTTCATTCATTCATTCACTTGCATGTCCCTTGGGGAACTTTGCCTCCCAAACAGCGCTCCTGTAGGCCTCTCGGTTGTGAGCAAGATGGCCTGCTGCTGATGCATCCATTTGCAGATCATCAACGACATCTTGCAGCTATCTTCGCCATGGTCTTCCTCTCTTTATTTTTCCCAATATGTACCCTTCCAAGACAGTCTTCTCTAGGTTACCATGATGTTTAATGTGTTCAAAATATTTAAGTTTTCTCTCCCTAATCCTCTTTACTAGCCAGCCTTCTTCAATATTAAGTTCTTGTAGTATAGATATATTTATTCTTTTTTGTGTCCATGATATCTGAAGAACTCTTCTGTAGAATTTACATTCAAAGACATTTATGTGCTTCTCAGCTGTTTTGTTAAGTGTCCAGGTCTCACAGGCATATGTTGCGATGGAAAAGATGCATGCCCTTAAAAATCTTATTTTTGTAGTTCTGTCTGTTCCTCTCCACAGATTCTTTAGTTGTTTAACTTTCTGAAGAGCGATAGATGTCCTCCTTTTAATTTCCCTCATTGTATCTCCATTATTAGTTAGTAGTGATCCAAGATATTCTTCTTCTTCTTCTTCGTTCGCATTGTCTGTCTATACCTGCAGTCCTGTCTCTTGGATAAATTTCACTGTCTTTTGTAATTCATGTATGGAACCGTAGAGCTTATCTTCTTTAGTGGTTTCACTGGGCCAGTAATTATTTCTCAGTGTTTCATAGTTGGTGCAGTTCTGGAGGATATGTTCCACAGTTTGGGGCACCTGGGCACATGTAAACAGATTAGTAGTACCAACCTTAAACTTTGTATACATATGACTTAGGAGTCGGGTGTGTCCTGTTTGGAGACGGAAGATGGTGACTTGTTCCTTTCTGTTTAGCATGTGATAGTCATCATGTGGTGGTGTTTGTGGCTTCCTGTAGGTTTTTATCATGCTTTTCTTCTGATTATAGGTGATTGGTATGTCTGGTTGCTCCATTTCAGTGCCCTCTTTGGCCAGATGGTCAGCTTTCTCATTGCCTGGTATCCCACCGTGGGAGGGAATCCATTGCAAAGTGACTCCATGTTGTAAGCCAATTTTTGACAAGGCATCCTTAAGGTCTGGTAGTTTGTTGCACTGAAGAGCTTCCAGTACTGATCTTGCATCTGTGAGAATTACTACAGGACATGTATCAATTCTGGAGTCTGATAGTTTTTCATCCAAGATATTCAAAACTCTCAACTTCTTCCAATTATTCCTCATTGATACATATTTCAGCTGCCTTGTTTGTTTTGTTAGTTGTCATCAATTTAGTTTTCTTCGCATTAAGATAGAGGTTTTGGTCTTCGCTGTTCTTATGGACTGACATAATTAGTTTTTCCATTCCTTTTTGTGTTGTGGACAGTAATACTGTGCTATCAGCATATCTAATCTCTGGTATCTCCTAACATCCAATTGTTATGGCATTGTAATATTCTTTGTCTACATCTTCTCTAACAGTCCTCATATTTTCGGCATAAAAGTTAAATAAGTAAGGCGACAATATGCACCCATGACGGACTCCTTGTTTTATAAATATGTCACCGAAATTAAAAGCAGGATATGCCAGATAAAAGTAGCATTTTAGAAGGGCAACCCATCTTGTGCAGTAAGTCATTGTCAGTGAATGTGAGAAAGAAAGGATTACAGTGTTATACTGAACCTATTTTGCCACATGGATGTGAATCATGGATTATTGGCAAACAAATGAGTAAATCCTTTGAAGCAACAGAGATGTGATTCATGAGAAGAATGATGAGGATCCTATGGACATCCAGGATAAATAATGAGCGGTGTTTGAGACAAACTAACAAAAAACATAATATAATAACACAGATAAGAAAAAGGCAATCATCATTCTTGATGCTTGAGATGAGACAAGAGATTAGAGAACATCACAACAATGGACAAAGTTAAAGGCAGACGAGACAGAGGACAACCAGATGTTAGAAGGCCTGACATTGTGGCATAGAGGACAACCAGTCGAACAGATGTTATAAGACCTGACATTGTGGCATACAGGACGACCAATGGAACAGATGTTAGAAGGCCTGACATTGTGGCATAGAGGACAACCAGTCAAACAGATGTTATAAGACCTGACTTTGCGGCATAGAGGACGACCAGTGGAACAGATGTTAGAAGACCTGACATTGTGGCATAGATGATGACCAAGGGAACAGATGTTAGAGTGCCTGACATTGTGGCATACAGGACGACCAAGGGAACAGATGTTAGAAGGCCTGACATTGTGGCATACAGGACATCCAACTGAACAGATGTTAGGAAGTCTGACATTGTGGCATAAAGGACAACCAATGGAACAGATGTTAGAAGGTCTGACATTGTGGCATAGAGGACAAACAACAGATGTTAGAAGGCCTAACATTGTGGCATAGAGGACGACCAAGGGAACAGATGTTAGAATGCCTGACATTGTGGCATACAGGACGACCAAGGGAACAGATGTTAGAAGACCTGACATTGTGGCATAGAGGACAACCAATGGAACAGATGTTAGAAGGCCTGACATTGTGGCATAGATAACGACTAAGGGAACAGATCCTAGAAGACCTGACATTGTGGCATAGAGGACAAACAATGGAACAGATGTTAGAATGCCTGAAATTGTGGCATGGAAAGAAATCAGCAACAGAGTTACTCATAAATGTCAAGGCCGATGTTTGTGGAGGAGTATGACAGCCTAAGACGCCCGCTGCAGGACGGAAGTCTTTCAGTGTCTTCCATGCAATGATTTCGCAATCTTCATCACAGTCTTTAACTTTCAAGTCTGCATGCAATGATTTCATCAACAATAATCTAAATCGATACTGACGTATAATTTCAATTTTTAATCATCTGCAATATATGTAGACTTCATGACTTCATCAACAATCTACGTAAAAATCGATATCGACGTAAACTTGACACTAAAGGTTGTTTAAATAAGACTTATGTATATACCCACACGATCCATCCTGATGGTTAGATGAAGGTTCTGTAGCAGCTCTTGACTCATACAGTCTAGTATGTAATGTTTCTAGATGTGTGAGTAGCGGCAGGGATTCTCTGGATGCCAAATTTCAGAAGAGACAATGTTTCCACTGTACAAGCCTTTAGGGTTGAGTCAAGGGACGTAATCGATTTTTACACAAAATATGAATACCGAGCATAAATTTCATCAGGGCCTGACAGGAACGGAAGATGGTGCAAAATAAAATTAAAAAAAAAAACTCCTCCCCTCATTACCCTACTAATTAGCCATTTTGCTTCAGTCCTCCGCCCCCTCCCCCGACTCTGCTAATCGCCTATAGAGGAAGGTTGACATCATAATGTCTGAAAAAATCTAGCAGAGTTGCAGGGGCTGCCAGAAGTAGAAGGTCCCTAACAACCTCACCAACAAAAGCTTTTGGGTTCATCCCTCTGAATTTTAATCATCTTTACATTGATGCTTTACACTGATGCTTTACTTTGATGCTTTACACTGATGCTTCACATGTTTTGCATTTTTTGTACATTACTGTTTTTAGCACTTTTAGCACTGCTTAGATTATCATTTTATTACAAGTTTTTCTAATTCATTATTACTTTGTTAGTGATCGTGATAATATTATATTTATTGCTGTATTAATGATCTTGATATTATTATATTTATTGCTTTTAGTGATCTTGATATTATTATATTTATTGCTATGTTAGTGATCTTGATATTATTATATTTATTGCTTTTAGTGATCTTGATATTATTATATTTATTGCTATGTTAGGGATCTTGATATTGTTATATTTATTACTTTTAGTGATCTTGATATTATTATATTTATTGCTATGTTAGGGATCTTGATATTGTTATATTTATTGCTTTTAGTGATCTTGATATTATTATATTTATTGCTATGTTAGGGATCTTGGTATTATTATACTGCTGTGTTAGTTGTCTTGATATTTTTATATTTATTGCTTTTAGTGATCTTGGTATTATTATATTGCTATGTTAGTGATCTTGATATTTTTATATTTATTGCTTTCAGTGATCTTGGATTAAAGAATATTACGATGCCATAACAGTTGGAGGTTATGAAATACCAGAGATTAGATATGCTGATGACACAGTATTGCTGTCCACAACACAAGAAGGAATGGAAAAACTAATTATGTCAGTCCGCAAGAACAGCGAAGAGCAGAACCTCTATCTTAATGCAAAGAAAACTAAAGTGATGATAACTGACAAAACAAACAAGGCAACTGAAATATGTATCAGTGAGGAAAAACTGGAAGAAGTGGAGAGTTTTGAATATCTTGGATCACTACTAACTAATAATGGAGATACAATGCGGGAAATTAAAAGGAGGACATCTATTGCTCTTCAGAAAGTAAAACAAATAAAGAATCTGTGGAGAGGAGCAGACAGAACCACAAAAATAAGATTTTTAAGGGCATGCATCTTTCCCATCGCAACATATGCCTGTGAGACCTGGACACTTAACAAAACAGCTGAGAAGCACATAAATGCCTTTGAATGTAAATGCTATAGAAGAGTTCTCCAAATATCGTGGACACAAAAAAGAACAAATATATCTATACTACAAGAGCTTAATATTGAAGAAGGCTGGCTAGTAAAGAGGATTAAAGAGAGAAAACTTAAATATTTTGGCCACATTAAACGTCATGATAATTTGGAGAAGACCGTATTGGAAGGATACATAATGGGAAAAAGAAAAAGAGGAAGACCGAAACGAAGATGGCTGCAAGACATCGTTGATGATCTGGAAATGGATGCAGCAGCAGCAGGCCATCTTGCTCACAACCGAGAGGCCTACAGGAGTGCTGTTTGGGAGGCAAAGTTCCGCAAGGGACATGCAAAGGAATGAATGAATGAATGATCTTGGATTTATTATATTTATTGCTGTGTCAGTGATCTTGATATTATATTTATTTCTGTGTTAGTTGTCTTGATAATATTATATTTATTGCTGTGTCAGTGATCTTGGTATTATTCTATTTATTGCTGTGTTAGTGATCTTGATATTGTTTACTATTGTTATTGATCTTGATACTATTTGTTGTTGCTGTTAGTGCTGATAATATAATTATTGCCATTGTTGTTTGTAATGTTGATATTTTGGTTCTTGCTGTTATTGCTACAGTGCTACAGTTTTGATACTTTGTTGTAACTATGGATACTGTTACTTTTTTTTTGGATCTTGTTACTGATTTTGCCAGTAGTTTAATTAATTTATTGATATAGCTGATGCTGTATAGAAACTTTAACATTACAATTGTTGGATCTAAACATTCTTTGTTATTATGCTCATAGTAACCTTGATTTCCATGGTTTTGTTTTTCATTTGGTGCTATAAATATGGCAGGTATAACAAGTATATTTGGGATGGATAATGTTGATGTTTGGTTTTTGTAGCAATGATACCTTTTAAGTTATGAATACCACATTACGCATTTTTGAAGTATCCTAACTATTTAACTCCTTTCTACCATGGAAGAAAGTGTTTTATTTTTTCATAGACGCACAGACAGAGTATGTTAGCTGTAAGACACACACACACAGAGTATGTTAGCTGTAAGACACACACACAGAGTATGTTAGCTGTAAGACACGCACACAGAGTATGTTAACTGTACGGCACACAGACAGTATGTTAGCTGTGCATAAAATAGGAAAAAGTAGGAGCAGCTTTATTACTTTAATGATTACAAAGTTGTGACATTTCGGTGTGAACCTTAATCATACAAAAACATACAGGACAAAGAAATAGAGAGAGGAGATAAAGTATAGATTCACATGAATACTATTTTAAAAACAAAAAGTTTTTAAAAAGAGTACTTAGCTGTAAATTGTAAGGTGTGACTTGTCCGGCGGTGTGTGTCAGGAATGGATTTAGTAGAACGTGGAGACTGTTTAAATAGAGACCTGTGATATGTGGTTGGTGGGTTGTAACTGGGGATGTGGATGGGGAACCGGGGAAGGGAGAGAGAGAGATACAATATTGACCTAGCTAGGAGAAGTTGAAACAGATGATTGGGGAAGAGGGGTTGCAGAGTGATGCTGTGAGGAAGTTTGAAAAGTAAGAAGGGTTGGACTTAGTGGAGAGGTACTATAATGACTGAAGAGAATGTTAAATGTAGCTAAACAGCGAGTTTAACCCATGTGGCTCCAGCGTCCCATAATTCTGAATGCAGCGGTTCTCAAGTGCCAGGCAGTTTGTGTCATCTGTGTGATATTGTTTGACGGCTGTTACCAGAAAATCAGATTTGCCTCTGTGGTTGGGGCCGTTGAAATGATTGGGACTAGTTTCGAAGCATGCTGGGTGATGTCGTACAGATGTTTGTACATGCGGTCCCCTAATCTGAGGCCAGTCTCACCAATATATGTTATACTGCATCTTTTGCAAACGATGACATATATCACATTACGGGACTCGCATGTGAATCCCTCATGAAGAGTGAGGATAGTTTTGAGAAAGGTGATTGTTTTCGTTTCCCAGACTACCAGGCAGGTAATGTAGCGGGGGCGGTTACATTTTCTGGTGGCAACATATGTAAGGCTCTGCTTCAAGCGGCTGTGGACGAGGATGTCCTTAAGGTTTGGCTCATGTTTGTATACCAATAGGGGTGGATCAGAGAAAATGTCGCGAGTGTCGGAGTCGAGTTGGATTATCGGCAGATGACGATAAAGAATTTTCTTAACCATCTGACCGTGCGGATGGAAAGGCAGTGCTAACTTAACTCTGTCAGATGGAGTAACAGGCTTTTTCCTGAATACTTCTTTGCAGCTCAATAGTTGGATACAGTTGAAGGCTTCATGAAGGACCTTTTCTGGGTAGTGGCAATGACGGAAAAATTCTAATAACTTGTTGGACTATCTATAAAGTCCAAATTATCCTGACGTATGCGGCGAAGACAGAGGACTTGGGAGTATGGATGGAGTTCTTAAAGGCTTCAGGATGGGAGGAGGTGTAAAGCAAATAGGTGTGGCTGTTGGTGGGCTTGTAAAATACAGAGGTGACAAGCCTGTTTGTGCCAATAGAAATTCTAATGTCTAAAAAGTTAACAGATTTGTCAGAAATTTCATAAGTGAATTTTATGTTTTTATTGAGTGAATTGGCAAATTTAATAAATTTTGTTAGGTCTTCTTGTGGCATACTTGTGATTCCAATGCCATCATCGATGTACCTTTTATATAATTCTGGAAGTCTGCCAGTGTAGGTTTCCCATAATTTGACATCCAGAAAGCCCATAAATAGACATACATAACTGAGACCCATTTTCGTTCCCATGGCAACACCACTGATTTGGTCGAAGTATTCGCCGTTGAATTCGAAAGAATTTATGTTTAGTACTAGCCGTGTAAGTCTGATTATGGTGTCAGTGCTAGTAGTGGGGTGAGGGTCTTTGTCAAGAAAATAGCAGAGTGCTAAAAGTCCATCTTCATGGGGGATAGAAGTGTATAGGGAGCAGACATCAAGGAGAAAGATGTGATAGGTGTGGTCTGGGAAACGAAAACAATCACTTTTCTCAAAACTATCCTCACTCTTCACGAGGGATTCACATGCGAGTCCCGTAATGTGATATATGTCATCGTTTGCAAAAGATGCAGGATAACATATATTGGTGAGACTGGCCTCAGATTAGGGGACAGCATGCAAAAACATCTGTACGACATCGCCTAGCATGCTTCGAAACTAGTCCCAAATCATTTCAATGGCCCCAACCACAGAGACAAATCTGATTTTCTGGTAATAGCCATCAAACAATGTCACGCAGATGACACAAGCCGCCTGGCACTTGAGAACCTCTGCATTCAAAATTATGGGACGCTGGAGCCACATGAGTTAAACTCGCTGTTTAGTTACACATAACATCATCTTCTTCAATCATTATAGTACCCCTCCACTAAGTCCAACCCTTCTTACTTTTCAAACTTCCTCACAGCATCACTCTGCAACCCCTCTTCTTCAATCATCTGTTTCAACTTCTCCCAGCTAGGTCAATATTGTATCACCCTCTCTCCCCTCCTCGGTTCCCCATCCACCCCCCCCCCCCCCCCAGTTACAACCCACCAACCACATATCACAGGTCTCTATTTAAACAGTCTCCATGTTCTACTAAATCCATTCCTGACACACACCGCCGGACAAGTCACACCTTACAATTTACAGCTAAGTACTCTTTTTAAAAACTTTTTGTTTTTAAAATAGTATTCATGTGAATCTATACTTTATCTCCTCTCTCTATTTCTTTGTCCTGTATGTTTTTGTATGACTAAGGTTCACACCGAAATGTCACAACTTTGTAATCGTTAAAGTAATAAAGCTGCTCCTACTTTTTCCTATTTTATGCATTCTGGTATCACAGCTTTACTGCAGTGCTTCGTGTATAGTTATATACTTATACACTAATTATTGAGCATGTTAGCTGTAAGACACACACAGAGAGTATGTTAGCTGTAAGACACATTGACATTATGTTAGCTGAAAGGCAGACAGAAAAAAATATATATATATTTTTCTGAAGTTTCACAAGTTTCTCACCATCTTTACAAATAATACAACAATAATTTGTGTTTGTTGAAGTCATTTTATTCTGACATTGCTATACACTAAGGAGCATGGTTGATCTTTGTGAAAAATAGTTTAGCCAAACAATTGTTCAATGTTTTGTGAAGAATAAATGGTTTTGTTTCACAACTTCTCATTGCTGCTGGTGACACTGAAGCTAAAGGTTCAAAATATTTATGTCAATCAGTCTTTTGCATGTCCTTTGCAGAACTTTGCCTCCCTAACAGCTCTCATTTAGCCTCTCGGTTGTAAGCCCTGCTGCTGATGCATCCATTTGCAGATCATCAATGATGTCTTGTAGCCATCTTCGCCTTGGTCTTCCTCTTTTTCTTTTTCCCATTATGTCCCCTTCCAAGATGGTCTTCTCTAGATTATCATGGTGTTTATTGTGTCCAAAATATTTAAGTTTTCTCTGTTTAATCCTCTTTACTATATATTATATATATATAATATATATATTATATATATAAATTGGCGAACTACTTTGCGAGCCCTATGTGACGTTTAACGGCACGGGAAGGATATAAGATAAGATATATATATTTATATATACAGGAGATATCTTAACAGTGTGACATAACATTTGAAGTTTGGTGTTAACAGTGTAACATAATATCTGAAAATTGGTGTTAACAGTGTGACACACCATTTGAAATTTGGTGTTAACAGTGTAACATAATATCTGAAAATTGGTGTTAACATTGTGACACACCATTTGAAGTTTGGTGTGAACAGTGTGACATACCATTTGAAGTTTGGTGTTAACAGTGACATGATATCTGAAGTCTGACCTTCAGATACTGAAAGGTACATAAACAAGGACTTTGGTAAACATAAATAAAAATACTACATAAGACATAAGGTTTCATGGAACATACTGACACTGAAAGTTATATGACAAGGGACTGAGAAACATACCACAGACATAAAGTTTTGTAAGACATACAGGCACTGAAAGTTGCATGACAAAGGACTGTGGTTAACATACCATAGGCAAACTGTCTCATAGAACATACAGATGATGGAAGCTGCATGACAAAGGACTGAGGTAAACATACCAATGACATAAGGTTTCATAGAACAACATACAGACACTGAAAGATGTGTGATAAAGGACTGAGGTAAACATAGCACAGGCAAACTGTTTCGTAGAACATACAGACACTGAAAGTTGCATAATAAAGGACTGAGGTAAACATAGCATAGACAAAAGGTTTTGTAGAACATACAGACACTGAAAGATGCATAATAAAGGACTGAGGTAAACATAGCACAGACAAAAGGTTTTGTAGAACATACAGACACTGAAAGGTGCATAATAAAGGACTGAGGTAAACATAGCACAGACAAAAGGTTTTGTAGAACATACAGACACTGAAAGATGCATAATAAAGGACTGAGGTAAACATAGCACAGACAAAAGGTTTTGTAGAACATACAGACAATGAAAGATGCATAATAAAGGACTGAGATAAACATAGCACAGACAAAAGGTTTTGTAGAACATACAGACAATGAAATCTGCAAAGACCTAGCACTATAGGCTTATAAAGTTTGAACGATAATGGAAGACAAACAAAGCATTTTCAGCATCATCAGTTATAGTGAAAGAAATGTTTTTAATTCTTCTGTTTTGACAGATTATTTTTAAATAATCTTTAAAATATGAGGTTTTTAATTCAGTGCATTTTTTCTGTGCTTCGAATCTGCTTCTGATAGTCACCGCAGCTTATGGGTTAAGGTCTAAGGTCTAAAATATGAGTAAAAATGTATCAGTTTTATTTTCCTCATTTAATGTAGTATTATGAAACAAAAATTCACTATTTAAACTGGACTTCATTTTAGTTGCAACTCCAGCCATTATTCAAATATCACACATGATCAAAGCATAAGATGTTATAATATCTACATTCAAATGTAAGACGTTAACCACTGGTTCAAAATATTTATGTCAATCAGTCTTTTGCATGTCCTTTGCAGAACTTTGCCTCCCTAACAGCTCTCATTTAGCCTCTCGGTTGTAAGCCCTGCTGCTGATGCATCCATTTGCAGATCATCAATGATGTCTTGTAGCCATCTTCGCCTTGGTCTTCCTCTTTTTCTTTTTCCCATTATGTCCCCTTCCAAGATGGTCTTCTCTAGATTATCATGGTGTTTATTGTGTCCAAAATATTTAAGTTTTCTCTGTTTAATCCTCTTTACTAGTCAGCCTTCTTCAATATTAAGTTCTTGTAGTATGGATAAATTTGTATTTTTTTGTGCCCATGATATTTGAAGAACTCTTCTGTAGCACTTACTTTCAAAAGCATTTATGTGTTTATTGGCCGTTTTGTTAAGTGTCAAGGTCTCACAGGCATATGTTGCGATGGGAAAGATGGACGTCATTAAAAATCTTATTTTTGTAGTTCTGTCTGTTCCTTTCACAGCTTCTTTAGTTTTGCTTTTCACTATTGTTACAGACTGACATGATTAGTCTTTCCATTCATTTTTCTGTTGTGAACAGTAATACTGTGTTATCAGCATATCTAATCTCTGGTATTTCATAACCTCCAATTTTTATGGCATCATAATATTCTTTGTCTACATCTTCTCTAACATTCCTCATTATATTTTCAGTATACAAGTTAAATAAGTAAGGCAACAATGTGCACCCCTGATGGACCCCTTGTTTTATGTCAAACCAAGTTGTTGTTTCACCATTTATTCTTATTACTGCCTGTTGGTTTAGATACAGAAGTGATATTAATGTATAAAATGTGTTTGAAATCTCTTTTTTTTTCCATTATTTCCCAAAGTTTCTGATGTTGTACACACTCAAATGCCTTTGAATAGTATATAAAAGATAAATATAGAATATTGCATACACTATTTATATGCAACAGTAAATATACAATAGTAATTTATCAACTTTTAAACAATCTAACATACAACCAATACTTGTATGTGCAAAAAGGAAGATGTCACAATTTGTTAACATATACCTGCAAAAGGCAAATATAATGGAAACAAACTGCAACTGACTGGTGAAAATGGCAACTGATGAGAGTTTCTTTGATATTATTTATATATGAACAGCAAATTAGATTCAACACCTTGGTCTCTGACATCTGTCCCAAACTGTCACATTCTTAGTGGATCTAGGAGACAGTTTAAAACAATAGATAATTATCATCAAAGATCATGAAGCTTAACATCACATGTAAAGATGTTTAACATCAAAGGTAAGGATATTTTAACATCACATATCATTTGTGTTTGACATCAATAATGGGAACATTTAAAAGTTCATGGATTTTCTGATGGAAATTTGATTAAACTGCTCAAAAACTGATGCCTTTCCGCTTATGGTTTTGTTCTTGATGTAATAGCTATTGTCAAGTCAAGCAGATAAAAGTTTGAAATTCTGAAGGTTTCTTGCCCAAAAATAGTGAAAGTTTCTTGCCTACAAATAATGAAAGTTCATTAGCCATAAATAATGAAAGTATCTTGCCCAAAAGTATTGAAAGTATCTTCCCCAAAATAGTGAAAGTTTTTTGTCCATCATAAATAGTGAAAATTTCTTGCCCATAAATAATGATAGTTTCTTGCCCATAAATAGTAAAAGTTTCTTGCTCATAAATAATGAAAGTTTCTTGTCAATAAACAGTGAAAGTTTCTTGTTGATAAATAGTGAAAGTTTCTTGCCCATAAATAATAAAAGTTTCTTGCTCGTAAATACTGAAAGTATTTTGCCCAAAGCTAGTGAAAGTTTCTTGCCTATAAATAATAAAAGTTTCTTGCTCATAAATACTGAAAGTATTTTGCCCAAAGCTAGTGAAAGTTTCTTGCCTATAAATAATAAAAGTTTCTTGCTCATAAATACTGAAAGTATTTTGCCCAAAGCTAGTGAAAGTTTCTTGCCCATGTTGCATTACCCCCCACCTTGACTCTGCCAATCAAAGTGAAGAAAACATGCAGGAAATAGGAATGCAAGAAAGCTGCTAATATTGCCAAAAGACAGAAAACTTTGCCATCATATACCATGAAGTCCCTCTATATTTTTATGTCAGGGTTTGTTCATCTCATCTTGGGCAACCCAAAGCAAGTTAGCTCAACAGCCACACATAGAACTCTTTCCTGTCTTATTGTAAATAAAACATTTTGCTACAAATGGTAACAAAAGAAAGCCACATAGTAACTGCAGCCTCTGAACCTAAGACAATATGAAATATCAAATGTGCTTTTCCAAGGAAATAAGATGCACCTGCAGATTCTAAATTTGATAGGAGCTTTTCAAAAAATTATTGGAAACAATAAACATGTTTAATGATTTGTATAGATGAAACATACATGAATAAATAAAGCACACGTGCACATACATCTGTATTGTATTTATAACACAGAAAGTGGTGGCGTACCTATTTTGCATTTCATTCGTCCTCAACTGTGACCTGGATACTGCGGCCTGCCCTGCAGAGCTCCTGGTTCTTAGGTACAAAGAAGTAGTTACCAGGGCTGAGCTTGATGGCCGTGTTGTAATCGTAGGTGTTATATGAGAATGGTGGAATCTTACATTTCTGCAGTGTGGTATAGCTGCCAAGATCCTCTATTGGATCAGTCAAGTCACTTGTGACAAACTTTACACGAGTTCCTTTCTTGACCACAATCTACAGCACAGAAAGTTACAATCTCACAATTACTTCATTAAAGTACACAGAAGTAAAAATTTCCAATATATTTTTACTTGATTTTAATGGAGATGTAACAAAAAAACAATCAAAGTAGCAAATAACCAAGTCAGTACGAGATAATGACATGAAAGTTGAACAGGGCACAATTTTATGAATTCTCATAACGACATAAATGACTGAATAATTCAATGACACAGCTGAATGAATGTGTGATTTGATTACATAGATGACAGAATGATCTGATGACACTGAAGACTGAATGATTTGATGACAAAGACAGCAGAATAATCTGATGATACAGAGGGCACAATAATCTAATGACACAGGTGGCACAATAATTTGATGACAGAATAATCTGTCACCACAGGTAGGAGAATGACCTGATAATACAAGTGGCAGAATGATCTGATGATGTCAAAACTAATAGAAAAATGGAGAAGCAGGCATAAAAGAGAATGAAACTAAGCATATAAGCACAGATGTCATGCTAATCAGTGCTCTGCACAACAGCTGCAACAGTGGTAAACATAATGGACACTGTAACAATGGGATCTGTTGCAATGATGAATATAAAGGAACTACAAGAAAAGGGACTACAGCAGCTAGCAATAATTCAAAACTGCTACCTACAGAATGAGAAAAGAATGAACTCTCACCTTTGGCACAAGAACATTTCTTGTGCTGATTGGGATAACAACAATGTCATAGTCTGAGTGGGAGTGTCTCTCTACCACAACAATCTCATCAGTGTATTCCTGGAACAGCTGGCCACTGTACTTTGTGCTGGTAACCTTAACCTGTTGGAAGAGCCTCATATTCATGTTCATGGTGTGTATGTGGCAAGACAACACATACTCTCCTTAGCAACATCAAAGCTTATGACATCTAAATAAGCATTCACAAGCAATACATTTTACAGTCAAGAATGAACAACAAACTAACAATGACAAGAATAACATTGTGACTGAACTATAACAATAACAAAAAGATACACTCATGCTGGTTTGTTTCCTGTCTTTTCAAAATGTTTTGTGTAGCTGAAGAATTTTATTTATTTACTGCTTTATTGTTACATTAACTGAGATTTTGTATTTTGTTGTATTGTGACTACAACATTTTTAAAAAATGCTAATTTATTATATGATATGATAACAAACCCATATAAATTATTTTTATTTAACATAAGTAGTGAAGAAATTTGTTTCTATGACACACTTTTTTATTGAAAGAGACCAGCGTTGTACAGTCAGCCTGAACCACTGTGTTTTATGAGTTTACTGTGTACGAGCAACATTTCTGAACCTCTGTGTGCTATGAGTTTATTGTGTACAAGCAACATTTCTGAACCTCTGTGTGCTATGAGTTTACTGTGTACAAGCAACATTTCTGAACCTATGTGTGCTATGAGTTTATTGTGTGCGAGCAACATTTCTGAACCTCTGTGTGCTATGAGTTTATTGTGTGCAAGAAACATTTCTGAACCTATGTGTGCTATTAGTTTATTGTGTACAAGAAACATTTCTGAACCTCTGTGTGCTATTAGTTTATTGTGTACAAGCAACATTTCGGAACATCTGTGTGCTATGAGTTTATTGTGTGCGTGTAACATTTCTGAACCTATGTGTGCTATGAGTTTATTGTGTGCAAGAAACATTTCTGAACCTATGTGTGCTATGAGTTTATTGTGTGCAAGAAACATTTCTGAACCTATGTGTGCTATTAGTTTATTGTGTACAAGCAACATTTCGGAACATCTGTGTGCTATGAGTTTATTGTGTGCGTGTAACATTTCTGAACCTATGTGTGCTATGAGTTTATTGTGTATGAGCAACACTTCTGAACATCTGTATGCTATGAGTTTGTTGTGTACGAGTAACATTTCTGAACCTCCTTATGCTTTAAGTTTATTGTGTATGAGCAACATTTCTTAACCTCCTTATGCTATGAGTTTACTGTGTACGTGCAACATTTCTGGACCTCCGTGTGCTATGAGTTTACTGTGTACGAGCAACATTTCCTACTTGCTATAGTTTCTATAACTTTGGTGCTGAACCATAACATCAAAATTAGTCTGTGTAAGAAATATTTGACAAAGAATATGAAATTTTTAAAAAGTGTAAGAAAGTTAAGAATATTTGCCAGTGGCTGACCATGGAAAACAAGAAGCAAAAATCTACAGTGATGAAAGATACGTGTTCCACTCACCTTAACAGGGCGGTCGGTTGTTATGTTATACTTCTTGAGGATATCAGTGACGTCGTACTTGAAGAGTCTCTCATAAGCCCACGGCATTTCTTTCTCACCTCCAAGCTGATGGAATCTCCCAGCTTCGTGTGCTTGGCCTGCTCCGTCAACAACATCCACCTGTCCAGGCAGAAGAGTTCTTCACTGGGTTTTGAGTTTGTGAAAACTCTCATACATGTCATGGTTATATTTAGGAGTGGGTTTTGAGTTTGTGAAAACTTTCATACATGTCATGATTATATTTAGCAGTGTGGGTAGAACACAAACAATAAACTTCAATGCCCATGCTGTATGTTTAAAACAGAAAACTGACTTGAGAGCACAGTAGGTAATACTGCTTACTTTTTTTTTTATTTTTGCCTATAAGAATGGTTACCAAAATGTACAGATTTTTGTAATTTGTTTAAGATATGCAGAGATAAACAGTAACTTATGAACTGAATTTTGAATCTAGAAATTAGCATCATCACACTCAGGGCGCTCCCATATATGCTCTGTTCTCTGTTTCAGTAACCACTGAAGAGTATGAAGATTAACTGTTGATTCTGGCGACCTTGAATTCTACCAGCCAGCCATCCAGCTCTTCCTTTTCCCCTCCTCACATCTCTATCCTTCATCCTCTGCAGATATATATTGCCAACACATGCCTTTTCCTCTTCCTGTCCCAGTTCCTCAGTCACCGATTTCAGTATATCCATCCTATTATTTATGAACCTGTTATTGTTGATGTAGTCATTCTGATGTACCTAGGGCTACAAACTCTTGTGCCTGACTATGTGGTGCTGCTGAAGCACATGTTATGTTGGTTGTAGTGGCTTTCTCGAAGTCCTGGAGTTATCTCAAGAATGATCTTTCTTGAAGTCCTGGAGTTATCTCAAGAATGATCTTTTCTTCCTGCCCTGAGGACCACTCCAGACTACAGGAGCACATCAGCCTGTTGTTAGGAGATCAAAGGTTGGATCTGATAGGGTCTTAATTCAATGTGGTCTGTCATCCCCCACCATGAGGACTACCTTCAAGCACTACCACTTTATCCAGACCATATAGCACATAACCATGAAAATCAGGATATTTAAGAGTAATGTTCTAAGTGAATGCTCTATGGAAGTGAATGCTGGAAAATCACCAAAACCACAGAAAACAAGTTGAATTCTTTCCAGACTAAATGTTTACGAAGAATTAGAAGAATATTTCGGCCAAACACCATAAGAAATAACATCTTGTAGGCAGAAATGCAGATGAAGCCACTGACAGCAATTATTGAGGAAAGACGCTGGCGATGGTTGAGACATGTGTTCCAAATGACTGACAACTCACTACCAAAAATAGCACTAAGATGGACACCACAGGGGAACAGAAGTAAGGGTAGACCAAAAGAGACATAGAGAAGAACAATAGAAAGGATGTTGAGCAATAGAGGGCTCACCTGGGCAAGAGCAGAAAAAAAGGCGAAGGACAGGGATTTGTGGAAAACCCTTGTGGAAGCCCCATGTGCCCTGGGCACTTAAGGTTCAGAGATAGCACATAACCCCATTATTAGGAGCTAAAGGGTGAGATAAAACAGGGTCTTCACCTGATGTATCATAAATTCTTTCCCAATAAAGCTATTTAACTCTAGAGTGTTCTGAGTTACTTACCAAGTATTCTAGAGTGTTCTGAGTTACTTACCAAGTACTCTAAAGTGTTCTGAATGACTTACCAAGTACTCTAAAGTGTTCTGAGTTACTTACTGAATACTCTAAAGTGTTCTGCTGCCCATACAAGACAAAGCCCAGGTAAACTCTGTCACTATGTCGGAAGTTATCAATGATCTCTGCAAGCTCTTTCACGTCGTGGCCATTGAGCTCAAGTTTGTCATACTGTTGACCCAGATAATTATTAGATGGGGTTAACAGGTCACTGAGTTTTACTTAATAACTCTGGGAAGCTAGAATGTTATCTGCTCATACTTATATAAAATTATAAACTCGTCTCATGCAGTTAGTTTTCTTACATGAGAGATGTATAAATTTAGCTCTGTCACATGACAGATACATACATTTCAAATACCACATGACAGATCTGTAAATTTAGATTTATCAGGTAACAGATATGTAAATTTATTTTGTCACATGACAGATATGTAAATTTATTTTGTCACATGACAGATATGTAAATTTATTTTGTCACATGACATTAACTAAAAAACAAACAAAAAAATAACGTGGGGAATTTCTTTCGGAAAATACCAAAATAACAACAAAACAAGGCAGTCACATTCTGTAAAGTTGAATTTTGATGACTATCACGGATGCACCTGAAGCTGAACATTTCTTTTATTTTTTTTCTATCAGAAGAATTAGAGTCAGAAGCTCCTGCTAGCCAAACACACTAACTTAACTAGTTAAACAGTGAAAAAATATAACTTATCTTGCAGCCAAACAGTGAGAAATGATACAGTTATCTTGCAGCCAAACAGTGAGAAATGATACACTTATCTTGTAGCCAAACAGTGAGAAAACATAAACTTACCCCATAGCCAAAATGTGACGCCTCAAACACAGAACTGGGTTCAGCGTTGAGACGTGTGATATCATTCTTGTTTATCTCTGGATAGTTGAATGGATGGAGTGGCTCTTCTAAAATGTGGCCAGCACAGCGAGCAGAGTTGAATGGTTTATGGCGGAGTTTTTGGAGTTTCTACATGAAACAATGGTCAAAGAAGTGTACATTTATTCCAGATAGTGGAGACAGTTTGGACCACTGGACCCAAAGTTTCACAATGAGAAGAAAATACAGCAATATAATTTTCTAGAATTTATTAAGTCAGTTTGCATTTACTTTATAGGAATCATGTAGAATTTTGATGATTATGACAGCAAAGTTTTTAATGGGATTTTATTGGTCTTTATTATCCTTTATACAATATGTTATGAAGTATGTAGGTTATTCATTTATTACATGAAAGTTTTATCATATGTATAAATTCCTTGGAGATATTGTCTCTGAGTTTTTTGTTTTTAAATTTTAAACAAATTCTTGTTTCCAAATAAATGTACCATAAAGATATGTAACATAGGAAAGACTGACAAACGCAGAGGTAAGAATGGCAGTTTCAGTACTGCACCCACACAAACACACAGAGGTAAGAATGGCAGTTTCAGTACAGCACCACACAAACACACAGAGGTAAGAATGGCAGTTTCAGTACAGCACCACACAAACACACAGAGGTAAGAATGGCAGTTTCAGTACAGCACCCACACAAACACACAGAGGTAAGAATGGCAGTTTCAGTACAGCACCACACAAACACACAGAGGTAAGAATGGCAGTTTCAGTACAGCACCACACAAACACACACAAAGATAAGACTGACAGCTCCAGGTGTGAGAATTACCTGCCAAATGATCCAGATTCTGTCAATGCTGGAATGATGAATGACAAAGAATGGATCAAAAGCTGAGTACGATAGTGTGGCCATCGAGTATGTCTCATTGCCTCCAAGGAGAGCATGAATCTCATTGTGAAGAACCTCATACTGGACTTCAAAGTCACAGAAGTTGTCCTCTTCGAGAGTGGTGAGGGCAAGGTAGTACAGGTAGTTGTAGCCATTAATTTGGTGTGGGTTGTAGAGCTCACTCTGGACATTGCGTGTGGTTCTCTGTTCAATGACCAGGGAAATAACAAAAGTCAGTCTTCATACAAACTAATCTTTATATTTTGACTATTTTCTAGCATATTGTGGATTACTTCAAAGATAATACTGACATAATTATGTTTCTGGGTAACTTCCAGGGAATGGAATGAGAGAGAGATAGATAGATAGAGAGTGAGAGAGAGAGAGAGATATAGAGAGAAAGAGAGAGAGAGAGAGAAAGAGAGAGAGAGAGAGAGAGAAAGAGAGAAGAGACAGAAGAGAGGCTCTAAGAATAAATGAAAGTGAAAACCAGCTCAGACTGTGGGATATGAGAACATGAGTGAAAGGAAAAGTTAAAGATCACATGTATTAAATGAGAAAGTGAGGCAGAGAGAGGGAGAAAGAGAGAAAACACTAAATGAAGTGTGAAATGAGGGAGCGAAGCAGAGAGAGAAATTGAGAAAGAGAAACAGTACTACTTAAGGGTATATGACAGAAAGAGAGACATATAGAGAGCACCAAATGAGGGAAAAATATTTCAGCCAGACACCATAAGAAATAACATCTTATTGGCAGAAAAGCAGATGAAGTCACTGACAACAATTGAGGAAAGACGCTGGCAATGGTTGGGACATGTGCTCCGAATGACTGACAACTCACTACCAAAAATAGCACTAAGATGGACACCACAGGGGAACAGAAGTAAGGGTAGACCAAAAGAGACATAGAGAAGAACAACAGAAAGGATGTTGAGCAATAGAGGGCTCACCTGGGCAAGAGCAGAAAAAAAGGCGAAGGACAGGGATTTGTGGAAAACCCTTGCGGAAGCCCCACGTGCCCTGGACACTTAAGGTTCAGAGAGAGAGAGAAATGAGGGAATGAGACAGACAGAAACAGCACTAAATAGAGGAGCCAGACAGATAACACATCATGGCTTGAGTAATGGATACAGCATATAACACACAGCATATGGCATACAGCACACAGGATACAGCACACATATGGTCCTCACCTCACCAACAAATGAGATTGTATAGCTATAGAAAGGATTGTCATCAACGCTCTCTCCAAATAAGGAAGGCAGTGACTTGACAGGGGCAGTCCAGTCCCAGTATGGCACGCCCACTCGAGCACCTTTGTCTCTGAGAGCCTGCTCAAACTGCACAGTCAGTAAGCGGTGCCAATGAGGGAACACAGCCATGCCTGGCCAGGAGATAATCATCAGTTATGTAGTCTGTACAACTAATTATGGAATCAAACATTAACAAGTCCACTTATCATGCACACAAAAAAATATACTTTTCATTACCCTCAGAAAAAGTCTACTTACCATGCACACAGCATGCATACTTGTCATTACCCTCAGAAAAAGTCTACTTACCATGCACACAGCATGCATACTTGTCATTACCCTCAGAAAAACATTAACAAGTCTACTTACCATGCACACAGCATGCATACTTGTCATTTCCCTCAGAAAAAGTCTACTTACCATGCACACAGCATGCATACTTGTCATCGCCCTGGGCAGGACACTTATAGGGTGCTCCATGGAAGCCAGCAATGGCCTCAAAACCATTTGGACCCTGGTCTTGCTGGAGTTTATTGAGGGCATCTCTTAGATTGGCAGCTTCATCTAGTGTTAGTTGATTGATGTCTTTTCTAATTAGCTTGTCAGAGCGATCCACTGCTTTTGCAGCTACCTTCTCATAATACTCTGGGGATATTACAGGAAGATGAGAGCATAACACTTCACATAAGAAGTATGAGGAAAATGAACGGCTTGACAAAGAATTAATGTGAAATTATGATTACTTTAATGGACAACAACGTAAATTATACTACTGACACGCATGTTCCTAGAGTACAGATGAACATGAGGAGTTAATCATCATCATCATCAACAAAATACAGTAGCATTCACAAGAACAGTGAGAATTATGATATGTTTATAGTTCATCTTTCTAGGAAAACTGAATCACTTTTTGTTTTCATCTTTCTAGGAAAACTGAATCACTTTTTTTCATCTTTCTAGGAAAACAAATCATTTTTTAAAAAAATCTTTCTAGGAAAACTGAATCACTTTTTTTATCTTTCTAGGAAAACTGAATCACTTATTTTTCATCTTTCTAGGAAAACTGAATCACTTTTTTTCATCTTTCTAGGAAAACTGAATCACTTTTTTTCATCTTTCTAGGAAAACTGAATCGCTTTTTTTTCATCTTTCTAGGAAATCTGAATCATTTTTTTTTCTGGGAAAAGCTGTTTATTGAAATAAAAAATGTAATGAAAGTAGAACATAATTGTTTGACAAGGACTCACTCTTGACTCCAGGTACAAACTGAACAGTTGGTGGTCTGATCAGGTGACTGTCCAGTTCTGTGCCATTAACAGCCACAATGTGGTCCACAAAGTGGTACTCTGAGTCTTGTCTAAGGTGGAGCCTACTGAACACATCAGTCACATCGTACTTAAACAGGCGATCATATGCCCAGGGCATCTCAAGAGGTCCACCCAAAATTGCAAATGTTCCTGGAACAATAAAATCAGAAACACTGTCAGACTTGTCACATGTTTCATCAATATAAATCTGTTGTACAGCACAAAGCAACTTTTATTTCTGTGAAACAACAGGTTTAAAAACTTATTACAAGTCAAATAAACTAAATTTTTAACAAAAATTTACCATACTGTATGTCCACTAACAATCACTTTTGTAACAGATTGTTTGTAGATTTAATACATTTAAATCTTAGGGCCACTTATGTGAAACTGATCTACTCTTCCTCCTCCTCCTCCTCCTCCTTCTTCTTCTTCTTCTTCTTTTTCTGCTGCTGCTACTTTAAAATGCTGGCTGAAGCTAGATCTGGATATTTATCACTTTGATAAACTTGTCAATATTCTCAGAGTAGGATATTTATCACTTTGATAAACTTGTCAATATTCTCAGAGTAGGATATTTATCACTTTGATAAACTTGTCAATATTCTCAGAGTAGGATATTTATCACTTTGATAAACTTGTCAGTATTCTCAGAGTAGGATATTTATCACTTTGATAAACTTGTCAATATTCTCAGAGTAGGATATTTATCACTTTGATAAACTTGTCAGTATTCTCAGAGTAGGATATTTATCACTTTGATAAACTTGTCAATATTCTCAGAGTAGGATATTTATCACTTTGATAAACTTGTCAGTATTTTCAGAGTAGGATATTTATCACTTTGATAATCTTGTCAGTATTCTCAGAGTAGGATATTTATCACTTTGATAAACTTGTCAGTATTCTCAGAGTAGGATATTTATCACTTTGATAAACTTGTCACTATTTTCAGAGTAGGATATTTATCACTTTGATAATCTTGTCAGAGTTCTGCTTATATCCTAGCTGCTACCCTCAACCTGGGTGGCTTAGTTTAGCTGGGCTGCACCGGTCTGAACATGGTAGCTACTTTCTTCACTTCATCTTCCTTTTCTATACTCCTTCAGTGAGTCTCAGAATGAATATTTATATTTCACATGTGTGAGATTTGTGGACATAATGTATGCATGTGTTAGATATCTGAACACAGTGTGTGTATATGTGTGATATGTGAACATAGTGAGTGTGTGCATGTGTGTGTGTGTAAGAGAGAGAGAGAGTGAAAAATATCTGAATTGGAAAGTTCTGATAGTGATAACTGACACTGAGTTACTGTCATGAAAAACAAAAACAAACAAACAAAAAAACAGATGAATATGTGCATGACTGACCAGCAAACAAGCAATTGTTCTGGGAGTCACACAGTTCAAAGTTCACGTCTGCACTGACACCCAATCCATGAAGCAGAAACTCTGCAAAGATGCGATCTTCTTCTTTACGGTGTTGAAGGATGTCATTAAGCTCTGAGATGGTCAAGCCATGGAAGTTGAGATCATCATACTGGTAGTTCAGTCTGATCATTTAAAACAAAAAAAAAATTACATCCAGTAATGACAATCTTTGCAAACTGTATAGAGGAAACTAATGTAAGCTTACGAGAGACAGCTGCAAATGTATGGAGATAAATTATGTTTGTTTCCTTTGATAGTTTCAGTTTCAAACATAGCATTTCAGTGGTAAATGATATTACCTGCATCCAAATAAGGTAATGTTTTTATGGTAACGCCTAGAGTCAGATTAGGGGTGACTTATTTTAAAAGTATCACTATCCTTGTTATTTTGTTTAGCTGTGTTTATTAAACTGCATTTAAAACAAGTGCCAGAGATAAACAAAAAGTTGGATCAGTAATAACTTCAGTTTATAATGCATCACTTCAGAAACAGAATGTATAAAATAGGAAAAATTAGGAGCAGCTTTATTACTTAAAGATTACAAAGTTGTGATGTTTCGGTGTGAGCCTTAATCATACAAAAACATACAGGATGAAGAAATAGAGAGAGGCGATAAAGTATAGATTCACATGAATACTCCTTAAAAAAAAAAAAATTTTTTTTTAAAGAGTAAAGTAAAAAAAGTAAAGATAGTCCCATAGCATTTCAAATGCCGTAGGGGGTGAAGTGTTAGAGACCTCATTATGCTGGGTCATCAGCGTATGAGGTAGGGTGACCAGTTCCTTTCCTCGCTGCCTTTACTTCCCAGATTTTCTCTGGTACCCATTTTACGAGGCTGGGTCGACCTCAGGGCCGTATTGGTCGGAAAAAAAATCCCGCTCAGCTGGGGATTCGAACCCTCGACCATTTGGTTGCTAGACGAGTGCTCTAACCACTACGCTAGCCGGCCCCTAAAGAGTACTTAGCTGTAAATTGTAAGGTGTGGCTTGTCCAGTGGTGTGTGTCAGGAATGGATTTAGTAGAACGTGGAGATTGTTTAAACAGAGACCTGTGACATGTGGTCGGTGGGTTGTAACTGGGTGTGGTGGATGGGGAACCAGGGAGGGGAGAGAGAGTGATACAATATTGACCTAGCTAGGAGAAGTTGAAACAGATGATTGGGGAAGAGGGGTTGCAGAGTGATGCTGTGAGGAAGTTTGAAAAGTAAGAAGGGGTGGACTTAGTGGAGAGGTACTATAATGATTGAAGAGAATGTTAAATGTAGCTAATCAGCGAGTTTAACCCATGTGGCTCCAGCGTCCCATAATTTTGAATGCAGCGGTTCTCTACACAAATTACTGTGTGTCACTTCAGAAACAGAGAAAAACATGTATTATTTATTGCTTCACAGCTAACAACAAACTGATGTAGGACTCTATTAATCATTATCATCATCGTCAATCTTTCATCTAAAAGATGAATTTCATATGTTTATTTTTTGGTTAGCATTTTCAAGAATATTCAGGAGTAAATGAAGTTTTAGCAAAAAATTGTCATCATGTAGGCTCTATATGAGTTTTAAGCACACTTTATCACTCAGCAATCTGTCTCAAACTGTCACTCAGTAGTCTGTCTCATGCTGTCACTCAGCAGTCTGTCTCAAACTGTCACTCAGCAGTCTGTCTCATGCTGTCACTCAGCAGTCTGTCTCATGCTGTCACTCAGCAGTCTGTCTCATGCTGTCACTCAGCAGTCTGTCTCATGCTGTCACTCAGCAGTCTGTCTCATGTTACTCAGCAGTCTGTCTCATTCCATCACTTGGCAGCCTGTATCAAGCTGTCACTCAGCAGTCTGTCTCATGCTGTCACTCAGCAGTCTGTCTCATGCTGTCACTCAGCAGTCTGTCTCATGCTGTCACTCAGCAGTCTGTCTCATGCTGTCACTCAGCAGTCTGTCTCATGTTACTCAGCAGTCTGTCTCATTCCATCACTTGGCAGCCTGTATCAAGCTGTCACTCAGCAGTCTGTCTCATGCTGTCACTCAGCAGTCTGTCTCATGCTGTCACTCAGCAGTCTGTCTCATGCTGTCACTCAGCAGTCTGTCTCATGCTGTCACTCAGACGTCTGTCTCATGTTGTTACTCAGCAGTCTGTCTCAACCCATCACTTGGCAGCCTGTATCAAGCTGTCACTCAGCAGTCTGTCTCAAGCTGTCACTCAGCAGTCTGTCTCAGGCCATCACTTGGCAGTCTGTCTCAAGCTGTCACTCAGCGGTCTGTCTCAACCTGTCACTTGACAGTCTGTCTCAAGCTGTCACTTGACAGTCTGTCTCAAGCTGTCACTCAGCAGTCTGTCTCAAGCTGTTACTCAGCAATCTGTCTCAAGTTGTCACTTGACAGTCTGTCTCAACCTGTCACTTGACAGTCTGTCTCAAGTTGTCATTTGACAGTCTGTCTCAAGTTGTCACCTGACAGTCTGTCTCAAGTTGTCACTAGGCAGTCTGTCTCAAGCCATCACTTGGCAGTCTGTCTCAAGCTGTCACTCAGCAGTCTGTCTCAACCTGTCATTTGATAGTCTGTCTCAAGCTGTCATTCATCAATCTGTCTCAAGCCATCACTTGGCAGTCTGTCTCAAGCTGTCACTCAGCAGTCTGTCTCAACCTGTCACTTGACAGTCTGTCTCAAGCTGTCACTCAGCAGTCTGCCTCAAGCCATCACTTGGCAGTCTGTCTCAAGCCATCACTTGGCAGTCTGTCTCAAACCATCACTCAGCAGTATGTCTCAAACTGTCACTCAGCAGTATGTCTCAAACTGTCACTCAGCAGTATGTCTCAAACTGTCACTCAGCAGTCTGTCTCAAACTGTCACTCAGCAGTCTGTCTCAAACTGTCACTCAGCAGTCTGTCTCAAACTGTCACTCAGCAGTATGTTTCAAGCTGTCACTCAGTAATCTGTCTCAAGCTGTCACTCAGCAGTATGTCTCAAACTGTCACTCAGCAGTATGTCTCAAGCTGTCACTCAGCAGTATGTCTCAAACTGTCACTCAGCAGTCTGTCTCAAACTGTCACTCAGCAGTCTGTCTCAAACTGTCACTCAGCAGTATGTCTCAAACTGTCACTCAGCAGTATGTTTCAAGCTGTCACTCAGCAATCTGTCTCAAGCTGTCACTCAGCAGTATGTCTCAAACTGTCACTCAGCAGTATGTCTCAAGCTGTCACTCAGCAGTATGTCTCAAACTGTCATTCAGCAGTCTGTCTCAAGCTGTCACTCAGCAGTCTGTCTCAAGCTGTCACTCAGCAGTCTGTCTCAAGCTGTCACTCAGCAGTCTGTCTCAAGCTGTCATTTGCTAGTTCCCCTGTTATTTTGCTAAATCTTCATTAGTTACTTAAAATGTCACAATGTTGGGCTGTTCCTCTTTTGTATATTCTGATACACTGATACATATAATTAGTGTAGAACTGACAAGTGATACGCTGCAGATAAGCTGACAACTGATAAGCTGCAGATAAGTTGACAAGTGTTAAGCTGACAAGTGATAAACTGACAAGTGATAAGCCGCAGATAAGCTGACATGTGATAAGCTGCAGAACTGACATCCCAACTGAGTATCATGACACCTTTTACTTTGCATGTTGGAATGTTAGAACAATGTATGAAAGTGGAAAGGCTGCCATGATAGCAAGAGAAATGAAAAGATATAATACAAGGTCCCACAATTTGGTAATGAGACTAATTACATACAAAATAAAATAAACAACAGTTGAAGATATAACCTGTATTTTATTCAAAGTAAGTCCCTTGTGCACTGATGCAGTGAGTGGTACGATCTAGCAAACACTGGAATGACTTCTGCAAAACTTGATGTTACAGCCCTTTGGATGTCATCAGTATCGTCAAAGAAGTTTTCCTTTCAATGGTAACTTTAATTTTGGGAACAGAAAATAACTGCAGGGAGACAATTCGGGGAATATGGTGGATGGTTGAGAACACACACTTGTTTTGGGGCCAAAAATTCCTGTACAACTATCACCTGGTGAGCCGGTGCATTATCATGAGGAGGGAAAAAACTGCCAGGTGTTGAATACTCGGGTCAGACTCAGAGAAACCTTTTCAACAGGCATTTAAAATACTTAAATAAACTTTGGCAGTGATAGTCTGACCCTCTGGAATAATTTTTTTGTGAATAACTCCTTTGCTGTCGTAGAAGCACACCAACATTGTCTTCACTTTTGACTTTTGAAGATGAAATTTGTTGCCTTTTGGTTATGATGATGATTTAAACTGAGCACTTTGGAGTTTAGTTGTGGGATCATAGCAGAAAATTCATGTTTCACCCTCTGCAACAATCAAATTTAAGAAACGTTTATTTCTGCGACACGTTTTGATGATGTCTTTTGCGTATTCAACACGCTGTTGTTTTTGGTCATCAGACAATGAATGTGGTAGAAACCAGCAAGCAACTTTTTTCTTGCCCAAATTTTTCACTAAAATTTTACGAACTGTCTCTCTGTTAACACCAAATTAATCTGCCATCATCCTCACAGTCAAACAATGATCATCTTGTATCCGTTCTCTGACTTTTGCAATGAGTTCCTCATTATGAACATAAATTGGACATCCATGTCTAGCTGCATTTGTAATTGTTTCTACAACACTTTTGAATCATGAATACCACCTGAATATCTGTGCATGAAATAAACAATTATCCCCATAAACATGTCACATCAAATCAACTGTCTCAATGGCACTTTTTCTGAGTTTTAAACAGAATTTAAGTCTTTTTGCTCCATGCTGATTACATAACAATGCACCTCAGTCTAAGTCAACAAAATGGCGGCTTGTTTGTCGTCTGCTTATCATGCGGGGATGAAAAGTTGCCAGATCATAGATGAAGGTTGCCTCTTTGGATTCTATGCTTTGCTTCATAGATGGCATTTTTGTCTTGGTCATAATAAAATCAGTCTCATTACTTAATTGTCGGACATTGTATAAAGATACTGGGGCTGAGTGAAACACACTGGACAGGAACGGGTAATCTTAGACTAGCAATCAGAGGAGACAATCCTATTTTCAGGTCACCAAAACCCAGATGCAGCACACTCAGAGGGCGTGGCACTAATGTTATCCAGAGAGTCCCAGAGAGCATTGATGAGCTGGGGGGGCAGTTAGCTCAAGGATAATTACAGCCTGCTTCTCAACAAAGAAGAAGGATATTAAGCTGAATATCATCCAGGTTTATGCGTCAACAAATGATGCAGAAGAGATAGTAAAGGATGAATTCTACAACACATTGCAGGAAATCCTAGACAAACAAGGCAACAAACACATAACAGTTCTAATGGGGGACATCAATGCAAAGGTATTATGAGTGGGTCAAAATGGATTAGGAATAATGAATGAAAATGGACAAAGGCCAGGGTATCTATGCATGCTCAACAACCTTGTCATTGGAGGAAGTATATTTCCACATAAAACTATACTCAAAGCCATGTGGGTATCACCAGATCATGTCAACAAGAACCAGATAGACCATATTTGTATCTGTAGAAGCTTTCGCAGAACACTGCAAGATGTCAGAGTGAAACGAGGTGCAGATGTAGCTTCTGACCACTACCTACTGATAGCTAAACTGAGAATGAAACTGAAGAAGCACCACAAAACAGACATGGCAAGGAAAAGATATAATATGGTACTGTTCGAAGACCCAGAAATTGCAAAGAACTTTAAACTTAAACTGAGCAACAGATTTCAGATTCTGCAGGAGTTATACGAAGAAGATACACCAGATGTAATAACTGGAATAGTGCTAAAGAAATGTGGAGCAAATCATGTGAAGAGACAGTGGGATTTAAGAAACCTCAGCACAAGGAATGTATTACATTGGAAATGCTGAAGAAGATAGACAGAAGGACAGAAATGAAAGCAAAAATAAATGACAGTAAAACAAGGGCTGCAAAGGCCTCAGCTCAGATAGAATACAATCTGACCAATAAAGAGGTTAGGAAAAGCATAAAGAAAGACAGACAGGCCTATTTTGATAATATGACAGGACAAGCAGAAGAGGCAGCTGGTAAAAACAATATGAGAGCTCTGTATGAAATCACCAAGAATTGGGAAATAGACTGTGTGGAATAGAAAAGCCCATCAAAAACAAGGAAGGTAAGGTTGTAACATCAGAAGAAGAGCAGATGCAAAGATGGGTGGAATACTTCAGCAGAATCATAAATAGGCCAGCACTGACAGAAACAGAGGAGATACCAGCAGCAGAGAAAACTCTAGACATCTATGTATAACCACCCAGCAAGGCCGAAACTGAACACGCTATCTCAAAGTTGAAGAGAAATAAGGCACTAGGTCCAGATGGAATTGTAGCAGAAGTGCTCTTAGCGAACAAAGAATTAACAGAAATACTACTCTTACTATTTAACAGAATTTGGGAAGAAGAGAAGGTCCCAGAGGAGTGAAAGGAAGCTCATCTTATAAAACTCCCTAAGAAAGGAGATCTATTTGAATGTAAGAGCTATAGAGGCATCTCCCTACTCTCAATACCCAGCAAGGACTTCAGCAGGATTTTGCTAAACAGAATTAAAACATTAGCTGGATTACCTTTACTTTACTTTACGATAGTAAACTAAGAGAAGAGCAAGCAGGTTCCAGGCAGGGAAGATCCTGTACTGACCACACTGCTACAATGCGAATATTAGTAGAACAGTCAATGGAGCGGAATTCTTCACTGTTAGTTACATTCTTTGATTATGAGAAGGCATTTGATAGTTTAGATCATAGAATGCTATGGAAACTACTGGAACACTATGGTACCCCAGCCAAGATAGCAAAGCTTATAAAGACCATATATGAAGGAACAACTTGTAGATCGTGCATGAAGGAACTCTCACGGAAAGTTTTAAAGTGGAAACAAGTGTGCGGCAGGAATATTTGCTATCACCATTCCTATTTCTTCTAGCAATTGATTGGATCATGAAAACCACCACACAAAAGAGATGGGATACAACGGACATTGTGGAACTAACTGGAAGATCTTGACTTTGCAGATGATGTGGCACTTCTGGCACACAGCCACACACAAATGCAAGAGAAACTTCAGATCTTAAGCAAGAATTCAGCTAAACTGGAACTATATATTAAGAGACAAAAAACAAAGATGATGAAAAGTAATAGTGCAAGCAACAGCCTCATGGTAAATGAGGGAGTGCCAATTGAGGAAGTAGAGTATTTCATATATTTATGCAGCATAGTGGATAAATATCGAGGAATGGAAAATGATGTTAAAGCTAGAATAACCAAGGTCAGGACACCATTTATCCAACTTAACATAATATGATCATCTAAGAACATTAAAACAAGAACAAAACTTAGGCTTTTCAATACAAACGTAAAGACTGTCCTACTATATGGTTCAGAGACATGGGTTATGACCAAGACAATACAACAGAGGATACAAACATTCATGAACTACTGCTTGAGGAGGATTTTAAATATTAAATGGCAGGACAAGATCAGGAACAAGGAGGTTTGGGAAAGGGCAGGACATGAACCTATGAACCTACAAATCATATCTAGGAAGTGGAGGTGGATTGGTCACACTCTGAGGAAATGCGACACCAGCATAGCAAGACAGGCACTGACATGGAATTCTCAAAGAAGTAGAAAACGAGGAATACCTAGACTTACTTGGAGAAGAGAAATTATGATGGTGCCTTGAGACAAGGGACACACATGGAAGGAAGCAGAGAATAATTCCAAGAACAGGGATGACTGGAGAGCCAATATTTGTGGCCTATGCTCTCAAGGGATTGAAAGGTGATGATGGTGATGATGATGACAAGTGATAAGACCCCAGGGAGTACCTTGGTCATGATATCACTTACCTGTCATAGTTAAAGGCATCAATTGCGCGTGAGTTAGTTCTTGTGATAGGGTTCTCATTATCATCATCACTAAAAGGTCTCATTGGCTGGTGAAGATGCTGGATTCCACAGTTAGCACTGTTGTATGGCAGGCCTCTGAATTTCTGCAGTGCTTGCCAGATGGCGAACTGACGGTCAACATTGGAGTGGTGGAGTATGAAGAGTGGGTCATAGGCCGTGTACTCAAGAGTGGACATGCCATAGGGAGACTGACCACCTGTCCATGAGTGGATGGCATTGTGGGTAATCTCAAACTGAACCTGAGGATCCAATATAGAATATCTAGAATTCTGAATGTGAAGAAACAACATTCGTGAAAAAATATTGTGCAAGTTATTACACCACTGAACTTATGTAATAACTTCAGTCTAAACTTTTAAATTTTAAACTGATTTCTATTCTGGTTTTCAAAAGATTGAAGGTGTCAGGAGGTAATGTATAATTCCTGTTATGAGAAGACTTTAAACTTTCATTCTATAGTTAACAGCTTATATTCTACAATTCACTTTCTACTTAGAGCAAATGGATGAATTCTGAAATATAACAGTTCTCAGACTACTCAAGAGAAGGTGAAGAATTAAAACTAAACCATGGGACTGGTCAAATAAATCTCCTCCTCCTCCTCATCATCATCATCATCATCATCATCAAGATTCCAGAAAGACTAGAAAATCAACATATCTATACATAGTGAGAATTTAGAGAATCTTGGAAGGGTACATATTGGGAAAAAGAAAGAGAGGAGGACCAAGGCGAAGATGGCTGCAAGACACTGTTGATAATCTGTAAGTGGATGCATCAGCAGCAGGCCATCTTGCTTACAACTGAGAGGCCTACAGGAGAGCTGTTAGGTAGGCAAAGTTCCACAAGGGACATACAAATGTCTGACTGACTGATACATAGTGTTTACCTCAAAGTCACAATAGTCTGTCTGCTCAAAGGCAAGCAGGATCTGTCTGTAGAAAAAAGATTCAGATCCAAACTCTGGGTCATTGAAGAGTTTATCTCGTGGTGCTCTGGTAGTGATCTTCCCATTGTAGATCTTTCCATGATGAAAGGGGTTGTTCTCCTCTTGTGTGACAAGAGATGGGAGGGCGGTGAATGCCGTGGTCCAGTCCCAGTATGGTATGCCAATCTTAGCTCCCTGTGGGTTCAACAGCGTTAACATTCAAAACATGTATAAGCTTTTGCACTAATGACTACAGCATTAACATTCAAAACATGTATAAGCTTTTGCACTAGTGACTACAGCATTAACATTCAAAACATGTATAAGCTTTTGCACTAGTGACTGCTTTAATCTCAGGAATTAAAAGAATATATAATTAGCTATTATTATTATTATTATTGAAAACAAGAGTAGCAACAGCTTTATAAATTAAGGTAGATAGAGGTGTATGGTGCAGTTTTACAAAGTGAGGGAGGAAGTGAGCAAGGTGAGAAAAAAACGAATATAAAGTATGAGAATGTATAAATGGAAAACATACAACATCCGATATTTCGGCGTGAGCCTTATTCGAGGATACATGCAAAAACAAAATACAAACATATATAACTTATCTGAAGCGTCTTGCTCTCAGCAAAGCTTAATTGTGTGTGGAAGAAGGAGGAGGAAGAAAAAAAAAAAAAAAAACGTTGCCAACAGACAAAAGATTCCCGATATAACCAATCATAGCGAAGAAGCGGAGAGAGAGGAAGGCAATAGAAACATGATAGCCGCTAGAGGTGTCGGGTTGGGGGGGGGGGGGGGGGGGAAGGGGAGAGAAAAGAGGACGCGAAAGATAATGAATGAAGAACTTAAACACCTACAGGGAGGAAATGTAAAACTGGTGAATGGGACAAGACCAATATGTTGGCAGAGAAGGAAATAGGATGGTGGTAGGGAGGGGTAGCATAGAGAAAGAAATTAGAGTATAAAAAAGGCCAGTGGAAAAAGAAAGAAGTTACAGAAAGCTGAAGACATTGTTAATTCCAGCTGGGTGGAGACAGCCAGTCTGGAAAATAAGGCGCTGTTCTAAGACCCTCCGAGATCGTACATCTGCGGAACAAGAGCGGATCGCACTAACCGAAATGTCCTGTTTGCCCCTGTGGTTACCAAGGCAAAAATGTTTAGCCACAGGTGTCCAGGCCCTCTTAGAAATATCATTGAGATGCTGGCGAAATCCTAAAGAGATCGATTTCGCCATCTATATTAATTAAGCTTTGCTGAGAGCAAGACGCTTCAGATAAGTTATATATGTTTGTATTTTGTTTTTGCATGTATCCTCGAATAAGGCTCACGCCGAAATATCGGATGTTGTATGTTTTCCATTTATACATTCTCATACTTTATATTCGTTTTTTTCTCACCTTGCTCACTTCCTCCCTCACTTTGTAAAACTGCACCATACACCTCTATCTACCTTATTTATATTAACCAGTTTTACTGCAGTCGCCATCCCTTTTATCTTTATAAATTAACAAGCACACAACTGTGACACTTTGGTCTTAATCATACAGGACCAAGAAATAGGGAAAGAAGATAAAATATAAATTCACATGAATGCTATGTAACAAATAGGAATGGAAAAAACATTAAAAAACACAAAAAAAAGGGAACACTTGGCCTTGACTTGTAAGAAGATGCATCCAAGAGTATGCTTGGTAATGTAATGTGAAAGTATAAATGAAAACACATGAGGTGTGATAGGTTGGTAGTAAAGAAGATGAGGTATGATAGGTTGGCAGTAAAGAGTATGAGGTATGATAGGTTGGTAGTAAAGAGGATGAGGTGTGATAGGTTGGCAGTAAAGAGTATGAGGTATGATAGGTTGGTAGTAAAGAGTATGAGGGGTGATAGGTTGGTAGTAAACAGGATGAGGTGTGATAGGTTGGTAGTAAAGAGGATGAGGTGTGATAGGTTGGTAGTAAAGAGGATGAGGGGTGATAGGTTGGCAGTAAAGAGGATGAGATGTGATAGGTTGATAGTAAAGAGGATGAGGTGTGATAGGTTGGTAGTAAAGAGGATGAGGGGTGATAGGTTGGTAGTAAAGAGGATGAGGGGTGATAGGTTGGTAGTAAAGAGGATGAGGTATGATAGGTTGGCAGTAAAGAGTATGAGGTATGATATCTTATATCTTATATCTTATATCCTTCCCGTGCCGTTAGACGTCACATAGGGCTCGCAAAGTAGTTCGCCAATTTTTCCTGTCTTCGGCGAGTCTTTCAACCTCATCAAAGGATTTTATGCCTGTTAACTTGGCCTCTCTTAATAATGTTCTCTTCAGAGTTTCACGCGGTCTGCCCCTTTTTCTTCGGCCTGTTGTGTTCCACCTGATAGCTTGTTTTGGGATTCTCTGCTCATTTCTTCTCATCAAGTGGCCAACATATGTCCATCTCCTTTTCCTGATCACCCGTGAGACTGGTTGTTGTTCAGTCATCTGTCTTATCTCTGCATTGTTCTTGAATTCATTCCACTTGATGCCGAGTATTTTCCTTAGGCATTTGTTTTCAAAAGAGTCTAATTTCTTTTCTATTTCTTGGTATGATAGGTTGGTAGTAAAGAGGATGAGGTATGATAGGTTGGTAGTAAAGAGGATGAGGTATGATAGGTTGGTAGTAAAGAGGATGAGGTATGATAGGTTGGTAGTAAAGAGGATGAGGTATGATAGGTTGGCAGTAAAGAGTATGAGGGGTGATAGGTTGGTAGTAAAGAGTATGAGGGGTGATAGGTTGGCAGTAAAGAGGATGAGGGGTGATAGGTTGGTAGTAAAGAGGGGAGTGGGAGAAAGCAGAAAGAAGAGAATGATACAGTGGTAATTAAGCTGAGAAATGGGTGGGTGAAATAGATGAATGTGGTTGGGGAAAAAGGTTTTGTAATCAGGTGCAGTGAAAGGGTTCTTGAATGTAAGTTACAGGTGAGGAAAGAGTAGAATTTAGCACAGAAAGAATATGACTGTGGAGAAAGAGAATGTTAAGTGTCGTTGATTTTTTAAAACTCAAACCATTTGGTTTTATTGTCCCAAATTTCTGAATGTAGTGGTTTTCAAGTGCCAAGTGCCTTCTGTCATCAGAGTGGTATTGTTTAACAGATGTTAACAGAAAATCAGATTAGTCTCTGTGGTTGGGGCTATTGAAATGTTTAGAGAATGGCTTAGAAGCATACTTCGAGCTGTTATATTGTCATAAAGTTATGGGTTCAAGATGACCAAATAAAAAATGAAAATTGAAAACAGTTTCCTGAAGATGAATAAAAAGAAGTGGTGAAGTAACGATGAACTGAATGAACTAAATATGAGACAAATGTAGTTCTTACATGAGCTGTGAGTGCATCTTCCCACTGTTTGACATAAAGTCTGTGCCACTGAGGGAAGTTCACCTCTCCATGGATGCAGCAAGCAACAGGGTGATCATCGTGTCTACAATGAGCTGGGCTACCATGGAAACTGGCAATATTCTGTAAGGCATACATTAATATCTAGTGCAGCCATTGTGTAAAAGTGGATGGTAGTTTTACTTAACATGGTTCTTACTTACATCTTACATCTTTCCCATGCTGTTATACGTCACATAGGGCTCACATGGTAGTTTGCCAAGATTTCATGTTTTCAGTGAGCTTTTCAACCTCATCAAGGGATGTTATGCCCACTAAACTGGCCTCTCTTAACAATGTTCTCTTTAGAGTTTCACGTGGTCGACCTCTTTTTTATTTGACCTGTTGTGTTCCACTTGATGGCTTGTTTTGGTATTCTCTGATTGTTTTTTTCTCATCACATGGCCTACATATGTCCATCTTCTTTTTCTGATCACCCATGAGACAGGTTGTTGTTTGCTCATCTGTCTTATCTCTGCATTGTTCTTGAATTCATTCCACTTTATACCAAGTACTTTCCTTAGGCATTTGTTTTTGAAAGAGTCTAATTTCTTGTCTATTTCTTTAGTTGTTTTCCAGCTTTCACATGCATAAATGAGGATGGATATTACATTTGAATTGAATAAAAAAAAAAACTATTATGGAAACCCGCAATAAAACATGGTTCTATTAAGTAAAAAATGTTCTGTGGGTGGGGGAGAGAGATTCTTTTGTACATCTCTATTTGATAACGTTAATCACAAGGTATTGTAAACATCTTTCACTTTCTGTTATTAAAATGAGATTACTGCACATCTTGGGTTAATAAAAATGCGACCTCATATTTTTGCTGATATTAAATTTTTAATATCTCTCATCATCACGTTTTCAGGAATAATCTGACAGTCATAAAATCCCCCTTCATGGCTTATTTTTGTATTCCTTCAAGTATGGCAAATTACATCTAGTTTTTCTACATTCAGTGTCTTTAATAATTTAGTTTATTCAGATATTTTTAAATATTTAGTCTCTCATTCTTCATAAATGTTTATTTTCCCATTTTCTTAAACATTCATGGTTTCACAAAAGTAATGATTATTTTATGTCATTAGAATTTATATTTGGTTTAACAACAGAGCTTGCAGTGTTATAAATCCTCACTATCTAGTCTGTTTACAAGTTTGTTATATACCTTTTTTGTTACAAATTTCATTTACCATCTGCTTTGTTACAGATTTCATTTCCTGTTTGATTTGTTACAAATTCTTCATTTCTACAGCACACAAGAGTCTAGTGAAGACGTACTCACCTGGAACCCGTTTTTGCCATCGTCCTCCTGAACACGTCGAAGAGCTTCCCGAAGGTTCTGTATTTCTGAGACAGTCAGATGTGACACATCTTTGCGAATTCCAACTCCAGCTACAGCAGTTGTTGCAACTTCTGCAGCAGCTCCTAGAGTTTTACAGGTAACAGCTCAAATAAATTTTTAATTACTATGTGACTATGCCAGTACTGCTATATAATGTAAATATGCCAGTACTGCTATATAATGTAAATATGCCAGTACTGCTATATAATGTAACTTTACGAAGAATTAGAAAAATATTTTGGCCAAACACCATAAGAAATAACATCTTATTAGCAGAAATGCAGATGAAACCACTGACAACAATTATTGAGGAAAGACGCTGGCGATGGTTGGGACATGTGCTCCGAATGACTGACAACTCACTACCAAAAATAGCACTAAGATGGACACCACAGGGGAGCAGAAGTAAGGGTAGACCAAAAGAGACATGGAGAAGAACAATAGAAAGGATGTTGAGCAATAGAGGGCTCACCTGGGCAAGAGCAGAAAAAAAAGGCGAAGGACAGGGATTTGTGGAAAACCCTTGCGGAAGCCCCATGTGCCCTGGGCACTTAAGGTTCAGAGAGAGAGAGATGCCAGTACTGCTATATAATGTAAATATGCCATTACTGCTATATAATGTAACTATGCCAGTACTGCTATATAATGTAAATATGCCATTACTGCTATATAATGTAACTATGCCAGTACTGCTATATAATGTAACTATGCCAGTACTGCTATATAATGTAAATATGCCATTACTGCTATATAATGTAACTATGCCAGTACTATTATATAATATAACTATGGTAGTACTGCTATATAATGAAAGTCCATCTCTATTTCAGAGACAATTCTTTTCTTTCACTGATCAAGAAATCTCAGAGCAATTGATTATAATCTCCCTCATTGTATCTTCATTATTAGTTAGTAATGATCCAAGATATTCAAAACTCTCCACCACATCCAAGTTCTACTTGTTGATATATATTTCAGTCGCCACATTGCCATATTTTTTTTTTGTTAGTTGTCATCAATTTAGTTTTCTTTACATTGAGATAAAGGTTTTGCTTTTCAGTATTCACTGGAAACTTAACAAAATACATAAGTGCCTTTGAATATAAATGCTACAGAAGAGTCATTCAAATAGCATGGGCACAAGAAAGAGCAGATATATACATACTACAAGAACTACTGGAGTAGGTTTGTTAGTAAAGAAGATAAAACAGAGAAAGCTTAAGAGTATTCTGGACATATTAAAGCATCATGAGAGTTTGGAAAAGACAGTTTTGGAAGGGTAAATGATGGGAAAAGAAAAGAAAGTAAGATAGCAACAAGACATTGTTGAAGAATTCTAATAAGATGCATCAGCAGCAGGGACATCTTGCTTACAACTGGGAGGGCTACAAGAGAGCTGATAGGGAGACAAAATTCCACAAGGGACATGCAAATGAATGAACTACTGAATAGAACATAAACTTAGACTTTAAATAAAAATGTCAGAGAGAATGATAAATGCTGCATAAGTGCGGTTCCACAGAAATACAGGTCACGTATCACGGAAAATAAAAAGAACAAATGTACGAGTATTAGAACAGCTACAAGTGCAGCAAGAAGTTATCAAAGAAATAGGGATCAAGAAACAAAATACTTCGGCCATATCAAAAGACATAGTAAAACATAACATAAAAGACATATTGAAGACTATACTAGAAGGTATTTCAGTGGCCCCAACCACAGAGGTAAATCTGATTTTCTGGTAACAGCCATTAAACAATGTCACACAGATGACACAAGCCAACTAGTGCTTGAGAACTGTTACATTCAGGATTATGGGATGCTGGAACCACATGGTTTGAACTCATTATTCAGCTACACCTAACATTCTCCTCTTCAAAAATCATAATCCCTCTCCACTAAGCTCCACTCCCTTCTCACTTGTTACACATAGTTCAGAACCTTCTCACAGCATCACATTACAAACCCTCTACCCCAACTATAATCATCTATTTCACCTTCTCCTGGCTAGGTTAACATTGTATCACTCTCTCTCTCCCCTCCATGGTTTCCCCACCCACCATCCTCAGTTACAACCCACCCATCACACATCACAAGTCTCCATTTAAACATTCTCTACACTCCACCAGGCCCATTTCTGAAGAAGCATCAGACAAGCCACATCTACTTACAAGTTACAGCTTCTTTTTTTTTTAAACATAGCATTCATTTGAATCTATGCTTTATCTCCTCTCTCTAATTCTTCATCCTGTATGTTTTTGTATGATTAAGGCTCACACTGAAATGTCACAACTTTGTAATCATTATTTAAATAATAAAGCTGTTCTTCCTTTTTTTAAAAGCTGTTTAAATATCTCAGGGTAGGTAAGAGTTAAAGCAGAATTCTAGATGTTAATATTATTTACAAATCATATATTATTAAAAGATTATCAAAAAGATGTGTGAAAAGACATCCAACATTACATAAACATCTGAACAGTTACATGTTTGGGCAGTACTGACCATGAGCAGGTTCAAAGATAATTGAAGGAGATGGTGCAACAGTACTCCAGCTTAGAGCACGTCCATTGACATCAAAAGCCTCAGCCTCTACACGGAAACCTACTTCAGCATCAAAAACGTCCTCAGGCTGAAGTCCAAGACTCTTAAGCGTCCAAGTGATATCTTTTTTAAACAGACGTTCAAAAGACCAGGGCATCTCTATAGAACCTCCCAGCAGATTAAATCTTCCACCATATGTACACTCAGTTCCCTGAAAGGGATATAAAGACAAAGAGTTAACAGCAGAAGCATGAAACTTGGAGTTAATATGAAACTTAAACTTGAGAGATTGTGTGAGAATCACAGTTAATGTGAAACTTAAACTTGAGAGATTGTGTGAGAATCACAGTTAATGGTTAACACAATAATATTTGTGAACATAGAATGCTCTCCACTGTATGCAAATATTTTAGGACAGGAAAATTAATACCTTGCAAATACGGAGGACAATCTCTGCTGATGTCTTGATGCCCTTTAGTAGGAACCCTGCCCACACTCGGGGACTTCGCTGTCTCTCTTCAATCAGCCTCTCCAGGCCCTGAAGGTCATACCCACCAATGTCAAAGTTATCATACACATAGCCCAGATCATCATTTTTAAACAGAGTGCTAGGAAGTGCATGCGCTCTGAGAACAAAACATGGAAAATGCCACAGTTGCATCGATGGTAAATACTTGCACATGACATATAAGGCCAATTTGAATTTAAAACTTATAAATTATGTAAAGAAGTCCTTGAATTCATAAAACTGTGAGAATACAATTCAAGTGCTAAACGATGTGAGAGAGATTTTAGTGTGAGGGAATGAGTGAGGACTTAAATGATGTGAAAGGTTTTAGTGTGAGGGAATAAGTGAGGACTTAAATGATGTGAGAGAGATTTTAGTGTGAGGGAATGAGTGAGGACTTAAATGATGTGAAAGGTTTTAGTGTGAGGGAATGAGTGAAGACTTAAATGATGTAAGAGATTTTAGTGTGAGAGAATGAGTGAGGACTTAAATGATGTGAAAGGTTTTAGTGTGAGGGAATGAGTGAGGACTTAAATGATGTGAAAGGTTTTAGTGTGAGGGAATGAGTGAGGACTTAAATGATGTGAAAGGTTTTAGTGTGAGGGAATGAGTGAGGACTTAAATGATGTGAAAGGTTTTAGTGTGAGGGAATGAGTGAGGACTTAAATGATGTGAAAGATTTTAGTGTGAGGGAATGAGTGAGGACTTAAATGATGTGAAAGGTTTTAGTGTGAGGGAATGAGTGAGGACTTAAATGATGTGAAAGGTTTTAGTGTGAGGGAATGAGTGAGGACTTAAATGATGTGAAAGATTTTAGTGTGAGGGAATGAGTGAGGACTTAAATGATGTGAAAGGTTTTAGTGTGAGGGAATGAGTGAGGACTTAAATGATATGAGAGATTTTAGTGTGAGGGAATGAGTGAAGACTTAAATGATGTGATAGAGATTTTAGTATGAGGGAATGAGTGAGGACTTAAATGATGTGAAAGGTTTTAGTGTGAGGGAATGAGTGAAGACTTAAATGATGTGAGAGATTTTAATGTGAGGGAATGAGTGAGGACTTAAATGATGTGAAAGGTTTTAGTGTGAGGGAATGAGTGAGGACTTAAATGATGTGAAAGGTTTTAGTGTGAGGGAATGAGTGAGGACTTAAATGATGTGAAAGGTTTTAGTGTGAGGGAATGAGTGAGGACTTAAATGATGTGAAAGGTTTTAGTGTGAGGGAATGAGTGAGGACTTAAATGATGTGAAAGGTTTTAGTGTGAGGGAATGAGTGAGGACTTAAATGAAGTGAAAGGTTTTAGTGTGAGGGAATGAGTGAGGACTTAAATGATGTGAAAGGTTTTAGTGTGAGGGAATGAGTGAGGACTTAAATGATGCGAAGGAATGATTTAGGCTTTTGGTATAAGAGATCATTTTAATATTTAGTGGATAGCTGAAATAATTTGAATTTATTGTCTTTTCGTTTGATTCACCACCTTCTCATCTCAGATATAGTCTCATACATAAAAAAAAAAGGTAAAGGTAAACCTGTCATGCCTTAGAGGCACATAGGGATATGGTGTTAGTGCCCATATTTTCCTTGACCTGTCAGCACACTAGAGGGTGATATGGTCAGTATCACGCCTGGCCGCCTTTTCCTTCCCCAACTCCAGAAGAAGACGGGTACCCATTTCTACAGCTGGGTGACTGGGGTGCCGCCGGCCGGATTCGAACCCCCGACCTTCGCCATGAGAGACCAGTGCACTAACCACTTCGCCTCTCAGACACCCAGTCTCATACATAAGGGACTGATATTCATATGAAGATCAGTTTATATCTTCCATGAACTGATATCTTTGTTCAGAGTATTCTGGTGCATGCCTCAGACAGTCTCTGACTTTAAACAGCACTAGATGACTCAGTTACCTTTAGTGCCTTCATAGCACTGAAATTAAAATGAAGTTTCTAATGATTCACATACTTTGAGAAGCAGTCTCATCTTGATTCATAATTTAAAACAAATGACTCATTTTTCTTGCAATAGCAACACCTTTTCATAAAACATATTATATTATATTAATAGTACACTATGAACTACATCAGACATTACTCTTATTCTCACACTACATCAGACATTACTCTTGTTCTCACACTACATCAGACATTACTCTTATTCTCACACTACATCAGACATTACTCTTATTCTCACACTACATCAAACATCAGACATTACTCTTATTCTCACACTACATCAAACATCAGACATTACTCTTATTCTCACACTACATCAGACATTACTCTTATTCTCACACTACATCAAACATCAGACATTACTCTTATTCTCACACTACATCAGACATTACTCTTATTCTCACACTACATCAAACATCAGACATTGCTCTTATTCTCACACTACATCAGACATTACTCTTATTCTCACACTACATCAGACATTACTCTTGTTCTCACACTACATCAGACATCAGACATTACTCTTATTCTCACACTACATCAGACATTACTCTTATTCTCACACTACATCAGACATTACTCTTATTCTCACACTACATCAGACATTACTCTTGTTCTCACACTACATCAGACATTACTCTTGTTCTCACACTACATCAGACATCAGACATTACTCTTGTTCTCACACTACATCAGACATCAGACATTACTCTTGTTCCCACACTACATCAGACACAACTCTTACTTTGTAAACTTATTCAAGTTAAACCCATCAAAGCTGAATGGTTTCAAAGGCTCATTAATATAGCTCAAAGCACAGTCTGCTCTGTTGTAGGGCAAATGTCTTCTCTTCTGTAGTTCTTGCCAGACAATCCAGATCTTGTCTGTGAACGAGTGGTGGATGAAGAAGATTGGATCATAGGCAGAGTACTCCAGGGAAGAGAGGGAGTATGTCTGGTGACCTCCAACAAGAAAGTGAATTGCGTTGTGCAAAATTTCAAACTCAACCTGGAAGTAAGAAGTTTTGTTGCACCGATGTTATTTCAATAAGATTATTACATGGATTTTGTTGAGGTACATTTCTTCCTGGCATAAGCCATATATAAATGACTGCAAGAAAATACTTGTAAAATAACTGTATCTGGATGGTTTTATTACAGTTTTCTAGAGACTTAAATTTTAAGCTACACAATTAGATATTCAGACTGAGACATGTCATTTATCTCAGACATTAACATTTAAGCTGACTATGTCATTTATCTGAGACATTTAATTTGAGGTAGTGATGCCATTTATCTCAAGCATTCAGATTTAAGTTGGTGATGCCATTTATCTCAGGCATTTAGATTTAAGCTGGTGATGCCATTTATCTCAGGAATTTATATTTAAGCTGGTGATGCCATTTATCTCAGGAATTTATATTTAAGCTGGTGATGCCATTTATCTCAGGCATTTAGATTTAAGCTGGTGATGCCATTTATCTCAGAAACTCAGACTGAAATTGAAAATTATTAAAATGACATGGCATGCAAGGGCTTCACCACTTATCATGAAACAGCAACCTCAGAATTTCCTAGGGACCATAACTTAAGAACAATTAACCTGAAAATCTTACCTCGAAGTTACAATAATCAGTCTGCTCCAAGGCATCCAAAACCTGATAGAAGAGAACAGAGTGATTTCCATCTTGGTGCTTGATGTGAATATAGTCCTGAATGTCACGGACAGTGTATGTGTTCTCTGAAGGGATGCTGCCATGAGCGAATGGGTTGGGGACCACCTGGTACATGAAGAAACAACTATGATAAATATCAGACACTCTCTGAAGAAGTGAGGATTGAGAGAATGTGATAGAGAAACTGGTCAGTGATGGATGGATGGATGGATGAGTGAGTGGATGGATGGATGGATGGATGGATGGATGGATGGATGAGTGGATGGATGGGTGGAAGGAAGGATGGATGGATGGATGGATGGATGGATGGATGGATAGATGAGCAGACATGTTGCTTGGTTAAATATGTAGGTCATTTATTATACACACCGAACATACATGAAAACTGGTTAACATATACCTCATCTCTCCAGACATCATAGTAATCTTCCGTTGTGAATGTACTTGGTAGCTCATCAATAGCCCATGTCCAGTCCCAGTATGGTATAGCAACAGAACTTCCATGCCTGTGAAGAGCTTGCTCAATCTGTGGAAATAAGTTATTCAGAAAATCCATGTAATTATCAAGTTTTACCTGCCATTTGCAGCTTTTTTTTTCTATTCTTAATTCATTACTTGTGACAACAATAGTAAAGTGGCTCTTTATCAGGCTAGACTGATTTTGGTCCTCTGAACATATCAGAAATTCTTTAAACAAAACCCAGCAAAATTGTTTGTTTGATGTAGATGTACCCAGTACTTGTGCTGTATGCAGCCAAAGTCATGATATCTTAAAGTTCTGAGATAGGAGGTCGTTTCAGTGAAGTAGGTACATGGAATGGTTCCCTGGCAGACTCCTCCCCCCAGAGACCATGTTGAAATCTTAGACATTACTTAGACTGAAGAACTGCAGAAACATGGGGACCATGAAGAGCTGGAATAATGTCCTGACATGTATATTCAGTCACTGGCCCTGAGCTATCAATGTCCTGACATGTATATTCAGTAATTGGCCCTGAGCTATCAATGTCCTGACATGTATATTCAGTAATTGGCCCTGAGCTATCAATGTCCTGACATGTATATTCAGTAATTGGCCCTGAGCTATCAATGTCCTGACATGTATATTCAGTAATTGGCTCTGAGCTATCAATGTCCTGACATGTATATTCAGTAATTGGCCCTGAGCTATCAATGTCCTGACATGTATATTCAGTCACTGGCTCTGAGCTATCAATGTCCTGACATGTATATTCAGTCACTGGCTCTGAGCTATCAATGTCCTGACATGTATATTCAGTCACTGGCTCTGAGCTATCAATGTCCTGACATGTATATTCAGTCACTGGCTCTGAGCTATCAATGTCCTGACATGTATATTCAGTCACTGGCTCTGAGCTATCAATGTCCTGACATGTATATTCAGTAATTGGCCCTGAGCTATCAATGTCCTGACATGTATATTCAGTAATTGGCCCTGAGCTATCAACGTCCTGACATGTATATTCAGTCACTGGCTCTGAGCTATGAAGGCTGATTGATAAGTTCTCAGCATAAGATACAAATACTTGAAACACACAGTTGATATTGGCTGCATTTGTAGATCAGGTTAATGTAAGATTAAACACCAAGTTTCAAGAAATTTACTGTAACCAATTTTTTTTTATAGCCCACTGAAGTGGTAAGGGGTGGCAGAAATTGAGAAAATGGATAAAATTTCTCATTGAGCAGTCATTTGCTATCTCTGCATCAAGGGCATATCATCGAAGGAGATCCATGAAGAAATGGTAGAGACTCTAGGGGAGAGTGCCCCTTCTTACAGCACACTGAAGAAATGGGCAGCTCAGTTTAAACATGGAAGGGAGAATCTGGAAGATGATCCCCATCCAGGAAGACCAATAACGGTAACCACAGATGAAACCACTGGCAGAATCCATGCCATGATAATGGAGGATCAACGACTAACTGAACAGTACATTGCTACTGAGCTGGGCATCTCCCAGGAACATGTTATCTTCAAAAGGGGAGAATGGTCACCGGGGCCTATTACACTAATCTTGTGAAGCAACTGCAGATCAAACTGAAGGAAAAGCATCAAGGGAAATTGACGAGAGGCGTCATCTATCAGAAAGACAATGCTCCAGTTCACAAGTTGGCGGTGGCAATGGATGCCATTCATGAATGTGGCTTCCAGCTTCTTGAACATCCTCCTTATTCCCAAGATTTGGCCCCTTCGGACTATTACCTGTTTACCAAACTCAAAAAGGAGCTCAGTGGTCGCAGATTTGCTTCAGATAATGATGACATCATTCATGCTGTATATCACTTTCTACTGGCACAAGATGCTGACTTTTACAAAGAAGGGATCCGTATGCTCCAGGATCGCTGGACTAAGTGCATAAACTTGCAAGGGGACTATGTTGTGAAATAACGAAAAAGTTGTCCACAAATAATCCGCTGCACCTTATGCCGAGAACTTATCAATCACCCTTTGTATCAGTGTCCTGACAAAACTATCAGTCATTGGCTCTGAGTTATCAATGTCCTAACAAAACTATCAATCATTGGCTCTGAGCTATCAATGTCCTAACAAAACTCTCAGTCATTGGCTCTGAGCCATCAATGTCCTAACAAAACTATCAATCATTGGCTCTGAGTTATCAATGTCCTAACAAAACTATCAATCATTGGCTCTGAGCTATCAATGTCCTAACAAAACTCTCGGTTATTGGCTCTGAGCTATCAATGTCCTAACAAAACTCTCAGTTATTGGCTCTGAGCTATCAATGTCCTAACAAAACTCTCAGTTATTGGCTCTGAGCTATCAATGTCCTAACAAAACTCTCAGTTATTGGCTCTGAGCTATCAATGTCCTAACAAAACTCTCAGTTATTGGCTCTGAGCTATCAATGTCCTAACAAAACTATCAATCATTGGCTCTGAGCTATCAATGTCCTAACAAAACTCTCAGTTATTGGCTCTGAGCTGTCTTCCCCACTACCCTGTAGACCAATGATCTTAGCTGAAAATTCTGTTGAAAATGTCTCTGAGACAATGATATATAAACAATAATGTGTTGGCTAAGCATGAACTTATTAGGATTAGTAAACTTTTTATTAGTCTGTCCCAACTCAAATTCCTTTTTTCTCATCTTCCTTTAGCAAGTCATTCAAATTTTCTCAAATTTTACACATAGTTCTAACATATTTTAAATCTTATAGAGAGTTCTGGCACTTCTTAAATCTTCTGACATTCTTAACCTTTATTTAATTAGAAAACACATCCAGTACATGAGCACTATAAGAAATTTAACTCTTACCGTCTGGAATTATCTGTGCAGGAATTAATTTTTTAAAAAATTTTTCAGCACAAAGTGAGTGAGTTTTATGTGGAATATTTCATGTTCCCAATAAGTTAGACATAACTAGATCATATATCATTTTAAAGATAGTTGAATACAGAGTAATGAATATGAAAATTTAGTGTTAGAAGTATGTGATACTAAAATATCACTGAGCACTGACAGTGTTGCTCCAGACAGTAAGAGTTAAAATGATACAACAATGTTAAAAAATTATTCCAACCAAAAGCTGAAAACACTTGGTTGCGGCTCACAGGCATTAAAATGTGGTAAAAAAATTCCAAGGTGTGCGCCGAGTCAAAGAGGAAGTGAGAACCATGCTGCGACTTTTCTGATTATTTCTTACCTGGAGAGTGAAGAGTCTGTGCCAGTGTGGGAAGGTGGGCATGCCATGCTGGCAGCAAGCCACGGTTGGATGGTCAGGATCAGGGCAACGAGCTGGCGCACCGTGGAAGGAGGCGATGTTAGCCCAGCCATCATTTGAAGTGTCTTCTTGGAGGTTACGTAGAGCTGCCTGAAGACTCTGAATATCTCTCTCATCTAGAGATCTCAGGTTACGACGGACTTTGTTTGGTGTCACCTTCTCCAAATTCTGGTCCTCTGAGAGCAAACAAGAACAGACATGACGATCAGCGTTTAGTACAGAAAGGGTATAGAAACTATATCTAATTTTGTTAAGTCAGTCATTGCATGTCCCTTGCAGAACTTTGCCTCCCTGACAGCTCTCATGTAAGTCTCTTGGTTGTAAGCAAGATGCCCTGCTGCTGATGCATCCATTTCCAGAGTATCAACGATGTTTTGCAGCCATCTTCGTTTTGGTCTTCCTCTCTTTCTTTTTCCCAATATGTACCCTTCCAAGATGGTCTTCTCTAAATTATCTTGATGTTTAATGTGTCCAAAATATTTAAGTTTTCTCTTTTTAATCCTCTTTACTAGCCAACCTTCTTCATTATTAAGTTCTTGTAGTATGGATATATTTGCTCTTTTCTGTGCCCATGATATTTGAAGACCTCTTCTGTAGCATTTACATTCAAAGGTATTTATGTGTTTCTCAGCTGTTTTGTTAAGTGTCCAGGTCTCACAGGCATATGTTGCGATGGGAAAGATGGATGATATTCTTGTAGTATTAGCATATAAATTTTTTTAAGTCAGCTCATATGACAATATATAAAATTTATATATGGAACAGTGTAGACACTCATTTCATAACACATAAAAATTGATATATGGAACAATGTAGACAGTCATTTCATAACACATAAAAATTGATATATGGAACAGTGAAGGCACTTTTCTAAAAATAAATGCTCAGTAAGCAATGGCCCATTGACATCAGCCTGTGTTACTCGTACATCAAACAATCATACTCTAAACCTTAGTAAACCCTGTAAACAAACCACATTCATATTTTTGATAAGACAGTGATATCACAGATAGTTTACATAGCTCAGTATTCTGTAGAGCAAGTGACAGATCTTGGAATCTAAGCAAGAGTTTGAGAAGAAAGATTTCTCCAAGTCATAATTCACTTACTGTGGGCCGGGTCAAAAATGACTGAGGGTTCAGGAATGAGTCTATGGTCCAGTTCTGTCCCATTCAGAGCCCTGATGTGGATGTGGAAGTGGTAGTCATCATCATAGCGGACACCATTATCTTCCAGCTGACGGGGATGCAGATCATAAACAGAATCATTCATCTGAATTATTCAGTAATTACTGCTAGTAAGTTTGGTAAGATTAGTCACTCATCATCATCATCATGTGCCGTGCCGACTGGCGTTGGCTATTATGCTTCTCCAGAGTACACGATCCTTCATGCAGGCCATCAGCTCAGTTAGTGATCTCCTCTCACACCATCCCGTCAGACTGTCCAGTATCATTTCTCTTGGTCTTCCTCTTCATCTTCTTCCTTCTATTTTTCCTGTTGTTATAATATTTTCAATGCCCCCTCTTCTCATTGCATGTCCTATGAAAGTACATTGTCTCTCTCTTATCTTTTTGACAAGGTTTTTTGTCTCTCCAGCTCTTCTCATACATTCTTCATTAGTTATTTTTGCTGTCCAGGGATTCGTAACATTCTTCTAATAAACCACATTTCTGCTGCTTCCAATGATTTTTGTGCAGACTTGCCTATTGTCCATGATTCACTTCCATATAACAAGATAGGTTCAATATAGCATTTTAGGACTCGTTTTCTAACATTCATTGATAAGGATGTGTTGGTCAATATGTTTCTCATTCTCTGAAATGCAGTCTTTGCTTGGCCTATTCTGTTCCTAATTTCTGTTCTGCATTTCCCATCTGAAGTTATTACTGCTCCAAGGTATTTGAATTTTTGCACCTGCTTTAGAATAGTTCCGTTTAATTTAATACTGCATGCTGGTGGATTCTGTTTCTTAGATATAACCATAGTCTCTGTCTTTTTGATGTTCAAAGTAAGGCCTTTCTGTTCACTTTCTTTGGCGACTTTATTCAAGAGATTTTGCAGGTCTTGTTGGTTCTCAGCTATCAGTACTGTGTCGTCAGCATACCGAAGGTTGTTAATATTGTATCCTCCAATTTTTATGCCTGGTTCTGTGATGATTGTTCTTAGAATATTCTCGCTATACAGAGAAAAAAGGTCTGGAGATAGTACACATCCTTGTCGCACCCCTTGTTTTATAGGTTGATATTTTCCAATTCTATTTTCAACTCGAACTGCTGCTTCTTGCTGCCAGTATAGATGTTTTACAATCCTCAGGTCTTTGCCGTCTATATTGATGTCTTCAAGCATTTTAATAATTTCATTATGTTTCACCTTGTCAAATGCCTTGGTGTAATCAATGAAGCATAAGTAGAGCTCTTTCTGTACTTCTAAAGCTCTTTCTGTTAGTGTTCGTAAAGCATAAATGGCATTGTGCGTTCCCTTTCCTTCAACAAATCCAAACTGTTCATCTGCTATTTCCATTTTTATCTTTTTCCTTGTTCTTCTCATAATTATTCTCAGAAGTAGCTTCGTTATGTGACATGAGAGGCTGATAGTCCGGTGGTCGTCACATTCCTTTGCACCTGGTTTCTTTGGTAGTGCTATAAACGTGGATTTAATCAGGTCACTGGGAATATAACCACTGTTGTAAATGTCATTCAGTAACTTTTTAGTCACTGTAGTGAAGATAAAATTACTGCTAGTAAGTTTGATAAGATTAGTCACTGCAATGAAGATAAAATTACTGCTAGTAAGTTTGATAAGATTAGTCACTGCAATGAAGATAAAATTACTGCTAGTAAGTTTGATAAGATTAGTTACTGCAATGAAGATAAAATTACTGCTAGCTTCATTACCATTTTTTAAAAACCATGATTATTGTTCTAACAGAATGTTTATTCTTCTATATATTTGTCAGCTTAACACTCTTTGTCAAATCCTACTTGGAAAAATATTGTTTTATCCTACAGTTTTTCCCAGTGGTAACCAAATCTACTACAGTAACATAAATCAACATTAATAGATTTTATACATGTATCTCATATGGAAAATACTGAATTTCATACACTGTTAAGTGGTCATTATCAGATCTGTTGTACATGGGTACTTACTGGGTATGAAGTTTCACAAAGCATGCATGCTAGTGCTAGGTTTAAGTTTAAAACAGTTTTACTTATAATTATTTTTGACAGATTACTAACACCAGATCTTAATCATGTAAACTGAATAACTGACCCTGATGAGGCTTTAGAATACTGGATCATTCTCTTCAGAAGTATATTCACAAACCTTCTTCTTCTTCAGCTTTCTGACCATTAAGGCTCATTGCTGCAGATAAAGTTCACCTCCATTCCTCTTTATTTCTAATCTTATCTCTCATGTTGGTGACACCAATTTCTTTTATATCCTCTTCTATGTTGTCCGTCTCTGTCTTGTTTCCCTCATCTCTTGTGACTACCCCCAGAGCTATAGAATTCTACCACCACAGAAAGCCCCCCGTTCCCCCCTCCCTATTTGTGGCCACTTTTGGATGTGACCCTGAACATAGCCAATATTTAAATAATTATTTCTTGCCAAAACCAAGACTTGACCTTTGCTCACTCTGTTGCACATCTGTGGAATATTCTATTTAATGCTCACACCTGACACCTACATTCACAAACTCCATCAGCATTGTCAGTTACTTCCCTTTCTTAGAATTCTAAACCCTCATAGCTGTAGACTTAGGACAAGTGTCTAGTAGCTAATATTTAGTAAGGACAAGTGTCTAGTAGCTAATATTTAGTAAGGACAAGTGTCTAATAGCTAATATTTAGTAAGGACAAGTGTCTAGTAGCTAATATTTAGTAAGGACAAGTGTCTAGTAGTTAATATTTAATAAGGACGAGTATCTAGTAAATAATATTTAACATGCAATTTCTCTGTAACACTGAAAATGCACCTGCAAAATGTTACATTGTAATGGGCCTTTTAAATATGTTGTTATATGTACATGATAAGTTCATGTTGTTGAGTGTATATAGACAAGAAATGTATGAGAAAATCCATCTGTTGAATATGTGATTAAGATTTTAATCATGTTCCTTATGTTGTATATACTTGAATTTTACTGAATGATTGAGAAGAGTGAATGAAGATGTAGACCAGATTGTCAGATGGGCCTTAGTACCCAATAAAATTAAATCAATCAATCAATATAATTTTTCATTATCATGTCCATGTTTCATCATTTTTATCTGTCGTGCCATCATAACTTCTGACTTAGGTATGAACAAAAATTACCTGTTTTATTTTACTTTCTTTTTTTTTTCATGTTGCAGGTGATGATTATAGTTTAGAATGCTTTAAAAAAATAGGAACAGCTTTATTTAGTAAAGAAGAATATAGTCGTGATGTTTTTAACTTCTGTCTTAACATTAACAAAGGTAAAGGTAAGGTAAAATTCCTGTTTCCATACCATTAAAGGAATATTGGGGATATGATGTTAGGCCCATATTTTCATGACCTTTGTCACATTAACAATGAATATTTAAAAAAGAGGAAAGGAAGAGAGAAGGAAAACTACATTAACAGAAAAATATAAATCCAACAAAATAAAAAAGAAAGGAAAAAAACATAATTGCTAATGTGTAGCTTGAGGACCACTCTAGGAAAAAGAGGTTAGAACAGAAGGTTTTCACTGTGCGAGGAGTGGTTCAAACCTAGCTTTCATTTTACATGTGTTGAATAACTGGCACCTGGTACTAGACTTTGTAGATGAATGTATCATACCGAGGATTGGCATTTTACATCAAGAAAATAAGCAGCAGTAAATGTTTTTATTATCCTAAGACTTTAAACTGCTAGGCAACTTCTTATCTTCTTACATTGTAGTGGTAGAAGTGGATATTTTCTTGATAATTTCTGCTAAAAAATGTTAAAAACTTATCTTCCAATGATATCTGTGATAGTCTTTTTGTACCTAAGAATCATTATGATGTAACAACTACATTTGTACTTTGTAATGTAATCTTGTTGATGTGCCTGCTCATTTGTAATGAGAAAGAATCATTCTTGTTGATGTGCTTCCTTGATGTGTTGACAACCATTCATGATTAGGTAATTTACTCCTGCAAAAATTATTTGTGAAATAGAAAAAAAAAACTGGCAATTTAATGTGTAATAGGGAAGTATCACTCTGATGAGGTAATCAGGACACCATCATGAGCACAAACCTGGTGGGTGATCTCATACTTGTACACTCGGTCAGATTGCCAAGGCATCTCTTTAGACCCACCCAAGATGGTGAAGTTACCACCAAGGAAACATTTCCTGTAAGCATCGCAGATGGTGAAGTCTACAGAAGCAGAGCTGCCAAAACCTTTCAGCAGAAATCCTGAATTAAGTAGAAAGTAAGGTCATTGTGGACATTTGTATACTTTGATGTGTACAATGACACAGTGTCATACACATTTAATCATCATTATGTGCTTTGCCTGGAGACGTCAGCAACCATGTCTCTTCACAGTTTCTGATCTTTCATGTTATTTATTAGTTCTTTTGTTGTGATTCTTCAATGCCAGTTTGTCAAGCCATTTAAGATTTTCTCTCTTGGCCTACCTCTCAGATGCCTGCCCTCAATTTTCCATGTTGTCATGACATATTTAGGGCACTCCTCTTCTCATTTATGGCCAATGAATCTAGACTGTTTACCCTGTGGTGCATTTATTAAGGATTGTTTCTCATTGGCTTCCTCAAGCATTCTTTATTTGTTATTTTAACTGCCCATGGTATTCTTAACATTCTTCCTAGGAAGCACATCTCAGCTGTCACTAATGCTCCTGTTGTTGTTTTTATTAGTGACCATGATTCCATTCCATGTAGCAGTACTGGCTTGATATAGCATTTCAAGGCTCTTTTCTTAGTATCTATGGACAAAGATAGACTGCACAAAATAGATTTCATTTTCTGAAATAATACCTTTGCCTGGCATATTCTGTTTTTGACCTCTGTGATACATCTACCATCTGATATTATCCATGTATCAAGATACTTAAATATTTTCTCATTTTAATATTAAAACAAGTATTACACACAGCTAATGCAGTAGCATTGTTTTTTCATGTACTGGGCCATATTCACAATTTACACTTTCATGGTTTCATAAAGTAGACATCCTGGCCCAACAATGAAACATCTTGACCTAATAACAAGGCATCCTGACCTGATAACAAGACATCATGGGCCGACAATAATACATCCTGACCTGATAACAAGACATTCTGCATTGATTTTCAGACTGGCTATCAGGACAGCAACAGTAAATAGTGGACACACTTCGCTAATTAATGAATGGTCTCATCAAGAACTGTAATTTCTGATTGGCCACATAGGACTGATGGGCCTTGGAATATTGAGGCCAACAAACTCCAGATTGTCATACTGATAATGGAAGTGTTCCTCATAGGCAAAAGTGGCCTCAGGCCGGGAGTACTCATTTGTTTCTTTGTTCAAGTTGTAAGGAGGACCAAAGCTGAATGGTTTCAGTGGATCCTGTACATGAATAAGTCTGTTAACTATAAAAATGGTATAAAATCTCCCATGAAGTAGAACAATGGTATAAAATCTGACATAATGGTATCAAATCTCCCATTAAGTACTGAATAGCAGTGCTATAAAATATCTAATTAAGAGTAACAATGTTATAAAATTAAGAATAGCAATGTTATAAAATCTCCTGCTAAGTATAACAATGTTATAAAATTCTCCTGAGTTGTAGCACTTTGTGCACTTGTGAAGAAGTATTATGAAAAGCCCAGTGCTGCAGTTAACCTGAATGATCCCACAGAATCTTTTGTTATCTGACTTAGGAAGTTTCAGAGAGCTGCAGAAATCTGTTAGATTTACAAGAAAGATTAAACAATTCACAATCACCATCATTTTACCTTCAGTCAGTCAGTCAGTCAGTTAGTCAATGAATCAGCCTAAAATCAATGCAGAAATGCTGATACAAATTTAAAAAACTGAAATCTACAGCAGAATAGTCTTCTGATGAGCTCTCATGCATCAACATCTTGTGCTGCTCTTGGTTTGTGAATGATTTCTAGAAGCCTGTACACAAATAGCTGCTACTAAAAGACTGTGACACCAGAATATTCTTTGAGTGTTGACTGTAACAGAATGTTGTATTACCAGCGTGTGTGTAATTAGAAAGTTTGTTACATGTTTTTAACAGCAGAATGTTGATCACTGCCGTTTCTAATGTTGTATTACTGATGTGTGCAGCAGAAGAAAGTTCCTGTTATTAATAGGTAGAAAGATATCCCAATTTCCATGCCATTAAGGCATATTGGGGAATACGGTGTTAGGCCCTTGTTTTCCATGACCTTCACCACATGAAAGTGTGATGTGGTCAGTTCACGCCTGGCCGCTTTACCTTCCCAGATTGTTCTCTGGTACCCATTTTTTTAATCTGGGTGAACCCCGGGGCCTTTTTGGTGTGTACTAGAAAAAATCCCACTGCTGGGACTGAACCCGGTACCACTGGATTAGCAAACCAACAGCCTAACCACTCAGCTAACCAGGCTGCTCTTGTTATTAATGCAAAACTTAAATGCAAGAAGAAGCAAACAACAAACCCTCATGAGTTCCAAAGCACAATTCGCCTCGTTTGGATTATGTCCCCTGTGTTTCTGAAGGGCTTGCCAGATTGCCCACAGCCTGTCAGTATTTGAGTGATGGATAAAGAAGGCAGGATCATAAGAAGCATAGTGTAGGTGGGCCAGGGAGTGTTCCTTTGATCCTCCAATCCAAGAGTGGATGGCATTGTGGGTAATCTCAAACTGGATCTCAAAGTCACAGTAATCTTCTTGCTCTAGAGCAAATAGAGCTTGTTCGAAGAGCCAAGTGTCCCAGCCGTGGGGGCCGTCCTTGAATAGGAACTGATCCTGGTAAGAAAAATAAATATATTTATAAATTCTCTACAAAAACTGATCTTCACATATTTATACATCACCTGCTGTTTCATTCACTGTTTATGTCTGGGTACCTGAATTAATGAGGAAAAACTGGAAGAAGTGGAGAGCTTTGAATATCCTGGATCACTACTAAATAGTAATGGAGATACAATGAGGGAAATTAAAAGAAGGACATCTATCGCTCTTCAGAAAGTAAAACAACTAAAGAAGCTGTGGAGAGGAGCAGACAGAACCACAAAAATAAGATTTTTAAGGGCATGCATCTTTCCCATCGCAACATATGCCTGTGAGACCTGGACACTTAACAAAACAGCGAGAAACTCTTAAATGCCTTTGAATGTAAATGTTACAGAAGAGTTCCTCAAAATCATGGACACAAAAAAGAACAAATATATCCAAACTACAAGAACTTAATATTGAAGAAGGCTGGCTAGTAAAGAGGATTAAAGAGAGAAAACTTAAAAATTTTGGACATATTAAACGTCATGAGAATTTAGAGAAGACCATCTTGGAAGGGTACATAATGGTAAAAAGAAAGAGAGGAAGACCAAGGCGAAGATGGCTGCAAGACATCGTTGATGATCTGAAAATGGATGCATCAGCAGCAGGCCATCTTGCTCACAACCGAGAGGCCTACAGGAGTGCTGTTTAGGATGTAAAGTTCCGCAAGGGACATGCAAATGAATGGATGAACCTGAATAATTTTTGTTGTTGTCTCTAAAAGTAGAAAAAAATGTCTAGGAAAGTGAAGTGCACTACAGTACATGTTACACATGGCCACCAATAGCTTAAGGAGGGCAATATTTTCACATAAATATGAGTCCCATGTATATTGAAACATACCAAGTTTCACAGTGATTGAAGGTAAAGAGATTAACAATATGTTAAATGACTTCCTTGTATAATGATCCACTAAGATGAAGAGATCAAGACAAATTTAAGCTTAATTTAAAAACAAAAGTTTCTTGAATTATCCTACAGCTTGTTATAGAGGCTATAACATCCATGAACAAAGGTCTACCTGGACATCTCTCTCAGTGTGTGAGTGCTCAAAGTCAATGTTGGCTCCACTCCAAGGGTTTGGCTGAGTCACTTTAGTGTAAGGGTCAGTGTAGTTAGTGTCTGACAGGAAGTGTGGCAGAGACTTGCTAGCTCGGGTCCAGTCCCAGTAAGGGAGACCCACTAGTGAACCATGATGCTTCAGGGCATCCTCAAACTGGACTGTGTACAAACGGTGCCACTGGGGAAATGTGGCCATTCCATGAATACAGCAGGCATACCTGGGAAAGATAGCTCGAGTTATGACCTCTTGACATTAGCAGCTTGTCATATTTCACATGAATTGTGCTCTTGTTCTTAGAAACTTGTTATATTTCACATGAACTGTGTCTTAGCATTAAAAATTTGTTATTTTTCACATGAATTGTGTGTCTTAGCAATAAAAGTTTGTTATATTTCACAACAGTTGTGTGGTAAACTGTTGCAGTTTGTTATTTATCTTCAAGTTTTCAAAAACACCTTGAAGATTTGAAAATAATGAAATTTTTTCTTCATCTAGAATTTCAAGTACTGGGTCTGAAGGTGAAAGTAAATTATTGTGTAGACTTGGATGACAGTTTTGTGAAAATTTCACAGTTTGCAAAAGCATGTGCTTGAAAGAAAGTGTGGTGATTATGAAGAGAAAAATGTTTTCACAGTCTATAGCACAGAGTTAATGTGCTCACTATATAGGAAGCTGCTCACCTGTGGCTAGCAGATGGGCTTGGACAAAGTGGCGGTATAGCATGGAAGGAGGCAATGGACTGGAAGCCATCAGCTGAGCTGTCAGCTTCGAAAGCTTCCAGGGCATGGACTAGAGAGAGTACCTCTCGTGGACTCAAAGCATCAACGTTCTTCCTGACCAGAAAGGGGCTGACTTGACCATTCTCTTCTTGTCTTTCCGCTGAGAACAGCAAGTACCACATTTTGTATGTAAAGTAACAGTGTCATGCAAGAAGTTTCTATGCATTTATAAGCAGAGGGTCAAATGTGAAGGGCATCTCCAGTTCTCCACCAAGAACAGAGAATACACCAGCCTGTTGAGAGAGAGAAATTGTTGAAGTTGCACATCAATATTTTCTAAAACAATATGTCACTGGCAGGTAAGCATCCATAACATTCTTTTGGGGACTGGCAGGAAACAAGATCTGAGCACACAGTGTAGCACAATATCACAGATTAGGATGAAAGAGCTGTAAGTAAACATGGTGAGGCACATGAACCTCATGGGTGCAAGAACAACTAGTGTCACACATGAACCTCATGGATACAAGAACAACTAGTGTCACATATGAACCTCATGGATCAAGAACAACTAGTTTCATGCTAATTTAGACTTTTTCTTCTTTCTTTATTTCACTGTTTTTTTATGCTTTTATGCTGAGTGGGAATTTTTTTTTTCTGACCAATACGGCCCTGAGGCCAACCTAGCCTCATAAAATGGGTACCAGAGAAAATCTGTGAAGGAAAGGCAGTGAGGAAAGGAACTGGCCACCCTACCTCAAATGCTGATGGCCCAGCATAACGAGGTTTCTAACGCCTCATCCCCTATGGCATTTCCTGTGGGACTACCTCTACTTTTTAAACTTTTTTTAATGTTTTTGTATGACTAAGACATAAACCAAACATTACAAATGCACTTATCTGCTCCTATCTTTCTTTAAATATTTTATTATCACAGCTTTACTGTCACAGCTTTGTGTATAGTTGTATATCCCGAAGAACCATTTATAATGTCATCCGCTGTTGTACTCTGAAAGAAGTATTACAGAGAAGATTGGACATCTGTCGAAGTGTCCAGTGTGTGAGGATGAGGATCCTAACAAACTAGCATTTCTGTAGCCAAAAATGTAAAACAGAAACAACAGAGGTAAGTGCTGTCATGTTTTATTCTAAATATGTAGCTAACCGAAATAGCAGAATTCTTCAGCAAAAGCTGAAAGCAGAATTATTACTGTCACCTTGTGGTTGCAGTCTGTTCTGCCTTTCTGGCCTGTAGGCACGCAAACGTAGATATCAATGTCAGCTGAGAAACCAATATTGTGAATGAGGAAGCCAGCAAAGACGCGGCCATGCTCTTTACGCTTTTTCAGCAAGTTCTCCAACTGAGGTATCGTCATATGGTTGAACTCAAGGGTATCGTACTCATAGTGGAAGTGATTGCGGTAGTCAAAGGTATCAATGGGGCGGCTGTGAACATAAAATTTATATATTTATTTCTCCTAGTCACATACACTCATTTCATAATTTCTTTTAGCTTCAGATTATTATTTTTAAAACCTTATCACATAAAATATTGACTATCAGTACTAAATATAGATCAATTTTTTTTTTTCATTATTGGCAATCAGATCAAGTTTTCTACATGTTCTCCAAAACATTTAGTTTTCAAGATGACTGTATCTTGTACTAGTTCTATAAATGTGCAGAATATGTTCTCTTGTATTAATATTATCAGTAATGATATGCAGTGAAATAAAGATAAAATATGAAGGAAAAAGACAAAAAAGATTCATGAAAGTGATATAGGGTAAAATAAAGATAAAATATGAACAGGAAGAAGAAATTTAAGATTTGACACTATCAGAGTCATAGTACAATATAAGATTTGAATTCTACCAGTCCTGGTACACTGTAATATCTGACACTATCAGAGTCATTGTACAAGTCAAGATTTGATACCGTCAAAGTCATGGTACAATACAAAATTTGACACTGTCAGAGTCATGATACAAGACAAGATTTGACACTATAAGAGTCATGGTACACTGTAAGATTTGACACTGTCATAGTCACGGTAAAATACCTGTACAAGATTTGACACTGTCAGAGTCAAGGAACACTGTAAGATCTGACACTATAATAGTCATGGTACTCTGTAAGATTTGACACTATAAGAGTCAAGGTACTCTGTAAGATCTAACACTATGAGAGTCAAGGTAATCAATAAGATGTGACACTATAAGAGTCAAGATAATCTGTAAGATCTGATACTATAAGAGTCAAGGTACTCTGCAATATCTGACACAATAAGAGTCAAGGTATTCTGTAATATCTGACACTATAAGAGTCAAGGTACCCTGCAAGATCTGACACTATAAGAGTCATGGTATAATAAAAACAATCTGACACTATGAGACTGAAGATGCTGCAGTAGCAATACATGTTCCATGCTGTACTTTCCATGCAGGCACCTCATGTTCCAAGTAATGAAAGTGTTTTCCTCTAAAAGATATGTTTATGTAGGTAAATGTTAGTGGCTGTCAAGATTTTAATTCTTGTTTATTCTTTTGAATGATTATGAGAAATTGTAAACTATGCTATGGGCAGTAATGATTGAGTCTCTTCACTATGCACCTGGAACATTTTGGCACCTAGAACATTTTGAAAATTAAATGTCACAAGGGTTGTTAACTGACACACTCACCTGTATTTACTGGTCAGAGCTGCCTGATTGACAGCTTTGTCTTGGAAGGGTTGAAGTGGCTTCCTCATCAAGTTGATGGCACAGTCAGCCTCATTGTAGAGCAGACCTCGGTATCTTTGTAGTTCTTGCCAGATTGCCCACAGCCTACACAAGAAATTTAAGAATTCAAGACAGGAAAATGAGATCACAAGTTAAGCCTAAATGGAGGAAGAACGTGAAGAGTTTTTTGACAACCTGCATGACACACTAAACAACATAAGTAAAGAGGAAAACGTCATAATCATGGGAGAACTTCAATTAAAGAGTAAGAGTGAGTAGAACAGAAGTAGTAGACCAGCTGGGAGCCTTCAGTGACCAACAGTATGTTATATGTGAAAATGGGGGAACTTCAGTGACCAACAGTATGTTATATGTGAAAATGAGGGAACTTCAGTGACCAACAGTATGTTATATGTGAAAATGGGGGAACTTCAGTGACCAACAGTATGTTATATGTGAAAATGGGGGAAATTCAGTGACCAACAGTATGTTATACGTGAAAATGGGGGAACTTCAGTGACCAACAGTATGTTATACGTGAAAATGGGGGAACTTCAGTGACCAACAGTATGTTATATGTGAAAATGGTAGCATGTTTCTAGAACTATGCAGCCAGCACAACTTTTTTTTTATCACGGATACATTCTTAAAACACAAAAAGTCCAAGATATAACTTTGTACAAATGGAATGATATCACCTGCAGAAGCCAAACTGATTTGAACTAACAAGGAAAAGTCAGTCAAAGATGCAAGAACAAAACCCAACTTGAGCTCACATACTGACTTTAAAGCAGTAGTAGCAATTATTAGAATGGACAGGGAAAACCATATTAGAATTTGTAAGAGGAGGATAAGAGCAACAATAAAACTATGCAAGTTTGGGATGAGAATGCAAAAGAAGAATATGAGAAGAAAGCATGAGAATTGCTCATAATCTTACCCATACAAAATCAATCAATGGAAGAGGAACTGACCTTATTCAAAACCAGCATTTTGCAACTTGCAAAGAAATATGTGGACCTATGGAAAAGGGAAGTACAGAAATGAAAATAACAATGTGATCCAACGATAAGGTTTTCAGTGTGTCAATTTCTGAAGAGAAAGAAAAATAAATACAATGAATGGATGAGAAGTAAGAAGGAATAAGACTATACTGATGCTCTAAGAGAGTAATAAAAGAAGCAAAGGTAAAAATCATGGAAGGAATACAGAGAAGTATTAAACAACGATTGCAAAGAAACTATGGAAATCTTTTATAAAAAAGATCAATGCAGTGAGGAAGAGAGCAGAGCACTTTGACCCAACAAAGACTGTGAACGATGTTAATGGTGATCCAATATGGGAACCAAAGTGTGTACTAGAGAGATGGAGACAACATAGTACTTGACTAAGTCATGTCAACACCATGATAACAACATAACTGGCCCCTAAAAACCTGAACCAGACTACTAGATGACATCAGAGACGCCATCAGAAAGGCCCCAGTGAACAAAGCTCCAGGATGTAACAGATAAAAAGTGAATTAATAAGATGTGTAGAAGAGGAAGAAATAGCTTGGCTTCACAGAATCTTAACATGGCATGGGGAAAACAACAAACCACAGGACTAGAGATATGCTATAACCCCTCCAAAATGGAAGAAAAAAGCAGTAAGTTGGATTGCAACCAATACAGTGACATCTCACTGTTAAACCATCTTATCTTATATCTTATATCCTTCCCGTGCCGTTAAACGTCACATAGGGCTCGCAAAGTAGTTCGCCAATTTTTCCTGTCTTCGGCGAGTCTTTCAACCCTATCAAAGGATTTTATGCTTGTTAATTTGGCCTCTCTTAATAATGTCCTCTTCAGAGTTTCATGCAGTCTGCCTCTTTTTCTTTGGCCTGTTGTGTTCCATTTGATAGCTTCCACTTGTTAAACCATAACGGACAAATATTCTGCAAGACCCTAGACAAAAGACTGTGGCCATTGATTGAAACACAGTTAAATGAGGATCAAATGAGATTTACAAAAAATATAAGCTGTACAGATACCATTTTCTCCCTAAGACAACTAACAGAAAAAATTATTTAAACACAATCAGATACCACACATAGCTTATGTAGATCAAGAAAAAGCATTTGATAGAGTAGATAGATATAAATTAAGGGAAATCTTACAGCAGGGTGGAGTTAGTACAAATTTTATCAACCTTTGCTTATAAGAAAACAGTCAATGTACAGTTAGAACAAATACGGGAGACTCTAAACCATTCATCATGAAATCAGGAGTGATGCAGGGCTGTGTACTATCTTCTGTACTATTTATAACATACATTTATAACATATATCTGCAAAGAAGCTAACATACAAAGTAAAAATTCCACCACAAAACTGTCCAACAGCCAAACTCCAGAAATAATATAGAAAAACTCACAAGAACCTTCAGAAAACTTATCAAATACGTGGACCATAACTGACCTCCTTCTTGCTGATGACCAAGCACTTATAGCCATATCAGAGAAAGACCTGCAGTAGAACATGGAGAACAGCAAGGGCATATAAAAGCCACAACATGAAGTTCAGTGCTGAAAAAACAGAAATCTCAATAACGATCTTCCTTGACAATCAGCTCTTGAAACAAGTGAAGCATTTCAAGTACCTAGATAGTACAGTATCATCATCTGGGAAAATTGTTGCTGAAACTGACAACAAATGCAGTAAAACAAATCAGGTCACTGGACAAATGACACCTTTACAGAAAAACAAATACATAACAACTAAAAGAGAAACAGCAACGTATAGCATAACTTTCCTCTAAAATCTGAACCTTCAGTATCAGACATAGACACTAACAGTAAAAAAATAAAAGAAAGTCATCGCAACAGAAATGAGATGTTTGAAGAGAATACTAAACATAAAAAAGAAGAGACCAAATCAGAAATGACACCATAGAGCAAAGGATGGGGCAACAACAGTACTACACTACGTCCAGAAACAAATGGTTTGGCAACATTACATGGCTACTGCCAGATAATATACCACAGAAAACATTCTTGCTAAGAATTGAAGGAAAGGGAGAGGCTACCCATGCAAGAGATGGAGAGAGGAAATTACAAAAACCCTAAGAATTCCATTCCATTAAATGAATCAAATCACACAGCAATATCAAGATGTCTATTTGTCCCTTCGACAGTGAAAGTTTTATGAGGAAGAAGACAAGACAAGACAAGGACATGAAATCTTATCTGCTTACCTGTAGAAACCAGATCTCATGAGTTTCAACTCTTGCTGGCCCAGACAGTCATTTTAATTATGGCTGTCATTTTTCTTTCAGTATTTCAAATATCTTACATCTTATATCCCTCTCGTGCCATTAAACATCACATAGGGCTCGCATAGTTGTTTGCCAAGTTTTCCTGTTCTCAGTGAGTCTTTCAACCTCATCAAAGGATTTTATGCCCACTAAACTGGCTTCTCTTAACAATGTCATCTTTAGAGTTTTATGTGGTCGACCTCTTTTTCTTCAGTCTGTTGTGCTCCACTTGATAGCTTTTTTTGGTATTCTCTGATTGTTTCTTCTCATCACATGGCCTACATATGTCCATCTTTTTCTGATCACCCATGAGACAGTGCTGCTTGCTCACTTGTCTTATTTCTGCGTTGTTCTTGAATTCATTCCACTTTATACCAAGTACTTTCCTTAGGCATTTGTTTTCAAAAGAGTCTAATTTCTTGTCTATTTCTTTAGTTATTTCCAGCTTTTGCATGCATAAATTAGGGTGTATATCACATTTGAATTGAATAATCTTAACTTGGTTTTTGTGCTTATAACTTTTGAATTCCATATGTACTCAAGATTTTTGAAGGACAATGCTGCTTTTGCAGTTCTAACTTCCTTCCTGGTGTCACCATCCTGTTCTATGTAGCTGCCAAGGTATGCAAATTGGTTTACTTCATCAACAACTGTTCCTTCTACATATATTTTTCCTTCTTGATTAATGACAAGTTTCATTATTTTTGTTTTGTCTTTGTTTATTTCAAGACCTATTTTACTAGCCAAGGAAGATAGGTAATCTGTTTTTTTTCTTGCACTGATTTCACATTGTCACTGAAAAGAGTTATGTCATCTGCAAAATCAAAATCTTCTATTTGGGTCCCATGTACCCAGTCAATGCCAGTTTTACCTGTACAGCATCTTTTCATTATAAAATCTATGGCAATTCCAAAAAGCAATGCAGATAATATACATCCTTGTTTCACTCCTGTTTCAATCTGAAACCATTCGCTCATTCATTTTTCTGTCTTGACCACACAAATATATCCATTGTAGAGATCTCTAATGATATTGACAATTTTAGATGGTATTCCATATAGTCTTAAAATTCTCCACAATGAATCTCTGTATATGCTATCAAATGCTGTTTTTAAAGTCTATGAAGTTCAGGATTAATGGCTTCTGTTTTTAAATATGTTCTTCAAATATTATTCATAGATTAAAGATCTGGTTGAGACAGCTTCTCCATTTTCGAAATCCTGCCTGTTCTTCTCTCATTGCAGCATCCGCTACATCCTTAATTCTATTCAGAATCACTTTACAAAACACCTTTGACACAACTGATAGTAAGGTTACACCCCTCCAGTTATTGCAGTCACTGAGGTTGCCTTTTGGGGGGTATTTTAACGATTCCCTTTTTCCATGTGGAAGGGACTTTTTCTTCTTTCCAAATTTTATTAAACATTCTTTGTAGCTGGCTCATGTTGTCACTGTTAATAGTGTTTAACATCTTGAATTTTATTTCATCTTCACTTGCAGCTTTGTTGTTAGCCATTAGATTCACTGCTGTTTCAATTTCATTTAGTGTAACTTCATCTAAATTGACATTTAGTTGTGGGACTGGTAAATCGGTTTCAAAATTTATTAAGTCATTTGGGTGTGGTCGATTAAGTAAATCTTGAAGTATTCGGCCCATCTTTGCTTTTGGTCTTTACTTGATGTTAATAGTTTGCCTATTTTGCTAAAGACCAGTCTTTCTCAAGAGATAATAGCACCTTTAGCTTCTTCTGAATGTTATATAGAGTATATATACATATCCAAATATATTCACTCCAGATTCGAGATTTCATCAAGTGTCTTTGTTAGTTCAGTTTTAACATCAGTATTTTGTCTGCTACCTCATTCATGGAAATTTAGAGCTCATTTGTGTACTTACTTTTAGCGTCACGTTTTGATTTCATACAAAGTTAAATATATTGTAGGTAATCTTTATACCAGTATGTCACTGATGCCAAATATTTGTTGTAAAATGTAATTACAGAACCGTCTTTTGTTTGAAGGCAATATTTACATGTCTATAATGATATGACATTTTCATGTTGTGTCTGTTATCAACATGACATATGACACTTACTTGTCTGTATTAGCTTAACATATGACATTTACCTGTCAGTGTTGGCATGATGCAGGAAGAATACAGGATCAAAGCCTGTGTAATCCAAAGATGAGAGAGAATATTTGGCATGTCCACCCAGCCAGGAATGTAGAGCATTGTGTACAACTTCAAACTGGATCTCAAAGTCACAGAAATTGTTCTGCTCTAGAGCAAACAAAGTCTGCTCGTAGAAGTACTCATTGTTAAACAGTTGTGGCTGTGGGTCTCTGAAAGTAACAAGGGGACATTTTAATTAGAAACTGGTTGTAGTGAACGTAAGAAGGGGAATTCTAATTAGAAGCTGGTTTTGGGTCTCTGAAAGTAACAAGGGGATATTTTATTTAGATATGGGTTGTGGTGAAAGTAACACATAAGAAGGTAAAATTTCCGTCTCCATGCCATTAAGCCATATTTGGGGATATGGTGTTAGGCCCTTATTTTCCATGATCTTCAGCACATGAAAGTCTGATGTGGTCAGTATCACACCTGGCTGCTTTACCCTCCCAGATTTCTCTGGTACCCATTTTTTTTTAGGCTGAGTGAATCCCAGGGCCTTTTTCAGTGTGTACTACAAAAAAAATCTCACTGCTGGGACCGAACCCGGTACCACTGGGTTAGTAAACTGAGCACCTAACCACTCAACTAAACAGGCCACCTGAAAGTAACAAGTCAGCATTTTAATTAGAGACTGGTTGTGGTGAAAGTAACAAGTCAGCATTTTAATTAGAGACTGGTTGTGGTGAAAGTAACAAGTCAGCATTTTAATTAGAGACTGGTTGTGGTGAAAGTAACAAGTCAGCATTTTAATTAGAGACTGGTTGTGGTGAAAGTAACAAGTCAGCATTTTAATTAGAGACTGGTTGTGGTGAAAGTAACAAGTCAGCATGTAATTAGAGACTGGTTGTGGTGAAAGTAACAAGTCAGCATGTAATTAGAGACTGGTTGTGGTGAAAGTAACAAGTCAGCATTTTAATTAGAGACTTGTGGTGAAAGTAACAAGTCAGCATTTTAATTAGAGACTGGTTGTGGTGAAAGTAACAAGTCAGCATGTAATTAGAGACTGGTTGTGGTGCAAGTAACAAGTCAGCATGTAATTAGAGACTGGTTGTGGTGCAAGTAACAAGTCAGCATGTAATTAGAGACTGGTTGTGGTGCAAGTAACAAGTCAGCATTTTAATTAGAGACTGGTTGTGGTGCAAGTAACAAGTCAGCATGTAATTAGAGACTGGTTGTGGTGAAAGTAACAAGTCAGCATGTAATTAGAGACTGGTTGTGGTGAAAGTAACAAGTCAGCATGTAATTAGAGACTGGTTGTGGTGAAAGTAACAAGTCAGCATGTAATTAGAGACTGGTTGTGGTGAAAGTAACAAGTCAGCATGTAATTAGAGACTGGTTGTGGTGAAAGTAACAAGGGCACATTTTAATTAGAGGTTGGTTGTGAGTCTCTGACAGTAAATTAACAATTTAATAAAAAAAAACATCTTACATCTTTCATCTTATATCTTTCGAGTTACATCTTACACCCTTCCTGAAATGTCACATAGGGCTCGCATGGTAGTTCACCAAGTTTTCTTGTTTTCACTAAACTTTTCAACCTCCTCATGGGATTTTATGCCTGCTAGTTTGGCCTCTCTTAACAATGTCCTCATTAGAGTTTCACATTGTCAATATCTTCTTCTTTGACCTTTTGCATTCCATTTGATAGCTTGTTTTGGAATTTAATATTTATTCTCATCATGTGACCGACATGTGTCCATCTTTTTCTGATCACCCATGAGATATGTTGTTGTTCACTCATCTTCTGTATGTCACTTTTAAATTCTTGACACTTTAAAGTGCCCTCTCCTGACACCTTAAAGTGATCAGCCCCTCTCCTGACACCTTAAAGTGGTCAGCCTCTCTCCTGACACTTAAAGTGGTCAGCCCCTCTCCTGACACCTTAAAGTGGTCAGCCCCTCTCCTGACACCTTAAAGTGGTCAGCCCCTCTCCTGACACCTTAAAGTGGTCAGCCCCTCTCCTGACACCTTAAAGTGGTCAGCCCCTCTCCTGACACCTTAAAGTGGTCAGCCCCTCTCCTGACACTTAAAGTGGTCAGCCCCTCTCCTGACACCTTAAAGTGGTCAGCCCCTCTCCTGACACCTTAAAGTGGTCAGCCCCTCTCCTGACACCTTAAAGTGGTCAGCCCCTCTCCTGACACCTTAAAGTGGTCAGCCCCTCTCCTGACACCTTAAAGTGGTCAGCCCCTCTCCTGACACCTTAAAGTGGTCAGCCCCTCTCCTGACACCTTAAAGTGCCCTCTCCTGAGACCTTAAAGTGCCCTCTCCTGACACCTTAAAGTGGTCAGCCCCTCTCCTGACACCTTAAAGTGGTCAGCCCCTCTCCTGACACCTTAAAGTGGTCAGCCCCTCTCCTGACACCTTAAAGTGGTCAGCCCCTCTCCTGACACCTTAAAGTGGTCAGCTCCTCTCCTGACACCTTAAAGTGGTCAGCCCCTCTCCTGACACCTTAAAGTGGTCAGCCCCTCTCCTGACACCTTAAAGTGGTCAGCCCCTCTCCTGACACCTTAAAGTGGTCAGCCCCTCTCCTGACACCTTAAAGTGGTCAGCCCCTCTCCTGACACCTTAAAGTGCCCTCTCCTGAGACCTTAAAGTGGTCAGCCCCTCTCCTGACACCTTAAAGTGCCCAGCCCCTCTCCTGACACCTTAAAGTGCCCTCTCCTGAGACCTTAAAGAGGTGAGCTCCTCTCCTGACACCTTAAAATGGTGAGCCCTCTGGGTAATGACTTCCAATAGTTTGTAAGTTTTGGGATTTTGTTTCCTACACTTCCTTTCCTTCTCAGACTTGAACCAGTTTCTCTTGTTTGAGATTTTGTCTTGAAACATGTCTCTTCTATCATACCGGGCTGGTGTTAGAAGTAACAAATTAAGCTGTTTATGTTTTCCAATACTTATTGCATATACTTCACACCCAGAACAAAGGCTTTTCTAGTCCCTTAGTTAGGGTTACAATTTCAATGTCCTTAGTTAGAACCCTGAAAAGTGTTCTGTAGTCCTGAAATTAAATGTGAAACCAGCACAAGCATAAAATATGAATTATTGGCTAGAGAGAAATCTGTAAGAGATACCAAAAAATGACAGACGACATTCTACCTGGTTGTGACAGCGTCTTCGCCTGCTACCTTGCCACTGAAGAAAGGGTTTGGATCAAATCTTTGCTGGCGAGAGTTGTAGTATGTTGCTTTGTTGATTAATGTGGGCAGTTCCTTGATTGGTGTGATCCAGTCCCAGTATGGGACAGCTACTGATGACCCGTGACTCAAGAGTGCTTCTTCCACCTGTGTATGGTATGTGTAGTGGGAAGTATATGTGTGGTAGGTAGGTTATGTGTGTGGTGTGCAAAAAATGGGGGGGGGGAATAGGTAGTACATGTGTGTGTGCAAAAGATGTGGGGGGATAGGTAGTACATGTGTGTTAGGTAGGTTATGTGTGTGGTGTGCAAAAGATGTGGGGGGATAGGTAGTACATGTGTGGTAGGTAGGTTATGTGTGGAATGTACAGTATACATATATGATGTGAGTATATGTGTGGGATGTGCAATATGTGTGTACAGTTTGCAGTATATGTGTGGGGGATGAATATATGAGTGTGTGATGATGGGAGAAGATAACCAGAATTTCATAAAACACAGAAACAAAAGACACAAAAATTTTTAACAAAAAAGAAAAAAAATAACAACAAAAACTGGAACTTGGAAGAATATAATTACTTATATCTTATATATCTTATATCCTTCCCGTGCCGTTAAACGTCACATAGGGCTCGCAAAGTAGTTCGCCAATTTTTCCTGTCTTCGGCGAGTCTTTCAACCTCATCAAAGGATATTATGCCTGTTAATTTGGCCTCTCTTAATAATGTCCTCTTCAGAGTTTCACACGGTCTGCCCCTTTTTCTTCGGCCTGTTGTGTTCCACTTGATAGCTTGTTTTGGGGTTTCTCTGCAAGTTTCCATAACGATATCTTTTTTTCCCATCTGGAGTTGCCTCTAGATAGGTCCCAGGATAAGGTTGTTAGCCTTATGCCCAACTCCCGGTACATGATATGTAACAGATCAAGCGGAATTCCGCTGATTTCTGCATGCCGGCGAGAGCGTTTTAAAAACGACCGCCATCTTGCACGTCACGCATATAATTACAGATGTAACAAAAAACAAGCGGACTAAAATTGTACTACTCTTAAATTGATTTTTTTTCAGTTACAAATAATTAATCTTCTAAATATTTATTTTTAGGGAAGTTATTTATCTTCTTTCAAAAATCATAACTCTCATTGCAGTAGTACTTTATCATAAGTTTCTATTGTTTGAGATTTTGTCTTGAAACATGTCTCTTCTATCATACCGGGCTGGTGTTAGAAGTAACAAATTAAGCTGTTTATGTTTTCCAATACTTATTGCATATACTTCACACCCAGAACAAAGGCTTTTCTAGTCCCTTAGTTAGGGTTACAATTTCAATGTCCTTAGTTAGAACCCTGAAAAGTGTTCTGTAGTCCTGAAATTAAATGTGAAACCAGCACAAGCATAAAATATGAATTATTGGCTAGAGAGAAATCTGTAAGAGATACCAAAAAATGACAGACGACATTCTACCTGGTTGTGACAGCGTCTTCGCCTGCTACCTTGCCACTGAAGAAAGGGTTTGGATCAAATCTTTGCTGGCGAGAGTTGTAGTATGTTGCTTTGTTGATTAATGTGGGCAGTTCCTTGATTGGTGTGATCCAGTCCCAGTATGGGACAGCTACTGATGACCCGTGACTCAAGAGTGCTTCTTCCACCTGTGTATGGTATGTGTAGTGGGAAGTATATGTGTGGTAGGTAGGTTATGTGTGTGGTGTGCAAAAAATGGGGGGGGGGAATAGGTAGTACATGTGTGTGTGCAAAAGATGTGGGGGGATAGGTAGTACATGTGTGTTAGGTAGGTTATGTGTGTGGTGTGCAAAAGATGTGGGGGGATAGGTAGTACATGTGTGGTAGGTAGGTTATGTGTGGAATGTACAGTATACATATATGATGTGAGTATATGTGTGGGATGTGCAATATGTGTGTACAGTTTGCAGTATATGTGTGGGGGATGAATATATGAGTGTGTGTGATGATGGGAGAAGATAACCAGAATTTCATAAAACACAGAAACAAAAGACACAAAAATTTTTAACAAAAAAGAAAAAAAATAACAACAAAAACTGGAACTTGGAAGAATATAATTACTTATATCTTATATATCTTATATCCTTCCCGTGCCGTTAAACGTCACATAGGGCTCGCAAAGTAGTTCGCCAATTTTTCCTGTCTTCGGCGAGTCTTTCAACCTCATCAAAGGATATTATGCCTGTTAATTTGGCCTCTCTTAATAATGTCCTCTTCAGAGTTTCACACGGTCTGCCCCTTTTTCTTCGGCCTGTTGTGTTCCACTTGATAGCTTGTTTTGGGGTTTCTCTGCAAGTTTCCATAACGATATCTTTTTTTCCCATCTGGAGTTGCCTCTAGATAGGTCCCAGGATAAGGTTGTTAGCCTTATGCCCAACTCCCGGTACATGATATGTAACAGATCAAGCGGAATTCCGCTGATTTCTGCATGCCGGCGAGAGCGTTTTAAAAACGACCGCCATCTTGCACGTCACGCATATAATTACAGATGTAACAAAAAACAAGCGGACTAAAATTGTACTACTCTTAAATTGATTTTTTTTCAGTTACAAATAATTAATCTTCTAAATATTTATTTTTAGGGAAGTTATTTATCTTCTTTCAAAAATCATAACTCTCATTGCAGTAGTACTTTATCATAAGTTTCTATTCACATTAATACTTGATCTTGAAATGAATTCAAGTTTTCCTTATACAGAAGGACCCTTAAAAGTCAAAGTCCATTCCAGGAGGCAGTATGACTTAGCTTGACTTTCCAGTTTAAGTCCCCATAAGAAATAACGTAAATTGAATGAATCTGTTCCAGACCCCCAAAACTTACCCATAACAAAACATTTGAAGTACAAATATTGGTTATTTAAACCTGTATAATAATGCTAATATGTATTAATATTGTAAAATTATTAATAATAACAATACCTTACATTTATGCAAACTGGTTATTTAAACCTGTATAATAATGCTAATATGTATTAATATTGTAAAATTATTAATAATAACAATACCTTACATTTATGCAAACTATCACAAGTTTTTCTACTTCTTTCACTGCTTGGAATCTTTTACTGGTAAATGATTTATACCCCTTTTGCCACATTAGCCGCTTTAATGGCATCCTTGTTTGTTAGTATGGTTGATATGGTCAACTTTGCCATCTCATATTCAACTGCCAGTTGTGATATATGCGTATCACTTCCCATTTAGTGATAAGTTCCTTTTTTCAGTTCTGTCATAGTCATTACATTCTTCCTTTTAGGGTTTTCAGCACTGGTAACTTCTTTGGTGACATCATGAATGTGTAATTTTAACAGATAAAATGAAAAAAATCCTAAGAAACCACAATAAAAATACACTTGGAAAACACACTGAAATTTGGTAGATGCTCACTGAAACAAAGTCATGGGAGATATGACCATGTGATTCTTTGTTTTCACTGAGTGGCTGTTTCACTGGGTGGTTGCATTTCTTCTTTTCACATTTTTGTTCAAGCTTCAAACTGGACTCTTCCAGTTTTTTGTTTGAGTTTCAAACTGTTCAACTTTCGATGGTCCATTGTCATCTCAAATTACTAGTGATCATTTGGTATAAAAACTACTTTTATTAAGAAAAGAAGTCAAATAAATTTTTTATAGAAACACAAAACTCCCCAAAATTAGCAAGAAAATAACCCCATAATTTTAAATACTTTAAGTCAAAGAATTGTGGAAAGTTCACCTGCTCAACATAGAGCCTGTGCCAGGATAGGAATGTTGGTTTACCATGCACACAACAAGCAACTCTTCTACGCTCATGCTGGCACAGTCCAGGCTTGCCATGGAAGGAGGCAATGTTCTCATAAGTGTGGTCCTGCTGGATGGCAAGGAATGCAGACCTCAGGCTTTCAATTTCTCCAGCGCTTAGACTCTCCAAGTTGCGACGCACATGAGACTCTGCTGTGACAGCCTCACGATATTCTTGCCCATACAGATGACCTATTAGCGGAACAAAGTATAGAGATGGATTTATGGAGCTGCATAAGGTATTGTCAACATCATTAGAGATCTTTACAATGGATATATTTGTGTGGTCAAGACAGAAGAAGGAATGAGCGAATGGTTTCAGATTGAAACAGGAGTGAAACAAGGATGTATATTATCTGCATTGCTTTTTGGAATTGCCATAGATTTTATAATGAAAAGATGCTGTACAGGTAAAACTGGCATTGATTGGGTACATGGGACCCAATTAGAAGATCTTGATTTTGCAAATGACATAACTCTTATCAGTGACAATGTGAAATTGATGTAGGAAAAAACAAATTCCCTATCTTCCTTGTCTAGCAAAATAGGTCTTGAAATTAACAAAGACAAAACAAAAATAATGAAACTTGTCATTAACCAAGAGGGAAAAATATACGTAGAAGGAACAGTTGTTGATGAAATAAATCAATTTGCATACCTTGGCAGCTACATAGATCAGGATGGTGACACCAGGAAGGAAGTTAGAATTAGAATTGCAAAAGCAGCATTGTCCTTCAAAAATCTTGAGAACATATGGAATTCAAAAGTTATAAGCACAAAAACCAAGTTAAGACTATCCAATTCAAATGTAATATCCACCCTCATTTATGCATGCAAAAGCTGGAAATCAACTAAAGAAATAGACAAGAAATTAGACTCTTTTGAAAACAAATGCCTAAGGAAAATATCTGGTATAAAGTGGAACAAATTCAAGAACAACGCAGAGACAAGACAGATGAGCAAACAACAACCAGTCTCATGGGTGATCAGGAAAAGAAGATGGACATATGTAGGCCATGTGATGAGAAGAAACAATCAGAGAATACCAAAAAAAGCTATCAAGTGGAGCACAACAGGCCGAAGAAGAAGAGGTCGACCACGTGAAACTCTAAAGATAACAGTGTTAAGAGAAGCCAGTTTAGTGGGCATAACAGAAAGACTCACTGAGAGCAGGAAAACTTGGCAAACAAATATGTGATGTTTAACGGCACGGGAAGGATGTAAGATGTAAGATAAGGTACAGAGATAATTTCCTAGTGGAGTAAAGTATAGAGAACCAAAAAAAAAAACCAAATAAACTTTACTTTCAAAGAGTGAAGACTTTGGCACACAGGATCATCTAATATTCCGCATTTTATCATACAATTTTTACTCTGTCTCAGAAGTGATCTGTTAGCGGAGTTGAGAGAAAATATGGATTTATAGAGCTGTACAAAGTATAGAGATGATCTATTAGTGAAGTAAAGTATAGAGAAGATCTGTTAGTGGAGTAAAGTATAGAGATGATCTGTTAGTGGAATAAAGTATAGAGATGATCTGTTAGTGGAGTAAAGTATACAAATGACCTTTTGGCGGAATAAATAATACCAATGACCTGTTAAAGATTAATATATACACATAGAAACGACCCATTGGATGAACAAAGAAAACACAAAGAAATTGCCTGATAGAAAAACAAGGTATACTAAACATACATGGTTAACATGTTTACTGAGAGCACAGACCATGATAACTACACACTAGACATTATATCTAGTTTGAGCTATCTCAAGAGTTAGCTGCAGTCAGACCATGATAACTACACACTAGACATTACATCTAGTTTGAGCTATCTCAAGAGTTAGCTGCAGTCAGACCATGATAACTACACACTAGACATTACATCTAGTTTGAGCTATCTCAAGAGTTAGCTGCAGTCAGAACATGATAACTATACACTAGATATTACATCTAGTTTGAGCTATCTCAAGAGTTAGCTGCAGTCAGACCATGATAACTACACAGTAGACATTATATCTGGTTTGAGCTATCTCAAGAGTTAGCTGCAGTCAGAACATGATAACTACACACTAGACATTATATCTAGTTTGAGCTATCTCAAGAGTTAGCTGCAGTCAGACCATGATAACTACACACTAGACATTATATCTGGTTTGAGCTATCTCAAGAGTTAGCTGCAGTCAGACCATGATAACTACACAGTAGACATTATATCTGGTTTGAGCTATCTCAAGAGTTAGCTGCAGTCAGAACATGATAACTACACACTAGACATTATATCTAGTTTGAGCTATCTCAAGAGTTAGCTGCAGTCAGACCATGATAACTACACAGTAGACATTATATCTAGTTTGAGCTATCTCAAGAGTTAGCTGCAGTCAGACCATGATAACTACACACTAGACATTATATCCTGTTTGAGCTATCTCAAGAGTTAGCTGCAGTCAGACCATGATAACTACACAGTAGACATTATATCTGGTTTGAGCTATCTCAAGAGTTAGCTGCAGTCAGACCATGATAACTACACAGTAAACATTATATCTAGTTTGAGCTATCTCAAGAGTTAGCTGCAGTCAGAACACACTTGTATCATCATTGCTGTCCTTTCCGGTGACCAATTAAAGATGTGCGTGCACTAACTGCCCTGCTTGTGTGCACTAACTGCCCTGCTTGTGTGCACACTAACTGCCCTGCTTGTGTGTGCACTAACTGCCCTGCTTGTGTGCACTAACTGCCCTGCTTGTGTGCACTAACTGCCCTGCTTGTGTGCACTAACTGCCCTGCTTGTGTGCACTAACTGCCCTGCTTGTGTGTGCACTAACTGCCCTGCTTGTGTGCACTAACTGCCCTGCTTGTGTGCACTAACTGCCCTGCTTGTGTGTGCACTAACTGCCCTGCTTGTGTGCACTAACTGCCCTGCTTGTGTGCACTAACTGCCCTGCTTGTGTGCACTAACTGTCCTGCTGTGCTGGCTGTGGATTCATCACTTCCATCCACAGAGAAAGCTTATTCTTTCCTCACTATACCTCACCCCAGTTCATCTGTGGAAGTAGGGATTGTTCTCCCATTGCAGCTCTTCATCCCCACAAAATTTGTCCATAACAGCCGTCGAGATGTCCAACTTGTCCATAACAGCCGTCGAGATGTCCAACTTGTCCATAACAGCCGTCGAGATGTCCAACTTGTCCATAACAGCCGTTGAGATGTCCAACTTGTCCATAACAGCCGTCGAGATGTCCAACTTGTCCATAACAGCCGTCGAGATGTCCAACTTGTCCATAACAGCCGTCGAGATGTCCAACTTGTCCATAACAGCCGTCGAGATGTCCAACTTGTCCATAACAGCCGTCGAGATGTCCAACTTGTCCATAACAGCCGTCGAGATGTCCAACTTGTCCAGCTTCAGAATCCCATCCCTGCTGGGAGGACAGGTCTTTGCAGCTGCCACTCTGGCCACTCATTACACTGAATCAATGCATGCCTGGGACAGTAGATCCATGTCAGGCCTGCAACCTGAGAGTGTGTGTGTGTGAGTAAGCTGACCAACTTCCTGCAAGCATGCTTTGTCAATCTTACAAAGCATCCTTTGTGAGTCTGTAACTATGACTGCATGATGTATTTGGTGCTCAACCAGTCAAGTGATCGCAGCAGTGGCAGCCTCAATTTCAGTCCTCATCCATAGCTTCAGCTATTTTCTCAACTGTCTTTCTACTGAGTGCAGCAAAGCTTGAAACACTTCAATGTCTTCTGCTGAAAAACTGAGAAGCATTATCTAATCAACAGATTCAAAGTAGAAAGGGTGTTCAGACAATGTAATTTATGAAACAACAAACAATACAAAGTTTACTTAGAAAATAGAAGCAAAATATATTTTTAAAAAAAAACATTTTAGACTCACAGGAAGATAGCTCAGCTTTTCATGAAAAACAGATTGATGATTCTATCTGGCAGTAATCTTAAACATTTTATTTGTAGGACAAACTTATTAAGTTTTGGTCAGAGGCTTATTTATACAAACAGTCGTCTATTAACTGAGTCTTGCCGTCACAGTCACCCAAGACTACAGAGAAATCAGTCAGACTTACTTGTTCCAAGCTCATGAAGAACTGTGGGCCGTGGGAAGAGCTGGCCAAGATCTTTACCGCTGAGGTCATGGATTTCATATCTGATGTAGTAGCGGTCATTATATCTAAGGCTTAGATTAGCAAGCTGTTCAGTGATCTCATACTTGTACAAGCTAGTGTAAGCCCACTGCATCTCATTCTCATCTCCCAGAATGTAGAATTCTCCACCATGATTATTGCAATCCTGAGCATTTCTGTAATAGCAGTAATGATGACAGAATGTAAACTATTTACTACATCAATCATAAATTTATGTTAAATCCTTTATGATATCCTGATACTGTAATAATTATTGAAATATCCCGTCTCATGAACTCTCTCACAAATTAGTCGGCCAAAAAGTTTTACTAAGGACCCACCAGAGCTCGTCATCATTATCATCAAAATCATTATCACTACCATACTGTCTCGATGTTTTTAAAAAATAATTCCGACTGCACTCTTTCCTATTCCAGTGGTCACGATACTTCTGTTCTTGCTCACAGGAAGATAGCTCAGCTTTTCATGAAAAACAGATTGATGATTCTATCTGGCAGTAATCTTAAACATTTTATTTGTAGGACAAACTTATTAAGTTTTGGTCAGAGGCTTATTTATACAAACAGTCGTCTATTAACTGAGTCTTGCCGTCACAGTCACCCAAGACTACAGAGAAATCAGTCAGACTTACTTGTTCCAAGCTCATGAAGAACTGTGGGCCGTGGGAAGAGCTGGCCAAGATCTTTACCGCTGAGGTCATGGATTTCATATCTGATGTAGTAGCGGTCATTATATCTAAGGCTTAGATTAGCAAGCTGTTCAGTGATCTCATACTTGTACAAGCTAGTGTAAGCCCACTGCATCTCATTCTCATCTCCCAGAATGTAGAATTCTCCACCATGATTATTGCAATCCTGAGCATTTCTGTAATAGCAGTAATGATGACAGAATGTAAACTATTTACTACATCAATCATAAATTTATGTTAAATCCTTTATGATATCCTGATACTGTAATAATTATTGAAATATCCCGTCTCATGAACTCTCTCACAAATTAGTCGGCCAAAAAGTTTTACTAAGGACCCACCAGAGCTCGTCATCATTATCATCAAAATCATTATCACTACCATACTGTCTCGATGTTTTTAAAAAATAATTCCGACTGCACTCTTTCCTATTCCAGTGGTCACGATACTTCTGTTCTTGCTCACAGGAAGATTCCCATAAATCTTGGATCATTAATCATGGTATGAAGGCTGAGGACATTTGAATATTATAATTTAAATGTTCAATGATATTTTGAATGCAGTTTTAAGGATGTTTTAGTGCTCTGATTGATCATGCTAAAGAACAGATGAGAAATGTCTGACAAAATTAATGAGAAACTTAAGTTTAGCATAAGGAGGAGAAGACAATTGTTATACAATGAATATGCAATAAGAATAAAGATTCCATAAACATCAAAACAAAAGGAAATATAAGCAGGAAAAGAGATGAAACCTGAGAGTGATGACTGTGGACAAGATGAAGCAATGTTCAGTTTAATGTCCACTGTAAGATAAATTATGGTTTCAGTGGAATGTCCACGGTAAGATAAATTATGGTTTCAGTGGAATGTCCACGGTAAGATAAATTATGGTTTCAGTGGAATGTCCACAGTAAGATAAATTATGGTTTCAGTGGAGTGTCCACGGTAAGATAAATTATGGTTTCAGTGGAGTGTTTATGGTAAAATAAATTGTGGGCTCAGTGGAGTGTCTAGAGTAAGATAAACTATGTCTACTACAATTAAAAAACGCATGTTTTGTTGTCATGTCATATGCATATTAATTAATTTACCTGCAGATATAGAAGTTGACCAGAGCGGATGTACCGACTCCATGAAGCATAAAACCAGCAAAGTCTCGATCATGTCCCTTGTTCTGCTCCAAAATTCTGTAAAGTTGAGGAATGCCCAGACCATTAAATTCCAGGCTGTCATACTCATAGTGGAAGTTGGACTTGTAATTGAAGACCTTTGGACAAACAACAGTTTTACAGATGATTCCCTAGAAATGGATACTGAACACTTATAGTAGCTTTAGCCAGTAAGAAATGATCTGTTCAAATAAACATATCTACATGTTCTTGCAAAAAAAAAGAATCTTGTAATGATTAGAGGGTTCAACAAAATCTTTTTTAGTTTTTATTTTAAATTCATAACAACCTTTTCAAAACTTTACTACGCATATTACACTGAAACATTCCATAAAGTTTTATTCTTTAAATTTATTTGGATAGCCACAAAGATTTCTGATTGATTTATTCTTTGTCAAATCAGTAAAAGCAACAGGAAGTGTACTAAATAGCAGAAGTTACAATATTTTTTTTAACTTTTAGAACATTTTAGAGACAAACTTTGTTTTTTTAGTTATATTTTCTACAAAAAATGTGAACAGAAATGAAGAAAATATACTTAGTTTGTGCATGATATAAACCTGTCATTATATACAGCTTTATGCCTTGATATAAAGCTGCTAGTATACTTATTTTTGTGCCTTTATATAAAGCTGCTGTTATACACAGTTTTGTGGGGCCTGAAAATGACTTCAAATTTTGAAAGAAGATTTATAACCCATTGCCAAAAAGATCTACTTATGTTCACGAGTATTTTCTGATGGAAAAGTTTTATCTGAAAATGTTTTGTAACTCAGTCCGCATTTTGCCCCATTTTACATTTTCTTTTTTGAAAGTTAAAAAAGTTTGTGATTCAGAGATTAAATGCTGAGATGTATGAATTTCAAGTCTTAAAATTTCTTACTGAAATACAGGCTGTCTGTAAAGTCAGAGTGCACATTTAAATATTTATAACTTTTAAAAAAAATACTGTTTTCTTTTCAGAATTATGAATGATCCATGGCTTGTCTTGAAGAAGAAAAAAGTAAACTGTTCTTTGGTTCATTGTTTCATTAAACAGTACTCTTAACATATTCTCTTAAAAAGAACTCTATTGGAATCAAATCTGCTCACTGTGAAGGCATCTCTTCCAGTCCATCCGTTAGGGAATTTTTCATTTAGAAACTGAGCATAAAGTGACAAGAAAAGTTCTGTAAGGTGCATCTTTATTATAACTAGTTCTAAACCACCTTTTGGATAGCAGTGACAGATTTTAGCTCCACTAACCAAAGAACACAGTTTTTTTATAGGTGATTCTGTCATGTATAGATGCAAAGTTATAAATATTTAAAACTCAACACAGAGTTTACTGACACCCTGTATAACATTTTTTTTTTAAAAAGTGGAAATGTTAATAGACAAGTGTCAAACCATGAACTAATGTTTACGAGTATTAGTGCCAAATCACACAATAAAGGGTCAAGCAAAATGAAATGATAATGATTGTGATGTATCTTAGTCAAAACAATAGAAATATATTAAATAAAATATGAAAATGATGTCTTGAGAGAAAATGAAAGAAACTACATATAGTTGTGTCATCACCTTGAAAGGTACTGAGTGTTCACGGGTCACAGGGTCAGGGTTCACAGCAGAGGTCAAACTGAAGGGTGGTAAAGGTTTTCGTAGTTTGCCAATGGCACAGTTTGCTGTGTTGTAAGCTTTGCCTCGATATTTCTGCAGAGCCTGAAATGAAAAAAGAAAGAAAAAAAATGTTAAATGATTACTTGAAATATTAGAACATCAATTACTTTAGTAAAATTATTATCTCACCTGGAAATAGGTCAATAAACAAAATAATACTACATAGCTATTCTGACATGACAAAGCAGGCATACAAATCAGAAAAGATAAAGTGACAAGTAAATATGACAGCAATATATTTACAGTAAGATATAGTTACAGAAATTATGTAACAATCTATCCTATAATTAAGATAGCAAATAATGTCCATGTACATTAAAACACCTTTTACTGTTTCTGAATACACACACACACACACATATTACACTTATATGGTAATTTTAAAGTAAAAATAATATCTTTCTAGAAAGATAGAAGGAATATTGCAGAGGAATGTATGATACAACTGACTGTGAAGGCGAAAATCAACAGTGTGAATTATTACTGGAGGAGAAAGAACCAGAACCGACAACTGAAGAAGTTTTATGGGTAATAAAGAATCTGAAAAATGTTAAATCACCAGGATGTGATGACATAACAGCTGAAGACATTAAGGCAGGAGGAAAGGAATGTGCTACAATATATCATCAGATCCTTCCCATGCCACTAAATGTCACATAGGGCCTGCACGGTAGTTTGCCATCATTCAATATATCATGGACTATGTAAAAATATATGGCATTCATGTGTTTGGCCAAAAAATTTGAATTGAACTGTATTCATACCATTGCTGAAAAAGGGTAACTTGAAATTATGCACAAACTACAGAACTGGTCTAGTCACTGAGGAAGATTTCTTGTTAAGATAGCTTCATATCCCAGTGTTTTCTCACTTTCTCATTGAGAATCATTTTGCTTATCTACTTTTTAGCTGAGAAATAATTAAATACTTTATTCCTGAAATATCATTTGTCTAGAAAATAAAAATAAAAATTCATAACTTAATGCTGATGGAATATATCTATGGTTGGAACATCTCTATAGATGGAACCAGAGATGCAGACTCAACTTGACTGATTCATACTTGAGGGTGACTGGATTCACTTTAAAAACTCAACTTGGACATGACTGCAGATGTAGAACAGTAACATGGACTCAGTTTGTGACCTGACATTTTCAGTCAATCAACTCAAGAATTTTACTACAGCTCTTTTTTTTTTAGTAAGACAACGCATGATTCACTGACATTTCCCTCATGTGGTGTAAGACATATTTAAGTTGAATCTACAGTCTGTTTAGTTTTACCAGCTGCATGATTAAACACTATGTAATAATTTGCTCACAACAGAGTATGATGCACATTAGGTACATGAAGCAGTCAGGCATAATAAAGTGAATAATTTATATTGTTTGTCAAGCCCATATTATCAAACATGTCCTGCAGAGAGAGGCAGATGTGAAGTTCAAGAAACAAACAAGTAATATCAGTCTGGATTTGTGCAACATTTTTCAAAATGTGTGTGTGTGGGGGGGTCCACATGCTTCTATTCTATCCAGCATTACAGAATAGTCAACTTAGTGAGAGGTCCACTGTCGAGAAGTTGTCAGCGGCAGGGTCTTTCTTTTTTCATGCTGGAATTAGCTGTATACAGATGAGGTGTGAAAATTTGTCATTTTTATTGTTCACCTTATGTCTTTTTTTTTAAGGAATATTTTCCTTACTCTCACCAGAGATCTTTCAGTCAAATGTTCAGCCTTTTAAATTTATTTCATTGTCACTGTTTCTGTATGTTTATTACTTACTACTCAAACTGAAATAATTCTTTTGCATACTTTAATTGTTTACAATGTTAACGATTTCCATTTATAATGGAGTAGTTTTCCCAGAAGTCTGTCATCTCAGCTCAGAGCAATAAACAGGTATTTCTAATTTTATAAATGATTCTGTGGGTGTTTACGTATGAAGAACTGTCAGAGCCTCTGTTGTCCACATCTCTGGATCTGTACTCCTAAAATGTTCTAATATTGTGTAAAATCAAAATCACTGCTGGATGCTTGATGAAGAAGTAAATAAAGTATATATTGTGTTTCACTGATTTTGCTTGAATTTCTCACTTTCACAACTTGTAAGCTTTTGTGTTGATATACAGTGTAATAAATCATTTATTAGTAATGGCAATCTGCTAATTGAAACCAGCAGTGAGTTTGTTTTTTTTTTTTTTAACTGTGATTTATAGGCCTGAGTACTGATTTGTGACTTGACTTGAGATCTAAAGGCAGGGATTTGTGACTTGAGACTTTAAGATAATGACTTGTGACTTGACTTGAGACCTGAAGGCAATGACTTGAGACTTGATGGTAATAACTTGAAATCTGACTTGATATTTGAGTGTAATGAACTGTGACTTGACTTGATATTTGAAAGTAATGACTTGAGATCTGATTTGAACTTGTATAAAGGACTAGAAAGCTCCTGTGGATGGAACATTTATATAGATGCAAATGTGGCTAATGTTCATGATTTTATGCACCAATTATTAACAAGCGTTTACAAATAATAATTTTCTGTTACCTGCCAAGTAGCCCAGATCCTGTCTGTGTTGGAATGATGCAGGTAGAAAAGAGGGTCAAATGCAGTGTAAAGGAGCGAAGCCATTGAGTATTTCTCACCACCGCCAACAAGAGCATGGATGAAGTTGTGGGCAATCTCGAACTGTACTTCGAACTCACAATAATCTTCTTGTTCCAAGGCAAGGAGTACCTAAAAGCAAGTGTCACAGAGTCACAATCACAAGTTCTTGTAGTTCTTTTCCTTATTTTTTTGTCTTCTTTTTTGAGAGCTATGAAGAAATCATGAAGAAAGAAACTATGAGAAGAAAGAAACTATGAGAAGAAAGACTGTAAAGTAAAATTTTCCTGTTATTGAAGCAAGTTTTAAATTTGACATATTTATTTATTGAACTGTTTTTTGGATGAATTGTGGCAGGGATAAGACTACAGCAGTTTCAAGACTGTTCGTCAAAGAGAAGAGACTATTATTTTAACATCATAGTATAGTTTTTCAGCAGAATTAAAGAGTTAATGTTGACATCAACAGATGTGATGAGATTATTGCCTGCTTTAGGAAAGAGGTGCATGTTTTACCTTCTTTGTTGCAGACATAGAATTAGATTACCTGTTTAATGTAAAGTGTAGAAGTAGATTTTGATCTATTTTTTTTTAAAGGTGTAAAAGTAGATGGTTATGTATTTAGTGAAAGTGAGCAGAGGTTGGTGTTTAACTCTTTTTATTCAGACACATCTAGGCATATTTTTACCTGTTTAGCAATGACAGTGTACTCCCCAAATGGAGGCTGTGTGAAGAGATCATTTCGAACAGATCTGACTATGTTCTGGTTGACATCATCAATATGAGCACTGATGAGAACATTTAAGACATTTTTGTGTAAAAAAAATCATAACCGAAAAGAAGAATTTTATAGAATTTCATATTCATTGCTTACAAAAGACAGCTGTAAAGCAACACAAATCTGCTAGAGGTCAGAATTTAGTGAGATGGACAATAAAAAAGTCATTTTGAAATTAAACAAAATCATGAAGTACACAGCTTTGAGACTTGAATGTAAGCAGAGACAATGAGCAGAACTTACTCGTAGAATGGGTTGTGCACTTGTCTGCCTGTGGTGGGGTCAAGGTAGTTTTCTCCTGTCACAATAGAGGGCAAGGACTTTAGTGGCTGGGTCCAGTCCCAGTAAGGTAGGGCACCATGGTAGCCATGTTTGCGAAGGGCATTTTCAGCCTGCACCGTGAGCAGTCTGTGAAAGAAAGTTCTCCTCACTTACATACATGTATTGCTAAAAATAGGTGCAGTAAACAATGAATATTCAGTTTAATTCTTTGCTTTCATACAGATAGTATGGATTTTTAAAATATCTATATTGTTCTGCTTGTCGTACCACATTATGTTTTTATATTGTTGTTCTTGTCACATCACATTTTGTTTTTATACTGTTGAAACATTATTTATTTAATGTCATTTGATTCATTCTAATCTTTGTTTGCTCATTTCATGAAATCACTGGTATTTTAATGTTACTTTTACTGTTAAATGAAGTTACTTTTACTGTTAAATGAACATGCCATCCCTTCCCTACACAACTGTCCAGTTTAAATCATAATCATTTTTAGAGAAAAAGAAACTAAGGCACACAAAAACGAACTAAACAGATAATGAATCTATACACTGAGATACACAACCAGAAGCTATGAATATAATGAATCTATACACTGAGATACACAACCAGAAGCTATGAATATAATGAATCTATACACTGAGATACACAACCAGAAGCTATGAATATAATGAATCTATACACTGAGATACACAACCAGAAGCTATGAATATAATTAATATACAGACTGAGATACACAACTACAATCTATAGAGAAAATTAATCCACAGGTTGAGACACAACATGACAAACAAGTTAGGGAATTAATCCACAGGTTGAGACACAATATGACAAACAGGGAATTAATCCACAGGTTGAGACACAACATGACAAACAAGTTAGGGAATTAATCCACAGGTTGAGACACAATATGACAAACAGGGAATTAATCCACAGGTTGAGACACAACATGACAAACAAGTTAGGGAATTAATCCACAGGTTGAGACACAATATGACAAACAGGGAATTAATCCACAGGTTGAGACACAACATGACAAACAAGTTAGGGAATTAATTCACAGGTTGAGACATGCAACTACAAACTATAGAAATAATTTACAATTTGAAATAAGCAAATGAGAAAATATTTTAAAAAGCACTGAGTAATGTAACTGCTACCTGTGCCAGTGAGGGAATGTGGGGCCTCCATGAGGGCAGCAAGCGACCTTCTTATCTGCGGCAGGGTAAGGACACCAGTTTGGAGTACCATGGTAACGACCTAGATCTTGATAACCTCCAGGGGATTTGTCCTCTTCCAGAAAGGCCAAAGCGTGACGAAGATCAAGGACTTCTTCCTCAGTTAAGTGGTCGACATTTTTACGGATATGTAGGTCAACCAGGCTTGGGTCTTTTGGCTCTGAAGTAAAGATACAGAGGGGAAAATGTTGGTGAAATGTTGCCATACTTTAAGCTAAAATTTTGGTGAAATTCTGCCATACTTTAAGCTAAAATGTTGGTTATATTCTGCTGTACTTTAAACTAAAATGTTGGTTATATTCCATCATATTTTAAGATGAAATGTTGGGGAAATTCTATAATATTTTAAGCTAAAATCACTAATTAAACTCTCCCATACTTTAAGCTAAAATGTTGGTGAAATTCTACCATATTTTAAGCTAAAATGTTGATGAAATTCTTCCATATTTTAAGATAAAATCACCAATTAAATTCTACCATATTTCAAAATAAATATGTTAATGCTTTACATGCTTGATGTGATAATCTAAAGAAAAATATTAATATGTTACAGATCATGTCTGTTTTTGATTATTTAAAATAAGAAAGAGGTTGATGAAATGTTTCAGTTCTTATAACTGTGTATGTGTGTGTGTAGTGTTAGTAACTGTGTATTTATGTGTTGCTCTTATAACTATGTATGTGTAAGTATAGTTTTTTTTATAACTGTGTATGTGTTTGTGTATTGTTCATATAACTGTGCATGTGTATGTCAGTTTGTGTCAGCATTTAACAAATCATACATGCAGGTATTCACATGAAAATCATCAAATATGATCCATTTATTTTGTATATTGTATATTTGTTTTTGTAACTTGGATTTTACATGGTGTACACTCTTTATAAGGTAAAGGTAAATTTCATGTTTTCATGCCATTAAGGCATATTAGGGACACAGAGTTAGGCCTACACTTCCATGACCTTCAGCACATGAAAGTGTGATGTGGTCGGTGAGTATGGTGTATAGTCTTAGCAATACCTTAGGCTCATGGTTTCTAACATCTTACGTCTTAAATCCTGTTAAACGTCACATAGGAGTCATATGGTAGTTTGCCAAATTTTCCTGCTTTTGGTGAGCTTTTCAATCTCATCAAGGGATGTTATGCCCACTAAACTGGCCTCTCTTAACAATGTCTCTTTAGAGTTTCACATGGTTAACCTCTTTCTTCGGCCTTTTGTGTTCTACTTGATAGCTTTTTTTGGTATTCTCTGATTGTTTCTTCTCATCATATGGCCTACATATGTCCATCTTCTTTTTCTGATCACCCATGAGACAGATTGCTGTTTTCTCATCTGTCTTATCTCTGTGTTGTTCTTGAATTCATTTCATTTTATACTGAGTATTTTCCTTAAATATTTGTTTTCATAAGAGTTTAATTTCATGTCTATTTCTTTAGTTGTTTTCCAGCTTTCACATGCATAAATGAAGGTGGATATTACATTAGAATTGAATAATCTTAACTTGGTTTTTGTGCTTATAACTTTTCAATGCCATATGTTCTCAAGATTCTTGAAGGTCAATGGTTCTTTTGCAATTCTAATTCTGACTTTTTGGACAGATGGCAGTATAAAAGCTTACCTTCACTAGCTTTATGAATGATGTTGATTCTTGGAAACTCACTAACATCCACTGGTGTTCCATCAAATTCTTTCATCTTTATGACAACATCATACTGTTCAAAAAACTGAAGGCCAAGTTCTTCCAGGGCTTGTGTAATGTCATGCCTACCAGGTTATACCAAAGTTATATTTTCGTTAACTGACTGTTATACGTGGACATTAATTCTCTCAAATTTCTGCTGCCTATTTTCAGAATCAGTCAGTTAAATGTTCATATTAGGGCTAGTATAACTGAAGTAACTGGAATACATAAAAATTACATAATTGATGAAGATACAATACAGACAAATTACATAATTAATGAAGACAAGATACTGACAAATTAACTTTACACATTATGACATAGCATGGCATCTCACTCTGAGTAGCAAAACAAAAGGAAATTTGAGTAAATGCTATATTTAATTAACCATTAACAAATTTAGAATACACTTTCAGACCCTGTAAAATATAACCTCTAAATTTGCACACTTTGAGAAAAAAAAAAAAAAACTTTTCTTGCACTCATTCATTCATTCATTCATTTGCATGTCCCTTGCAGAACTTTGCATCCCAAACAGCTCTCCTGTAAGCCTCTTGGTTATGAGCAAGATGGCCTGCTGCTGATGCATCCATTTGCAGATCATCAACGATGTCTTGAAGCCATTTTCACCTTGGTCTTCCTCTCTCTCTTTTTCCCATTATGTACCCTTCCAGGACGGTCTTCTCTAGATTATCATGACGTTTGATGTGTCCAAAATATTTAAGTTTTCTCTCTTTAATCCTCTTTACTAGCCAGCCTTCTTCAATATTATGTTCTTGTAGTATGGATATATTTGTTTTTTTTCATGTCCATGATATTTGAAGAACTCTTCTGTAGCATTTACATTCAAAGGCATTTAAGAGTGCACTCAGTGTCAACAAACTTACAAAATTCTTTCAGTTTTTTTTACCCTTACAGTAAAAATGTGAAAAAGTCTGAATATTTTGATGATAAACATTTCTATAACAAAAGCTGATCAACACCCCTCTGTACATGACTGACTGATGAAAGTGGAGCATCCAATGCTTAAAAGTTTTCTACCAATATCTTGTAACTTTGTTTGAAAGTTGCCCTAGCTTCTCACCCTCCCAAAGTTTTGAATTGTCTGTGCAGTATGATAATATTTTATTTCTAAACCATATTTCTTAACCATTGTGTTCTCACTCGTGTCTAACAGAGCAAAGATCTGTGTATTCTCACTTGTGTCTAATAGAGCAAGGATCTGTGTGTTCTCACTTGTGTCTAATAGAGCAAGGATCTGTGTGTTCTCACTTGTGTCTAATAGAGTAAGAATCTGTGTGTTCTCACTTGTGTCTAATAGAGCAAGGATCTGTATGTTCTCACATCAGTGTGTTCTTACTTGTGTCTAATAAAGCAAGGATCTGTGTGTTCTCACTTGTGTCTAATAGAGCAAGGATCTGTGTGTTCTCACTTGTGTCTAATAGAACAAGGATCTGTGTGTTCTCACTTGTGTCTAATAGAGCAAGGGTCTGTATGTTCTCACTTGTGTCTAATAGAGCAAGGATCTATGTGTTCTCACTTGTGTCTAACAGAGCAAGGATCTGTGTGTTCTCATATAAGTGTGTTCTCACTTGTGTCTAATGGAGTAAGGATCTATGTGTTCTCACATAAGTGTGTTCTCACATAAGTGTGTTCTCAATTGTGTCTAATGGAGTAAGGATCTGCGTGTTCTCACATAAGTGTGTTCTCACTTGTGTCTAATGGAGTAAGGATCTGTGTGATCTCACATCTTCTTCTTCTTCGTTCGCATTGTCTGTCTATATCTGCAGTCCTGTCTCTTGGATAAATTTCACTGTTTTTTTGTAATTCATGTATGGAACCGTACAGCTTATCTTCTTTAGTGGTTTCACTGGGCCAGTAATTATTTCTCAGTGTCTCATAGTTGATGCAGTTCTGGAGGATATGTTCCACAGTTTGGGGCACCTGGGCACATGTACATAGATTAGTAGTACCAACCTTAAACTTTGTATACATATGACTTCGGAGTCGACTGTGTCCTGTTCGGAGATGGAAGATGGTGACTTGTTCCTTTCTGTTTAGCATGTGATAGTCATCATGTGGTGGTGTTTGTGGCTTCCTATAGGTTTTTATCATGCTTTTCTTCTGATTATAGGTGATTGGTATGTCTGGTTGCTCCATTTCAGTGCCCTCTTTGGCCAGATGGTCAGCTTTCTCACTGCCTGGTATCCCACAGTGGGAGGGAATCCATTGCAAAGTGACTCCATGTTGTAAGCCAATTTTTGACAAGGCATCCTTAAGGTCTGGTAGTTTGTTGCTCTGAAGAGCTTCCAGTACTGATTTTGCATCTGTGAGAATTACTACAGGACATGTATCAATTCTGGAGTCTGATAGTTTTTCAACTGCAGCAATAATTGCCCTAACTTCTGCATCAAAGTTGTTGCAGTATTTACCAGTGGGTATGGAAATCTTGTCAATAGTGTTGTTTGGATACTCAATATATGCTCCTGCCCCTCCATTCTTTACGGCATTATGTGCAGATCCATCTGTATACACACGTATCCAGGTGTCACATGGATATTTGTCATCTAGAACACTAAGTGTGGCTGTTGATCTTACAAGACTGCTCTGCATCTCACCATTCTGCACACCTTTCACTTCAGTCTGAATAGTTATTTGTGTATAATCTGCTTCTTTCCATGGTGTATGCTCTGGTACAGATGATAATGGAGCGACTACAGTTGGAAGGTCAGGTATCAGCTTACGCATACGCTTGGCCTGATGAATGAAGCTGCTTCTTTTAAGCCGTCCTAATGCCAAGTTATTGAATCTCTCCTTCAGGGGATGGCTTACAGAGCTAAGGAATTTTTCTCCCATGGTCATGACCTTTGTGTCTCTACGTTCCTTTAGCGCTTGAACACCAACTATTTTCTGCATTTCTACTATTGGTGTGGACCTCATGGCACCTGTGATAATCCGTAGTGACTGATTTTGAACCTTGTCTAGATTATGCAGCGTAGTGTTTGATGCTGTACACCAAGATGTTGAGCCATATTCTAAATGTGGTAGAATACTTTGCTGATATACATTCTTGAGGATTCTTTCACTAGCTCCCCATGTGGTTCCACTCAATTTTCTTAATATGGCTAGTTTTCTTCTGGCTTTTGCTTCTGCACTGTTGATGTGTTGCTTCCACATCAGTTTTGAGTCAAGAGTCACTCCTAAGTAAGTGGGTTGGTTGTCCATCCTTAAGGGTATTTCATTTACAAAGATCTTACCTGCTTTCTGTTTAGATGAGAGGGTGAACAGAGTGGTACTTGATTTCTCTGTGTTGATACTTACACACCATTTGTTTGTCCATGATGTCAAGATGTCTCCTTGATCTCACATAAGTGTGTTCTCACTTGTGTCTAATGGAGTAAGGATCTGTGTGTTCTCCTTTGTTATTAGGTTTGTTTAGAATTCTGTTCTTGGCTAGGATAGATGATTGTGATCAAACAACAAGACACTTCTAGGACAAATGATTGTGATCAAACAACAAGACACTTCTGGGACAAATGATTGTGTTCACACAACAAGAAGACACTTCTGTGTTCACATTTTCTGGTATTATTCTCAAGTAATATGGGGCCACTGAACTCAGTCTGGACATTACAGTCAAACACAGGCAACTACTAAGCAAAACAAGTAAGACATTACAGTCAAACACAGGCAACTACTAAACAAAGCAAGTAACAAAGACAATGGTCATGTGTTTGAATACCTGTACAAACGGTCATATTCCCAGGACATCTCAGATGTTCCTCCCAATAGGGCAAAATGACCTGCCTCATAATCGCTTTTCCCAGGTGCCCTCACATAAATTGTTCCCAATGCTGTGGAAAGAATAGTTCCATTTCAGTTTTACTCGTTTTGTGTACTTTGTGTACTTGCTTTATGTACTTAGTTTGTGTACTTGCTTTGTGTACTTGCTTTGTGTACTTGCTTTGTGTACTCGTATGAAATTAGATCTACTTTGTCATTTGTGGTAATCAAACATTTGTGAATGTAATCATGTGTGATGAATAAATGACAGCTGCACTAGTTCTATTTATTCATTCTTGACTTTTAATGTATCAGTCATCTCTCTCTTTCTCCCTCTCTCTCACACAACATACACACACACAAATCTGTCCTTTAAAGACTAGTACATTCCTCACAGCATTAGACATCTCTAACAGTCAGAGATTGTTTACAGAGTGCCTGCAGAGATGTCATTGTATCATTCATATTTGTGTGTGACTATGTCATTCATATGTGTGTGAATGTGTCATTCATATGTGTGTGAATATGTCATTCATATGTGTGTGAATATGTCATTCATATGTGTGTGAATATGTCATTAATATGTGTGTGAATATGTCATTCATATGTGTGTGAATGTGCCATTCATATGTGTGTGAATGTGTCATTCATATGTGTGTGAATATGATAATGACATCTCATACATTTATTATTTTTAAAAATATTACTGAATGTGTGAATCAGAGATTGAATTTCAAAATTTTTTTCACTGTCATTCACACCTTTTATGTCTGTATAAGCTGCCTGGCACTTGAGAACCGCTGCATTCAAAATTATGGGATGCTGAAGCCACATGGGTTAAACTCGCTTTTTAGCTACACGTAACATTCTCTTCAATCATTATAGTACCTCTCCACTAAGTCCACCCCTTCTTACTTTTCAAACTTCCTCACAGCATCACTCTGCAACCCCTCTTCCCCAATCATCTGTTTCAACTTCTCCTAGCTAGGTCAATATTGTATCACTCTCTCTCCCCTCCCTGGTTCCCCATCCACCACCCCCAGTTACAACCCACCGACCACATGTCACAGGTCTCTATTTAAACAGTCTCCACGTTCTACTAAATCCATTCCTGACACACACCGCCGGACAAGCCACACCTTACAATTTACAGCTAAGTACTTTTTAAAAAAAATTTCTTTCATGTGAATCTATACTTTATCTCCTCTCTCTATTTCTTCGTTCTGTATGTTTTTGTATGATTAAGGTTCACGCCGAAACGTCACAACTTTGTAATCGTTAAGTAATAAAGCTGCTCCTACTTTTTCCTATTTTATACATTCTGAAACATTTTCTTGCTCATGAAATTATCAGTCTCTCACTCTCTCTCTCTCCTAAATTGTGGAACATCACTGTAACTTATTACCAGATTTCTTGATGCCATGTAAGTGAATGCCAACAAATGTTCTTGATCTGGCTTTCAGGTTAGCACTGATGTAGTTATCTAGTTCAGGAATTGTCATTCCACCAAACTCAAGGTTATCATAGGCGTACTTGAGCTCCTTCTCATACTCATAAATGTTGACAGGTTTGGAGTGACTGTAGGTCTTTTCATTGTTGTTGTAGGGAGTGTGGAAGGCAAATGGTTTCAGTGGAGTCTGTTCATAAGACTGAGCGCAGTGAGCTTTGTATGGTTTGCCTCTATATTCAAGAATAGAAAAACAGTTAACTTTTTCAACTGCTGGAAATTTATAACATAGCTTACTTGTATATTTATACTCTTAGGTTCAAGAATAAGAAAACAGATAAGCTTTTCAACTGTTGGAAACTTATTACATAGCTTATATTTATTTATATCAACAAGTAAACTCACAAACAGGTGTCATCTTGGATACAAGTTATCTAGGGGAGATAATTTTAAAGCGTTAAACTTATGAATTTCTTCAACCGACCTGTGCTGCTGTAGAGCTGTCCAGATAGCCCAGATTCTGTCGATGTTGCTGTGATGAAGGTAAAAGATGGGGTCAAAGGCGCTGTAAGAGAGGGAGGATAGACCATACTGAGCCTTGCCGCCAACTAGACCATGGATCAGGTTGTGAGCAATCTCAAACTGGACCTGCAGACCCACAACAGGAACAAATAATTCACTTTAGATTTTAGGGCCCACTAAAAATACATGCAGACCCACAATAAGAACAAATAATTCACTTTATATTTTAGGCCCCACTAAAAAAGACACAGGATAACTCACATTTTGCATGGTAGAACGGAGAGTGTAATAATTCACACTGAATAGTTCAATAAAGTTATGCCATAAACAGGTTCAATATGGGGGGAGGAGAGGGGGAATTCAGATGATGCAATGCTTTGAGGCCTGGAAGGCTTTCTGTGTTTAAAAGAAGGGCCCTGAGGGCTCCTTGGGAGGGGGCCTATAGTGGATGAAAATAGAATGGCTATTCAATGTGGAAAGCAGAGAAAGGTAGCAAAAGATAACTCTGTCATGTCTTAGAGTCACATAGGGGTACACTGTCATGTCTTAGAGTCACATAAGGGTACACTGTCATATCTTAGAGTCATTAGGGGTACACTGTCATGTCTTAGAGAGGAGTACATTGTCATGTCTTAGAGTCACATATGGGTAAATTTTTATGTCTTAGAGAGGGGTACATTGTTATGTCTTAGAGGTGCATAGGGGTACATTGTTTTAGAGGGACACAAGGATACACTGTCATGTCTCAGAGAGGGGTACACTGTTAGTGCCCATATTTTCCTCGACCTGTCAGCACACTAGAGGGTGATATGCTCAGTATCACGCCTGGCCGCCTTTCCTTCCCCAACTCCAGAAGAAGTCGGGTGCCCATTTCTACAGCTGGGTGACTGGGCTTCCTGGGGTGTCTGTAGCCAGATTCAAACCCCCAACCTTCGCCATGAGAGACCAGTGTACTGACCACTTTGCCACCCAGACAGCCATGCAAAGGAAAGAGAAATTATTTTTAACTTGCTTACAAAATTTCTGGATATAAATATATGTCACAGTTCACCCGTTACATTTCAATAGTAACATACAATATGTTACAATTCACATGTTACATTTCTGTAGTGATATAAAAATGTCACAATTCACATTTCACATTTTAATAGAGATATATAAATATGGATGTGTGTGTGTGTATGTGTGTGTGTATGTATGTGTGTGTGTGTGTGTGCGCGTGCGTGTATGTTCCAACATCACTCTGGAATGCCTGGAGCAATTTCAACCAACCTTGGCATACATATGACTTACAATCTGGAAAAAATACTGTGGAGGTAAAATTACCCCTACCACACCTGGGTATGGGGGTATAAAGGGGGTGTAAGTATTCACTAAATTCAGGAAAAAAAAATGGTCTAAGGAAGATAATCGTGAAATAGAGCCGTACTGGTCTAAGAGAATCATTTGTAGTCTACCATGGCAAGTCCAAATAAATAAATTTTAATTTTGTTTTTTTTCCTTATATTTATATTAGCTTTTTATTGTATTCTATAGTAGACTTCATTGCTCAGTGACAGTGTGCCTTTTTCTTATTTTTTTTCAAATTAGGGAGATAGAGAGAGGCAGAGAGGGGGAGAGAGACAGAAGGAGAGAAAGGGAGGGAGAGAGGTAAGGACTCAGAGAGCGAGGTGGGGTAGTAGGTGGCTCTACTACTCCTATAAAGTGCCTCAGGTGCTCAGTGAAGGGAATAGCAGGCGGGTCAGAGGCGCCTTAAAACCTCTTGCTCCCCCTGCCTTGCGGGTAGGACAGGGAGTCCAAAGGCTAGCGGAGAGTTCATATACAAAACTACATAAGGCAACGGGAAACCACTGTTGTAGCTCACAAGAACAATTATGCTTATTCAGAGTAATAGATTTGTCATGAACGACGTTAATGGATGGTCCTCTGGAACAGCCTCGTCCGGTAGGGCAGCTCACGAGCCACAGGTGAGGCCAGATCGTCATCAAGCTACTGGTGGCAAAACGAACAAGTTCAAAATAGCAACATGGAATGTTAGAACTTTATTCCAGGCTGGAAAATTAGAAAATGTAAAGATGGAAATGGAAAGGATGAAGACCAACATATTAGGAATGAATGAAGTTAGATGGACAGGTGCAGGGAAGATAAACTCTGATAAATATACAATAATATATTCAGGAAGTGAGAAACATGAACGAGGAGTAGGAATAATATTTGACGAACAAACAGCAAGGATAATTGTAGGATATTTGAACATCTCGGACTGAGTCCCACTAGCCCAACTGAAAGGACGACCAATAAACATAAATATTATATAAGTGTACGCTCCAACATCTGAAAGTTCTGAAGAAGATGTTCTGCTATTTTATGACATAGAGACAGCTCTAAAGCACACAAAGTCACATGAAGTTATTATAGTCATGGGAGATTTTAATGCCAAAGTTGGTAAAGGAAGAACTTCAGATATCGTTGGCGACTATGAACTGGGGGAGAGGAATGACAGAGGTAGTAAATTAATTGAATGGGCATAAAATAGTTGTAGGAAACACCTAGTTTAAGCAACATCCCCGAAGACTGGCAACGTGGTGCAGCCCAGACAAAAAGACTTTTAACCAGATAGACTACATATTAATCAACAAACGATTCCGGAATGTATTACTGACAACAAAAACCATGCCAGGAGCCGACTGCAATAGAGACCATGACCCACTCTGTGGAAAAGTTAGAATAAAGCTAAAGAAAGCAGGCAGAAAAGTGAGAAACATCAAACTGAATACAGAACTCTTTAAAATGACCAAGAACTGCGAGAACAATACAAAGTTATTATAACAAACAGATACATTGCAATAGCAAAGATAAATAGTATAGATGAACAATGGGCAATATTAAGAGATTCTATCCACCAAACTGTTAAGGAGATAATACCACCGAAAAGAGAAGCCCCTAAAAATAAATGGATGACAGACGACATCTTAGGACTGACGGGCAAGAGGAGGAGGAGTAAAAATAACCAAGAAAAATAATGCAAGATAAATAAAGAAATAAGACGCAAATGCAAAGAAGCAAAGTAAGTGTGTTTAATGAACAGTGCAGGCAAATAGAGGACTCTCAAAATAAAGACAGAAAAAATATGCATAAACGAATTAGTGAACTCACAGGGAGGAAACAAAATATACCACATTATGCCTGAAATCAAAAGAAGGTAAAATGTTAATGGGAAAATAAAACATTGTGGACAGGTGGACAGAGTATATCGGTGAGCTATAAGGAGGAGAAAGACTAGAATTAACACCAGATACTGAAAACTGTGATGGACCACCGATACTTGAAGATGAAATCATAGATGCCATCAAAAACATGAAGAAAGGAAAAGTGACTGGGCCTGATAATATAACAATAGAAGAAATAGAGGCACTAGAGGAGACAGGAATAAAAATAATAACCAGGTTACTGAATGACATTTATAACAGTGGTTATATGCCCAGTGACTTGCTTAAATTCACGTTTATAGCACTACCAAAGAAACCAGGTGCAAAGGAATGTGATGACCACCGGACTATCAGCCTTTCATGTCACATAACGAAGCTACTTCTGAGAATAATTATGAGAAGAACAAGGAAAAAGATAAAAATGGAAATAGCAGATGAACAGTTTGAATTTGTTGAAGGAAAAGGAACACACAGTGCCATTTATGCTTTACAAACACTAACAAAAAGAGCTTTAGAAGTACAGAAAGATCTCTAATTATGCCTCAATGATTACATCAAAGCATTCGACAAGCGAAACAATGAAATTATTAAAATGCTTGAAGACATCAATATAGACGGCAAAGACCTGAGGGTTGTAGAACATCTATACTGGCACCAAGAAGCAGCAATTTGAGTTGAACACAGAACTGGAAAATATCAACCTATAAAACAAGGGGTGCAACAAGCATGTGTACTATCTCCAGACCTTTTTTTATCTGTGCAGCGAGAATATTCTAAGAACGATCATCACAGAACCAGGCATAACAATTGGAGGATACAATATTAACAACCTTCGGTATGCTGACGACACAGTACTGATAGCTGAGAACCAACAAGACCTGCAAAATCTGTTGGATAAAGTCGCCAAAGAAAGTGAACAGAAAGGCCTTTCTTTGAACATCAAAAAGACAGAGACTATGGTTATATCTAAGAAACAGAATCCACCAGCATGCAGTATAAAATTAAATGGAACTATTCTAAAGCAGGTGCAGAAATTCAAATACCTTGAAGCAGTAATAACTTCAGATGGGAAATGCAGAACAGAAATTAGGAACAGAATAGGCCACGCTAAGACTGGATTTCAAAGAATGAGAAACATATTAGCTAACACATCTTTATCAATGAATGTTATAAAACGAGTCCTAAAATGCTATATTGAACCTATCTTGTTATATGAAAGTGAATCATGGACAATAGGCAGGTCTGCACAAAAATCATTGGAAGCAGCAGAAATGTGGTTTATTAGAAGAATGTTGCGAATCCCCTGGATAGCAAAAATAACTAATGAAGAATGTATGAGAAAAGCTGGAGAGACAAAAAATCTTGTCAAAAAAATAAGAGAGAGGGACAATGTACTTTCATAGGACATGCAATGAGAAGAGGGGCCATTGAAAATATTATAAAAACAGGAAAACTAGAGGGAAGAAGAGCCAGGGGAAGACCGAGAGAAATGATACTGGACAGTCTGACAGGATGGTGTGAGAGGAGATCACCAACTGAGCTGATGGCTTGCATGAGGGATCGTGTACTCTGGAGAATCATAATAGCCAACGCCAGTTGGCACGGCACCTGATGATGATGATGATGATAGTTTGTTTCAGAAGTTCATACTTGACAAACTGCTGAAGGAAGAGGATGCCGGGATATGTTTCTTTTCTGTTGAAATACGCGAGAGATAACATTCTGGCTCACCTCAAAGTCACAGAAGTCAGAGATAACATTCTTGCTCACCTCAAAGTCACAGAGTCAGAGATAACATTCTAGCTCATCTCAAAGTCACAGAGTCAGAGATAACATTTTGGCTCACCTCAAAGTCACAGAGTCAGAGATAACATTCTGGATCACCTCAAAGTCACAGAGTCAGAGATAACATTCTGGCTCACCTCAAAGTCACAGATGTCAGAGATAACATTCTGGCTCATCTCAAAGTCACAGAAGTCAGAGATAACATTTTGGCTCACCTCAAAGTCACAGAGTCAGAGATAACATTCTGGCTCACCTCAAAGTCACAGAGTCAGAGATAACATTCTAGCTCACCTCAAAGTCACAGAAGTCATCTTGCTCCAGGGCAAGCAAGAAAAGGTCGAAAAGTTCCGTATGGTCTCCCCATTTTGGTGTCTGGGTCAGGTCTTCCTGCACGTCCCGGCTGGTCCTTGCTCCAGTTCCGAGGAAGGCAACATCAGCGTGGTGGAACGGGTTAGAATGTTCGGCATTGCTGGAAAACGGGTTTTACAAAGAAGTGAAAGAAGTGAATGAAGTGAATGAGCAAGTTTCTCGTTGATAAAACTACCGAAATTTAAACCCACTTACAAAATGACTTTGAATTGTTCAGACGTGATCGCTCGCATCCCGCCTTTCAGTTCGCGGAGTACGGAAACTCGAGTGTGCTATGTTTATGATATTTATGATAGCCGTACAAAAGCGGAACGGAAAATGAACTTCCTAGAAATGCATATTTTAGACTAAAAATTAATGTTAGAAAGAGAGTTCTCGTGAAATGTTTTATGTGTTGACGCTTGTAACCTCTGATCTTATTATGACATATTTGAGCTATATAATAATATAGAGAGAGGATAATTTACTGTCAAGTAAGGAATCTTATGAGAGGTCTAACATTATGGCACAAGATGGAGTTTAAAAAGATGAATGGAGAATGTTATCAGTAGGTCTTATCTGGATCATCACTGCGTCCATATTTGTTCAGATTATCTTTGCCAAATGTCTTATTTTGATATAATTTTGACAACATACGGGAGTAGCAAAGTCCATGTTGAACTATCTTCAACTATGAAATATGCTGGTTTCAGACAGATCCGCTAGCAGCGCCCTCAGTTGATTTGGCTATAAAAGTGGGAACATATTACACATATGTTGAGCAAAGTTGTTCCTTGTGATGTGATGCACACTGGATTATATGTGTCATACACACATAGACATATCAATGGATGAAGGGAAAATTGAACGTCATGTATCAACCAGTTCTGCGAAAACAAGACAACACCCTAATGTACAGTAGGAAGATTATGCATAAAAGATGTAGAACATATAGTATATGTATGTGCGCTACGGAGTTGGGGTTGGTGCTTTATGGTGTACAAACCTTACATGTCACCCCAAACTGCACCCCTCCAAATATCTCAACCCAGGTTCTAACCTTTCATCTGAGCCTAGCTTGCTACCCTATGATTTTTACCTACAGGAAGAACAAACACATGAACATTGTACATTTACGCATACACAAGCAACAACTCGTAACTACACGATGATCAAGGCAAATAATAATCAATTTTAAATCACAAAATAAGAAAATATATCACACACGATGAACTAAGGACACGCACACACGACGAACTAAGGACACGCAAACACGACGAACTAAGGACACGCACACACGACGAAGTAAGGATACGCCCACACGACGAAGTAAGGACACGCACACACGACGAACTAAGGACACGCACACACGATGAAGTAAGGACACGCAAACACGACGAACTAAGGACACGCACACACGATGAAGTAAGGACACGCAAACACGACGAAGTAAGGACACGCAAACACGATGAAGTAAGGACACGCACACACGACGAACTAAGGACACGCACACACGACGAACTAAGGACACGCACACATGACGAACTAAGGACACGCACACACGACGAAGTAAGGACACGCACACACGACGAAGTAAGGCCACGCAAACACGACGAACTAAGGACACGCACACACGACGAACTAAGGACACGCACACACGACGAACTAAGGACACGCACACACGACGAACTAAGGACACACAAACACGACGAACTAAGGACACGCACACACGACGAACTAAGGACACGCACACACGACGAACTAAGGACACGCAAACACGACGAACTAAGGACACGCAAACACGACGAACTAAGGACACGCACACACGACGAAGTAAGGACCACAAAAACTGTAGCATCACGAATAAGAACATACAACCAGAAATCAAATTACTCAAGAAATATAGCTGTCACCATACGTGACTCTCATAGTTAACCATGCGTTATCTCCAAAATGGAGCCTCATTATGCTGTCTTGTGCAGTAGCACTAATGATAAACAGACAGACAGACAGACAGATAGATCAAGACTCGTGAGTTCCAGCAACACATCCTCGTACTAACTCATAAAACATCATTACCAATAGCACAGTTATGATGGCTGCACTTAACCACCAAAAAATAATGACAAATAAAATGAGCAACGCACTTCATCAAAATATTATATCAAATGTAAAGTATGAATGAAAGATTGTGACAACTTTATGTATGAAAGATGAACACTGACAAAAGTATAAGAGCGCATGCCCTCAGTGAGCATTTCCCATGATTATTTCTGACCACATATGTGACCACATACGTGACCAATGACTCAAACATAGACAAGTTTGCTGAGAATAACAATTAAGGCAAGCTCAACACAAATAATGACAAAATGACAACGTTCAATGCGCACGTATCACATAACATAACAAATGGAAAAGTCACTGTAAATGCAATCAATCAATTATACACAGTATGGCAATGAATCAAACAATGGTGGTTTCATGATACAGATTTTAACTACTTCTACATATCACTGAACACATTTAACAGTTTACCACGAAACTTTATTACATAAATCACGAGCAATACTTCTTCCACAAAAACTTACATTTAAATTCACATAAAACAAATCTTAGACATACGACACATAAAACAAATCTTAGACATACGACACATAAAACAAATCTTAGACACATAAAACAAATCTTAGACACATAAAACAAATCTTAGACACATAAAACAAATCTTAGACATACGACACATAAAACAAATCTTAGACATACGGCACATTAAGGTTTGTTTTATATGTCGTATGTCCAAGGTTTGTTTTATGTGTCGTATGTCCATGGTTTGTTTTATATGTCGTATGTCCAAGGTTTGTTTTATGTGTCGTATGTCCATGTTTTGTTTTATATGTCGTATGTCCAAGGTTTGTTTTGTGTGTCGTATGTCCAAGGTTTGTTTTATGTGTCGTATGTCCAAGGTTTGTTTTATATGTCGTATGTCCATGGTTTGTTTTATATGTCGTATGTCCATGGTTTGTTTTATATGTCGTATGTCCAAGGTTTGTTTTATGTGTCGTATGTCCAAGGTTTGTTTTATGTGTCGTATGTCCAAGGTTTGTTTTATGTGTCGTATGTCCATGGTTTGTTTTATGTGTCGTATGTCCAAGGTTTGTTTTATGTGTCGTATGTCCAAGGTTTGTTTTATATGTCGTATGTCCAAGGTTTGTTTTATGTGTCGTATGTCCATGGTTTGTTTTATATGTCATATGTCCAAGGTTTGTTTTATGTGTCATATGTCCATGGTTTGTTTTATATATCGTATGTCCAAGGTTTGTTTTATGTGTCGTATGTCCAAGGTTTGTTTTATGTGTCGTATGTCCAAGGTTTGTTTTATGTGTCATATGTCCAAGGTTTGTTTTATGTGTCGTATGTCCAAGGTTTGTTTTGTATGTCGTATGTCCAAGGTTTGTTTTATGTGTCGTATGTCCAAGGTTTGTTTTATGTGTCGTATGTCCAAGGTTTGTTTTATGTGTCGTATGTCCAAGGTTTGTTTTATGTGTCGTATGTCCAAGGTTTGTCTTATGTCCAGTCACATACACCAAAACACGTGGTGCTACTTTGACTTGTTCGGTCGAACGCTCCGAAAAAGCCAACAACCTTCACAAAGGTGTCACAATGATGATGATGCTGATGATGCTGATGATGATGATAGTAAACTTACTCATGAGGGTTGAGGTAGGTCTCTTCTGCAGCCAAGACAGGGATCTTCGTGTTTGGTTTGGTCCAGTCCCAGTATGGGATACCAATGTGAGAACCTCGACGACGGAGTGCGTCCTCGACCTGTTTTAGGAGTGTAAGAAAGATGTAACAACCAGGAGATGTAACAACCAGGTGATGTGCACAACACAAAAGATATAACAACCAGGAGATGTGCATAAAACAAACAAAAGATGTAACAACCAGGAGATGTAACAACCAGGAGATGTAACAACCAGGAGATGTAACAACCAGGTGATGTGCACAACACAAAAGATGTAACAACCAGGAGATGCGCATAAAAAATAACTTTCAGAATCAACTAATTAAGGAACGAAGGAAGAATCTTTATTTTGAAAATCTAAAGTTTTGGTACTGGCCTGTCTGACATTGTGTCTCTGAACATTTACTCTATTCCAAATGCTTTACATCAGTAGGGACATATGTCTATACATAAAGGTCTCTCTCTCTCTCTCTCTCTCTCTCAGTCTCTACATACACGAATACAATCACACACACACATAAACGAGACTTTACCTGAACAACTATCAGCCTGTGCCAGTGAGGAAAGTTGGGCTTTCCGTGGATGCAGCAAGCAAACCTGTCCTTGGCGGTTGGGTTTGGACATTTGCCTGGGTCTCCGTGGAACTCAGCGATGGCTTGATATCCGTCCACGCTCCCGTCATTCTGTTGGGGGGGGGGGAACATGTCAGCATGTTCACTTAGCAACTATCAGTGTCATTATATCCATGAATAAGTTGTCAGTGTAAATACATCTATGTATAAACTGTCAGTGTCTCTACATCCATGTATCATTTGTCAGTGTCATTATGTCCAGGAATCAGATGTGAATATCATTATGTCCAGGTAATTATATTATGGTCGTGTGCCAGTTCCTTCCTAAAGTAGTAAAATTTCTACTCACAGTATAATCAGATTTTAGTCTATCGTCCACACCTTCAGTCTATTTTCCACAGCTTCAGTCTATCGTCCAAAGCTTGTTTATTGTCAACAGCATCAGTCTATTGTCAACAGCTTCAGTCTATTGTCAACAGCTTCAGTCTATTATCCACAGCTTCAGTATCATCCACAGCTTCAGTCTATCGTCTACAGCTTCAATCTATTTCCACAGCTTCAGTCTATCGTCCACAGTAGCAATTCTAAATGTAATTTCATATTATTTTAAGCCAAGTAATGTGGTAACATGGACTAAATATATCAGTGATAAGTTTATTTATGGATAAGATAAGGTCGTAACATGGACTAAATATATCAGTGATAAGTTTATTTATGCCCTAGATAAGGCGTAACATGGACTAAATATGTCAGTGATAAGTTTATTTATGGACTAGATAAGGTGGTAACATCCATTACATTTTTCAGTTATAAATTTATCCATGATTAAAACAACATACCAGTGTCGACTAATACAAGTTTATCCATGATTAAAACAACATGCCAGTGTCGACTAATATAAGTTTATCCATGATTAAAACAACATGCCAGTGTCGACTAATATAAGTTTATCCATGATTAAAACAACATACCAGTGTCGACTAATACAAGTTTATCCATGATTAAAACAACATACCAGTGTCGACTAATACGTCAGCGGCGTGATCAGATAAACTAGAACACACTCATGCATCCCAACAATAAAAACTGATTAGACAAGACAGAAGGTACATGAATAAATTCTAACCTGGAATTTTCCCAGGGCCTCTCTGAGTTCCAGAACCTCATCTCTGGTCAGATAATCCACATTCTTACGTATAGAGATCTCCTCCTCGTAGGTGTGGTCATGACTCACCTCGTTATACCTAATAGGAGCTACCAGAGGAGGAAGAAACAGGTAAATATAACAGTTCTGTGATGTAAACATCTCTTGACATTTCTTTGGCAACAGCCAACACAAGTAAAGAGTGTCTTCTCAAAGCCACATAAAATACTTGAAAGTTAAGCTATGTAAAATATTTGAAAGTTAAGCTATGTAAAATATTTGAAAGTTAAGCCATGTGAAATACTTGAAAGTTAAAGTCCCCCTCAGAATTGATGACAAAACATGACGCGTGTGATGGAATTGTAGAATATTTGATAAAGCACACGACTGTAAGAAACCCTGGCTTGTATCGTGCCTGTGTCGGTGCGATAGCTCCTTACAAGATACAATCATTTGTGACGAGACAAGAAGCTCCTTACAAGAAACAATCATTTGTGACGAGACAAGAAGCTCCTTACAAGATACAATCATTTGGGACGAGACAAGAAGCTCCTTACAAGATACAATCATTTGTGACGAGACAAGAAGCTCCTTACAAGATACAATCATTTGTGACGAGACACGAATAATGATGCAGACACGTATTAAAAGCACATCCTGGCACACAGTTTACACACATTTACATACGCGTAAAACATCAAACAAGGTAACTCTAATGCTGAGCTTTTAGTAAAACCACCATGGCCTAGATTTTAGGAAAACCACCATGGCTGAGGTTTTAGTAAAACTACCATGCCCGAGGTTTTAGTAAAACCACCATGGCCTAGGTTTTAGTAAAACCACCATGGCCTAGGTTTTAGGAAAACCACCATGGCCTAGGTTTTAGGAAAACCACCATGGCCTAGGTTTTAATAAAACCACCATGCCTGAGCTTGTAGTAAAACCACCATGGCCTAGATTTTAGTAAAACCACCACGGCCGAGGTTATAGTAAAACCACCATGGCCGAGGTTATAGTAAAACCACCATGGCCGAGTTTGTAGTAAAACCACCATGGCCGAGTTTGTAGTAAAACCACCATGGCCGAGGTTGTAGTAAAACCACCACGGCCGAGGTTGTAGTAAAACCACCGTGGCTACTTACCGTCGCGTTTCCCAGCGGCAAGTCTGACCGCCACTGAAGGTTCGGGCAAGATATCAGAGGGAAGCTGGGTGCCGTTCACGCTGTACACTTCTATCTCCACGTGGTACTCGTCCTCTAGCTCCAGCCCCAGCCCCAGGACAGTCTTGGTGATGTCGAAGTAGTAGGGTCGGCTGAAGGACCACGCCATCTCCAAGGGGCCGCCCAGGATGAAGAAGTCGCCGGCAGGCTCGCAGTAGTCGTCGGCGATCTTGTCCTTGGACGGCGCACACACCTGGTAACAAAAAACTGGCCATCATTAACCCTTTATTTCCACTACACAGATTCCTACACTGACAGCTTGATCCACAAGGTTTTCAATTATTTCAGCCGTCAGTTGTTACATTTATGAAAAAGATATTGCCTGTATTAATCATCGTGTGGATGATATTAGAATTTACACTCAGCTGAAATCTCTACACTAGAAAAAACCTCAGTGATCAGACTTAAACAAAATAATCTCCAAGAAAGCGTTTAGAAAGAAAAACAATGGAAAAAAGAAACCATTAGCTGAGAAATCAGACCAAAGAGACTTGTAAATCAGAGTGTAGATCACAGAGACAGTCATAGACCAGAGAGACATGTAGGTCAGAGTGTAGATCACAGAGAAAGTCATAGACCAGAGAGACATGTAGGTCAGAGTGTAGATCACAGAGAGAGTCATAGACAAGAGAGACATGTATGTCAGAGTGTAGATCACAGAGACAGTCATAGACAAGAGAGATATGTATATCAGAGTGTAGATCATAGAGACAGTCATAGACAAGAGAGACATGTAGGTCGGAGTGTAGATCACATAGACAGTCACAGACAAGAGAGACATGTATGTCAGAGTGTAGATCATAGAGATAGTCATAGACAAGAGAGACATGCAGATCAGAGTGTAGATCACAGAGACAATCTTAGACCATAGAGATATGTAGGTCAGAGTGTAGATCACAGAGGACGTCATAGACCAGAGAGACATGTAGGTCAGAGTGTAGATCACAGATAAAGTCATAGACCAGAGAGACATGTAGGTCAGAGTGTAGATCACAGAGAAAGTCATAGACCAGAGAGACATGTAGGTCAGAGAGTAGATCACATAGACAATTATAGACCATAGATACATGTAGGTCAGAGTGTAGATCACATAGACAGTCACAGACCAGAGAGACATGTAGATCAGAGTGTAGATCACAGAGAAATCATAGACCAGAGAGACATGTAGATCAGAGTGTAGATCACAGAGAAAGTCATAGACCAGAGAGACATGTAGGTCAGAGTGTAGATCACATAGACAGTCATAGACAAGAGAGACATGTAGATCAGAGTGTAGATCACAGATAAAGTCACAGACCAGAGAGACATGTAGATCAGAGTGTAGATCACAGAGAAAGTCATAGACCAGAGAGACATGTAGGTCAGAGTGTAGATCACATAGACATTCATAGACAAGAGAGACATGTAGATCAGAGTGTAGATCACAGATAAAGTCACAGACCAGAGAGACATGTAGATCAGAGTGTAGATCACAGAGAAAGTCATAGACCAGAGAGACATGTAGATCAGGGTGTAGATCACAGAGAAAGTCATAGACCAGAGAGACATGTAGGTCAGAGTGTAGATCACAGAGAGAGTCATAGACCAGAGTACACCTTTATTCTTCTTTGTAAGTCTTCATAGACAAACAGTAATAGAACAGCTTCTAAAATAACTCATAAAAAACAATAATATTGTAAGAATCTAATGTAAAAAAATGTTAAAAACATCTGCATGTTAGTAGCTTAAAACATACTGCTCTTAAAACATTTTCAGTGAAGCAAAAGTTAAAAAACAAGAAACAAACACAAAAACAAAGAAAACTGATGTCGACAAGGAGGGTTAGGAGATTCTAAACGTCATCTTCACACACCATGATCAGGCTGATCAAAGTTGATCAATAGCAACAACAATAACAATAACAGCAGCAGCAGCAGCAACAACAACATCAATAACAACAACAACAGAAGTAAATGTGTTTGCTCATAGAAGAAAATTGATTGTGAAAACAAAGAGAAATTGAAGATACCAGTGTTAAGCAAGAAAAGCAGCTGTTACTGTATGTGCAGAAAAGTTTCACGTCTCAGTCAAGTGTACTTATGACAGATAATCAAAACTATTACACAGAAATCCTACAGTAATATCAGCAGTAGTTCCTCTTGTGGCTGCTAGATATCCCATAGTAATATCAGCAGTAGTTCGCCATGTGGCTGCTAGATATCCCACAGTAATATCAACAGTAGTTCGCCATGTGGCTGCTAGATATCCCACAGTAATATCAGCAGTAGTTCGCCATGTGGCTGCTAGATATCCCACAGTAATATCAGCAGTAGTTCGCCATGTGGCTGCTAGATATCCCACAGTAATATCAACAGTAGTTCGCCATGTGGCTGCTAGATATCCCACAGTAATATCAGCAGTAGTTCGCCATGTGGCTGCTAGATATCCCACAGTAATATCAACAGTAGTTCCTCTTGTGGCTGCTAGATATCCCACAGTGATATCAACAGTAGTTCGCCATGTGGCCGCTAGATATCCCACAGTAATATCAGCAGTAACACACGAATAACTAGTATATAAGTATATACAACTAAGTACATAAATATTCATGAAGCAACTGCAGTAAAGCCGTGATAACAAAATGTACAAAGTAAGAAAACAGTAAATACAACTTTATTACTTAACGAGCACAAAGTTGTGATGTTTTGGTGTGAACCTTAATTATACAAACATGCGGCTGTTGTTCGGATATTTTATCTTATCTCTCTACTTCTTTGTCCTGTGTGTTTTTGTATGATTAAGGTTCACACCGAAATGTCACAACTATGTGCTAGTTAAGTAATAAAGTTGTTCATACTTTTTTTTATTCTAGTTTATACATTTTAATATCTAGCAGTTCATCTTGTGGCGGCTAGAGAAACTTCCTTACAAACAGATTCTTTGATGAAGAGTTTGACCATCTTTTTTTTTAACTTGTTCAACTTAGAACTTTAGAAGTAATTAATTGTTGGATATCTAGTTCAGATTTACTGTATCTAGCTCAGATTTACTATATCTAGGTCATATTTACTATTTCTAGCTCAGATTTACTACATCTAGGTCAGATGTACTATATCTAGCTCAGATTGACTACATCTAGGTCATTCATCCATTCATTCATTCATTTGCATGTGCTTTGCGGAACTTTGCCTCCCAAACAGCACTCCTGTAGGCCTCTCGGTTGTAAGCAAGATGACCTGCTGCTGACGCATCCATTTGTAGATCATCAACGATGTCTTGCAGCCATCTTCGCCTTGATCTTCCTCTCTTTCTTTTTCCCATTATGAACCATTCCAAGACGGTCTTCTCTAAATTATCATGACGTTTAATGTGTCCAAAATATTTAAGTTTTCTCCTCTTTAATCCACTTTACTAGACAGCCTTCTTCAATATTAAGTTCATGTAGTATAGATATATTTGTTCTTTTTTGTGTCCATAATATTTGAAGCATTTACATTCAAAGGCATTTATATGTTTCTCAACTGTTCTGTTAAGTGTCCAGGTCTCACAAACATATGTTGCGATGGGAAATATGCATGCCCTTAAAAATCTTATTTTTGTAGTTCTGTCTGTTCCTCTCCACAGATTCTTTAGTTGTTTTACTTTCTGAAGAGCGATAGATGTCCTCCTTTTAATTTCCCTCATTGTATCTCTATTATTAGTTAATAGTGATTCAAGATATTCAAAACTCTCCACTTCTTCCAGTTTTTCCTCATTAATACATATTTCAGTTGCCTTATTTGTTTTGTCAGTTGTCATCAATTTAGTTTTCTTTGTATTAAGATAGAGGTTCTGCTCTTCGCTGTTCTTACGGACTGACATAATTAGTTTTTCCATTGCTTTTTGTGTTGTGGACAGTAATACTGGGTCATTAGCATATCTAATCTCTGGTATTTCATAATCTCCAACTGTTATGGCATCGTAAGATTTACTATATCTAGGTCAGATTTACTATATCTAGGTCAGATTTACTATATCTAGGTCAGATTTACTATTCATTACCAAGGAAGAAAGCACTTACCTTGACCCTGACGTCGGCAGATACTCCAATGCTGTGGAGGCGGAAGTTTGCGAAGGCTCTGTCGTGCGACTGCCGTTCTTTGATGAGTCTGTTGATGCTCTCAGCATCGTAGCCATTTAGCGTCAAGTTGTCGTAGCTGTGGACACACACACATCGTACGTGAAAACGTGTGTACACACACACATCGTATGTGAAAACGTGTGTACACAGTTACCTGAGACAGGTACACCAAGGCTGTAGTTTATAAGATCAGAACTGTTGACAAGCGTATTCGCGCATAATTTTTATGGCAGAGTTAGAACTTTGAGGGTTTTCATCGTTAAATTTTCTGCACGTCCTGTCTTGTTCCTCAAATACCTTTCAGTGTTTATGGATCCGTGGTCTGCTTCAAGTGAGAGCATATTTAAGGTATCTCAAAGCGCAACTCAGGAACTTGAATACACATAAAGATGTGAAATGCTTAGAAAAAAAACAAAATATGCAACAGATCTCAACAGAACTTAATTGTGTCTGTTCGGAGTAGCTTCGCTTCAATACTAGAAAGCAGCAGGTCGTGTCTCCAACTTGTTCGTGCATACGATCTAGCAAAGTCCGGCATGAAAAGTCTGGGATACAATCTATCAAAGTCTGGCATACAATCCAACAAAGTCTGGCATACAATCCAACAAAGTCTGGCATACAATCTAGCAAAGTCTGGCATACAACCTAGCAAAGTCTGGTATACAATCCAACAAAGTCTGGCATACAATCTAGAAAAGTCTGGCATACAATCCAACAAAGTCTGGCATACAGTCTAGCAAAGTCTGGTATACAATCCAACAAAGTCTGGCATACAATCTAGCAAAGTCTGCCTAGCAAAGTCTGACATACAATCAAAGTCTGGCATACAACCTAGCAAATTCTGGCATACAATCCAACAAAGTCTGGCATACAATATAGCAAAGTCTGGCATACAACCTAGCAAAGTCTGCTATACAATCCAACAAAGTCTGGCATACAATCTAGCAAAATCTGGAATGCAATCATGAAAAGTCTGGAATGCAATCTTGTAAAGTCTGGCATACAATCTAGCAAAGTCTGACATACAATCTAGTTGAATCTGACATACAATCTAGCAAAGTCTGACATACAATCTAGCTGAATCTGACATGCAATCTAGCAAAGCGTGTGGCTGAAGTCTGCTATAGAACTATTGCACAGCCCCTGCTTTTTAGTGTTATCACACTACAGCCTGCCATGGGGGGGGGGGGTTGGTGTAAGGAATGATGTCTCTTTATTTCCATCTGGATTTTTATAACATATCCAAGAAAGAAATGAAATCCATACCAGCAACATGCATTTCAAATCTGAGATTGAAAAAAAAAAAAAACATAACAAACAACAGTCAGATATAAGTTATTGGTTTCCGTACAGAAATAATATTTGTTAACTTTTGTGTGAAAAATATACAGATGATGTTTATTAAATTTTGTGAGAAAAATGTAAATTACAGAGATGATGTTTGTTATATTTTATGTGCAAGCTACAAAGATAATGTCTGTTAAATTTTGTGTGGAAGATAGAAAGATAATGTTTCTTGAATGTTGTGTGGAAGCTACAAAGATAATGTCTGCTAAATTTTGTGTGGAAGCTACAAAGATAATGTTAGTTAAATTTTGTGTGAAAGCTACAGAGATAATGTCTCTTAAATTGTATGTGGAAGCTACATAGATAATGTATATTAAATTGTGTGTGCAAGCTACAGAGATAATGGTTTTTTTTAATTTTGTGAGAAAAGTACAAGCTACACAGATGGTGTTTGTTAAAGTTCGGGTGCAAACTACAGAGATGATGTTTGTTAAAGTTCTTGTGCAAGCTACAGAGATGATGTTTGTTAAAGTTCTTGTGAAAGCTACAGAGATGATGTTTGTTAAAGTTCTTGTGAAAGCTACAGAGATGATGTTTGTTAAAGTTCTTGTGCAAGCTACAGAGATGATGTTTGTTAATGTTCTTGTGCAAACTACAAAGATGATGTTTGTTAAAGTTCGGGTGTAAGCTACAGAGATGATGTTTGTTAAAGATCAGGTGCAAACTACAGAGATGATGTTTGTTAAAGTTCGGGTGTAAGCTACAGAGATGATGTTTGTTAAAGTTCAGGTGTAAACTACAGAGATGATGTTTGTTAAAGTTCGGGTGTAAGCTACAGAGATGATGTTTGTTAAAGTTCGGGTGTAAGCTACAGAGATGATGTTTGTTAAAGTTCGGGTGTAAGCTACAGAGATGATGTTTGTTAAAGTTCGGGTGTAAGCTACAGAGATGATGTTTGTTAAAGTTCGGGTGTAAGTTACAGAGATGATGTTTGTTAAAGTTCGGGTCCAACTACAGAGATGATGTTTGTTAAAGTTCGGGTGAAAGCTACAGAGATGATGTTTGTTAAATTTTGCGATAAAAATTACAAATTTAATCTTACTTATAACCAAATAGTGTAGTTTCTGATGCATCAAGTGGAGTGGAGTGCCTTTTGGTCAGAGGGAACGGGTTCGAGTCCCTGCTGAAAGGTTCAAGTGGCGTCCTGAATCCTTTGACATCACAGGCCTCGCACTCGCCTTGGCAACCAGCACCTGTGGTAGGATGTCAGCGGCTTTAAACAGGCCATTTCACACGTAGTCTTTCCCTTTATCAAAGTAATTTCTTTTAACAGTGTGATATTTACATTTCTTCAACAGTGTGACATCTTTGTCTGTAGTATATTGGTCTGTAACAGTGTGACAACTTTGTCTGTAGTATATTGGTCTGTAACAGTGTGACAACTTTGTCTGTAGTATATTGGTCTGTAACAGTGTGGTATCTTGGTCTGTAACAGTGTGATATCTTTATATCTGCAACAGTGTGATATGTTGGTCTGTTAACAACGTGATATCTTGGTCTGTAACATTGTGATATATTGGTCTGTAACAGTGTGATATCTTTGTCTGTAACACTGTGATATGTTGGTCTGCAACAGTGTGATATCTTTTCTGTAACAGTGTGATATGTTGGTCTGCAACAATGTTATATCTTAGTAACTGTGTGATATTTTCCTGCACTGACAGATGTAATGCTTAACAAAAATTGATGCCCATGATAAACTGATCTATTTTTTAATGATCAGATTACAGGCCATCCTGGACGAACTGTCATCGTCTCTCTGTCTAGGAATCTTAAGTTCTGTTGGAACAAGGTATCTCGGACTCTGTGCCATGTTTGAGCTCTGTCTAGTGTCTGTAGACAAAGGTGAACAGGCTGTCCCATAACTGACATGCTAGCGTCCGGGTTGGTGAGTCATAGCCGAGCAAGACCCTGTCCTACCTCTCCAGTAACAGGTCTAGTCTGGCTAACGATACAGAGATCGCCATAGTCTCCAAGGGGGTGGAGTCTGCTAACGAAGTATTGTACAGCCCTGTTTTTACTTCCACTTTTGGAGTGAGAAAGTATTCTCCAGAGCCCACGTCCAGACCTATATAATGCTGTGCCTCAATGTCCTCACTGCAGCGACTGCAGAGAACATCAGCTCATAGTGTCAGGGAGACAAGAGGAGGACAGATACAGGACGTACAGAAGAACATGTTATGAGCATAGCATGATGTACAGAAGAATATTTTATGAGTATAGCAAGATGTAAATAAGAACATGTTATGAAAGGAACAGAGCAAATTAAAGAAAGGAAACAAGTGGGTGGACATTATGTAGGAAACAAGTGGGTGGACATTATGTAGGAAACAAGTGGGTGGACATTATGTAGGAAACAAGTGGGTGGACATTATGTAGGAAACACAAGCCAAGCACTCATACCCGGGGTATGTCCACGAAGTCTTTGGAGCACATCGTACACAGCGAAGATCCTGTCCACGTTTGAGTGATGCAGGAAGAAAATTGGGTCGTAGGAAGTGTACTCCAGGTGAGAGAGCGAGTACTTGTTTCTGCCTCCAACCAGGAAGTGAATTGTGTTGTGAGCAACTTCAAACTGGACCTCGAACTGGCAGTAATTGGGGTACTCGAGCGCGTTCAGAACTTGCTCGAACAGATCCGTGAACTGCCCAGCCTCGACCTGAACAAAGTCACACATTAAAATTTCAAGCAGCATGTGAAGAAAACACAAAACCTTTAACTTCAAGCTAAAAACCAGCGACAAGAACACACAAGGAGATCTGCCAGCAAAACGGGACTTGACGTTCGACCGCTTGTGTTATTAGCTCTGGGCTTACACAATAAGGGACAAGTGGAAAGTTTTACAAAGTAAATTTCAACATGATCATCAAGAGTCGAAACTAAAAAAAAATGGGGCTAAAGCTTCGTAACATCAAAATTTTGTTTTCTTTGTTATCATCATTAATGAAACTTTTAGTGATTTGGAAATCATTTTCAAAATGAAGAAATATGGCTCTGATTACTGAAATTATGGTTTAAATCTTATTATTATTAAATTCTGTTGTAATGTTTCGTATCCAAATTTTGTTATATAAATAACAATGTGTCTAGTCACGATGTTATGTTTGATTATGATGTTATATTTGTCATAATGTATGTCATGATGTCATGATCATGGTGTGATGTTTGGTCATGATGTGAAGTGTTGGTCATGATGTGGTTACCTAGTCATGGCTTTGATACCTTGCTATGCTGTGACTGTCCGGCTATCTGACTTAAGTGACCAACTGACCGTCTCATAAAGTTAACAACTCACATGTTCAAAGAGCCTGGGATCAACAGCCCTGGCCGTGTGCTGCACTCCCTGCGGGGTCTGGATCTCCCCCTGGTACCAGACGTTGCTCTTGGCCTTGCCTCCATCGCTCTCCATGAAGACCTTCTGACTGACCAGGTCTGGGAGATGTTTCTGTGGTCGAGTCCAGTCCCAGTACGGTATGCCAAGCGTGAGGCCTGCCAGCGTAATGTACTCTCTTAAACTCTGGCATTACTCTGTGTTTGTGCTCAAAGTCTTATACATGAGCTTAATGTTTGGTACAATAATCTAGTGTCTGATATAAGAGCTTAATGTCCGATACAAGAATTTAGTGTGATATAAGAACTTAATGTCTGCTACAAGAATTTAGTGTCTGCTACAAGAATTTAGTGTCTGCTACAAGAATTTAGTGTCTGCTACAAGAATTTAGTGTCTGATATATGAGCTTAATGTCCCATACAAGAATTTAGTGTCTGATGCAAGAATTTAGTGTCTGATACAGGAGCTTAATGTCTGATACAAGAATTTAGTGCGTGATATAAGATCTTAATGTCTGCTACAAGAATTTAGTGTCTGCTACAAGAATTTAGTGTCTGATACAGGAGCTTAATGTCTGATACAAGAATTTAGTGTGTGATATAAGAGCTTAATGTCCGATACAAGAATTTAGTTTCTGATATAAGAGCTTAATGTCCGATAAAAGAATTTAGTTTCTGATATAAGAGCTTAATGTCCGATACAAGAATTTAGTGTGTGATACAGGAATTTAATGTCTGATAGTTTAGTGTTCAATATAGGAGTTTAGTGTCTGATATAGTAGCTCAGTACCTGATGCAGAGCTAAATTCTGATATTTTAGTGTCTGATACAAGAATTTAGTGCCTGATAACTTAATGTCTGATAGGTTAGTGTCTGATATAGGAGTTTAGTGTCTGATACCTTGGTGTTTGGTACAAGAGTTTAATGTCTCGTACAAGAGGTTAATGTCTGAAGCAAGAGATTAATATCTGATTCAAGAGCTTAATGTCTGATACAGGAACTCAGTACCCGATACAAGAGTTTAATGTCTGGTACAAATGTTTACTTCTGTTACAAGAGCATAATGTCTGGTAAAATAGCCCAGTACCTGATATAAGAGCTTAAAATGTGGTCTAAAAGCATAAACGAAAGAAATTTTTGTTTTTGTGAATATTTAAACAAGGGAAATTATTCAATTTTATCGTGAAAACATGGACTACTGAAAAGTTAACACTGAAATTGTTTTATACACAACCTACTGTTTCCTGCCCAGGCACTAAGTACTTATACAACTTGACTCTGCCAGCTCCATGGAAGAGACATGTTTGAAGTTTCTCTTCTTTATCAGTACAACTTGGGTCTATGCTAACTTTAATAGTGACAAGCAGCCAGGTAACTAGAAGCCATACAAGTTAACTTCCAGTGAAATACAGGTTGTATATGTTAACTTCCAGGTAACTACAGGCTGTATATATTAACTTTCAAGTAACTACAGGCTATTTATGTTAACTTCCAGGTAACTACAGGCTGTATATGTTAACTTTCAAGTAACTACAGGCTATTTATGTTAACTTCCAGGTAACTACAGGCTGTATATGTTAACTTTCAAGTAACTACAGGCTATTTATGTTAACTTCCAGGTTATTACAGGCTGTATATGTTAACTTTCAAGTAACTACAGGCTATTTATGTTAACTTCCAGGTAACTACAGGCTGTATATGTTAACTTTCAGGTAACTACAGGCTATTTATGTTAACTTCGAGTTAACTACAGGCTATAAGTGTTAACTTCCAGGTTATAGAATTCATTCATTTGCATGTCCCTTGCGGAACTTTGCCTCCCAAACAGCACTCCTGTAGGCCTCTCGGTTGTGAGCAAGATGGCCTGCTGCTCATGCATCCATTTGCAGATCATCAGTGATGTCTTGCATTATGTACCCTTCCAAGACGGTTTATCTAGATTATCATGATGTTTAATGTTTCCAAAATATTTAAGTTTTCTGTCTGTAATCCTCTTTACAAGCCAGCCTTCTTCAGTATTAAGTTCTTGTAGTATGGATATATTTGTTCTATTTTGTGTCCATGATATTTGAAGAACTCTTCTGTAGCATTTACATTCAAAGGCATTTATGCGTTTCTCAGCTGTTTTGTTAAGTGTCCAAGTCTCACAGGCATATGCTGCAATGGGAAAGATGCATGCCCTTAAAAATCTTATTTTTGTGGTTCTGTCTGCTCCTCTCCACAGATTCTTTAGTTGTTTTGCTTTCTGAAGAGCGATAGATGTCCTCCTTTTAATTTCCCTCATTGTATCTCTATTACTAGTTAGTAGTGATCCAAGATATTCAAAACTCTCCGCTTCTTCCAGTTTTTCCTCTTTGATACATATTTCAGCTGCCTTGTTTGTTTTGTCAGTTGTCATCAATTTAGTTTTCTTTGCATTAAGATAGAGGTTTTGTTCTTCACTGTTCTTACGGACTGACATAATTAGTTTTTCCATTTTTTGTGTTGTGGACAGTAATGCTGTGTCATCAGCATATCTAATCTCTGGTATTTCATAACCTCTAATTGTTATGGCATCATAATATTCTTTGTCTACATTTTCTCTAACATTCCTCATTATATTTTCAGTATACAAGTTAAATAAGTAAGTTGACAATATGCACCCCTGACAGACACCTTATTTTATGTCAAACCAAGTTGTTGTTTCACCATTTATTCTTACTGCTGCTTGTTGGTCCAGATACAGCAGTGATGTTAATTGTATCAAATGTGTTGAGAATCCCATTTCTTCCATTATTTCCCAAAGTTTCTGGTGTTGTACACAATGAAATGCCTTTGAGTAGTCTATAAAGGCTAAATATAAATTCACATTAAACTCTCTGCATTTCTCTATTATTAATCTTATATTGAATATATGATCTATTGATCCTCTTCCTTGCCTGAAACCAGCTTGGACCATATTGATGTCTTCTTCTATTTTCTTTAGAAGTCTACCCATTATGATTTTTAACAGAATTTTATTGGCATGACTAATCAGGGCAACAGTTCTGTAGTTTGTGCATAATTTCAGGTTACCCTTTTTTGGCAGTGGTATGAATACAGTTCTTTTCCATTCTTTTGGCCAAATACCAGAATGCCACATCTTTTTGTATAGTGCATGATAGATTGTTGCACATTCTTTCCTCCTGCTTTAATAAGTTCAGCTGTTATCTCAACACATCCTGGTGATTTACCATTTTTCAGATTCTTTATTGCCTATAAAACTTCTTCTATTGTTGGTTTTCTGCTTTCACATTCGGTTGTTTCATACAATCCTCTGCAATATTCCTTCCATCTTTCTAGAATTTCCTCTGTCTCTGTCAAGGTATTCCCCATCTCATCAGAAATTACATTTAGCTTAGGTGTGACATTTCTTGTCAGTGTCTTCATTTCTTTAAACATGTCATTATCTCTTCCACACTTCTGATGTTCTTCTATTCTTTCACAACAATCTTGTATGTATTGCTTTTTGTCTTTTCTTATGTTTCTTCGTACTTCTTTTGTTAAAGATTTATATTCCTCTTTGTTGTTGTTTGTCACTTTCCATTGCGTCTTCACTTCTCTACTTTGTTTTATCAGTTCTAGTGTGACTGCTGTAATCCATCCATTCTTTTGTGTTTTCTTTACTGGAACCATGTCTTTAGCTGTTGTTATTAAGATATCTCTGGCCTGCGTAGCCAATTCATCTCCTCCTGTATAGCCATCAGGATTTCAAAACGGTTCTTCACTTCTATACCGTATTGTTCTGGTATTTTTATAAGATCAAAGCGGAGTGGTCTTGATCCCGTAACTGTCTTTTTTATCTGTATCATCATGTCTGCTATTAATAACTCGTGGTCCATGTCACAATCAGCACCTGGTAAAGTTTTTGCTGATGTTATACTTGATCTCCACCTTCTTTGCACTAAAATGTAATCTATTTGATTCCTGGTTTTCCCATCAGGTGACATCCATGTGTAAAGTGTTCTTGGATGTTGTTTAAAAAGTGTGTTAGCGATCATTAGCTCATTTTCCATGCAAAACGCCATTAGATTGTCTCCTGCCTCATTTCTATGTCGTATGCTAAATTTCCCTACAACATGTCCTTCATCTTTTGCTCTTTCTGTACCAATCTTTGCATTAAAATCCCCTATTATTAATACAATATCATTTTTCCGTACCTGGTCTATTATCATTTGCAGTGTGTTATAAAAGTCTTCTACTTCCTCTTCTTCTGCTGCTGATGTAGGTGCATATTTCTGGATGATTGTTACATTTCTAGGAGTGCCCTTAAGTCTGACTGTGAGGATTCTATCACTTACTGGACTGTAGCCTAATAATGCTTTTGATATTGATTTGTCCAAGTAAAAAGCCACTCCATTCTTTCCTCCTACTTCTCCACCAGAGTATATAAAGATATCATTCTTGCTCTTGAAGTGTCCTGATCCTTTCCATCGATGTTCGCAGATTCCCAAAATGTGTATCCCGTTCTTTTCATCTCGTCACTTATTATTTGATACTTCCCCTCATACATACTTCTTACATTCCATGTTCCTACTCTTATTTTTCTTTTTACTCTGATGCAGGAGTTTTCCTTAGTAACACCATCAGGATTTTGTCCGTCATCACAATTATTAGTACTGATCTCTGTCTCACACTCTTCCCCAGTGTTAAAATTATATCTATCTGGCCTGGGGGCCTCACCACCAGATCTTTTTCCTATTTGACTTTTCCGTGTTGCTGTTTGGGTTTCTTGGTATATTTCCAGAAGATAGTTTACCATTGCTTTCCTTCCGGGCAGTGACTGTACTAGTCAGTGATCATAGCCATTGTCCCTACATTGAGATTATCTGCCTACCATCATAGAATAGTGACCTAACCAACATTATCTGTCGGCTGCTCTCCCATTCCATCCACCACCTGCTCCCATGTCCTCACATCACCCTGATCGGGTGGGGGGGGGGGCTATACGGGTACTCCACCTTGCCCAAGGGTGTCCCATAGACTGATGGAGGTAAGGAGGCGTCTTACTTCTCCTTTGGTAGGTGATGCCTCTACCCCGCTAATTGAGGTTATAGAATATAGATGTTAATTTGAAGGTATTTACATGCTATATATATATATATATATATACATAAAGTCCCAGGTAAAAAGACAGGTGCTTGTTTACCTTTCTCCTTGAGGGCTTGCTCCAGCTGCACCACGTAGATTCGGTGCCAATGTGGGAACTCAGGCTGTCCATGGACGCAACAGGCAACGTCCTTGTCCCCTGTCCTACACTGCGGTGGGTAGCCGTGGTAGGCTGCAATGGCAGCGAAGCCTTTCGCCGAGTTGTCATCGCTCACGTCTCTGAGAGCCTTCTGGAGGTTGAGAATCTCCTCAAGAGTGAGGTAGTCAACATCTACACATCGTCATAAGTAAGTTTTCTTTACAAGATCTACATATCGTCATAAGTAAGTTTTCTTTAGAAGATCTACACATCGTCATAAGTAAGTTTTCTTTAGAAGATATACACATCGTCATAAGTCAGTTTTCTTTACAAGATCTACACATTGTCATAAGTCAGTTTTTTTACAAGATCTACACATCATCATAAGTAAGTTTTCTTTAGAAGATCTACACATCGTCATAAGTCATTTTTCTTTAGAAGATCTACACATCGTCATAAGTCATTTTTTAGAAGATCTACACATCGTCATAAGTCAGGTTTGTTTAGAAGATCTGCACATCGTCATAAGTCAGTTTTTTTAGAAGATCTGCACATCCTCATAAGTGAGTTTTTTTAGAAGATCTACACATTGTCATAAGTCAGTTTTTTTTTAACAAGATCTACACATTGTCATAAGTCAGTTTTTTTAGAAGATCTACACATCGTCATAAGTCAGTTTTCTTTCATTTAGAAGTCATGCCTTTGCACAGTAAATGACTTCTGACTGATAAATGAATTAAATAAAAACATCATTTAATACTGAGATTGAGATAACACACTGACATAAAATAAATATTTCGGTTAGAAAATGTTTCTAATTTTCTGAAGCAGCGTGAAGAATTAACACTTTGACACAAGAAACCCAGGGACAACAACACATTAAGGAACCTGCATAACTAAGTAAGCATGAAACATGGTATATCTGGTTTTGTTGTAGAGAATGTTTGTGTGCTCGTTCTTCTCATGCATGCTCACAAAAATCTGAATATAAGGAAAACTTAACCAACCAGGCACCTAAAATGTTTTAGTCAAACCAAAAGGCAAAATACTCGTCGGGAAAGCTGCAAGAAAAACAGCAAAGAAGACGACAACGATGTAGATAGAACAATGTGCATGGGTGGACAACAGATGGAAGTGAACTGGACACAGTGTGGCCTGGAAAGACTGAAAACAAGAGACAGAGCAAGATGGAAGACCACTGAAGATAGCTGCCTCTGGGGAGATAGTAGATGATGATGATGATGATGATGATGATGAGTGTCTAAACAGAAAATCAAAAGATCACAGTCTACTACTTATCTATTTTATTACGATAATGTTGTGCAGGTCATGATTTCCTTATGAAAAAACTCTATTATCTCCCCTGTGATAGTTTTTCTCGAGACTGCAGAAAATCATGTATTTCTTTACATTGTTATAAGTTTGCTTTGTACTCTTGTCAGTCATGAAGGCACAAAATAGTTCACTGAGTTTGGAAGATGTAGTTTGAAATGATACGTAGAAGAGTGATGGATTTAAACAAAGTGATAAAATCAGTAACATAACTAGAAAATAAAGTGCTGAATTATTGTTTCACCAGCAACATATACTACATTGTAAATAAAATACTGATTTATTGTTTCACCAGCAATATAAACTACATTTTAAATAAAATACCGATTTATTGTTTCATCAGCAATATAAACTACACTGTAAATAAAATACTGATTTATTGTTTCACCAGCAACATAAATTACATTGTAAATAAAATAATGATTTACTGTTTCACCAGCAACATAAACTACATTTTAAATAAAACACTGATTTACTGTTTCACCAGCAACATAAACTACATTGTAAATAAAACACTGATTTACTGTTTCACCAGCAACATAAACTATATTGTAAATAAAATACCGATTTACTCCAGCAAATATCAAGTTTTTTGGGTTGTGCCAAGCATCACCTTGCTGATCAGCGCATCTCTTGGCTGGCTCCACCACTGTTGGATCTGCATAACCAGTCACAGTAACAGCAAGCAATATTTGTGTTACAAAGTCCAGCTTACTTGCACTTACATCCTTTGATTTCAATACAAAGTCCAGTTTCTTTGTACTTACATCCTCTACTTTCAATACAAAGTCCAGTTTCCTTGTACCTACATCCTTTGATTTCAATACAAAGTCCAGCTTCCTTGCACTTACATCCTTTGATTTCAATACAAAGTCCAGTTTCCTTGTACTTACATCCTCTACTTTCAATACAAAGTCCAGTTTCCTTGCACTTACATCCTTTAATTTCAATATAAAGTCCAGTTTCCTTGCACTTACATCCTTTGATTTCAATACAAAGTCCAGTTTCCTTGCACTTGCTTCCTCTAATTTCACGTTTGTTCCTCATTTCCTCCTCTTATGATGCCGTGCTCTTGTACAAAGTTGCTTTTCACATGACAGGTCTTTGTTATGTTCTTCCCAGACCTCATGGTTGACAGAAAATCTCTCTTTGATGACCTACAAATATCTTTATATTTCAGTTTAGGTCTATCACGTGTGCCCCCCCCCCCTTTTCCGTGTAATAGAATAGGATAGGTAATTGGGTTGGAGAGAAATAAAATAGTAGTCTCCCTTGTAGGTAGTTAATTTTGGATACTTATAGGAGTGCGCAGCGGGAAAATCTGTTGAAAAGCTCCCACGTATTTGTACTCCTAGTGAACGAAATTGGAATTGACGCACAAAAATAGGCAGACGAGGAAAAAAACATAACGGTTGAGACGGGCAAGAAAGAAGGATCCAGAAATATTTGCACGCAAGTTTTTCTTCGGAGTCAGTATTTTAGCTGGGCTGTCGATATAGTAGAATGTAGATGTTAGTTTGTCCTTTGTAGGAATGCTTAGTATGGGACAAAATTGTCTTTCTTTTAGGACGGTTTCTTTTGAATTCAGTTTTTGAGAAATTATGTGGTATTGTCTGTAGTAAGAAGCAAACATGTCCTTCAACATCCTTGCCGTGTTAGAGGTCGTCCCATGGCCACGTCAAGTCGCTCGGACACTATTTCATGTATTTGTGAATTCCAACAGTCTTTTCACGCTACTTCCATGTGGCAACATCCAACAACGGACGTGCTTTCATCAATAAATCTGTTCTATTTAACGTCCGGAGTTGGGTGCTTTCATCAATAAATCTGTTCTATTTAACGTCTGGAGTTGGGTGCTTTCATCAATAAATCTGTTCTATTTAACGTCCGGAGTTGAGTGCTTTCATCAATAAATCTGTTCTATTTAACGTCCGGAGATGGGTGCTTTCATCAATAAATCTGTTCTATTTAACATCCGGAGTTAGGGGATTTACTGAGTTATGTGTTTCTGGCAACTGTGGAGTTGGAATGGTCAGTTAATTTATTTATATAGTTCATAAGTCGTGTATGAACTCTGTTTAGTGATCTTGGGTTACTGAAGTTGCACAGAGCATATCAGTGTAACGAAGTGAGGCAGGTGTAGCAACTTCATGATGTCATGGAAGTTCCCCACAGCACACCAATTTAGTGGTGCAGCAACAGATCAAGTCTGTTAATTGTTAACTGGGTCATGGTCGGCCGTGCACAGAAACGATCTTCTCTATCCGTATAAAACTTGCATGCCCCACCATGTCGGTTGTTCCACTGTGGCGTACTGCCACCACTGACTGAAACTGAGCGTGCTACAGAACCTTGGAACTGCTTGCTTTATTTTGGCCCTTAGTGTTCATTATTCTGTGATGGTAGTGAAGATGGAGACTGTTTACTGTTTTTTCACGCCGTGCATATATTGCCAACATTTCAGATCCTTAGAAAAGACTGCATTACACACAGGTTTGATAAATCGGAACTTTTGTCTTCAATGTTAACCTTTCTGTTGTTCCATGCCCTGTTCTTTAGTTCACCAAAGATTATAGCTGCAGTTCCTACTCTTCCTTTGGTTCCTTTCGTCTTAAGAGAAAGTGGAAGTATCTGCAGTCCAAGATAGCTGAACCTATGCACTGATTCGCGCAGGTTTCAATTCACTGTTAGACAGATCGGTGTGGTTATGACTGTTTTGTCCAAAACATGACCTGGTGCAGACATTTTGTTCACAGAGACTGATGTCAAAGATCTGTTTCTAAATGACTGGACGCTGCTCACTGGTTTTTTCTTTTAATGTCAGGTGAGGTATGGCCAAGAGTGAGCAAAGATAAAATGGTAAGATCGTTGTTGATGATAAAAATGTTACCTCCCTTGATGATAAAACACCAGATATAGAAACATATATTCAGCTACAGGATGGTCAGTTCTTAGATAAAAACTGTAGAATAAATGTAAATACACATACACAAATATCCTCAAATCGACGATTGATAATATGTACATATATATCAGCTGGTACATACATGCATCAGCGCAATGAAGCTTAAAGATTTTGCTGTGAGCTGTTGATTGTAAAAATATGATGATGATGAATTTTACATTTTATATATGGCAGCGCTATACAATGTAAAGAAAAAAAAATGTTTTCAGATTTCCATGGAAAGATAACAACTTACCAGCAAAGCTAAAGTTACAAATGATAACATTATTCTCACGTTGATCCGCCACCAGGTGGTCGTGGATGCTGTCCAGCGACAGGACAACGTGAAGGTCCATCTTCTTGTTGACAATTTATACTGCTCAAACTACCTCAGATGTCAAAGGTCACTTCTCAAACAAATGGCGAGTCCATACCTATTTTCCCGCAGTTCTGGCTTGGAAATATGAGGTCTTAAACATTTTTTTAACTTAAAATATTTCTTCCATTAGCGGAATTAATTTTCTTTTCTTTCTAAAATAACTGAATCAGATTAATAAAATAAAGGATAAAATACACTCTATTCCTAGCTGCAACTATACAGTATATTCAGCATGTAATATTCTACCTTCTCCCACTTTGTCCAAAATGAACTCTCCCAATTGAGGAGATTTCTAATTATCATGATAATTAACAGAAATGATAACCATAATTAAACTAGTTTTTGTGCTGGACTAAGCGTTTTTGTGAACTGTTTCAGATATCTCGTTTTTTCATTGAGTAAACCAAGTCTTTCATGTTCTGTGACCTCCAGCATTGTCCATGACCTAGATACAAGGCCGATGAAACAGCTTTATTTGTTGTTCGTGAGTGAAGCTAGAAAGATGAGTGGCCTTGTCTTGTTTGAAGCGGATTTTAGAAAACAATACAAGAAAACAACTCCCCCCACCACCACCACCAAAAAAACAAACGAGACAAGAAAACACGATAAACAAGGATGACATAAGCAAATACTTTTCTTATTAATATAGTAAATCTTAAGTAAACATAATATAGTAAATCTTAAGTAAACATAACATAGTAAATCTTAAGTAAACATAACATAGTAAATCTTAAGTAAACATAACATAGTAAATCTTAAGTAAACATAACATAGTAAATCTTGAGTAAACATAACATAGTAAATCTTAAGTAAACATAACATAGTAAATCTTAAGTGAACATAACATAGTAAATCTTAAGTGAGCAAAACATAGTAAATCTTAAGTGAGCAAAACATAGTAAATCTTAAGTGAGCAAAACATAGTAAATCTTAAGTGAACATAACATAGTAAATCTTGAGTAAACATAACATAGTAAATCTTAAGTAAACATAACATAGTAAATCTTAAGTAAACATAACATAGTAAATCTTAAGTGAACATAACATAGTAAATCTTAAGTGAACATAACATAGTAAATCTTAAGTGAGCATAACATAGTAAATCTTAAGTGAGCAAAACATAGTAAATCTTAAGTGAACATAACATACTAGTTCACGTGGAAGACCACTGTCACCACATAACATTTAACGTTTCTCACGAAAAATTAAATGTTCATTCACATAATGTTCTCTTCAAAGAAAATTTAATTTTACTTTCAAATGAAACATAATGCTCCTTTTGCACAAAACAGAATGCTCCTCTGGCATAAAAGATTTTTTTTCACACAAAACAGTCTCCCTTCACACAAAACAGTCTCCCTTCACACAAAACAGTCTCCCTTCACACAAGACAATCTTCCTTCACAGGAAACATACTGTTTATTTCGTATGAAGCATGATGTGCCATTTACGTAATGTTCCTTTCACGTAGCCTATAAAATGGTCATGTCACGTCACTATAACGTAACAGCAACATAAGTATCAAAATACGTCGCAGACCAAACATTCAGCTCTCTGTCAGATTTAGCTTTGATCGAGAAGTTTATCATACAACCTTCTCAATTCAAGATCATTGTAATAGGAAACATTTGTCATCATCGTAATAGGAAACATTTGTCATCATCGTAATAGGAAACATTTGTCATCATCGTAATAGGAAACATTTGTCATCATCGTAATAGGAAACATTTGTCATCATCGTAATAGGAAACATTTGTCATCATCGTAATAGGAAACATTTGTCATCATCGTAATAGGAAACATTTGTCATCATCGTAATAGGAAACATTTGTCATCATCGTAATAGGAAACATTTGTCATCATCGTAATAGGAAACATTTGTCATCATCGTAATAGGAAACATTTGTCATCATCGTAATAGGAAACATTTGTCATCATCGTAATAGGAAACATTTGTCATCATCGTAATAGGAAACATTTGTCATCATCGTATTTGGAAACATCAGATTGAGAAAATTCAATTTTCGTGTTCTCTTTTTGTTCTGAATTATGTCGGAGAAGTTTATAGCTTATCACGCACCACTGGCTACTGCATGTCTTTGAGATACTTGACAGATTCTCTTTATCTTTGAGATACGTGATAGATTATCTTTATCTCTGAGATATTTGACAGATGCTCTTTATCTCTGAGATACTTGACAGGTTCTCTTTATTTTTGAGATACTTGATAGATTCTCTTTATCTCTGAGACACTTGACAGATTCTCTTTATCTTTGAGATACTTGATAGATTATCTTTATCTTTGAGATACTTGATAGATTCTCTTTATCTTTGAGATACTTGATAAATTCTCTTTATCTCTGAGATATTTGACAGATTCTCTTTATTTTTGAGATACTTGATAGATTCTCTTTATCTTTGAGATACTTGACAGATTCTCTTTATCTTTGAGATACTTGACAGATTCTCTTTATCTTTGAGATACTTGATAGATTATATTTATCTTTGAGATACTTGACAGATTCTCTTTATCTCTGAGATACTTGATAGATTCTCTTTATCTCTGAGATACTTGACAGATTCTCTTTATCTCTGAGATACTTGACAGATTCTCTTTATCTCTGAGATTCTTGACAGATTCTCTTTATCTCTGAGATACATGATAGATTCTCTTTATCTCTGAGATACTTGACAGATTCTCTTTATCTCTGAGATTCTTGACAGATTCTCTTTATCTCTGAGATATATGATAGATTCTCTTTATCTCTGAGATACATGATAGATTCTCTTTATCTCTGAGATACATGATAGATTCTCTTTATCTCTGATACTTGATAGATTCAATTACGAGTACGAGATGACACAAGCTCGGCCATGACGTGATTTACAGAAGTTTAAGACAGAGAAAGCAAGACTTACACCCACGTCGGTACAGCCTACCCACACGGCAGTACGTGAAGTGCAACCAACAATAAAGACGAAGAAAATAGCGAACTAGATAAGATCTGGATGCCTTAATACAGAAAGCTTTTGACAGAACTAGTCAAGATCTGGCTTCATTAACAGAGGAAGCTTTTGACAGAACTAGACAAGATCTGGCTTCATTAACAGAGGAAGCTTTTGACAGAACTAGACAAGATCTGGCTTCATTAACAGAGCAAGCTTTTGACACAACTAGTCAAGATCTGGCTTCATTAACAGAGGAAGCTTTTGACAGAACTAGACAAGATCTAGCTGCACTAATATATGAATCTTTTGACATAACTAGACAAGATCTAGCTGCACTAATATATGAAGCTTCTGGCAGAGCTATACAAGATCTAGCTGCACTAATATATGAATCTTTTGACATAACTAGACAAGATCTAGCTGCACTAATATATGAAGCTTCTGGCAGAGCTATACAAGATCTAGCTGCACTAATATATGAATCTTTTGACAGAACTAGGCAAGATCTAGCTGCATCAATATAGGAAGCTTTTGACAGAACTAGACAAGATCTAGCTGCACTAATATATGAAGCTTCTGGCAGAGCTATACAAGATCTAGCTGCACTAATATATGAAGCTTCTGGCAGAGCTAGGCTAGAAGATGTGATACAAATGTTATTAAAACTTGCTATAGATGATAAAGATTTGAGAATTATTACGAATATGTACCGACAAAGAGCAGCAATAAGAGTGAGCAATGACGTAGGTGAGTATCAGGATGTAACAAGTGTTGTCACGTGATCCTTTCTCATTAAACAGTGAAAACATTATGAGAGGCATTAACATGTGAAAGGAAGTAAAATATGAGGCCATAATATCAGTAACCTGAGATACATCATTCTCATCTCAGAAAGTGGAAGCAATCTACAGAAACGTGTGAATCAGATTATTAAAGGCAGCAATAAAAGAAGCCTAGAGCTAAACAGAAACAAGACAAAAACAATGGGAATATCCAGCAGAAAAAATATATCAAAGTGCAACATCCTTTTAAACTCAGAGACACCGACACAAGTAAGCAGACCAAGTTACGTTGGAACAATATCTGCTGGTGACAAGTGCTAAGATGAAATACACTCATGGACAGGTAAGGCAAAGATAGCTGTTTATGACATGAAGAAGATACTAACAAATAAGAAATTGCCCAAAAAATTGAGAAAAAAGAATATTACAGTGCGAATTAGAACCAATAATGCTAAGTGGCTCCGACACTGGGCGGTCAACAAAAAGATGACGGAGAAGCGGGAAGCAATGGAGATGTGGTTGTGGTGAAAGTTGCAGCAAAAACCTCTGGGCAGACAGAAACACAAGGAAGAGATCCTCAAGTTTCAGAAGAAAGAAAACTGATAAGAAAAATGATAAGAAAAGGACAATCAAAATCTCTTGGACAAGTCAAGAGAGAAACATCTCAGTAGACTGACCATGTGGCACGTGAAAGTTAAACCATCAGAATCAATCACAAACGGCAAGGACCGAGCAAGTTAGACAATCACGATCACCAGCACTATCCGCCACGGTACACGTTACAACAGCAACAACAACAACAATATATAATACTTAATATACTATTATTATTCCTATAAAAAAGGAGTATAGAACGTACAGAACAAACAGCAAGGAATGTTAGTAAGTTAGACATAAATGTCCAGCACAGAACACACAGTGAGGAATGTTAGTAAGTTAGACATAAATGTCCAGCACAGAACACACAGTGAGGAATGTTAGTAAGTTAGACATAAATGTCCGGCATCGAAAACACAGCAAGGAATGTTAGTAAATTAGACATAAATGTCCGGCATAGAAGTAACAGCAAGGAATGTTAGTAAGTTAGACATAAATGTCCGGCATCGAAAACACAGCAAGGAATGTTAGTAAATTAGACATAAATGTCCGGCATAGAAGTAACAGCAAGGAATGTTAGTAAGTTAGACATAAATGTCCAGTACAGAACACACAGTGAGGAATGTTAGTAAGTTAGACATAAATGTCCGGCATCGAAAACACAGCAAGGAATGTTAGTAAATTAGACATAAATGTCCGGCATAGAAGTATCAGCAAGGAATGTTAGTAAGTTAGACATAAATGTCCAGCACAGAACAAACAGCGAGGAATGTTAGTAAGTTAGACATAAATATCCAGCAAAGAACAAACAGCGAGGAATGTTAGTAAGTTAGACATAAATGTCCAGTACAGAACAAACAGCGAGGAATGTTAGTAAGTTAGACATAAATGTCCAGCACAGAACAAACAGCGAGGAATGTTAGTAAGTTAGACATAAATGTCCAGCAAAGAACAGACAGCGAGGAATGTTAGTAAGTTAGACAGAAATGTCCGGCATTTAAGTAACAGCAGGTAATGTTAGTAAGTTAGACATAAATGTCCACCACAGAGCAAACGGCAAGTAATGTTAGTAAGTTAGACATAAATGTCCACCACAGAACAAACAGCGAGGAATGTTAGTAAGTTAGACATAAATGTCCACCACAGAACAAACACCAAGTAATGTTAGTAAGTTAGACATAAATGTCCGGCATAGAAGTAACAGCAAGTAATGTTAGTAAGTTAGACATAAATGTCCACCACAGAACAAACACCAAGTAATGTTAGTAAGTTAGACATAAATGTCCAGCACAGAACAAACGCAAGTAATGTTAAAGTGTTAAACATAAATGTCCAACATAGAAGTAACAGCAAGTAATGTTAGTAAGTTAGGCATATAATGTCCAGCACAGAACAAACGCCAAGTAATGTTAGTAAGTTAGACATAAATGTCCAGCACAGAACAAACGCAAGTAATGTTAAAGTGTTAAACATAAATGTCCAACATAGAAGTAACAGCAAGTAATGTTAGTAAGTTAGACATAGATATCCAGCACAGAATAAACGGCAAGTAATGTTAATAACTTAGACATGAACATCCGAGTACTATCTTCAGCCTCATGAGGCGGTTACAAACCAACAACTCACAAACTTCTGTCTCGGTGCTACTTCTCTGATGATCTGAGGAGTTGTGTCGATATTTCGCTCTCTACAACAGTTATTTTCTTGCACATAAAAAGCATATAATACAATATAAACATGCCATATTAGATAATGGTCCCGCCAGGGCATGTCACATTAGAACATATCACTTCAGGACATGTTACATGAGAACATATCACATCATGGCCAGTCACATTAGTTAAAACATATAACACTAGGGCGCATTACATTAGAGCATATCACATCAGGGTATGTCACATTATAACATATCATTTCAGGATATGTCATATCAGAACATGTTACATCGGGATATGTCACGTTAAACTCATCTTCAAGAATTAAGAATGTTCAGAAGCAAGACTTTACCAGAGCTTAATTTCTTCGTCTCAGATTTGTGAGTTTTTTCACGCCAGGAATGCATGGCTTACAAGTTTCTAACCTCAATCCACAAACAGCAAAATGTCCTCGGCTAGACGCTGGAACAAGTTTGTTTTTAGCTAATTTAAATGTTCATGGCCATTGATTTTCTCTCGTTCGCTCTGGCTAGATCACAACAAAAGATTAGCAACATTTGCTGTCAATGCTTGGTGTGTTAAAAGACTGTGGCACAATCGAATCAAAGTGCCATCTTTAATTTGAATAGAAGAACGATGCGGCCAACATGTTACGGTCAGCTCAGTTATATTTCGTTTTGACAACTCATCCCTACAGATTTGCATTTATCTGTGCGTACGTTTGTGTCGTATGGCAAGTATTTGAAATATATACTTGAATATATGTTTCCTACCTTGCTAAGCTAGGGAAAGATAATACCGACGTTGAAAAAGTAATGGGGAAAGAAGGAACTGACATGGTAAATCAGAACGGAGAAAGATTCATTGAAATATGTCTAACAGAGGGCATGGTCATTGGAGGCACAATATTTCCACACAAAGAGATACATAAAACAACGTGGATATCTCCAGATGATAGAACTAAAACCAGATAGATCATTTTTGTATTAGAAAGCAATACAGAACATCTCTCATAGATGTAAGGGCTTATAGGGGTGCAGGTCTCAACAGTGATCTCAATCTGTGTATAGGGAAAATAAAACTAAAACTAAAAACCCAACAAAAGAAATCAATACACAGAAAGATAAACAGCCACAGCCTACAAGAAGAATATACTATCAAGAATTTCAATCAGAAACTTTCCAATCATTCAACAACCCAGTGAAGTAGAGGAGATAGGTATAAATGAATTATGGACTTCTTACAACACAGCCATAATCACAGCAGCAAAAGCAAGCGCTGGACTGAAAAAACCAAATAGACAAGCATGGATATCAGAAAACACATGAAAATACATACATGAAAGACTAGCAGCCAAATTAGCCATGCTGAATGTAAAGACAGATCTTGGAAAAGATCTGGTGAAAGCAACATACAAAGAAATAGACAAGAAAGTAAAAAGTTCAGCTAGTAGGGATAAAAGAGAATCATAGACAATATGGCAAAAGAGGTAGAGAAAGCAGCAAAAACAGTAAAACTTTATGTAACATACAAAATAGGCTAAAAGGTACTATTATATCTAAAGAAAGACCAATCCTTAACAAAACTGGAACCATATTAACATCAAGTAAAGACCACAAGCAAAGATGGGCTGAACACTTCCAAGAAATACTCAGTTGACCACACCCAAAACAATTGATAAACTTTGAAACTGACTTACCAGCCTCACAACTAAATGTCAAGCTAGATGAAATTACATTGCATGAAATTGAAACAGCAGTGAATTTAATGGCTAACAACAAAGCTGCAGATGAAGATGAAATAAAAGGTGAAATGTTAAAAGCTGTCAATAGTGATAACATGAGACAACTACAGAGAATGTTTAAAAAGATTTGGAAAGAAGAAAAGGTCCTTTCTAAATGGAAAAAAGGATTCACTGAAAAATACCAAAAAAGGCAACCTTAGTGACTGTAACAATTGGAGGGGAGTAACCTTAATATCAGTTGTGTCAAAAGTATTTTGCGAGGTCATTTTGAATAGACTTAAAGATATAGTGGATACCACAATGAGAGAAGAACAAGCAGGATTTCGAAAAGGGAGAAGCTGTCTCTACCAGATCTTTACTTTAAGAATAATAATTGAAGAACATATTGAAAAGCAGAAATCATTAATACTGAACTTCATAGACTTTAAAAAGACATTTTATAGCATACACAGAGATTCATTGTGGAGAATTTTCAGTCTATATGGAATACCATCTAAAACTGTCAACATCATTAAGGACCTCTACAATGGATATGTTTGTGCACTCAAGACAGAAGAAGGGATGAATGAATGGTTTCAGGTTGAAACAGGCGTGAAACAAGGATATATGCTGTCTCCTTTGCTTTTTGGAATTACAAAAATAATGAAAAAATGCTGCACTGGTAACACAGGTATTGACTGGGTATATGGGACCCAACTAGAATATCTTGATTTGCTGATGACATAACTTTTGTCAGTAATAATGTGAACTCCATACACATAGAAGGGACAGATATTGAAGAAGTCAATCAATTTGCATACCTTGGCAGCTACATAGACCAGGATGGTGACACTAGAAAGGAAGTTAGAATCAGAATTGCGAAAGCAGCATCAATCTTCAAGAATCTTGAGAACATATGGAATTCAAAAGTTATAAGCACAAAAACCAAGTTAAGACTATTCAATTCAAATGTAATATCCACCCTCATTTATGCATGCGAAAGCTGGAAAACAACTAAAGAAATAGACAAGAAATTAGACTCTTTTGAAAACAAATGCCTAAGGCATCAAGTTGAACGAATTCAAGAACAATGCAGAGATAAGACAGATGACTGAACAACAACCAGTCTCATGGGTGATCAGGAAAAGGAGATGGACATATGTTGGTCACGTGATGATAAGAAATGATCAGAGAATCCCAAAACAAGCTATCAAGTGGAACACAACAGGCCAAAGAAAAAGAGGCAGACCGCGTGAAACTCTGAAGAGGACATTGTTAAGAGAGGCCAAATTAACAGCCATAAAATCCCCTGATGAGGTTGAAAGACTCGCCGAAGACAGGAAAAATTGGTGAACTACCTTGCGAGCCCTATGTGACTTTTAACGGCGCGGAAAGGATATAAGATATGAGATAAGATATATTAAAATGCTAGTGACAAATATATGAAATATATGTAAAAGTGCCAGTCATTTGTTTTCATGTATTTTATATAACAGGATGTTGATGTTTGTCACAAACTATAGGAAAGTGAACAAGAATCTAATAAGAGATAAGAATGTTGGTGTCTGCACTGAATTCTCTTCACTTATTCCATGATAGAAAGCAATGTATGGAGAAAATTATGAACGGTTTTCCAAGCAGTGATCTTCAAACTGTATGACGTGCAGGTTTTCCTGGAGATGTGAGAATCAGATTTTATTCTGGCAGGATCAGGAGGTAGGCAAGCAGACTTGTCTGTCATTCATCATCACTATCATGTGCCTCTAATGGTAAATAATTTTGCCTTGTAAAATTTCACAGTACTTCCTATGTTCGATAGCGAAGAAATTATCTCGTGTCCATCTCTTTCTATGTGTCCTCTTTTGATATTCTGACAGTATCTGTTGATATTTTGTGTACATGTGTGTCCTCTTTTGATAATTTGACAGTATCTGTTGTTACCTCGTATCTTATGTGTATCTGTTTCAAACAAAACAGAACATCAACTTTCGGTATGAAAGACTAGAACACTTTTTTCCTAGAAAATGTCTGAAAAGCTCAGATTTAATAAAGAAATTCTAGAATTATAGTTCAACAAGTACTGGTCAAAATCTGACATCTTTCGTGAGCAGAGAACTGATTCTCTGCTGTGCTAAAAGAAAAGATAAAGATATATCCCATTACGGCGACCGAAGCAACAACAACATTCTGGCTTGATAACTGGACAAACGTGATATCCTTGTTTATCTCACGTGCTGGCCTTGGTCTTTGCGAGGAAAGAGAGCGCGGTGTATGAATTGTCAGCGGGAACACAACAAAACTTTTGTCACAGACCTCAGATCTGCCTGGACCACACAAGAACATTTGTCAAAGACCTTAAATCTGTCTGGACCACACAAGAACATTTGTCAAAGACCTCAAATCTGTCTGGACCACACAAGAACATTTGTTACAGACATCAAATATATCTGGACCACACAAGAACATTTGTCACATACATCAAATCTATCCAGACCATATATAGAACATTTGTCACAGACCTTAAATCTATCCAGACCATATATAGAACATTTGTCACAGACCTTAAATCTATCCAGACCATATATAGAACATTTGTCACAGACCTTAAATCTATCCAGACCATATATAGAACATTTGTCAAAGACCTTAAATCTATCCAGACCATATATAGAACATTTGTCACAGACCTTAAATCTATCCAGACCATATATAGAACATTTGTCACAGACCTTAAATCTATCTGTACCACACAAAGAACATTTGTCCTAGACCTCAAATCTGTCTGAGGCACACAAAGAACATATATCTAGACCACACGAAGTTCTCTTAGCCTCTGCCTGGGTGTTGTGAGTCGTTTTACGCTGATTGAAATGTTGTCAGTCATTTTACGTTGATTGGAATGTTATCAGTCATTTTACTTTGATTGAAGTGTTGTCAGTCATTTTACGTTGATTGAAGTGTTGTCAGTCATTTTACGTTGATTGAAGAGTTGTCAGTCATCTTTCCCATAGCAACATATGCCTGCGAGACCTGGACACTTAACAAAACAGCTGAGAAACACATAAATGCCTTTGAATGTAAATGCTACAGAAGAGTTCTCCAAATATCGTGGACACAAAAAAGAACAAATATATCCATACTACAAGAACTTAATATTGAAGAACGCTGGCTAGTGAAGAGGATTAAGAGAGAAAACTGAAATAGTTTGGACACATTAAACGTCATGATAATTTAGAGAAGACCGTATTGGAAGGATACATAATGGGAAAAAGAAAAAGAGGAAGACCAAGACGAAGATGGCTGCAAGACATCGTTGACGATCTGGAAATGGATGCAACAGCAGCAGGCCATCTTGCTCACAACCGAGAGGCCTACAAGAGTGCTGTTTGGGAGGCAAAGTTCCGCAAGGGACATGCAAATGAATGAATGAATGAATGTTGTCAGCCAATTTACATTGATTGATATTTTGTCAGTTATTTTACGTTAATTGAAGAGTTGTCAGTCATTTACGTTGATTAAAGGGTTGTCATTCATTTTACGTTAATTGAAGTGTTGTCAGTCATTTTACGTTGATTGAAGAGTTGTCAGTCATTTTACGTGGATTGAAGTGTTATAAGTCATTTTACTATGATTGAAGTGTTGTCATTATTTTACGTGAAGTGTTGTCAGCCAATTTACATTGATTGATGTTTTGTCAGTTATTTTACGTTAATTGAAGTGTTGTCAGTCATTTACGTTGATTAAAGTGTTGTCATTCATTTTACGTTAATTGAAGTGTTGTCAGTCATTTTACGTTGATTGAAGTGTTGTCAGTCATTTTAAGCTTAACGACCTCGTTCTTACTGTTTTTTCATTTATCGTATGTACATTTTTATGACAAGTGTTGTCAGTTGTGTAACTGTCAGATATTTTACATTGATGACGTGTCTGGAGTGTAAAGATGATCTATCTATCTATCTATCTATGTTTGTCTGTATATTTGTCTGACCGCCTGCCGGTCTGTGCGTCTATATATCTATGTCTGTCTGTCTGTCTGTTTGTCTGACTGTCTCTATGTTTGTCTTGTCTATCTGCTTGTCTGTCGGTTTGTCTGTCTGTCATTTTGTTTTGAGTGGTATATACGAGTATTATTTTTAATTTAAAAAAAAGCCTGTCACGTGATGACAATCAGCCATTTCCAACTTGTTATATTGCATTAGTTTCCATCTGTCATCGTCACACCATCATTTTCAAATTATCTTGTTACCTTCTGATTCTCCCTGGTTAATCTCTCTCTCTCTCTCTCGCTCTCTTCTCTCGCTCTCTCTCTCTCTCATTCTCTCGCTCTTTCTCTCTCCTTCTCTCTCTCTTTTTCTCTCTCTCTCTCTCTTTCTCTCTCTCTCTCACACTCTCTCTCCTTCTCGCCGGTTTTCATGTTTATTTCTTTCTGTTGTTTCCGTCTACCTTCTTCTGTCTCTCTCCGTCTACCTTCTTCTGTCTCACTGTCTGACTCTCCGTCTACTGTCTCACTGTCTTATTCTCCGTCTACTGTCTCACTGTCTGACTCTCCGTCTACTGTCTCACTGTCTTATTCTCCGTCTACCTTCTTCTGTCTCACTGTCTGACTCTCCGTCTACTGTCTCACTGTCTGACTCTCCGTCTACTGTCTCACTGTCTTATTCTCCGTCTACTGTCTCACTGTCTTATTCTCCGTCTACTGTCTCACTGTCTTATTCTCCGTCTACTGTCTCACTGTCTTATTCTCCGTCTACCTTCTTCTGTCTCACTGTCTGACTCTCCGTCTACTGTCTCACTGTCAGACTCTCCGTCTACTGTCTCACTGTCTTATTCTCCGTCTACCTTCTTCTGTCTCACTGTCTGACTCTCCGTCTACTGTCTCACTGTCTGACTCTCCGTCTACTGTCTCACTGTCTTATTCTCCGTCTACTGTCTCACTGTCTTATTCTCCGTCTACTGTCTCACTGTCTGACTCTCCGTCTACTGTCTCACTGTCTTATTCTCCGTCTACTGTCTCACTGTCTGACTCTCCGTCTACCTTTTTCTGTCTCACTGTCTGACTCTCCGTCTACCTTCTTCTGTCTCACTGTCTTATTCTCCGTCTACCTTCTTTTGTCTCACGTTCTGACTCTGTCCACGGCTTGGAGCGAAGATTACTTAAAGCTGTAAGTATATAACTGTATGTTTCTGGCATTTCTATATGTGTGTTGCGTATTTACATTTCTGTATGTGTGTTGTGACTTGACATTTCTATATGTGTATTGTGCCTTGGCATATTTCTGTATGTGTACTGTGTCCTGGCATATGTGTATTGTGTCTTTGCATATTTCTATATGTGTATTGTGTCTTTGCATATTTCTATATGTGTATTGTGTCTTTGCATATTTCTATATGTGTATTGTGCCTTGACATATTTCTATATGTGTATTGTGTCTTTGCATATTTCTATATGTGTATTGTGTCTTTGCATATTTCTATATGTGTATTGTGTCTTTGCATATTTCTATATGTGTATTGTGTCTTGACATATTTCTATATGTGTATTGTGTTTTGACATATTTCTATATGTGTATTGTGTCTTTGCATATTTCTATATGTATATTGTGTCCGGGCATATGTGTATTGTGTCCGGGCATATGTGTATTGTGTCCGGGCATATGTGTATTGTGTCCGGGCATATGTGTATTGTGTCCGGGCATATGTGTATTGTGTCCGGGCATATGTGTATTGTGTCCGGGCATATGCATACTGGCATCTAGATTAGTAGTTTCCCGTGTTACCTAACTCTATTTTCTCAGATCAGTTGTTTTTCTCCATTCGCTGTCCACGCAACTTTTGAGTTTTCCCTTTCACGATATTTCAGGCTGCCCCTGGCACTGTTCTGTCACGTGTTGGTTAGATCATGTTAGTCTCTCACTTCAAGGCTCAGGTCGATTCACTAGAGCTTCTGGGATTAGACGGATTCTTGGTTACTCGTTTCTATGGAAACGGAGATTTCCCGTTCTGTTGGAAGTTTCTCTTGCGTTGTTCTTGTAAATACAATCTTAGGCCTCAGAACGTCCATTCAGATAACGTCAGACCACATATATACGTCACTGGCCACCATATTACTCTGACAGAGTACAACTATCTCGAAGGATTAACGTGGCAGGGCGGACATAAATGGACGTATCTAACTCAACACTTCTTTCATGCAGCACGTGTATCTCATGTCTTATGTAAATAAAGTGACTGCCCTGCCATGCGTTTAATGGTACAGTGTATATATATATATATATATATATATATATATATATATAAAGCTCACAATACATGTGTCTTGATAGTCATAACAAACACCTATGTTACTGGTTTTTGTATGCACTGTACTTTACAGTACTTTCAGTCGTCGTTTTAATGTGAATATTACCCTTAGCTTCTAATGAACTAATGGTAGAGAGCTGGTCTGTGCGTGTTCGAACTACCCATCAGTCATTGCGAAAGTGTTGTACTGCGTCAGTTTGAATCCGTTGTGTTTACCACGTAATTATTAAAATTGCTTATATCATTTTTTATTATCTCTTCCTACAAATAAATCTCAGAGAATCAGTTGAGATACAGTATTGTATGTGTACAGTATTATGTTGTAACCTAAATTCACATTCTCTCTCTCTCTCTCTCTCTCTCTCTCTCTCTCACACATGTCTGTGGGAATGTCTGTACTGCTTCAGGTTTTTCTGTGCTAAACATTCTACACGGTGTATCACCACGCATCATCGTCCACAAAACATCTCCTAAAATGCTACCAACATCTCCTAAAGTGCTACCAACATTTCCTAAAGTGCTACCAACATCTCCTAAAATGCTACCAACATCTCCTAAAGTGCTACCAACATCTCCTAAAATGCTACCAACATCTCCTAAAGTGCTACCAACATCTCCTAAAGTGCTACCAACATCTCCTAAAATGCTACCAACATCTCCTAAAATGCTACCAACATCTCCTAAAATGCTGCCAACATCTCCTAAAATGCTACCAACATCTCCTAAAGTGCTACCAACATCTCCTAAAGTGCTACCAACATCTCCTAAAATGCTACCAACATAAAGCGATCGCTTCCACCTCGTCTCAACATTTCCCTTACATTTCAAAAGCTTTATTTACTTTCCCGTTGCTAGGTCAGCCTAGTCTCATTCAGATCTCGCGTGGCGATATTTGAGACGACACGAGAATTCACTTCATCCAAAATAATCATGGCGTCGCGTCATATTCACAAACTGAGACAGCAGTCTAAGAGTTCCCGAAAATATAATCCGTGATGTAAAAATTCAATTCACCAACAGAGCAATTTCGTTTACTGCCTAGGGAGAAGCAAAGTGAATAATCTGATTACGTGCCTGAAGAAATCAAGGACATTAGCAGCTTCCACAAAGTTTTATACCCGCCATTAAATACTTAAGTCTACTTGTTTGTTTCTGCCCTGTCACGTGATCTCTGCTTGAGAACATAACTCAGAATGTTACGTTACTATTTGCTGGACATATGCATTTACCTGACAACCTAACGTTAATTTAATATATCTTTAGTCGAACAAGCTTTTTATAAAACAATCTTTTCATCATCATCATCATCATCATCAATGTCATCTAGTCTGTTTACTGCAGGTTGGCTGCTTTACATTTTGTGGTGTATGTTCTCTCTACCTCCATCGATCTTCCTCTCTCTCTCTCTCACTCTCTCTCTCTCATCTCTTATGTACCATCAAGGTATACTTAGATGCATTGTTTTCTGTCCATCTCTTAATCTCGTCCATAAGCTCCATCTGTTGTTGTTTCCTTGTGATTTGCTACTAAATGTTTTATATATATATATATATATATATGTATGTATATTTGGTTCATTACACTGTTATATCACTCAAGTTTATATATAAAAATGATTCACTACACTGTTTTATCACTAACGTTTATATCTGGTTCACTTCACTGTTGTTTTATTACTAAATTATATATATATATATATATATATATATATTAATATATAGGGTTCACTACACTATTATATAGCTGAAGTTTAGCTATATATGTTTTTCATTATTCTTTTTTATGAGTAATGTTTCCTATTGCATGTTTTACTACAATATTGCATAAAGTAGGAAGGAGATAGGAACATCTTTCTTAATCAACCAGTACACAGTTGTGACGTTTCGGTATGAACCTTAATCATGCAAAACTCACAGGACTAATAAGTAGAAAAGATACAATATAAATTTACGTGAATGCTATGTAAAAAATATGGATAAAAAAAAGAAGAAACACTTAGCTGTGACTTGTAGGAGACTATGTTCAGAAATGCGCATTGTGGAGTGTAGATGTTTAAATGGAGACTTGTGATGTGTGATAGGTGGTTTGTAAAGGCACTTCTACTTTTTTTTTCCTGATTTATATATTTTGTTATCACAGCTTTACTGCAGTGGCTTCATGTATAGTTCTATAGTTAGTTTTATATACTTATACATTACTTATTCGTATGTTTTACTATTTTGTTTTATCACTAACGTTTCCCACTGTATTTTGTACTACTTTGTTTTAGATTGACAAGTCATAAATTTGACATTTTCTGTCTCATGTCAGCTGAACTGTTCACACAAAATTCATTAACAGGGAAAGTTCTGTAACTCTGTCCCACGGTTGTCTGTAGCACCCACTACATCATAAAGTCTCTTTCCTACATGTACATTTCTGAGGTCTCAATCTTCAATGTACATGTTTTTGGTTAGTGTACATGTTTCTGGTTAATGTACATGTTTTTGGTTAATGAATATGTTTCGGTTAATGTACATGTTTCTGCTTAATGTACATATTTCTGGTTAATCTGCATGTTTCTGGTTAATGTATATGTTTCTGTTTAATGTATATGTTTCTGGTTAATGTACATGTTTGTTTGTCAAACAAAACTCGCACAGAAAACTTGAGAATTGTTTTGTATGTGCCAGTGAAGTGTGTCTCTCTCGTCATGATTGGCAACCCACGTAGTATCAGTGCTTGGTCTAAATCAAGGAACAGTTTGTACACACAAACATTCTCTGCTACAAAAATGCGACCAGTCGACGTACACACACATTCAAAAGTAGGACATATGTAGTCTAAAACATCTGTACACACTTGTTTTTGTACAAGTGCATAAAATTACAACGTGTACCTAGAAATCAATGAACAATTAAGTCATTTGTATGAACAGGACAGAAAATATCGTGAACATTTTCTTCTGAACATATCTTTACTGTACAAGAAAGAACTCGTTGGAAAAAAAACTACTTCAATGTACATTATAAATTTGCTACAAGATTTAACATTTTTTCTTATATTTTCGCCATTTATTGTATGGAGACACCAACTTTTAAAAAAATTTGTTAACACATCAGCTTTATTTAACATTAATTAGCTAAGTAACAACTGAATGACAAGCTTTCTGTGGTCACTTGTTGCAGAAACTTTCACTTTTAAGATAATATCATGAAGCTGTACATCTGCTTAATTATGTCCACCACTTTCTGTCTTTTTGTTTCTGCTCACTCCAAGTACTTTCATTTCTCTATCTCTCCTTCTCCATCTGTCTCTCTCCCCTCTTTCTCTGTCACGCTCCCTCTTTCTCTGTCACTCTCCCTCTTTCTCTGTCACGCTCCCTCTCTCTCTGTCACGCTCCCTCTTTCTCTGTCACTCTCCCTCTTTCTCTGTCACTCTCCCGCTTTCTCTGTCACTCTCCCTCTTTCTCTGTCACGCTCCCTCTTTCTCTGTCACTCTCCCTCTTTATCTGTCACGCTCCCTCTTTATCTGTCACGCTCCCTCTTTCTCTGTCACTCTCCCTCTTTCTCTGTCACTCTCCCTCTTTATCTGTCACGCTCCCTCTTTCTCTGTCACTCTCCCTCTTTCTCTGTCACGCTCCCTCTTTCTCTGTCACTCTCCCTCTTTCTCTGTAACGCTCCGTCTTTCTCTGTCACGCTCCCTCTTTCTCTGTCACGCTCCCTCTTTCTCTGTCACTCTCCCTCTTTCTCTGTTACTCTCCCTCTTTCTCTGTCACTCTCCCTCTTTCTCTGTCACGCTCCCTCTTTCTCTAGCTGTCTCTCTCGCTCTATCTCGTTATCTCTCTCTCTTTCTTTTTTTTCTCTCTCTCGCTCTCTCTCTCGCTTTCGCTCTCACTCTCTCTCTCTTTCGCTCTCTCTATCTCGTTGTATCTCTCTCTTTCTTTCTCTCTCTCACCCTCTCTCTCTTCCTTTTCTGACTGTCTCTCTCGATGTCTCTCTCTATCACTCTCCTTCTCTCTGCCTGTCTCTCCCCTATTTCTTTGTCACTCTACCTCTTTCTTTCTGTCTTTCTCTTCTTTCTATCTCTCTGGCATTCTCCCTCTCTCTATGCTTATCTTTCTCCCATTCTCTCTCAGTTATTCACCCTCGCTCTGCCTGTCTCCCTCCTCCTCCTCTGTCACTCAGCTTCCCTCCCCTCTTTTCTGTCTCTCTCTCTCCTCTCTCTTACACTCTCACTCCCTCTCTGTGTCTCTCTCCCCTTTTCGCTCTGCTATGCCTGTCTCTCCATCTTTCTCTATGTCACTCTCGCTCCTTTTGTCTATCTCTCCCTTTCTCCTTCTGTCACACTCCCTCTCTCTGCCTGTCTCTCTCCTTTTCTCTGCCTGTCTCCTACCTTCTCTCTCTGTCATTCTCCCTGACTTTCTCTCCTTCCTCTCTCTGCTTGTTTCTCTCTCCTTTTCCCTGACTTTCTCTCCCTCCTCTCTCTGTCATTCACCCTCTCTCTGCCTGTCTCCTCCTTTCTCTCTCTCCTTCTCCCTGACTTTCTCTCCCTCCTCTCTCTGTCCTTCACCCTCTCTCTGCCTGTCTCTCTCCTTCTCTCTCTATAACACTCCCTCTATCTCTGCCTGTCTCTCCCTCTCTATCACACTCCCTCCCTCTCTCTCTGCCTGTATCTCCCCTTCTCTCTCTCTTTCACTGGCCCTCACACTCTCACATATATATATATATATAATATATATATATATATATATATATATATATATAAAACAAGATAAGAGAAACTGTTTCTCTCAGTTCCAAAACTATAAATGTGTCTTGATCATACACTTGCAGCAAGAGTTCTAAACATCAGAGGCAAATGTTACTGCTGCTGGAGATCCACTACCAGCCACAAACAAGGACTGTGCTCCCCGTTGACTTGTGCAGGATATAACGTCTCTCTAGGACAAGATGCAACTGTAACATACAAGATGTCACTAACACACAGGATGTCACTAACACGCAGGATGTCACTAACATACAGGACGTTATTCATATACATTATGTCACCCACATACACGATGTCACTCACATACATGAATGTCACTCATAAACAAGATGCCACTCACATACATGAATGTCACTCTTATACTGGATGTCACTCACATACAAGGATGCCACTCATATACACTGATGTCTCTGACATATGTGAATATCAATCACATACATGATTGACAGTCACATACAAGGATGTCGCTCACATACACTGATGCCATTCACGTACACTGATGTCACCTCAGTACACTGATGTCACTGACATACATGAATGGCACTCACAAACGTGGATGTCACTCACATACGTGGATGTCACTCACATACATTGATTATACTCAAATACATTGATATCACTCACATACGTGGATATCACTCACATACGTGGATATCACTCACATACATTGATTATACTCAAATACATTGATATCACTCACATACGTGGATATCACTCACATACGTGGATATCACTCACATACGTGGATGTCACTCACATACATTGATTATACTCAAATACATTGATATCACTCACATACGTGGATATCACTCACATACGTGGATATCACTCACATACGTCGATGTCACTCACATACGTGGATGTCACTCACATACAAGCATGTCACTCACATACAAGGATGCAATTCACAAACACGGATGCCATTTACATACATTGATGTCACTCACAAACATTGATGTCATTCAAAAATATTGACGTCACTCACGAAACAATGATGCTACTCACATATATTGATGTCAGTCACGTACAAGGATGTCATTCACACACACTGGTGTAACTCTCACATATACGGATGCCATTCACACACACTGGTGTAACTCTCACATACAAGGGTGCCATTCACACACACTGGTGTAACTCTCACATACAAGGATGCCATTCACACACACTGGTGTAACTCTCACATACAAGGATGCCATTCACACACACTGGTGTAACTCTCACATACAAGGGTGCCATTCACACACTGGTGTAACTCTCACATACAGGGATGCCATTCACACACTGGTGTAACTCTCACATACAAGGATGCCATTCACATATTAGGATGCCACTGACTGATTAGGATGTCATTTATATATCTGGATGTGATTGACATAAGTGATATCAGGCACTCACATATAGGATGTTACCCACATACAAAATGTCATTCAAATACATGATGTCACAAGGAATGTCATTCACATACATGATGTCACTAGCATACATGAGGTAATTCGCATATATGAGGTCATTCTCATATATGATGTCATTCGGATAGAGGATTCTACTCACATACACGATGTCACTCACATACATGATATCACTCACATACAGGATATCACTCACATACACGATATCACTCACATACATGATATCACTCACATACAGGATATCAGTCATATACAGGATACCACTCACATACAGGATACCACTCACATACACGATATCACTCACATACAGAATATCATTCACATAAACAATGTCAGTCACATACATGATATCACTCACATACAGGATATCACTCACATACAGGCCATCACACACATACAAGATATCACTCACACACAGTATATCACTCACATACAGGATATTACTCATATACAGGATATCACTCACATACGGGATGTCATAAAACAAAAGAAATTTTCTGTGACGAGTAAGCATGGAGTTTTTTTTTTTTTGCTGGACGGATTTGCTCTATCTGTCACACGTACATAAAATAGTCTAATGATGTGCTCTGTCTGTCACACGTACATACAATAGTCTAATGATGTGCTCTGTCTGTCACATGTACATACAATAGTCTAATGATGTGCTCTGTCTGTCACATGTACATACAATAGTCTAATGATGTGCTCTGTCTGTCACATGTACATACAATAGTCTAATGATGTGCTCTGTCTGTCACATGTACATACAATAGTCTAATGATGTGCTCTGTCTGTCACATGTACATACAATAGTCTAATGATGTGCTCTGTCTGTCACATGTACATAAAATAGTCTAATGATGTGCTCTGTCTGTCATAACATAGAGAAAGATTTGGTCGACTTGTCACATGGACATAAAAGAGACTAAAGATTTGGTTGCCCTGTGACAAACGGTCACTAAATATTAATGATATGTCATAAAATAAACTGATGATTTTTTTCGACATTGTGGCAGATAATAAGATGATTTAGAATAATTATTGCTTATTATGTTTCCAGCCCAACGTTGTTTCTTGCCAAGAGCCAGGTCTAAACTTTCAAAATCATTTTACAAGCTGTCAGTCTAACCCATACATAAACTAACCAGTCTTATTCTCTCTGTTCTCTCTCTCTCTCTCTCTCTCTCCTCCATGTCACTAGGTCCTATTATATCATAGGAAAAGAAAAAAGATTAAAATATTAGTTGTCATAGAAAGATTAAAATATTAGTTGTCATAGAAAGATTAAAATATTAGTTGTCATAGAAAGATTAAAATATTAGTTGTCATAAAAACATAATATTGTCATAAGAGGATGAACAAGTCAGTAGCCACAGAAAAGAGTAGTTCTCATTACAAAGACTAGAAGAGAAAAAAACTCTGTGGCAAGATAATTATTATATTACTTGTCATAAAAAGATTATAAAGTTATTTGTCGTAAAAGATTCCAAGATGTAAAACAAATAATATAAAATTATTTGTGACAAAAAAGATTATAAGATTATTTGTAGTGAAAAGACTATAAGATTACTTGTCATAAAAAGACTATAAACTTAGTTATAATAGAAAGAACAGTTTTGTTTCTACATTAAAGGTAAGAAACATTTTTGTTTTCATTTTACTGTAGTTCCCAAGTTTCTAGAGCAAGACAGTATGGATAGCAGGTTTAGTGTATGTAAATTTGTTTAGTTTGTGGATAAAATGTTTAGTGTATGTAAATTTGCTTAGTTTGTGGATAAAATGTTTAGTGTATGTAAATTAGTTTATGGACAAAATGTTTAATATATGTAAATTTGTATATAGATGTGTATAAGTCATCAGTTTGCTATAGGTAGTCAGCTTGCTATAGGTAGTCAGCTTGGTGTAGATCATCAGTTTGCTATAGGTCACCAGCTTGCTATAAGTCACCAGCTTGCTATAGGTCACCAGCTTGCTGTAGATCGTCAGTTTGCTATAGGTTATCAGCTTGCTATAGGTTATCAGCTTGCTATAGGTTATCAGCTTGCTGTAGATCGTCTGTTTGCTATAAGTCACCAGCTTGCTATAGGTGATCAGCTTGCTGTAGATCATTAGCTTACTATAGGTCACCAGTTTGCTGCAGATCATCAGCTTACTATAGGTCACCAGCTTGCTGTAGATCATCAACTTACTATAGGTCACCAGTTTGCTATAAGTGATCAGCTTGCTGTAGATCATCAGTTTGCTATAAGTGATCAGCTTGCTGTAGATCAACAGTTTACTATAAGTGATCAGCTTGCTGTAGGTCATTAGCTTACTATAGGTGACCAGCTTGCTGTAGATCATTAGCTTACTATAGGTGATAAACATGCTGTAGATCATTAGCTTACTATAGGTGATCAGCTTGCTGTAGATCATTAACTTACTATAGGTGATAAACTTGCTGTAGATCATTAGCTTACTATAGGTGATCAGCTTGCTGTAGGTAGTCAGTTTGCTATAGGTTACCAACATGCTATAAGCCATCAGCCTGCTACAGGTGATCAGCCTGCTACAGATCATCAGTTTGCTATAGGTCAATCAGCTTGCTGTAGATCATCAGATTTCTGTAGGTCGTCAGCTTGCTATGTGTCATCAGGTTGCTATGTGTCGTAAGTTTGCTATAGATCATCAGTTTGCTATAGGTCATCAACTTTTTATACATCGTCAGTTTGGTGTAGGTCGTCAGTTTGCTGTAGGTTGTCAGTTTAATGTAGGTCGTCAATTTGCTGCAGGTCGTCAGTTTAATGTAAATTGTCAGTTTGCTATAGGTCATCAGCTTCCCGTATGTCGTCATTTTGATGTAGGTTGTCAGTTTGCTATAGCTCATTAGCTTGCTGTAGGTCGTCAGTTTGCTGTAGGTCGTCAGTTTGCTGTAGTTCTTCAGTTTACTGTAGGTTGTCAGATTGCTATAGGTCATTAGCTTGCTGTAGATCGTCAGTTTACTGCAGTTTTTCAGTTTACTGTGGGCTGTCAGTTTGCTATAGGTTATCAGTTTGCTGTAGGTCGTTAATTTGCTTCGGTCATCAGCTTGCTGTATGTCGTCAGTTTGCTGTAGGTCGTTAGTTTGCTGTAGGTCATCAGTTTGCTATATGTCATCAGGTTGCTATAGGTCGTCCGTTTGCTGTATTTCGTCAGTTTCCTTTAGGTCGTCAGTGTGCTATAGGTCTTTAGTTTGATGTAGGTCATTAGTTTGCTGTAGGTGGTTAGTTTACTGTAGGTCGTTAGTTTGCTGTAGGTCGTTAGTTTGCTGTAGGTTGTTAGTTTGCTGTAGGTCGTTAGTTTGCTATAGGTTGTCAGTTTAATGTAGGTCATCAGTTTGCTATATGTCATCAGGTTGCTTTAGGTCGTCCGTTTGCTGTATTTCGTCAGTTTGCTGTAGGTCGTTAGTTTGCTTTAGGTCGTCAGTTTGCTATAGGTCTTTAGTTTGCTGGAGGTCGTTAGTTTGCTGTAGGTCTGCTACTCAGATTATGTTAGAGCGTTTTTTTAAATGTCCTTGTGTGTTTTTAATATTTAGTAAGTCAAATTGTACAACCAGAAGTGTATACATGTAAATGGCAAATCTTGTATGGTAAGAAAGTAACATTAATAGCCACAACGAAGTCCTACAGAACTGTCTGTCTGCCAGATTTTCGCCAGTTTTTCTTTTGGTTTATCGTTTTTGTGTCTTTTTTTTTTTTTTTTGGCCTGCGAAAATTCTGCCAAGTATTTGCTCGAACCATTACACGATACCGGAGCATCGTTATCTCAGGCACGATATATTTTTTCTACTATTCCGTGTTTAATTCAAAGTGATTTCATGCTAGGATTCGATTTCGCCCCTTAAATTACAGCTTGCGATGGTATCGATCACAGGCGCAGTCCGTGCAGAATTTACTGGTGATTGCTGTAGTAGGGAGCAGATGAAATCGTTTTTGTGTGCTTCTAGAACTAGAACAAGAACATGCACTCTCTGATCTAGAACATTACGTCATTAGCTGATATCTGTCACGCGCGATTTGTAAGTTCAAGCCAGGATAAGCAGACTGGAGAGCTAGATACATGGCCAGCACCCATAGAACTTGAATCTGCACTTGCATGAAAGATCTTCATCTGCATACGTTCGAACAGTTTCGTTCTGCGAGCTTGGCACTTATGTATTTATGACAGAATGTCTGGAACAGAGTGAAAGCTCTATGATAATGGATAGAATGTTAGGCGGGCCCAAGTGCCCAATTCTTCAAACTTTGAAAATAAAGTAATCTTAGGCTCAGCCCCCCAATCTCCGTGACATTGACCTGACCTCAAGGTTCTGCCCCCAATCTCCGTGACATTGACCTGATCTCAACAAATCATTTTCATTCTCTTAGATTTTTTTCTCCCGGTAATCATGAATTTTCTCTTCAACCAAAAAAGAAGCTGACTTTCGCTGGATTCATCATTGTCAGCCTTTTATGTGGCTGATTTAATCGTCATTTCGTCAAATTCGAATGCTCCACATCTCCCTAGAGCCAGCGAGCTAGCAGGTCTGCCCACAATGTTCTAGAAAATTGTCCTTAATAAAACCGTTTTGTTCTTTGTTTGTGAATTTCTTGTAAGAAAAAGAAACGGCCTCCAAGTAACAAAGAGTTGTATAATTTTGTCACTGAAAAGTTGCTTGGTTGTGGTAACCATAGAGATCAGATGTCCCTGTTAGCGACTTAGTTTACCTTGCACATTTCTGTCAAGTTCCCAAAAGTGTTATATTTTTATATAATGTAAATTAGGGTGAACTTCAGCATATGAATACTCCAGTCGGTGAATACTCAAGTCGGTCTGAGTGACTGCGTCCTTCAAAAGGGTCAGCTGTTTTGTCTGACCTTTTGTCTGGCAGAATATGAAGCTTTTCAATCATTATATGTCATATCCTCCACCAAACTAGTAACAAAAGTCAGCTCAAATGAAAGCTTGTCTGTCTGACGTTTTACAGCTCCCTTCTCTCTCCCCCAAACAAACCCATAGCAGATCTCTCACTGTCCGCCGTTGTCATGTCTTGGGTTGAGCATGTCTTTTATGTCTTGTCTTGTATAGAATATGTCCTTTATATCTTGTCTTGTGTAGAGTCGATGTCTATATTTTATTCTTATCTCGTGTAGAGCTGATGTCTGTGTTTTATGTCTTGTTTTGTGTAGTGTTTATGCCTGTATCTTATGTCTTGTCATGTGTAGAGTCGATGTCTGTATCTTATGTCTTGTCTTGTGTAGAGACGATGTCTGTATTTTATGTCTTGTCTTGGGTAATGTTGATATTTTATCTTATGTGTATGCCTTTAGTCATTTATATGTGTCTGTAGTTAGTCATTTAAATGCGTATGTAGTTAATTTATTGTTAATTATGTTTGTTACACGAGCAGCATATTTGTAGAATGTCTGGAACCGAGTGAAAGTTGTATGATAAGGGGCAAAATGTCAGACAGGCCTGCGTGCCCAATTCTTAACCCTTTTGAAATAAAGATCAATCTATCAATCAATCAATCTTGTCTTCTGTAGACTCGATGTCTGTGTTTTATGTCTAGTCTTCTGTAGAGTCAATAACTGTTTCATTTCTTGTCTTGTGTAGAGTCTGTGTTTTATATCTTGTCATGTGCAGAGTCCATCTTCTGCATCTTGCATTGTGTAGTGTTTGAGTTTTATACCTCGTCTAGTGTAGATTCTGTTTTTTGTATCTTGTCTTTGTAGAGTCTGTGTTTTATATCTTGTCTTGTATAGAGTCTGTGTTTTATATCTTCTCTTGTGGAAAGGTAAACCATTGATATTTCACTCTCACATTCTTTCTGCCGTGGTGAAACAATGGTTCAGTCTGTATCAATATGGCCCTCACAAAAAAAAAGGAACAAGCGAGATGAATGTTCTGGGACACAAACTGCCACATGTTGCAGTGTGTCGTGTGTGCTCTAATGATGTGTTGATTTTCCTGGAAGTTGATCTTCGTCCGTGAAGTCAGCAAACGTTCCCATATCTGGAATGATGTGATTTTAGCAGTCATATTTCTGGCAAGAAGGTCCAACCAGCTGATATATGCTTGTGTACCGACATCAAGGCCAGGATACTATTCTTTCCTGCTTCCAGCTTGTCAGACCTGGCATGAATACGTTGTCCTTGGCACACATAAAACTATCCATTAGCTCTTCGTGGAGTCCACCGTAGCTCCTGCTAGTTCCAAGTTCTTGTGCGAATACGTGGAGATGACATCATCTTCTCTGGCCAGCACCTTCTCTATCTTGGTCATCCTTTGTTTCAATTTTTGTTGTGTGGTGCTGAATTCGGCCAAGAGACGGGCAAATCTGGTTTGGAGATTGTCCAGAGAAGTGTCAATTCTCTCTACTCTCTGTTCTACAGTCTCCTGTTTCTCCTCAGCCCGCCTCATGGCCTCCTCGTCCAGCAGGTTATCCTTCATCAAGATGTGCCGCCCCGCCTCCATCAGCTTTCGCTTAGCCTCCGGGTACTCGGTCAGAGCGTCCCACAGAGATTCTTTGGAAAGACAGAAAAGATCTGAGTATCCCAGACTGCGAACATTTGCCGTACGCCGGTTGCCGGTCTTGTTGCCGGCAATATTCAGGATACTCACCTGGAGAATATCATAAGAAAAGTGTCAAAATATAAAACACAGTTTAAAAAAAGTAATCTATAACCTGTCTCATTAATTACTCAAAAGGTTAGTGTACGTACATTTAATATATAAGTCAGCAAAATATATGTTCTCAACACTGAGACCGTCCACAGATATCATACAGTCACCACATAATCATTATACAATCACCACAGAAACCACATAATCACTATACAATCATCACACAGTCACCACATAATCATTATACAATTACCATAGAAACCACATAATCACTATATAATCATCACATAGTCACCACATAATCACTGCAAAATCAGCATACAGTCATAACACATCCACTATACAATCACCACACAGTCACCACATAGTCACTATACAATCACCACACAGTCACCACATAGTCACTATACAATCACCACACAGTCACCACACAAGTTAATATACAATCACCATACAGTCACCACAGAGTCACTATACAATCTACACTCACCACATAGTCATTATACAATCTACACTCACCACATAGTCACTATACAATCTACACTCGCCACATAGTCATTATACAATCACTATACAGTCACTACATAGTCACTATGCAATTGCCATACAGTCAACACGTAGTCACTTTACAATCACCATACAGTCAACACGTAGTCACTTTACAATCATCATACAGTCAACACGTAGTCACTTTACAAACACCATCCAGTCAACACATAGTTATACACTCACCACATAGTCACTATACAATCATTATACAGTCAGCACATAGTCACTATACAATCATTATACAGTCACTACATAGTCACTATACAATCATTATACAGTCACTACATAGTCACTATACAATCATTATACAGTCACCACATAGTCACTATACAATCACTATACAGTCACCACATAGTCACTATACAATCACTATACAGTCACCACATAGTCACTATACAATCACTATACAGTCACCACATAGTCACTATACAATCACTATACAGTCACCACACACTCACTATATAATTCCTGTCGCGAAAATGTCTTAACAGAACTAGTTTTAAACTCCACCCCTCCTCCTATTCCCCATCGTTACTTAGAAAGATGTTTCATTAAAAACACTTTGTTATAGTTACAGTTATAGTTACAGTTACAGTTATAGTTACAGTTATAGTTACAGTTATAGTTACAGTTATAGTTATAGTTATAGTTACAGTTATAGTTACAGTTATACTTATAGTTATAGTTACAGTTATAGTTATAGTTATAGTTATAGTTACAGTTATAGTTACAGTTATAGTTATAGTTACAGTTATAGTTATAGTTATAGTTACAGTTATAGTTATAGTTATAGTTATAGTTACAGTTATAGTTACAGTTATAGTTATAGTTATAGTTATAGTTACAATTATAGTTATAGTTATAGTTATAGTTATAGTTACAGTTATAGTTATATAATAAAATCTTACTCAGTCACAGTTAGCATACAGCACGAAACCGTTTCTTATAAAAAATAAAGGTGACACAGAACCCAGACTAGAAGTAAGGTATGAATATAATCCAGACTAGAAGTAAGGTATGAATATAACCCAGACTAGAAGTAAGGTATGAATATAATCCAGACTAGAAGTAAGGTATGAATATAACCCAGACTAGAAGTAAGGTATGAATATAATCCAGACTAGAAGTAAGGTATGAATATAACCCAGACTAGAAGTAAGGTATGAATATAACCCAGACTAGAAGTAAGGTATGAATATAATCCAGACTAGAAGTAAGGTATGAATATAACCCAGACTAGAAGTAAGGTATGAATATAACCCAGACTAGAAGTAAGGTATGAATAGAACCCAGACTAGAAGTAAGGTATGAATATAACCCAGACTAGAAGTAAGGCATGAATATAACCCAGACTAGAGGTAAGGTACGAATATAACCCAGACTAGAAGTAAGGTACGAATATAAACCAGACTAGAAGTAAGGTATGAATATAACCCAGACTAGAAGTAAGGTATGAATATAACCCAGACTAGAAGTAAGGTATAAATAGAACCTGGACTAGAAGTAAGGTATGAATATAACCCAGACTAGAAGTAAGGTATGAATAGAACCTGGACTAGAAGTAAGGTATGAATAGAACCTGGACTAGAAGTAAGGTATGAATATAACCCAGACTAGAAGTAAGGTATGAATAGAACCTGGACTAGAAGTAAGGTATGAATAGAACCTGGACTAGAAGTAAGGTATGAATAGAACCTGGACTAGAAGTAAGGTATGAATATAACCCAGACTAGAAGTAAGGTATGAATAGAACCTGGACTAGAAGTAAGGTACGAATATAACCCAGACTAGAAGTAAGGTATGAATATAACCCAGACTAGAAGTAAGGTATGAATATAACCCAGACTAGAAGTAAGGTATGAATATAACCCAGACTAGAAGTAAGGTATGAATATAACCCAGACTAGAAGTAAGGTATGAATGAAAGAAAATTGTAGCAACAAACTGATATGATCCAGGTACAGATGTGGACGTGTTTACCTGACAGGAAGTTGTACACCTGAACTCCTGAAACAGCAGGTGCTTGTGTGGGCCTCAGAATGAACAACCGTTATTTTCGAAGAGTGAAGAGCTAGGCACGCAGGCCCGTCCAACATTCTATATCTTGTAGAACTTTCAGTCCGTTCTGGACATTCTATCCTTTTTTATACAACTTTCAGTATACTCCAAACATTCTATCTTTCTTATACAACTTTAGGTCCACTCCAGACACTCTATACTTTCTTACACAACTTTCAGTCTACTCCACACATTCTATACTTTCTTATACTACTTTCAGTCTACTCCAAACATTCTATACTTTCTTATACTACTTTCAGTCTACTCCACACATTCTATCCTTTCTTATGCAACTGTCAGTCTACTCTATGCATTCTATTTTGTCTTATTCAATTTTCACCCTATTCCAGATATTCTATTTTGTCTTATACAACTTTCAGTGTACTCCTGACACTCTATCTTTTCTTATACAACTTTCAGTTTACTCTAGACATTCAATCTTGTGTTATACAATTTTCAGCATATTCCAGATATTCTATCTTGTCTTATACAACTTTCAATCTACGCCAGACATTCTATCGTTTCTTACACAACTTTAAGTCTACTCCAGACATTCCATCCTTTCCTACACAACCTTCAATCTACTTCGGCCATTCTATCCTATCTTATACAACTTTCTGTCTACTCCAGACATTGTATCCTTTCTTATACAACTTTCTGTCTACTCCAAACATTCTATCCTTTCTTATACAACTTTCAGTCTACACCAGACATTCTACATTCACTGATATAAATATGTTCAGCACATAATAAACACGCGTACAGTGAAATATAACATTTACGTTTCATTATTATCTACTAAGTTAAAACAGTAAATAACTACCCTCATGTAGCATAGTTACTCTAGCCATCTTACACATTAATGAGTATCAGAGAATTCTGAAGCAAAATAATTAAGTTTAAAATCTCTTACACTCTGTATTTGCAATAGTAGTCTCAAGCAGCGGCTCTTAAGATTCTCTTGGCCTTGGGCCCCTTATCTAGGCGCACACCTGCTGTATGTTCTCATAAAAAATAAAACAATAGAGTCCAGAGGATGTTAAGATTTCTTCTTCAGTCGAGTCAATCAATATGCTCTATCTCTACCCAGGGACCATAGACACAAGGTTAAGAACCACTCTTGTCAAGTAACGTGGAAAGTGTATGAATAATGGGGGGGGGGGGGGGGGGGGTGGCCTGCAATCGACAATAAGTAGATATTGGAAAAGGACACTGCCCTAAATATTTACCTCACTAAACACACTGCAGTAACTTATTTACCTCACTAAACACACTGCCCTAACTTACTTACCTCACTAAACACACTGCCCTAACTTATTTACCTCACTAAACACACTGCCCTAACTTACTTACCTCACTAAACACACTGCCCTAACTTATTTACCTCACTAAACACACTGCCCTAACTTACTTACCTCACTAAACACACTGCCCTAACTTACGTACCTCACTAAACACTCTGCCCTAACTTACTTACCTCACTAAACACACTGCCCTAACTTACTTACCTCACTAAACACACTGCCCTAACTTACTTACCTCATTAAACACACTGCCCTAACTTACTTACCTCACTAAACACACTGCCCTAACTTATTTACCTCACTAAACACACTGCCCTAACTTATTTACCTCACTAAACACACTGCCCTAACTTATTTACCTCACTAAACACACTGCCCTAACTTACTTACCTCACTAAACACACTGCCCTAACTTACTTACCTCACTAAACACAATGCCCTAACTTATTTACCTCACTAAACACAATGCCCTAACTTATTTACCTCACTAAACACAGTGCCCTAACTTATTTACCTCACTAAACACACTGCAGTAACTTATTTACCTCACTAAACACACTGCCCTAACTTATTTACCTCACTAAACACACTGCAGTAACTTATTTACCTCACTAAACACACCGCCCTAACTTACTTACCTCACTAAACACACTGCCCTAACTTACTTACCTCACTAAACACACTGCCCTAACTTATTTACCTCACTAAACACACTGCCCTAACTTATTTACCTCACTAAACACACTGCCCTAACTTATTTACCTCATCAGACACAGTGCCCTAACTTACTTATCTCATCAAACACACTGCCCTAACTTACTTAACTCATCAAACACACTGCCCTAACTTACTTACCTCATCAAACACACTGCCCTAACTTACTTATCTTATCTAACACACTGCCCTAACTTACTTATCTCATCAAACCACTTACCTCTCCAAACACACTCTTCTCGCTTACCTCACCAAACACATTGCTATCACTTACCTCACTAAATACACGGCCATCACTTACCTCACCAAACACACTGTCATCACTTACCTCACTAAACACACTGCCATCATTTACCTCACTAAACACACTGCCCTTACTTATCTCACCAAACACACTGCTATCACTTACCTCACTTACCTCACCAAACACACTCTCCTCACTTACCTCACCAAACACACTCTCCTCACTTACCTCGTCAAACAGATTGCCATCATTTACCTCACTAAACACACTGCCCTCACTCACTTACCTCACCAAAAACACTGCTATCACTTACCTCACCAAACACACTGCCATCACGTACCTCACTAAACACACTGCCCTAACTTACATCACCAAACACACTGCCACCACTTACTTCACCAAACACACTGCCCTCACTCACTTACCTCATCAAAAACACTACACTCACTCACTTACCTCACCAAACACACTGCCCTAACTTACCTCACCAAACACACTGCCCTCACTCACTTACCTCACCAAACACACTGCCCTCACTCACTTATCTCACCAAACACACTGCCCTCACTCACTTACCACACCAAACACACTGCCCTCACTCACCTCACCAAACACACTGCCCTAACTTACCCCACCAAACATACTGTCCTCACTCATTTACCTCACCAAACACACTGCCCTCACTTACCTCTCCAAACACACTCTTCTCGCTTACCTCTCCAAACACATTGCTATCACTTACCTCACTAAACACACTGCCCTCACTTATCTCACCAAACACACTGCTATCACTTACCTCACTTACCTCACCAAACACACTCTCCTCACTTACCTCACCAAACACACTCTCCTCACTTACCTCGCCAAACAGACTGCCATCACTTACCTCACTAAACACACTGCCCTCACTCACTTACCTCACCAAACACACTCTCCTCACTTACCTCACCAAACAGACTGCCATCACTTACCTCACTAAACACACTGCCCTCACTTACCTCATCGAACACACTGCTATCACTTACCTCACCAAACACACTGCCCTCACTTACCTCACCAAACACACTGCCCTCACTTACCTCACCAAACACACTGCCCTCACTTACCTCACCAAACACACTGCCCTCACTCATTTACCTCACCAAACACACTGCCCTCACTTACCTCTCCAAACACACTCTTCTCGCTTACCTCTCCAAACACATTGCTATCACTTACCTCACTAAACACACTGCCCTCACTTATCTCACCAAACACACTGCTATCACTTACCTCACTTACCTCACCAAACACACTCTCCTCACTTACCTCACCAAACACACTCTCCTCACTTACCTCGCCAAACAGACTGCCATCACTTACCTCACTAAACACACTGCCCTCACTCACTTACCTCACCAAACACACTCTCCTCACTTACCTCACCAAACAGACTGCCATCACTTACCTCACTAAACACACTGCCCTCACTTACCTCATCGAACACACTGCTATCACTTACCTCACCAAACACACTGCCCTCACTTACCTCACCAAACACACTGCCCTCACTTACCTCACCAAACACACTGCCCTCACTTACCTCACCAAACACACTGCCCTCACTTACCTCACCAAACACACTGCCCTCACTTACCTCACCAAACACACTGCCCTCACTTACCTCACCAAACACACTGCCCTCACTCACTTACCTCACCAAACACACTGCCCTCACTCACTTACCTCACCAAACACACTGCCCTCACTGAGAGTAGCGTACACCGTGGACCCATCGTCCCCAACTACGCTCAGTTTCCCCCTCTTGACAATGTACATTTCCCTGCCAATGTCCCCTTTTCTGCAGATATAGTCCCCTGGACTGAACACCTGCAGGCGGAGCTTCAAGACCAGCTCTACAAGCAAGCCTGGCTCGCAGTCCTGGAAGATGCTCACTCGTTTTAGAGTGTCCAGGTGGACGTGGATGGCCATTTCGGCCTTGAGTTTGTCCGGAAGAGCGGACAGAACCTCCTCTTCGTTTAAAGATTGCTTGTTTGTCCACAGATAGTCGAACCACTTGATGACTCGCTCCTCCAGCTCTTTGCTGACCTTCCTAAACTCCATGTACTGCTTGACCCCGTCCATGCGCTGGTTGAACTCTGACCTCGCTGCGTTCATGTTGGTTATCATACTGCCCACGTTACCCACGATGGTGGCAAAGATAAGAACGCCGATTAGAAAGTCGACGACAACAAAAAGAAACTCTTCATCCTTCTCCGGTGCTGGCGTCTCCCCTATAGTGGTCAGTGTGAGTGTTGACCAGTAGAAGCTGTAGATGTACTTCCTGGACAGTTCTTTGTATGGTCCGGTCAAGTTGTTGTAAACCCAACCATCCGAACCGAAACCTATAGATGCGCTGATGGCGAAGTATATACAGGCATTCCAGTGAATGATGATGAGGATGTAGAGAACAAGATGAAGAATGCGCCACATGTTCGTGAAGCTCGTTCTGGTCTCGGTTCGGTCGAAGAACTCGAGCAGTCTGCGGATTCGAAGCAGACGATTAAATCTGACCCATGGAATGTCAAGGCCACCCTGGAGAAAGTAGAACAAATCTGTTGGGAGCAAACTAGCAAGGTCAAGGAAGAAAGTCTTGGTTTTCATGTAGTTCTTCCTGAGCTTGATAGGGTCTACCACCATGAGACCTTGCTCCAGATAACCTGAAGTGGATGAGAACATTTTATTTCATGTTGATCTTGATTGTCATCGATGTTCTGAACAATGCAAGACATTTGAAGGTTGAGCAAACAGATCAATAACTGTTAATTATTAATAGGAAAAATCTTATAGTCAACTTGATTGTAAGATCAACAATAGCTAACTATTAGTAGGAAAAATATTTTAGTCAACTCTGATTGTAAGCTCAACAATTGCTATTTTTATAAAAAAAATTCTTATAGTCAGCTCTGATTGTAGGATCAACAACTGCTGATTATGAATAAGAGAGATCATATAGTCAACTCTCACTGTAAGATCAACAACAGCTAATTGTTAATAAGAAAAATCTTATAGTCAACTCTGATTGTGAGATCAACAATAGCTAATTACTAATAAGAAAAATCTTATAGTCAACTCTGATTGTGAGATCAAAAATAGCTAATTACTAATAAGAAAAATCTTATAGTCAGCTCTGACAATATTTTGTTTATCTCTCGCTGAGTTCCTTCTCTATCCCCTGATGTATCTTGGCTCTGTCTAGGAAATATTTTCTAGGATAATGTTCAGAAAAACTGCTCATAGTCTTAATGAGTTCACAATAAATGAAATATTTATCTTTTATCTCTTGCTACCTTCAGAGTTCTAAATCATCTTTGTGTGAACCCAGCAATGTATTTCGAACCCTCACATGTGTAGAATCTCAACCTAGATACTTCTCCTGTCTCAACCCTCACATGTGTAGAATCTCAACCTAGATACTTCTCCTGTCTCAACCCTCACATGTGTAGAATCTCAACCTAGATACTTCTCCTGTCTCAACCCTCACATGTGTAGAATCTCAACCTAGATACTTCTCCTGTCTCAACCCTCACATGTGTAGAATCTCAACCTAGATACTTCTCCTGTCTCAACCCTCACATGTGTAGAATCTCAACCTAGATACTTCTCCTGTCTCAACCCTCACATGTGTAGAATCTCAACCTAGATACTTCTCCTGTCTCAACCCTCACATGTGTAGAATCTCAACCTAGATACTTCTCCTGTCTCAGCCCTCACATGTGTAGAATCTCAACCCACATATTTGTGTGGTCTCAACCCTCATATGTGTGTGATTTCAACCCACGTATTTGTGTTGCCTACCTTCATTTCTTGCTATCCTAGACTTGGATAGAGCAGATCTTTCTACTCAGAGATCACTTGATATTCACTATTTTTGTTATGCCATTGTCTCAGACGTAGCTGTTCTGTTATAGCCTCTGATATACTTGTCCTGTAGTGTCTTCTGATATACTTGTCCTGTAGTGTCTTCTGATATACTTGTTCTGTAGTGTCTTCTGATATACTTGTCCTGTAGTGTCTCCTGATATACTTGTTCTGTAGTGTCTTCTGATATACTTGTCCTGTAGTGTCTCCTGATATACTTGTCCTGTAGTGTCTCCTGATATACTTGTTCTGTAGTGTCTCCTGATATACTTGTCCTGTAGTGTCTCCTGATATACTTGTCCTGTAGTGTCTCCTGATATACTTGTCCTGTAGTGTCTCCTGATATACTTGTTCTGTAGTGTCTTCTGACATACTTGTCCTGTAGTGTCTTCTGATATACTTGTCCTGTAGTGTCTTCTGATATACTTGTCCTGTAGTGTCTCCTGATATACTTGTCCTGTAGTGTCTTCTGATATACTTGTCCTGTAGTGTCTCCTGATATACTTGTCCTGTAGTGTCTTCTGATATACTTGTCCTGTAGTGTCTTCTGATATACTTGTCCTGTAGTGTCTCCTGATATACTTGTTCTGTAGTGTCTTCTGACATACTTGTCCTGTAGTGTCTTCTGATATACTTGTCCTGTAGTGTCTTCTGATATACTTGTCCTGTAGTGTCTTCTGATATACTTGTCCTGTAGTGTCTCCTGATATACTTGTTCTGTAGTGTCTTCTGACATACGTGTCCTGTAGTGTCTTCTGATATACTTGTCCTGTAGTGTCTTCTGACATACTTGTCCTGTAGTGTCTCCTGATATACTTGTCCTGTAGTGTCTTCTGACATACTTGTTCTGTAGTGTCTTCTGACATACTTGTCCTGTAGTGTCTTCTGACATACTTGTCCTGTAGTGTCTCCTGATATACTTGTTCTGTAGTGTCTTCTGACATACTTGTCCTGTAGTGTCTTCTGACATACTTGTCCTGTAGTGTCTTCTGATATACTTGTCCTGTAGTGTCTTCTGACATACTTGTCCTGTAGTGTCTTCTGATATACTTGTCCTGTAGTGTCTCCTGATATACTTGTCCTGTAGTGTCTTCTGATATACTTGTCCTGTAGTGTCTCCTGATATACTTGTTCTGTAGTGTCTTCTGACATACTTGTCCTGTAGTGTCTTCTGACATACTTGTCCTGTAGTGTCTCCTGATATACTTGTCCTGTCATGATCTGTTACGTACTTTTTCTGTCACGACCTGCTATGTACTTGCCCTGTCATGACCTGTTATGTCAGGCATGACCTGCTATGTACTTGTTCTGTCATGACCTGTGATGTACTTGTTCTGTCATGACTTGTGATGTACTTGTTCTATCATGATTGTTATGTACTTAAAGCGAAGACAAACAAAGATTCATGATGTCTCTAGAGAATTTTCTGTCATTGGCATGTGGTCTGTGCTGGCTGTACTGAATCTATTCCACAAGGATCGATGTTCCCCCAGCTGACAAACAAAGGATTAGAAACAGAGGGAGAATTCCTTGTGGCACATTAGCGTGTGTCAGTTACTTGGACAGCTCCAGCGTTTCCCTTTCTCGGGTTCGTAAATTTGTCTTCCTAAATCTGAACATTTGTTTCCCTAAATATACAAGCTGCCAGAACTTCAAGGGATTGTTTGTTCAACACAGAAATGTATTTTTATCCCTCCAAGCAACCCGTATCATCCTTCACAATCTGTGATATGTATCACTACAGATTTACTTGTGATGTTTTGCATTAATTTCATTTTACTTTGCCCCAGAATACGAACTAGATGTTTTTTTTCCACACAATCAAACCAACCATTTTAACTACACATCAGGATGTAAGATGTTTACATGACGATGTCAGATGTTTACCTTTATTCTCTTAAACTTTTTTTTGTCCCTAGTCCTCTCCTCTCCCCCCCCCCCCCCCACATTTGTTCCCATACAGTCACCTCCTTTCTCAGTTATTATTGTTGTTGTTGTTGTTGTTGTTGATGATGATGACACATTTACATTTTAAACTTGTAAACGCGTTACAAGCTAAGATGTTACTGAGATAGTAGATGTTTCAACAGTAAAAGATGATGTTGCTGAGACAGTACGTGATGTTCAGTAAGTAACTGTTACTGCGGTAAACGTTGTACAGGACGGTAAGATTATCTGTAGACTTTTCATCTGTTTATACGGAAGGAAATACACACAACAAGATATAAAATGAGCAAGTTTGTAAGCACAACATCCCAGGTGATTTCTAGTTGCTTTTTACCGTCTCCGTGCCATTAAGGCATACTAGGGATACGGGACATGGTGTTAGGCCCGGGACACTGGACACGATGCTAGGCCCGGGACAATGTGTTAGGCTCGGGACACGGTGTTAGGCCCGGGACACTGTGTTAGGCTCGGGACACGGTGTTAGGCCCGGGACACTGTGTTAGGCTCGGGACACGGTGTTAGGCTCGGGACATGGTGTTAGGCCCGGGACACTGTGTTAGGCTCGGGACACGGTGTTAGGCTCGGGACATGGTGTTAGGCTCGGGACACGGTGTTAGGCTCGGGACACTGTGTTAGGCTCGGGACACTGTGTTAGGCTCGGGACATGGTGTTAGGCTCGGGACACGGTGTTAGGCTCGGGACACTGTGTTAGGCTCGGGACACTGTGTTAGGCTCGGGACATGGTGTTAGGCTCGGGACACGGTGTTAGGCTCGGGACACGGTGTTAGGCCCGGGACATGGTGTTAGGCCCCACACACGGTGTTAGACCCAGGACAATGGACATGATGTTAGACCCAGGACAATGGACATGATGTTAGACCCAGGACAATGGACATGATGTTAGACCCAGGACAATGGACATGATGTTAGACCCAGGACAATGGACATGATGTTAGACCCAGGACAATGGACATGATGTTAGACCCAGGACAATGGACATGATGTTAGACCCAGGACAATGGATATGATGTTAGACCCAGGACAATGGACACGATGTTAGACCCAGGACAATGGACATGATGTTAGACCCAGGACAATGGACATGATGTTAGACCCAGGACAATGGACATGATGTTAGGCTCGTGTGAAAATCAGTTTTATTTTGCTGCTAAAATTTCTAACTATTTTTTCGATCCGTATTTGAAAGCAAAATTATGCTTTAAATTCGTATTATTGTCATCTTCATCTATTCAGTTTTTTTTCAATCACTGTTTCATCTTTTCTACAGTTTGTCTGCAGTTTTATACGTATGGGACATATTTCAGGACATTAACTCATGTACACATCGTGATGTTTGTTCCGATATGAAACTAAATAATACTTTTATTAACACCTTCTTACCATATGTGGTCACTTGTATGTACCTCGCCACATTACAGGATTATAGTTTTATTTTGTTTTATACAATTTGTGGTTAGCTCCAGTTTTGTTGAAGAAAGGCCCACGTAGCTCAAGTGTTTACCTGTTCTGAAGTGTATGAAGATGTCCATGGCGTAGACCAGGTCACTGATGTAGTCCAGGCACAGCCAGGTGATGAAGTACCTGTCCTGGAGCTCCCAGAACACAGAGCGTGCGATGATGAAGATAAGGTTGTAGAGGACAGCCAGAGAGATAACAAACAACCACCGGTAGTAGAAGGCTTCTGATGGGTCTACATAGAAGTGTGTCCAGTACCTGCAACAGGAAAAGGTCGGTTATAAGCTCCACCTGTACCTGCAACTGGAGAAGGTCGGTTATAAACTCCACCTGTACCTGCAATAGGAGAAGGTCGGTTATAAACTCCACCTGTACCTGCAACATGAAAAGGTCGGTTATAAGCTCCACCTGTACCTGCAACAGGAAAAGTTCGTTTATAAGTTCCACTACTAACTAAATTATAAACATTTAGGTTACAGTGTCACCTGTAAGTGAAACAAGAAGACTTCGGCAATAAGTTCCACCTGTAAGTGAAACAAGAAGACTTCGGCAATAAGTTCCACCTGTAAGTGAAACAAGAAGACTTCGGCAATAAGTTCCACCTGTAAGTGAAACAAGAAGACTTCGGCTATAAGTTTCACCTGTAACTGAAACAAGAAGACTTCAGCTATAAGTTCCACCTGTAAGTGAAATAAGAAGACTTCGGCTATAAAAAGTTCCACCTGTAACTGAAACAAGAAGACTTCAGCTTTAAGTTCCACCGGTAAGTGAAATAAGAAGACTTCGGCTATAAAAAGTTCCACCTGTAACTGAAACAAGAAGACTTCAGCTATAAGTTCCATCTGTAAGTGAAACAAGAAGACTTCAGCTTGAAGTTCCACCTGTAACTGAAACAAGAAGACTTCAGCTTTAAGTTCCACCTGTAACTGAAACAAGAAGACTTCGATCAAAATTCTTGGTGTCCTAAGAACAGATTTTAGTGTTTCACACAGTTTTTTTTGTTGCCACCTCCCTTCAAGTTTAATTCAGGCGAAGTTTTTGAAACAAATAGCGAAGTTCTATTGTAAGTATTCCATAGATATTAGTGTTCTATAGAGATTAGTGTCCTATAAAGATTATTGTTCTATAGATACCGACGTCCTATAGAGATTAGTGTCTTATAGAGATTAATGTTAAATATAAATTAGTGTCCTATAGAGATCAGTATCCTATAGAGACCACTGTCTTATAGAAATTAGTGTCTTATAGTTATTAGTGTCCTATAGAGATTAGTGTCCTACAGAAATTAGTGTCCTATAGATATTAGTGTCCTACAGATATTATTGTCTTGTAGATATTAGTGTCCTATAAATATTAATGTATTATAGAGATTAGTGTCTTACATATATTAATGTCCTATAGATATTAGTGTCCTATAGAAATTAGTGTCATATCGAGGCCATTGTCCTATACAAATTAGTGTCTTATAGAAATTAGTGTCCTATAGAGACCAGTGTCCTATAGAAATTAGTGTCCTATGGAAATTAGTGTCCTATAGAGACCAGTGTCCTATAGAAAATAGTGTCCTACAGATATTAGTGTCCTATAGATATTAGTGTCCTATAGATATTAGTGTCCTATAGAGATTAGTTTCCTACAGAGATTATTGTCCTATAGAGATTAGCATCCTATAGAAATTAATGTACTATAGAGATTAGTGTCATAGAAATTAGTGTCCTATAGAGATTAGTGCCTATAGAGACCAGTGTCCTATAGAGATTAGTGCCTATAGAGACCAGTGTCCTATAGAGATTAGTGCCTATAGAGACCAGTGTCCTATAGAGATTAGTGCCTATAGAGACCAGTGTCCTATAGAGATTAGTGTTTTATAGAAATTAGTGCCCTATAGAAATTATTGTCCTATAAGACCAGTGTCCTATAGAAATTAGTGAGCCATAGATACCAGTGTCTTACAGAGGCCAGTGTCCAGATATGAATGCACATAGTTTACTGTGACATAAAAGAAATGACGGTAGCGGTAAAACTGCTTCGAGTAATGAAGGTAGACGGAGGTGCACGGTTCAGTTGTACGAAACAGAGAGAATGGGGAAAGTAGCAGGAACGACAGAAGTAGAAAGTAAGATGAGTACGTATAAATGAAGAAAACAACAATACAAAATTTCAGCTAGAGCCTCTTTCAAGGAAAACACATAAAACAACGCCACAGATAAAAACAAGGGAAATATATTAAACACTTATTGTTTTCGTATCTTTCTTGTAAGAAAGACGAGCACAAAATGCGCCCAGTCAGAAGTAGGTAAGCACAAAATGGAAGCAGGCGACTTTCATGGGCAACCATCAGGTTCCAGATACTATCAACGAACTTATGCATGAGTCTGGTCTTTCATCCTCTTCTACTCATCTACGTATCCATAACAACTGTTATGCTTTTGTTTAGGTCATAGTTATCCCGTGGGAGCAAGCTGGGACCATCTGGGACATTATGGCATGTTGTTTACCATCTGGTATTGTTTATCATCGTCCCTTTGTCTTATTTCTCAGCCAGTCCCTGCTTCCATCTTGTGCTTGACTTTATCCATCTGGCGCATTTTGTCTTTGGCTTTCTTACAAGGTGGATAGAAAAAAAGCAAAGTGTGTATTTTTCATTTATTTATCGTATTTTTATTGTTGTCTTATTTTTGTATATGATCCTTGAAAAAAGATTTTTCCCAAAATATTGGATTGTTGTTTGTTCTTCATCTTACTTTCTGCCATTTTTGTTTCTGCACACTTTTCTCGCTCTCTCTCTCGCTCTCTCTCTCTCTCTCTCTCTCTCTCTCTCTCTCTCTCTCTCTCAAAATTCTACCCCTCAAATATAGAGTTATTTTCAACAAAGTTAAGTTTGTTCACAGAATTCTGTCACACAGTGCTCCGCCTTACTTGTGGTCACTGTTTACGTATAACACTAGACATAGCCAGGATTGATCTGTACAAGAAAAGCCTTGTATACTCTGCAGTGCAGCTCTGGAACACCCTCTCCTACCATTTAAAATCCATTAGTAATGCTTCATCCTTTAACTCAAACCTGTTTCATTATTTACTTGCTTGTAATTATATGCCTCCATAGAATAACCAGCACTCTCTCAACCCATGACTCGCCAACCATCAAATACTAAAATGACATAGTTCGAAAAGTAACTTGTTAGATATTGTTAGAAATTATTTTAATGTTTGTTAAAAAACATATGTTAGAAGATCTGTACTGACAATGTATTTTTATTTATCTATATGTCTGTGTGTGTGCGTGTATGCGTGTGTGAGTGCTACTTTATTAGGTTAATTACTTCTTCTCTTTTACTTTGAATGCAATAGTTTAATCTTACACTCTTTTGATATGTTTTCTTCTAATATAATGTGTATATTTGTATTAAATCGAGTGTGTGGGAAGAATAAAAGATGGAGTGATAAAGGGCAGAATGTAAGACGGGCCTACTATAATACTGAAGATTGTGAATCATATATTCCTGACTAAAGAAGATTTTCTTGATTAATACCGATTTTATCTTCACACACATTCAGATTTCTGTTGTTTAGATTAGGTTTCACAAACATTACAATTTCACTAAATCTAGAGCAAGTCCGATGAAATATTTCTCCATTATTTAATTCTGACAAATAAGTTCAAGATGTATTATCGACTACGTCACTTGGATTGAAATACTTTATCATCTGTTCACAATATCAAACTCTATCATATTCTACATGCTGCATTTCTCCGTTTCTCAAATTCACAATATTCTACACTTGATACGAGAACAATTCTAAGCTCTGTACTATATTTCATCTGCAACACGTGGTCAACTAGTTTCTCGTCTAAAGTCACTGTACTCAAAGTTTCAAAATTGTCAGTTCTTCTTAATCACTTGAATAACTTGAAAATCATCTTCCGTCTAACACTACTTCTGATTTTATATCGTCTCGTCCTCTTTCTTCTCTTGTCTGTCTTCTGATTTATTCTGACGGTCTTCCTCTGTCTTCTCTCAATCGCAGTGTACTAACGAGCAAAGTCTACTTGCCTCTTCTCTGGACTTCTGTTCTTATCTCTCATCTGATGGCTTCTCGGCTGTTCTGATCAGACATTCTTTCTTCACTCTTGACTGTCCACGTGCACTGACCATCCTTCTTGTAGTTCTGGTCAGTCGCTACTTGCCGGACCGACGGTGTTCTGACCATCTCCCTCCTCGGTCTCCTCTCTCTTCTACTCCCGTACTTCTTCCTTCTCTCCTCTGTCCCCTCTCTCGTCTACTTCCGTACTTCTTCCATCTCCCTCCTCTGTCTCCTCTCTCTTCTACTTCCGTACTTCTTCCTTCTCTCCTCTGTCCCCTCTCTCTTCTACTTCCGTACTTCTTCCATCTCCCTCCTTTGTCCCCTCTCTCTTCTACTTCCGTACTTCTTCCATCTCCCTCCTCTGTCCCCTCTCTCTTCTACTTCCGTACGTCAATTGTCCAATAGGCCACGCCTTTAAATATTTAATTGGTCAGCTGGCCGAGATGGTCACTCCTTTATTTAAAAACCGTGTGCTATAGCATCCTAACGCGTGTCAGTCTGCGTCAATTTCGTCTATACAGTTGTAATTTACCTAAGTCATTATCTTGTTCTTTCATGTCGGAGTTTTATTGTGTCCTCGCTTTTCATTGTGCCTGCCTTTTCCATTCGTTTTTTCTATTTTGTTTACTCGTGTCAACGTCCAGTCACCGTTTTGTTATCACTGGACCATCCTACTTTCTGGCGTCCTTCCTTTGTATAACCTATATGTCAGCGTCACTGAGTCTCATCTTTTTCTATTCACTGTTTCCACTGTTGACTTTTGTCCACGTCTTGTTCTAGTGTCATGGAAGTTCTATACCTTTCTCTTCCTTTTTCTGTCTACGTTTCTCTGTCGCTATTCGATGTTACTATTTTGTTTATAGTATATTTCATAATCATATTCATTAATAATAATAATAATAATAATAACAACAACTATAATCATTACTTACAAGGCCATGCTACATTATGTGCCCAATTCTTTACCCTTTAAAAATAAAGATTATTCATTCATTCATTCATTCTCTCTCTTTTGTGTGTAAAACTGAAGCAGAAAATTCTATCTACCTTTATCCTCAGCGTTTAGTGTCCCCGAGATTAGTGGTCTAAAGATTATTGCCAGATAATGTCTCTAAATTAATAGCTTTTAGAAATAATGTCCTGAAGAGATTAGAGATAATGCTCTCTCTCTCTCTCTCTCTCTCTCTCCCCCTCATATATATATATATATATATATATATATATATCAGTAACACACAAAAATTAGTATATAAGTATACAGTTATACACGAGGCACTGCTCCTACTGTTGTCCTTGTTTAAACATTCTATATATAAATATATCAAATCTTGTCATACAATATTTAGAAATGGAGTCCACTGCAGTCCGTGCATGCCTAATCTAAATCTGCCTTCTCTCCTGGAATTTTATGTTGAGAACATTGATGAAAATAATCAACAAGAAATCTCCCCCATTATGGGAACGATATCGCTCCACAAATCCACTGGCTAGCTGACCTGAGCACATGTACGTACACATATACTGCGTATATTTGACACGAAAGTGTACACATATAATGCGCATGTTAGACATATATGTGTATACATATATTGTGTATGTTTGACATGTATATGTAAACATATACTGCGTATGTTTGACATGTATGTGTACACATATACTGCGTATATTTGACATGTATGTGTACACATATACTGCGTATATTTGACATGTATGTGTACACGTATAAGCATATGTTTGACATGAATGTGTACATGTATACTGCATATGTTTTACATATATGTGTAGATATGTATTGTGTATATTTGACATATATGTGTACATGTATACTGCGTATGCTTGACATGTATGTGTATACGTATACTGCATATGTTTGACATATATGTTTACACATGCATTGTGTATGTTTGGCATGTATGTATATACTGTGTATGTTTGATATGTGTGTACACATATACTGTGTATGTTTGATTGTATGTACAAATCTCTAATGATGTGGCTGTAAACAACCATTGAACACATCAAAGATCTATGTCGGTGCATCTTGAACTGCTACAAGTAGAACTTTGGAAATTGATCTGTACATTCAGCTGTCTCGTATGAGTTCTGATCTCACTAACATTTCTGACGAAAATGGCGCCCAGTACCCATGTCTCCGCTTTGTGTCAATATTATTCGTTACATGGTCCATGTATGTCAGAGCATATGTCTGTTGATGTCTGTGTCTATGTCCATATATGTCAGAGCATACGTCTGTTGTTGCGTGTGTCTATTTCGAATTTGTCTGTTTCCATGTATGTATGTGTGTGTGTGTGTATGTTCATCTCCTCTCTGGTGTACGCCCACTCATAAATCTAAACGGCCTCTATAAGTCATACTGCACTTTAACTCCATATTCTAATATCGATTTTACATCCAAAAATTTTCTGCTATCGATTTCCGGGTACAATGTACCGGGGAACTTTTGTATCGTTCAAAACAATCATTTTGTTGGTCATGCAGGGGAGATTATGTCGACCTTCCCGCGCCAAGATCTGAGGTCTCGTTGTTCGAATCAGTGAACTTTATGACAATCATGTCTTTATGTCGCAGCATGTTCTATTCTGCTGCTTGAGTTCTATCTTGCAGCAGATAAAGGGACGAGAACAGAACAGAACAACTTAGGGAAACAAACATGGCAGAATGTGACCATGTCGCGTCTTTGAACACTGAAAAAAAAAATTGAGAAATAGAAAGTACGATATTAGTGGCAAAGAAAGTAGAGAGTACAATATTAGTGCTGAAGAAAGTAGAGGGTACAATATTAGTGGTAAAGAGAGTAGAGGGTACAATATTAGTGCTGAAGAAAGTAGAGGGTACAATATTAGTGGTAAAGAGAGTAGAGGGTACAATATTAGTAAAGAAGAAGAAGAAGAAATGACAAAAAGAAGAAGAAGAAGGGAGAAGAAAAAGAAGATAGGGGAAGAAGAAGGAAATGAAGAAGAAGAAGTAGAAGAAGAAGAAGGAAATGAAGAAGGAGAAGAAGAAGAAGAAGAGGAAAGAATACGAAGAAGAAGAAAAAGAATAAGAAAAAAAGAATAAGGGAGAAGTAGAAGAAAAAGAAGAAGGGGAAAGAATAAGACGAAGAACAAAGGGAAAGAAGAAGAGGAAGAAGGTGAAAGAAAAGAAGAAAAAAGGGGAAATAGGAGGAGAAGAAGGGGGAAGAAGAAAAAGAAGAACAAGAAGGACAAGAAGACGAAGAAAGGTTAAGAAGAAGAAGAAGAAGAAGAAGAAAATAGGGAAAGAAGAAGGAAAAAGGGGGTAGAAGAAGAAGAAGAAAATAGGGAAAGAAGAAGAAGGAAAAAGAGGGAAGAAGAGGAAGAAGAAGAAGAAAGGGGGGGGGAGAAAGAAGAAGAAGAAAAAGGAGTATGAAGAGGATGTATGTGTACACGTATAAGCATATGTTTGACATGAATGTGTACATGTATACTGCATATGTTTTACATATATGTGTAGATATGTATTGTGTATATTTGACATGTATGTGTACACGTATAAGCATATGTTTGACATGTATGTGTATACGTATACTGCATATGTTTGACATATATGTTTACACATGCATTGTGTATGTTTGGCATGTATGTATATACTGTGTATGTTTGATATGTGTGTACACATATACTGTGTATGTTTGATTGTATGTACAAATCTCTAATGATGTGGCTGTAAACAACCATTGAACACATCAAAGATCTATGTCGGTGCATCTTGAACTGCTACAAGTAGAACTTTGGAAATTGATCTGTACATTCAGCTGTCTCGTATGAGTTCTGATCTCACTAACATTTCTGACGAAAATGGCGCCCAGTACCCATGTCTCCGCTTTGTGTCAATATTATTCGTTACATGGTCCATGTATGTCAGAGCATATGTCTGTTGATGTCTGTGTCTATGTCCATATATGTCAGAGCATACGTCTGTTGTTGCGTGTGTCTATTTCGAATTTGTCTGTTTCCATGTATGTATGTGTGTGTGTGTGTATGTTCATCTCCTCTCTGGTGTACGCCCACTCATAAATCTAAACGGCCTCTATAAGTCATACTGCACTTTAACTCCATATTCTAATATCGATTTTACATCCAAAAATTTTCTGCTATCGATTTCCGGGTACAATGTACCGGGGAACTTTTGTATCGTTCAAAACAATCATTTTGTTGGTCATGCAGGGGAGATTATGTCGACCTTCCCGCGCCAAGATCTGAGGTCTCGTTGTTCGAATCAGTGAACTTTATGACAATCATGTCTTTATGTCGCAGCATGTTCTATTCTGCTGCTTGAGTTCTATCTTGCAGCAGATAAAGGGACGAGAACAGAACAGAACAACTTAGGGAAACAAACATGGCAGAATGTGACCATGTCGCGTCTTTGAACACTGAAAAAAAAAATTGAGAAATAGAAAGTACGATATTAGTGGCAAAGAAAGTAGAGAGTACAATATTAGTGCTGAAGAAAGTAGAGGGTACAATATTAGTGGTAAAGAGAGTAGAGGGTACAATATTAGTGCTGAAGAAAGTAGAGGGTACAATATTAGTGGTAAAGAGAGTAGAGGGTACAATATTAGTAAAGAAGAAGAAGAAGAAATGACAAAAAGAAGAAGAAGAAGGGAGAAGAAAAAGAAGATAGGGGAAGAAGAAGGAAATGAAGAAGAAGAAGTAGAAGAAGAAGAAGGAAATGAAGAAGGAGAAGAAGAAGAAGAAGAGGAAAGAATACGAAGAAGAAGAAAAAGAATAAGAAAAAAAGAATAAGGGAGAAGTAGAAGAAAAAGAAGAAGGGGAAAGAATAAGACGAAGAACAAAGGGAAAGAAGAAGAGGAAGAAGGTGAAAGAAAAGAAGAAAAAAGGGGAAATAGGAGGAGAAGAAGGGGGAAGAAGAAAAAGAAGAACAAGAAGGACAAGAAGACGAAGAAAGGTTAAGAAGAAGAAGAAGAAGAAGAAGAAAGCGGAAGAGGAAGAAGAAAAAGGGGAAGAAGAAGGAGAAGAAAAATGGGGAAGAATAGAAGAAGAAAAAGGGGAAGAAGAAGGAAGAAGAAGAAGAAAGGGGGGGGAGAAAGAAGAAGAAGAAAAAGGAGTATGAAGAGGAAGACGAAGAAGAAGAAAAAGGGGGAAGAAGAAGGAGAAGAAAAATGGGGAAGAATAGAAGAAGAAAAAGGGGAAGAAGCGGAAGAAGAAGAAAAGGTGAAAGAAAAGGAAGAAGAAAAAGATGCACCAAAAGGAGTAAGAAGAGGAAGAAGAAGAAGAAAAAAGGGGAAGAAAAAGGAAAAGAAAAAAGGAGAAGAAGAGGAAGAGGAAGAAGAAGAAGGGGGAAGAAAAAGAAGAAGAACGGGAAAGAAAAAGAAGAAAAAGAAGAAGGAGAAAGAACAAGAAGAAAAAGAACAAGAAAAGGAAGAAGAAGAAGAGGAAGGATAAAGTATAAGAAGAAGAAATAGGGAGAAGAAAATGGAAGAAGAAGAAGAACAACAACAACAAGAGGAAAGATAAAGAATAAGAAGAAGAAGAAGAAGAAAAGGAAGAAGAAGAAGAAGAAAAAGAAGAAGAAGAAGAAGAAGAAAAAGAAGAAGGGGAAAGAATACAAATAAAAAGCGGAAAGAAGAAGAAGTAAGGGAAAGTAGAAGATGAAGAAAGGCGAAGAAGGAGAAGAAAAAGAAGAAGAAGAAGGCAGAGAAATAAAAATAAAAAGAAGAAGGAATAAGAATAAGAAGGAGGAATACGAAAAAAAAGAAGAAGTGGTGAAGAAAAAGAAAAGAAGAAGATGATCAAGAAAGAGGAAGAAAAAGAAGAAGAAAGAAGAAGAGGAAGAAAAATGGGAATAAGAATAAATAGGTGGAATAATAAGAAGAAGAAAGCGGAAGAGGAAGAAGTGGGAAGAAGAAGGAGGAAGAAGAAGAAGAAGTGGAAAGAAGAAAAGGGATAAGAAGAAGAAAAAGAAGCAGAAGAAGAAGAAGACTAAGAAGAAGAAGAAGAAGAAGAAGTGGAAAGAAGAAAAGGGATAAGAAGAAGAAAAAGAAGCAGAAGAAGAAGAAGAAGAAGAAGAAGAATTGCATTTTTTAGTTACAAACAATAATGATCACAGATACAACTCAAGGGAGATAACTGCATATATATTTTATACTACGGCTGTGGCCATGTACTACTTAATTTTTTTTTTTTATGTTTGACACATTTATAGTGCTCTCCCAGGCTGGTTTACATGTTTATAGTACTCACCCTGGTTGATTGACATGTTTATAGCACTCTCCCTGATTGGTTTTCATGTTTATAGCACTCTCACTAGTTTGTTTGATTGTTCCTTTAATTGTTCTTGGTTGACTGACTGATTTACTGTTGTGCTATTTGATTGACTGATTTACTGCTGTATTGTTTGATGATTTACTGCTATACTGTTTATTTGACTGATTTACTGCTTTGCTGATTGTTCGATTGACTGATTTACAGTTTTGCTGATTGTTTGATTGACCGATTTACCGCTTTGCTATTTGGTTCATGGACGGATTGACAAATTTATAGTTGACTGTCAAGGTGACTGATAGCGGTTTGGTTAGTTGACTGATGATTTATTGGTTGACTATGTGCTACATTAACTGACTGATTAATTAGTTGTTTGGTTGATTGCCTCTTTGATTGTTTAAATCGATCGCTGATCTAATGGTTAACTGAGTGACTTATTAACTGACTGATTTTTTTGTCTTGTAAACGTCCTGCTGCACCTGTGGCCATGTACCGCTCATGATTAAGATCACAAACAAATAGAAAATGGACGCCATGTACCGCTCATGATTAAGATCACAAACAAATAGAAAATGGACGCCATGTACCGCTCATGATTAAGATCACAAACAAATAGAAAATGGACGCCATGTACCGCTCATGATTAAGATCACAAACAAATAGAAAATGGATGCCATGTACCGCTCATGATTAAGATCACAAACAAATAGAAAATAGATGCCATGTACCGCTAATGTTTATGGGTACAAACAAATAAAAAATGGAAGCCATGTACAGCTCATGATTAAGATCACAAACAAATAGAAAATGGAAGCCATGTACAGCTCATGATTAAGATCACAAACAAATAAAAAATGGACGTCATGTACCGCTTATTTTTAAGATCACAAACAAATAAAAAATGGACGTCATGCACCGCTAATGTTTAAGATCTTATATCCTTCCCGTGCCGTTAAACGTCACATAGGGCTCGCAAGGTAGTTCGCCAATTTTTCCTGTCTTCGGCGAGCTTTTCAATCTCATCAAGGGATTTTATGCCTGTTAATTTGACCTCTCTTAACAATGTCCTCTTTTGAGTTTCACGTGGTCTGTCTCTAATTCATTAACGTGTTGTGTTCCACTTGATAGCTTGTTTTGGGTTTCTCTGACTGTTTCTTCTCATCACGTGACCAACATATGTCCATCTCCTTTTCCTGATCACCCGTGAGACTGGTTGCTGATCAGTCATCTGTCTTATTTCTGCATTATTCTTAAATTCGTTCCACTTGATGCCGAGTATTTTCCTTAGGCATTTGTTTTCAAAAGAGTCTAATTTCTTGTCTATTTCTTTAGTTGTTTTCCAGCTTTCGCATGCATAAATGAGGGTGTATATTACATTTGAATTGAATAGTCTTAACTTGGTTTTTGTGCTTATAAATTTTGAATTCCATATGTTCTCAAGATTCTTGAAGATCGATGCTGCTTTTGCAATTCTAATTCTAACTTCCTTTCTGATGTCACCATCCTGGTCTATATAGCTGCCAAGATATGCAAATTGTTTGTATTTTTCAAAATCTTTCCCTTCTACGTTTAATTTTCCATTTTAATTAATGGGAAGTTTCATTATTTTTGTTTTGTCCTTGTTAATTTCAAGTCCTATTTTGCTAACCAGTGAAGACAAGATATCTGTTTTTTTCTTGCATTTAGTTCACATTGTTACTGATAAGAGTTATGTCATCAGCAAAATCAAGATCTTCTAGTTGGGTCCCACGTACCCAATCAATACCTGTGTTACCTGTGCAGCATTCTTTCATTATGAAGTCTGTTGTAATTCCAAAAAGCAAAGGAGACAGTATACATCCTTGTTTCACACCTGTTTCAATCTGGAACCATTCACTCATCCCTTCTTCTGTCTTGACTGCACAAACATATCCATTGTAGAAGTCCTTAATGATGTTGACAGTTTTAGATGGTATTCCATACATACTTAAAATTCTCCACAATGAATCTCTATGTATGCTATCAAATGCCTTTTTAAAGTCTATGAAGTTCAGTATTAATGTTTTCTGCTTTGCAATATGTTCTTCAAGTATTATTCTGAGAGTAAAGATCTGCTCGAGACAGCTTCTCCCTTTTCGAAATCCTGCTTGTTCTTCTCTCATTGCGGTATCCACTATATCTTTAAGTCTATTCTAAATGACCTTGCAAAATACTTTTGACACAACTGATATTAAGGTTAATCCTCTCCAATTGTTACAGTCAATAAGGTTGCCTTTTTTGGTATTTTAACAATAATTCCTTTTTTCCATTTAGAAAGGACCTTTTCTTCTTTCCAATTCTTGTTAAACATTCTCTATAGTTGTCTCATGTTGTCACTATTGATAGCTTTTAACATTTCGAGTGTTATTTCATCTTCACCTGCAGCTTTGTTGTTAGCCATTAGATTCACTGCTGTTTCATTTTCATGGAAAGTAATTTCATCTAGGTCGACATTTAGTAGTGGGGTTGGTAAGTCGGTTTCAAGGTTTAACAATTCTTTTGGGTGTGGTCGATTAAGTATTTCTTGGAACTGTTCAGCCCATCTTTACTTTTGGTCTTTCCTTTCTGTTAATAGGGTTCCAGTTTTGCTAAAGACTGGTCTTTCTGTAGATGTAATAGTACCTGTTAGCCTCTTTGTATGTTATATAAAGTTTTGCTGTTGTCTGTTTTTGCTGCTTTCTCTGACTCTTTCGCCATACTGTCTATGTATTCTCTTTTATCCCTTCTAGCTGAACTTTTTACTTTCTTGTCTATTTCTTTGTATGTTGCTTTCGCCAAATCTTTTCCAACATCTGTCTTTACATTCAACATGTCTTATTTGGCTGCTTGTCTTTCATGTATATACTTCCATGTGTTTTCTGTTATCCATGCTTTTCTATTTGGTTTTCTCAGTCCAGCGCTTGCTTTTGCTGCTGTGATTATGGCTGTGCTGTAAGAATTCCATAATTCATCTGTACCTATCTCCTCTACTTCATTGGGTGTTGTGGAATGATTGGCAAGTTCCTGATTGAAATTACTGTTAGTATTCTCTTCTTGTAGGCTGTGGCTGTTTATCTTTCTGTGTACTGATTTCTTGTGTTGGCTTTTCAGTTTTAGTCTTATTTTCCCTATGCACAGAGTGTGATCATTGTTGACATCTGCACCCCATATGCCCTTCTAGCTATCAGAGATGTTCTGTATTGCTTTCTAATACAAAAATGATCTATCTGGTTTCTAGTTCTATCATCTGGAGATATCCACGTTGTTTTAAGTTCACAAACAAATAAAAAATGGACGCCATGTACCACTCATGTTTAAGATCACAAAACAAATAAAAATGGACGCCATGTACCGCTCTCTTTTAAGATCACAAAACAAATTAAAAAATAGACGCCATGTACCTCTCTTTTAAGATCACAAACAAACAAACAAACAAAACAATGGACGCTATGTACAGCTGATGTGTAAGACAACAAACAAAAAATGGCCGCCATTTACTGCTCTTGTTTAAGATCACAAACAAATAAAAAAAATGAAGGCCATTTACTTCTCTTGTTTAAGATCACAAACAAATAAAAAAAAATGAAGGCCATTTACTTCTCTTGTTTAAGATCACAAACAAATAAAAAAAATGGGGGCCATTTACTTCTCTTGTTTAAGATCACAAACAAATAAAAAAAAAATGGACGCCATATACCGCTCATGATAGCGGAAGTTTGTCTCGGCTCTCCTATGTAATGAAAAAAATGTAACAAGCTGGTTTCTGATCACGCTCCACCACTCTAAGGAAAGCTGCATTAAGCAGGCTGAACAGAGACAGGCGCCTGGTCTGGGCTGTCTCATGTCCTTGACCATGCGCAGCTGACAGCTGTCTTAACTCACAAGGTCACTCACGTTTACTGACAGTTTGAAAGAAACCTCACGCTCTCCCCATAATTCTCTGTCCTAGACCAGGCCAGTGTTTATCAACCCGTTCCCAGCCTGAAAATTACCAGTACTGCGTCCCTTAACTTCCGTTGTCTGTCCCGGATAATGACATACTTAACATGCACATATTTTATATGGCTACGCCCCACAAGAAACTCGCTCGCTTACTTCATCTAAGGTCGGTATCGATTATTACCGGAATCATGAAGGAGTGGATCGTTCGTGTTTGGTGACAGATATAATGATGTGGTCCAGGTTCAGCGATGCTCCAAGTAGCGGTTGTCTAGAATAATATCGATAAGAGCTCTTCACTTGAGAGTAGGCGATTCCACGCTAGCAAACAGTACAGCTGCACTAAACAACTGGAGCGGAAGTATCTGGAAAGAACGAACCACAGATTGTGGTCCATCTCCTCAATAAGGCACTCTCCCTACTATCATATACTGAACTGACAAATTGTGGGAGATAAAGCTAGAATATACGGAACTGACAAAGTGTGGGAGATAAAGCTAGAATATACTGAAGTGACAAATTGTGGGAGATAAAGCTAGAATATACTGAACTGACAAATTGTAGGAGATAAAGCTAGAACATAGTGAAATGACAAATAGTGGGAGATAAATCTAAAATATACCGAAGTGACAAATTGTGGGAGATAAAGCTAGAATATACTGAAGTGACAAATTGTAGGAGACAAAGCTAAAATATACTGAAGTGACAAATTGTAGGAGATAAAGCTAGAATATACTAAAGTGACAAATTGTAGGTGACAAAGCTAGAATATACTGAAGTGACAAATTGTAGATGAGAAAGCTGGAATATACTGAAGTGACAAATTGTAGATGATAAAGCTGGAATATACTGAATTGACAAATTGTAGATGATAAAGCTAGAATATACTAAAGTGACATATTGTAGATGATAAAGCTAGAATGTACTAAAAGTGACAAATTGTAGATGATAAAGCTAGAATATACTGAAGTGACAAATTGTGGGAGACAAAGGTAGATTAAACTGAAGTGACAAAATGTAAGAAAAAAGAACTGTAATATTCATGTGAAAAATTATCAGAAAGAAAGCTGGCTTATACTGATCAGAAAGAAAGCTGGCTTATAAATAACAAGACAGAAAACTGACACAATCTAAAGTGACACATTGTAAGAAAGCTGACATAAAATGACAGAAAGCTGACTTATACTAAAATGACAGACTGTAAGAAGGAAATCTGCTTCTTATATGAGAAAGGGACCCGGGTGCTAGTATTCTGTAACCTGGGACTTGACTCAAACGTTTGTAGGTAGACAAACTGACACGAACATCCGCCTACTGTCCTCCCTTGCTGTTAGCGGAATGTAGGTCACCGCCGTCCTGGTTAGCTAACAGGAAACAGATTCCAGATTACGTCTCGGACCGATCTTGACATTAAATCTAGACAATCTCCAGACAGGCCAGCTTCCAAGTAGACGTGTCTTTGGTCAAGACAGCTGGATTGTTTTCTCATCACTAGACCGTTCTTTCTCTTCCCCGTCGCTTTGAAATAAATAAACTTGTTCTTGTTTTTCTTGTTTTTCTTCTTCTTATTCTTCGTCTTCTTGTTATTGTTCTTGTTTTTCTTGTTTTTCTTGTTATTATTCTTCGTCGTCTTGTTATTGTTCTTGTTTTTCTTCTTGTTATTATTCTTCGTCGTCTTGTTATTGTTCTTGTTTTTCTTATTCCTCTTGTTATTATTCTTCGTCGTCTTGTTATTGTTCTTGTTTTTCTTCTTTTTCTTGTTATTATTCTTCGTCGTCTTGTTATTTTTCTTGTTTTTCTTCTTGTTATTATTCTTCGTCGTCTTGTTATTGTTCTTGTTTTTCTTATTCCTCTTGTTATTATTCTTCGTCGTCTTGTTATTGTTCTTGTTTTTCTTCTTTTTCTTGTTATTATTCTTCGTCGTCTTGTTATTTTTCTTGTTTTTCTTCTTGTTATTATTCTTCGTCGTCTTATTATTGTTCTTGCTTTTCTTCTTCAACTTGTTATTATTCTTCGTCGTCTTGTTATTGTTCTTGTTTTTCTCCTTTTTCTTGTTATTATTCTTCGTCGTCTTGTTCTTGTTTTTCTTCTTGTTATTATTCTTCGTCGTCTTGTTATTGTTCTTGTTTTTCTTCTTCCTCTTGTTATTATTCTTCGTCGTCTTGTTATTGTTATTGTTGTTGTTGTTCTTCTTCTTCTTCGTGCTCTTCTTGCTCTTCGTCTTCTTCTTTTTCTTCTTGTTCTTCTTTCTCTTCTTGTTCTTGTTCTTCTTTCTCTTCTTGTTCTTCTTTCTCTTCTTGTTCTTGTTCTTCTTTCTCTTCTCGTTGTTCGTCTTCTTCTCTTCTTGTTGTTCTTCTTCTTTCTCTTCTCGTTGTTCTTCTTCTTTCTCTTCTTGTTCTTCTTCTTCTTTCTCTTCTTGTTCTTCTTCTTCTTTCTCTTCTTGTTCTTATTTCTCTTCTTGTTCTTATTTCTCTTCTTGTTCTTCTTCTTCTTTCTCTTCTTGTTCTTCTTCTTCTTTCTCTTCTTGTTCTTCTTTTTCTTCTTTCTCTTCTTGTTCTTCTTTTTCTGGTTATTCTTCTTCTTCTTTTTCTTCTTGTTGTTCTTCCTCTTCCTCTTGTTCTTGCTCTTCTTGTACTTTTGTTCATTTTCTTCTTGCTCTTCTTTTTTTTCTTGTTCTTGTTCTTCTCCCTCTTCTTCTTGCTCTCCTTGTTCTTCTTCTGGTTATTCTACTTCTTCAGTTTCTACTTATATTTTTGCTTTCAAGATCTTCAGTCAAATTCGGCTTTGAGATTATTTTTTTATGTTTGGTACTTTTTTGTTATTTCATATATATTGCCAGCGTCCCGGATCAAGGTAATAATGGCGCCTTGGATCAAGGCAAAATGGCGTCTTGGATTAAGGTAAAATAGAAAATGGACAGCTCTGAGGACTTTGTTTTGTTAGTTGTGTAGTTTTCTTGTCGACAGCGAGTGTACGACGGGGGGGGGGGGGGGGGATTTCCTCTCTGTGACCAGCTTAAATACCTGGTACGATGTGAGCAACCTAATGTTTGACCTACTTCTCTCAGACAATATTCCCTTCGTTTAACACAGATAGATGCTATTTTCAAAGTGATGATTTTACCATAGAACTGATATTCTCAGACATATGATGTTCTCAGACAGATGATATTCCAGTATACATATTTTCAGACAGATGATATTCTCAGACATTTGATACAAGCAGACAGATGATACAATCAGACAGACGATATTTTCAGACAGATGATAGATGATACAGTCAGACAGATGAACAATCACATAAATATTATTATTACTATTATTATTATTATTATTATTATTATTATTGAGCGTAAAAGCATTTACCAGGCTGTTTAGATGAGATCATTTAAGATAAATTTGTTTTGCTGATCAGAAATATTAAAAATTTTTGTAGAGTCACTTTGTTTAAGTCCCTTAGATCTGAACTAAATGCAGTATTTCCCTTGTAAAGTTCACGTAGTTCGGCACGTGATTTAGCCTGTCCGTGTCTGTAACGGCAGACAAAATTGTAATCACCTAATTTTATTTTGCACGAGATTCCCAGAGAAAAATTTCTTGGCTTTAGCAATTTTGAGCAGGTAGCGGACATTCTCGGGATATTTTTACTAGTTTTGTTAGGGAAAATTTCTTAAGTGTTAACGATTGGAATGTCGGTTGTTGACTTAACAGTCTAAATTTAGTTTTAGTTGTTTTGTTTTAGGAACGAAAGTTCAAGGTTATGTTGTTTACGGCTTGTCAACCTCATGAAGTTATGAGTCTCATGTTTTGGTGAAGCTCAGAATAGTTTGTTTTTTTTTAGGGGGGGGGGGGGTGAATGCGAATTGCACGGAGTGAAAGTTCTGGAAGGATGGCAAAGTAAATGCGGGTTATATAAAAGAACTCGAAGCTTATTTGGGAGGATGATGATGATTGTATTCGGAGTACGAGGATCGTGTGATAGAGGCAAGTCAGTAGTAGTTTTGTAGTGAATTCAGTCATGTCCCAGCTGAGTGTAGTAGCGCTTGTGTTGTCCTTTTCAAGACAAGGTTTCCTTTGTAACAGTATGCAGGAATTATGTTGAAGTGTCCTTGCTAGGACCAGAGGTTACTTTTTGTGTTTTATTATTCTGGAAGATGAAGTGCTACTCTGGAAGTTGTTACTCATTCCAGACTTTAGTAAGTACTGCGTTTTTTTGTAACTGTTTGCTGGTAGAATGTTTCTTCCTTACGGCACGGACTCGTACCCGTGAAGTTTTTCATGTTTCACTTTTTGTCATTGCTGTATGAGAGCAATTTTTCTTGTCATCTTCATTTCCATCATCCATATCTTCTGCATCAATAAATTTGTTGTCTACTGAATGTGAACTACACTCTTGACTGTTCCTACGTTTGAGTTACTGTTGCGTTGTAAGCTTGAATTATGGAGTCCAGATGTTCTGTTGTTGTTCAGTGGAAGAAGGAGCGTGCTTGGGTATATTGTTCTCTGAGTGTATCACAGAACACAAATCGTAGTCTCTCAGATCAATCTGTCTAATCTGATCCAGAGAGAGAGAGAGAGGGGCTGAGAGAGAGCAACTAACTTTTATTCACAGTTGTTCTCCTGGACCTTTAAACACAACAGATACATCTTTTCTAGCGCCATATTGGCACATGTTAGTATTCAGTAAATCACACAGAATGGAATACTACGTTAAGAGGCCTACAGGAGAGCTGTTAGGGAGGCAATTTCCGCAAAGGGACCTGCAGATATATGACCGATTAGTATTATTCTTATTATCAAATGCCATGCCAGATGGCATTCTGGCTATCCTTCTTCTCCATCTGGCGCGGTCCTTGGTGTTTCCGTCAACTGAGATACTTTTGTTTTCCCTGCCACTCGGTCAGTCCACTAAGATATTTTTTCTTGGCTTTCTTGTCCTTCTTTTTCCCTTGCATTTCCCGGTCAGGTTCTCTACCTTCTCCCATATGTTCACTGTCTCTTTCTCATATTTTTAGGCAGTTCTTCTTGTTTTTGGATCTTCTTTGAGAAATTCCTTTCTCTTCGTTTATTTTTCTGTTCGTCCATTCCATTTGTGGCAACTTTCTCCAAAAGCACATATCACTGGCTTCCAAAATCTTTGTCTTCATTTTATCGCAGAAATTTCTCCTTTACCTGATTTTCTCAGTGCTTTTCTTTGTATCTGGTATGCATTTTTGAAAGTCAAATGATAATATCTGTGCAATTAATTGAGACAGGAACAACAACAAACTACCAGCCACTGTTTATGACTGCGTGAGTTACGTTTCTGACTGACATGACTCGCACCTTGACTGAGCAGAGTCATAAGAGTTAATACATCTTGAAAGCGGCTCATTACTTATGATGATAGAACTAGTGTCTAGTGATGATCATGTGGTAGAACTAGTGTCTAGTGATGATCAAGTGATAGAACTACTGTCTAGTGATGATCATGTGATAGAACTAGTGTCTAGTGATGATCATGTGGTAGAACTAGTGTGTAGTGATGATAATGTGATAGAACTACTGTCTAGTGATGATCATGTGATAGAACTAGTGTCTAGTGATGATCATGTGAAACAACTAGTGTCTAGAGATGATCATGCGAAACAACTAGTGTCTAGAGATGATCATGTGAAACAACTAGTGTCTAGAGATGATAATGTGATACAACTACTGTCTACTGATGATCATGTGAAACAACTAGTGTCTAGCGATGATAATGTGATACAACTACTGTCTACTGATGATCATGTGATACAACTAGTGTCTAATGATGATCATGTGATAGAACTAATGTCTTATGATGCTCATGTTATAGAACTAGTGTATAGTGATGATCATATGATACAACTAGTGTCTAATCATGATCATAGAACTAGTGTCCGGTTATGATCATGCGAAAAAACTATTGTCTAGTGATGATCATGTAGCAGAACTAGGTGTAGCAGAATTAGTGTTTCCTGATGATCATGTGAAACAATTAGTGTCTAGTGATGATCATGTGGTAGAACTATTGTCTAGTAATGATCATGTTCTAGAATGTCATGTCAGTCTACCATTACCTGATCTGATAATCGAGTCAGACAGATAAAGAAATGTTTTTTAAGAACCTGTTTTGTCTGTCCCCGACTGCGGACTTGCTACTCATCAAATATTCATGAGCTAGTCAGAAAGCAACCGAACACACTAAAGAGATCATGGTGACCCTTACAGATCAAGAGAAGGCACTTGACAGAGTTAACAGTAACACGTTATGTGAGTATTAGAAACATATGAGATAAGAGGACAGTAACTTGACAACATAATGAGCCTTCTATCACACTCAGAACAAGTTATGTGAAGTATTAGAATCACACGACATAAGAGGACATTTAACTTGACACCATCAGCCATCTATCACAGCCAGAACAAGTTATGGGAAGCATCAGAATAACCTGGGATAAGAGGACAGTTAACTTGATAACATCAGAGAGCCTTCTAGCATGGAAACATGAGTGCAGTCAGAGCACCCACTGCTTTGACTAACGGGTTCAAGGTGAGAGTTAGACAAGGGTACATGCTCTCTCCAATACTTTTTATCATATATATGGACTAGATCATCAAAAAAGCAAACACGGAACTAGGGAAATGAAAAGAATTGATGTTCGCAGGCGACCAAAGCTTAATATGCCAAAATGATGAGGAAATACAAAATCACATCAGTAGCCCCAACAGCAGCTGCAAAGAATACAACATGAAAATAAATACTGAGAAAACAGAAACAACAGTGGTAAGAAGAGTCTGAAAAGAATGTAACATGAATATAAATAACATCAAACTCAAGCCAGTCACTGAATTCTAATATCTAGCAAGCATATTTACACTGGATGGAAAAATAGAGAAAATCAAATGTAGAATTCATAAAACAAACAGTGTTACCTATCAACTTGCTCCAATCCTAAAACATCCAAATATCTTGATGGACACCAACAAAAAAACATCTTTCAAACAATATTCACCCTGATTCTGTTCTATCAATGACAAACGTGCACACTCACCAAATAGCATGACAGAAACATAACAACGTGTGAGATGAAAAGCTTAAGAGAAATGGTAAACGAGACAAGAAGGGATCAAGATGAAATAATCTGGCACATGGTGGGGACACCTGTCGGGGACTACATCGAGAAACAGAGAGTTAAGTAGTTCGGGCATTTGGTACATGAATCTAGAACAACCAACGGCAGGGGCATACAACTCTAAAACATCTGGATATAGGGCTCTAGGATTACCACGGAAAAAAGGATAGACGGGGTGAGAGACACACTGAGGTAACATGACAGCTACCTAGGAGAGACACACTGAGGCAACACGACAGCTACCTAGGAGAGACACACTGAGGTAACATGACAGCTACCTAGGAGAGACACACTGAGGTAACACGACAGCTACCTAGGAGAGACACACTGAGGTAACATGACAGATACCTAGGAGAGACACACTGAGCTAACATGACAGCTACCTAGGAGAGACACACTGAGATAACATGACAGCTACCTAGGAGAGACACACTGAGATAACATGACAGCTACCTAGGAGAGACACACTGAGGTAACATGACAGCTACCTAGGAGAGACACACTGAGGTAACATGACAGCTACCTAGGAGAGACACACTGAGGTAACATGACAGATACCTAGGAGAGACACACTGAGGTAACATGACAGCTACCTAGGAGAGACACACTGAGGTAACATGACAGCTACCTAGGAGAGACACACTGAGGTAACATGACAGCTACCTAGGAGAGACACACTGAGGTAACATGACAGATACCTAGGAGAGACACACTGAGATAATATGACAGATACCTAGGAGAGACACACTGAGATAATATGACAGATACCTAGGAGAGACACACTGAGCTAACATGACAGATACCTAGGAGAGACACACTGAGATAACATGACAGATACCTAGGAGAGACACACTGAGATAACATGACATATACCTAGGAGAGACACACTGAGATAACATGACAGATACCTAGGAGAGACACACTGAGATAACATGACAGCTACCTAGGCCTCTCATCTTGCACTGGACCGATGTCTGAAGCTACCTGCGACGCTAATGACATAAGTAGACTGAGAAGAAGAAGAAGAATGCATCCAGACATTAGGTTTTGTGTACTGTCATGACAGTGACTTGTGTGTTTTTCTGCTGCATCCTGACACTGGTTTTTATGTGTACTGTCAAGACTTTCATTTAAGTACTGACACTGGTTTTTGTGAGTACTGTCAAGATTTTCATTCATGCACTGACACTGGTTTTTGTGAGTACTGTCAAGACTTTCATTCAAGTACTGACACTGGTTTTTGTGAGTACTGTCAAGACTTTCATTCAAGCACTGACACTCTTAAGTGCAGATTAGCACAGTGCGTCCCGACCTTGGAACCAGATGACCTTCAGTCTTACACATTGTTTCCTCATAGTCAGAGTGCCTAGTGCCAGTCCTTACTGCTGGGTTAGCAGCCACAAGCTGGCAGCAGAAGCCTAAACTTCGCATGAGATGACATGCTACTATTGTTACTAGTGTTCTACGCTCGGTACGGACTTTCAGGTTGACTTAAACTCTAGTAAATCGACCAGGTTCTACGACCACGCAACCCGCAGACAGGAAGTCGTGGTGGAGAATATATGCAACTCTCACTTATAAATCGTACATTGTCAGTTTCCAAATGCCCTCTACACATAAAAGTACAAACGTCATAATGAATAATAGCAAGCACACTAAATGACAACAGTAATAATAATAATAGCGAATGACAACAGCAATGGTAATAATAAATACAGAGTTATGGGCCGGTAAGTCAGAACTAGGGCACGCTGGCCGCGGAGAGAAGAAAATTACTTTCTTCCAATGAACTTGTCAAATTCTGACGTTTAACTCTTGTACACTCGAGGCGCCTGAAAGATTTCTTTATCCTCATAATTAACTCTTTCAATGCTGGCATTTAAAACACCGCATCACGTGATCACTAGAGTGGAGCTACCAAACTGGCCTTTACTTGTATAACTTAGACCTATATTGCATGCGATGCTCAGCCCACTAAAAGTGTACAAGAGACGGGTTCCATGCTTGGCATGACGCTTCTGGGACTCTGAGAATGTTTGACTTGCTTCCATTATCTGATGTAAAAACACTTTCATTATCTGATGTAAATGCACTTCCATTATCTGATGTAAAAGCACTTCAATTATTTGATGTAAAAGTACTTCCATTATTTGATGTAAAAGTACTTCCATTATTTGATGTAAAAGCACTTCCATTATATGATGTAAAAGTACTTCCATTATTTGATATAAAAGCACTTCCATTATCTGATGTAAAAGTACTTCTATTATCTGATGTAAAAGCACTTCCATTATTTGATGTAAAAGCACTTCCATTATTTGATGAAAAAACGCGTCCATTATCTGATGTAAAAGCACTTCCATTATTTGATGTAAAAGTACTTCCATTATTTGATGAAAAAACACTTTCATTATCTGATGTAAAAGCACTTCCATTATTTGACGTAAAAGCACTTCCATTATTTGATGTAAAAGCACTTCCATTATTTGATGTAAAAGCACTTCCATTATTTGATGTAAAAACACTTCCATTATCTGATGTAAAAACACTTCGTCTTTAAATGATTTACCGACTCTGACGCAGCATTATTTCTCATTGCGCACTTTTGTTTAGTGTCTCAGTAACGTAAATGATTTATCCATTTAGTTAATCTAACTAATGTATCTTGTTAGTTACGTTAACTAACAATGTAAGTGTTTATGTTAACAAATATAGTATGTTCGTTAACGTAACAAATCTAGCACGTTACTTAACGTAACAAATCTGTCATGTTAGTTAACGTAAAGGTTTATCTTGTTAATTAATGAATCAGATATATCATGAAAGTTAAAGTAAATGTTTATGCCGCTGATTAACATAAACGTTTATGCAGCTAGTTAACGTAATAAATAAATCTTATTAGTTAACGTAATAAATAAATCTTATTAGTTAACGTAATAAATAAATCTTATTAGTTAACGTAATAAATAAATCTTATTAGTTAACGTAATAAAAAATCTTATTAGTTAACGTAATAAATAAATCTTATTAGTTAACGTAATAAATAAATCTTATTAGTTAACGTAATAAATAAATCTTATTAGTTAACGTAATAAATAAATCTTATTAGTTAACGTAATAAATAAATCTTATTAGTTAACGTAATAAATAAATCTTATTAGTTAACGTAATAAATAAATCTTATTAGTTAACGTAATAAATAAATCTTATTAGTTAACGTAATAAATAAATCTTATTAGTTAACGTAATAAATAAATCTTATTAGTTAACGAAAACAAAACCTTGTTAAATATACTGAATGGATCTTAGCAACAATTTTTGCATAAAAGTAAACATAAAAGTAAACATAAAAGTAAACATAAAAGTAAACATATTATTGAACACTAAGCAAAAGTCAGGGCATAGACAGTGGAGCTGTATAAAAGCTAGTAGAGGGAAGATGATGTAAACTTGTAACATGACGGCAGATGTTAACTTTTGTTAGTGACAGACACACAAACAGAAGCCAGAGATTGGTTAAAAACTTCAGCCTTATAGAAAACACACGCCCAAACTTACTGCATCGAGCGGCAAGCTTTAGACTGTTGAACAGAAAGGCTGAAACTATTCTCACAAAGCCAGGTAATCAATAGGAGAGCTACAATGGTTGGGACATTCTGGAGTTCATACAAGATTGATATCAACAGTATGAAGACCCAGCAACAGAACATAGACAAGCACAATAAATAGAACTCACGACACAATAAATGCAACCCATGACAGAATAATTAGAAGTTATAACATGGAAGATAGAACCCATGTAGTAGGTAGAACTTATAACATGGAAGATAGAACCCATGTAGTAGATAGAACTTATAACATGGAAGATAGAACCCATGTAGTAAGTAAAGTAAAGATAGTCCCATAGCATTTCAAATGCCGTAGGGGGTGAAGCGTTAGAGACCTCATTATGCTGGGTCATCAGCGTGTGAGGTAGGGTGACCAGTTCCTTTCCTCGCTGCCTTTACTTCCCAGATTTTCTCTGGTACCCATTTTACGAGGCTGGGTCGACCTCAGGGCCGTATTGGTCGGAAAAAAAATCCCGCTCAGCTGGGGATTCGAACCCTCGACCATTTGGTTGCTAGACGAGTGCTCTAACCACTACGCTAGCCGGCCCATATGAGGACTGAGTGTAGTAGGTAGAACTTATAACATGAAAGATAGAACCCATGTAGTAGATAGAACTTATAACATGGAAGATAGAACCCATGTAGTAGATAGAACTTATAACATGGAAGATAGAACCCATGTAGTAGATAGAACTTATAACATGGAAGATAGAATACATGTAGTAGGTAGAACTTATAACATGGAAGATAGAACCCATGTAGTAGATAGAACTTATAACATGGAAGATAGAATACATGTAGTAGGTAGAACTTATAACATGGAAGATAGAATACATGTAGTAGGTAGAAGTTTTAATATTGTAAATTGATTGGTGCAAGTTTAACAAGATATTACACTGAAAGAATATATATATATATGAAAGCAATCCCCATTACTTTGTTAACTGTATTAAGAGGGATAACTCTGCACTTTATGTAATGTAACCCAGGTCTCCCCTCCCTTGTCTGTTGCATGCTTCATATAATATAATTAATGCTGATGATTCTGGTACACGCCACAATCCACCAAAGTAACAATGTACACTATGAATCAAGAAAGCCCATGAATCAAAAAAGGACATGAATCAATGAAGCCCACGATCATGTAATGAAAACTATGCATTCACAGACCAGACAGCAAGGCAACATAACATGGCTACAACTGTCACTGACATACAAACATACGACAATAAGAATATGAAAAGGTACTGATGGAAAAGATGCATGGAAGTGAACATGACGACAGTGGAGTAATTGATGATATGGACACTGTAGATGATTAATGATCAAGATGGTAAATGATTCAAAACGCAATAATAATCTCATAAAGAATGCAGTAATTAACATCAGCTGTCTAGCAATATCACACTAATGAGAACTGATGAAAATCATATTAATCTGTGGGTCTATATTCTATAACATAATAAGCCTCTAGAGGCAACATATCATGCAGTAGATAGAACCTATAATACAGTAGATAGAACCTATAATACAGTAGATAGAACCTATAATACAGTAGACAGAACCTATAAAACAGTAGATAGAACGTAAAATATAATAGACGGAACCTGTAATACAGTAGACAGAACCTAAAATATAGTAGGTAGAACCTATAATACAGTAGATGTAAAATATAACAGGGAGAACGTATAATACAGTAGATAGAACCTAACAAATAGTAGGTAGAACCTAAGATATAGTAGGTACAACCCATAATACAGTAGATAGAACCCATAATACAGAAATAACGTTTAATACAGTAGATGGAACCTATAAAACAGTAGACAGAAGGTAAAATAGAATATACCACACAGTAAATAAAACCTAAAATATGGTAGGTAGAAGCAATAATACAGTAAACAGAACGTAAAATATAAAATGTAGACACTATAATACAGCAGACACAACCTATAATACAGTAGATAGAACATATAATACAGAGGACAGAACCTAAAATATAGCAGGTAAAACCTATAATATAGAGGACAGAAAATAAAATATACTAGCTAAGACCTATAATACAGTAGATAGAACCTAAAATACAGTAGATAGAACCTATAATACAGTAGACAGAACCTATAAAACAGTAGATAGAACGTAAAATATAATAGACGGAACCTGTAATACAGTAGACAGAACCTAAAATATAGTAGGTAGAACCTATAATACAGTAGATGTAAAATATAACAGGGAGAACGTATAATACAGTAGATAGAACCTAACAAATAGTAGGTAGAACCTAAGATATAGTAGGTACAACCCATAATACAGTAGATAGAACCCATAATACAGAAATAACGTTTAATACAGTAGATGGAACCTATAAAACAGTAGACAGAAGGTAAAATAGAATATACCACACAGTAAATAAAACCTAAAATATGGTAGGTAGAAGCAATAATACAGTAAACAGAACGTAAAATATAAAATGTAGACACTATAATACAGCAGACACAACCTATAATACAGTAGATAGAACATATAATACAGAGGACAGAACCTAAAATATAGCAGGTAAAACCTATAATATAGAGGACAGAAAATAAAATATACTAGCTAAGACCTATAATACAGTAGATAGAACCTAAAATATAATAGGTTGAATCTATAATTCATTCATTCATTCATTTGCATGTCCCTTGCTGAACTTTGTATCCCTAACAGCACTCCTGTAGGCCTCTCGGTTGTGAGCAAGATGGCCTGTTGCTAATTCATCCATTTGCAGATCATCAACGATGTCTTGCAGCCATCTTTGCCTTGGTCTTCCTCTCTTTCTTTTTCCTGTTATGTACCCTTCCAAGACGGTCCTCTCTAGATTATCATGACGTTTAATGTGTCCAAAATATTTAAGTTTTCTTTGCTTAATCCTCTTTACTAACCAGCCTTCTTCAATATTAAGTTCTTATAGTATGGATTTATTTGTTATTTTTTTGTGTCCATGATATTTGAAGAACTCTTCTGTAGCATTTATATTCAAAGGCATTTATGTATTTCTCAGGTGTTTTGTTAAGTGTCCACGTCTCACAGGCATATGTTGCGATGGGAAAGATGCACGCCCTTAAAAATCTTTATTGTTGTAGTTCTGTCTGTTCCTCTCCACAGCTTCTTTAGTTGTTTTACTTTCTGAAGAGTGATAGATTTCCTCCTTTTAATTTCCCTCATTGTATCTCCATTAATAGTTAGCAGTGATTCAAGATATTCAAAACTCTCAACTTCTTCCAAATGTGCCTCACTGGTACATATTTCAGCTGCCTTATTTGTTTCGTCAGTTGTCATCAATTTAGTTTTGTTTGCATTAAGATAGAGGTTCTGCTCTTCGCTGTTCTTACGGACTGACATAATTAGTTTTTCCATTCTTTTTTTGTGTTGTGGACAGTACCACTGTGTCATCAGCATATCTAATCTCTTGTATTTCATAACCTCCAATTGTTATGGCATCGTAATATTCTTTGTCTACACCTTCTCTAACATTCCTCATTATATTTTCAGTATACAAGTTAAATAAGTAAGGTGACAATATGCACCCCTGACGGACCCCTTGTTTTATGTCATACCAAGTTGTTGTTTCACCATTTATTCTTACTGCTGCTTGTTGGTCTAGATAAATCATTGATGTTAATTGTATCAAATGTGTTGGAAATCCCATTTTTCCATGTTTCTGGTGTTGTACACAATCAAATGTCTTTGAGTTGTCCATAAAAGATAAATATAGATTCACATTAAACTCACTGTATTTCTGTATTATTAATCTTATATTGAATATATGATTTCTTGATCCTCTTCTTTGCCTGAAACCAGCTTGGACCATATTGACTTCTTCTATTTTCTTACGAAGTCTACCCATCATGACTTTTAACAGAATTTTACTGGCATGACTAATTAGGGCAACAGTTCTGTATTTTGTGCATAATTTCAGGTTACCCTTTTTTGGCAGTGGTATAAATACAGTTCTTTTCAATTCTCTTGGCCAGATACCTGAATGCCATATCTTTTTACATAGTGCATGATAGATTGTTGCACATTCTTTTCCTCCTGCTTTAATAAACTCAGCTGTTATCTCATCATACCCTGGTGATTTACCATTTTTCAGATTATTTATTGCCCATAAAACTTCTTCTATTGTCGGTTCGGGTTCTTTCTCCTCCAATAATAATTCACACTGTTGATTTCTGCTTTCACAGTCAGTTGTTTCGTACATTTCTCTGCAATATTCCTTCCATAATTCTAGAATTTCCTCTGTCTTTCTCAAGGTATTCCCCATCTCATCACAAATTACATTTAGCTTGGGTGTGACATTTCTCGTCAATGTCTTCATTTCTTTAAACATTTCACTATCTCTTCCACACTTCTGATGTTCTTCTATTCTTTAACAGCAATCTTGTATGTACCGTTTTTTGTCTTTTCTTATGTTTCTTCGTACTTCTTTTGTTAAAGATGTATATTCCTATTTGGTGTTGTTTGTCACTTTCCATTGCGTCTTCATTTCTCTACGTTGTTTTATCAGTTCTAGTGTGACTGCTGTAATCCATCCATTCTTCTGTGTTTTCTTTACTGGAACCATGTCTTTAGCTGTTGTTATTACAATATCTCTGGCCTGTGTAGCCAATTCATCTGATGTCATCTCCTGTACATCCATCAGGATTTTGAAACGGTTCTTCACTTCTATACCGTATTGTTCTGGTATATTTGTAAGATCAAATCGGAGTGGTCTTGATCCCATAACTGTCTTTCTTATCTTTATCTTCATGTCTGCTATTAATAGCTCATGGTCCGTGTCAAAATCAGCACCTGGTAAAGTTTTTGCTGATGTTATACTTGACCTCCACCTTCTTTGCACTAAAATGTAATCTATTTGATTCCTGGTTTTCCCATCAGGTGATGTCCATGTGTAAAGTCTTCTTGGATGTTGTTTTAAAAAGTGTGTTAGCAACCATTAGGTCATTTTACATGCAAAACGCCATTAGATTGTTACCTGTCTTATTTCTATGTCCTATGCTAAATTTCCCTACAACATGTCATTCTCTTCTGTTCTTTCTGTACCAATCTTTGCATTAAAATCCCCCATTATTAATACAACATTATTTTTCCGTACCTGGTCTATCGTCGGTTGCAGTGTGTTATAAAAGTCTTCTACTTCGTCTTCTTCTGCTTCTGGTGATGTAGATGCATATATCTGGATGATTGTTACATTATAATACAGAGGATAGAACGTAAAAGATAGTAGGTAGAACCTATAATACCGTAGATAGGACATAAAATAAAAGGTAGAACCTATAATACAGTAGAAAGAACTATAATACAGAGGATAGAACGTAAAAGATAGTAGGTAGAACCTATAATACCTTAGATATGACATAACATAAAAGGTAGAACCTATAATACAGTAGAAAGAACTATAATACAGTAGATAGAATGTAAAAGATAGTCGGTAGAACCTATACTACATTAGGTAGAACGTAAAATATAATACAGAGAAACTGTAGTACAGGGGGCAGAAACTATAGCACAGTTGACACAAACTATGAGGATCGCGGGAGCTGTAGAACTGACAGAATCTCTAATGTAACTAACCGTGGAAGATCATGCTTCAGTGAGTGATGTACCCTGAATAAAATAAATATTTTCACTGTTGGCTGCTACAGCGGTGGTTACATTTCCGTTGACATCTGCGAGATCTGTACAGCTTCCATAGACAGAAATGTTGACCAGTGTCAATGTGACAACCACTGTTGCTGATCTAACGACGCATGGTGTAAATGATGTCTAAAAAATCAAAATAAGCAGACGCGTAAACACTGAACATTCTTGGGCCGGCAGAGTGAAAATGATTGGAAAAGTGAACAGAAAATTTACTCAAGCACACAAATTCTCTGTGGACATCAAGAGCACGACAATATTTCATTTATATCCAGAGCGCTCACATAAATTCATAGACTGTTGGATAAATTCACTTGAAATCTCAGACTGTCATTTACAATTTTCGAGTTGAAATATTCCTCAGACTGTCAGCCTAATTTGTTTTAAATCATAGCTTGACAGATGAAGTGAGTTGAAATATATTTAGTATAGTAAAATACATTCATCTGAAATCTGGCACTGTAGGACAAATCTGAAATCTGGCACTGTAGGACAAATCTGAAATCTGGCACTGTAGGACAAATCTGAAATCTGGCACTGTAGGACAAATCTGAAATCTGGCACTGTAGGACAAATCTGAAATCTGGCACTGTAGGACAAATCTGAAATCTGGCACTGTAGGACAAATCTGAAATCTGGCACTTTTCAGCTTATGTTGGATCTGAAGAATGAAGAGAAAGTTTATTGTATCTTGAAATTATAAGATCGACTTACTTCAGATATGAAGAAAACCTTGATTGTACCTTGAGATTACAAGATCGACTTACTTCAGATCTGAAGAGAAAGTTGATTGTACCTGGAGATTACAAGATCGACTTACTTCAGATCTGAAGAGAAAGTTGATTGTACCTGGAGATTATAAGATCGAGTTACTTCAGATCTGAAGAGAAAGTTGGTTGTACATTGAGATTATAAGATCGAGTTACTTCAGATCTGAAGAGAAAGTTGGTTGTACCTTGAGATTATAGGATCGACTTACTTCAGATCTGAAGAGAAAGTTGGTTGTACCTTGAGATTATAAGATCGACTTACTTCAGATCTGAAGAGAAAGTTGGTTGTACCTTGAGATTATAAGATCGACTTACTTCAGATCTGAAGAGAAAGTTGATTGTACCTTGAGATTATAAGATCGACTTACTTCAGATCTGAAGAGAAAGTTGGTTGTACCTTGAGATTATAAGATCGACTTACTTCAGATATGAAGAAAACCTTGATTGTACCTTGAGATTATAAGATCGACTTACTTCAGATCTGAAGAGAAAGTTGGTTGTACCTTGAGATTATAAGATCGACTTACTTCAGATCTGAAGAGAAAGTTGGTTGTACCTTGAGATTATAAAATCGACTTACTTCAGATCTGAAGAGAAAGTTGGTTGTACCTTGAGATTATAAGATCGACTTACTTCAGATCTGAAGAGAAAGTTGGTTGTACCTTGAGATTATAATATCGACTTACTTCAGATATGAAGAAAACCTTGATTGTACCTTGAGATTATAAGATCGACTTACTTCAGATATGAAGAGAAAGTTGATTGTACCTTGAGATTACAAGATCGACTTACTTCAGATATGAAGAAAACCTTGATTGTACCTTGAGATTATAAGATCGACTTACTTCAGATATGAAGAGAAAGTTGGTTGTACCTTGAGATTACAAGATCGACTTACTTCAGATATGAAGAAAACCTTGATTGTACCTTGAGATTATAAGATCGACTTACTTCAGATCTGAAGAGAAAGTTGGTTGTAGCTTGAGATTATAAGATCGACTTACTTCTGATCTGAAGAGAAAGTTGGTTGTACCTTGAGATTATAAGATCGACTTACTTCAGATCTGAAGAGAAAGTTGGTTGTAGCTTGAGATTATAAGATCGACTTACTTCAGATCTGAAGAGAAAGTTGGTTGTACCTTGAGATTATAAGATCGAGTTACTTCAGATCTGAAGAGAAAGTTGGTTGTACCTTGAGATTATAAGATCGACTTACTTCAGATCTGAAGAGAAAGTTGGTTGTACCTTGAGATTATAAAATCGACTCACTTCAGATCTGAAGAGAAAGTTGGTTGTACCTTGAGATTATAAGATCGACTTACTTCAGATCTGAAGAGAAAGTTGGTTGTACCTTGAGATTATAATATCGACTTACTTCAGATATGAAGAAAACCTTGATTGTACCTTGAGATTATAAGATCGACTTACTTCAGATATGAAGAGAAAGTTGATTGTACCTTGAGATTACAAGATCGACTTACTTCAGATATGAAGAAAACCTTGATTGTACCTTGAGATTATAAGATCGACTTACTTCAGATATGAAGAGAAAGTTGGTTGTACCTTGAGATTACAAGATCGACTTACTTCAGATATGAAGAAAACCTTGATTGTACCTTGAGATTATAAGATCGACTTACTTCAGATCTGAAGAGAAAGTTGGTTGTAGCTTGAGATTATAAGATCGACTTACTTCTGATCTGAAGAGAAAGTTGGTTGTACCTTGAGATTATAAGATCGACTTACTTCAGATCTGAAGAGAAAGTTGGTTGTAGCTTGAGATTATAAGATCGACTTACTTCAGATCTGAAGAGAAAGTTGGTTGTACCTTGAGATTATAAGATCGACTTACTTCAGATCTGAAGAGAAAGTTGATTGTACCTTGAGATTATAAGATCGACTTACTTCAGATCTAAAGAGAAAGTTGATTGTACCTTGAGATTATAAGATCTACTTACTTCAGATCTGAAGAGAAAGTTGGTTGTACCCTGAGATTATAAGATCGACTTACTTCAGATATGAAGAAAACCTTGATTGTACCTTGAGATTATAAGATCGACTTACTTCAGATCTGAAGAGAAAGTTGGTTGTACCTTGAGATTATAAGATCGACTTACTTCAGATCTGAAGAGAAAGTTGGTTGTAGCTTGAGATTATAAGATCGACTTACTTCAGATCTGACGGCTTTCTCTGTCGTGTTTCTCCGGTGTGTATGGAGATGTCGTTTCCTCCCATAGCAAATCTTTCCAGGAAGGAGTCTGGCCTCCTCTGAGTTCTCTGCCTCCCTCCAGCAGCCCATGTTCTGATCAGCTGTGAAAGCAAGACAGGACAGTTTAGCAAAGCACATCTCACAATATTACATCAATTTAAGTGATTTATTTCTCCATCTTAACTGTGGCTCATTACACGAACTTGTATCAATGGCCACGAATCTGGTTTTTTTATTTGAAGCTGACATCTGTAAAGTTGAGAATTCTATATTGTATCTCTGTACAATTTAATACTTTATATTCTATCTCTAAAACGTTGAACACTCTAGATTTTATCTCTGTAACGTCGAACGCTCTAGACTCTGTCTCTGTAGCGTCGAACGCTCTAGACTCTGTCTCTGTAATGTGATCTCTCTTACAGAGTTACTACGTATCGTGGTAGTGTAATGTGTCTTATGTCAGAGTGCTACGCTTTGTAGTGGTGTAGTGTGTCTTACGTCATGGTGTTAAGTATTGTAGTGGTGTAGTGTGTCTTATGTCAGAGTGCTAAGCTTTGTAGTGGTGTAGTGTGTCTTACGTCATGGTGCTAAGTATTGTAGTGGTGTAGTGTGTCTTATGTCAGAGTGCTAAGTATTGAAGTGGTGTAGTGTGTCTTACGTCATGGTGCTAAGTATTGTAGTGGTGTAGTGTGTCTTATGTCAGAGTGCTAAGCTTTGTAGTGGTGTAGTGTGTCTTACGTCATGGTGCTAAGTATTGTAGTGGTGTAGTGTGTCTCATGTCAGAGTGCTAAGCTTTGTAGTGGTGTAGTGTGTCTTACGTCATGGTGCTAAGTATTGTAGTGGTGTAGTGTGTCTTATGTCAGGGAGCTATGTATTGTAGTGGTGTAGTGTGTCTCATGTCAGAGTGCTAAGCTTTGTAGTGGTGTAGTGTGTCTTACGTCATGGTGCTAAGTATTGTGGTGGTGTAGTGTGTCTCACGTCATGGTGCTAAGTATTGTAGTGGTGTAGTGTGTCTTATGTCAGGGTGCTAAGTATTGTAGTGGTGTAGTGTGTCTCACGTCATGGTGCTAAGCTTTGTAGTGGTGTAGTGTGCCTTACGTCATGGTGCTAAGTATTGTAGTGGTGTAGTGTGTCTTATGTCAGAGTGCTAAGCTTTGTAGTGGTGTAGTGTGTCTCACGTCATGGTGCTAAGTATTGTAGTGGTGTAGTGTGTCTTATGTCAGAGAGCTATGTATTGTAGTGGTGTAGTGTGTCTCTTGTCAGAGTGCTAAGCTTTGTAGTGGTGTAGTGTGTCTTACGTCATGGTGCTAAGTATTGTAGTGGTGTAGTGTGTCTCACGTCATGGTGCTAAGCTTTGTAGTGGTGTAGTGTGTCTTACGTCATGGTGCTAAGTATTGTAGTGGTGTAGTGTGTCTTATGTCAGAGTGCTAAGCTTTGTAGTGGTGTAGTGTGTCTTACGTCATGGTGCTAAGTATTGTAGTGGTGTAGTGTGTCTCATGTCAGAGTGCTAAGTATTGAAGTGGTGTAGTGTGTCTTACGTCATGGTGCTAAGTATTGTAGTGGTGTAGTGTGTCTTATGTCAGAGTGCTAAGCTTTGTAGTGGTGTAGTGTGTCTTACGTCATGGTGCTAAGTATTGTAGTGGTGTAGTGTGTCTCATGTCAGAGTGCTAAGCTTTGTAGTGGTGTAGTGTGTCTTACGTCATGGTGCTAAGTATTGTAGTGGTGTAGTGTGTCTTATGTCAGGGAGCTATGTATTGTAGTGGTGTAGTGTGTCTCATGTCAGAGTGCTAAGCTTTGTAGTGGTGTAGTGTGTCTTACGTCATGGTGCTAAGTATTGTGGTGGTGTAGTGTGTCTCACGTCATGGTGCTAAGTATTGTATGGTGTAGTGTGTCTTATGTCAGGGTGCTAAGTATTGAAGTGGTGTAGTGTGTCTCACGTCATGGTGCTAAGCTTTGTAGTGGTGTAGTGTGCCTTACGTCATGGTGCTAAGTATTGTAGTGGTGTAGTGTGTCTTATGTCAGAGTGCTAAGCTTTGTAGTGGTGTAGTGTGTCTCACGTCATGGTGCTAAGTATGTAGTGGTGTAGTGTGTCTTATGTCAGAGAGCTATGTATTGTAGTGGTGTAGTGTGTCTCTTGTCAGAGTGCTAAGCTTTGTAGTGGTGTAGTGTGTCTTACGTCATGGTGCTAAGTATTGTAGTGGTGTAGTGTGTCTCACGTCATGGTGCTAAGCTTTGTAGTGGTGTGTGTGTCTTACGTCATGGTGCTAAGTATTGTAGTGGTGTAGTGTGTCTTATGTCAGAGTGCTAAGCTTTGTAGTGGTGTAGTGTGTCTTACGTCATGGTGCTAAGTATTGTAGTGGTGTAGTGTGTCTCATGTCAGAGTGCTAAGCTTTGTAGTGGTGTAGTGTGTCTTACGTCATGGTGCTAAGTATTGTAGTGGTGTAGTGTGTCTTATGTCAGGGAGCTATGTATTGTAGCGGTGTAGTGTGTCTCATGTCAGAGTGCTAAGCTTTGTAGTGGTGTAGTGTGTCTTACGTCATGGTGCTAAGTATTGTAGTGGTGTAGTGTGTCTCACGTCATGGTGCTAAGCTTTGTAGTGGTGTAGTGTGTCTCACGTCATGGTGCTAAGTATTGTAGTGGTGTAGTGTGTCTTATGTCAAGGTGCTAAGTATTGTAGTGGTGTAGTGTGTCTCACGTCATGGTGCTAAGTATTGTAGTGGTGTAGTGTGTCTCACGTCATGGTGCTAAGTATTGTAGTGGTGTAGTGTGTCTCAAGTCATGGTGCTAAGTATTGTAGTGGTGTAGTGTGTCTTATGTCAGGGTACTAAGTATTGTATTGGTGTAGTGTGTCTCACGTCATGGTGCTAAGTATTGTAGTGGTGTAGTGTGTCTCATGTCAGAGTGCTAAGCTTTGTAGTGGTGTAGTGCGTCTCACGTCAGGGTACTAAGTATTGTAGTGGTGTAGTGTGTCTTACGTCAGGGTACTAAGTATTGTAGTGGTTTAGTGTGTCTTATGTCAGGGTGCTAAGCTTTGTAGTGGTGTAGTGTGTCTCACGTCATGGTGCTAAGTATTGTAGTGGTGTAGTGTGTCTCACGTCATGGTGCTAAGTATTGTAGTGGTGTAGTGTGTCTCACGTCATGGTGCTAAGCTTTGTAGTGGTGTAGTGTGTCTCACGTCATGGTGCTAAGTATTGTATTAGTGTAGTGTGTCTCACGTCATGGTGCTAAGTATTGTATTGGTGTAGTGTGTCTCACGTCAGGGTGGTAAGTACTGTAGTGGTGTAGTGTGTCTCACGTCAGGGTACTAAGTATTGTAGTGGTGCAGTGTGTCTCATGTCAGGGTGATAAGTACTGTATTGGTGTAGTGTGTCTCATGTCAGGGTGCTAAGTATTGTATTGGTGTAGTGTGTCTCATGTCAGGGTGCTAAGTATTGTAGTGGTGTAGTGTGTCTCACGTGAGGGTGCTAAGTATTGTAGTGGTGTAATGTGTCTCACGTCAGGGTACTAAGTATTGTAGTGGTGTAGTGTGTCTCACGTCAGGGTACTAAGTATTGTAGTGGTGTAGTGTGTCTTATTTCAGGGTGCTAAGTATTGTAGTGGTGTAGTGTGTCTTATGTCAGAGTGCTAAGTATTGTAGTGGTGTAGTGTGTCTTATGTCAGGGTGCTAAGTAGTGTAGTGGTGTAGTGTGTCTTATGTCAGGGTGCTAAGTATTGTAGTGGTATAGTGTATCTTATGTCAGGGTGCTACGTATTGTAGTGGTGTAGTGTGTCTTATGTCAGGGTGCTAAGTATTGTAGTGGTGTAGTGTGTCTCACGTCAGAGTGCTAAGTATTGTAGTGGTGTCGTGTGTCTCATGTCAGGGTGCTAAGTATTGTAGTGGTGTAGTATGTCTTATTTCAGGGTGCTAAGTATTGTAGTGGTGTAGTGTGTCTTATGTCAGGGTGCTAAGTATTGTAGTGGTGTAGTGTGTCTTATGTCAGGGTGCTATGTATTGTAGTGGTGTAGTGTGTCTTATGTCAGGGTGCTAAGTATTGTAGTGGTGTAGTGTGTCCTATGTCAGGGTACTAAGTATTGTAGTGGTGTAGTGTGTCTTATGTCAGGGTGCTAAGTATTGTAGTGGTGTAGTGTGTCTTATGTCAGGGTGCTAAGTATTGTATTGGTGTAGTGTGTCTCATGTCAGGGTGTTAAGTATTGTAGTGGTGTAGTGTGTCTTATGTAGGGTGCTAAGTATTGTAGTGGTGTAGTGTGTCTTATGTCAGGGTGCTAAGTATTGTCGTGGTGTAGTGTGTCTCATGTCAGGGTGCTAAGTATTGTAGTGGTGTAGTGTGTCTCATGTCAGAGTGTTAAGTATTGTAGTGGTATAGTGTGTCTCATGTCAGGGTGCTAAGTATTGTAGTGGTGTAGTGTGTCTCACGTCAGAGTGCTAAGTATTGTAGTGGTGTAGTGTTCTTATGTCAGGGTGCTAAGTATTGTAGTGGTGTAGTGTGTCTTATGTCAGGGTACTAAGTATTGTATTGGTGTAGTGTGTCTCACGTCAGAGTGCTAAGTATTGTAGTGGTGTAGTGTGTCTTATGTCAGAGTGCTAAGTATTGTAGTAGTGTAGTGTGTCTTATGTCAGAGTGCTAAGTATTGTAGTGGTGTAGTGTGTCTTATGTCAGAGTGCTAAGTATTGTAGTGGTGTAGAGTGTCTTATGTCAGGGTACTAAGTATTGTAGTGGTGTAGTGTGTCTCACGTCAGGGTACTAAGTATTGTGGTGGTGTAGTGTGTCTTATGTCAGGGTACTAAGTATTGTAGTGGTGTAGTGTGTCTTATATCAGAGTACTAAGTATTGTAGTGGTGTAGTGTGTCTTATGTCAGAGTAATAAGTATTGTAGAGGTGTAGTGTGTCTTATGTCAGGGTGCTAAGTATTGTAGTGGTGTAGTGTGTCCTATGTCAGGGTACTAAGTATTGTAGTGGTGTAGTGTGTCTTATGTCAGGGTGCTAAGTATTGTAGTGGTGTAGTGTGTCTTATGTCAGGGTGCTAAGTATTGTATTGGTGTAGTGTGTCTCATGTCAGGGTGTTAAGTATTGTAGTGGTGTAGTGTGTCTTATGTAGGGTGCTAAGTATTGTAGTGGTGTAGTGTGTCTTATGTCAGGGTGCTAAGTATTGTCGTGGTGTAGTGTGTCTCATGTCAGGGTGCTAAGTATTGTAGTGGTGTAGTGTGTCTCATGTCAGAGTGTTAAGTATTGTAGTGGTATAGTGTGTCTCATGTCAGGGTGCTAAGTATTGTAGTGGTGTAGTGTGTCTCACGTCAGAGTGCTAAGTATTGTAGTGGTGTAGTGTGTCTTATGTCAGAGTGCTAAGTATTGTAGTGGTGTAGTGTGTCTTATGTCAGGGTACTAAGTATTGTATTGGTGTAGTGTGTCTCACGTCAGAGTGCTAAGTATTGTAGTGGTGTAGTGTGTCTTATGTCAGAGTGCTAAGTATTGTAGTAGTGTAGTGTGTCTTATGTCAGAGTGCTAAGTATTGTAGTGGTGTAGTGTGTCTTATGTCAGAGTGCTAAGTATTGTAGTGGTGTAGAGTGTCTTATGTCAGGGTACTAAGTATTGTAGTGGTGTAGTGTGTCTCACGTCAGGGTACTAAGTATTGTGGTGGTGTAGTGTGTCTTATGTCAGGGTACTAAGTATTGTAGTGGTGTAGTGTGTCTTATATCAGAGTACTAAGTATTGTAGTGGTGTAGTGTCTTATGTCAGGGTGCTAAGTATTGTAGTGGTGTAGTGTGTCTTATGTCAGGGTACTAAGTATTGTAGTGGTGTAGTGTGTCTTATGTCAGGGTACTAAGTACTGTAGTGGTGTAGTGTGTCTTATGTCAGGGTACTAAGTATTGTAGTGGTGTAGTGTGTCTCACGTCAGGGTGCTAAGTATTGTAGTGGTGTAGTGTGTCTCATGTCAGGGTGCTAAGTATTGTAGTGGTGTAGTGTGTCTTATGTCAGGGTACTAAGTATTGTAGTGGTGTAGTGTGTCTTATGTCAGGGTGCTACGTATTGTAGTGGTGTAATGTGTCTTATGTCAGTGTGCTAAGTATTGTAGTGGTGTAGTGTGTCTTATGTCAGGGTGCTACGTATTGTAGTGGTGTAGTGTGTCTTATGTCAGGGTGCTAAGTATTGTAGTGGTGTAGTGTGTCTTATGTCAGGGTACTAAGTATTGTAGTGGTGTAGTGTGTCTTATGTCAGGGTACTAAGTATTGTAGTGGTGTAGTGTGTCTTATGTCAGGGTGCTAAGTATTGTAGTGGTGTAGTGTGTCTTATGTCAGGTTGCTAAGTATTGTAGTGGTGTAGTGTGTCTTATGTCAGGTTGCTAAGTATTGTAGTGGTGTAGTGTGTCTTATGTCAGGGTACTAAGTATTGTAGTGGTGTAGTGTGTCTTATGTCAGGGTGCTAAGTATTGTAGTGGTGTAGTGTGTCTTATGTCAGGGTGGTAAGTATTGTAGTGGTGTAATGTGTCTCACGTCAGAGTACTAAGTATTGTAGTGGTGTAGTGTGTCTCACGTCAGAGTACTAAGTATTGTAGTGGTGTAGTGTGTCTCACGTCAGAGTACTAAGTATTGTAGTGGTGTAGTGTGTCTCACGTCAGAGTACTAAGTATTGTAGTGGTGTAGTGTGTCTCACGTCAGAGTACTAAGTATTGTAGTGGTGTAGTGTGTCTCACGTCAGAGTACTAAGTATTGTAGTGTGTAGTGTGTCTCACGTCAGAGTACTAAGTATTGTAGTGGTGTAGTGTTTCTCACGTCAGAGTACTAAGTATTGTAGTGGTGTAGTGTGTCTCACGTCAGAGTACTAAGTATTGTAGTGGTGCAGTGTGTCTCTGTCGGAGAAGGCTGGTTTATCAAGTTTCGAAAAGACCCGGATTTAAAAATGGTTAACTTAAAAGTTCTGGAGAAAAGGTAGTAATTTGTGGTGCTAACCATATCCATCACTCTCTAATGTGGTTACTGGTTAAAGAAAACATGGGTACAAACATTTCCCGCGTGTGGCTCTTTGCTGTGGTAGCTATGCTCTAGCTTCTTAGTCTCTATCAGGTGCGGACAAGTACATTGTATGACAAAGAAGGAAAGTTGAACCACTCTCTTCCAAACTGTATCGCCTCTTTGCCAAACTTTATCGCCTCTCATCCAAACTTTATAACCTCTCTTCCAAACTTTATAACCTCTCTTCCAAACTTTATAACCTCTCTTCCAAACTTTATAACCTCTTTTCCAAACTTTATAACATCTCTTCCAAACTTTATAACATCTCTTCCAAACTTTATAACATCTCTTCCAAACTTTATAACCTCTCTTCCAAACTTTATAACCTCTCTTCCAAACTTTATAACATCTCTTCCAAACTTTATAACCTCTCTTCCAAACTTTATAACTTCTCTCGTTTGTTATGTTTGGGGGAGGGGAGGGGTGTTGTATGGTTATGAAAAAAAATCGGACCGGAAATTTTATCGGAAAGTAAATAGAATAAGAAATACTCTATTTTTCATTTCTGGGAAATCACCTGACGTTTGTCTGTACAGACTGAAAACACTAACAACTGATACTTGTCTGTACAGACTGAAAACACTAAGAACTGATACTTGTCTGTACAGACTGAAAACACTAACAACTGATACTTGTCTGTACAGACTGAAAACACTAACAACTGATACTTGTCTGTACAGACTGAAAACACTAACAACTGATACTTGTCGGTACAGACTGGATACTCTAATAACTGACACTTATCTGTACAGACTGGATACTCTAATAACTGACACTTATCTGTACAGACTGGATACTCTAATAACTGACACTTATCTGTACAGACTGGATACTCTAATAACTGACACTTATCTGTACAGACTGGATACTCTAATAACTGACACTTATCTGTACAGACTGGATACTCTAATAACTGATACTTATCTGTACAGACTGGATACTCTAATAACTGACACTTATCTGTACAGACTGGATACTCTAATAACTGACACTTATCTGTACAGTCTGGATACTCTAATAACTGACACTTATCTGTACAGACTGGATACTCTAACAACTGACACTTATCTGTACAGAATATAGTAAATGCTTTTTGTTTTACCTCTGTCCGGTCACATCAAAGACTTCAACAAGATGGGCTCACTGACTAACCTTGCCCTCAATAAAACCACCCCCAGTGTCTGAACAGACTGTCCTCAGAGATAGGCTTCAGAGACTGGCCTCAGAGACAGGCTTCAGAGACTAGCCTCAGAGACTGTCCTCAGAGACTGGCATCAGAGACTTTACTCAGAGACTGGCCTCAGAGACTTTACTCAGAGACTGGCCTCAGAGACTTTACTCAGAGACTGGCCTCAGAGACTTTACTCAGAGACTGGCTTCAGAGACTTTACTCAGAGACTGGCCTCAGAGACTTTACTCAGAGACTGGCTTCAGAGACTTTACTCAGAGACTGGCCTCAGAGACTTTACTCAGAGACTGGCCTCAGAGACTTTACTCAGAGACTGGCCTCAGAGACTTTACTCAGAGACTGGCCTCAGAGACTTTACTCAGAGACTGGCTTCAGAGACTGGCCTCAGAGACTTTACTCAGAGACTGGCCTCAGAGACTTTACTCAGAGACTGGCTTCAGAGACTGGCCTCAGAGACTTTACTCAGAGACTGGCCTCAGAGACTGACCTCAGAGACTTTACTCAGAGACTGGCCTCAGAGACTGGCCTCAGAGACTTTACTCAGAGACTGGCCTCAGAGACTGACCTCAGAGACTTTACTCAGAGACTGGCCTCAGAGACTGGCCTCAGAGACTGGCCTCAGAGACTAAACCTGACGTCTGGAAGACCATCCTCAGCGACTGACTTTGACCTCAAGACCTAGTCTGCCTCGGAGGTCAACCTTGACATTAACAAAATCTATAGATTAGACATGACCTCATTATATCCACCCTTCCTACCCCCTCCCCACTTCCTTCCATGTAAACATTAACTGTTTTAGTGTAAACCAAATAAAGAAAACAATTTTACAAATCACTTCAAAGTTCCTGTATCTCTAGTTCCCTGAATCCCTGGGTTCATGCATATCTAGATCGCTGAATCCCTAGGTTCATGCATATCTAGATCCCTGAATCCCTGGGTTCATGCATATCTAGATCCCTGAATCCCTGGGTTCCTATATCTCTAATTCCTTGAATCCCTGGGTTCCTATATCTCTAATTCCTTGAATCCCTGGGTTCTTGGATATCTAGTTCCCTGGATAGCTGGTTTCCCGGATCCCTGGGTTCCTGTATCTCTAGTTCCCTGAATCCCATGGGTTCCTGGATGTCTAGTTCCCTGAATCCCTAGGTTCCTGTATATATAATTTCCTGAATCTCTGGGTTCCTGGATCTCTAGTTCCCTGAATCCCTGGGTTCCTGTATCTCTAATTCCCTGAATCCCTGGGTTCCTGTATCTCTAATTCCCTGAATCCCTGAGTCTTGTATCTCTAATTCCCTGAATCCCTGGGTTCCTGTATCTCTAATTCCCTGAATCCCAGGGTTCCTGTATCTCTAATTCCCTGAATCCCTGAGACCTGTATCTCTAGTTCCCTAAATCCATGGGTTCCTGTATCTCTAGTTCCTTGAATCCCTGGGTTTCTGGATATCTAGTTCCATGGATGGCTGGGTTCCTGGATCCCTGGGTTCCTCTACCTGAATCCCTGGGTTCCCAGATGTCTAATTCCCTGAATCCCTGGGTTCCTGGATCTCTAGTTCCCTGAATCCTTTTACTGATAAAACCTTTCGCTCTTGTCACGCCAATCTTGTATCACGTGCAAACATAAGACTTCCTACAAATCAAATACACACTATAATAACATTAACACATCATCATCATCATGTGCCGTGCTGACTGGCGTTGGCTATTATGCTTCTCCACAGTACACGATCCTTCATGCAGGCCATCAGCTCAGTTGGTGATCTCCTCTCACACCATCCCGTCAGACTGTCCAGTATCATTTCTCTTGGTCTTCCTCTTGATCCTCTTCCTTCTATTTTTCCTGTTGTTATAATATTTTCAATGCCCCCTCTTCTCATTGCACGTCCTATGAAAGTACATTGTCTCTCTCTTATCTTTTTGACAAGGTTTTTTGTCTCTCCAGCTCTTCTCCTACATTCTTCATTAGTTATTTTTGCTGTCCAGGGGATTCGCAACATTCTTCAATTAACACATGTCATACAATTTATAATAACATTAATACACGTCATACAATCTATAATAACATTAATACACGTCATACAGTCTATAATAACATTAATACACGTCATAAATCTATAATAGCATCAATACATGTCATACACATCATACATTTTATAGGAACGGCAAAATACGTCATACAATTTAAAAGAACGGTAAAATACGTCACACACTTTCTTAGCAGAAGGTCTCATGTGCCTTGTATGTCACAACCTCAGGTTTAACATTCCAATGATAGATAGCATACGAAAGAGCCATCAGAAACTTGTATACGGACCTCTTGAAAGTATGGACCTCTCTGATGCGAGTAGCCCAGTATTGTTATGTCCACACATTCCTCCAAATATGAACTTCTCAGTACTAACTGCCTGAAAGGACCTTACCAGCGATAGAATCTCCATAGCGATATCACACTGCTACTGTGAACCTCTTCAAATGAACCTCTTCAAATGAACCTCTTCGGTGCTATAATTATTTACACTTTCCAGTCTCCCATGATTCTCCCCACAATCCCATGGGTTCCTGGATGTCTAGTTCCCTGAATCCCTAGGTTCCTGTATATATAATTTCCTGAATCTCTGGGTTCCTGGATCTCTAGTTCCCTGAATCCCTGGGTTCCTGTATCTCTAATTCCCTGAATCCCTGGGTTCCTGTATCTCTAATTCCCTGAATCCCTGAGTCTTGTATCTCTAATTCCCTGAATCCCTGGGTTCCTGTATCTCTAATTCCCTGAATCCCAGGGTTCCTGTATCTCTAATTCCCTGAATCCCTGAGACCTGTATCTCTAGTTCCCTAAATCCATGGGTTCCTGTATCTCTAGTTCCTTGAATCCCTGGGTTTCTGGATATCTAGTTCCATGGATGGCTGGGTTCCTGGATCCCTGGGTTCCTCTACCTGAATCCCTGGGTTCCCAGATGTCTAATTCCCTGAATCCCCTGGGTTCCTGGATCTCTAGTTCCCTGAATCCTTTTACTGATAAAACCTTTCGCTCTTGTCACGCCAATCTTGTATCACGTGCAAACATAAGACTTCCTACAAATCAAATACACACTATAATAACATTAACACATCATCATCATCATGTGCCGTGCTGACTGGCGTTGGCTATTATGCTTCTCCACAGTACACGATCCTTCATGCAGGCCATCAGCTCAGTTGGTGATCTCCTCTCACACCATCCCGTCAGACTGTCCAGTATCATTTCTCTTGGTCTTCCTCTTGATCCTCTTCCTTCTATTTTTCCTGTTGTTATAATATTTTCAATGCCCCCTCTTCTCATTGCACGTCCTATGAAAGTACATTGTCTCTCTCTTATCTTTTTGACAAGGTTTTTTGTCTCTCCAGCTCTTCTCCTACATTCTTCATTAGTTATTTTTGCTGTCCAGGGGATTCGCAACATTCTTCAATTAACACATGTCATACAATTTATAATAACATTAATACACGTCATACAATCTATAATAACATTAATACACGTCATACAGTCTATAATAACATTAATACACGTCATAAATCTATAATAGCATCAATACATGTCATACACATCATACATTTTATAGGAACGGCAAAATACGTCATACAATTTAAAAGAACGGTAAAATACGTCACACACTTTCTTAGCAGAAGGTCTCATGTGCCTTGTATGTCACAACCTCAGGTTTAACATTCCAATGATAGATAGCATACGAAAGAGCCATCAGAAACTTGTATACGGACCTCTTGAAAGTATGGACCTCTCTGATGCGAGTAGCCCAGTATTGTTATGTCCACACATTCCTCCAAATATGAACTTCTCAGTACTAACTGCCTGAAAGGACCTTACCAGCGATAGAATCTCCATAGCGATATCACACTGCTACTGTGAACCTCTTCAAATGAACCTCTTCAAATGAACCTCTTCGGTGCTATAATTATTTACACTTTCCAGTCTCCCATGATTCTCCCCACAATAACCCGCTCTTTTATCCTTGGTATGAGCTTGCACAGCGAAAGCCTCTACTTTATGAATATGTCTACATGAACCTCCTAATATGAACCTCTCTGTAATAATCTCCCATAAATGAACCTTCAGGTTTCTACCTGTGAGCACAGACTTCTTCTTCTGATCACACATTAAGTTTATCTTGCGCATCTTTCAGATCTCACTGATATACCTCCTCTTACCAGCTCCCGAACCATGCATTCCAAAGTTAATCTACCAGTTGGTGTCCACTAGCACAGAACGTCTAGTTTTGGTCTGTCAGAGACTGGACTTCTCTAACACTCGACCTTTCTGTTAAAACCTTTCACCAAGACTAGCCAGATAAAGCTACCAACGTTAGTCCAGACGATGATTTCAAATGTTGCCAGTTTGCTTCGGTGATTGCCTGAGTGTGGCCGACTGATACGCTAATTGGCACACTGGGGGGCTGTAGCTTCTTGCGTGCAAGAAAAAGTCGGATAAGAAGTGCCCTAACATTTCCCAGGAAACATGCAAGATTTGAACGGTGGTGTTGGGGAGGGAGGGAAGCGCGCAAATACAAGTCAGAAATGTAAAATTGTAATTTAAAGTCTGAAGTTTTGAAGAAGAAGAAGAAAATAAGGGAAGCCGTGTGACTGAGAGCAGAGACGTATGATTAGGACAAAATCTGGAAAAGCCAACTCCAGAGAGAGAAATTTAAACTTTGGAATCGAATTTTGAAAACCCACAAACGTGTAAGAGAATTCTGTGTCGGGGAAGTAAGATGCAGCTAAGAAGTAACGATAAGATGACGGAAACACGAAAAGGCTGACAAGTTTTTCGCTTTTTCTCTGTTTATTCTCTTCAACGTTGACTACGTCTCACTACAGCCACATTCAGTTTCAGAACAATCTTCACTGTCACTTCAGGATTCATTGTATTCAGTTTTATGTTTGAAATCAGCAACTATTGGTACTTTTACTACAAACATTACTGTAAAACCGCTAACATGATTGTCTTACTTCAAACATTATTGTAATACTGTTAAAATGTTTGTCTTACTCCAAACATTACTGTAACACTGCTAACATGATTGTATTATACCCATTGTTATTGTAATACTGTTAACATGATTGTCTTATTCCCATTGTTATTGTAATAATGTACTGCTAACATGAGTGTCTTACTCCTATCGCTACTGTAATACTACTAACATGACTGTCTTACTCTCATCGTTACTGTAATACTGCTTATATGATTGTCTTAGTCCCATCGCTATTGTAAAAATGTTAATATGATTGTCTCACTCCCATCGTTATTGTAATACTGCTAACATGATTGTATTACTTCCATTGTTATTGTATTACTATACTGCTAACGTGATTGTATTACTCCCACTGTTATTGTATTACTATACTGCTAACGTGATTGTATTACTCCCACTGTTATTGTAATACTATACTGCTAACGTGATTGTATTACTCGCACTGTTATTGTAATAATGTGAAAGTGTCCGGTTTGGGGCTGTTGGAGCCTGTCTAAGTGTGTGGCCGGAAGTCCCGTTCTTGATTCATTTTCCTTCCGAGGTCATGACACGGTCAGAAGAAGAAAGTTCAGGCCATTGTCGTATTGTGATGGATATTATATTGTGATGGATGTTATATTGTCATGGGTGTTATATTGTGATGGATGTTATATTGTCATGGATGTTATATTGTGATGGGTGTTATATTGTGATGGATGTTATATGTCATGGATGTTATATTGTGATGGGTGTTATATTGTGATGGATGTTATATGTCATGGATGTTATATTGTGATGGGTGTTATATTGTGATGGATGTTATATGTCATGGATGTTATATTGTGATGGGTGTTATATTGTGAAAGGTGTTATATTGTCATGGATGTTATATTGTGATGGGTGTTATACTGTGATGGATATTATATTGTGATGGATGTTATATTATGATGGGTGTTATATTGTGAAAGGTGTTATATTGTCATGGATGTTATATTGTGATGGGTGTTATACTGTGATGGATATTATATTGTGATGGATGTTATATTGCACATTTTCTCTGTATCATTGTGATGGTGTTCCAGCCCAAGCTGTATCCTAACCCGATGTAGGTTTCTTTTATGTTTGTGAAGAAGTTAATGTAGGTTTCTTTTATGTTTGTGAAGAAGTTAATGTAGGTTTCTTTTATGTTTGTGAAGAAGTTAATGTAGGTTTCTTTTATGTTTGTGAAGAAGTTAATGTAGGTTTCTTTTATGTTTGTGAAGAAGTTAATGTAGGTTTCTTTTATGTTTGTGAAGAAGTTAATGTAGGTTTCTTTTATGTTTGTGAAGAAGTTAATGTTGGTTTCTTTTATGTTTGTGAAGAAGTTAATGTAGGTTTCTTTTATGTTTGTGAAGAAGTTAATGTTGGTTTCTTTTATGTTTGTGAAGAAGTTAATGTAGGTTTCTTTTATGTTTGTGAAGAAGTTAATGTAGGTTTCTTTTATGTTTGTGAAGAAGTTAATGTAGGTTTCTTTTATGTTTGTGAAGAAGTTAATGTAGGTTTCTTTTATGTTTGTGAAGAAGTTAATGTAGGTTTCTTTTATGTTTGTGAAGAAGTTAATGTAGGTTTCTTTTATGTTTGTGAAGAAGTTAATGTTGGTTTCTTTTATGTTTGTGAAGAAGTTAATGTAGGTTTTTTTATGTTTGTGAAGAAGTTAATGTTGGTTTCTTTTATGTTTGTGAAGAAGTTAATGTAGGTTTCTTTTATGTTTGTGAAGAAGTTAATGTAGGTTTCTTTTATGTTTGTGAAGAAGTTAATGTAGGTTTCTTTTATGTTTGTGAAGAAGTTAATGTTGGTTTCTTGTATGTTTGTGAAGAAGTTAATGTAGGTTTCTTTTATGTTTGTGAAGAAGTTAATGTAGGTTTCTTTTATGTTGTGAAGAAGTTAATGTTGGTTTCTTTTATGTTTGTGAAGAAGTTAATGTTGGTTTGTTTTATGTTTGTGAAGAAGTTAATGTAGGTTTCTTTTACGTTTGTGAAGAAGTTAATGTAGGTTTCTTTTACGTTTGTGAAGAAGTTAATGTAGGTTTCTTTTATGTTGTGAAGAAGTTAATGTAGGTTTCTTTTACGTTTGTGAAGAAGTTAATGTAGGTTTCTTTTACGTTTGTGAAGAAGTTAATGTAGGTTTCTTTTACGTTTGTGAAGAAGTTAATGTAGGTTTCTTTTATGTTTGTGAAGAAGTTAATGTTGGTTTCTTTTATGTTTGTGAAGAAGTTAATGTAGGTTTCTTTTATGTTTGTGAAGAGTTAATGTAGGTTTCTTTTATGTTTGTGAAGAAGTTAATGTAGGTTTCTTTTATGTTTGTGAAGAAGTTAATGTAGGTTTCTTTTATGTTTGTGAAGAAGTTAATGTAGGTTTCTTTTATGTTTGTGAAGAAGTTAATGTAGGTTTCTTTTATGTTTGTGAAGAAGTTAATGTTGGTTTCTTTTATGTTTGTGAAGAAGTTAATGTAGGTTTCTTTTATGTTTGTGAAGAAGTTAATGTTGGTTTCTTTTATGTTTGTGAAGAAGTTAATGTAGGTTTCTTTTATGTTTGTGAAGAAGTTAATGTAGGTTTCTTTTATGTTTGTGAAGAAGTTAATGTAGGTTTCTTTTATGTTTGTGAAGAAGTTAATGTTGGTTTCTTGTATGTTTGTGAAGAAGTTAATGTAGGTTTCTTTTATGTTTGTGAAGAAGTTAATGTAGGTTTCTTTTATGTTTGTGAAGAAGTTAATGTTGGTTTCTTTTATGTTTGTGAAGAAGTTAATGTTGGTTTGTTTTATGTTTGTGAAGAAGTTAATGTAGGTTTCTTTTACGTTTGTGAAGAAGTTAATGTAGGTTTCTTTTACGTTTGTGAAGAAGTTAATGTAGGTTTCTTTTATGTTTGTGAAGAAGTTAATGTAGGTTTCTTTTACGTTTGTGAAGAAGTTAATGTAGGTTTCTTTTACGTTTGTGAAGAAGTTAATGTAGGTTTCTTTTACGTTTGTGAAGAAGTTAATGTAGGTTTCGATGTATGGGTGCAATGTTCTGCAGTAATGGCGAAATATGTTGAACTGAATTTTAAATATATATTGATACTTGTTTTGTTGTTTTATATCATCGTCTGATTTGATATGTTTGTGTAGAAGTTAATGTAGGTTTCTTTTATGTTTGTGAAGAAGTTAATGTAGGTTTCTTTTATGTTTGTGAAGAAGTTAATGTTGGTTTCTTGTATGTTTGTGAAGAAGTTAATGTAGGTTTCTTTTATGTTTGTGAAGAGTTAATGTAGGTTTCTTTTATGTTTGTGAAGAAGTTAATGTTGGTTTCTTTTATGTTTGTGAAGAAGTTAATGTTGGTTTGTTTTATGTTTGTGAAGAAGTTAATGTAGGTTTCTTTTACGTTTGTGAAGAAGTTAATGTAGGTTTCTTTTACGTTTGTGAAGAAGTTAATGTAGGTTTCTTTTATGTTTGTGAAGAAGTTAATGTAGGTTTCTTTTACGTTTGTGAAGAAGTTAATGTAGGTTTCTTTTACGTTTGTGAAGAAGTTAATGTAGGTTTCTTTTACGTTTGTGAAGAAGTTAATGTAGGTTTCGATGTATGGGTGCAATGTTCTGCAGTAATGGCGAAATATGTTGAACTGAATTTTAAATATATATTGATACTTGTTTTGTTGTTTTATATCATCGTCTGATTTGATATGTTTGTGTATTTGAAATGATGTTTGATCATGCCATCAGTATTTATACATATCCTATTTTGATTCATTTTATTCACACCATTGATTGATTACATGAATGATTTGTTGTTCACCTTTGCGTATGGGCTCAAGATAAGTTTGTGGGTTTCATGCATTTTAAGTATTACAATTTTCTTGTCAGATTTTATGATCACATGCATTGTTATAATGGCATTTGATTTTTCATTGACTGATACTTTGCGTTATTGTGATTATTCATCATTATCTGCTACAGCAGCGGTGGAGCTGTTGTGTCGGTGAATGGTGGCACGCTTCGTGATGATGGCAACCAGTAGTAGGAGTATCATCTTAGAGTTGTGAGGGTTGTTACATACAAGGTCAGAGTTGTGAGGGTTGATACATACAAGGTCAGAGTTGTGTGGGTTGTTACATACAAGGTCAGAGTTGTGTGGGTTGTTACATAAAAGGTCAGAGTTGTGAGGGTTGTTACATACAAGGTCAGAGTTGTGAGGGTTGTTACATACAAGGTCAGAGTTGTGAGGGTTGTTACATACAAGGTCAGAGTTGTGAGGGTTGTTACATACAAGGTCAGAGTTGTGAGGGTTGTTACATACAAGGTCAGAGTTGTGAGGGTTGTTACATACAAGGTCAGAGTTGTGAGGGTTGTTACACATAAGGTCAGAGTTGTGAGGGTTGTTACATACAAGGTCAGGGTTGTGAGGGTTGTTACACTTAAGTTCAGAGTTGTGAAGGTTGTTACACATAAGTTCAGAGTTGTGAGGGCTGTTACACATAAGTTCAGAGTTGTGAGGACTGTTACACATAAGTTCAGAGTTGTGAGGGCTGTTACACATAAGTTCAGAGTTGTGAGGGCTGTTACACATAAGTTCAGAGTTGTGAGGGCTGTTACACATAAGTTCAGAGTTATCGGAAACATTTGGAATTTTTGAGGGCTGTTACACATAAGTTAAGAGTTGTGAGGGCTGTTACACATAAGTTCAGAGTTTTCAGAGACATTTTGTTTGTTAAGAGTGTAATGAGACGAGACTTGACGGTTATGTGTGTGAGTGTGCAATGTTTCATTTACTTTGGCTTGAGATATGGGCCTACTACATTTATGTTCATCATACTGGTTCATATCATATTTGCTTCATGTAAATCGTATTGATGCTGATGACACAGTGTTACTGTCCACACACAGAAATGAATGGAAAAACTAATTATGTCAGACCGTAAGAACAGCTAAGAACAAAACCTCTATCTTAATGTGAAGAAAACTAAATTGATGACAACTGACAAAACAAATAAGGCAGCTGAAATATGTATCAATGAGGAAAAATTGGAAGAAGTGGAGAGTTTTGAATATCTTGGATCACTGCTAACTAATAATGGAGATACAATTAGGGAAATTAAAAGGAGGACATCTATCGCTCTTCAGAAAGTAAAACAAATAAAGAATCTGTGGAGAGGAGCAGACAGAACCACAAAAATAAGATTTTTAAGGGCATGCATCTTTCTCATCCCAACATATGTCTGTGAGACCTGGACACTTAACAAAACAGCTGAGAAACACATAAATGTCTTTGAATGTAAATGCTACAGAAGAGTTCTTCAAATATCATGGACATAAAAAAGAACAAATATGTATATATATATATATACTACAAGAACTTAATATTGAAGAAGGCTGGCTAGTAAAGAGGATTAAAGAGAGAAAACTTAAATATTTTGGACACATAAAACGTCATTATAATCTAGAGATGACCGCCTTCGAAGGGTACATAATGGGAAAAATAAAGCGAGGAAGACCAAGGCGAAGATGGCTGCAAGACATCCTTGAGGATCTGCAAATGGATGAATCAGCAGCAGGCCATCTTGCTTACAGGCGAGAGGCCTAAAGAAGTGCTGTTTAGGAGGCAAAGTTCCGCAAGGGACATGCAAATGAATGTATGAATGAAATCGTATTGTTCTGTCTGTCCGGTCAGTCTGTGTATGTTATCACCATGTCTGGCTGTGCGTTAAACTGTGATATATCTATCTATGTATCTTGATCACGTGCCTTATAAAATCGTTGCTATTCATGTCAAGCTGTTGAATATATGAATGCCAGATTGTAGCAGTTGTCTTCCCTTGCTGGCCTGCCATGCGTTACCTTATTTTTCTTACTACTACATTACTGCTAACTTTATTACCTGACTTTACTCACTGCTACATTACTGCCAACATTATTAAATTACTGTACTCACTACTACACCACTGTTAACATTATCATTTTACTTTACTCATTATTACATTACTGTAAACATTATTACTTTACCTTTCTTACTACTACATTACTGCCAACATTATAATTTTACTTTACTCACTACTACATTACTGCCAACATTATAATTTTACTTTACTACATTACTGCTAACATTATAATTTTACTTTACTCACTACTACATTACTGCTAACATGATTATATTATTTCACACATTACTGTTTACCAATAATAATTTCTTATTTTGCACATATTTGTGTTAAATATGTATTTTTATGAATAATGAGAGATATTCCTTCACTGACAAAAGCAACGTCTTATACTTCTGATCTAACTGAAAGACTGCACTAAAATGCCTCACAACTCCTCTCTCCGCGTATCCATTCATGTGCCAGTTATTCATTCTAGTCAGATTATTACTAGACAAAGATTAGTGTTTTGGGTACAGCTGTTGTACAGAGTATCATGGATACAATTATCATTGCGGTCGTGTCACGGAGTATCACTGACAGCGGGTGGGACCAGATATTGGCAATCTTCAGTGTCTATGGTTGAGAAAGATAACATTGTCCAACAAACATTTTGCTGCCTCAAATGTAAGACCTGTTTCTGGGTTTATTTGATCTGCTGATTAAAAACTGGCATACATTTTCCCCTATCAGCTCTAGCTTTTGAGATACAGAACCTACGCCATGTACCACTCTTCACTCTGCTAGCCCATAACAAATCTGGATATTTTAATGTAGTTTTTAAATTAATATCTTTTAAGCATGAAGGAAACATTAATTTTTTTTAAAAGGGTATTACATGAAAATCTACTTATTTCATAGCAAAAGCACAAGTTTATGATACAAACTTTCCACTCATTGACACACAAGAAGCCCCTTCTGTAAGACTTCCGAGAGTGAGATCTGCCAGGACAATCCCGCATAAGATTCCAACATCATGTGTGCATCCCATTTTCCTTGGTATCTGGCTTCAATTGTTTTTATGTCCTGGTGAAATCTTTCATCCTGCTCTTCGCTTAAGTCACCAAGGTTCTCTGGAAAGTGATCTAAGTGACTGTGCAGAGAAAGGATTTTAACACTCATGTTCTTAACCTCGTAAGTGTTTGTGTCCTGTAAGGCGTGAGACATGGCCAGAGAACACGAGCTTGGGCCAAAAGCTTTGGGGCTACTATCAGGATCTGGAGAGGACTGCGAGCTTTGGCAAGTCGACAGGGATCAGGATCTGAAGTGACCAACAATCTGGAACGCAGAAGAAGAAGAAGAAGAAAAAGAAGAAGAAGAAGAAAAAGAAGAAGAAGAAGAAGACTCATGTTACAGCCAAGCCTGTTGAAATGAAAGAGCATACCCTTTACTAATTGTATGTAACTGTCTGCCTTCGTGCTGCCAACCAAGAAAGCTTTTCACAACAGAAACAAATGAAGACCGGGTACATGATTCGATTTAATTCACTCATACTATCAAATGCAGGTCAGTTATAAGCTGTTTGATCTGTGGGCCATCGAAAACTCCTGCCTTCAGTTTTTCAGTGGTAAGTCCAGGTAACTTTTGCACTATGTATTTAATGCACGAACAAAAATGATTCAAAGCCTTTACAAATTGTTTCATCATATCTAGATTTATAATGCAGTGGTGGCAGTATGATTCTATCTCGTGCTACCAAAGGTTCACTGATTACATTTTGTCCTCCAACCACCACATATTCCCTCAGAGGCCAGTCTTTTCTTACCCAATGTTCATGTTTGGCTCTACTATCCCATAAAGCAAGGATACTTTGTGTAGCCACTTTGTTGACCAAGAAGAAAATTAACCATCTTCAAGTCTACACAAATCATCCATTGATGTTCTTGGTAATTTATCTTTTCCAAGACTAAAGAGACGGCTTTTCATCCTGGTGGAATGACGGATTAGAACAGAACCATATTTTTAGCAGTAATTTAAAAGAACACATTTCAAACTACGTTTTGAAGTGTCAATGAAAAGACGCCACTCACTTGGGTTATATTCTGAAAGACTAATTTTCATAACAAGGTTTCCGATGTCATTACAGAATACTAAGTTGTTGTCTTCGGTACAGAATAGCAGCAAATCCTTTTACCTTCTTCGATAAAATGTCATTTTCGTTCCAGACTGAAGTACATTCTTTTCCTTTAGTCTGGAGGCAAGCAGTTCAGAAGACTCCTTGGAAAGATTTAAGTCCCTGATCAGATCACTCAGTTCATTGTGATCAAAACAATCACTATGCGAAGTTGTTTGGAATTCACTGTCACTACCCCCACTTTCTTTACCTTGTGAGATATCAGACAATCGAGACTCATCCTCTGAAAGCTGGGGTAGTTCAAGGAAAGGTGTAACGGGTACATGATCCGAGTACGGAACAGGTCTTCCAGCTGAAGATAGATCAGGGTAAGACTCGTTCATTCATTCATTTGCATGTCTCTTGCGGAACTTTGCCTCCCTAACACCTCTCATGTAGGCCTCTCGGATGTAAGCAAGATACCCTGCTGCTAGTGCATCCATTTGCAGATCATCAACGATGTCTTGCAGCCATATTTGCCTTGGTATTTCTCTCTATTTCTGTCCCATTATGTACCCTTCCAAGACGGTCTTCTCTAGATTATAATGACGTTTAATGTGTCCGAAATATTTAAGTATTCTTTGTTTAACTCTCTTTACTAGCCAGCCAGCTTTCAGTATTAAGTTCTTGTAGTATGGATACATTTGTTACTTTTTTTTTGTGTCCATGATATTTGAAGAACTCTTCTGTAGCATTTACATTCAAAGGCATTTATGTGTTTCTCAACTGTTTTGTTAAGTGTCCAGGTCTCACAGGCATATGTTGTGATGGGAAAGATGCATGCCCTTAAAAATCTTACTTTTGTAGTTCTATCTGTTCCTCTCCACAGATTCTTTATTTGTTTTACTTTCTGAAGAGCAATAGATGTCCTCCTTTTAATTTCCCTCATTGGAGCTCCATTATTAGATACTAATGATCCAAGATATTCAAAACTCTCCACTTCTTCCAATTTTTCCTCATTGATACATATATCAGAAACCTTATTTGTTTTGTCAGCTGTCATTAACTTAGCTTTCCTCGCATTAAGATATAGGTTTTGCTCTTCGCTGTTCTTACGGACTGACATAATTAGTTTTTCCATTCCTTTATTGTGTTGTGGACAATAATACTATGTCATCAGCATATCTAATCTCTGGTATTTCATAACCTCCAATTATTATGGCATCGTAATATTCTTTGTCTACATCTTCTCTAACATTTCTAATTATATTTTCAGTCATCATCATCATCATCAGGTGCCGTGCCGACTGGCGTTGGCTATTATGCTTCTCCACAGTACACGATCCTTCATGCAGGCCATCAGCTCAGTTGGTGATCTCCTCTCACACCATCCCGTCAGACTGTCAAGTATCATTTCTCTTGGTCTTCCTCTTGATTTTCTTCCTTCTATTTTTCCTGTTGCTATAATATTTTCAATGCCCCCTCTTCTCATTGCATGTCCTATGAAAGTACATTGTCTCTCTCTTATCTTTTTGACAAGATTTTTTGTCTCTCCAGCTCTTCTCATACATTCTTCATTAGTTATGTTTGCTGTCCAGGGGATTCGCAACATTCTTCTAATAAATCACATTTCTGCTGCTTCCAATGATTTTTGTGCAGACTTGCCTATTGTCCATGATTCACTTCCATATAACAAGATAGGTTCAATATAGCATTTTAGGACTCGTTTTCTAACATTCATTGATAAGGATGTGTTGGATAAATATGTTTCTCATTCTCTGAAACGCAGTCTTTGCTTGGCCTGTTTCGTTCCTAATTTCTGTTCTGCTTTTCCCATCTGAAGTGATTACTGCTCCAAGGTATTTGAATGTCTGCACCTGCTTTAGAATAGTTCCTTTTAATTTTATACTTCATGTTGGTTGGTTCTGTTTCTTAGATATATCCATAGTCTCTGTCTTTTTTATGTTCGAAGAAAGGCCTTTCTGTTCACTTTCTTTGGCGACTTTATCCAAGAGATTTTGCAGGTCTTGTTGGTTCTCAGCTATCAGTACTGTGTCATCAGCATACGAAAGGTTGTTAATATTGTATCCTCCAATTTTTATGCCTGGTTCTGTGATGATCGTTCTTAGAATATTCTCGCTGTACAGAGAAAAAAAGGTCTGGAGATAGTACACATCCTTGTCGCACCCCTTGTTTTATAGGCTGATATTTTTCAATTCTATTTACAACTCGAATTGCTGCTTCTTGCTGCCAGTATAGATGTTTTACAATCCTCAGGTCTTTTCCGTCTATTTGATGTCTTCAAGCATTTTAATAATTTCATTATGTTTCACCTTGTCGAATGCTTTGGTGTAATCAATGAAGCATAAGTAGAGATCTTTCTATACTTCCAAAGCTCTTTCTGTTAGTGTTCGTAAAGCATAAATGGCATTATGTGTTCCCTTTCCTTCAATAAATCCAAACTGTTCATCTGCTATTTCCATTTTTATCTTTTTCCTTGTTCTTCTCATAATAATTCTCAGAAGTAGCTTCGTTATGTGAGAGGCTGATAGTCCGGTGGTAATCACATTCCTTTGCACCTGGTTTCTTTGGTAGTGCTATAAACGTGGATTTAAGCAAGACACTGGGCTTATAACCACTGTTGTAAATGTCATTCAGTATCTTGGTTATTATTTTTATTCCTGTCTCCTCTAGTGCCTCTATTTCTTCTATTGTTATATTATCAGACCCAGTCGCTTTTCCTTTCTTCATGTGTTTGATGGCATCTATGATTTCATCTTCAAGTATTGGTGGTCCATCAGAGTTTTCAGTATCTGGTGTTAATTCTGGTCATTCTCCTCCATATAGCTCACCGATGTACTCTGTCCACCTGTCCACAATGTCTTCTTTTCCCATTAACATTTTGCCTTCTTTTAATTTCAGGCATCCTGTGGTATATTTTGTTTTCCTGCCTGTGAGCTCACTAATTCATTTGTGAATGTTTTTTTTTTTTGCTGTCTTTATTATGAGAGTCCTCTATTTGTCTGCGCTGTTCATTTAACCAGACTTTCTTTGCTTCTCTGCATTTACATCTTATTTCTTTATTTATCTTGCTATATTTTTCTTGGTTATTTTTAATCCTCCTCCTCTTGTCCATCAGTCCTAAGATGTCGTCTGTCATCTATTTATTTTTAGGGGCTTCTTTTTTTCGGTGGCATTATCTCCTTAACAGTTTGGTGGATAGAATCTCTTAACAGTGCCCATTGTTCGTCTATACTATTTATCTTACTGTTGCATTGTATCTATTTCTTATAATAACTTTGTATTGTTCTCGCAGTTCTTGGTCATATTTTCAGTACACAAGTTAAATAAGTAAGGCGACAATATGCACTCCTGACGGACCCCTTGTTTTATGTCAAACCAAGTTGTTGTTTCACCATTTATTCTTACTGCTGCCTGTTGGTCTAGATACATCATTGATGTTAATTGTATCAAATGTGTTTGAAATCTAATCTTTTTTCATTATTTCCCAAAGTTTCTGGTGTTGTACACAATCAAATGCCTTTGAGTAATCTATAAAAGATAAATACAGATTCACATTAAACTCTCTGCATTTCTCTATAATTAATCTTATATTGAATATATGATCTCTTGATCCTCTTCTGTGCCTGAAACAAGCTTGGACCATATTGATTTCTTTTTCTATTTTCTTTCGAAGTCTACCCATTATGATTTTTAACAGAATTTTACTGGCATGACTAATAGGGCAACAGTTCTGTAGTTTGTGCTAATTTCAGGCTACCCTTTTTTGTCAGTGGTATGAATAGAGTTCTTTTCCATTCTTTTGGCCAAATACCGAATGGCATATCTTTTTACATAGTGCATGATAGATTGTTGCACATTCCTTTCCTCCTGCTTTAATAGCTTCAGCTGTTATCTCATCACATCCTGGTGATTTAGCATTTTTCAGATTCTTTATTGCCCATAAAACCTCTTCTATTGTCGGTTCGGGTTCTTTCTCCTCTAATAAGGGCAAACCCACTTGTCACGATTATTTCGATTGATGCCTATGATATTAACAATACAGAAATAAAAGTCACAGAAGTGGTTATTCAGTTCCCTCCACACCATTGGTACTCCAAGTTTCAGGCAGCTTCTCTTTCCATTTTGTCCACTGGCGCAAATGCTCCGTACACGTTTTGCTTGCAATATGAGGAGCCCATGGCTTACCTTGATCTCCAAGCTTGAGACAAAAATAACCTACATATTATCTTTTTATAAACTCAGAAACAAGTTTCCTACTTGCTTTCAGTGTGTACACCCCACAAATATAGCAAAATACGTTGGGATGATTCAAGAAGCTCTGTCTTGAAGTAGCCATAACCTCTACGGTGTTCGATTTGTAAAAGTGAAATGATATAAGTGGGAATATACACACCTCCTATATGATCATAACTGTTATACAGCGCAACTGTTTTAAAAAGATCAGCTTTGAAACCTTTGAAATACAAATTTATGTAGTCCACGAAAATAATCTTCTTCTTCTTCGTTCGCATACGAAAATAATGATTTGCCATCTTAATTTTGTGCACTTAATTATGTAATAAAACAGAAAAAAGCGATTTTCTAATTTGACCTACACATTTTTATGCCAGTATGCATTATAGGAAAGGAAGAAGATGAATAGTTGTGAAACAAAATGTCACTGTGCACACAAAATGTGGGTAAATTAAATACATAAATTTCCCATTCAAATAAGACAGCTTATTGTGACATACATTTCTACAGAATAGATTTGTTAAAGAACGGACTAAAGTTTTATAAATTCAACCATATCTAAGAAACTAGAGCTGATGCCAACCATATCTAAGATACTACAGCTGATGCAAACCATATCTAAGATACTAGAGCTGATGTCAACCATATCTAAGATACTAGAGCTGATGTCAACCATATCTAAGATACTAAAGCTGATGCCAACCATATCTAAGAAACTAGAGCTGATGTCAACCATATCTAAAAAACTAGAGCTGATGCCAACGATATTTAAAAAACTAGAGCTGATGCCAACCATATTTAAGAAACTAGAACTGATGCCAACCATATTTAAGAAACTAGAGCTGATGCCAACCATATCTAAGATACTAAAGCTGATGCCAACCATATCTAAGAAACTAGAGCTGATGTCAACCATATCTAAAAAGCTAGAGCTGATGCCAACCATATTTAAGAAACTAGAACTGATGCCAACGATATTTAAGAAACTAGAACTGATGCCAACCATATTTAAGAAACTAGAACTGATGCCAACCATATTTAAGAAACTAGAACTGATGCCAACCATATCTAAGAAACTAGAACTGATGTCAACCATATCTAAGATACTAGAGCTGATGCCAACCATATCTAAGAAACTAGAGCTGATGTCAACCATATCTAAAAAACTAGAACTGATGTCAACCATATTTAAGAAACTAGAACTGATGCCAACCATATTTAAGAAACTAGAACTGATGCGATCTATCCCATGCAGTTTTCTGAATCATCGACCTAAATGACCCCAGGAACATGCATAGAAACCAGGGCACCAAGAATTTTTTTTCTTTGTTGTTGTTGGGCTGTGTAAGAGAGAACGTGAAAATCGTCAGAAGAAAAGAAATATTTACAACACATTGAGGATAGATCATTTCACGAATATGCCTTTTGTAATATTACAAAATATGAACATAATGAAGTAGGACTTAAGCCAGGCGTAGTTTTAGGAAATGCCAGAAAAAGACAAGAAAGAAATGCATGCAGTAATGGAACATGGCCGGGGGCATATACCTCCAGTATCTGAGAGTGATTTGACTTTTACTTTCCATGGTTGTCTTTTCTTCCTTATCCTATAATTTTTCTAATTGCTGTTAAGATTATCAGATGTTTACATCACGTGATAATGTGAGCTAAGAGTGCCTGAGTTCTAGGATTAAGTTCAACCTTTAGGCTGTTCATTAATCATGGTCGTTGTTCATTAATCATGGTCGCTGTTCATTAATCATGGTCGCTGTTCATTAATCATGGTCGCCAATCATGGTCCCCGCTGGATGTTTCCTAACCCAGCGAATGTCAAAGACATTTAGATCTGCTCAAGACTCTCACATCAGGTAGACATCCAAGCAGACAGCCAGGCAGACATCCAGGCAGAAAGCCAGGCAGACATCCAAGCATACAGCCAGGCAGACATCCAAGCATACACCCAGGCAGACATCCAAGCATACAGCCAGGCAGATATCCAAGTATACAGCCAGGCAGATACCCAAGTATACAGCCAAGCAGACATCCAAGCATACAGCCAGGCAGACATCCAAGCAGACAGCCAGGCAGACATCCAAGTATACAGCCAGGCAGACATCCAAGCAGACAGCCAGGCAGATATCCAAGTATACAGCCAGGCAGATATCCAAGTATACAGCCAAGCAGACATCCAAGCAGACAGCCAGGCAGACATCCAAGCAGACATTCCAAGCAGACAGCCAAGCAGACATCCAAGCAGACATCCAAGCAGACAGCCAGGCAGAAAGCCAGGCAGACATCCAAGCATACAGCTAAGCAGAAAAAGCAAATTCCAGCAGTCCTTTCATGTACAGACGTCCGATTTTCTTAATTTCTTTTTCTATTTATCTTCAGGAGTTTTCTAGGGTAATTTTCCCAAGAAACAAGTATATTAAAACAAGAAACAAGTATATTAAAACAAGAAACAAGCATGTTAAAACATGAAACAAACATATTAACACAAGAAACAACCATATTAAAACAAGAAATAAGTATATTAAAACAAGGAGCAGGGATACTGAAACAAGAAACAATCATATTAAAACAAGAAACAAGCGGAGTAAAACAAAACAAGAAACAACCGGAGTAAAACATGAAACACCTGTAATAAAAAAGAAACACTCCTATTTAAACAAGAAACAACTACATTAAAACAAGAAACAAGCACATTAAAACAAGACACAAGCACATTAAAACAACAAACAACTACATTAAAACAAGAAACAAGAACATTAAAACAAGAAACAACTACATTAAAACAAGAAACAACTACATTAAAACAAGAAACAAGCATACTAAAATAAGAAACAAGCGCATTAACACAAGAAAAAATTATATTAAAACAAGAAACAATCACATTAAAACAGGAAACAATCATATTAAACAGACTTTAAAGATAAAGTGACGAATTAAAAATACTTCAACAATAAACAAACGGGTGAAACATATTTGAATATAAGCACCACACAACCACACAACCACACAACCACACACAGTGGCAGACACAATGGAAAAGCTGCACCTCAGATCCGGAAGTACATATACATCAACATAATTTTCGACCATAAGCCAAGAAAGAAACAAAATGGGAAATTTTTACCTCACATACGAACTTTTCAAATTAGAAATAGCTAAATTTTGGCACAGTAAAGCGACTTAGCACAGAGATGTAAAGTTAACTTTGGCACAGTGAAATGACTTAGCACAGAGATGTAAAGTTAACTTTGCCACAGTAAACCGACTTAGCACAGAGATGTAAAGATAACTTTGGCACAGTAAAGTGACTTAACACAGAGCTCTAAGGTTAACTTTGGCACAGTAAAGTGACTTAACACAGAGCTCTAAGGTTAACTTTGGCACAGTAAAGTGATTTAGCACAGAGCTCTAAGGTTAACTTTGGCACATTAAAGTGATTTAGCACAGAGGTCTAAGTTTAGAGTTATAAACAGACAAACTACCTTTAGACGTGAGGAAAAAATGACCTAATAATTACCTGGAACTCGAACCATGGACTAGGCCGAGCAATGGCCTATCCATGGGAGAGAGCGCGCGCTATCCACTAGGCCATATAACACTTCCAAAAACAAAACCAAAAAAGTGCTAGAATGATCGGGTCTTTCTAGCCAGACAAACCAAAGTTTAAACTTTGAAAGTTAATTTGGTTCGGTCTTTCCTGTCTCTAATGAAGATAAAATCGTGACACCGAAAAGGAAACCAGGTCACGACATATACATTCTTATGGTTAAATTCAGTCTACTGTAAGTACTCAGTTTGCAGCATAGGCATAGACAAATGGTCCCTTGCAGATGTCTAATACTAACTGGACAACAATAACAACACATAACCAAGCAATGCTTCCACACAGTTTGTGTTATCTAGTTTTTCAAATGAGAAAACATTTTACTGGGCGAAAGCTTCGCTTTTTTGCTTTGTTTCGTTTTTGGACTTGTAAATGAAGTTTATGTTGCTTATAATAAATAGCTGAAACGCAAGAAGAAGTAATCCAACAGAAAACATCAAACTTTCTTAATAAAAACAATGGCAGACATTGGCTGTGGGTGAGGTTATAGTATCAGGAACTATTTCTAGAAATATTCCCTGCATTAAATATCTGGACCAGAAGTGCTCTCAAGATCACACTAAATATCTGCACGAGAAGTGCTCCCAAGATCACACTAAATATCTGCACGAGAAGTGCTCTCAAGATCACACTAAATATCTGCACGAGAAGTGCTCCCAAGATCAGAAAATTCTCCTTAAAATGAGCCTGGTGTTTGAGCAGAGATAGGCGCCTGACACATCTAAGCCAAGACCTAACTGCTTCACCTGACACATCTAAGCCAAGACCTAACTGCTTCACCTGACACATCTAAGCCAAGACCTAACTGCTTCACCTGACACATCTAAGCCAAGACCTAACTGCTTCACCTGACACATCTAAGCCAAGACCTAACTGCTTCACCTGACACATCTAAGCCAAGACCTAACTGCTTCACCTGACACATCTAAGCCAAGACCTAACTGTTTCACCTGACACATCTAAGCCAAGACCTAACTGCTTCACCTGACACATCTAAGCCAAGACCTAACTGCTTCACCTGACACATCTAAGCCAAGACCTAACTGCTTCACCTGACACATCTAAGCCAAGACCTAACTGCTTCACCTGACACATCTAAGCCAAGACCTAACTGCTTCACCTGACACATCTAAGCCAAGACCTAACTGCTTCACCTGACACATCTAAGCCAAGACCTAACTGCTTCAGATCTTATAATCTTCTTCAGTTTAAAGAAATTATGAGCACAAGAAGACTGAAAATAAAACTTCATACGTCTCTCTCTCCCTCCCCCCTCTCTCTCCCTCCCCACCCCTCCGCCTCTCTCTCCCTCCCTCCTTCCCTCCCCCACTCTCTCTCTCTCTCTCTCTCTCTCTCAGCTCCTTCCTTCACAAGAAACAAGCCCATGCTCCGAGGATGAGTACCAACAATGTCCCCAGTATTCAAGTTAGACTGGGACTGTCCCAGCTGTGATAAGATGGCTTCTCTCTGGCCAAGCGGCCACTCAGATCAGGACCTCGCGCCTCAGGAGTCGTGAGATTTTAGGCTCAATTATTTGATCTGTTTATCTGTTTATCTGTTGATCTGTTTAGCCGGAGCAAGGAGCCGCTGTGTTTGATCATGGCTGCCTGCCTGCTTCCAGCATGTCACTGAGACAAGTCCAGACTCAAGCATTTCACTGCAGATTTATTTTTTTTTTTTGCATCTCTAGATGAAAGTGACATAATGTAAGACTCTGACGTCACTCAAGTTTTGTGTTACATTCCTCACTTGTCACTCAAGTTTTGTGCTACATTCCTCTAAATTTTGCGTTCACAGTCCCATCCTCATAATATGATGTTTATTGCAAATATTGCTAGCAACAAATTCTGCAACAACAAAAACAGATGACGAAGAAAATACAGCAAGTGGTGCAATAGCAACAAGAAATATATCAAAGAGAACAGACAGTCCAGCAGTAATAAAAATATGGCAACAGTAAGAGCAGGAAGCAGCAACTGTAACATTTTGTGAAGTAACAATTTAAAATGACGTAAAAGCTGCAGCAAACAACATAACACCAGCACTAATAATACAATATCTACAGCAAACAACATAACACCAGTACTAATAATACAATATCTACAGCAAACAACACAACACCAGTACTAATAATACAATATCTACAGCAAACAACATAACACCAGTACTAATAATACAATATCTACAGCAAACAACATAACACCAGTACTAATAATACAATATCTACAGCAAACAACATAACACTAGTACTAATAATACAATATCTACAGCAAACAACACAACACCAGTACTAATAATACAATATCTACAGCAAACAACACAACACCAGTACTAATGATACAATATCTACAGCAAACAAAACAACACCAGTACTAATGATACAATATCTACAGCAAACAACACAACACCAGTACTAATGATACAATATCTACAGCAAACAACATAACACCAGTACTAATAATACAATATCTACAGCAAACAACATAACACCAGTACTAATAATACAATATCTACAGCAAACAACATAACACCAGCACTAATAATACAATATCTACAGCAAACAACATAACACCAGCACTAATAATACAATATCTACAGCAAACAACATAACACCAGCACTAATAATACAATATCTACAGCAAACAACACAACACCAGCACTAATAATACAATATCTACAGCAAACAACACAACACCAGCACTAATAATACAATATCTACAGCAAACAACACAACACCAGCACTAATAATACAATATCTACAGCAAACAACACAACACCAGCACTAATAATACAATATCTACAGCAAACAACATAACACCAGCACTAATAATACAATATCTACAGCAAACAACATAACACCAGCACTAATAATACAATATCTACAGCAAACAACATAACACCAGTACTAATAATATATATGATACAACAGCTACACCAAACAATATAATAGCAAAATATACATGATTTCAAACAGACAGAAATCTATATCCGCGTCACTGAACTAGAACTCTGTTCTGTCATACTTTCCTGTGTCACTGAACTAGAACTCTGTTCTGTCATAATTTCTTGTGTCACTGAACTAGAACTCTGTTCTGTCATACTTTGTTGTGTCACTGAACTAGAACTCTGTTCTGTCATACTTTGTTGTGTCACTGAACTAGAACTCTGTTCTGTCATACTTTGTTGTGTCACTGAACTAGAACTCTGTTCTGTCATACTTTCCTGTGTCACTGAACTAGAACTCTGTTCTGTCATACTTTCCTGTGTCACTGAACTAGAACTCTGTTCTGTCATACTTTTTGTGTCACTGAACTAGAACTCCCTTCTGTCACACTTTCTTGTGTCACTACAATGGAACCATGTTCTCTCATATTTTCTTCTATGTTTGAAGATTAGCCAGATGGAACATAATGAATACACAGTGAGGGCTTCGTGAAAAATCGATATCACTTTTTTGGAGAAATTCACAGAATGAATCCCCTTATATTCTTTTTGCAAGCAGTCACATTCTATTTGTGAGTGGACAAGTTTTGTGTCGCGTGATGGTCCACGTAATCACATGGTTTTGTGTCGTGTGATGGTCCACGTAATCACATGGTTTTGTGTCGTGTGATGGTCCACTTAATCACATGGTTTTGTATCGTGTGATGGTCCACATAATCACATGGTTTTGTGTCGTGTGATAGTCCACGTAATCACTGGTTTAGTACCTCCAATTCTCAGTTACCTGTTTCCGAATCCAGAAATTAAAGCTAGGAGGATCAGCGACGTTATTTTTTTTAAACCCGTCAAAAAGATCTATACTTCCGACAAACCTGAAACAAAGATCTATACTTACGACAAGCCTGAAACAAAGATCTATACTTACGACAGGCCTGAAACAAAGATCTATACTTACGACAAGCCTGGCACAAAGATCTATACTTACGACAAGCCTGAAACAAAGATCTATACTAACAAGAACCTGGAGCAAATATATCCACTGGCACCAAGCTTGAAACAAAAATCTATACTGAAAACCTCAAACATAGATCTATACTACCGACAAGTCTGAAACAAAGATCTATACCGACAAGAAACTTGAAGCAAATACGCGTACATGCACTGGCACCAAGGTGGAAACAAATATCTATGCTAGCAACAAGCCTGAAAAATAAGATCTATACCTGCAGCAGACCTTAAACAAAGATCTACATCTGCAACAAATTTGGCATACATAACGTGGTTAGCGGGGTTGGGGTATCCCCTATCAAAGGAGAAGTAAGACCCCTCCTTACCTCCGTCAGTCTACGGGACACCCTTGGGCAAGGTGGAGTACCCGTATAGCCCCCGATCAGGGTGACGTGAAGCCATGGGAGCAGGTGGTGGATGGAATGGGAGAGCAGCTGACAGATAATGTTGGTTATGGTCACCATTCTATGATGGTAGACAGATGATCTCAATGTAGGGACAATGGCTACGATCACTGACTAGTACAGTCACTGCCCGGAAGGAAAGCAATGGTAAACTATCTTCTGGAAATATACCAAGAAACCCAAACAGCAATCATGGAAAGTCAAATAGGAAAAAGATCTGGTGGTGAGTCCCCCAGGCCAGATAGATCTAATTTTAACACTGGGGAAGAGAGTGAGACAGACGTAAGTACTAGTAATTGTGATGACAGACAAAATCCTGGCAGTGTTACTAAGGAAAACACCTGCATCAAACTAAAAAGAAAAATAAGAGTAGGAACATGGAATGTAAGAAGTATGTATGAGGGAAAATATCAAGTAATAAGTGACGAGATGAAATGAACGGGGATACACATTTTGGGAATCTGTGAACACCGATGGAAAGGACCAGGACACTTTAAGTTCGAGAATGATAATATCTTTATATACTCTGGTGGAGAAGTAGGAGAAAAGAATGGAGTGGCTTTTTAATTGTACAAATCAACAACAAAAGCATTACTAGGTTACAATCCAGTAAGTGATAGAATCCCCAGTCAGACTTAAGGGCACTCCTAAAAATGTAACAATCATCCAGATATATGCACCTACATCAGAAGCAGAAGATGAGTAAGTAGATGACTTTTATAACACACTGCAAACGACAATAGACCAGGTACGGGAAAATGATACTGTATTAATAATGGGGGGTTTATATGTAAAGATTGGTACAGAAAGACCAGAAGATGAAGGACATGTTGTAGGGAAATTTAGCATAGGACATAGAAATGAGGCAGGTGACAATATAATGGCTTTTTTTATGGAAAATCAGCTAATGATTGCTAACACACTTTTTAAACAACATCCAAGACGACTTTACACATGGAAATCACGTGATGGGAAAACTAAACATCAAATAGATTACAATTTAGTGCAAAGAAGGTGGAGATCAAGTATAACATCAGCAAAAACTTTACCAGATGCTGATTGTGACATGGGCCATGAGTTATTAATAGCAGACATGAAGATAAAGATAAAAAAGACAGTTACGGGATCAAGACCACTCAGCTTTGATCTTACAAAATTACTAGAACAATACGGTATAGAAGTGAAGAACCGTTTCGAAATCCTGATGGCTGTGCAGGAAGAGATGACACCAGATGAACTGGCTACACAGGCCAGAGATATCTTAATAACAACAGCTAAAGACATGGTTTCAGTAAAGAAAACACACAAAAAAATGGATGGATTACAGCAGGTACACTAGAACTGATGAAACAACATAGAGAAATGAAGACGCAATGGAAAGTGACAAACAACATTCATTCATTCCTTTGCATGTCCCTTGCGGAACTTTGCCTCCCAAACAGCACTCCTGTAGGCCTCTCGGTTGTGAGCAAGATGGCCTGCTGCTGCTGCAGACAAACAACAACAAAGAGGAATATACATCTTTACCAAAAGAAGTACGAAGAAACATAAGAAAAGACAAAAAACAATACATACAAGATTGTTGTGAAAGAATAGAAGAACATCAGAAGTGTGGAAGAGATAGTGAAATGTTTAAAGAAATGAAGACATTGACGAGAAATGTCACACCTAAGCTAAATGTAATTTGTGACGAGATGGGGAATACCTTGAGAAAGACAGAGGATATTCTAGAAAGATGGAAGGAATATTGCAGAGGAATGTATGAAACAACTGACTGTGAAAGCATAAATTAACAGTGTGAATTATTATTGGAGGAGAAATAACCTGAACCGACAATAGAAGAAGTTTTATGGGCAATAAAGAATCTGAAAATGCTAAATCACCAGGATGTGATGAGATAACAGCTGAATTTATTAAAGCAGAAGGAAAGGAGTGTGCAACAATCTATCATGCACTATGTAAAAAGATATGGCATTCAAGTATTTGGCCAAAAGAATGGAAAAGAACTGTATTCATACCATTGCCAAAAAAGGGTAACCTGCAATTATGCACAAACTACAGAACTGTTGCCCTATTAGTCATGCCAGTAAAATTCTGTTAAAAATCATAATGGGTAGACTTCGTAAGAAAATAGAAGAAGAAGTGAATATGGTCCAAGCTGGTTTCAGGCAAGGAAGAGGATCAAGAGATCATATATTCAATCTAAGATTAATAATAGAGAAATGCAGAGAGTTTAATGTGAATCTATATTTAATTCTTTATAGACTGCTCAAAGGCATTTGATTGTGTACAACACCAGAAACTGTGGAAAATAACTGGAAAATGGGATTTCCAACACATTTGATACAATTAATATAACTGCTGTATCTAGACCAACAAGCAGCAGTAAGAATAAATGGTGAAACAACAACTTGGTTTGATATAAAACAAGAGGTCCGTCAGGGGTGTATATTGTCGCCTTACTATTTAACTTGTAAACTGAAAATATAAGTGGAATGTTAGAGAAGATGTAGACACAGAATAATACGATACCATAACAATTAGAGGTTATGAAATACCAAAGATTAGATATGCTAATGACATTGTATTACTGTCCATAACACAAAAAGGAAAGAAAAACTAATAATATCAGTCCATAAGAACAGCGAAGAGCAAAATCTCTATCTTAAAGCGAAGAAAACTAAATTGATGACAACTGAAAAAAAACAAACAAGGCAGCCGATATATGTATCAATGAGGAAAAACTGGAAAAAGTTGAGAGTTTTGAATATCTTGGATCACTGCTAACTAATAATGGAGATACAATGAGGGAAATTAAAAGGAAGACATCTATCGTTCTTCAGAAAGTAAAACAAATAAAGAATTTATGGAGAGGAACAGACAGGACTACAAAAATAAGATTATTAAGGGCATGCATCTTTCCCATCGCAACATATGCTGTGAGACCTGGACACTTAACAAAACAGCTGAGAAACACATAGATGCCTTTGAATGTAAATGCTACAGAAGAGTTCTTCAAATATCATGGACACAAAAACGAACAAATATATCCATACCACAAGAACTTAATATTGAAGAAGGCTGGCTAGTAAATAGGATTAAAGAGAGAAAACTTAAATATTTTGGACACATTAAACGTCATGATAATTTAGAGAAGACCGTCTTGGAAGGATACATAATGGGAAAAAGAAAGAGAGGAAGACCAAGGCGAAGATGGCTGAAAGACATCGTTGATGGTCTGCAAATGGATGCATCAGCGGCAGGCCATCTTGCTCTCAACCGAGAGGCTTATAGGAGTGCTGTTAGTTAGGCAAAGTTCCACAAGGGACATGCAAATGAATGAATGAATCTATACTAGCAATATCTCAGAAACAAAGATCTATATTAGCAGGAAAGTGGAACAAAGATCTATAGTGTTAAAAAAAAGTAACCCAACTAATACGGTGTTGCGATTTAAACTGAAGTTTGCTGATCAAACAGGGCAAATTGCTTGAAACGTTCACTTGGACATCAACTTCACGTGCTGACCTGAAGTGTACTCAACAGATGATTCATGAGCACAGAAAAGCGACACTAGTCAAAACAGCATTTTTGACAATAACTCATGACAGGTTCACGAGAATCCCATGAAACTTACTGAACATAAAACTCACTGACCATGCTATTGAATGCCTATAAAAGATTGATGCTCCTCGAATCAATTCATTTGAAAATTAAATGCGCAAGTATGGCTCATCTCACTACAGAACAACGACTCATCATCATTGGACGTTTACAGACTGGATAGTAACTAAGTGTAGTGACCAGACAATTTAATGTGGTTACAACCACCATTAGTCGCCTTTGGAGACGATTTCAAGAAACTGGCTCAGCTGCAGACCGGCCGCGCAGTGGAAGACACATAGTCACAACTCCTGCCGAAGACGATTCATACGGCTGCGTCACCTCAGGAATCGATTTGCATCTCCGTCCTCAACAGTCCAGTCAATGACGGCAGCCCGTCAAATTTCAGATCACACGTTCAGGAACCGGCTGCACGACGCTGGTCTTTAGGCTAGAAGACCCTACAAAGGTCCTATTCTTACGGACCGGCATCGCCAGAACCGACTGCAGTGGGCGAACCAGCATCGTTGCGAATGATTGGAGAAGGGTTTGGTTTAATGATGAATCATTCTTTCTGCTCCAGCGACACGATAGACGGAGAAGAGTTTACCGCAGAGTCCATGAGAGGTACGCCCAGAACTGCGTGGATGAGGCTCCTCCACATGGTGGTGGAGGTGTACTGGTGTGGGGGACGATCAACTTCATGGGAAGAAGTGACCTGTTGGAAATTAAAGGACGCCTGAATGCCCAACGATACGTTGCTGAAAATCTTCGTCTTCATGTCCTTCCACTTCTGGCTGGACCAGGGTCGATTTTTCACCAGGATAACGCTCGACCTCACGTGGCACAACTCACCACATAGTTCCTCGCTGACAACAACGTCCAGACCATTCCGTGGCCATCCATATCATCAGACATGAACCCAATAGAACACTTATGGGATGAACTCAACAGACAAGTCCGCCAGCGAGACTGGCGCCAGCCAATCTCCGACAGTTGTCTCTTGCATTGCGGGAAGAGTGGGCAGCCATCCCACAGCAACAGATCCAACGGCTAATCGGATCCATGTCAAGGAGATATCGTTCTCTGATACAGGCCAGAGGAGGCCATACACCTTACTGAAACGGAGGCCTCATTCTCAAAGAATAAAAGTCCAAACCAAATTTAATGAACATCATTTCACTGTTAAAGTCTTAAAGTTTATTCATGCCAAGATTGAAATATTAATTCCGTAAAATCAAATTTTGATACAAGTTTGAAATTTGGTGTCCATTACGACTACCGTAGTGTTGCGTTTCTTTTCTTGAGCGGTATAACAATAAGCCCGATACAAAGATCTATCTTAGTAACGGACATTAAACAAAAATCTATTATAGTAATGAGCCTGAATCAAAGATCTATATCAATAGCAAACAAGAAACAAAGACCCATATTAGTGTCAAATAAAAACAGAAACAAAAATGTATATTAGTATAAAATAATGAAACAAAAACAAAGATTTATATTAGTATCCAACAAGAAACAAAGATTTATATTAGTATCACACAAGAAACAGAGATATATATATTAGTATCAAACGAGAAAAGAAGATCTATAATAATATCAGACAAGAAACAAAGATCTATATTAGTGTCAAACAAGAAACGAAGATACATAACGGCAAAAAACTTGGAATAATGATCTATAACAGCAGAAAATCTAAAGGAAAGATCTATGCCCAGGAAATTGTCAAGAGACAAAATTCTAGAATTTTCTTTCCAAATGTGCGTATTTCTGAAAGTTCCATTTTCTTAGACAAACAATCAAATATTGATGACCATGTCAGAATATCGATCTGAGATCTCATTTGATCTGGATCTGACGAGAGTTTTTTTTTAAAAAAACATCAGAAAATGTTTTCAGATAAATTGTATACAAAATGTGGGCAAGGAGGGCAGTCGGATGGGGACTTCAAGAGAAGATAAGTTTCCTCTACACCAGTGGTTCTAAACTTTTTTTTTTATCTACATGACACTGATCCGCCTACATGTCAATTACATACCAGCAACTTGGATGTAATATCGTACCTACATGTCACTTACGTACCAGAAACTTGGATGTAATATCGTACCTACATGTCACATACTAGCAGCTAGGACGTAATATCGTACCTACATGTCACATACTAGCAGCTAGGACGTAATATCGTACCTACATGTCACATACTAGCAGCTAGGACGTAATATCGTACCTACATGTCACATACTAGCAGCTAGGACGTAATATCGTACCTACATGTCACATACTAGCAGCTAGGACGTAATATCGTACCTACATGTCACATACTAGCAGCTAGGACGTAATATCGTACCTACATGTCACATACTAGCAGCTAGGACGTAATATCGTACCTACATGTCACATACTAGCAGCTAGGACGTAATATCGTACCTACATGTCACATACTAGCAGCTAGGACGTAATATCGTACCTACATGTCACATACTAGCAGCTAGGATGTAATATCGTACCTACATGTCACATACTAGCAGCTAGGACGTAATATCGTACCTACATGTCACATACTAGCAGCTAGGACGTAATATCGTACCTACATGTCACATACTAGCAGCTAGGACGTAATATCGTACCTACATGTCACATACTAGCAGCTAGGATGTAATATCGTACCTACATGTCACATACTAGCAGCTAGGATGTAATATTGTACCTACATGTCACATACTAGCAGCTAGGATGTAATATCGTACCTACATGTCACATACTAGCAGCTAGGACGTAATATCGTACCTACATGTCACATACTAGCAGCTAGGACGTAATATCGTACCTACATGTCACATACTAGCAGCTAGGATGTAATATGTAAGTGTCACTGACTGCACAGTCCTGGAGGTCATGTTGGCCTAGAAGTGTTTATAATCACTGCCAAAACTGTAACTAGTACTATGATGATGATGATGATGATGATGATGATGATGGTGATGATGGTGATGATGATGATGAATTCCAATATTACAAAGTTGCACATTATGAAATTTCTGTGCTCAGTACTGTGTTTTTTTCTAAAGGAAGAAATGTCCTTATGGCAGTATGGTTTTGTTTTTTCTCTAATGTTACATATGAATACATACTTTCAGTGTTCTTCTCTATAGTTCTATGTGTCAGTACGTTTCAGCTTTTCTTTCTACTGTAAGCATGGCTTCAGTTTTTTCTCTACTGTAAGCATGGCTTCAGTTTTTTCTCTACTGTAAGCATGACTTCAGTTCTTTTCTCTACTGTAAGCATGACTTCAGTTCTTTTCTCTACTGTAAGCATGACTTCAGTTCTTTTCTGTACTGTAAGCATGACTTCAGTTCTTTTCTGTACTGTAAGCATGGCTTCAGTTCTTTTCTCTACTGTAAGCATGGCTTCAGTTTTTTCTCTACTGTAAGCATGACTTCAGTTCTTTTCTCTACTGTAAGCATGACTTCAGTTCTTTTCTCTACTGTAAGCATGGCTTCAGTTTTTTCTCTACTGTAAGCATGACTTCAGTTCTTTTCTCTACTGTAAGCATGACTTCAGTTCTTTTCTGTACTGTAAGCATGACTTCAGTTCTTTTCTGTACTGTAAGCATGGCTTCAGTTCTTTTCTGTACTGTAAGCATGGCTTCAGTTCTTTTCTGTACTGTAAGCATGACTTCAGTTCTTTTCTGTACTGTAAGCATGACTTCAGTCTTTTCTCTACTGTAAGCATGACTTCAGTCTTTTCTCTGCTGTAAGCATTACTTCAGTTCTTTTCTCTACTGTAAGCATGACTTCAGTTATTTTCTCTACTGTAAGCATTACTTCAGTTCTTTTCTCTACTGTAAGCATTACTTCAGTTCTTTTCTCTACTGTAAGCATGACTTCAGTTATTTTCTCTACTGTAAGCATGACTTCAGTTCTTTACTCTACTGTAAGCATGGCTTCAGTTCTTTTCTCTACTGTAAGCATGACTTCAGTTCTTTTCTGTACTGTAAGCATGACTTCAGTTCTTTTCTGTACTGTAAGCATGGCTTCAGTTCTTTTCTGTACTGTAAGCATGGCTTCAGTTCTTTTCTGTACTGTAAGCATGACTTCAGTTCTTTTCTGTACTGTAAGCATGACTTCAGTCTTTTCTCTACTGTAAGCATGACTTCAGTCTTTTCTCTGCTGTAAGCATTACTTCAGTTCTTTTCTCTACTGTAAGCATGACTTCAGTTATTTTCTCTACTGTAAGCATTACTTCAGTTCTTTTCTCTACTGTAAGCATTACTTCAGTTCTTTTCTCTACTGTAAGCATGACTTCAGTTATTTTCTCTACTGTAAGCATGACTTCAGTTCTTTACTCTACTGTAAGCATGGCTTCAGTTCTTTTCTCTACTGTAAGCATTACTTCAGTTCTTTTCAATACTGTAAGCATGACTTCAGTTCTTTTCTCTACTGTATGCATTACTTCAGTTCTTTTCCCTACTGTAAGCATGACTTCAGTTTTTTCTCTACTGTAAGCATTACTTCAGTTCTTTTCTCTACTGTAAGCATGACTTCAGTTCTTTTCAATACTGTAAGCATGGCTTCAGTTCTTTTCTCTACTGTAAGCATGACTTCAGTTCTTTTCTCTACTGTAAGCATGACTTCAGTTCTTTTCTCTACTGTAAGCATTACTTCAGTTCTTTTCTCTACTGTAAGCATTACTCCAGTTCTTTTCTCTACTGTAAGAATGGCTTCAGTTCTTTTCTCTACTGTAAGCATTACTTCAGTTCTTTTCTCTACTGTAAGCATGGCTTCAGTTCTTTTTTTCTACTGTAAGCATGGCTTCAGTTCTTTTCTCTACTGTAAGCATGGCTTCAGTTCTTTTCTCTACTGTAAGCATGACTTCAGTTTTTCTCTACTGTAAGCATGACTTCAGTTCTTTTCTCTACTGTAAGCATGACTTCAGTTCTTTTCTCTACTGTAAGCATTACTTCAGTTCTTTTCAATACTGTAAGCATTACTTCAGTTCTTTTCTCTACTGTAAGCATGACTTCAGTTTTGTTCACTATTGTCCCCTTTGTCAATATCAATTATTGTTTGTTTTTGCCCTATTTTTGCTCTGTGTAACAATGATTTCAGTTATTTTCTTCTGTTGTTATTATATGTTGATATGGTTTCAGTTTTTTGCTTGTTTGTTCTAAATATCGATATATTTCTGTTTATTTTTCATTTGTTCCATGTGTTGACACTGCATTCAAGCTTTTGCCTGTTTGTTCTCAGTGTTGATATAGTTTCAAGTATATTGCTCATTTGTTCTATATGTTGATATGGTTTCAGATTTTTGCTCATTTGTTCTATATGTTGATATGGTTTCAGATTTTTGCTCATTTGTTCTATATGTTGATATGGATTCAGTTTTTTACTTATTTCTTTTATTTGTTGATATGGTTTCAAGTATATTGCTCATTTGTGTTATTTGTTGATATGGTTAAAGGTTTTTGCTCATTTGTTTTATTTGTTGATATGGTTTCAGGTATATTGCTGTGTTGCTCTTGGAGTGCGTCCAAGTATCAAAGCTTTCTTGGATGTTATCCTTTTGTGGCTGTCAGTTTCTGAGACGTGACGTCACACATAACAAATATAAGAGAGTGGAAAGTTGTGTGACGAAGCACATAACAAATATAAGAGAGTGGAAAGTTGTGTGACGAAGCACATAACAAATATAAGAGAGTGGAAAGTTGTGTGACGAAGCACATAACAAATATAAGAGAGTGGAACAACAAGCTAGTGATTGTACTGCTAGATTCACTCTACAACAAGCTAGTGATTGTACTGCTAGATTCACTCTACAACAAGCTAGTGATTGTACTGCTATATTCACTCTACAACAAACTAGTGATTGTACTGTTTGATTCACTCTACAACAAGCTAGTGATTGTACTGCTAGATTCACTCTACAACATGCTAGTGTTTGTACTGCTAGATTCACTCTACAACAAGCTAGTGATTGTACTGCTATATTCACTCTACAACATGCTAGTGTTTGTACTGCTAGATTCACTCTACAACAAGCTAGTGATTGTACTGCTATATTCACTCTACAACAAACTAGTGATTGTACTGTTTGATTCACTCTACAACAAGCTAGTGATTGTACTGCTAGATTCACTCTACAACATGCTAGTGTTTGTACTGCTAGATTCACTCTACAACAAGCTAGTGATTGTACTGCTAGATTCACTCTTCAACAAACTAGCCAAGAGGGAATAAACATTCCCGCTCCTACAGTGACAGATGATAAACATTCCCGGACCAAAAGTGAGAGAAGATAAACATTCCTGGCCATACAGTGACAGATAAACGTTCCCGCCTCTACAGTGAAGGAAGATAAGCAATCCTGGCCCTCCAGCGAGAGAGGATAAACATTCCTGGCCCTACAATGATAGAAGATAAACATTCCAGTGAGAGAGTATAAACATTCCAGGACCTAAAGTGAAATAGGATAAACATTCCTAGCCCTATAGTGAGAGAGTATAAACATTCCAGGACCTAAAGTGAAATAGGATAAACATTCCTAGCCCTACAGTGAGAAAGGATAAACGTTCCCACACTTACAGTGAGAGGGGTAAACATTCCCACCCTTACAGTGAGAGAGGTAAATATTCCCACCCTTACAGTGAGAGGGATAAACATTCCTTGTCCTACAGTAAGTAAAAAAGGCTTCTCCCAGGTCAGTTTCAGATTCCAAATGATAATGAACAAAACTGGTGAAGGTTGACATAGAAAGACAGAAAACTTCCCGGTTCGGGTTTCATCCGGGGCGCCAGTGGCCTTGGTAACCTCTCTGAGAAAGTTCTCTTTCAACACTGGCTCGTGCTTGTACAGAGAAATCTGCCATAATACATTCTAGGACCAGGCATTCTTTGTGCCTGGCCGTCCTACAGTGTCTGGTCGTGGTATTTAAGCTCATGCCAGGATATATGGACTCCGAGTAAAGTGTTTTTTCATCTCTCAGCGTCTAAAGCGGTAGAGGAGTAGTTGAGTGTCCAAGATTTATCTCTGAATATTTTCTTGATCCTCGTCGCCTGATATTTCACTGATGATGTTAACGATATCTGTCTTCATGTATGTCTAGGATGTATGTGTATGTTTATGTCTGGGTCTACATTCTGTCATAAATCTTGTCATAAACCACTTGGATAAACTGGAAATTCTTGGTCTATAAGATATCTTACAATCTCTCTCTCCCTCTCTCTCTTCCGCTCTCTCCCTCTCTCTTCCTCCCCCTTCCTCTCCCCCCCCCCCTCTCTCTCTTCTTGTCAGTTAGTGAAGTTTATTTTTCATCTTCAAAGAACAACAACACAGAAGGACTTGATGAAATCAGCAACAAGATATTATGCTGCTCTGTCCCAATAATTACAGATACACTAACATACATTTACAATCAGTTCACTGTACATTGTCATTTTCCTCGGGCTTTTAAAAATGCAAAAATATATCCCCTTTTTAAACCTGGTACGGAGAAAAATCCCTCAAGCTACAGACCAATTTCCATTCTATCAGCTTTGTCTAAACCCCTAGAAAAACACATACAAAAAAAAAACCTTACAACAAATGCAAGAAAATGATTTGACTGTCAGTCAGGTTTTAGGCTGAAACATTCCTGCCACACAGCTCTCACAAAAGTGACAGAATGCTGGTTATCTAATATACACGACGATATATTATGTGGTGCTGTCTTTGTTGACTTTAAAAAAAAGCATTTGACATGATTGATCATGAAATCCTAGTTAAAAAGCTTAAGACTTATAAATTACACCCTGACTTGGCAAAATTTATTACATCTTTTCTTTCCAACAAACAGCAGGTAGTTTGCCTCAAAAACTCTAAGTCAAGTTCATCTGTGGTTGATAATGGTGTTCCACAGGGATCTATTCTTGGTCCTCTCCTGTTTACCATCTACATCAATGATCTTCCACTTCATCTTAAAATAATCGTCTTGTGACCTCTTTGCTGATGACCTCACAGTTTACTCTAGTTTCAATGACTGTATTAACTTTGAGACAGTTCTTCACATTAAAATAAACAGTCTAATTAACTTGAGCAACAACAACAGAATGCACATAAACATCAGCAAAACAAAATCCACGCTCATTACAACAAGACAGAAATTAACAAATTCACCAACAACAATACTACAGCTCCATGCTGGAACTTCACAGATAGAGAATGTTAGTGAATATAAAACTCTAGGTCTCATGATTGACCATCACCTCAGCTGGAATCATCATGTAGACAATCTAACCAAACTAATTGCACAAAAAGTTTACCAATTTACTCAAATTAAACATTTTCTTGACATAGAGACCAGAAAAATATACTATATATCACAGATACAAACACACTTGGATTACTGTTCCACAGTCTGGGATGGTTGTTCCATGTCAAAAATGAAAAGACTTTACTCACTTCAAAAACGAGCAGTAAAGCTTATAGATGACAAAACATGCAGCACATATTACAAATAAGAACAAACATCTTAATATTCTGCCCCTCAAGAAGAGATTTCTTTTCAACAAGGCCAAGTTCATTCATAAAATTCTGTCGCATATAAAATTCTCCACCCTATCTGTGGTCGTTGTTCAAATGCAACGAAAATCGCAATCACTCCTTAAGCAATTGTATTCTCCCAAAACCAAGGCTTGACATGTTTAAAAAAAAAGCTTCTCTTACTCATCTGCCCACTTTTGGAATGCCCTACCAATTCACGTAAAAATTATAAGTAATATTCGTTCTTATAACTTTAAACTTTGTCAACATCTGTTTGATATGTACTATATGCCTCCCTAAGCATAGTTTAAAGTAGTTTAAAGTATGGCTTGATTGCTGGAAGTTTTTTAAATACTGCTTTTCTATAAATTTGTTAGTTATGAATGTAAGAATGCAAGTTTATTTCACGTTGTTGCATAAATCAGAGTGTGGAGATAAGTTTATCTTTTATTTATGTAATCATTTAATGTGTCTTCATGATTATTATGCTCATTAACAAATGCTGAATGGCTGTGACTGAGTGAAAGCTGTATGATGAAGGGCAGAATGTCAGACGAGCCTGCCTGCTCAATTCTTAACTCTTTGAAAATAAAGTTCGTTCGTTAGTTCGTTCGTTCGTTCACTCTCTTGTATCCCAGAAAAAGCACATTCTCTCTTATATAAAGTGGGCAAACTGTCTTCCGTCCAACTGTTGGAATCATAAATCTTATCACATTCTTTTCTCTTCCCTGCTTCTACTCCTATCACGTAAAATCCATTAAATAATCTCATATTTACTGTAATCTCGTTTTCCATCCAGATAACTTTCCAGGCTTCATTTCACATTCCAAAGACACTTCTCTCTCTCTCTCTCTCTCGTGGCAAATATAAGCACCATTATTATATCTTACACTGGCCCAGATTAGCTGGACAGGACAAAACTCATTGGTCGACTTGAAAACTCTTCCCAACAATGTCCTCTAACAACCTTACAGAACATCAGAAGAGTTAATCTAAGGACAAACCGAGGGCACTGAGCTTGTGGGGAAGATGATAGTCCTGTCTCGACTTAGGTCGATGGGGAAGATGATGGTCCTGTCTCGGCTTAGGTCGATGGGGAAGATGACGGTCCTGTCTCGGCTTAGGTCGATGGGGAAGATAACGGTCCTGTCTCGACTTAGGTCGATGGGGAAGATGATGGTCCTGTCTCGACTTAGGTCGATGGGGAAGATGATGGTCATGTCTCGACTTAGGTCGATGGGGAAGATGATGGTCCTGTCTCGACTTAGGTCGATGGGGAAGATGATGCTCCTGTCTCGCTTAGGTCGATGGGGAAGATGATGCTCCTGTCTCGACTTAGATCGATGGGGAAGATGATGCTCCTGTCTCGACTTAGGTCGATGGGGAAGATGATAGTCCTGTCTCGACTTAGGTCGATAGGGAAGATGATGGTCCTGTCTCGACTTAGGTCGATGGGGAAGATGATGGTCCTGTCTCGACTTAGGTCGATGGGAAAGATGTCGGTCCTGTCTCGGCTTAGGTCGATGGGGAAGATGACGGCCCTGTCTCGCTTAGGTCGATGGGGAAGATGACGGCCCTGTCTCGGCTTAGGTCGTTAACAACAATGTCTGAACAGGCCAGCAAACTAGGTCACTGACCAGCTGATGCCGCCAGCTTATTTTCCGGGAGAGTAAACCGACATAACTAAGACAGAATTTCCGCTTTTTTTCTGTGGTTCTGTCATATTATAGGAATTTTTTTGTCTGTCCTATTATAGGAAAATTTTGTCAGACAGTATAAGAATCTTTTGTCTGTCATAGGAATCTTTTGTCAGACAGTATAAGAATCTTTTGTCTGTCATAGGAATCTTTTGTCAGACAGTATAAGAATCTTTTGTCTGTCATAGGAATCTTTTGTCAGACAGTATAAGAATCTTTTGTCTGTCATAGGAATCTTTTGTCAGACAGTATAAGAATCTTTTGTCTGTCATAGGAATCTTTTGTCTGTCTTATTTTGGAATCTCTTGTCTGTCATATTATACACATCCTTATCCGTTATATTTAACATTCTGTTGTTTGTTATATTTAAGATTGTATTGTCTGATATATTTAAGATTGTATTGTCTGATATATTTAAGATTGTATTGTCTGATATATTTAAGATTGTATTGTCTGTTATATTTAAGAACGTTGTCTCATATTTAAGAACATTTTGTGTGTTATATTTAAGAACGTTGTCTCATATTTAAGAACATTTTTTGTGTTATATTTAAGAACGTTGTCTCATATTTAAGAACATTTTGTGTGTTATATTTAAGAATGTGTTGTTTGTTATTATGTGTTGTTTGTTATTTAAGAATGTTTTGTTTGTTATTTAAGAATGTGTTGTGTGTTACATCTGAGAACGTTGGGCTGTAGATTGTCATTTTATTTTATGCCAGTTGGAGAAGAACTCCTTAAACTTAGCTATAGATTTGTCATTCTATGTTATTCTAGTAAGGGAGGAATCAGAGATTAGATATGCTGATGACACAGTATTACTGTCCACAACACAAAATATGAATGAAAAAACTAATTATGTCAGTCCGTAAGAATAGCGAAGAGCGAAACCTCTATCTTAATTCGAAGAAAACTAAAGTGATGACAAATGAAAAATAAACAAACAAGGCAGCCGATATATGTATCAATGAGGAAAAACTGGAAGAAGTGGAGAGTTTTAAATATTTTGGATCAATACTAACTAATAATGGAGAAACAATGAGGGAAATTAAAAGGAGGATATCCATTGCTCTTCAGAAAGTAAAACAACTAAAGAATCTGTGGAGAAGAAAAGACAGAACTTCAAAAATAAGATTTTTAAGGCCATGCATCTTTCCCATCACAACATATCCCTGTGAGACCTGAACACTTAACAAAACAACTGAGAAACACATAAATGCCTTTGAATGCAAATGCTACTGAAGAGTTCTTCAAATATCATGGACACAAAAAGGAACATATATATCCATATTACAAGAACTTAATATTGAAGAAGGCTGGCTATTAAAGAGTGTTAAACAGAGAAAACTTAAATATATTGGACACATTAAACGTCATGATAATTTAGAGAAGACCGTCTTGGAAGGATACATAATGGGAAAAAGAAAGAGAGGAAGACAAAGGCGAAGATGGCTGCAAGACATCGTTGATGATCTGCAAATGGATGCATCAGCAGCAGGCCATCTTGCTCACAACCGAGAGGCCTACAGGAGTGCTGTTAGGGACACATACAAGAGTGCTGTTAGGAAGGTCTAAAGGAGTGCTGTTATGGACACATAAAGGAGTGATGTTAGGAAGGCCTACAGGAGTTATATTAGGGACACATACAGGAGTGTTGTTAGGAAGGCCTACAGGAGTTCTGTTAGGGACACATACAGGAGTGCTGTTAGGGACACATACAGGAGTGATGTTAGGGACACATACAGGAGTGCTGTTAGGGACACATACAGGAATGCTGTTAGGGAGGCATACAGGAGTGCTGTTAGGGAGGCAAAGTTCCGCAAGGGACATGCAAATGAATGAATGAATGACGTAGGAACTCTTTAAACTTAGCCGTAGATTTGTCATTCTATTTTATTCCAGTTTCAAAGGAACTCCTTAAACTTAGTTATAGATGTATCATTCTATTTTATTCTTGTGGGAGACTCCTTAAACTTAGCTATAGATTTACCATTCTATTTTATTCCAATGTGAGACCCCTTAAACTTAGCTATAGATGTACCATTCTATTTTATTCTAGTGGGAGTCTCCTTAAACTTAGCTATAGATGTACCATTCTATTTTATTCCAATGTGAGACCCCTTAAACTTAGCTATAGATGTACCATTCTATTTTATTCTAGTGGGAGTCTCCTTAAACTTAGCTATAGTTGTACCATTCTATTTTATTCTAGTGGGAGTCTCCTTAAACTTAGCTATAGATGTACCATTCTATTTTATTCTAGTGGGAGTCTCCTTAAACTTAGCTATAGATGTATCATTCTATTTTATTCCAGTGTGAGACTCCTTGAAATACGGGACGCCTTTATGCCCTTCTTCTAAAACAAGAGAAATCATTCAGACTCCGGAATGAAATATCGGAGGAACCTCCAACTGAACCCCCCGCTAGGTTCGCCTATAAATATATCTATATAAAACGTAAACGTCCATGTTTGCAAGATACACGTCTTCACTTAAAACATGAATAAAACATGTCTTCACTTAAAACATGACGTAAACACGTCTTCACTTAAAACATGAATAAACATGTCTTCACTTAAAACATGACGTAAACACGTCTTCACTTAAAACATGAATAAAACATGTCTTCACTTAAAACATGAAGTAAACACGTCTTCACTTAAAACATGAATAAACATGTCTTCACTTAAAACATGACGTAAACACGTCTTCACTTAAAACATGACGTAAACACGTCTTCACTGAAAACATGAAGTAAACATGCCTTCACTGAAAACATGAAGTAAGCACGGCTTCACTGAAAACATGAAGTAAACACGCCTTCACTTAAAACATGAAGTAAGCATGCCTTCACTGAAAACATGAAGTAAACACGGCTTCACTGAAAACATGAAGTAAACATGCCTTCACTGAAAACATGAAGTAAACATGCCTTCACTGAAAACATGAAGTAAACACGCCTTCACTGAAAACACGAAGTAAGCACGGCTTCACTGAAAACATGAAGTAAACACGTCACTGATTTTCACTCATGTCGCTACATTAGACAAATAAATGCTTTGGAGAATTACAGAAAGAGACTGACTTGATTGATTGATCTATATTTCCAAAGGGTTAAGAATTGGGGACGCAGGCCAATCTGACATTTTGCCATTTATCATAAACTTTCACTATGTTTCAGACATTCTACACATATTCTGCTCATATAACCCACATAACTAACGTTGGTAAAGCAGAGAGACATAAAATAAAACATAACATTTACGTTTCGCTCTTATCCATGCACACAGTACAGGAGTAACTACTTACATATATAAATGACTCTCCACCAAACAAAATTTCGGGACTATTCAGAATAAACAATTCACTGTATTTCATGTCTGTAAGAGCAGTTTAAGATAACTTTTAAGTTTTATGATTCATGGAGGCATGTAGTCGACATCAAATAGATAATGGAAACCTTTGTAGTTGTAGGAAGGAGTATGGTTTATATTTTTTTATACAGGATGGGAGGGTATTCCAAAGATGAGCAGTATAATAAGTAAAGCTTTTCTTGAGAGAGAAAGAGAGAGAGAGAAAGAAAGAGAGAGAGAGAGAGCAGGGGAAAGTAAGATGTGGACAAACACGATGTAATAAAGATAATAGGATGTGGACAAGCATGATATGATAATGGCCAGTCATAAGAAACATAAATCACATGCGCCCTTTTTTCAATGTTTCCTGCTAGACAACATTGCCAATATACAAAGAAACAACTGACGGAGAAAGCATAGACACCGCAGAGAAAACATTGACAAAACAGGGAAAAGATTGACTACACAGATAAAACACTGATAGACATGGAAAGGATTAAAAAAGAAAAAACTGAAAGATTAAAAAAAAACATTGCCGACACAGAGAAACACTAACAAGAAAGAGAAACATTGACACTACATAGAAAAATTGACAGAACAGAGAAAACATGGAAAACTCGGAGAAACATTGACAAGACAGGGAAAATACTGAACACAGAGAAACACAGACAAGGCAAAGAAAACATTGACACAGAGAGGCAAGATGATGAATTCATGAACTTATTTTGCCCTCATCTCAAACTTTCTAGAAAATTGATGGCAAAAGTCTTTCAAATATTGATGAGACAGGAAGACGGGCGGTTGGGGTGGGGGTGGGGTGACAGCAAGGTGAAGAGGATAAAGGCTGCAGAGAAGTGAGTAACGGGTTGTTCGTTATGTGAGAATATATAATCAGGACAGAGAGTGGGAGGGAGGAAAGTGGTTGGAAGAATAAATGGATGCAAGTAGTTCCAAAAAAGAAATATAAATGTTGTGAAAAGGTTGCAGTAGATGAAGAAAAGAAGTCAGAAAAGCGGTAGGCGCAGAAAGACTACGTGCTATTGTTGTAGTAAGATATGGCTCTCAGTGCAAATGTATTATTAGAGCTTATGGTTGTTTAATATGTGTGTAAAACTTCTCTATAGCTTACGGGTGTTTAATATGTGTGTAAAACTTCTCTATAGCTTACGGTTGTTTAATGTGTGTGTAAAACTTCTCTATAGCTTACGGTTGTTTAATATGTGTGTAAAACTTCTCTATAGCTTATGGGTGTTTAATATGTGTGTAAAACTTCTCTATAGCTTACGGGTGTTTAATGTGTGTGTAAAACTTCTCTATAGCTTACGGTTGTTTAATATGTGTGTAAAACTTCTCTATAGCTTATGGGTGTTTAATGTGTGTGTAAAACTTCTCTATAGCTTACGGGTGTTTAATATGTGTGTAAAACTTCTCTATAGCTTACGGGTGTTTAATATGTGTGTAAAACTTCTCTATAGCTTACGGGTGTTTAATATGTGTGTAAAACTTCTCTATAGCTTACTGGTGTTTAATGTGTGTGTAAAACTTCTCAATAGCTTACTGGTGTTTAATGTGTGTGTAAAACTTCTCTATAGCTTACGGGTGTTTAATATGTGTGTGTAAAACTTCTCTATAGCTTACGGGTGTTTAATGTGTGTGTAAAACTTCTCAATAGCTTACTGGTGTTTAATGTGTGTGTAAAACTTCTCTATAGCTTACGGGTGTTTAATATGTGTGTGTAAAACTTCTCTATAGCTTACGGGTGTTTAATATGTGTGTAAAACTTCTCTATAGCTTACGGGTGTTTAATATGTGTGTAAAACTTCTCTATAGCTTACTGGTGTTTAATGTGTGTGTAAAACTTCTCTATAGCTTATGGGTGTTTAATGTGTGTGTAAAACTTCTCTATAGCTTATGGGTGTTTAATATGTGTGTAAAACTTCTCAATAGCTTACTGGTGTTTATTGTGTGTGTAAAACTTCTCTATAGCTTATGGGTGTTTAATATGTGTGTGTAAAACTTCTCTATAGCTTACGGGTGTTTAATGTGTGTGTAAACCTTCTCTACAGCGTACGGGTGTTCAACGTGTGTGTAAAACTTCTCTATAGCTTACTGGTGTTTAATGTTTGTGTAAAACTTTTCTATAGCGTACGGGTGTTTAATGTGTGTGTAAACTTTTTTTTTGTTTGTTTATATTGACACTAACTTTACTGGAAGGATTTATTATTTCTATAAAAACTATCTTCTCTTTAGGCATTCACAGTGGAGTTTACCGTAAAGTTCTTGTCAGCGTTTGGGCCGTGTTATCAGTGTTTGGCTGTGTTATCAGTGTTTGGTTGTGTTGTCAGTGTTTGCATGTGTTAGCAGTGTTTGTATGTGTTATCAGTGTTTGGGCTGTGTTATCAGTGTTTGCATGTGTTGTTAGTGTTTGGGCTGTGCTATCAGTGTTTTGTTGTGTTGTCAGTGTTTGGCTGTGTTGTCAGTGTTTGGTTGTGTTGTCAGTGTTTGGCTGTGTTGTCAGTATTTGCATATGTTGTCAGTGTTTGCATGTGTTATCAGTGTTTGGGCTGTGTTGTCAGTGTTTGCATGTGTTGTAGTGTTTGGACTATGCTATCAGTGTTTGGCTGTGTTGTCAGTGTTTGGTTGTGTTGTCAGTGTTTCCATGTGCTATCAGTGTTTGGGCTGTGTTGTCAGTGTTTACATGCGTTATCATTGTTTGGCTGTGTTGTCAGTGTTTGCATGTGTTGTCAGTGTTTGGGCTGTGTTGTTAGTGTTTGGGATGATAACTCCAAAGAGCACAATTATTTTACCAAATAGAGGAAAGAAAGCAGTTTTCAGAGACATTGCTGAGGGTAAATTGATAGTGTCTAAGCTTGGTTAACACCGAGTAAATGATGGTGTCTAAGTCTTGTTAACATCGAGTAAATGATGGTGTCTAAGTCTTGTTAACATCGAGTAAATGATGGTGTCTAAGTCTTGTTAACATCGAGTAAATGATGGTGTCTAAGTCTTGTTAACACAAAGTAAATGATGGTGTCTAAGTCTTGTTAACACAAAGTAAATGATGGTGTCTAAGTCTTGTTAACACAAAGTAAATGATGGTGTCTAAGTCTTGTTAACACAAAGTAAATGATGGTGTCTAAGTCTTGTTAACACAAAGTAAATGATGGTGTCTAAGTCTTGTTAACACAAAGTAAATGATGGTGTCTAAGTCTTGTTAACACAAAGTAAATGATGGTGTCTAAGTCTTGTTAACACAAAGTAAATGATGGTGTCTAAGTCTTGTTAACACAAAGTAAATGATGGTGTCTAAGGCTTGTTAACACCGAATAAATGATGGTATCTAAGGCTTGTTAACACTGAATAAATGATGGTATCTAAGGCTTGTTAACACCGAATAAATGATGGTATCTAAGGCTTGTTAACACCGAATAAATGATGGTATCTAAGGCTTGTTAACACCGAATAAATGATGGTATCTAAGGCTTGTTAACACCGAATAAATTATGGTATCTAAGGCTTGTTAACACCGAATAAATGATGGTATCTAAGGCTTGTTAACACCGAATAAATTATGGTATCTAAGGCTTGTTAACACCGAATAAATTATGGTATCTAAGGCTTGTTAACACAAAGTAAATGATGGTATCTAAGGCTTGTTAACACAAAGTAAATGATGGTATCTAAGGCTTGTTAACACAAAGTAAATGATGGTATCTAAGGCTTGTTAACACAAAGTAAATGATGGTATCTAAGGCTTGTTAACACAAAGTAAATGATGGTATCTAAGGCTTGTTAACACAAAGTAAATGATGGTATCTAAGGCTTGTTAACACAAAGTAAATGATGGTATCTAAGGCTTGTTAACACAAAGTAAATGATGGTATCTAAGGCTTGTTAACACCGAATAAATGATGGTATCTAAGGCTTGTTAACACCGAATAAATGATGGTATCTAAGGCTTGTTAACACAAAGTAAATGATGGTATCTAAGGCTTGTTAACACCGAATAAATTATGGTATCTAAGGCTTGTTAACACCGAATAAATGATGGTATCTAAGGCTTGTTAACACAAAGTAAATGATGGCAAATGCTGAACTTGAGATAAGGAGAAACCTCCACATGTCGGGCTGTTGTGACCTCAGACGTGTTTGCTTCCGGACAAACACTGCCAACCAGAATGTCCTGGTTCTAGATAACGCCTGAAACAATTCGGATGACCGCTTTCCGGTGGCTGGGACCTCCTTGTTTGTGGAAATGCCAGAACTGGAGATAAACATTTCTGTCAGCCATGCCGGACTATGAATCTCAGCAAAGACACGGTAGTCTACAGCATTTTAGTTACAATCATGAGTGTATGCTTACATCTGATTATTTTGTTACAATCATGAGTGTATGCTTACATCTGATTATTTTGTTACAATCATGAGTGTATGCTTACATCTGATTATTTTGTTACAATCATGAGTGTATGCTTACATCTGATTATTTTGTTACAATCATGAGTGTATGCTTACATCTGATTATTTTGTTACAATCATGAGTGTATGCTTACATCTGATTATTTTGTTACAAACATAAGCGTATGCTTACAACTGATTATTTTGTTACAAACATAAGCGTATACATACAACTGATTATTGTGTTACAAACATGAGTGTATGCTTACTTCTGATTATTTTGTCTGATATGTGGTGCAAAATTTCCAGCAGAATAAAGGAACTAAACATTCCATAACTTTATTAATTTACTTGACACAGGAAGTACATATTCGATAACTTTATTCATTTATTTGACACGGGAACTAAACATTAGACAACTTTATTCATTTACTTGACATAACCAGCAAATGGATGCATCGGCAGCAGGGCATCTTGCTTACAACCGAGAGACCTTCAGAAGAGTTGTTAGGGAGGCAAAGTTCCGCAAGGGACATGCAAATGAATGCCTGACTGACTAACTGACTGAATTGTATCCTCACAACAGCCTTGTTTTATCAACCACCAACTCATTAACTTCACGAATTAAAAATGACGACAGAACCACAGGACGACCTTATGTTGACAACAGAACTATAACATCACGTCATGTTGACCACAGAACAACATCACATTATTTTGACCACAGAACTACTGCACCAACTTATGCTCTTCTTCTTCGTTCGCTTCTACCACCAAGACCGTCCCGTGATCCCCCTGTTGTCCCCGAAAGGACCACGCGAGAACACAGAGGGTTAAAGTATCGCAGGGCTTGAGCCTGTATTCTTGGTGAGTCTCAGAAGCGGGATTGCATGACACCGTGGTTTTCATTGTACCAGTTTAGTCTAGAGTTGGACTTTCTCACCGGAAAACCTCGACGTGTTTTGGATATCAGTGTATCCCCGCCGGGTGAGAGGTTGTTGCCCATCTAGTCCAGGGTTGGACTATCTCAACGGAAAACCTCAGCTTGATTAGGATACGCAAACATCCCCGCCGGGTGAGAGGTGGTTGCCTATCTAGACTGCCCTGGTCCAGTGTCTCCGATTTAAGCATTTTGTGGTCGTGGCCGCTACCCATCCTAGTTGAGACCATGGCGGAGCTTTTGTCCAGGAGGACGAATCTTCGTCACTAGTAAATTTCACCCCTGGGTTGAGCTGTTTTAGGCATATTATCCCAGTATGGGCGTGTTTAGGACGTTAACGACCTCTAGAGCGGAGGTACCGTGACATGAGTAGCCATCAAGTTTCACCCCTGGTTTAAGCCAGTTTAGGCATACTTCACCAGTATGGGTGTATATCGAACGTGACCGGTCTCTAGAGGAGAGGTGCCGTGGTATGAGTAGCTCTCGCTACGAGACCACTGGACTAATCTTCACTTTATCCTTTCCATCACCTTTTTACATCGGCGCCGCACGGCAACCCTAATTTCTTTTGCACATTTTCTTCACTGGCCGGGAGTAGTTTCACGCCAAGCGCGGCTTCCGAAAGGTCTCGCCAGCAGTGTCTTAACCTCTGAGTTAACCCGGTTCAGGCATTTCGCCCGATATGAGTGCACATAGGACTTGGCCGACCCCTAGACCAGAGGTGCCGTGATTTTATTACTGTTTACTTCGCTTATTCCTTTATTTCACCTTTTCCACGGTGGTGCCGCTCGCAACCCCATTCGCACCTTTCTTCACTGGCCGGGAGGAGCCTCACTCCAGGCACGACAGCTGAAGAATCTCGCCAGCAGCCGTAGATGAGCTACCAAACATGACTCTCATCTACCCGAAGCGTCTGGTTTTCAGACGCCAGATATTCGCCTTCGCCACTTCTCCTGTCAGTTTAAACAGTTCTGCCACGAGAAGGCCTGGAGCTGGACTTGACTGTCAGAGGCTATTTGAGACGCACGCCATTGGAGTGGAGAGCGAATTCTCCACCACACCTCCGGCTATAACAGTCCTTAGAACTTCTACCTTATATTGAACTACAGCACCACCTTATGTTGACCGAAGAACTATAGCACCACCTTAAGTTGACTACAGAACTACAACACCACCTTATGTTGATTACAGAACTACAACACCACCTTATGTTGACCACAGAACTACAACACCACCTTAAGTTGACCACAGAACTACAACACCTCCTTATGTTGACCACAGAACTACAACACCACCTTATGTTGACCACAGAACTACAACACCACCTTATGTTGACCACAGAACTTCAGAACCACCTTATGTTGACCACAGAACTACAGCACTACCTTATGTTGACCACAGAACTACAACACCACCTTATGTTGACCACAGAACTACAACACCACCTTATGTTGACCACAGAACTACAACATCACCTTATGTTGACCACAGAACTACAACACCACCTTATGTTGACCACAGAACTACAACACCACCTTAAGTTCACCACAGAACTACAACACCACCTTAAGTTGATCACAGAACTACAACACCACCTTATGTTGACCACAGAACTACAACACTACCTTATGTTGACAACAGAACTACAACACCACCTTAAGCTGACCACAGAACTACAGCACCATATTATGTTGACCACAGAACTACAACACCACCTTAAGTTGACCACAAAACTACAGCACCATATTATGTTGACCACAAAACTACAGCACCACCTTATTCTCCTCTGTGTCGGCAGAATAAAATGACATCTTCCGAGCTGGTTTTTTTGGAAGAGAGAACTAAGAGAGGTCAGACCGAGCCAGTACAGGACAGTGTATTAGATGATACATCACAGTCAGGTCCGATGTCCAGTGTCCACTTCAAAGACACGCCGAAGAATGAAGGAAACGTGTGTTTTCAGCGTCATCTGACTCCACTATCGTCTAACTCACAGTCCTGACTCGACCTCACTGTGCTGAAATGTCTAACATAGAGTCCAGTAAAGTCACTTGACTCGACCTCACTGTGCTATATTGTCTAACATAGAGTCCAGTAAAGTCGCTTTGGAAAGGGTTGCCAGACGTCCCTACTTTCCGGGACAGTCTGGATTTTTAAAGAAAAAAATTCACTGTTACGAATGATGCGCTCAGGTCACCTATTTATCCCGCGGTTGTTTTGTATTTTCCTTTCAACTGAAAGATTTTTACTTTCTAGTTTTTCTGTCTCCCTACGAGTTCAGGTTGGTGGAACTGCTGCACAAATTTTAAAACAACAAAATTACGGGGGAAACTTAATTTATTTTTCCTGTCTCAGTCGGAATTACCTCACATTTCGTGTCGTCTTTCATTCGGTTATCTTGGTGAAAGACGTTTTCTGTTGGCGACGTCATGTCTCATTCGGCTCTCCTTGCCAGCAGAAAACTAGGTCCTGTACGTCAAAATTCCAATAATCAACGAATTACTTCAGTTAAGCTGCGACATCTTCCCCATCCACTGTCTTATAGTTTACTTGTTTTAGGGACTAGACTAGTTCCAAGTTGTTTACGCTTTGATCAGAAAAATATCAGTTTCACCATCGTCCGGATCACAGTTCTGAAATCAATAATATATTTCTGGCTGTCATCTCTTTGAGATTTATGACTAGTGAAAGAAAGAAAAACAAATTCGTTTCCACTATTATCAGAGGTGAGATAAACCAGCGTTCTTTTTTTTTTAATTTAAATTACTGGTGTCACGATAACTGCATGAAGTGTTTTCAAAATGCCCAAGGAAAAATATTCGCAGGAATGGCCTTTTATACAACAAGGGAGAAATGAGCATGAAGCGGAAAGTAAAATGTGTAAGTGTTACATTGCTGTTATGTATGGTGGAAGAGGTGTTATGAAAGAGCATGTAGCAAGCACAAAGCATAAATCAAACATGTATGCCAGCTTTTCTAAAAGAAGGGAGAGTTATTTTGTGCCCATCTTTCGAACAGGAAACATCAGTACAATGTGGGGAACAGACAATGTGCTATCACACAATAAACATCAGCACAATGTGGGGAACAGACAATGTGCTATCACACAATAAACATCAGTACAATGTGGGGAACAGACAATGTGCTATCACACAATAAACATCAGTACAATGTGGGGAACACACAATGTGCTATCACACAATAAAATCATATGCCATTAAATTCAATGGCTTCTACCACCAAGTTAACCTCTAAAATTTTTAATGATTCCAAAACAGCAAAACATGCGGCATTGGGAGAACTAAAGCAACAGCAATATTAAAATCCATTTTATCTCCTAACACTCCAAACAATTATGTGATGATTTAGCAAATGCCCTCTATTTTGGTGCTGTGGTCCACGCTAGTGGCCATGATTCAGATACAATCTTCCAACTCATTGTTCAGGACTTTGCTCATAAAAATAGTATGGCTATAAATGTGCTTAAACTCGGTTCCCTGCAAAGTGAAACTTCTGAAACAAGAAATTGCTGTGTTAATGCGTTAGAAGAGAACAAGATTGATAAACGTAAATGCAGTGTGTTCTGTGCCGACAGTGCAAATATGGGAGTTGTGGTGGGGTACGGCGAAGTGAACAATGTGTTCACAACGCTGATGAGTGAACTCAGTGAAAACTTCAGTGCTGGATGCTCCGCGCACATACTTCACAACGTTGTAGAGGTAGCAGCCGATGTTTTACTGTAGATTTGCAGACTATAATAATTACACTGTTCAGTTAATGCCAAGCTTGATTGATAAGTTCTCGGCCTAAGGTACAAATACTTGAAACACACAGTTGATATTAGGTGCATTTGTAGATCAGGTTAATGTAAGATTAAACGCCAAGTTTCAAGAAATTAACAGCAACAATATGATGGAGACAAGGGGAAAGTGCCCATTCTTACAGCACAGTGAAGAAATGGGCAATTCAGTTCAAACATGGAAGGGAGAGTCTGGAAGATTATCCCCGTCCAGGAAGACCAAGAACGGTAACCATCGATGAAACCACCGGCAGAATCCATGACATGATAATGGAGGATCGACATCTAACTGAGCAGTACACTGCTATTGAGTTGGGCATCTCCCAGGAACGTGTTCGTGCCATTATTCACAAGGATCTTCAAATGACAAAGGTCTCTACTCGATGGGTCCCAAAACTTCTTGGAGCTGATCACAAAAGGCTGCGTCTCAAGATGTCAAGAGACAATCTTGGCCATTTTTCTGCAGATCCTGAAAAGTTTCTTCAGCAATTTGTGACTATAGATGAGACTTGGGTTCATCATTTTCAACCAGAAACCAAAGAACAGTCAAAGCAATGGAAACATCATGGATCCCCACCTCCAAAGAAAGCAATTGTGATTCTGTCTGCAGGCAAAGTGATGGCATCCTTCTTTTGGGATTCAGAAGGTGTGCTATTGGTAGACCATCTTCAAAAGGACAGAACAGTCACCAGGGCCTATTACGGTAATCTTGTGAAGCAACTGCGGGTCAAACTGAAGGAAAAGCATAGAGGAAAATTGATGAGAGGAGTCATCTTTCAGCAAGACAATGTTCCAGTTCACAAGTCGGCGGTGGCAATGGCTGCCATTCATGAATGCGGCTTCCAGCTTCTTGAACATGCTCCTTATTCCCCAGTTTTGGCCTCTTCGGACTATTACCTGTTTACCAAACTCAAAAATGAGCTCAGTCGTCCCAGATTTGCTTCAGATGATGATGTCATTCATGCTGTAGACCACTTTCTAATGGCACAAGATGCTGACTTTTACAAAGAAGGGATCCGTATGCTCTAGAATCGCTGGACTAAGTGCATAAACTTGCAAGAGTACTATGTTGAGAAACAACCCAAAAAAATTTGCCCACAAATAATCCGTTGTACCTTAGGCCGCGAAGCTATCAATCACCCCTCGTATATATCGCGGGCACAAGAGCGTGTGAAAGAATTTTGAGAATGTATAACGTCGCAGATTGCTGTCACACACAAAAACAAGATGGTTATCTTTGCTTCCTGCAGTGGAAAGAGTGCTATAACTTTATGAAAAAACAAATCGTTTTTCCTCTCAGAAGAAAAAGCACCAAAAATCTTGATTACCCTGTTTGAATATCCCCTAAGGGAACCCTATCTGTAGTTTCTCCAAAGCCAGATGAGTATATTTAACAGACAAGTTCTTAAACTGGAGAAAACAGATAGTAGCATCTTAAAAGTAGGCATAACTTTAGAGGAAACCCTTACATTGATAAACAGTAGAAAGAGGAAAGATTTCTTCCCTATTGTGAAACAAGGAGAAGATGAAGTAGGTCTATCAGATGTAGACACAAATACGTTTTATGCTGAGGTGGAAGAGTTTTATGAAACATGTCAAACTTATGTACAGAGGTGGATGACACTTTTGAATGAATTTTCTATCTGTAAGTGGATGTTGCTAGGCTCCGTACCAACATGGTCTGACGGGGAAGAGATTGTAAAGTTTATGCAAGACAAGGGCCAGCCAACTGAGATTCACCGTTGTTTGATCAGTTCACATATCTGAAGCTCTGTGTTGAAGCAGTACCCACAAAGGAAGACAACTGGAAGAGCAAATCCAGCCAGGAGAAGTGCACCTATTTCTCTGGACAGTCTGAATCTTTGGAGCAGTGCTCAAAGTTACTAAAACTGTAAATTTATCTTTCGTTTTCCTGGGCATAATGCAGATGTGGAAAGGGAATTCTCCTTCACTGATGTGCAGTGGACAGAGGAACGATATCATCTTCATGATTCAACAGTTGAAACAATGATTAAATGTGCTTTTAATCACCAAATAAGCTACTCAGAATTCTATGATTATATCAATCAGCCGCAAGATATTCTCTCCAGAACTCTGAAGTCAGATAAATACTAGGACCTGGACACAGGATGGTAGGATGATGACGGATGTTAGGATGATGAAGAATGGCAGGATGATGAATGATGTTAGGATGATGAAGCATGATAGGATGATGAAGGATGTTAGGATGATGAAGCATGATAGGATGATGAAAGATGTTAGGATGATGAAGAATGGCAGGATGATGAAGAATGGCAGGATGATGAAGGATGTAAGGATGATGAAGAATGGCAGGATGATGAAAGATATTATAATGATGAAGCATGATAGGATGATGAAGGATGTTAGGATGATGAAGAATGGCAGGATGATGAAGAATGGCAGGATGATGAAGGATGGCAGGATGATGAAGGATGTTAGGATGATGAAGAATGGCAGGATGATGAAGGATGTTAGGATGATGAAGCATGATAGGATGATGATGGATTTTAGAATGACGAAGAACGGCAGGATACTGCAGGGTTTTGAAGGTAAATATCCGACAGCAAAATACATTAGTACACAGATAAAGAATGTTCTAGATCCAATGAATTAATTTTGAACTATTTTAATTTCAAAATGTATGGAAAGTATAAAATATTAAACAAGGTATTATACAGCAAACAAGAAATAATTTCCCCTCTTCTGAGCTGAGTGATAACCTTACATGGAGTAGCTTCTTCTCTTTCCTTAGATAAGCTCACTGACACAACATTCTTATATTTTAGGACATGTCTGCTATTCTTTGTTACTAATGAATGACCAGATTCGAATAATTAGCCATGATACTCTGATAATATTTTTTTCAGTGTGAGAAAAATGTCTGGATTTCTCAAACACAGAATCTGGCAAGCCTAGATTTCTCACACACAGAATCTGGCAAGCATAGATTTCTCATACACAGAATCTGGCAAGCCTAGATTTCTCACACACAGAATCTGGCAAGCCTAGATTTCTCATACACAGAATCTGGCAAGCCTAGATTTCTCACTCACAGAATCTGGCAAGCCTATATTTCTCATACACAGAATCTGGCAAGCCTAGATTTCTCATACACAGATTCTGGAAAGCCTAGATTTCTCATACACAGATTCTGGAAAGCCTAGATTTCTCATACACAGATTCTGGAAAGCCTAGATTTCTCATACACAGATTCTGGAAAGCCTAGATTTCTCACATACAGAATCTGGCAAGCCTACATTTCTCATACACAGAATATGGCAAGCCTAGATTTCTCATACACAGAATCTGGCAAGCCTAGATTTCTCACTCACAGAATCTGGCAAGCCTATATTTCTCATACACAGAATCTGGCAAGCCTAGATTTCTCATACACAGATTCTGGAAAGCCTAGATTTCTCATACACAGATTCTGGAAAGCCTAGATTTCTCATACACAGAATCTGGCAAGCCTAGATTTCTCACTCACAGAATCTGGCAAGCCTATATTTCTCATACACAGAATCTGGCAAGCCTAGATTTCTCATACACAGATTCTGGAAAGCCTAGATTTCTCATACACAGATTCTGGAAAGCCTAGATTTCTCATACACAGATTCTGGAAAGCCTAGATTTCTCATACACAGATTCTGGAAAGCCTAGATTTCTCACATACAGAATCTGGCAAGCCTACATTTCTCATACACAGAATATGGCAATCCTAGATTTCTCATACACAGATTTTGACAAGCCTAGATTTCTCATATACAGAATCTGGCAAGCCTAGATTTCTCATACACAGAATATGGCAAGCCTAGATTTCTCACATACAGAATCTGGCAAGCCTAGACTTTTCATACACAGAATTTGATAGCCTAGATTTCTCATACACAGTTTCTGGAAAGCCTAGATTTCTAATACACAGATTCTGGAAAGCCTAGATTTCTCATACACAGATTCTAGAAAGCCTAGATTTCTCATACACAGATTCTGGAAAGCCTAGATTTCTCATACACAGATTCTGGAAAGCCTAGATTTCTCATACACAGAATCTGGAAAGCATAGATTTCTCACACACAGATTCTGGAAAGCCTAGATTTCTCACACACAGATTCTGGAAAGCCTATATTTCTCACACACAGATTCTGGAAAGCCTAGATTTCTCACACACAGATTCTGGAAAGCCTAGATTTCTCACACACAGATTCTGGAAAGCCTAGATTTCTCACACACAGATTCTGGAAAGCCTAGATTTCTCACACACAGATTCTGGAAAGCCTAGATTTCTCATACACAGATTCTGGAAAGCCTATATTTCTCATACACAGATTCTGGAAAGCCTAGATTTCTCATACACAGATTCTGGAAAGCCTATATTTCTCACACACAGATTCTGGAAAACCTAGATTTCTCACACACAGATTCTGGAAAGCCTATATTTCTCACACACAGATTCTGGAAAGCCTAGATTTCTCACACACAGATTCTGGAAAGCCTAGATTTCTCACACACAGATTCTGGAAAGCCTAGATTTCTCACACACAGATTCTGGAAAGCCTAGATTTCTCACACACAGATTCTGGAAAGCCTAGATTTCTCATACACAGAATTTGATAGCCTAGATTTCTCATACACAGATTCTGGAAAGCCTAGATTTCTCATACACAGATTCTGGAAAGACTATGAAAATATTGCATGTGACGCTATGAAGCAGCGTGACCACGTCTTTACCAACCAAGATGGCCTTGCATCAGAAATATGTAATATCATTATCTAACCTGCATGAACAAGTGATAGCTCATGCCAGGTCTCATTATGCGTTAGTGTAGAGGTTGTTTCTCATGTTATAACTGGTACAAACCAGGTCAGACCGAGCCGTGTTTTGATGCACAGGACAGTGGTCAAGACCGATATAACTGCCCGTCCACAATGAATGATTGTGGCAGTATTTTTAAATACTGCATTTGTTAATATAGTATTTCAATTATTAAAGGGAAACAATCAAAGATAAATTTTAGTACTTTGACTAAATGAAAAAAGCCCTTACTTAATTATGACGTAGACAGTTAAAGGTTAGTTTTTACACGTTAACTTTACAAGAATTATCAATATACCAGCTGATTATCCGACGTTGTCCGGGTATTTATTTACCCCAATCAACAAAATTCTATTGATTTCCACAACCTTCTAGGCGGTTCTACAAAGTTGTATTCATTTCCGCAACTTTTTATAACGTTCTACAGAGGTCTATTTAGTACCACAATCTTCTAGAAGGTTCTGCAGAGGTCTATTTAGTACCACAATCTTCTAGAAGCTTCTGCAATGTTTTATTCATTTCCACAAACTTCTAGACGGTTCTACAGAGACTAGCTGGTCCTGCAGAGTTCTGCTTGTTCTGTTCGACTAAACGTGGGCTTAATTGTCATCAGGACTGTCACCAATTAGCTTTGCAACCTCATCTTCTGTGAAAGATGGAGGGTAAGTTGGACTTGAACAACAAAAGTATAGAGTGGACGGTATCTCTGTGGAAGATGGGGAGCAGGTTGGCCTTGAACAACATTTATATTATTTTGTTGACCATGCATCGCTTCAGACCGGTGAGAGCCAGGTACGTAAGGAGCCAAAGCAAGGAAGAAAATCTACGAGTCTCAGATAACGACGACGATGTCTGTATACAAGGAAGAGTCACTGCTAACTACAAGATTTAGTAGTAAAAGTAACTGCTAACTACAAGATTTAGTAGTAAGAGTCACTGATATCTACAAGATTTAATAGTAAGAGTCACTGCTAACTACAAGATGTAGTATGTGTATATAAGGAAGAGTCACTGTTAACTACAAGATGTAGTATGTGTATATAAGGAAGAGTCACTGTTAACTACAAGATGTAGTATGTGTATATAAGGAAGAGTCACTGTTAACTACAAGATGTAGTATGTGTATATAAGGAAGAGTCACTGTTAACTACAAGATGTAGTATGTGTATATAAGGAAGAGTCACTGTTAACTACAAGATGTAGTATGTTTATATAAGGAAGAGTCACTGCTAACTACAAGATGTAGTATGTTTATATAAGGAAGAGTCACTGCTAACTACAAGATGTAGTATGTGTATCTCACAGTATACCTGCGTCCCTGGAAAACGAACTGGAAAACGAAGGGGCGTGTCTTCCATTAGGCTACACATATCTAAAATTCAGAACTTTTATCTACCTCAAAACATCACTCACACAGATTCATATCTACAAGTATATGTTATCATGCTCTATAACTTCCATGTGTTTCAGAAAGGCTTTCATATTTAGTATTGTACTTTTAGTCCTAAAATCAGAGTACAAAGACATTTTGAATATGTCTGTGAAGGTCTTTGATGTAACCATCACATAGTAATAGTGAAGACTTCCCCAGCATATCCACCACCAAGACCCAGATTTGGTGAACACGTTGTTAATGTCATACTTGAAAACTTCAGATAAATGTATGTAGCGCATCTTTGGAGACGAAAATTCAGTACTGGGTGTTTGCAGGTCCTGATTTGTCTGAAGAATTGTGTTGAGACTGTTATGATGGGGCTCATTCCCTCCATCAAAAAGAGTCCGATGAACCTTATCAGTTTCTGTAGGAATCCGTCGATTCATTGATATGCTGTAGGAATTCTTCCATTCATTGATGTGCTGTAGGAATCATTCCATTCATTGATGTGCTGTAGGAATCCTTCCATTTAGTGACTTGCTGTAGGAAGCCTTCCATTTCATGACTTGCTGTAGGAATCCTTCCATTTCGTGACTTGCTGTAGGAATCCTTCCATTCAGTAATTTGCTGTAGGAATCCTTTCATTCAGTGATTTGCTGTAGTAATCCTTTCATTCAGTGATTTGCTGTAGTAATCCTTTCATTCAGTGACTTGCTGTAGTAATCCTTTCATTCAGTGATTTGCTGTAGTAATCCTTTCATTCAGTGTTTTGTTGTAGTAATCCTTTCATTCAATGATTTTCTGTAGGAATCCTTCCATTCAGTGATTTGCTGTAGTAATCCTTTCATTCAGTGATTTGCTGTAGTAATCCTTTCATTCAATGATTTTCTGTAGGAATCCTTCCATTCAGTGATTTGCTGTAGTAATCCTTTCATTCAGTGATTTGCTGTAGGAATTCTTTCATTCAATGATTTGCTGTAGGAATCCTTCCATTCAGTGATTTGCTGTAGTAATCTTTTCATTCAATGATTTGCTGTAGGAATCCTTCCATTCAGTGATTTGCTGTAGTAATCTTTTCATTCGGTGATTTGCTGTAGGAATCCTTCCATTCAGTGATTTGCTGTAGTAATCTTTTCATTCAATGATTTGCTGTAGTAATCCTTTCATTCAGTGATTTGCTGTAGGAATTCTTTCATTCAATGATTTGCTGTAGGAATCCTTCCATTCAGTGATTTGCTGTAGGAATCCTTCCATTCAGTGATTTGCTGTAGGAATCTTTTCATTCAGTGATTTGCTGTAGGAATCCTTCGAGTCAAATATTTGCTACACAAGTTATATGGTTATCCCCACAACTCGGACCGAAGTAACCAGACTTCAGAAAGGAGAAAACTTCAAGATCTGGACATGTTCTCTCTGTTAACAATTTTCATTTCTCGTGAAATATTCCCCTCCTACATAGAGTTCCAGCCAAAATATGTGAACTAGTTTTTGTATATAAGACAACGCTGTGTTTGTGGTGAGAGAAATTCGTGTTTGTGGTGAGAGAAATTCGTGTTTGTGGTGAGAGAAATTCGTGTTTGTGGTGAGAGAAATTCGTGTTTGTGGTGAGAGAAATTCGTGTTTGTGGTGAAAGAAAGTTGTGTTTGTGGTGAAAGAAAGTTGTGTTTGTGGTGAGAGAAAGTTGTGTTTGTGGTGAGATAAAGTTGTGTTTGTGGTGAGAGAAAGTTATGTTTGTGGTGAGAGAAAGTTGTGTTTGTGGTGAGAGAAATTCGTGTTTGTGGTGAGAGAAAGTTGTGTTTGTGGTGAGAGAAAGTTGTGTTTGTGGTGAGAGAAAGTTGTGTTTGTGCTAAGAGAAATTCGTGTTTGTGGTGAGAGAAAGTTGTGTTTGTGGTAAGAGAGAGTTGTGTTTGTGGTAAGAGAGAGTTGTGTTTGTGGTGAGAGAAGATAGAGTAAAGATTTTCACAAATGTCAAACAGCCCTGTTATCTGTTGTCTAAAATATCAGGAAAAATAAAATGCATCAGGTTTCAGTACAGCCCGGCACTGTAAGAGCACTCGTACCCTCATTCTTTAAGTGATATAGACGGAGCATAATTCTCTATTTGTTAGTTCATCTCATGAACGTCAGTGTTTTAAACTTTCCTGAACTTTCATGATTGCATAAAGGTTATCATACTACGTACCATCTCGTGAAGTGTCGGTAAAACAGTATTAATGCACACACTAAACACGTCTACAAGTTACTGGGTCTGGTGTTATCCTACTGAACTGTTAACATGGGTGTAGATGTGTTACACACCTGCTAAACAAGTATTACAAGTTACTGGGTCTGGTGTTATCCTACTGAACTGTTAACATGGGTGTAGATGTGTTACACACCTGCTAAACAAGTATTACAAGTTACTGGGTCTGGTGTTATCCTACTGAACTGTTAACATGGGTGTAGATGTGTTACACACCTGCTAAACAAGTATTACAAGTTACTGGGTCTGGTGTTATCCTACTGAACTGTTAACATGGGTGTAGATGTGTTACACACCTGCTAAACAAGTATTGTAATGTACCGGGTCTGGTGTTATCCTACTGAACTGTTAACATGGGTGTTCTAAACAGGTATTTAACTGTAGAATATTTCAGGTGACTATTACAGAGCTGACACTGACTGGCTGCTTGACACGTGACAACAAAACGTTACTTTGACATACGCCACGCAACGAGACAACCATCCAGGACAGAACATACAAGTCAGAACACGGACATGACCAGTTTACACGAGTATCAGCTCAACGCTAGCACAACAACTGGCACACTCAACATGAATCCAAAGAGTACAGGATTCAGCAGTTACCAAAAACACAAAAGCTTAATGATGAATCCCCATTTGCAAATGAGTGCTGTTGGTGAATGTGAACTGGGAAACTGATGAGACAATTAGCAACGAATACAGAACAAAACGGTCCGGGCGATTAACATCGCCGTGGGACCTCACACTATCAACCAACGAAAAACATGCAAACTTCATTTATACCTTTCTGACAACGAATCCATCCTCGTTCAAAAAGGGGACAATTTCAATCCACAGTCCTACGGCTCGACATACTGACTTACGACATTTGTCCTAAAAAGGACAAAATGTATAAACTAGAAAAAAAAACGTAGGAACAGCTTTATTACTTACACGCACACAGTTGGGAAGTTTCGGCGTGAGCCTTCATCATACAAAAACACACAGGACGAATAAACAGAGTGAGAAGATGAAGTATCAATTCACATGAATGATTTGTTTAAAAACTATGAATAGAAAAAAAAACAATGCAGCACATAGCTGTGGCTTGTAAGAGGCTGCTTCAGAAATGCGCATGGTGGAATGTAGAGAACATTTAAAAGGAGTGTGATATGTGGGTCGTAAATGAGGACGGGCGGAGTGGAGGGGGGGGGGGCGGGGAGAAGCAAGAGGGAGAGAGAGAGAGTGATACAAAGGTAACCTAGCCTGGAGAAGGTGAAATAGGTGATTATAGTTGGGGTAGAGGGGCTGTAATGTAATGCTCTGAGGAGGTTCTGAACTATGTGTTACAAGTAAGAAGGGAGTATGACTTAGTGCAGAGGGATTATGACTGTGGAAGAGGGGAATGTTAAGGGTAGCTGGACAGCGAGTTCAAACCATATAGGGTCGAGCGTCCCATATTCCTGAATGCGCTAGGCAGCTTCTGTCATCAGCGTGACATTGTCTTTTTCCTAGTTTATACATATTGGTATCGCAGCTTTACTGCAGTGGCTTCGTGTATAGTTATATACGTATACACTAACTATTCGTGTTACTAAAAAGGAAAAATCCATTTACAAAAACTACATACTTACGGTTTGTCCTAAAAATTACAAGCCACCCTAAAACTTACATCATGAATCAACAATCCTAGCAAACCTCAGAGCCAACGTACACACAACCTGTCGCTATAACATTTCCCACGGAACTAACTCATTCGTATATCCCACCAGGTCAGACCTCGTGACTAACTAGCCAGTCAGAACACGGATATCTCTCTTACCCGTGCTCAGTTAAACAATTGAGCTGTGGTCAAAAACTTTCTAACTCACATTCTGCAACAGAATAAACAGTCTGTTAAATTGGAAAGTTTCCATATTACTAAAACATATTCTGCTATCTATTCACAAATCGCTCAAAAACTACAAAAAGATAACCACATAGACATCAGAATATGTTTTAGAAATATAGAAAATTTCCTCATGCCTGAATGCAGATGTAGTCCCTATAGTTATCACATGATGTCTGAGTTCAAGTGTAGTCCTTAGTGTTGCATGTGATACCTGACTTAATGTCTTATATCCTTCCGGTGCCGTTAAACGTCACATAGGGCTCGCAAGGTAGTTCGCCAATTTTTCCTGTCTTCGGCGAGTCTTTCAACCTCATCAAGGGATTTTAGGCCTGTTAATTTGGCCTCTCTTAATAATGTTCTCTTCAGAGTTTCAAGAGGTCTGTCTCTTTTTCTTTGGCCTGTTGTGTTCCACTTGAAAGCTTGTTTTAGGATTCTCTGATCGTTTCTTGTCATCACGTGATCAACATATATCCATCTCCTTTACGTGATCACACATGAGACTAGTTGTTGTTCAGTCATCTGTCTTATCTCTGCATTGTTCTTGAATTCGTTCCACTTGATGCCGAGGATTTTCCTTAGGAATTTGTTTTCAAAAGAGTCTAATTTCTTCTCTACTTCTTTTGTTGTTTTCCAGCTTTCGTATGCATAATGTGCATCCTTATAAGTATCACATGATACCTGAGTTCAGGTGTAGTCCCCGTAGTTGTCATGTGATAGCTGAGTTCAGGTGTAGTCCCCGTAGTTGTCATGTGATAGCTGAGTTCATTTGAAGTTCTAGATGTTATGCACGATACTCACTTCAGGCGTAGTTGTTAATATTGTCGCATTCTATCTGAGTTCAGGGAATCTTTTAATTAATGTTGTTGGAGCAAGCTTACTGTCTGATTCGCGATCTGTTTGTACCATACACACGATTTTTACATAATTCCAAGACATGAGATTATATATAATATCAAGAAATGCAATTATATGGGATATCAAGAGATGAGATTATATATAATATCCAGAATTGCGATTATATATGATATCAAGACATGCGATTATATGTAATATCAAGAAATGCGGTTATATATGATATCAAGACATGATATTATATACATACGAGCTGATTAGCCGGTGATTTATTTATCCCAATCAACAAAGTTCTATTCATGTCCACAGCCTTCTAGAAAGTTCTACAGAGTCTAGACGGTTCTGCCGAGTTGTATTTCTTCTGTTCGACTAAACATGAGCTTAATTGTCATCAGGACTGTCAGCACTCAGCTTAGCGACCCCGAACACTGTGGATTCCACGCTAATCTCCGTCAATTTGGACATTTTATTTTTCATCACATCTCACCCCCTCTCCGCGCCCCCCCCCCTCATGCCGATGGGAGCTGAACTTGCGAGTGTCACTATTCATCTCAACGACCCCGAAAATTAATATCGCTCACTTTCGATTATTTTTACGTCATCCCGATCCCTATGGGCTATAGGGGTATCCTAGAGATGATCTAACCCCCCCCCCCCCCACGGTGCATTGTCCAGATAGTAAGTCATATGTGTGTCAAGTTTGGTTGACATTGCTCCAGGTGTTCCAGCGTAATGCTCTAACATACACACACACGTTCATTTTTATATGTATCGATCAAGAAATGTACTTATATGTGATATCAAGACATGAGATTAAATATAATATCAAGAATTGCAATTATACACTATATAAAGACATGAGATTATATGTAATATCAAGAAATGCGATTATATATAATATCAAGACATGAGATCATAAATGATATGAAGACATGACATTATATATGAGATTATATATGATACCAAGACAAGATATTCTATAAAATACCGAGACAAGAGATTATATATAATACACAGACATGAGATTATTTATAATTACAAGACGTGAGATTATATATAATTGCAAGTCATGAGATTATATATAATACCAAACCATGAGATTATATATAATACCAAGACATGAGATTATATATGATATCGAGACATGAGATTATATATGATATCAAGACATGAGATTATACGTGATATCAATACTTGAGGTTATGTGTGATATCAAGACATGAGATTATATATAATACCAAGACATATGATTATAAGACTGGACATTGTACATATTTCTCCAAGTGACGCACACAATGAATAAATTCTCTCTGATATATTACAGAAACTGTGAACAAGAAATAGAATTCTGCTTATAAACAAACAAAAAATTACTGTCGCATTTTGACTTAGATTCATAGTACAATACTTTCATCACACACAAAATAGTTCCGATGCAAGATTTGTAAAAGAAACTATATTTTCTAAAGAAAAAAAATGCATAGTTACTCCGTGTGAGTTATTGTTTCATACATTTGAAATCTGATGATCGTGTGCAGTCCTGGGTGTGCAAAATTTAGTGAAATATATCTACCGAACTGTTTTATGTAAGCTTCCGGCGTGTCTTAATAAAGATGGCCAGGATTTTTACCAGTAGCATGCCAAAATCTGCCTAAGTGCAACTATTCAAGTGACCAAGTGGCCACTGGGATCTAGTACATTAATTGGTAATTCTGGAAAACCCATGACAACTTCCACTGAGTTTTGGAGTGATGGGGATAGGTCTCCTTATCTAGATGACTGAGAAGAAGAAGAAGAAGGAGACAGAAGAAGAAGAAGAGAGCAAATATATGCCTGCTACAAAATCACCGTGAATGTAAAACTGATATGACCATTATCAGAAAGTGTGGCTCGAGGAGACTTTATACAGCCAGAAAGTACGAATAGTTTTCCTGTGTAAGAATAGATCCAACTGAAATATAAAACTGTACACGAAACCAGCGCAGGAAAGCTGTTATAGCAAAATGTTGAAACGATCTAAAACAAAACTAGGAAGTGCTTTATTAACGAGCACACAGTTGTGTTGTTTCGGTTTTCTCCTTAGTCATGCCGCAAGTATGTCAGCCGGTCAGACAGACTGAACTGCAAGCCACTCACACTGGGTTTAAACCTCACAGGTCTTCAACTAAATATGCACAGTACTTCACCACACTCACTCCCAAGTGCAGCTTCTTGCATATCACAGCCAAATGCTCAGTTTTTTTTCTACTATATTTTTCCATTTTTATTTGCTGTTTATCACTGATGTAAATTGATGTTTTCTTTCCTTGTCTTATCTGTTTGTCCTGGACGTTTATGTCAAGTGTAAACTAAAACTTTACTTCTATGTGCTCGTTAATGAACAAAACTTTCATACTTTTCTTTTAAATTCTTATCATCAGACGTTTGTGACAATCACAGAAGATAAGAGACTCAGTATCTTAGAAGTTTGTGACAATCACAGAAGATAAGAGACTCAGTATCTTAGAAGTTTGTGACAATCACAGAAGATAAGAGACTCAGTATCTTAGAAGTTTGTGACAATCACAGAAGATAAGAGACTCAGTATCTTAGAAGTTTGTGACAATCACAGAAGATAAGAGACTCAGTATCTTAGAAGTTTGTGACAATCACAGAAGATAAGAGACTCAGTATCTTAGAAGTTTGTGACAATCACAGAAGATAAGAGACTCAGTATCTTAGAAGTTTGTGACAATCACAGAAGACAACAGACTGGACATTTATAGGAAAATAAGATAAACAGAAAACAGGAAGTCTGATATCTTCAGAACAAAAATAAAAACAAACAAGTAACAAGGTAAGGATGTGCTCTGAAGCTTCTGAAACTGAACTTGAACACTGAAGCTAAAAGGCGGAAATGAGGACACAACTTGCAACCAGTAACTGGAAACAAGGATTTTGCACCTAAGCTGATTTATTGGAGGAAAACATGTTATTACCTGAACTCGGTGGGCGTGTCGGTCACGTGGGCTATAAAGGGCACAAATCAGTGATGTGTGTCGGAACAAATTGATTGTACAGATGTCATCATAGGCCTCTATCGGCCGTGAAACATTTACTGCACAGCATATCGACTTCATGAATTCACTTTTAGAAAAAAAAATAGATCGACTTAATCAATTACTGACAGAAAATAGAACAGATCGACTTAAACAGTGTACTGTTATAAAAACAGAACATATCGACTTAATTAATTCGCTTTTAGAAGAAAAAAAAGGAACAGATAGACTTAATCAATTCCCTATTAGAAAAAAGGAACAGATAGACTTAATCAATTCCCTATTAGAAAAAAGGAACAGATGGACTTAATCAATTCCCTGTTAAAAAAGGAAATGTTTAAAGAAATATAGGAACAGCTTGGTTATGAGTATTTAACCAGCTCACAGTTATGACGTTGCGATTTACACCTTAATCTTAGAAAGCTTACAGGATAAAAACAAAAATAGAGAAAGAAGATAAAATATAAATTTACAACAATGCTATATAAAAAATAAGAATGTGGGAAAAAAATGATAAAGGTAGCACTTAGCTGTGACCTGCACGGTGCTGCGTACTAGAGTGAGCGTGGTGAAGTATTGTGAAGGTTTAAATTAAGATTTGAGGTATGGTAGGTTGGTAATGAAGAGGGAGGTGGGGAAGACGGAAAGGAGAGCGAAGGATATAATGGTGAGAAAAGGGTGAGTGGATTAGATGAATGCAGTTTGAGTAGAGGGTTTCTAATCTAGACCAGTGAGGGAGTTCTGGAATATACGTTATAGATGAGGAAAAAGTAGAACTTAGTGGAAAGGGAATATGATTGTGGAAGCAGGGAATGTTAATTATTAGCTGAATTTCGAGCTCAAACCGTGTGGTTCCACCACCTCATATTTCTGTATGCAGCGGTTCTCAATCGCCAGACGGCTCCTGTCATCATAGTAACACTGTTTTGTTTTCGTCATCGCCATTGTCCTGAAATAGTCCTTCGGAAAGCCTTTATCTGTATCAAGAAAGTGAGCAGCACAGACGGGTTCAGAAGAAGCACAAACCTGAGACATCGCCTGACAGAATCAGTGCAAACCTGAGACATCGCCTGACAGAGTCAGTGCAAACCTGAGACATCGCCTGACAGAGTCAGTGCTTCTTTCCCAGCCTCGTGCCAGGAAGATTAAGACAATTCTCTGCCGCGTCTACCACAGCTAGACCCTGACACTGGCGGTATCTTGTCTGATCTTCCCGTTAGCCAACAGACGGGAACCAAATCTCAAGGATATCTTTGTCTATAGCCACCTTCAGCGCGAACCTGTCTTTGTCTATAGCCACCTTCAGTGCGAACCTGTCTTTGTCTATAGCCACCTTCAGTGCGAACCTGTCTTCACCTACGGCATACTTTAATGGGAGCCAATATTTGTCTATAGCCACCTTTAGTGAGAGCTTGCATATTTCTATATCCACCTGTAGTGGGAGCCTGTCTTCGTCTATATCCACCTGTAGTGGGAGCCTGTATTTGTGGGTACCAGAAAATGTGACTGCCCTCAGACTGTGCTTTGGGATACGGAAATGATTACTTTTCCTAAAAATGTCCCCACAATCCATGAAAGAATTGCATGCGAATCTTACAACGTAATATCTGCCACTGTGGATAACTTAAGTTGGAGATTCCGGTCTCAGATCAGATGACTGCATGTAGAAGCATCTTTATGACATATCCCACCATGCACTCTAATCATTTCAATGACTGCAACCACAGAGACAAGTCTGATTTTCTAGTAACAGCTAGAAAACGTCACTCTGATGACAGAAGCTGCCCGGTTCTTAAAACCGCTACATACAGAAATATGGGACATTGGAACCACGCAGTTTAAACGCTAAATTCAGTTCTCTACTAAGTTCTACTCTCTTTTAACCTGTGACTTGTAATCCAGAACACCTTACTGTACTTAGATTACAAACCCTCTACCCCAGCCACATTCGTCTTTTTCATTCAACCTTTTCTCGGCTAGCTTATCATGTATCCTTCTTTCTCTCCTTTACTCCTTCCCCACCTTCTCGTTATTATCACTTTATCATCCCTAAGTCTTCACTTAAACCTTTACTATACTCCACCAGACGCATTCGCACTCTGGGACACAGCTTCTTGCACTCACAGTTAAGTAACAATTGTTTATAGACAGGAAACTACGAGGCTTTGGGACGGTAAAGTAAAGTGCTTTTGTCTACGAACTTTTTCCGAGATCTAATCCTACAAAATTGTGCTCTCTGACTTCACAGTTTAAGAATTCCTTTTTTTCTTTATTTTCCCCGAGTTTTTTTTTTCATGTTTATTTATTATATATCATTCATTTTAAATTATATTTGATCTTCTTTCCCTATTTCTTTGTCCTGTGTGTTTTTGTATCATTAATTTACAAACTTAATATTACAACTGTGTGCTGGTTATATTAAAAAGTTGTTCCTTCTTTAATATTAAATGCTGTGATAATGGTTTTGTGTATTTTTTATATATTTAGTCTTATATTAACGTACACCCAAAATCTACTAGAAAACAGAACAGATCGACCTAATCAATGATGGCTTATAACGGGGGGGGGGGGGGACGATTAGATTGTACACAGACTCACACCTGCGCGTGTGGATGCATACATTATTAGATGATTATATTTGGTATTCAAAGACCAGCCAGCCAAAGAGTTTCTGTAGAAACATTCCTGACAGTTTATGTATCTGTGAAAACATTCCTGCGTGTTTACGTAGATGTGAAACATTCCTGAGCATTTATTTAACTGTGAAAACATGCCTGAGTTTTTACGTAGCTGTGAAAACATTTATGAGTGTTTGTGTAGCTGTGAAAATATTCCTAAGTGTTTATGTAGCTTAAAGACAGTGGCAGGTTACCGAATTTCAGTCAATGTCAAATCCTTCCCTGGCATGTCACATAATAACCATGATTTACTGACCTGCTTCACAAACAAAAGCTCTTTAACAATGGATGTTAAGTTGTAGAGACACCAACTGTGAAGTTATAGAGTCAATAACTGTGAAGTTATAGAGTCAATAACTGTGAAGTTATAGAGTCAATAACTGTGAAGTTATAGAGTCAATAACTGTGAAGTTGTAGAGTATTGACATGAATCAATATTCGTCAGTTAACGCTCACTGGACTATATTCATCAAACATTAGTCAATATTCATCACTACGAATCGCCTGTAAGTATTCAGAAGCTGGCGTTCACCATTCAGTACCTGACATTCAGCTCACCAATGAATATTCGCTATTCAGTGTTTGTATGTATAAATAATGAGCTCCGTTATATTTGGGATGTTTCATGTAATAAATCATTGTATCGATTCCGTTCGTGTGGTATCGTGCAAATAATTAGGTGTAATTCTTCCTTTCTTGGTAGGTTCTCCAGAAAACCGGAGTTTTCCTCTCTGAATCTTGAAACCATCTTTTTGTCACATTGCTCTGTCAGTCTCCACTTATATTAACAACATTCATCTTGTCACATTGTTCTAAGTGAAGATATCGGTCCCAGTTTTGCTGTTAGCAACATTCACTCTGTCACATTCTGCTCTGCTACAAGACATCTTTTCTAACTTTTGTCTGTCTGTTCTAGCCGGAGACCTGACCTTACGGAAGCAGAGTTTTTCTCTTCAGCCAGGTCGTTGGAACTAGAATTCCTACCTAAAGGGAATGTGTTCTTATTTGATGTTACCAAATCTAGGTCAGGTTTTACCTGATGTTATCAAAGGAAAGCTAACTGTTATCTTATGGTATCAAACCTAGACTAGTTGTTATCTGATGTTATCAAACTTAGGCTAGCTGCTATATAATGGTATCTATCATAAGGTAGCTGTTATCTGATTTTATCAATCAATTCTAAACTAGCTGTTAAATTATAAGAATGCTGAAAGACATCAACATAGACAGGAAATATTTGAAACTCATCAAAAACATATACGGGAAGCAATCAGCAGCAATGAAGGTTGAGAACCAAACAGGAGCATTCTAAGACATAAAACTGGGAGTGAGACAAGGATGTGTTCTATCTCCTGACCTCTTTTCCTTGTATCTCTAAAAAATAAAGCTTGTCATGAATATTAATTGGCGGGTACAGCCGTAACAACTTAAGATATGCAGATGACACAGTTCTGATATCTAAAAGTGAAGGGGAGCTACAGGCTCTTCTGGACATCGTGGTTCGTTAAAGAAAAAGTAAAGGTCTCAGTCTGAATAAAAAGAAGACTGAAATGATGGTCATCTCAAAGAAAAGAATCATCTCAAAGAAAAGAATATCACCAAAATGTAGCATTACTATCGATGGCACAGAACTGAAACAAGCTGGTAGATTCAAGTACTTAGGAACAATTATAACAGCTGATGGGAAATGTCACAACGAAATAAAAAGCAGACGTGTTCAGGCCAAGTTCAGCATTCCAGAAAGTGAGAAACATCTTGTGCAACGGATCCATATCACTGGAAACAAGATTCCGAGTACTTAAATGTTACATTGAGCCAATTTTGTTTTATGGATGTGAAGCATGGTCTATGAATAAGAGAGTACAGCGAGAAATGGAGGCCATGGAAATGTGGTTCATAAGAAGGATGTTGAAGGTACCATGAACAGCTAAGAAAACCAACAAAGAAGTCTTAAGAGAGGCTGGAGTTAAAAGACAAATTACAGCAAAGATCAGAAGCAGACAAGCAAGATTTGTAGGACATTTTCTGAGAAGAGGAAAACTGAAACACTCTGTGGCAACTGGAAAATTGAAGGAAGAAGAGACAGAAGAAGACAGAGAGAAGTTACTGGATGGGCTGTCATTGTGGCTAGGAAGAAAGTCACCGGCAGATCTCATAATCAAGTCTAAAGACAGGGAATTGTGGAGAGAAATGATCGCCTACGCCACGCGGTACGGCACTTGCTTGATTAAAGCTAGTTGTTATTGGATTTTATCAATACTAGGATAGCTGTTATCTGATTTTATCAATCCTAGGTTAGCTGTTATCTGATTTTATCAATCCTAGGTTAGCTGTTATCTGATTTTATCAATCCTAGGTTAGCTGTTATTTGATTTTAGCAATCCTAGGATAGCTGTTATCTGATTTTATCAATCCTAGGTTAGCTGTTATTTGATTTTAGCAATCCTAGGTTAGCTGTTATCTGATTTTATCAATCCTAGGTTAGCTGTTATCTGATTTTATCAATCCTCGGCTAGCTGTTATCTGATTTTATCAATCCTAGGCTAGCTGTTATCTGATTTTATCAATCCTAGGCTAGCTGTTATCTGATTTTATCAATCCTAGGCTAGCTGTTATCTGATTTTATCAATCCTAGGTTAGCTGTTGTCTTATGGTGATTCTTAACAAAAACAAACAAAAAAAAAACATGCGATCTCTATTCTTAGAGCTTCAGAAGGCCAGCTGAAACCTGTCCCACGATGCCATCGCCGGAAGACCATCACCACCACATCGAGAAAAGAGAGCACAAGTGACATTTTCTAGTCACATAACACGCTAAAATATCGTACTATTTTTTATGTCACATCACCGTGACAACAATAACTTACGTTTGTTACAAAGTCACAAAGGGAGTTAACTGCTTGGAGACAAGCTCAGCTTAGGGTAAACAAGTACCAAGCAAACTCAAACACAAAATTAATCAGGGGACCACGTGACCTAAACACTGATTAACACATGTGACCTAAACACTGATTAACACATTAAACAGGAGCAGGAAGATCGGAACAATTTCTTATGCAGAACGTCTGAATGTTCTAGAGAGTTTTCCGAGGTAATCCATAAACTAACAAAGTCCAGGGAAAGCATTCTGTATGTCGAATGGACACCACAGGGCAGCAGAAGTAAGGGTAGACCACAAGAGACATGGAGAAGAACAACAGAGAGGATGTTGAGCAATAGAGGGCTCACCTGGGCAAGAGCAGAAAAAAAGGCGAAGGACAGGCATTTGTGGAAAACCCTTGCGGAAGCCCCATGTGCCCTGGGCACTTAAGGTTCAGAGAGAGAGAGAGAGAGAGAGAGAGATGTCGAATACAGTTAGTCGTTAATTTAAATAATATCCATAATGTATATTTTGATAATCAAAGAAATTATACTAACACGATATCTGAGATGGATCAGTCAAGATAAGTGATACAAACACGAAATCTGACATGAATAAGTCAAGATAGATGATATAAACACGATATATGACTTAAGAAACTGTTACCTACACCATATTTAACATACGAAAGTGTTACCTACACGATATCTGACTTAAGAAACTGTTACCTACACCATATTTAACATACGAAAGTGTTACCTACACGATATCTGACTTAAGAAACTGTTACCTACAGGTTATCTGACTTAAGAAAGTGCTACCTACAGTTAATATGACTTAAGAAAGTGTTACCTACAGGTTATCTGACTTAAGAAAGTGCTACCTACAGTTAATATGACTTAAGAAAGTGTTACCTACAGTTTATCTGACTTAAGAAAATGTTACTTACAGGGTATTTGACTTAAGAAAATGTTACCTACACGATATCTGACTTGGAATGTTCTGACAATCCTGGCCAGAGCTGTCCCATCATCCGTCACCTCGTCAACATCGTTCTGCTCTATTCTGACGATTTCTGAACAAACATCGTCCTCATTGGCGTTCGTTCGAATAGAAGTATCCGGTGAGAGACCTCCATTTTCCAGCTCCCCGTCCAGAGATTGTTTATCCGTGAGTTTATCCCGCGAGAGGCTGGATGAAGCCATGTGTGGAGCACCTCAGCTCGGGCTGAGCGTCCGTCACGCCATGAGAGCACACCTGGAGTCAGAAAGGAAAGGAGATTTCAGTTTTGTAACACGACTAGCTCAGTACAGGTCACTGGATGTAACGCAACCTGGCATGAGAAGGTAATGTGTCTATATGCTTCACTAGTTGGTGTTTAACTTGACACCACAAAAATAATATATTCACATGGTTCACTACGGTTTATGTAACTTTGCATGGAAGGCAATGAGCATACATGCTTCACTATGGTTTATATAATATTATATGCGAAAGTAGTGGGTCTACAATCTTCACTACGGTTAATATAACTTTGCATGACAAGGTGTCTACATGCTTCACTACAGTTTATACAACTGTAAATGAGAAAGCAGAGTGTTTACAGAATCACTACGGTTTATATGACTTTTCACGAGAAACCAGTGTTCTGAACGTATAGCTGAATAATCTGATGTACATCAGAAAGATAGAGCACAAAACTTGTAAGTCATAAAAAATAAAACATTAAAAAATCAACATAAAAACTAAGGAGCATAAAAAAGTCAAACATAAAAAGTCAAACAGCATATAAAAAACCAAACAGCATAAAAAGTCAAACATATAAAAGTTAGCAAACATAAAAAAGTCAAACAACTAAAGACCAATATCCATATTATCGTCGTTATCAAAACCGCTCGAAAAACACATACACAAAATAACTCTACGACACATACAAGAGAACAATTTACTCATAGACAGTCAGTCAAGCTTTAGACACTATTATTCCTGCAACACAGATCTCACCAAAATGACATAAAACTGGTTAATAAACATAAATGGTGACAGACTATCTGCTGCCGTCTTTGTCAACTTCAAAAAGGCATTTGATATGATTGACCATGATATTCGTGTAAAAAAATGACTTATAGACTGCAACCTGACCTAATAAAATTAATTGCGTCATTTCTTTCAGACAGACAACAGGAAGTATTCATATTCTGTATGGAACCTGTTTAAATTTAGCCCAAAGTGCAGCCAACGCTTGAACAACATATGTCTTCCAAAACCTAGACTTGATCTTTACAAGAAAAGCTTTAGTTATTCTGCTGCTCATCTTTGGAATACCCTCCCATCCTATATAAAAAATATAAATTATACTCCTTCCTACAACTACAAGCTTTCCCAATATCTATTTGATGTCGACTACATGCCTCCATGAATTATAAAACTTAAAAGTTATCTTAAGCTGCTCTTACAGACACCGAATACAATTAATTGTTTTCTGAATAGTCCCGAAAATTTTGTTTAGTAGATAGTCATTTATAATGTATGTAGTTAGTTCTGTACTGAGTGAATGTTTAAGAGCGAAACGTAAATGTTATATTTTATTTTATGTCTCTCAGCTTCAATGTTAGTTATGTTTGTTATATGAACAGCATATTTGCAGAATGTCTGGAATAGAGTGAAAGATGTATGATAAAGGGCAGAATGTCAGACGGGCCTGCGTGCCCAATTCTTAACCCTTTTGAAATAAAGATCAATCAATCTATCTATCTATCTATCTATCTATCTATCTATCTATCTATCTATCTATCTATCTATCTATCTATCTATCTATCTATCTATCTATCTATCTATCTATCTATCTATCTATCTATCTATCTATCTATCTATCTATCTATCTATCTATCTATCTATCTATCTTTCTCCTGAAGCTTGTCACAGGAGGTCGTCATCTAATATCTGTGACACTTGTACGTTGTTACCTGCTCCAACCTGTGCTGTCGTGACCTACAATTACCACCCGAACTTTCTCTCGTACAACCATATTTTGAAAAGTTCCGCTGCCACATACAAGAAATGTGTTGACATTTTTGTTCGCCTTTCCTTCACTAGCAGCAACTGGAGCCACTAAAACATTTGTACATCCGAGTGGAGTCACTAACAAATTTGTACATCGGAGTGGAGCCACTAACAAATTTGTACATCCGAGTGGAGCCACTAACAAATTTGTACATCCGAGTGGAGCCACTAACAAATTTGTACATCCGAGTGGAGCCACTAACAAATTTGTACATCGGAGTGGAGCCACTAACAAATTTGTACATCGGGGTGGAGACATTAAAAAATGTGTACATCCGAGTGGAGTAACTAACAAATTTGTACATCGGAGTGGAGACATTAACAAATTTGTTCATCCGAGTGGAGCCATTAACAAATTTGTACATCGGAGTGGAGCCATTAACAAATTTGTACATCGGAGTTGAGACATTAATACATTTGTACACCGGAGTGGGCTTAATAACAATGGCTCAGAATAAGAAAATTCTGAAATGACTCTGATGTTCCCAGGTTTGTACAGAAGAAACTGAAGTCTGTGTAGTGACCGCGCTGACAAATAACAGATTGTGACACTACTTTGAAAATGTTGACATCAATAAGGGTAACACATCATACATGAGACATGTAGTTAAGATCGATACTGTCATGATCATAATTACTTATTGATCATTTCTTTCCTTACAGACTTATCGATAAGTGATATTTGTGTGTAGCTACGTACAGCAGTATAATGGAGGGGGCTGAATACTAGACACAAGATACACGTCTGATGGTGATATGGTGGACACAAGACACACGTCTGATGGTGATATGGTGGACACAAGACACACGTCTGATGGTTATATGGTGGACACAAGACACACGTCTGATGGTTATATGGTGGACACAAGACACACGTCTGATGGTTATATGGTGGACACAAGACCACACGTCTGATGGTGATATGGTGGACACAAGACACACGTCTGATGGTTATATGGTGGACACAAGACACACGTCTGATGGTGATATGGTGGACACAAGACACACGTCTGATGGTTATATGGTGGACACATGACCACACGTCTGATGGTTATATGGTGGACACAAGACACACGTCTGATGGTTATATGGTGGATACGAAAGGGTAAATAATTCTTTCGGTTTTTCTCCTGTGCTGGACAAGTAGCAATCGAAATCTGCTTGACTGACAAGTTGACTGAATGGTTGTCTATCAGGTTACTTAATTGATTAATCTGTTAGTTGAGTGATTATCTGACGAACTGGCTGGTTGGTTGATTATTTGACTTGTTCATTGGTTGGATCATTAATTGACTTGTTGGTTGTTTGACTGATCGATTAAATGGTAACTTGGTTGATTTATTGCTCGATTGGTTTTTTCTTAGATTGAATGTTAGCTGACTGACTGGTTAATTGATGAACTTATTTGTTTACTCGATGACTGTTTCATTTGTTTGTTAATCGTCTAGCTAGTCAGTTGATTGACTTGTTATTTGCTTGACTGATTAAACTGATGGATTGACAAATTAACTGAGTAACTGACTGATTGATTAATTGACTGGTTTATTAATTACGTCATGACCTCTTTGTAACTAAAAGTACAAGCCGACTATTCTGAGCTGTTTGGTAAACGGATACTGAGTTGGTTTGCAAGTGAACTAAATCTAAAGAGGCTATCTTCTAATCGCCAAAACTGATCCAAGATCATCTAGCTCCAGCATTCTACTTAATGTGTCATCTTCTCAGACCATGACTACCCAGCAACCGCGTTCTGTTCTTAAAGAACATAGTTCTAAACGTAATTTTTTAGATTTTTTAGAAATTATCTTAGTAAATGCGCAAAAAGGGAATGTCAGAACTTCATTCAAATATATTGTGTGTGTGTTTGTGTGTGTGTATATTCTTGTGTGCGTGCGCTATCTTGTTAGATTAAGTACCTCTCATATAGTTTATTATCCTACATTTGTGAATGTAATTGTTTCATCTTGCATTCTGACATATATATATATATATATATATATATATATATATGACATTTGTATACCTTATTAAATCGAGTGTGTGCTAAGAATGAAAGATAGAGAGATAAAGGGCAGAATGTAACATGGGGCTGTACGACCAATTCTTCATCTTTTGTAAAATAAAGATCATTCATTCATTCATTCATTCATTCACTGCCCAAGTTTAAGTAGTACAATAGCCTGTTTGAAGGGAGATCAGAAAAAGTTGTTTATGTTCCTCTCCATGACCGGTCCAAATAAATGCATAATATGTTATATATGTCCCTACACCATAATATTTTATATATGGCTCTACAACATAATATGTTATATATGGCTCTACAACATAATATGTTATATATGTCCCTACACCATAATATGTTATATGTCCCTACACCATAATATGTTATATATGGCTCTACAACATAATGTGTTATATATGTCCCTACAACATAATATGTTATATGTCTCTACAACATAATATGTTATATATGTCCATACAACATAATATGTTATATGTCTCTCTACAACATAATATGTTATATATCTCTTTACACCATAATACTTATATGTTTTATGTGTCTATATACAATACATATGTTATATCAGTTTCTATACGATACATGTGTTATATGTGTCTTTACACCATACAAACATATGTTATATGTGTCTCTACACCATACATATGTTATATGTGTCTCTACACCATACATATGTTACATGAGTCTCCACGCCATACATATGTACACCATAATACGTTATATGAGCCTCTCCACTACACATATATTATATGTCTCTACACAATACATATGTTATATGAGTCTCTACACCATACATACATATGTTATATGGGTAGCTACACCATATATACACATATTATATGATTACATGCGTATGTTATGGTTCGTTACACCATGCATACATACGTTATATTAGTCTCTATATATGTTATATTAGTCTCTATACCTACATGCATATGTTATATGAGTCTCTACACCATTCATATATTGTATGAGTCTCTACACTATAGATATATTATAAGAATATATCTTCTTTTATCTTATATCCTTCCCGTGCCGTTAAACGTCACATAGGGCTCGCAAAGTAGTTCGACAATTTTTCCTGTCTTCGGCGAGTCTTTCAACCTCATCAAAGGATTTTATGCCTGTTAATTTGGCCTCTCTTAATAATGTCCTCTTCAGAGTTTCACGCGATCTGCCTTTTTTTCTTCGGCCTGTTGTGTTCCACTTGATAGCTTATTTTGGGATTCTCTGATCATTTCTTCTCATCAAGTGACCAACATATGTCCATCTCCTTTTTCTGATCACCCGCGAGACTGGTTGTTGTTCGTTCATCTGTCTTATCTCTGCATTGTTCTTGAATTCATTCCACTTGATGCTGAGTATTTTCCTTAGGCATTTGTTTTCAAAAGAGTCTAATTTCTTTTCTATTTCTTTAGTTGTTTTCCAGCTTTCACATGCATAAATGAGGGTGGATATTACATTTGAATTGAATAGTCTTAACTTGGTTTTTGTGCTTATAACTTTTGAATTCCATATGTTCTCAAGATTCTTGAAGATTGATGCTGCTTTTGCAATTCTGATCCTAAATTCCTTTCTAGTGTCACCATCCTGGTCTATGTAGCTGCCAAGGTATGCAAATTGATTGACTTCTTCGATATCTGTCTCTTCTATGTGTATTTTTCTATTTTGATTGAGAGGAATTTTCATTATTTTTGTTTTGTCCTTGTTAATTTCAAGTCCTATTTTGCTAGCCAGTGAAGACAGGCTATCTGTTTTTTCTTGCATGGAATTCACATTATTACTGATAAGAGTTATGTCATCAGCAAAACCAAGGTCTTCTAGTTGGGCCCCATGTACCCAGTCAATACCTGTGTTACCTGTCCAGCATTTTTTCATTATGAAGTCTACTGTAATCATAAAAAGTAAAGGAGACAGTATACATCCTTGTTTCACACCTGTTTCAATCTGGAACCATTCACTCATCCCTTCTTCTGTCTTGACTGCACAAACATATCCATTGTATAAGTCCTTAATGATGTTGACAATTTTAGATGGTATTCCATATAGACATAAATTTTTACATAATGAATCTCTGTGTATGCTATCAAATGCCTTTTTAAAATCTATGAAGTTCAGTAGTGATGGTTTCTGCTTTTCAATAAGTTCTTCAAGTATTATTCTGAGAGTAAAGATCTGGTCGAGACAGCTTCTCCCTTTTCGAAATCCTGCTTGTTCTTCTCTCCTTGCAGTATCCACTATATCTTTGAGTCTATTCAAAATGACCTTGCAAAATACTTTTGACACAACTGACATTAAGGTTACTCCTCTCCAGTTGTTACAATCACTAAGGTTGCCTTTTTTTGGTATATTAACAATGATTCCTTTCTTCCAATTAGAAGGGACCTTTTCTTCTTTCCAAATCTTGTTAAACATTCTCTGTAGTTGTCTCATGCTGTCACTGTTGATAGCTTTTAGCATTTCGGCTGTTATTTCATCTTCACTTGCAGCTATGTTGTTAGCCATTAAATTCACTGCTGTTTCAATTTCATGCAATTTAATTTCATCTAGGTTGACATTTAGTTGTGGGGCTGGTAAGTCAGTTTCAAGGTTTAACAATTCTTTTGAGTGTGGTCGATTAAGTATTTCTTGGAAGTGTTCAGCCCATCTTTGCTTTTGGTCTTTATTTGATGTTAATAGTGTTCCAGTTTTGCTAAGGATTGGTCTTTCTTTAGATGTAATAGTACCTGTTAGCCTCTTTTATATGTTATATAAAGTTTTGCTGTCTCCTATTTTTGCTGCTTTTTCTGCCTCTTTCGCCATATTGTCTATGTATTCTCTTTTATCCCTTCAAGCTGAACTTTTTACTTTCTTGTCTATTTCTTTGTATGTTGCTTTCGCCAGATCTTTTCCAGGATCTGTTTTTGCATTCAGCATGTCTAATTTGACTGCTCGTCTTTCATGTATATACTTCCTTGTTTTATCTGATATCCATGCTTTTCTATTTCGTTTTTTCAGTCCAGCGCTTGCTTTTACTGCTGTGATTATAGCTGTGCTGTAAGAATTCCATAATTCATCTATACTTATCTCCTCAACTTCACTGGGTGTTTTTGGAATGATTGCCAAGTTCCTGATTGAAATTAATGTTAGTATTTTCTTCTTGTAGGCTGTGACTGTTTATCTTTCTGTGCACTGATTTCTTGTGTTGGATTTTCAATTTTAGTTTTATTTTCCCTATGCACAGGTTGTGATCACTGTTGACATCTGCACCCCTGTAAGCCCTTACATCCATGAGAGATGTTCTGTATTGCTTCTAATACAAAAATGATCTATCTGGATTCTAGTTCTATCATCTGGAGATATCCACGTTGTTTTATGTATCTCTTTGTGTGGGAATATTGTGCCTCCAATGACCATGCGTTCTGTCAGACAAATTTCAATTAATCTTTCTCCGTTCTGATTAACCATGTCAATTCCTTCTTTCCCCATTACTTTTTCAACGTCGGTGTTATCTTTCCCTACCTTAGCATTGAAGTCCCCCATAGCAATTAGGATGTCGTGTTTAGGGACTTTGTTGATGATTTGTTGTAGTTGGTGATAGAAGTCGTCTTTCACATCATCATCTGCATCATTCGTGGGTGCATAACACTGTATTATTGTCATTCTTCCGTGTCGTAGGTTGTATCGTGCTCTTATTATACGACTGTTCACTGGTACCCATTCTACAAGGCTCTTTACAGCTACACATGACATAATGATGCCCACCCCATCCCGGATTTTACCATCATTTCTGCCTGAATGTATTATTAATTTACCGTTTTCCGCCGATCTTTTACCTGCTTCTGGCCATCGCATTTTGCTGATGCCCAGTATGTCTAGATGGTATCTCTCCATTTCTCTGATGACCTGAGTAGTTTTTGTTGGTGCTGCCATCGTTCTCACATTCCAGAATCCAACCCTTGTCACATGTTTGGGGCCGACGAATGAGCTCTTCGGAGTTGGCATCCCTGATGCTCGGTTGGTTTCTCTGAGAGTTTCCATAACGATATCTTTTTTTCCCATCTGGAGTTGCCTCTAGATAGGTCCCAGGATAAGGTTGTTAGCCTTATGCCCAACTCCCGGTACATGATATGTGACAGATCAAGCAGAATTCTGCTGATTTCTGCATGCCGGCAAGAGCGTTAAAAAAACGTCCGCCATCTTGCACGTCACGCCGAAAGTCGTGATATATATAAGAATATATAAACCATACATATTATATATGAGGCTCCGCACTATTCATTCATTTGCACGTTCCTTGCGGAACTTTGCCTCCCTAACAGCACTCTGCCTCCCTAACAGCACTCCTGTAGGCCTCTCGGTTGTGAGCAAGATGTCCTGCTGCTGATGCATCCATTTGCAGATCATCAATGATGCATGCCCTTAAAAATCTTATTTTTGTTGTTTTGTCTGTTCCTCTTCACATATTCTTTAGTTGTTTTACTTTCTGAAGAGCGATAGATGCCCTCCTTTTAATTTCCCTCATTGTATCTCCATTATTAGTTAGTAGCGATCCAAGATATTCAAAACTCTCCACTTCTTCCAGTTTTTCCTCATTGATACATATTTCAGCTGCCTTGTTTGTTTTGTCAGTTGTCATCAATTTAATTTTCTTCGCATTAAGATGGAGGCTCTGCTCTTCGCTGTTCTTACGGACGGACATAATTATATATATTATATGAGTCTCTACACCATACTTATAGAGTGTATACGCCACACATATGTAATACTGTGTCTACACCATACATACATTATATGAATGTTTACAAAAGTGGTTCTAGATCCATGGGCCGCGGCCCACAGCTGGACCGTGACAGGGAGTATTGTGGGCCGCTCTGAAGTCTCAAAGCATAAAAAAGAGAGAAAAAAGCAGATACAATAAAAAAATGTTCCCACAATTTTAACCCAATGCATAGGCCCTAGTTGCAGACTGCACGGATACAAGTCGCAGAATTGTAGGCCGCTTTATTAGTATGCCCATAGTGCGGGTATTGGAGAAAGGGTGGTCCAGACAGCATTTCTTCCAGCTTCAGACAGAAATGTGACGGACATAAAAAGACGGCATCGCTTTTGAAGTGCGACACCGCCGTCTTTCTGACCGTGTTGCTGGAAGGTGCAGTTTTACAATGTCATTTTAGAGAAGAGTCGGCGTAGATTCTGCGAGACAGCAGAAGTGAGATATAATTCTCAGCATCTGTTTTATTCAAGTCAGAATAGACATGCTATCCAACCGGAAACAGTGCCATCTTTATGGTAAATGAAAAGAACTTTTGTGTAGCAATGAATATGCAGTAAATATGTAGAGAAAATATTACATAGTACTTTATAAAATTAGATTTATACCTTGCAAATATCAAGCAATTTATTAGTGAGTCGCAAAAATGTTTGAAATTTAAATGTGGCCCGTGCAGCAAAAGGGTCTGAGAACCGCTGGTCTACACCATACATATATGGGTGTCTACACCATACATATGTTATATGAATGCCTACATCATGCATATATTCTTATATCTTATATCCTTCCCGTGCCGTTAAACGTCACATAAGGCTCGCAAGGTAGTTCGCCAATTTTTCCTGTCTTCGGCGAATCTTTCAACCTCATGAAGAGATTTTATGTCTGTTAATTTGGTCTCTCTTAACAATGTCCTCTTCAGAGTTTCACGCGGTCTGCCTCTTTTTCTTTGGCCTGTTGTGTTCCACTTGATAGCTTGTTTTAAGATTCTCTGATCATTTCTTCTCATCACGTGACCAGCATATGTCCATCTACTTTTCCTGATCACTCATGAGACTGGTTGTTGTTCAGTCATCTGTCTTATGCATATATAATATTATTATATACACTATGCATATATTATATGAGTCTCTCCAACATATATATGTTATACGAGTCCCTATACCATACATATAAAGGTAAAAGTAAAGGTAACCCTGTCATGCCTTAGAGGCACATAGGGATATGGTGTTAGTGCCCATATTTGACCTGTCAGCACACTAGAGGGTGATATGGTCAGTATCACGCCTGGCTGCCTTTTACTTCCCCAACTCCAGAAGAAGTCGGGTACCCATTTCTACAGCTGGGTGACTGGGGTGCCGCCGCCCGGATTCGAACCCCCGACCTTCGCCATGAGAGACCAGTGCACTAACCACTTCGCCACTCAGACACCCACACCATACATATATGAGTGTCTAAACCATACATATATGAGCAAATAAACCATACATATGTTATATGTGTCTTATCTGTCTTATGCGTATATTAGTATATACGCTATGTATATATTATATGTCTCTCCAACATACATATGTTATATGAGTCTCTACACCATACATGTATTATATGAGTCACTACACCAAACACATATGACATTCTACACCATACAAATATTCATCATCAATAGGTGCCATGCCGACTGGCGTTGGCTATTATGCTTCTACAGAGAACATGATCCTTCATGCAGGCCATTAGCGCATTTGGTGATCTCCTCTCACACCATCCCGTCATACTGTCGAGTATCATTTCTCTTGGTCTTCCCTTTGCTCTTTTTCCCTTTATTTTTCCTGTTGTTATAATATTTTCAATGCTCCCTCTTCTCATTGCATGTCCTATGAAATTACATTGTCTCTCTCTTATCTTTTTGACAAGATTTTTTGACTCTCCAGTTCTTCTCATACATTCTTCATTAGTTATTTTTGCTGTCCAGGGGATTCGCAACATTCTTCTAGTAAACCACATTTCTGCTGTTTCCAATGATTTTTGTACAGACCTGACTATTGTTCATGATTCACTTCCATATAACAAGATAGGTTCAATATAGCATTTTAGGACTCGTTTTCTAATATTCAGTGATAAGGATGTGTTGGATAATATGTTTCTCATTCTCTGAAATCCAGTATTTGCTTGGCCTATTCTGTTCTTAATTTATGTTAACATTTCCCATCTGAAGTTATTATTGCTCCAAGGTATTTGAATTTCTGCACCTGCTTTAGAATACTTCCGTTTAATTTTATACTGCATTTTGGTGGATTCTGTTTCTTAGATATAACCATAGCCTCTGTCTGAGTAAGGCCTTTCTGTTCACTTCCTTTAGCCTGTTACATAAAAAGTAATTGCGACAGTAATTTGAAAACTTAAAATTATTTAACCTACATTATTCCCCTATTTCTCAAAGTAATCGCCACCAACTTTGATACATCTGTCCCATCGTATAATCAGTGATGCAATACCCATGGCGTAAAAACTGGGAGTCCGATTTCTGTACCATTTTTTTAACTTCTGTTTCCACCACTTCGTCACTCGAGAATCTTCTCCCGCCAAGGTGGTTTTTCAATAGACCAAACAGGTGAAAATCACTTGGAGCTAAGTCAGGACTATAGGGTGGATGTTACTCGTCTATCAGCTCTGATAATATCATTCACATGTTGCACAGTCGCTTCTGTTGCTGTCTGAACAGGACGGCCAAGTCGGACTTTGTCAACAATTTCGGTGAGTCTGAGAAAATTCTGTTACCCAGTTATAGACTGCTTTTCTGCATAAACTGTTATCATTTCTTTATGAATGTCCTCAACTGAATGTCCTTTAGCTCACAAAAATCGCACTATACTTCTCTGTTCTTCTTTTGTACACACTAACAGTTGGTTAGTCATTTTGTTATTGCTTTTCGCATGCGCAGGTACCTCCCAGCGCCCCCTACATACAACTATTATAAAATTGTATGATGGGACTATCTAAAGATATATTTAAATACTACCTGAAAACCGCCACTGATAAAATATTTCCATTTGAGAGTTACTTAGTGACTTCCCCTTGTACTTTCCAGCTCTATTTTCAACTCGAATTGCTACTTCTTGCTGCCAGTATAGATGTTTTACATATAAGAGTATATTCACCATACATATATTATATGAATCTCTACACCATACATATGTCACAGTTATTGCTCTCCTGGACACATACACATAATAACAGACTTGTACACACATGTAACTGGACATATACACATAACAAAAGACATGTACACACCTGCACATGGACACATACACCTAACAGCAGACATGTACAAACATGAACCTGGACACATACACATAATAACAGACTTGTACACACATGTAACTGGACATATACACATAACAAAAGACATGTACATACCTGCACATGGACACATACACATAACAGCAAGCATGTACACACATGTACCTAAACATATACACATAACACCAGACATGTAAAAACATGTACCTGGACATATACACATAACACCAGACATGTACACACATTTATCTGGACATATACACATAACAGAAGACATGTACACACATTTACCTGGACATATACACATAACAGCAGACATGTATGCACATTTACCTGGACACATACACATACAGCAGGCATGTATACACATGTACCTGGACACATACACATAACAGCAGACATGTACACACATTTACCTGGACACACACACATAACAGCAGACATGAACACACATTTACCTAGACATATACACAACAGCAAACATGTATAAACATGTACCTGGACACATACATAAAACAGCAAACAAACATATACATACATGTAGCTGGACGTTTACTCCAAAGTAACAATCAATAGAAGCACTTACTTTGTCTCAGACGACCTTGAACGACACAACTGTCACCACTTTACAAATTTAATATTCTGTTAACGTGATAGTACAACTTGAAATTATGTACTGAAACTTGAAAATGTCGTACACCCACATTAAACTGTACACACTTTACAAGATTGTATACATTAGATTATCAACACTTTACCATGTTGTATGTGGACATCAAACTATACAATTGCTTCACACCTACAAAATCACATATACGAATTCATATCATGCAGAAATCACATAATCAAATTTATGTCTTGTATAAATCACCGAAGATCGATAAGTTTTTCCTGTGATTTTTTTTGCGAAGTTGTGAAAGCACACATTTCACAGAAAGTACGTTCTACAACTGATGTGTAGGTAAGTCAGAGTTACTTCCCTGTCAGCAAGGACTCACCCAGGCTGTGGGCGTGTCTGAGTGGCAAAATCACTGACTGCTGGTCAATATTTGGACACGTGGCTTTTCTTACTTATATGAGATGTGAGAGCTAGTGGGACAGAGGGGTGAAAGAAAGCAGGGAATGGGAGACTGGGCTGACAGATTGTACTTGTAGTTTTGAGACACTCTGACAGATTGTACTTGTAGTTTTGAGACACTCTGACAGATTGTACTTGTAGTTTTGAGACACTCTGACAGATTGTACTTGTAGTTTTGAGACACTCTGACAGATTGTACTTGTAGTTCTGAGACACTCTGACAGATTGTACTTGTAGTTTTGAGACACTCTGACAGATTGTACTTGTAGTTTTGAGACACTCTGACAGATTGTACTTGTAGTTTTGAGACACTCTGACAGATTGTACTTGTGGTTATGAGACACTTTGACAGATTGTACTTGTGGTTATGAGACACTTTGACAGATTGTACTTGTGGTTATGAGACACTTTGACAGATTGTACTTGTGGTTATGAGACACTTTGACAGATTGTACTTGTGGTTATGAGTCACTTTGACAGATTGTACTTGTGGTTATGAGACACTTTGACAGATTGTACTTGTGGTTATGAGACACTTTGACAGATTGTACTTGTGGTTATGAGTCACTTTGACAGATTGTACTTGTGGTTATGAGACACTTTGACAGATTGTACTTGTGGTTATGAGACACTTTGACAGATTGTACTTGTAGTTTTGAGACACTTTGACAGATTGTACTTGTAGTTTTGAGACACTTTGACAGATTGTACTTGTGGTTATGAGTCACTTTGACAGATTGTACTTGTGGTTATGAGACACTTTGTTTCTGGGTTATTCAGAAATGCTTTTACCCAACAGTGAGTGTGTGGTGAGTAACTTTTCTTGTCTTTTTGTATCACAAACTTCAGATAGTCTGTCACTGTCTGATTTATTTTGAGTTACACCAACAGTCAGACTGTGTGAAATAAATCAAGGACTTGAAGTAAACTCTGTCAGCATTTATATGGAGGCGTGGACAATTCTTAAAGAAATGAACTGCCAATGTTGAGCATATCGGATGTTTGGAGGGTTGAATATCGGATGTTTGGAGGGTTGAATATCGGATGTTTGGAGGGTTGAATATCGAATGTTTGGAGGGTTGAATATTGGGTGTTTGGAGGGTTGAATATCGAATGTTTGGAGGGTTGAATATCGGATGTTTGGAGGGTTGAATGTCGGATGTTTGGAGGGTTGAATATTGGGTGTTTGGAGGGTTGAATATCGGATGTTTGGAGGGTTGAATATCGGATGTTTGGAGGGTTGAATATTGGGTGTTTGGAGGATTGAATATTGGGTGTTTGGAGGATTGAATATCGAATGTTTGGAGGGTTGAATATCGGATGTTTGGAGGGTTGAATGTCGGATGTTTGGAGGGTTGAATATTGGGTGTTTGGAGGGTTGAATATCGGATGTTTGGAGGGTTAATATCGGATGTTTGTAGGGTTGAATGTTTGGAGGGTTGAATATTGGGTGTTTGGAGGGTTGAATATCGAATGTTTGGAGGGTTGAATATCGAATGTTTGGAGGGTTGAATATCGGATGTTTGGAGGGTTGAATATTGGGTGTTTGGAGGGTTGAATATAGAATGTTTGGAGGGTTGAATATCGAATGTTTGGAGGGTTGAATATCGGATGTTTGGAAGGTTGAATATTGGGTGTTTGGAGGGTTGAATATCGGATATTCTGGAAAACTGAACAACGGAGAAATGTAGGATTGAATAATTTTAGACACTGAAATATGAATTAGAAGAAAGTAACACACCTGGTTTGAAAAGATTTTACCATACAAGTAAGAGAAAACATGTAGGGAAATTTGTATGGAAAGTTGTAGAGAAAATTGTAGGAAAATTGGTATTAGTTGGCGGAAATACTTGGGTTTCTGCTTTAAGGAGACTAAACACACACTCGCAGACTACCTGCTGGAGTGGTACTGTAAACAATCTTCTGACACCGTACTGTAAACAATCTTCTGACACGCTAACGTAAACACACGCTAACGTAAACAATCTTCTGACACGCTAATGTAAACAATCTTCTGACACGCTAATGTAAACAATCTTCTGACACCGTAATGTAAACAATCTTCTGACACCGTACTGTAAACAATCTTCTGACACCGTACTGTAAACAATCTTCTGACACCGTACTGTAAACAATCTTCTGACACGCTAATGTAAACAATCTTCTGACACGCTAATGTAAACAATCTTCTGACACCGTAATGTAAACAATCTTCTGACACCGTACTGTAAACAATCTTCTGACACGCTAATGTAACAATCTTCTGACACGCTAATGTAAACAATCTTCTGACACCGTAATGTAAACAATCTTCTGACACCGTACTGTAAACAATCTTCTGACACCGTACTGTAAACAATCTTCTGACACGCTAATGTAAACAATCTTCTGACACGCTAATGTAAACAATCTTCTGACACCGTAATGTAAACAATCTTCTGACACCGTACTGTAAACAATCTTCTGACACGCTAATGTAAACAATCTTCTGACACGCTAATGTAAACAATCTTCTGACACCGTAATGTAAACAATCTTCTGACACCGTACTGTAAACAATCTTCTGACACGCTAATGTAAACAATCTCCTGACACGATAAAGTAAACAACTTGCTGACATGCTAAGGTAAACAGACTACCTGCTGAAATGTTAATGTAGAGAGAGACAGATTTTTTGCTCACATACTACCGTAGACAGACTACTTCATGGCATGCTACTGTAGAGAGATAGACTACTTGCTGACATGCTACTGTAGAGAGATAGACTACTTGCTGATATGCTAACGAAGACAGACTACTTGCTGACATGCTAATGTAGACATTTTGCTGACATGCTAGTGCAGAGAGATAGACTACTTGCTGACATGCTAATGTAGACATTTTGCTGACATGCTAGTGCAGAGAGATAGACTACTTGCTGACATGCTAACCAAGTGAGACTACTTGCTGACATGCTAATGTAGAGAGATAGACTACTTGCTGACATGCTAACGTTGACAGACTACTTGTTGACATGCTAATATTGAGAGACAAACTACTTGCTCACATACTACTTGTAGACATGCTAGTGCAGATATACTACATGCTGGCATGCTAATGTAGAGAAACTACTTCGTGATATGCTAATGTAGACAAACTACTTGCTGATATGCTAATACAGACAAACTACTTGCTGATATGCTAATGCAGACAAACTACTTGCTGATATGCTAATGCAGACAAACTACTTGCTGATATGCTAATTCAGACAAACTACTTGCTGATATGCTATAGTATTCAAACCACTTGCTGACATGGTAATGTAGACAAACTACTTGCTGACATGCAAATTTAGACAGACAGATTACCTACTGACTGCTAATAAGGCAAACTACCTGCTGACATGGTAATGTAGACAGAGTACTTGCTGACATGTTAAAGTAGACAAACTACTTGCTGACATGCTAATGTAGGCAGACAGACTTACAAAGTAAATTATTTGATTTACGTAAGAAAGCAATGTTTAAAAATAAAGTGAATGTGATAGAAAAAAACTAAGAGAGAGTTGCTGTTGTTCGTGACAATATTACAGTTGTCGCAGTTAGTAGAGTAGTGACCTTCATTACTAATTCTTCCTCCTCTTCCCACCCCCCCCCCACATTTTTATAAGTTATAAATTGTTTCCTCACAAATAAAAATACCCATGATTAACACTCCCCCATCTTGTAAGTTTTAAATTGTTTCCTGACAAAGAAAAAACCCATGATTACCACTCCCTCCCCTCGACCCATCACGTAAGTTATAATTTGTTTCCTCACAAAGAAAAAATTCATAATTACAAACTCCCTTCCCCCCTCCCCGCCCCCCCCCCCCATCTCTGAAGTTATAAATTGTTTTCTCACGAAGAACAACCCATGATTACCACTCCTTCCCCCCCCCTCCCCCATCTTATAAGCTATAATTTGTTTTTCTTCACAAAGAAAAAACCCATGATTACCACTACCCCCATCTTATAAGCTATAATTTGTTTTTCTTCACAAAGAAAAACCCATGATTACCACTACCCCCATCTTATAAGCTATAATTTGTTTCTTCACAAAGAAAAAACCCATGATTACCACTACCCCCATTTTATAAGCTATAATTTGTTTCTTCACAAAGAAAAAACCCATGATTACCACTACCCCCATCTTATAAGCTATAATTTGTTTCTTCACAAAGAAAAAACCCATGATTACCACTACCCCCATTTTATAAGCTATAATTTGTTTCTTCACAAAGAAAAACCTTCTGACACCGTACTGTAAACAATCTTCTGACACCGTACTGTAAACAATCTTCTGACACGCTAATGTAAACAATCTTCTGACACGCTAATGTAAACAATCTTCTGACACCGTAATGTAAACAATCTTCTGACACCGTACTGTAAACAATCTTCTGACACGCTAATGTAAACAATCTTCTGACACGCTAATGTAAACAATCTTCTGACACCGTAATGTAAACAATCTTCTGACACCGTACTGTAAACAATCTTCTGACACGCTAATGTAAACAATCTCCTGACACGATAAAGTAAACAACTTGCTGACATGCTAAGGTAAACAGACTACCTGCTGAAATGTTAATGTAGAGAGAGACAGATTTTTTGCTCACATACTACCGTAGACAGACTACTTCATGGCATGCTACTGTAGAGAGATAGACTACTTGCTGACATGCTACTGTAGAGAGATAGACTACTTGCTGATATGCTAACGAAGACAGACTACTTGCTGACATGCTAATGTAGACATTTTGCTGACATGCTAGTGCAGAGAGATAGACTACTTGCTGACATGCTAATGTAGACATTTTGCTGACATGCTAGTGCAGAGAGATAGACTACTTGCTGACATGCTAACCAAGTGAGACTACTTGCTGACATGCTAATGTAGAGAGATAGACTACTTGCTGACATGCTAACGTTGACAGACTACTTGTTGACATGCTAATATTGAGAGACAAACTACTTGCTCACATACTACTTGTAGACATGCTAGTGCAGATATACTACATGCTGGCATGCTAATGTAGAGAAACTACTTCGTGATATGCTAATGTAGACAAACTACTTGCTGATATGCTAATACAGACAAACTACTTGCTGATATGCTAATGCAGACAAACTACTTGCTGATATGCTAATGCAGACAAACTACTTGCTGATATGCTAATTCAGACAAACTACTTGCTGATATGCTATAGTATTCAAACCACTTGCTGACATGGTAATGTAGACAAACTACTTGCTGACATGCAAATTTAGACAGACAGATTACCTACTGACTGCTAATAAGGCAAACTACCTGCTGACATGGTAATGTAGACAGAGTACTTGCTGACATGTTAAAGTAGACAAACTACTTGCTGACATGCTAATGTAGGCAGACAGACTTACAAAGTAAATTATTTGATTTACGTAAGAAAGCAATGTTTAAAAATAAAGTGAATGTGATAGAAAAAAACTAAGAGAGAGTTGCTGTTGTTCGTGACAATATTACAGTTGTCGCAGTTAGTAGAGTAGTGACCTTCATTACTAATTCTTCCTCCTCTTCCCACCCCCCCCCCACATTTTTATAAGTTATAAATTGTTTCCTCACAAATAAAAATACCCATGATTAACACTCCCCCATCTTGTAAGTTTTAAATTGTTTCCTGACAAAGAAAAAACCATGATTACCACTCCCTCCCCTCGACCCATCACGTAAGTTATAATTTGTTTCCTCACAAAGAAAAAATTCATAATTACAAACTCCCTTCCCCCCTCCCCGCCCCCCCCCCCCATCTCTGAAGTTATAAATTGTTTTCTCACGAAGAACAACCCATGATTACCACTCCTTCCCCCCCCCTCCCCCCATCTTATAAGCTATAATTTGTTTTTCTTCACAAAGAAAAAACCATGATTACCACTACCCCCATCTTATAAGCTATAATTTGTTTTTCTTCACAAAGAAAAAACCATGATTACCACTACCCCCATCTTATAAGCTATAATTTGTTTCTTCACAAAGAAAAAACCATGATTACCACTACCCCCATTTTATAAGCTATAATTTGTTTCTTCACAAAGAAAAAACCATGATTACCACTACCCCCATCTTATAAGCTATAATTTGTTTCTTCACAAAGAAAAAACCCATGATTACCACTACCCCCATTTTATAAGCTATAATTTGTTTCTTCACAAAGAAAAAACCCATGATTACCACTACCCCCATTTTATAAGCTATAATTTGTTTCTTCACAAAGAAAAAACCATGATTACCACTACCCCCATCTTATAAGCTATAATTTGTTTCTTCACAAAGAAAAAACCCATGATTACCACTACCCCCATTTTATAAGCTATAATTTGTTTCTTCACAAAGAAAAAACCATGATTACCACTACCCCCATTTTATAAGCTATAATTTGTTTCTTCACAAAGAAAAAACCCATGATTACCACTACCCCCATTTTATAAGCTATAATTTGTTTCTTCACAAAGAAAAAACCCATGATTACCACTACCCCCATTTTATAAGCTATAATTTTTTTCTTCACAAAGAAAAAACCCATGATTACCACTACCCCCGTCTTATAGGCTATAATTTGTTTCTTCACAAAGAAAAACCCCTTGATTACCACTCCCTCCCTTCCCCATCTTTAAGTTATACATTGTTTTCTCACAAAGATAACCCCATGATTAACACTCCCTCCCTAACCTCCTCTTTGAAATTATACATTGTTTTCTCACAAAGATAAACACATGATTACCACTCCCTCCCCCCCCCCCATCTTTTAAGTTATAATCTGTTTCCCCACAAAGAAAAAAACCCATGATTACCACCCCCTCCCCCTTCCCCCCCCCCCCAATCTTGTAAGTTATAAATTGTTTCCCCACAAAGAAAAAAACCATGATTACAACCCCTCCCCCTCCCCCCCCCCCCCAATCTTGTAAGTTATAAATTGTTTCCATACAAAGAAAAAACCATGATTACCACCCCCTCCCCTCATCTTGTAAGTTTTAATTTGTTTCCCTACAAAGAAAAAAACCATGATTACCACTCCCTCCCCCTCCTTCTTTTAAATTATAAATTGTTTCCACACAAAGAAAAAAGCCATGATTACCACTCCCTCCCCCTCCTTCTTTTAAATTATAAATTGTTTCCACACAAAGAAAAAAAAACCATGATTACCACCCCCTCCCTCTCCCCGCCCCCCCCCCATCTTTTAAGTTATAAATTGTTTCCCCACAAAGAAAAAAAAACCATGATTACCACCCCCCCCCCCCCCCCCACATCTTGTAAGTTATAATTTGTTTCCCTACAAAGAAAAAAAAACCATGATTACCACCCCCTCCCCCTCCCCCTCCCCCCATCTTTTAAGTTATAATTTGTTTCCCTACAAAGAAAAAAAAACCATGATTACCACCCCCTCCCCCTCCCCCCATCTTTTAAGTTATAATTTGTTTCCCTACAAAGAAAAAAAAACCATGATTACCACCCCCCCCCCTCCTTCCATCTTTTAAGTTATAATTTGTTTCCCTACAAAGAAAAAAAAACCATGATTACCACCCCCCCCCCTCCCCCCATCTTTTAAGTTATAATTTGTTTCCCTACAAAGAAAAAAAAACCATGATTACCACCCCCTCCCCCTCCCCCCGTCTTTTAAGTTATAATTTGTTTCCCTACAAAGAAAAAAAAACCCAGGATTACCACCCCCTCCCCCTCCCCCCATCTTTTAAGTTATAATTTGTTTCCCTACAAAGAAAAAAAAACCCAGGATTACCACCCCCCTCCCCCTCCCCCCATCTTTTAAGTTATACTTTGTTTCCCCACAAAGAAAAAAAAACCATGATTACCACCCCCTCCCCCCATCTTTTAAGTTATAATTTGTTTCCCTACAAAGAAAAAAAAACCATGATTACCACCCCCTCCCCCTCCCCCCGTCTTTTAAGTTATAATTTGTTTCCCTACAAGAAAAAAAAACCCAGGATTACCACCCCTCCCCCTCCCCCCATCTTTTAAGTTATACTTTGTTTCCCCACAAAGAAAAAAAAACCCAGGATTACCACCCCCTCCCCCTCCCCCCATCTTTTAAGTTATACTTTGTTTCCCCACAAAGAAAAAAAAACCATGATTACCACCCCCTCCCCCCATCTTTTAAGTTATAATTTGTTTCCCTACAAAGAAAAAAAAACCATGATTACCACCCCCTCCCCCTCCCCCCGTCTTTTAAGTTATAATTTGTTTCCCTACAAAGAAAAAAAAACCCAGGATTACCACCCCCTCCCCCTCCCCCCATCTTTTAAGTTATACTTTGTTTCCCCACAAAGAAAAAAAAACCCAGGATTACCACTCCCTCCCCCCCCCCACCCATCCCCCACCCAGCTCCAATCAAGCGTGAACGCAATTATTGTTATTTGTCTGCGTGCACTGCCCCAGTTGAGTCAGTCTGTTGTGAGTGAAGAGAAAGGCGATCAATCATTTATTGCCTGGTGCAGCCAGCGCAGTTGCCAGACCCGCTATGCCACAGACATACAAACAAGCAATAATTACCACAAAACCTTTTCTTTCTTGCCACTTCCGGCTCAAAAGACCGTTTCTTTAATCAGTTTGCCGTGACCGCGGTCACGGGCATCGAAACAGCGGCGCACTGGCTAAGTGGCAGATAAGCTGCAGACACGAACGTGCACGTGTGGTCTTTGAAAAGGTTAATTATCTACTTCTTATCAGAGAACTTGTATCTTATCTCTAACATCTCCAAGTAATCCATTGTCTCTTTTTTTCTTTAAACATGAGCAGAATGACAGAACATCAAACAGACAAGAATCAACAAACAGCTTATACATGACATCAGACAGATAAGAATCAACAAACAGCATATACATTACAGACAGATAAGAATCAACAAACACCTTATACATAACATCAGACAGACAAGAATCAACAAACAGCTTATACATAACATCAGACAGACAAGAATCAACAAACAGCTTATACATAACATCAGACAGACAAGAATCAACAAACACCTTATACATGATATCAGACAGATAAGAATCAACAAACACCTTATACATGATATCAGATAGACAAGAATAAACAAACAGCTTATACATAACATCAGACAGACAAGAATCAACAAACAGCTTATACATAACATCAGACAGACAAGAATCAACAAACAGCTTATACATAACATCATACAGACAAGAATCAACAACACCTTATACATAACATCAGACATACAAGAATCAACAAACAGCTTATACATAACATCAGACATACAAGAATCAACAAACAGCTTATACATAACATCATACAGACAAGAATCAACCAACACCTTATACATAACATCAGACAGACAAGAATCGACAAACAGCTTATACATAACATCAGACAGACAAGAATCAACCAACACCTTATACATACATCAGACAGACAAGAATCAACAAACAGCTTATACATAACATCATACAGACAAGAATCAACCAACACCTTATACATAACATCAGACAGACAAGAATCGACAAACAGCTTATACATAACATCAGACAGACAAGAATCAACCAACACCTATACATAACATCAGACAGACAGGAATCAACAAACAGCTTATACATAACATCAGACAGACAAGAATCAACCAACACCTTATACATAACATCAGACAGACAAGAATCAACAAACAGCTTATACATGACATCAGACAGATAAGAATCAACAAACAGCATATACATTACAGACAGATAAGAATCAACAAACACCTTATACATAACATCAGACAGACAAGAATCAACAAACAGCTTATACATAACATCAGACAGACAAGAATCAACAAACAGCTTATACATAACATCAGACAGACAAGAATCAACAAACACCTTATACATGATATCAGACAGATAAGAATCAACAAACACCTTATACATGATATCAGATAGACAAGAATAAACAAACAGCTTATACATAACATCAGACAGACAAGAATCAACAAACAGCTTATACATAACATCAGACAGACAAGAATCAACAAACAGCTTATACATAACATCATACAGACAAGAATCAACAAACACCTTATACATAACATCAGACATACAAGAATCAACAAACAGCTTATACATAACATCAGACATACAAGAATCAACAAACAGCTTATACATAACATCATACAGACAAGAATCAACCAACACCTTATACATAACATCAGACAGACAAGAATCGACAAACAGCTTATACATAACATCAGACAGACAAGAATCAACCAACACCTTATACATAACATCAGACAGACAGGAATCAACAAACAGCTTATACATAACATCAGACAGACAAGAATCAACCAACACCTTATACATAACATCAGACAGACAGGAATCAACAAACAGCTTATACATAACATCAGACAGACAAGAATCAACCAACACCTTATACATAACATCAGACAGACAGGAATCAACAAACAGCTTATACATAACATCAGACAGACAAGAATCAACAAACAGCTTATACATGACATCAGACAGACAAGAATCAACCAACACCTTATACATAACATCAGACAGACAAGAATCGACAAACAGCTTATACATAACATCAGACAGACAAGAATCAACCAACACCTTATACATAACATCAGACAGACAGGAATCAACAAACAGCTTATACATAACATCAGACAGACAAGAATCAACCAACACCTTATACATAACATCAGACAGACAGGAATCAACAAACAGCTTATACATAACATCAGACAGACAAGAATCAACAAACAGCTTATACATGACATCAGACAGACAAGAATCAACCAACACCTTATACATAACATCAGACAGACAGGAATCAACAAACAGCTTATACATAACATCAGACAGACAAGAATCAACAAACAGCTTATACATGACATCAGACAGACAAGAATCAACCAACACCTTATACATAACATCAGACAGACAGGAATCAACAAACAGCTTATACATAACATCAGACAGACAAGAATCAACAAACAGCTTATACATAACATCAGACAGACAAGAATCAACCAACACCTTATACATAACATCAGACAGACAGGAATCAACAAACAGCTTATACATGACATCAGACAGACAAGAATCAACAAACAGCTTATACATGACGGGAACACTCTACAAAGTGACCCAAAAAGACTTTACTCCTAATAAAAGTTTACACTTTAAATTTTTTTTATATTTAATTAGAGAACAATCCCTGCATAATTGTATTTCTATCTAAACAGACATGAGTGCGTCTCTCTTATTTAAGGGTCCTAGTTTTAAACACATCTGCTGCTGAGCACGTAAGTTCACTTATATAATGTGACCCAGATTTAAACACATCTACTGCTGAGCACGTAACTAACTGAACTTCTAATGCGCTCCTTTATGAGAGTTTTTGGACACCCCCGAAGAATAAAGTTAACGAACGGACAAATATACGCAGCTAAAAAAAATTGACAGAGAAGTACAAGAACAATAGCTCAAACGTGAAATCAAACACAATATCACCAAAACAAATCACAGCGGTTTTCAAAGTGCAGGAAATAAATCAAAGAGAATTGCGGAATATAAAACACAATCACGAGGAACTGACTATTAAACAACTAAACCAAAAGAGAACGAAATAATTGAGAAAGACAAGCAACTGAAAAATAAGTGAATCGTGTAAGGAAGTAGGGAACTGTAAGTGAATAATGTAAGGAAGCAGAGAAATGTAAGTGAATCATGTAAGGACGCAATGAACTGTATGTGAATCATGTAAGGAAGCAGGGAACTGTAAAGTGTGTAAGGGCAAAAGGAGACACAAAGAGGATAGAAATAATCGTGGCAGATAGTCTAGACGGCGCAGAGAGTAGTGATATTGAAGATAAGCACAGAAGAAAATATTAAACTGCAGTTTAAAACTGGCTGCCAAGGCTCAAGCTCACTTCTCAGAAAGCTTCTAGGCACGTCACAAGGCTCAAGCTCACTTCTCAGAAAGCTTCTAGGCACGTCACAAGGCTCAAGCTCACTTCTCAGAAAGCTTCTAGGCACGTCACAAGGCTCAAGCTCACTTCTCAGAAATCTTCTAGGCACGTCACAATGTTTTGAAACGTTCAGTGCTCAGCCGCACAAAAATGTTTAACATGAATAGTTTTTGCGTGAGACTAAATGTTTAAATATGTACTAAGCTACTGCAGTAAAGCCCTGATAACAAAATGTTATTTAACACAAAAGTAGGATCAGCTTTATTAATTAACGAGCACGCAGTTGTAACATTTCGTTTTATACCTTAAACATACAAAATATTTTGGACAAAAAAAAGATATAAAAACAGAAGTAAAGCACTTAGCTGTGACTTGCAAGAATCTGCGACTGAGAGTAGTATAACTCGAAGGAGAAAAATCCTCAAATAACTTCCACTGAACGTCTTAATATGTCTTGCAAAAATTAAATTTGTGTTAGAGGCCAGCCCGCGACCGGTGTTGGATGTGGAGTTGAAAGTGAATGTTCGGCATCCTGCTTTAGCAACCCAGTGTTCTGGAAACTGTCCTCATTTTTCAGTTTACATTTTCATAATTTTCTCATCTTTACATTTAACTTTTTATAATTTTCTCATCTTTACATTTATCTTTTCATAATTTTCTCATCTTTACATTTATCTTTTCATAATTTTCTCAACTTTACATTTACATTTTCATAACTTTCTCATCTTACATTTATCTTTTCACAATTTCCTCATCTTTACATTTAACTTTTCATAACTTTCTCATCTTTACATTTATTTTTTCATAATTTTCTCATCTTTACATTTATCTTTTCATAATTTTCTCGTTTTTACATTTATCTTTTCACAATCTTCTCATTTTTACATTTATTATTTCATAATTTCCTCATTTTTTACGTTTATCTTTTCATAATTTCCTCATCTTTTTACATTGTCTTTATATAATTACTTCATTTTTTACATTTATCTTTATATGATGTCCTCATTTTTACATTTATCTTTGTAGAGTGTCTTCATTTTTACATTTATCTATAAATAATGTCTTCACTTTTACATTTATCTTTTCATAATTTCCTCATTTTTACATTTGTCTGTTCATAATTTCCTCATTTGTATATGTATCTTTATATAATGTCCTCATTTTGCACTTTTCTTTATCTATTTTCCTAATTTTTTACATCTATCTTTATATAATGTCGTCGTTTGTATATGTATATTTATATAATATCCTCATTTTCACATTTATATTTCCAGAATTTCCTCATTTTTCCACTATTTGTTTATTAATTTTCTCATTTTTACATTTATCTTTTCATAATGTACTCATTTTTTTACATTTATCCTTATATAAATACCTCATTTTTACATTTACTTTTCACACGTTTCTGAGTTTTATATTTATATTTTTCGTAATTTTCTCATTTTTACATTTATCTTTTTTTCACAACTTCCTCATTTTTACATTTATCATGTTCACAATTTCCTCATTTTTACATTTATGTTTTTCCCAATTTCTTCATTTTTCCTATTTATCTCTTTCACAATTTCCTCAGCTTTACATTTATATTTTTAAAATGTCCTCGGCCCAGTTTCCGTTCTTTGTTTTCTCGTCTGTGTCTCCTGCGCCTTTTCTTTTCCAAAGTTTTGTTTCCTTCCACCACCTTCTCCTCTTCCTCGTCTCTTCTCACACACACAAACATTAATGCTGGTATCTCTAATAAAAAAAACTGGTTACTCTCTCTCACACACACATTAATGTTGGTATCTTTAATAAAGAACTGGTTTCTCTTTCTCTCTCTTTCTCTCTCTCTCTCTCTCTCTATCTATCTCTATCTCTCCACAATCTGGGATGGATGATTAGTCTCAAACACAAAAAGGCTCCACTCACTTCACAAACGAACATTAAATCTTATTTGTGACAAACACCCAGTACAGACTGTAGATCAGAACAAACAACTCAAAATTCTACCCCTCAAAAATAGAATCATTTTTAACAACGTTAAGTTTGTTCACAGAATTCTGTCGCACAATGCTCCGCCTTACTTGTGGTCACTGTGTAACATTAAACATAGCCAGCGTTTAAAAAACTGTTTTCTTCCTAAACCCAGGATTAATCTCTACAAGAAAAGCCTTGCTTACTCTGCAGTACAGCTGTGTGACACCATCCCCTAGCATTTAAAATCCATTAGTAATAGTTCATCCTTTAACTCAAACCTGTTTCATTATTTACGTGGTTGTAAATATATTTATATGCCTCCATAGAATAACCAGTAACCTCTCAGCCCATGACTCGCCAACCATCAAGTACTAAAATGATATCTGTAATAAAAAAAACTGGTTTCTCACTCTCTCTCTCTCTCTCTTCCGCTCTCTCTCTCTCTCTCTCTCTCTCTCTCACACACACACACACACACATTAATGTTGGTATCACTAATAAAGAAATGGTTTCTCTCTCACACACATTAATGTTGGTATCTCTAATAAACTACTGGTTTCTCTCTCTCTCTCTCTCTCACTCCCTCTCCCTCTGAACTGGTTACATAAAGAACTGGTTACACTCTCCATCTCTCTCTCTCTCTCTCTCTCTCTCTCTCACTCTCTCACACACATTAATGTTGGTATCTCTAATGACGAACTGGTTTCTCTCTCACACACACACACATTAATGTTGGTATCTCTAATAAAGAACTGGTTTCTCTCTCTCTCACACACACACACACACACACATGAATGTTGGTATCTCTAATGAAGAACTGTTTTATTCACTTTGAGTTTGCTAAATTTAAAAAAAATTGTCACTGAATGTCTTCAATAGATCTATTTTTTTTCTCTGGAGATGTTCAATGACGTACGTTCACGTGATTACATCTGGTAATTTATTCCTGATACATTTTACCAAACAGCAAGATATAATCATCATAATGATCGTTTTCAACGTGTGATACAGATTACCGAACAGTAAGATATAATCTTCATAATGATCGTTATATCATTATTTTGTTACATTCACATTTAAGGTTCACCTTAATCTATACTTTTGATACAAACAGTCGAATCTCTCAAACATATAAGACTCTGATACAAGTGCCCTCTCTGCAGCGAAAGACAAACATTGGAACATGTGCTGTCAGCATGCAGAGTATCATTAGGTCAAGGACGCTACACCTGGCAGCACAACAGAGTGCTGCAGGAACTAGTAGCCAATGTAGACAGGGCAAAAGATAAAGCAAATAACAGCAAAAGAATTGAGGTCCCACCTAAATACTTCGTAGGCGCTGGTACAACATTGAATATTGAAATCAGGGACATTCCCTTACCATCACTGCTAGATGGTGGAAATGACTGGGATGTGATAGCGGACTTATCAGGAAGAAGAGAATACCCGACTGCCATCAAGAACACAGGAATGCGACCAGATACTGTAGTGTACTCCATAGAAAAACAGTATCTAATAATGATCGAGCTTACGGTTCCGTACGAAACAATAATAGAGGAGCAACATCTGTTCAAATGTGGGAAGTACAATGACCTGGTCAAGCAACTGAAGCAGGGGGCAGGAGTCAGGACAAAAGTGACAGCTGTAGAAGTGGGAGCAAGAGGATTCATAGCAACATACGACCTGTGTAAGCAGTTGGCTATACAGGCCCAAGTACCTTCCTCTGATGATCTGAAGCAGTTGTGTTGTTGTTCCGCTCTCTACAGTACAGAGTTTCCTGCATACAAGCACTAGAATCTCACAAACACATTAAACTCTGACACAAGCAGTCGAATCTGTCAAATATATTAAAGTCTGGGGCGATATCTCGAGTTAAAAAAAAATTTCAAACAAAAGATAACAAGTAATAAAATAAAAAAGTATGAAAATGAATAAGAACAGTTCTCGTCAGACAAACAGAAGTAGAGAAGAAGAAGAAGAAAAAGAAGAAGAAGAAAAAGAAGAAGAAGAAGATGATGATGATGATGATGATGATGATGTTACTGTAAGACCGTTGTCACAGAAAAAGTTTGAGAATGTCAGCTTGATCGATCTACCCAGAGCAGCCCGCAGCCAGAAATTAGCCGGAATGAACTGCACTTAATTATACAGTCACGTGACAGGAAGTCAGGACACCACTCAGGTAAGACTTCCGTAGGCTTTTAGAGGGCCACACTAACAGCCAAGGCTCAGTCCAGGTAAGATTTTCTGGTCTATACCCCAGTATATATGAAGGTTTGGTGACTGACTAGATATTTCATATATGATTATTAATTTTATCAGTTTATCATTATACTTGAAACAATATCAATGTTCATTATACCTGACTGAACACAGCCCTATTTTATTTCTTGGTGCCTTAGATTTTAGGCCTGTTCCTGGGGTTATTTGGGGCAGCGATTCAGAAAATTGCATTAGACAGACCGCATCAGCTCTAGCTTATTAGATATGGTTGGCATCAGCTCTGGTTCCTTAGATATGATTGGCATCAGCTCTAGTTTCTTAGATATGATTGGCATCAGCTCTAGTTTCTTAGATATGATTGGCATCAGCTCTAGCTTATTAGATATGGTTGGCATCAGCTCTAGTTTCTTAGATATGATTGGCATCAGCTCTAGTTTCTTAGATATGATTGGCATCAGCTCTAGTTTCTTAGATATGATTGTCATCAGCTCTAGTTTCTTAGATATGATTGGCACCAGCTCTGGTTTCTTAGATATGATTGGCATCAGCTCTAGTTTCTTAGATATGATTGGCATCAGCTCTAGTTTCTTAGATATGATTGTCATCAGCTCTAGTTTCTTGGATATGATTGGCACCAGCTCTGGTTTCTTAGATATGATTGGCATCAGCTCTAGTTTCTTAGATATGGTTGACATTAGCTCTGGTTTCTTAGATATGGTTGACATTAGCTCTAGTTTCTTAGATATGGTTGTCATCAGCTCTAGTTTCTTAGATATGGTTGGCATCAGCTCTGGTTTCTTAGATATGGTTGAATTTATAAAATTTCAGTCCGCTCTTTAAAGAACTCTTCTGCAGAACTGGAATGTCATAACACGCTCTCTCATTTGAATGGGAAATTTATGTATTTAATTTACCCACATTTTTTCTGTATAATGACCTTTGTTTCACAACTATTCGTCTACTTCCTTTCCTATAATGCACACTGGCTTAAATTTGTAGCTCCAATTACAAATTCGCTTTTGTTCTGTTTTATTACATAATTATGTGGACAGATTAAGGTGGTAAATCATGATTTTCGTAGGCTACATAAATTTGTATTTCAAAGATTTCTAAACCTGATCTTTTTAAAACAGTTGCGCTGTATAATAATTATGATCATATAGAAGGTGTGTATATTCCCATTCACATCAATTCATTTTTGCAAATCAAACACCGTAGAGGTTATGGCTACTTCAAGACAGAGCTGCTTGAATCATCCCAACGTATTTTTCTATATTTGTGGGGAGTACACGCTGAAAGCAAGTAGGAAACCTGTTTCTGAGTGTATAAAAAGAACACATGTAGGTTATTTTGGTGTCAAGCTTGGAGATCAAGATAAGCCATGGGCCCCTCATGTTGTAAGCAAAACTTGTACGGAGAATTTGCGCCAGTGGACAAATGGAAAGAGAAGCTGCCTGAAATTTGGAGTATCAGTGGTGTGGAGGGAACCGAAAAACTACTTCAGTGACTGTTATTTTTGTATTGTTAATATCATAGGCATCAATCAAAATAATCATGACAAGTGATCTTACCCTGATCTACCTTCAGCCAGGAGACTTGTACCTGTTCCACCTTTCCTTGAACTACCCCAGCTCTCAGATCTTGTACCCGTTCCACCTTTCCTCGAACTACCACAGCTCTCAGAGGATGAGTCTTGATTGTCTGATATCACACAAGGTAAAGAAAGTGGGGGCAGTGACAGTGAATTCCAAACAACTTCGCATAGTGATTGTTATGATCAGAATGCATTGAGTGATCTGATCAGGGACTTAAATCTTTCCAAAGAGTCTTCTGAACTGCTTGCCCCCAGACTAAAAAAAAGACTAAAAAAAAAGAATGTACTTCAGCCTGGAACGAAAATTAGAATTAATCGAAGGAGAGAAAAGTTTTGCTGCCATTTTTTTACCGAAGACAACAACTCAGCAATTTGAAATATTAAGAACTTTCAATTTCTGCTGCATAACAGTGCAGATCTGACAGATAAAAGAAACTTTCAGATACAGTCTCAAATAGAAATAAAATCGTGATAAACTCTAAGAAATATATCGGTATATAAAATATTCCACAGTTATAAAACAGATTCAAAACTTTGGTACCAAAATTTAGTTCCCAGTTTCAAATTCTTTTTATCTTGTAAATCGATTTGTATCGATCATGTCTTTGAACCAAGAGACAATATTGCACATGGGCAAACTGAGATTTTGTGACGTGGAAATCTGAAGGAAAAGGAAAACTTCACAAATTAGGAATGCTGATCTGATCAAATAGTGTTACCTTTTTATCGCGAACTATCACTATCATGAAAGTGAGAGTACAGGTTTCTAGTTTGAAAGCTGAAAGTGAATTAGATGTATATGCAGTTACTGAGTTAGATTTTTCTGTAAGGTAAGGGAGCTGTAAGGACTAAAGATATCTCTGAAAAGAAATAGAACAATCTGAGAATAATCTGAGAAACAGAATAATCTGAGAAACAGAGGGTAAATAGTTCTGTCACAAGATATTTCCTCCTGCAGATCTGACCTGATCGTCATTGTGAAGGCTTTTCTTAAATATATTTCTTATCGCATCTTATAGGAAAATCAGAGATGAAAAAAGCAAAGGCAAAAGCAAAAGTTGCAGAGGAGAAAGGGGAAGGATATAAAACTACTTTTAGGTTTTATGTTGACCAAAGTTAGCATGAGATCACGTATGACACCAAAGTTAGCATGAGATCACGTATGACACCAAAGTTAGCATGAGATCACGTATGACACCAAAGTTAGCATGAGATCACGTATGACACCAAAGTTAGCATGAGATCACGTATGACACCAAAGTTAGCATGAGATCACGTATGACACCAGAGTTAGCATGAGATCACGTATGACACCAAAGTTAGCATGAGATCACGTATGACACCAGAGTTAGCATGAGATCACGTATGACACCAAAGTTAGCATGAGATCACGTATGACACCAGAGTTAGCATGAGATCACGTATGACACCAGAGTTAGCATGAGATCACGTATGACACCAGAGTTAGCATGAGATCACGTATGACACCAAATTTAGCATGAGATCACGTATGACACCAAATTTAGCATGAGATCACGTATGACACCAAAGTTAGCATGAGATCACGTATGACACCAAAGTTAGCATGAGATCACGTATGACACCAAAGTTAGCATGAGATCACGTATGACACCAAAGTTAGCATGAGATCACGTATGACACCAAAGTTAGCATGAGATCACGTATGACACCAAAGTTAGCATGATATCACGTATGACACCAAAGTTAGCATGAGATCACGTATGACACCAAAGTTAGCATGAGATCACGTATGACACCAGAGTTAGCATGAGATCACGTATGACACCAAAGTTAGCAAGAGATCACTTATGACACCAGAGTTAGCATGAGATCACGTATGACACCAAAGTTAGCATGAGATCACGTATGACACCAGAGTTAGCATGAGATCACGTATGACACCAGAGTTAGCATGAGATCACGTATGACACCAGAGTTAGCATGAGATCACGTATGACACCAAATTTAGCATGAGATCACGTATGACACCAAAGTTAGCATGAGATCACGTATGACACCAAAGTTAGCATGAGATCACGTATGACACCAAAGTTAGCATGAGATCACGTATGACACCAAAGTTAGCATGAGATCACGTATGACACTAGAGTTAGCATGAGATCACGTATGACACCAGAGTTAGCATGAGATCACGTATGACACCAGAGTTAGCATGAGATCACGTATGACACCAGAGTTAGCATGAGATCACGTATGACACCAGAGTTAGCATGAGATCACGTATGACACCAAAGTTAGCATGAGATCACGTATGACACCAGAGTTAGCATGAGATCACGTATGACACCAAAGTTAGCATGAGATCACGTATGACACCAAAGTTAGCATGAGATCACGTATGACACCAAAGTTAGCATGAGATCACGTATGACACCAAAGTTAGCATGATATCACGTATGACACCAAAGTTAGCATGAGATCACGTATGACACCAAAGTTAGCATGAGATCACGTATGACACCAGAGTTAGCATGAGATCACGTATGACACCAAAGTTAGCAAGAGATCACTTATGACACCAGAGTTAGCATGAGATCACGTATGACACCAAAGTTAGCATGAGATCACGTATGACACCAGAGTTAGCATGAGATCACGTATGACACCAGAGTTAGCATGAGATCACGTATGACACCAGAGTTAGCATGAGATCACGTATGACACCAAATTTAGCATGAGATCACGTATGACACCAAAGTTAGCATGAGATCACGTATGACACCAAAGTTAGCATGAGATCACGTATGACACCAAAGTTAGCATGAGATCACGTATGACACCAAAGTTAGCATGAGATCACGTATGACACTAGAGTTAGCATGAGATCACGTATGACACCAGAGTTAGCATGAGATCACGTATGACACCAGAGTTAGCATGAGATCACGTATGACACCAGAGTTAGCATGAGATCACGTATGACACCAGAGTTAGCATGAGATCACGTATGACACCAAAGTTAGCATGAGATCACGTATGACACCAGAGTTAGCACTTGATTAGATGTAACAGCAACCTTAAATGTGACAGTAAATTTAGCATAAGATTACATGTGACAGGATATTTAACATGTGATAGGAAATATAGCATGAGATCACATTAGACAGCAAATTTAGCATGAAGTCACGTGTGACAGCAAATTTAGCATGAGATCACGTTACAGGAAATTTAACATGAGATCACTTGTGACAGCAAATTTAGCACGAGACCACATGTAATAGGAAATTTAACATAAGATCGCTTGTGACAGCTAATATAGCATGAAACCACATGTTGCAGGATATTTAACATGAGATCAGTTCTGACAACAAATTTAGCATTAGAACAGACGTGACAGCAAATTTGTCACGAGATCACATGTGACAGGAAATTTGGGATGAGATCACATGTGACAGCAAATTTAGCATGAAAACACAGGTGACAGCAAATTTGCCAAGAGATCAGACATAACAGCTAATTTACCATGAGATCACATGTGACAGCTTATTTAGGAGGAGATTATATGTGAATTGACCATGAGAGCACATGTGACAGCTAATTTAGCAAGAGATCACATGTAACGGCTAATTTAGCATGAGATCACATGTTACAGCTAATTTAGCAAGAGATCACATGTAACGGCTAATTTAGCATGAGATCACATGTGACAGCTTATTTAGGAGGATATTATATGTGACAGTTAATTTACCATGAGATCACATGTGACTGTTAATTTACCATGAGATCACATGTGACAGCTAATTTAGCATTAGATCACATGTGACAGCTAATTTAGCGTGAGATCATATGTGACAGCTAATTTAGCATGAGATCATATGTGACAGCAAATTTAGCATTAGATCACATGTGACAGCAAATTTAGCATGATATCACATGTATCAGGAAATTTAGCATTAGATCACATATGACAACCAATTTAGCATGAAAACACATGTGACAGCAAATTTAGCTTGAGACCTTATTGTAGCATGGTCTTGTAAGTAATGAATATATTTATTATAGTTATTAATCAATATGATTATGAGTATGTTGTAGGCATAATAGTAACATCTAATAGCAAAAGAAAAAGTAAATAGGAAAAAAAAATAGAGCAAGGTAGAAAAAAAAAACTTCCATGACACTAGCATAACTGGACGCTGACACAAGTAAACAGAATAGAAAAGACGAATACAAGAGACAGACACAATGAAAAGCGAGGACACATTAAAACCTCTGACATGAAAGAGCAAGATAATGACTTGGGTAAATTACAGTTGTATAGACGGAGTTGACACAGACTGACACGTATTAGCTTGCTAGTCTTAGGACGCTATTACACACGGTTTTTAAAAAAAGAAGTGACCAGTTCGGCCAGCTGATCCATTAAATATTTAGAGGCGTGGCCTATTGGACAATTGCCTTAGGACATATAAGTGACGAGCAGTTGGAGAGAAGGACGATCAGAGAAGAACAACAGACAGAGAGGGACAGAAGACAAAGAGGGACAGAAGACAGAGGGGGACCGTGGAGTGGGGAATCGTCCGACCACAGATGGTCAGTAAGCAAAGGCCGATTGAAATGGCAGAAGAAGACTGTCAGAGAGGATCAGACAGACAAGAGGAGATTCAGATAAGAACACAGATCAGAATAAGAACAGAAGAACAGCAGAGATGAGAAGACAGAAACACAGAAGAACAAGAAAGAAAACGAGACGATATAGAATCAGAAGTAATGCTAGACTGAAAAAGTGTTTCAAGTGATTCAAGTAATTAAGAAGATTTGTTACTTTGAAACTTCGAGTAAAGAGATTTCAGACGGGAAATTAGCAGACCACGTGTTGCAGATCTATTAGACAACAGAGTTCAGAATCGTCCTAGTATCACATGTAGAATATCTTGAAGCTGAGAACACTGACGAAATGTATGTAGAATATTATAGAGTTTGATATTGTGAACAAATGATTAAGTGATTCAATCCAAGTGATGTTGTAAACAATACATCTTGAACTTATTTGTCAGAATTAAATAATGGAGAAACATTCCATCAGACTTGCTCCGGGCTAGCAAATGTAATTTTTGTGAAACCTAATCTAGACAACAGTGATCAGAATGTGTGTGAAGATATCCTCAGAAATATTCAGTAATATCACCGATAAAGGTGACAGGATTACAAAGCATTTTAATCTTCTTCTTCGTTCGCAAAAGCATTTTAATGAGAAGAATTACAAGACAGAAGAGCACTACCTTAATTCGTCAATATTATAATAGTTCACAATATACATTGTTATAATATGTGGCAGCAAGCGTGAGATCACATGTGACATCACAAAGTTCATGCAAGGACGAGAGAGTCAGTACAGAAGCTGGAGGGAAAGGGTTCCAGTAAAAAAGACAACTTAACAGTAATTCTGTACTGACAAGCATTTTGTAAAGGCGACACCCGTGCAGTGTATTTTGTAGGTCGTGTGACAAGTTTTACGTTTCATCTGTTGGGAATTGTTACAAAATCTCTTTCCTTAAAAGTGTTAAGTTACTTGAGTTTCCTTCTCAGGCTAAGCAGCATTTCGGCTTGGTGTTTCAGCAAAGGAATTTACTTACAAGAGCTCAAAGATCTCCCATCATAAATCCGCGGACCGCATTTTAAGAGGCAGTCAAACACAGTCAAACTATATTCATGCAGGACTGGGGACAGGTGGTGTAGCTCAGTCGTTAGTGAAGTGTGTACTTATCCTACGGTAGTAGTGAGGTAGTAGTACAATCGTTAGTGGAGTGTATAGTTACTTCAGTGTTATCGGTTGCAGACATAATTATCTGTTTTCTTGTCAGTTCAGCTAGAAATATGTGTACCTGGCACATTTTACTGAGTAAAATGCCTCGGGATAGAGAGAGTATATTCAACATCACACGACCTGGATTTTACTCAACATCACACGACCTGGATTATACTCAGCATCACACGATCTGGATTGTAGTTAACATCACACGACCTGGATTACAATTAACATCACACACCTTACACTGTACTCAGCATCATATGTCCTGGATTACACTAAAAACCATACAGTGAATTACTCCAGACACAGCACGTTAGATAACACTCAGCACTAAGATATCAGTGTGATTATATTAAGTTAACAGCGGAATCAGAAGTGAAGGATTAGACATGAGTCCAGACCTGAGTGACGGAAACAAGATACGTCCTTCATATCCACAAGCACTTAATACCTGGTGTAAGAAGCTGACCTGGCCTAATCATTTCCCTGCACCACATGTAAGCATGTCTTGATCGTAGTAATGAAGTGCTACAATCTGTAAATGTAGCAATTTTCTAATTGGGCAAAGAACATGTAACATGGAGTAATTATGCATTACGTGCAACTTACAACACAGCAACAATGAGCACCACCACCACCACCACCACCACCACCACCACCACCACCAACAACAACAACAATAACACCAACAACAATAACACCAACAACAACAACAATAACATCAACAACACCAACAACAACACCAACAATAACACCAACAACAATAACACCAACAATAACACCAGCAACAATAACATCAACAACAATAACAACAACAACAATAACACCAACAACAACAACATCAACAACAATAACACCAACAACAACAACATCAACAACAATAACACCAACAACAACAATATCACCAAAAACAACAACAACACCAACAACACCAACAACAATAACACCAAACAAAACAACAACAATAACACCAACAACAACAATAACACCAACAACAACAATAACACCAACAAAACAATAACAATAACACCAACAACAACAATAACACCAACAACAACAATAACACCAACAAAACAACAACAATAACACCAACAACAACAATAACACCAACAGAACAACAACAATAACACCAACAACACCAACAATAACAACAAACATAAGTACAGCGTAATCCTAACGTATCACGAAAAGATCGCCGCTAACTTCCCACAGACACAACAGAAATGCTAACTTCCCACAGACACATCAGAAATGCTAACATCCCACAGACACACCAGAAATGCTAACATACCACAGACACACTAGAAATGCTAACATCCCACAGACACACTAGAAATTCTAACATCCCACAGACACACTAGAAATGCTAACATTCCACAGACACACTACAAATGCTAACATTCCACAGACACACCGGAAATGCTAACATCCCACAGAAACATCAGAAATGCTAACACCCCACAGACACTTCAGAAATGCTAACATCCCACAGACACACCAGAAATGCTTACTTTCCACAGACACACCAGAAATGCTAACAACCCACAGACACACTCGAAATGCTAACATTACGCCAAACACAAAACCTGTGCTGCGACAGTTTACAGTACATCATTTCCACCATCAAATATCCACAGATTAAAACAACAACAGCTGTAATATCACTGCTGTAGAATAAAAAAGAACATTGTTCTCGGGCATAGAGAGAACAGGTTCGTTCATTCAGAAGCTGCTGTAGGAAGCCATGTAGAGGAAGGCGAGGGTCAGACACAAAATGAGTAGCAGGGCTTCTAAACCCACCATTTCGATCTGTCTAACTGCTCCAAGGCCAGGAATGAACTTTAATTAAAATCGATCTTGGTTCAGATGCTGGGTCACAGAGAAACCGTGTGCCAGGGATGAGCGCAGACAGCCAGACACGCCATCAATGCACGATCCGAGGTCTTCATCAAATATATAAACACACACGAAAACACCATCAAGATGTGATCCAAGTTCTTCATCAAATATATAAACACACACGAAAACACCATCAAGATGTGATCCAAGTTCTTCATCAAATATATAAACACACACGAAAACACCATCAAGATGTGATCCAAGTTCTTCATCAAATATAAACACACACGAAAACACCATCAAGATGTGATCCAAGTTCTTCATCAAATATATAAACACACACGAAAACACCATCAAGATGTGATCCAAGTTCTTCATCAAATATATAAACACACACGAAAACACCATCAAGACGTGATCCAAGTTCTTCATCAAATATATAAACACACACGAAAACACCATCAAGATGTGATCCAAGTGCTTAATCAAATATATAAACACACACGAAAACACCATCAAGATGTGATCAAAGTTCTTCATCAAATATATAAACACACACGAAAACACCATCAAGATGTGATCCAAGTTCTTCATCAAATATATAAACACACACGAAAACACCATCAAGATGTGATCCAAGTTCTTCATCAAATATATAAACACACACGAAAACACCATCAAGATGTGATCCAAGTTCTTCATCAAATATATAAACACACACGAAAACACCATCAAGATGTGATCCAAGTTCTTCATCAAATATATAAACACACACGAAAACGCCATCAAGACGTGATCCAAGTTCTTCATCAAATATATAAACACACAAGAAAGCACCATCAAAATGTTATCCAAGTTCTTCATCAAGTGTATAAACACACACACAAAAATGCCATCATGACATGATTCAAGTTCTTCATTAAATATATAAACATACACAAAAATGTCATCAATATATGATATACGTTCTTCATCAAATATACAAACACACACACACACACACAAACCCATCAAAACACGATCCAAGTTCTTCATAAAATGTTCAAACACACACAAAAGAAAGTCATCAAGACATGATCCAAGTTTTTCATCAAATATATAAACACGAACAGAAAAACTTGTTAAAAGTGTTTTCCTTTTTAGTTTCAGAAACATTCTGGAGGTTGTTAAAGTGCTCATTTAAAGCTGTAAAACTAGTACAACATTTAGTTACACGTGACATTAGACAAAACAGTTGATAGTGAACAAACATAGTAAACATCTGGACTGGTATATTTATTTTTGTCTAAGAGAACAAGTTGTAGGTCTCTTGTTATCACAGTCTGGTTGTCACTTCTGTTCTGTGATGTAGCCATACAAACACACCAGTTTATTTTCGATGAAAACACATGAGTTTATTGTCAGTGAAAACACATGAGTTTAATGTCGATGAAAACACAAGAGTTTAATGTCGATGAAAACACAAGAGTTTAATGTCGATGAAAACACATGTCTATGAAAAGAAATGAGTTTACTGTCTATGAAAACACATGAATTTACTGTTGATGAAAACACATGAGTTTAATGTCGATGGAAGCACGTGGGTTTTATATAAGGTACTTTTGTTTGGACTGACAGGCATGAAACTGTGCTCTCTCTGGGTCCTCATCTGCCGCTCCAGCTGTTCCAGCTACATCATCTCAAGACTGACACATTAATCATGGTAAACTGAGGCTACAATCTGAGATTATCACACAGTAATCATGGTAAACTGGGGCTACTATCTGAGATTATCACACATTAATCATGGTAAACTGAGGCTACAATCTGAGATTATCACACATTAATCATGGTAAACTGAGGCTACAATCTGAGATTATCACACATTAATCATGGTAAACTGAGGCTACAATCTGAGATTATCACACATTAATCATGGTAAACTGAGGCTACAATCTGAGATTATCACACATTACTCATGGTAAACTGAGGCTACAATTTGATATAATCTCCCTGCAGGATTACTGATTTACTCCATCTCTGGGCAGTCTTAATGCTTTCTTCCTCTCTCCTAGTTTATCTCCACAAATCTTCGCCAATGATTCCCACAAAATGTGGCCAATGACCTCCACAAACATTCGCCATTGATTCTCACAAAATGTGGCTAATGACCTCCACAAACCTTCGCCATTGATTCCCACAAAATGTGGCCAATGATCTCCACAAACCTTCGCCAATGATTCCCACAAAATGTGGCCAATGACCTCCACAAATCTCCGCCAATGATTCCCACAAAATGTGGCCAATGACCCCCGTGAACTGTTGCCAAAGACCTCCATACACTCTGGAGAATGACCTCACAAAAACTGTGGCAAATGACCTCAGAAATTGTGGCGAATGACTAATGAAACTAGCCACAGCAGTGGTTCTTAATCTTTTCTTATCCGTGGACCCATTTTTCCGTTCTGAAAACAGTTGTGGCCCCTCTTTCTGTCTTCATTAAACAACAGTGGAGCCCTCATCAAAAGTAAAGAAATTGTACTTGTACCTATAATATCTCCCTGTAATCGCGAGCTGTTGTTCTATGCAGCCGATGCTGTGAAGGTGTTGAGGTACAGCATCGTATCCGAGTTGGAGCGGGTTATGGCGGCTACTTTTTCAGTCCCGGAGTACGGCTAAAACGCAGGGGGTATGTATTGCTTCTTTAATAGACTCCATCACCATGGGGACCATGACGATGTCAGCCCAGTTAGCCAGGTTAGGCCCGTTACTGGGGGTATCACGGATAGGTGGAACAGGGTCTTGGTCAGCTATGGTTCGCTAACTCTGACGCTGGCATATCAGCTATGGGTCGCTAACCCTGACGCTGACATATCAGCTATGAGTCGCTAACTCTGACGCTGGCATATCAGCTATGGGTAGGTAACCCTGACGCTGACATATCAGCTATGAGTCGCTAACTCTGACGCTGGCATATCAGCTATGGGTCGCTACCCTGACGCTGGCATATAAGCTATGGGTCGCTACCCTGACGCTGGCATATCAGCTATGGGAGGCTAACCCTGACGCTGGCATATCAGCTATGGGTAGCTAACTCTGACGCTGGCATATCAGCTATGCGTCGCTAACCCTGACGCTGACATATCAGCTATGGATCGCTAACCCTGACATTGACATATCAGCTATGGGTCGCTAACAAAGTCGCTGACATATCAGCTATGGGTAGCTAACCAAGTCGCTGACATATCAGCTATGGGTAGCTAACCAAGTCGCTGACACATCAGCTATGGGTCGCTAACCCTGACGCTGACATGTCAGCTATGGGTAGCTAACCCTGACGCTGAAATATCAGCTATGGGTCGCTGATTTCCTCATCAGACAGGCGTCTTCACCTCCTAAAAATAAAGATTATAAAGAAATAAATAGATTCCCAAATATCCAACTGTGAACTTCATTGTGGTCAATGGACCACAGGTTAAGAACCACTGAACCACACTATACAAAACTGTTGGTTCCATCTGTTCACATACCAAATGTGACAAACTTATTTAATATTTAAATCAGGTTCATTCAAATATGTTCATGTCACTTTTTCAGTTACGACTAATTAAATTATGACAATATGAAGCTTAGAAAGAAATGTAATGCAAGAACTGACGATCTATTTCTTCACAAACATCAGAAATATTCTCTGTATGTTTAAATGTAGGTATTCCCGAGCTCGGTCTTCAGTGCCAAGTCTAGCTGCCAACAGCTTCAGTGACAAGTCTAGCTACCAACAATTTCAGTGACAAGTCTAATTGCCACCAGTTCAGTGACAAGTCTAGCTACCAACAGCTTCAGTGACAAGTGTAGCTGCTAACAACATCAATGACAAGTGTAGCTGCCAACACCTTCAGTGACAAGTCTAGCTGCCAACAACTTCAGTGACAGGTCCAGCTGCTAACAACTTCAGTGACAGGTCCAGCTGCTAACAGTTTCCGTGGCAAATCTAGCTGCCGACAGCTTCAATTGTGTGCAAAATTAAAACAAAATAAAACGCATATTTCAGTGGAAAGCAAAGATAGTAGAGAAATGTGGCAGTTCTCTTATGGAAGACTATAAAGTAGAACTAAACATGGAGAGAGACGGTAGCAGCAACTGTGTTTCAAACTGAAAAATTCTTCTATTTTCTTTTCCTGTGCTTGGCGCCAGCGTGTCTGCTGTAAGAAGCAACATTATTCCCTCAAGTTCAGGAAATTTCCATTTGAAACACATTTTTTTTACTTAAACTTTCAAATGAGACACGTACAAACCGACGAAAAGTTAAACTTTCAAATGAGACGGGCACAAACCAGTGAAAAGTTATTGTTTTATTATGGGACATACAAGTACGAATCTAAAACAAGAAATCACCAGTTGTATGGAGAATTCGCCACGCGTGGCAACTGGCGACCAGTTATCCACGTACTGTAAGTGATGTTTAGAAATACGGGCCTTACACCGTATTCCCCAATATTCCTTAATGGCATGGAAACGGGAATTTATGATTCTCAATAAGGAATATACAGGCTGGTAATAAATTCCTTTCATTAGGAATATTTACTCTTTGGAATGTAATTCTGATCAGGAAAAATGGCTCAAACTCTTGCTCTTCCCGTGCCACGCGGACGTTCAGTTGCTTACAAGAGTAAAAGCGCGGGTCTTGATATGTTAGGGGGTATAGTTGAAAAATGGAATGGAAAACAGTATTTACATGTACTTCCGTGTAGTTATTATGTTTCAAAGTATAACTAAATGTATGGAAAATTTCATAAATGCAGAATTTTTTTTAGGAAAAAAGAAGTAATGTGATGTTTTAGACACTGATTGTGCCCAGCTCACCATCGGCTAGGTCTAGATATGCACTACTTACCATCTGAGATGTGTAGATCTACTTGTCGATCTCATATTCTGATTCTATGTTGCATTCTCGCTAAATTAATGTCTGAAATAACCTCCTAACTACTTCTACAGTCGTCTAAATGTGTCTAGATCTACTTGGGATACATTCAAGAGTAGTGGGGTGGTCACAGACCATGTCCATACCCCTATCTACATCATCAAAAACTGAAAATTTTCGATGTTTCTCTTTCTTTTTCTCGCTTGGCATCGCTCGTAACTAATGATTCTTTCACCATTTTAAAAAGTGTCACCGGAAACGTGGACGAAATATGTACAATCTAAATGTTACACCGCTTCTTTTATTGAAACAAACCATGATCAAAATTTCTATCGTTGGCACGCAACGGGGATACCGGAAAGATCTAATAATCGACCACTGGCACGGGAAGAGAGAACGGGAAAGAAGGGCTTCGACAAGTCCACAGCGATGTGAACAGGAGAGAAATATATTAAAAACTGTCTAAAGTTTTCAGTGTGACTTCAGAAATTTTCATCGAGTTTTCATGGTAGATTTTCTTTTGGTTAGTAGATGACCTCAACAAATTAGGTTAGTAGATGATCTAAAAAAAAATCAGGTTAGTACATGACCTTCACAAATTAGGTTACCAGATGATCTAAAAAAAATTAGGTTAATAGATGATTTCAACAAATTAGGTTAGTAGATGACCTCAACAAATCAAGTTAGTAGATGATCTCAACAAACCAAGTTAGTAGATGATCTCAACAAATCAGGTTAGTAGATGACCTTAACAAATTATGTTAGTAAATGACCTCATCAAGTCAGTTTAGTAGATGACTTAAACAAATTAGGTAAGTAGATTACCTCCACAAATTAGGTAAGTAGATTACCTCCACAAGTAGGTTAGTATATGACCTCCACAATTTAAGTTAGTAGATTACCTCCACAAATTAAGTTAGTAGATGACATCAACAAATTAAGTTAGTAGATTACCTCCACAAATTAGGTAAGTAGATTACCTCCACAAATTTGGTTAGTAGATTACCTCTACAAATTAAGTTAGTAGATTACCTCTACAAATTAAGTTAGTAGATTACCTCTACAAATTAAGTTAGTAGATTACCTCTACAAATTAAGTTAGTAGATTACCTCTACAAATTAAGTTAGTAGATTACCTCTACAAATTAAGTTAGTAGATTACCTCTACAAATTAAGTTAGTAGATTACTTCTGCAAATTAAGTTAGTAGATTACCGCCACAAATTAAATTATTAGATTATCACCACAAATTAAGTTAGTAGATTACCACCACAAATTAAGTTAGTAGATTAACACCATAAATTAGGTTAGTAGATTAACACCATAAATTAGGTTAGTAGATTAACACCATAAATTAGGTTAGTAGATTACCACCACAAATTAGGTTAGTAGATTACCACCACAAATTAGGTTAGTAGATTACCACCACAAATTAGGTTAGTAGATTACCAACACAAATTAGGTTAGTAGATTACCACCATAAATTAGGTTAGTAGATTACCACCACAAATTAGGTTAGTAGATTACCTCAACAAATTAGGTTAGTAGATTACCACCACAAATTAGGTTAGTAGATTACCACCACAAATTAGGTTAGTAGATTACCTCAACAAATTGGGTTAGTAGATGATCTCCATGATTAGATTATTAAAATATTTGAAAACATGAACATAGACGGCAAAGACCTGAGGACTGTAAAACATCTATACTGCCAGCAAGAAGCAGCAATTCGAGTTGAAAATAGAACTGAAAAATATCAAACTATAAAACAAGGGGTGCGACAAGGATGTGTACTATCTCCAGACCTTTTTTCTCTGTACAGCGAGAATATTCTAAGAACGATCATCACAGAACCAGGCATAAAAGTAGGAGGATAAAATATTAACAACCTTCGATATGCTGACGACACAGTACTGATAGTTGAGAGCCAACAAGACCTGCAAAAGTCACCAAAGAAAGTGAACAGAAAGGCCTTACTTTGAACATCAAAAAGACAGAGACTATGGTTATATCTAAGAAACAGAATCCACCAACATGCAGTATAAAATTTAATGGAACTATTCTAAAGCAGATGCAGAAATTCAAATACCTTGGAGCAGTAATAACTTCAGATGGGAGATGCAAAACAGAAATTAGGAACAGAATAGGCCAAGCAAAGACTGCATTTCAGAGAATGAGAAACATATTAGCCAACACATCCTTATCAATGAATGTTAGAAAACGAGTCCTAAAATGCTATATTGAACCTATCTTGTTATATGGAAGTGAATCATGGACAATAGGCAGGTCTGCACAAAAATCATTGGAAGTACCAGAAATGTGGTTTATTAGAAGAATGTTGCGAATCCCCTGGACAGCAAAAATAACTAATGGATAACGTATGAGAAGAGCTGGAGATGCAAAAAAAAAACTTGTAAAAAAATAAGAGAGAAACAATGTACTTTCATAGGACATGCAATGAGAAGAGGGGGCATTGAAAATATAATAAAAACAGGAAACTAGAGGGAAGAAGATCAAGAGGAAGACCAAGAGAAATGATACTGGACAGTCTGACGGGATGGTGTGAGAGGAGATCACCAACTGAGCCGATGGCCTGCATGAACGATCGTGTACTCTAGAGAAGCATAATAGCTAACGCCAGTCGGCATGGCACCTATTGATGATGATGATGATGATGATGATGACGATGATGATGATGATGATGATGTGATCTCCACAAATTAGGTTAATAAATCACAACCATAAATTACGTTAATAGATCACCATTACAAATTAGGTTAGTAGATGACTTCAAAAGATTTGCTTAGCAGATGACCTCAACAGAATTGGTTAGTAGATGACCTCTGCAGATTTGGTTAATAGATAACCTCAACAGATTAGGTTTAGGCGACCTCCACAAATTAAATAATAGATAACAATTGAAGAAGTTTTAAGGGCAATAAAGAATCTGAAAAATGTTAAATCACCAGAATATGATGAGATAACAGCTGAGGTTATTAAAGCAAGAGGAAAGGAATGTGCAACAATCTATCATGCACTATGTAAAAAGATATGGCATTCAGATACATGGCCAAAAGAATGGAAAAGAACTGTATTCATACCACTGCCAAGAACCAGTAACTTAAAATTATACACAAACTACAGAACTGTTGCCCTGATTGGAACAATTTTTTATAAATAGGAAACTACGAGGTTTTGGTACGGTAAAGTAAGAGAACAAATATTGTAGGATTAAACCTCGAAAAAATCGTAGACAAAGCACTTTAGTGAGACATGAGAGAAAGAAAAATCACAAGAGAATTACCTGGGATTCGAACACGGACTCCTAGTTGGCTAAGTCGATAGTAAGCTGTTCTCTCGTGGCTAGACGGCTGCTCGTCCTACCGGAGTCCGTGTTCGAATCCCAGGTAATTCTCTTGTGATTTTTCTTTCTCTCATGTCTCACTAAAGTGCTTTGTCTACGATTTTTTCGAGGTTTAATCCTACAATATTTGTTCTCTTACTGTTGCCCTGATTAGTCATGCCAGTAAAATTCTATTAAAAATCATAATGGGCAGACTTCGTAAGAAAATAGAAGAAGAAGTCTATATGGTCCAAGCTGTTTTCAGGCAAAGAAGAGAATCAAGAGATCATATATTCAATATAAGATTAATAATAGAGAAATGCAGAGAATTTAATATGAATCTATATTTATCCTTTATAGACTACTCAAAGGCATTTGATTGTGTACAACACCAGAAACTTTTAGAAATAATGGAAAAAATGGGATTTCCAACACATTTGATACAATTAACATCACTGCTGTATCTAGAAAACAGGCAGCAGTAAGAATAAATGGTGAAACAACAACTTGGTTTGACATAAAACAAGGGGTCCGTCAGGGTGCATATTGTCACCTTACTTATTTAACTTGTATACTGAAAATATAATGAGGAATGTTAAAGAAGATGTAGACAAAGATGATTAGATATGCTGATGACACAGTATTACTGTTCACAACACAAAAATGAATGGAAAAACTAATTATGTCAGTCCGTAAGAGTAGTGAAGAGCAAAGGCTCTATCTTAATGCGAAGAAAACTAAACTGATGACAACTGACAAAACAAAGAAGGCAGCTGAAATATGTATCAATGAGGAAAAATTGGGAGAGGCGGAAAGTTTTAAATATATTAGATCATTACCAACTAATAATGGAGATACAATGAGGGAAATTAAAAGGAGGACATTTTTCGCTCTTCAGTAAGTAAAAGAATTAAAGAATCTGTGGAGAGGAACAGACAGAACTACAAAAATAAGATTTTTAAGGGCATGCATCTTTCCCATCGCAGGATATGCCTGTGAGACCTGGACACTTAGCAAAACAGCTGAGAAACACATAAATGCCTTTGAATGTAAATGCTACAGAAGAGTTCTTCAAATATCATGGACACAAAAAAGAACAAATATATCCATACTACAAGAACTTAGTATTGAAGAAGGCTGGCTAGTAAAGAGGATTAAACAAAGAAAACTTAAACATTTTGGACACATTAAACATCATGTTAATTTTGGGAAAACCATCTTGGGAGGATACATAATGGGAAAAAGAAAGAGAGGAAGACCAATACAAAGATGGCTGCAAGACATCGTTGATGATCTGCAAATAGATGCATCAGTAGCAGAGCATCTTGCTCACAGGAGAGCAGTTAGGGAAGCAAAGTTCTGGAAGGCACATGCAAATGACTGACCAAGATAACCTCCACACTTTAGGTCAGTATATTACCTCCACAAATTAGGTTAGTAGATGACCTCAACAAATTAGGTTAGTAGATGACCTCAACAAATTAGGTTGTTAGATGACCTCAATACGTTAGGTTAGTAGATGACATAAACAAATTAGGTTAGGAGATGACCTCAACAAATTAGGTTAGGAGTTGACCTCAACAAATTAGGTATATGAACTCAGTAAAATAGGTCGGTAGATGACCTCAAGAAACGAAGCTAGAAGATGACCTAAAAAAATTAAGTTTGTAGATGACCTCAGTAAATTAGGTTAGTAGATGACTTCAACAAATTAGGTTAGTGTATGACCCCATTAAATCTTCTCAAAACATTGGGAAGTTAACTAAGTTCTTGAGATGTTAGAGAAGGATGGGAAGTGCGATGTTTAAACAACAGAATGATGGGTTTTCCTATTTTTGTGGTTATCTTCCTCTAGGCAAATAATAAAATAAGTTCTTTCGTTCTTTCCTTCTTTTTATCTCTTTCAATGAGGTATTAGCTAGTTATTGATGTATATTAGCAGGAACGAGTTGCTGAGCTTTCTCTGACGAGTCTGTGGGCAAATGCTGAAGTGTATGACGACTCTGTGGGCGAGTGCTGAAGTCTGTGGGCACGTGCTGAAGTTTGTGACGACTATGTGTGCACGTGCTAAAGGCTGTGACGACTCCGTTGGGACGTGCTGAAGGCTGTGACGACTATGTGGGCACTTGCTAAAGGCTGTGACGACTCTGTGGGCACGTGCTGAAGGCTGTGACGACTCTATGGGCACGTGCTGAAGAGTGTGACGAGTCTGTGGGCGCGTGATGAAGTCTGTGGGCACTTGCTGAAGGGTGTGACGAGTCTGTGGGCAAGTGCTGAAGGCTGTGATGACTGTGGGCACAAGCTAATGTTCACAACAAACGCATATGTAACTTTATTCTTCAAGGTCAAATTTGAATGTCCTGACACGGATCAATACACACCCTGGCAGCCGCCCTGGGATAACAGTGACGTAGCACGGAACAACCTTGAACTGTTGGAGATGTTTGGATCAACTTTCAGTGACAAATTTTCCATCAACCTGTCTAAAATAACCACTCCACCACTAAGATTTCTCACACAGGCACCATTATTTCGCCAGATCGGCTGTCTGTCACCAGCCTGGCTACCTGTCTTGAGGTTTGTTACCAGACTGGCTACCTGTCTAGAGGTTTGTCACCAGACTGGCTACCTGTCTAGAGGTTTGTCACCAGACTGGCTACCTGTCGTCAATTTGTCACCAGACTTGCTACCTGTCGTCAGTATGTCACCAGACCGGCTATCTGTCGTCAGTATGTCACCAGACTTACTACCTGTCGTCAGTTTGTCACTAGACTTACTACTTGTCGTCACTATGTCACCAGACTTACTACCTGTCATCAGTATGTCACCAGACTGGCTACCTGTCGTCAGTATATCACCAGACTTAATTCTGTCGTCAGTATGTCACCAGACTGGCTATCTCTCGTCAGTATGTCACCAGACTGGCTATCTGTCATCAGACTGGCTAACTGTCACCATATCGGCTATCTGTGATTCCATCTGCAAGTAACGGACTGTCTATCTGCTACCAGACCGGCTATCCACAGCCTGCTAAGACCTCACTTTATCTTATCCAGAACTTCGTTCAGGACACGCCGTTTCTCTTTAATCTAAAACCAAACCAACTCGGCAGCACTTTGACATCCTGGCCAAGAGAAGATTTCTGGCTTATCAGTTCATTTCTTTCTAGCTTACCAGGAAATCATGACTGCTACATCATCATCATCATCATCGCCATCGGCATCATCACCAACATTATAGTCAAGGGACATATATTATTTGATAGAACTCGGAACACGAACAACAGAAACGCTTGCCTTATGTACCACGCAATTGTCTAACTTGATGTACCCACATGTCATGCTCACACTGAATTAGTTCTAACTTGATGTACCCACATGTTATGCTCACACTGAATTAGTTCTAACTTGATGTACCCACATGTCATGCTCACACTGAATTAGTTCTAACTTGATGTACCCACATGTCATGCTCACACTGAATTAGTTCTAACTTGATGTACCCACATGTCATGCTCACACTGAATTAGTTCTAACTTGATGTACCCACATGTCATGCTCACACTGAATTAGTTCTAACTTGATGTACCCACATGTCATGCTCACACTGAATTAATTCTAACTTGATGTATCCACATGTCATGGTCACACTGAATTAGTTCTAACTTGATGTGCCCACGTGTCATAGTCACACTGAATTAATTCTAACTTGATGTGCCCACATGTCATAGTCACACTGAATTAGTTCTAACTTGATGTGCCCACATGTCATAGTCACACTGAATTAGTTCTAACTTGATGTGCCCACATGTCATAGTCACACTGAATTAGTTCTAACTTGATGTGCCCACATGTCATAGTCACACTGAATTAGTTCTAACTTGATGTGCCCACATGTCATAGTCGCACTGAATTAGTTCTAACTTGATGTGCCCACATGTCATGGTCACACTGAATTAATTCTAACTTGATGTATCCACATGTTATGGTCACACTGAATTAGTTCTAACTTGATGTGCCCACGTGTCATAGTCACACTGAATTAATTCTAACTTGATGTATCCACATGTCATGGTCACACTGAATTAGTTCTAACTTGATGTGCCCACATGTCATAGTCACACTGAATTAGTTCTAACTTGATGTGCCCACATGTCATGGTCACACTGAATTAATTCTAACTTGATGTATCCACATGTTATGGTCACACTGAATTAGTTCTAACTTGATGTGCCCACGTGTCATAGTCACACTGAATTAATTCTAACTTGATGTATCCACATGTCATGGTCACACTGAATTAGTTCTAACTTGATGTGCCCACATGTCATAGTCACACTGAATTAGTTCTAACTTGATGTGCCCACATGTCATGGTCACACTGAATTAATTCTAACTTGATGTATCCACATGTTATGGTCACATTGAATTAGTTCTAACTTGATGTGCCCACATGTCATAGTCACACTGAATTAGTTCTAACTTGATGTGCCCACATGTCATGGTCACACTGAATTAATTCTAACTTGATGTATCCACATGTCATGGTCACACTAGTTAGGCTTTTATTTTCATCACTTCTATGTAACTAACTGACTGATCTATATTCTCTACCTGGGCGCTTGTCCGGCCGATATTTAAAAAAAAATTAAAGACTTGCAAGATAGTCGTCGTAACCCATTCGAAGGACAGAAGTCACTGACTTGAAGGATAGAAGTCACTGACTGAAAGGACAGAAGTCACTGACTTGAAGGACAAAAGTCACTGACTTGAAGGATAGAAGTCACTGACTGAAAGGACAGAAGTCACTGACTTGAAGGACAAAAGTCACTGACTGAAAGGACAGAAGTCACTGACATGAAGGACAGAAGTCATGGACTTGAAGGACAGAAGTCACTGACTTAAAAGACAGAAGTCACTGACTGAAGGACAGAAGTTACTGACAAGAAGGACAGAAGTCTCTGACTTGAAGGACAGTAGTCACTGACTTGAAGGACAGAAGTTACTGACTTGAAGGACAGAACTCACTTACTTGAAGGACAGAAGTCGCTGACTTGAAGGACAGAAGTCACTGGCTTGAAGGAGAAAAGTTGCTGACTTGAAGGACAGAAGTTGCTGACTTGAAGGACAGAAGTTACTGACATGAAGGACATAAATCATTGACTGAAAGGACAGAAGTCATTGACATGAAGGACAGAAGTCACTGACTCGAAGGACAGAAGTCACTGACTGAAAGGATATAAGTCACTGACTTGAAGGACAAAAGTCTCTGACTTTAAGGACAGAAGTCACTGACTTGAAGGACAGAAGTCACTGACTTGAAGGACAGAAGTCGCTGACTTGAAGGACAAAAGTCTCTGACTCGAAGGACAGAAGTCGCTGAATTGAAGGACAGTAGTCACTGACTTGAAAGACAGAAGTCACTGACTTGAAGGACAAAAGTCGCTGACTTGAAGGACAGAAGTCACTGACTTGAAGGACAAAAGTCACTGACTTGAAGGACAGAAGTCATTGACTTGAAGTACAGAAGTCGCTGACTTGAAGGACAGAAGTCGCTGACCTGAAGGACAGAAGTTACTGACATGAAGGACAAAAGTCGCTGACTTGAAGGACAGGATCCACTGACTTGAAGGGTAATGCTACATCATGGTGAGAAGAAAAAAAGGGGGCGGGTATAGGGAAGGAGATTGTAAAAGACTGTTCCAATTATTCTTGTAAGAAATAAATGCTGAGATCGATTACTTTGACCTCTTTATGATGATATATATACATGCCCTTCATCTCCAGACAAAATATCTTGAAGCGAGGAATCGATTCCACCATGGCTATGTATGGAAAACTTTCGGCGTGAACAGAACTTCACAATTTACGAGCTGGCAAAGGCTTCTCTTTAACTCTGTTACAAAGTTTGTCCTGGAATTACCTTTAACTCTGTTACAAAGTTTGTCCTGGAATTACCTTTAACTCTGTTACAACGTTTGTCCTGGAATTACCTTTAACTCTGTTACAACGTTTGTCCTGGAATTACCTTTAACTCTGTTACGACGTTTGTCCTGGAATTACCTTTAACTCTGTTACAAAGTTTGTCCTGGAATTACCTTTAACTCTGTTACAACGTTTGTCCTGGAATTACCTTTAACTCTGTTACGACGTTTGCGCTGGAATTACTTTCGATAAAATTAAAAATCAAAATCAAAATTAAAAAAGAAAAACTTTAACATTTTTCTTCTGAATTTCTAATCCCTAGAATTAACTCCGGGATTGAGAGAAATTCCCGAAACTGACTTCTTGTGGCCTGGTTCTTCTTGTTTTGTTTTGTTTGTTTCGTTTTGTTTTTAATCTAATGACACGAAACGTGGAATGTCAAAATATTACTTTTTAAAACTGGAAAATGCCCAAAATTGATCTACATGAGATAGTTTCTGATCTGCATGAGATAGTTTCTGATCTACATGATATAGTTTCTGATCTACATGATATAGTTTCTGATCTACATGAGATAGTTTCTGATCTACATGAGATAGTTTCTGATCTACATGAGATAGATTCTGATCTACATGAGATAGATTCTGATCTACATGAGATAGTTTCTGATCTACATGAGATAGTTTCTGATCTACATGAGATAGATTCTGATCTACATGAGATAGTTTCTGATCTACATGAGATAGTTTCTGATCTACATGAGATAGTTTCTGATCTACATGAGATAGTTTCTGATCTACATGAGATAGTTTCTGATCTACATGAGATAGATTCTGATCTACATGAGATAGTTTCTGATCTACATGAGATAGATTCTGATCTACATGAGATAGTTTCTGATCTACATGAGATAGTTTCTGATCTACATGAGATAGTTTCTGATCTACATGAGATAGTTTCTGATCTACATGAGATAGTTTCTGATCTACATGAGATAGTTTCTGATCTACATGAGATAGTTTCTGATCTACATGAGATAGTTTCTGATCTACATGAGATAGTTTCTGATCTACATGAGATAGTTTCTGACAAGACAGTCTTTGTTCTTCCCGAGATTCAGTTCAATGTTTTATTTTTCTTTTCCGCTCACACAAATTTTCTGACCCCCAAAAAATGGATCGTTAAGGCCTTTTCTTACCACACATTTTCCACAATCACGCCTGACATGGAAGCTCTTTGACAATATCTCAGAGTCATAACATGGAGGTTCTGTAATAATAGCTCAGTCACGACTTGGAGGTTCTGTAACAATAGCTCAGAGTCATAACATGGAGGTTCTGTAACAATATCTCAGAGTCATAACATGGAGGTTCTGTAACAATATCTCAGAGTCATAACATGGAGGTTCTGTAACAATATCTCAGAGTCATAACATGGAGGTTCTGTAACAATAGCTCAGAGTCATAACATGGAGGTTCTGTAACAATAGCTCAGAGTCATAACATGGAGGTTCTGTAACAATATCTCAGAGTCATAACATGGAGGTTCTGTAACAATATCTCAGAGTCATAACATGGAGGTTCTGTAACAATACCTCAGAGTCATAACATGGAGGTTCTGTAACAATATCTCAGAGTCATAACATGGAGGTTCTGTAACAATAGCTCAGAGTCATAACATGGAGGTTCTGTAACAATAGCTCAGTCACGACTTGGAGGTTCTGTAACAATAGCTCAGAGTCATGACTTGGAGGTTCTGTAACAATAGCTCAGAGTCATAACATGGAGGTTCTGTAACAATAGCTCAGTCACGACTTGGAGGTTCTGTAACAATAGCTCAGAGTCACGACTTGGAGGTTCTGTAACAATAGCTCAGAGTCATGACTTGGAGGTTTTGGAACAATTTTCAAAGTCAGTGTAAATACGCAGAAACTGCCAAACTTGTGCTGAGTGTCAACGTTTGAAGCCTACAAAAGTTTACGGAACATTTTGTCTCTGGACAACTTTTCTTACATTTGGCCAAAGTTTCCAACTGACCAGGCGACTCAGACCTGGACAGTGTCCACACGAAACTTGGACCCGGTAGACAAGTCTTTCAAATCAGTGTTTGCGCTGGATCTTAAAGTCTACAGGCGAAATACACAGACTGGACAGTAGATGGACAGGCGTAAGGACAGCTGAACTGACTATAGATGGACAGACGTAAGGACAGCTGAACTGACTATAGATGGACAGACGTAAGGACAGCGGAACTGACGATAGATAGACAGAAGTAAGGACAGCGGAACTTACTATAGAAGGACAGAAGTAAGGACAGTTGAACTGATGATAGATGGACAGACGTAAGGACAGCTGAACTGACGATAGATGGGTTGAAAGATGCTCAGAAGGAAGAATAAATAGTAAATTAGTAAACAGATGTGAAGACACTCATAAGAGAGATTGACTGATTGATTGACTGATTGATTGATTGATCTTTATTTCAAATTGGGCACGCAGGCCCGTCTGACGTTCTGCCCTTTATCATACATCTTTCACTCTATTCCAGACATTCTCCAGAGAAAGAGAGAGAGAGAGAGATTTAGCTTTGAGGTGTGAAAACGACAGTTAATAGAGTATAGAGATGACAGCAGACTAGAGAGAGAGAGTAACAGAGCAGAGAGATGATAGAAGAGAGCAGAGAAAAGAGATACTACGTGTATATATATATATATGTGTGTGTGTGTGTGTGTGTGGGTGGGTGGGAGAGTGTGTGTGGGTGGGTGGGTGGGTGTGTGGGTGTGGGTGGGTGGGTGTGTGGGTGTGGGTGGGTGGGTTCTAAATTATCCGGTCAGAAGAAGAGTGAGCTTACAGCAAGTTGTTCATTCATTGTTATGTCCCTTGCGGAACTTTGCCTCCCTAACAGCTCTCCTGTAGGCCTCTCAGTTGTCAGCAAGATGGCCTGCTGCTGATGCATCCATTTGCAGATCATCAACGATTTCTTGCAACCATCTTCGCCTTGGTCTTCCTCTCTTTTTCCCATTATGTACCCTTCCAAAACGGTCTTCTCTAGATTATCATGACATTTAATGTGTCCAAAATATTTAAGTTTTCTCTCTTTAATCCTCTTTACTAGCCAGCCTTCTTCAATATTAAGTTCTTGTAGTATGAATATATTTGTTCTTTTTTATGTCCATGATATTTGAAGAAGTCTTCTGTAGCATTTACATTCAAAGGCATTTATGTGTTTCTCAGCTGTTTTGTTAAGTGTCCAGGTCTCACAGGCATATGTTGCGATGGGAAAGATGCATGCCCTTAAAAATCTTATTTTTGTAGTTCTGTCTGTTCCTCTCTACAGCTTATTTAGTTGTTTTACTTTCTGAAGAGCGATAGATGTCTTACAGCAACTTGTATATAGAGTAAATAATAAGTAAAATGTAGATCTTACAGCAAGTAATATGTAGAGTAAATAGTAAGTAAAGTGTAGATCTTACAGTAACTTGTATATAGAGTAAATAATAAGTAAAATGTAGATCTTACAGCAAGTAATATGTAGAGTAAATAGTAAGTAAAGTGTAGATCTTACAGCAACTTGTATATAGAGTAAATAATAAGTAAAGTGTAGATCTTGCAGCAAATAGAGTGAAGAATTAATAGTAAGGTAAAGTGTAACAAAGGACTGACCAGATAGAGAGTAAGGAGTTGGTGTCAAAGTGAATGTAATTCTTACAGCAAGTAGTGTGTAGATATAGCTGTAGATAAAATGTAGATCTTACAGTAAGTAGTGTGTAGAGATAGCTGTAGATAAAGTGTAGATCTTACAGTAAGTAGTGTGTAGAGATAGCTGTAGATAAAGTGTAGATCTTACAGTAAGTAGTGTGTAGAGATAGCTGTAGATAAAGTGTAAGACTTGCAGCAAATAGAGTATAGAGATAACTGTAAGTACAGTGTAGATCTTACAGCACGTAGAGTAAAGAGATAACTGTAAGTAAAATATAGATCTTACAGGCAGTAGAGTGTAGAGTTAATTGTAACTAAACTTTAGATCTTACAGCAAGTAGAGTGTAAGGTTGAGAATTCTGTCACATATTTCCCCTCCCCCAAGGAAGAGATGTGCTCGTTAAATCTCCGACAGGAAAATTAACTGAAATCCCAGTCATTATAAAACAACATTATCTAATGGGTTCCCTGCACTCACAAAACTAGTACAAAATAACGTTTAACATATGTGGTGCTTAACAAAAAAATATATACATATATTTACATCATTTCGTTTGAGCTCTATTACACACCATTTTCAATGTGTCTGTACAGGACAGGAGCAAAGGATGTACTCCTTAAACAAAGAGCATTAACTGAATAATGTCTACGTTTGCTTCTGGAAATCCCCACCAACTTCCAGCTATACAGACTAAAGACAAATCCCCACCAACTTCCAACTATACAGACTAAAGACAAATCCCCACCAACTTCAACTATACAGACTAAAGACAAATCCCCACCAACTTCCAGCTATACAGACTAAAGACAAATCCCCACCAACTTCCAACTATACAGACTAAAGACAAATCCCCACCAACTTCCAGCTATACAGACTAAAGACAAATCGAGTCTGTGATGTTGATCACCGCATGCTGAATAAACTGCTTTCTCTCATCCAAATTTGAAACCAAGAAAAGCCAATTAAAAAAAAAGACAAGGCGTAAACAAATCCTAATTTAAACTCATTTTTCACCTGGGTAGAACATCCAGTGAACCTTGACCTATAGAATACCACATAAACCTCAAAGACGATCTAACTACTACCACAACGAATACCAATAACTACTACCACAACGAATACCAATAACTACTATCACAACGAATACCAATAACTACTACCACAACTAATACCAACTGACACGACAATATCTAAGCAAAAACTCTAACTACTACTTCCTAACACTAATTAAAGATATGAGTGACTTCAAAACTTGGGCTGTAAGTGCAGTTCTACTACAAGACTTCACCTGTGCTTCGAGGAAGCGATGGAAACTTCCAAAACTACACTATTCAAACACTAGCAATAGAATCTGTCAAGTAAGAAAACAATCTGTGAAGTAAGAAAACATCCTGTGAAGTAAGAAACGTGACATGAATGGCTGGTCACGGCGCTACTAAAGAACGCCTCTCTACCATTCTCAGCAGACCACCAGAATGGATACTCATTAAAGAAGGCGACCTGTACTGCATAATGATGACGATGTTCACTAAGATAACACTCTCCAGCTAAACACGTATCTGTCTATGTGATGTTCACTAAGATAACACTCTCCAGCTAAACACGTATCTGTCTATGTGATGTTCACTAACAGAACATGCACCAACTGAACTCTGTTTTTCTGTTAAACGCCCTGTTTCTATGTTAAGCACTCTGTTTTTCTGTTAAACACTCTGTTTTTATGTTAAACACTCTGTTTCTCTTTTAATCACTCTGTTTTTTTGTTAAATACACTGTTTTTCTGTTACTTGCTCTGTTAAACACTCTGTTTTCCTGTTAAACACTCTGTTTTTTGTTAATCACTCTGTTTTTCTGTTAAACACTCTGTTTTTCTGTTAAACACTCTGTTTCTCTGTTAAACACTCTGTTTTTCTGCTAATAGCTCTGTTGAACACTCTGTTTTTCTGTTGAACACTCTGTTTTTCTGTTAAACGCTCTGTTTCTCTGTTAAGCACTCTGTTTTTCTGTTAACCACATTGCTTTTCTGTTAATTGCTCTGTTAAACACTCTGTTTTTCTGTTAAATACTCTGTTTTTTGTTAATCACTCTATTTCTCTTTTAATCACTCTATTTCATTGTTAAACACTGTGTTTCTCTGATAAACACTCTGTTTTTCTGTTAAACACTCTTCTATTCTGTTAAACACTCTGTTTTTCTTGTTAAACACTCTGTTTTTCTGTTAAACACTATGTTTTTCTGTTAAGCACTCCGTTTTTCTGTTAAACACTCTGTTTCTTTGTTAAACACTCTGTTTTTCTGTTAGACACTCTTTTTTCAGTTAAACACTAAGAAACCGATTACGCAGATGCTCCACTTTTCCACTAGGACAACAACAGTAAGAGTAAATTAGACTTGACAGTCTCCCAACTTGACAGTCTCCCAACTTGACAGTCTCCCAACTTGACAGTCTCCCAACTTGGCAGTCTCCCAACTTGACAGTCTCCCAACTTGGCAGTCTCCCAACTTGACAGTCTCCCAACTTGACAGTCTCCCAACTTGGCAGTCCCCTAACTTGGCAGTCTCCCAACTTGACAGTCTCCCAACTTGACAGTCTCCTAACTTGACAGTCTCCCAACTTGGCAGTCTCCCAACTTGACAATCTCCCAACTTGGCAGTCTCCTAACTTGGCACTCTCCCAACTTGACAGTCTCCCAACTTGACAGTCTCCCAACTTGACAGTCCCCCAACTTGGCAGTCTCCCAACTTGGCAGTCTCCCAACTTAACACTCTCCTAACTTGACAGTCTCCCAACTTGACAGCATATCAACATGGAGGAGTAAAGAAAGAATGGTGCAGGTTTAACAAGTAGAACATAAGTTTATTAATGGCAAAATGAGAGATGATTTAATGAAGATGGGAACAAGTACTCCCTCAGGGCAGAGCTGACAACTACAAGAAGCTGTTCAGCTCCCTGGTAAGAAGGTGCTCGACAGATGGGGAGAGCCAGCCTAAAACATCGAACAACCACAGCAACAAATACCCAAGCGCCCATACTTACAGATGAAAGGAAACTTATCAGAACAACTGAACTTCACAACACGTCAATGAATTTTCTATAATTGGAAAAATTGACCACTAGCATAGTGTCCATAATTAAACCGACAAACTGTGCAACATCTAAGCTGTTTATCTAAAATGTCCTAAGAGGACAAAAACTAGCAGGTTACACGCTACCAAATGTCCTAAAAAGGACGAACGACAATTTACATTCTACATCTGTAAAACTCAACTGAAACTACCAACACGAGAACTACATTAACTTGAACTACTACTACTACTGGAACATAATATTCACTTCTGCTCTACATCTTAACTACCTCTCTTCTATCCTGTCCGAACTGTGCTTTTTTTCTTTCAGCGTCTGTCTCTATCTGCTCACACTCTTGGCTCTTTCGTGCAACTTTACAGCTCTCAGTCATCGCACTGCATAAGCCTAAATTTAACACCACAGTTTCCTAGAATAGATTTCTAACAAGGGAAGCTACTCTTTTTAAAACTCCGTTTAAAGCAATAGTCTCCCTTTCCCAAATCTAACCTTTTACCTATGTCTAAGTCTGTCACAGCCGTTATTTACTAGAACACATTTCACACTACGTTTTGAACTATCGATGAAAAGACGCCACTCACTTGGGTTATATTCTGAAAGACCAATTTTCTTCACAAGTTTCCGATGTCATTGCAGAATACTAAGTTGTTGCCTTCGGTAAAGAATGGCAGCAAAACTTTTCTCTCCTTCGATTAATTCTAATTTTCGTTCTAGGCTGAAGTAAATTTTTTTCTTTTAGTCTGGAGGCAAACAGTTCGCAAGACTCTTTGGAAAGATTTAAGTCTCTGATCAGATCATTCAATTCATTCTGATCAAAACGATCACTATGTGAAGTTGTTTGGAATTTACTGTCACTTCCCCCACTTTCTTTACCTTGTGAGATATCAGACATGCAAGACTCATCCTCTGAGAGCTGTGCTAGTTCAAGGAAAGGTGGAACGGGTACAAGATCTGAGTGCGGAGCAGGTCTCCTGGCTGAAGGTAGATCAGGGTAAGATAACTTGTCACGATTATTTTGATTGATGCCTATGATACTAACGATACAAAGATAACAATCATTGAAGTAGTTTTTCAGTTCCCTCCACACCATTGGTACTCCAAATTTCAGGCAGCTTCTCTTTCCATTTGTCCACTGGCGCAAATGCTCCGTACAAGTTTTGCATACAACATGAGGGGCCCATAGCTTATCTTGATCTTCAAGCTTGACACCAAAATAAACTACAAATGCTCTTTTTATAAACTCAGAAACAGGTTTCCTACTTGCTTTCAGTGTATAGTCCCTACAAATATAGCAAAATACGTTGGGATGATTCAAGCAGCTCTGTCTTGAAGTAGCCACCACCTCTACGGTGTTCGAGTTGCAAAACTGAAATGATATGAGTGGGAATATACACACACCTCCAGTACGATCATAATTATTATACAGCGCAGCAGCTGTAAACAGATCAGGTTGAGAAATCTTTGAAATATAAATTTGTGTAGTCTGCGAAAACCATGATTTACCATTTTGCTTTTGTCCACATAATTATGTAATAAAACAGAATAAAAGCGAATGTGTCATTTGAGCTATACTTCTTTATGCCAGTGTGCATTATGGGAAAGGAAGTAGATGAATAATTATGAAATAAATGTCATTATACAGAAAAAATGTGCATAAATGAAATACATACATTTCTCATTCAAATAAGACAGCTTGTTATGACATCCCAGTTCTACAGAAGAGATTTTTTAAAGACTGGACTGAAATTTTATAAATTCAACCATATCTAAGAAACTAGAGCTGATGCCAACATTATCTAAGAAACTAGAGCTGATACCAACCATATCTAAGAAACTAGAGCTGATACCAACCATATCTAAGAAACTAGAGCTGATACCAACCATATCTAAGAAACTAGAGCTGATACCAACCATATCTAAGAAACTAGAGCTGATACCAACCATATCTAAGAAACTAGAGCTGATGCCAACCATATCTAAGAAACTAGAGCTGATACCAACCATATCTAAGAAACTAGAGCTGATACCAACCATATATAAGAAACTAGAGCTGATGCCAACCATATGTAAGAAACTAGAGCTGATGCCAACCATATCTAAGAAACTAGAGCTGATGCCAACCATATCTAAGAAACTAGAGCTGATGCCAACCATATCTAAGAAACTAGAGCTGATGCCAACCATATGTAAGAAACTAGAGCTGATACCAACCATATCTAAGAAACTAGACCTGATGCGGTCTGTACAATGCAGTTTTCTGAATCGATGTCCCATACAACCGCAGGAACAGGCCTAAAAACCAAGGCACAATTTGTTTTCTTTTGTTTTGTACAACTGTGAAATCTGTTATATTTTGACTTGATGCTGTCACTTGTAACCACAGATAATCCTCTATATTGGACTTACTTCTGTTATTTGTAAACAAAGATAATCTTCTATATTTTGACTTAGCATTGTCTCTGTACTTGTAAGCACAGATAATCTTCTATATTTTGACTTGTTGTTGTCATTTGTATGCAGATATAATCTTCTATGTTTGGACTTGCCATTGTCGCTGTTCTTGTAAGCACAGATTATTCTCTATACTACTCTTGCTGTTGTCTCTGTAAGAAAACATCATCATCTATATTTAGGCTGTTTCTAAACGTACCTTCTGTAGCTTTGTACAGCTGAAAGACTTGCTTCTGTTTGAAAACCTTCAAGTTTCATTTTTATATCATTGTGTTCCTTTGATACTTCAGTCCAAACTTTTGTTATTTTTTTCCGTTGAAAAACTGTTTCGAAGGTATAATCATTTCTGTAAGTTGTTCTTTCACTTTACTATAATCTGTTGTCATTTCTGTATGTTGTTCTTTCACTTTACTATAATCTGTTGTCATTTCTGTAAGTTGTTCTTTTATTTTACTATAATCTGTTGTCATTTCTATATGCTGTTCTTTCACTTTACTATAATCTGTTGTCATTTCTGTAAATTGTTCTTTTACTTTACTATAATCTATTGTCATTTCTGTATGTTGTTCTTTCACTTTACTATAACTGCTGTCATTTCTGTAAGTTGTTCTTTCACTTTACTATAATATGTTGTCATTTCTGTAAGTTGTTCTTTTACTTTAATATAATCTGTTGTCATTTCTGTAAGCTGTTCTTTCACTTTACTATAATCTGCTGTCATTTCTGTAAGCTGTTCTTTCACTTTACTATAATCTGCTGTCATTTCTGTAAGTTGTTCTTTCACTTTATGGACAAATCTTTTGGTACTGGCAAATCTAGCACAATATTTTCCATCCATAGTAATTTCTCTAAATGAGGCGGAAGGTAATCTCTGATATTCGTACACAGATAAGATATAGGATAGTGGTACATCGATAAGATATATCATACTGGTACACAGATAAGATATAGGATAGTGGTACATCGATAAGATATATCATACTAGTACACAGATAAGATATATCATACTAGTACACAGTTAAGATAAATCATACTAGTACACAAATAAGATATAGGATACTGGTACATAGATAAGATATATCATACTAGTACACAGATAAGATATAGGAGACTGGTGCGTAGATAAGATATAGGACACTGGTACACAGATAAGATATATGATATTAGTATACAGATAAGATATAGGATACTAGTACACAGATAAGATATATGATATTAGTATACAGATAAAAGTATAGGATACTGGTACACAGATAAGATATAGGATACTTGTACACAGATAAGATATAGGATATTAATATACATATAAGATATAGGATACTGATACAAGATAAGGTATAAGATACTGGTAAACACATCATATATATATATATGTACATATATATATCATATACGTATACTTACACATATTCATATTTATATACAGGTACACACAACCAGATATACATATTAGGATGACATAGCCTATCTCAAACACATATAGACAAAGTTCTAAATTATAAAAACTATTTCCTATAAGTTTTACATGAGTTGGTAGGGTATGCCACATGTGGCCAGCTGAGTAAGATAAGCTTTGTTTTTAAACATGCCAAAACTTGGTTTTGGAAGAATACGATAGCTTAAGCGTTGGGTGTGTTTGGGTTGGATTTGAACAACAACCACAGATAGGGTGGAGTATTGTATGATAGAATTTTATGAATTAACTTGGCCTTGTTGAATAGAAATCCCTTCTTGAGGGGCAGAATGTCAAGATGTTTCTCCTTATTTGCAATATGTACTACATGTATGTTGATTATAAGGTTTACTGCTCGTTTTTTTAAGTGAGTAAAATCTTTTCATGTTATGCATGGAGCAACCATCCCAGACTGTGGAACAGTAGACCAAGTGTATTTGTATTTATGATAAGTAGTATATTTTCCTAGTGTATGTGTCAAGAAATTTTGGCAAATTGATAAACTTTTTCGTGCAGTGAGTTTGGTTAAATTGTCTACATGATGATTCCAGCTGAGGTGGTGGTCAATCATGAAACCTAGAGTTTTATGCTCACTAACATTCTCTATCTGTGAAGTTCCAGCATGGAGCTGTAGTGTTGTTGTTGGTGAATTTGTTAGTTTCTGTCTTGTTGTAATGAGCATTGATTTTGTTTTGCTGGTGTTTATGAGCATTCTGTTGTTGTTGCTCCAGTTAATTAGATTTTATATCAATTTGAAGAGTTGATTCAAAGTTACTACAGCCATTGCCACTAGTGTAAACTGTGCAGTCATCAGCAAAAAGGTCACAAGATGATATTTTTTTAGCTGAAGTGGAAGATCATTGATTGATAAAAAACAGATGACCAAGAGAAGACCCTTGTGGAACGCCATTATCAACCACAGATGAATGTGAGGGAAACTACTTGTTGTCTGTCGGAAAGAAAAGATGCAATAAATGTTAAGTTACGAAGTAATCTATAAGTCTCAAGCTTTCTAAATAGGACTTCATGATCAGTCATGTCAAACCCTTTTTTAAAGTCAACAAAGACAGCAACACATTATTTATCGTCATTTATATTAGATAAGCGATATTATGTCATTTCTGTGAGAGCAGTCTGTCAGGAATGTTTGGACGTACAACCTGAGAGAGAGAGAGAGAGAGAGAGAGAGAGAGAGAGAGAGAGAGAAAGGGACTGATTGAAGGAGAGAGGGAGAAAGAGAGACAGAAAGAGAGAGAGAGAGAGAGAGAGAGAAAGGGTGTTGGGGGCATTTAGAGATTTGATAATGCTATTACTGGTATTTTCCAAGACCTGACGGTATATTTGACAGTGATACAGTTAGCCCCAGGTCATGCCTCATCTTTCTCCTTGACCTGATGGTATATTTGACAGTGACATGGCTAGCCCCAGGTCATGCCTCATCTTTCTCCTTGACCTGACGTTATATTTGACAGTGACATGGTTAACCATAGGTCTGTCCACATTTGTTTAGCCTACTCCAGAAGAAGCCATGAACCCATTGTTACAACTCGGTGATAGGGTTATTGGGTGATTGGGTGATTGTGTGAATGGGTGATTGGGTGAATGGGTGAGTGGGTGACTAGGGAGCATTCCGCCGTACTTCAACCACTGACCTCCGCCTGAGAGACGAGCGCACTAACTACTGGTGCACTCAAGCCACCGCGAGCAGAAAACGAGTGATAATTTGTAAGCGCTCAGGACAGATTCACTGGTAAGTTTCAGTTTATGCTGAAGTGCTTCCGCATGCTGTCCTATCTGCCGTCATGTAATAGGGCCACTTATAAGGAATAAAACAAGCGGGACAACTTACATGTTCGATCGTGTCTCTGGAAAATGTCTTTTATTCAGATCTGAAAACTGTCACAACCTATTACTGATGCTGTTGTGTATTGTGACAAACAAGAAAAAAGAGTACACTTTACATTTGTCTCAGAAAGTCACAGATAGTTAGGGCGGTGACCAAGGGCTCCGCGGAGCACAGTCTGAAAACGGCTTTCACCAGACAACCAGCTTCAGAAAGTTTAGTACCAGGTCCGAGATAATATAACTTGTACCACGTGTCCCTGTCCATCATGTATCTCCAGGAAGTCGACTGCCGTGTCCTGTTTACACGGGTAAAACAAATCACATTGTTTTCACTAACAGACAATTTGTGTTTCTGTCACGTGATAAGAATCACATGATCGTCCAGTAATGTGATCCGATCGTGGTAATTTTGTGTCCTCAAACAAGAAAGGACAAATTTGTCCGTGTCCCGTCGTGCCGGTAAATTGTCACGATGTGGTTTAAGTGTTAAAGACAACAAAAAAATCCATGTACTATGTCCTAGAAATCTGTCGTTTCCGTGCTCAGTGTTGATATAATCCTGTAACAAGGAATTTCAATTTGTTTTACATGTGGCCATACCTGCAAATAACGGCGTGTTTAATGCTTATCAATAAAACACAGCCACCTATCATTTCAGCTTATGCGGTCTTAGTCAAGGTACAAAAGAACACAGAAAGGCAGCGTCAATGAAAGAAAAACAGCTGGAAAGTTTCATAGCGGCTGCCATAAGAACAGAGAAGCACTCATATTTCATGCATCACGCAAACACAACAATGTGTCTTATCCAATCACTTGCCACATGAGGCTGTATTTTTTATAAACGTTTTCGCAATTTCAAATTGTTATGTTTATAACAATCACGAGATGGATATGCATGTTATGCTGTAGAGGACAGGAGATATACATCTTTTTTATCATATAAGCACATAAAGATACACACATACGCACACATACACTTACATATACGTATGTGTGCGTGTTTAAGCACGTCTTGCATACCTTACCAAAAAATGTGATGATTTACATTGATAAGAAATACCATACTTGTACGGCCATAGTTACAAGCCACCACTTTATGTTCACTATAACCACTTTATGTTCAATGTAATCACTTTATGTTTACTATAACCATTTTATTCATTATAACCACTTTATGTTCACTGTTACTATAACCACTTTATGTTCACTGTACCCACATTATGTGCATGCAAGTATGCAAGTTATGAAACAAAAACTCACTGAGAACTTAGACAATATCCAAATTCTTACTGAATGTTATAATGTTTGACGTTTTTGGTTTTATTGTGTGAAATGATTTTTTGACTGCGCGGATACTGGGACACGCTAACGTGGCTAGTAAAAACAAGAAGACAGATGCAACCAACCATCTTAATCCAGTTTCCTTCCATGTAATCAATGTTATAACTGTGTGTTTTGTTGTGTTCATGTAATCAATGTTTTAACTATGTGTCTTGTTGTGCTCATTTAATCACTGTTATAACTATGTGTCTTGTTGTGCTCATGTAATCAATGTTATAACTATGTGTCTTGTTGTGCTCATGTAATCAATGTTATAACTATGTGTCTTGTTGTGATCATGTAATCAATGTTATAACTATGTGTCTTGTTGTGCTCATGTAATCAATGTTATAACTGTGTGTCTTGTTGTGCTCATGTAATCAATGTTATAACTGTGTGTCTTGTTGTGTTCATGTAATCAATGTTATAGCTGTATGTTTTGTTGTGTTCATGTAATCAATGTTATAACTGTGTGTCTTGTTGTGTTCATGTAATCAATGTTATAACTGTGTGTTTTGTTGTGTTCATGTAATCAATGTTATAGCTGTATGTTTTGTTGTGTTCATGTAATCAATGTTATAACTTTGTGTTTTATTGTGTTCATGTAATCAATGTTATAACTGTGTTTTGTTGTGTTCATGTAATCAATGTTATAACTGTGTGTTTTGTTGTGTTCATGTAATCAATGTTATAGCTGTATGTTTTGTTGTGTTCATGTAATCAATGTTATAACTATGTGTCTTGTTGTGCTCATGTAATCAATGTTATAAATGTGTGTTTTGTTGTGCTCACGTAATCAAATTATGTGTCTTGTTTTGTTCATGTAATCAATGTTATAACTATGTATTTTGTTGTCGTCACGTAATCAAAATATGTGTCTGTTGTGTTCATGTAATCAATGTTATAACTGTGTGTTTTGTTGTGTTCACGTAATCAAACTATGTGTTTTGATGTGTTCATGTAATCAATGTTTTAACTATGTGTCTTGTTGTGCTCATTTAATCACTGTTATAACTATGTGTCTTGTTGTGCTCATGTAATCAATGTTATAACTATGTGTCTTGTTGTGCTCATGTAATCAATGTTATAACTATGTGTCTTGTTGTGATCATGTAATCAATGTTATAACTATGTGTCTTGTTGTGCTCATGTAATCAATGTTATAACTGTGTGTCTTGTTGTGTTCATGTAATCAATGTTATAGCTGTATGTTTTGTTGTGTTCATGTAATCAATGTTATAGCTGTATGTTTTGTTGTGTTCATGTAATCAATGTTATAACTTTGTGTTTTATTGTGTTCATGTAATCAATGTTATAACTGTGTTTTGTTGTGTTCATGTAATCAATGTTATAACTGTGTGTTTTGTTGTGTTCATGTAATCAATGTTATAGCTGTATGTTTTGTTGTGTTCATGTAATCAATGTTATAACTATGTGTCTTGTTGTGCTCATGTAATCAATGTTATAAATGTGTGTTTTGTTGTGCTCACGTAATCAAATTATGTGTCTTGTTGTGTTCATGTAATCAATGTTATAACTATGTATTTTGTTGTCGTCACGTAATCAAAATATGTGTCTGTTGTGTTCATGTAATCAATGTTATAACTGTGTGTTTTGTTGTGTTCACGTAATCAAACTATGTGTTTTGATGTGTTCATGTAATCAATGTTATAACGATGTGTTTTGTTGTTCTCATGTAATCAATGTTATAACTATGTGTTTTGTTGTCGTTACGTAATCAAATTATGTGTCTTGTTGTGTTCATGTAATCAATGTTATAACGATATGTATTGTTGTGGTCATGTAATCAATGTTATAACTATGTGTTTTATTATGTTCATGTAATTAATATAAATGGGTTTTATTGTTTTCATATAATCAAAATATGTGTTTTGCTGTGTTCATGTAATGAATGTTATACCTGTGTATTTTGTTGTGTTCATGTAATCAATGTTATAACTGTGCGTTTTACTTCTTCATGTCATCACTGTTATAAGTTTTATTGTGTTCATGTAAACACCGTTAAAAGTATATGTTTTACTGCAATCATGTAATTACTGTTATAACTATGTGTTTTATTGTATCCATGTACTCACTGTTATAATTATGTGTCTTATTCTGTTCATGTAATCACTGTTATAGCTATGTGTTTTATTGTTTTCATGTAATCAAACTATGTGTTTTGATGTGTTCATGTAATCAATGTTATAACGATGTGTTTTGTTGTTCTCATGTAATCAATGTTATAACTATGTGTTTTGTTGTCGTTACGTAATCAAATTATGTGTCTTGTTGTGTTCATGTAATCAATGTTATAACGATATGTATTGTTGTGGTCATGTAATCAATGTTATAACTATGTGTTTTATTATGTTCATGTAATTAATATAAATGGGTTTTATTGTTTTCATATAATCAAAATATGTGTTTTGCTGTGTTCATGTAATGAATGTTATACCTGTGTATTTTGTTGTGTTCATGTAATCAATGTTATAACTGTGCGTTTTACTTCTTCATGTCATCACTGTTATAAGTTTTATTGTGTTCATGTAAACACCGTTAAAAGTATATGTTTTACTGCAATCATGTAATTACTGTTATAACTATGTGTTTTATTGTATCCATGTACTCACTGTTATAATTATGTGTCTTATTCTGTTCATGTAATCACTGTTATAGCTATGTGTTTTATTGTTTTCATGTAATGACTATTAGAACTATGTGTTTTGTTGTGTTCATGTAATCAGTATTATCTGTTTTATTGTGTTCATGTAATCACCGTCAGAACTTTCTGTTTTATTGTCATATATATTACTTGCATGTAATTATTGATAGAACTATTTTATACACGCTATAATACGATCACTTTTGTAACAATCTTACATGTAAGCAATTCTATTTATAGTCTACTCAGTGTAATAATTTTATCAAGCTAAATGTTCCACATGTAACTATTCCTTTAGCTATTTTTTACTCCATGGAGTCATTGCTCTAAATTGTTTTATTTCATGTATCCATTACTATAATTTACTCCATGTAACACATGTGTATTTTTACCACATGTAACAAGTGTTATAGTTAATTTTACCAAATTTAACGAATGTTATAGGTAATTTTACTCCGTGTAACAAATGTTATAGTTAATTTTACTCCATGTAACAAATGTAATAGGCAATTTTACTCCTTGTAACAAATGTTAAAGGTAATTTTACTCCGTATAAGAAATGTTATAGGTAATTTTACTTCCGGTAACAAGTGTTACAAGTAATTTTACTTCCTGGAACATCTAGAGATAGTTTTATTACATGTAACAATGTATATAAATGATTTTGCTCTATGTAACAACATCTAGAAAGGGTTTTATTATATGTAACAGTCGATATAAATGATTTTACTGCATGTAACAATTGCCAAAGTAAATGTTTTTATAACTAAATTCAACCGATAAATAATTTGTTCAAGATTGTCCGTACAAAAACAAATAACAGCGCTACATGTTACGATCACAGCAGTAACTATTCTATATTGTTTTCTATTTTATCTTCTATTGTGTCTTCTATTTTATCTTCATCTTCTGTATGTTCATGGGTGAAGTTTCAAATTCTGACTGACAGCAACACGATGATGAGTTTGATTTGTGACATGTCAGAAGATAAAAATTTGGTAAAATTGTGTAGCAGGCATTTTATTCCGTAGCATCTGAATTTCCGATAGCGACAGCTGCTATGTTCTTACTCACTGTCATGTTCCCACAAACACGTGCTCACATCGGAATGTTCCAGATTTAAATTGATCATACAAATTTCTTAAAACTTCCAGAAACACTTCTCGGATAAAAGCATGGGCAGAGAAATCTCTTGCTAGAAACAGACATGGGATTTGAGTTCCAAACTTTTACAAACAAAATTAATTGAAACATAAATAAAACGAGAAAATAACTTTTTACCTGCTTTAGTAATCCTTGCTCTCACTTTTCTCTAATCCTTGGTCCCAGTTTTCTCTTATCCTTGGTCCCAGTTTTCTCTAATCCTGCGAGAAAAATACGAATCCTGAGATCTGAACTGAGATTTCACAGAAAAAGCACACAAAAGATGAGAACTTGAGAGCACGTGACATACGTCCAGACAGAGGACCCTCCAGCATTCTGCGAGATTCTCACTTTGACTAACGGAACTCTCGTGAAGCACGTGTTCTTCTGGTGCCGGCCCTGCAACAAGTATTGATTGTGTCCTGCCACGGCACCAACCAGCGTCTAGGACGTCCTGCTAGTCAACGGTCACGTGGTCTCAGCTGTAACCCACAAACAATTTCCAAACTTGTTAAGTTCTCGCGCCTGGACTACAGCAGACATCCTCCATGTCGGGATATCTCTCAGACATTGTTGTAATCTGTTGCTATGACAACAAACACTCAGGTTTATGTGCTGAAGAATTGACACATGGACCAGTTTTATTCTCAGAAGGTTAAGAATTGAGCATGCAGGCCCGTCAGACATTGCGCCTTTCTTCATAAAAGTGTCACTCTGTCACAGACATTCTGCCTCACTCTGTCACAGACATTCTGCCTCACTCTGTCACAGACATTCTCCCTCACTCTGTCACAGACATTCTGCCTCACTCTGTCACAGACATTCAGCCTCACTCTGTCACAGACATTCAGCTTCACTCTGTCACAGACATTCTGCCCCAATTTGTAACAGACATTCAGCCTCACTCTGTCACAGACATTCAGCTTCACTCTGTCACATACATTCTGCCTCACTCTGTCACAGACATTCAGCCTCACTCTGTCACAGACATTCTGCCTCACTCTGTCACAGACATTCTGCCTCACTCTGTCACAGACATTCTGCCTCACTCTGTCACATACACATACATACATACACACATACATACACACATGCATACACACATACATACATACATACACACATACATACATACATACATACATACATACATACATACATACATACACATATACATACATACATACACACATACATACATACATACATACATACATACATACATACATACATACATACATACATACATACATACATAAACATAAAAACACATATACATATTAAGATGTTTCTCATTTTCTGGAATGCTGACTTGGCCTGAGCACGTCTGCTTTTTATTACGTTGTGACATTTCCCATCAGCTGTTACAATTGTTCCTAAGTACTTGAATCTATCAACTTGTTTCAGCTCTGTCTCATCAATGGTAATGCTACATTTTGGTGGTATTCTTTTCTTTGAGATGACCATCACTTCAGTCTTTTTTCTGTTCAGGCTGAGATTTTTATTTTTACTTTCACGAACCACGGTGTCTAGAAGAGCCTGTAGCTCCCCTTCACTTTTAGCAATCAGGACTGTGTCGTCTGCATATCTTAAGTTGTTAAGGTTGTACCCGCCAACTGATATTCCTGGCAAGTTCTCTATATTTCTCATTATGCTTTCTCTGTACAAGGAGAAGAGGTCAGGAGATAAAACACATCCTTGTCTCACTCCCAACTTTATGTCTTGGAATGCTCCTATTTGGTTCTCAACCTTCATTGCTGCTGATTGCTGCCAGTATATGTTTTTGATGAGTTTCAGATCTTTCCCGTCCATGTTGATGTCTTCTAGCATTCTTATCATTTCTGTGTGTCTCATTTTATCAAATGCTTTACAGTACTCTATGAAGCATATGTCCGTCTTTACTTCTATCGATCTTTCAATCAATGTTCTCAATATACAGGTCCTTATCAATGGAAACAAGATTCCGTATACTTAAATGTTACATCGAGCAAATTTTGTTTTATGGGTGTGAAGCATGGTCTATGAATAAGAGAGTACAGTGAGAAATGGAGGCCATGGAAATGTGGTTCATAAGAAGAATGTTGAAGGTACCATGGCAGCTAAGAAAACCAACGAAGAAGTCTTAAGAGAGGTTGGAGTTAAAAGGCAAATTACAGCAAAGATCAGAGATAGACAAGCGAGATTTATAGGACATTTTCTGAGAAGAGGAAAATTGGAACACATTTGTAGCAACTGGAAAAATTGAGGGAAAAAGAAACATAAGAGCACAGAGAAAGAAGTTACTGGATGGGCTGTCAGTGTGGCTAGGAAGAAAGTCACCTGTGGATCTCATAATCAAGTCTAAAGACAGGGAATTGCGGAAGTAAATGATCGCCTACGCCACGCGGCACGGCACTTGATTGATTTGATTGATACATATTAAAGAGGCATATAGTCAAGCTCAGATATTGACAGAGTTTGAAATTATAAGAAGGGATAACGTTCATGAGTTTGACGTGAGTTGGTAGGCGGGCATCAGAGTAAGACAGGCTTTTCTTGAGCAGGTCAATCCTCGATTCTGGTAGAGGAAAGTGAACGAAAACGATAATGCCCACATAAAGATTCTTCTTCTTACATCCTTCCTGTACCGTTAAACGTCACATAGGGCTCGCAAAGTAGTTCGCCAATTTTTCCTGTCTTCGGCGAGTCCTTCAACCTCATCAAAGGATTTTATGTCTGTTAACTTGGCCTCTCTTAACAATGTCCTCTTCAGAGTTTCACGCGGTCTGCCTCTTTTTCTTCGGCCTGTTGTGTTCCACTTGATAGCTTGTTTTGGGATTCTCTGATCATTTCTTCTCATCAAGTGACCAACATATGTCCATCTCCTTTTCCTGATCACCCATGAGACTGGTTGTTGTTCAGTCATCTGTCTTATCTCTGCATTGTTCTTGAATTCGTTCCACTTTATGCTGAGTATTTTCCTTAGGCATTTGTTTTCAAAAGAGTCTAATTTCTTTTCTATTTCTTTAGTTGTTTTCCAGCTTTCGCATGCATAAATGAGGGTGGATATTACATTTGAATTGAATAGTCTTAACTTGGTTTTTGTGCTTATAACTTTTGAATTCCATATAAAGATTAGTGAAAAGATAAACGACGACTGCGATTCTAATAGTAAAAGTAGACAGTTTAAAAAAAAAAAAGATAGAGAGAGTGAGATAAATGAGCAGAAAAAAAGATGTGAAGGTATAAATAAAAAATATGTGACAACCCAATATTCGACAAAAGTCCTTTTTTATGCTTGTCTCCTTTTTTTGCAAGGAGGATACCAAAAGACCTCAGTGCTTAATTTTTTTCATCTAATTTTTCTATTTTTGTCTGCTGTATTTGTTGTTTGTATGTGATCTTTGGTTAAAAAAGACGTCTGTAGAAATATTGGATAGCTATTTGTTCTTCATTTATATGTGTTTATCTTATTTTCTAGCACTCTCGTTTCTGTCCACTTTCTATCTTTCTGTAAAACTGAACAATTCACCTCAATCTACTTTCATAGAAAGATGATTTTTGAGAGCATGAAGGAAGACAGGAAATTACAGAGAGAATGAATGAAGGAAAGCATAAATAGAAAATGAATGAAGGAAGACATGAAACCACAACGAGAGAATGAATGAAGGAAAACATAAATAGAAAATGAATGAAGGAAGACAGGAAACCACATAGAGAATGAACGAAGGAAAACATAAATAGAAAATGAATGAAGGAAGACAGGAAACCACAACAAAAGAATGAAGGGTGATGTAAAAACACAGAGAGAATGAAAGAAAGAAATCAGAACGAGAGAATGAATGAAGACAGGAAGCCACAATGAGAGAATGAATGAAGGAAGACAGGAAACCACAACGAGAGAATGAATGAAGACAGGAAACCACAACGAGAGAATGAAGGAAGGAAGACAGGAAACCACAACGAGGAAATGAAGGAAGACAGGAAACCACAACGAGAGAATGAATGAAGGTAGACAGGAAACCACAACGAGAGAATGAAGGAAGGTAGACAGGAAACCACAACGAGAGAATGAATGAAGGAAGACAGGAAACCACAACGAGAGAATGAAGGAAGGTAGACAGGAAACCACAACGAGAGAATGAAGGAAGGTAGACAGGAAACCACAACGAGAGAATGAAGGAAGGTAGACAGGAAACCACAACGAGAGAATGAATGAAAGAAGACAGGAAACCACAACGAGAGAATGAATGAAGGTAGACAGGAAACCACAACGAGAGAATGAAGGAAGGTAGACAGGAAACCACAACGAGAGAATGAAGGAAGGTAGACAGGAAACCACAACGAGAGAATGAAGGAAGGTAGACAGGAAACCACAACGAGAGAATGAAGGAAGGTAGACAGGAAACCACAACGAGAGAATGAATGAAGGAAGACAGGAAACCACAACGAGAGAATGAAGGAAGGTAGACAGGAAACCACAACGAGAGAATGAAGGAAGGTAGACAGGAAACCACAACGAGGGAATGAAGGAAGACAGGAAACCACAACGAGAGAATGAAGCAAGGAAGACAGGAAACCACAACGAGAGAAGGAAGGAAGACAGGAAACCACAGAGAGAATGAAGGAAAGAAAACAGGAAATCACAGAGAGAATGAAGGAAAGAAGACAGGAAATCACAGAGAGAATGAAGGAAGGTAGACAGGAAACCACAACGAGAGAATGAAGGAAGGAAGACAGGAAACCACAGAATGAATAAAGTAAGACAGAAAACCACAGATAAATCGAAGATGTAGATTGAGAACAAACAGACAAAAGTAATGTAGAGATTGTCTGAGAATATACCCTGTTTTAGTAAATATGTAACACTTTTTATGAATATATTTGATATGTTATTCTACTTAGCTTTCCTTAATGTTTTGTTACATAATATTTCAATACGCAATATATTGATTACCATAAAAAAATTATTATTACGCAGTATGGTAATTGCTGGAGCGGAAGTACAATGACAGGATGTGGTAATAACTGGTTTCTGAGAGATATCCCAACCTACTATTTAATCCTGTTTTGTGATTGGATAAACAAACCTACCAGAACAGCGTGTTTGTGATGGGATAAACAAACCTATCGCGACACTGTGTCGAGTTAGCTGGAACAAATCTACCACAATCAATGAATTATTCATCTTATCCCAACCTTCAATGTTTCTCTGATAGTTTATACAGTGATCATAAAATCGATTTGTCTAAGCAGATTTTTTTTTATTGAATATTGATTATTTATGGGTAGTAAAACCTACTTTTGTAGTTTATATTTTGCGATTCCAGACTTGATGTATTTTTCTGTCTGATCAAGAATGTTGATGAGATAATTCTAATGATCTTTTCTATTTGCAAGACTGAGCCAGCTGGTCGTTTCTTGTTTATTGTCTGTTTTGTTGTCTGTGGAATTTAGGCATCGTTTTTTTTTTGTCTATGGAATCTGGGCACTATTTTGCTGTCTGTGATATCTGGGCATTATTTTGTTGTCTGTGATATCTGGGCACTATTTTGTTGTCTGTGATATCTGGGCATTATTTTGTTGTCTGTGATATCTGGGCGTTATTTTGTTGTCTGTGATATCTGGGCGTTATTTTGTTGTGAGTGATATCTGGGTATTACTTTGCTGTATGTAATATCTGGAGATCATTTTGCTGTCTGTGATGTCTGGGCATTATTGTGTTGTGTATGATATCTGGGTTTATTTTGTTGTGTGTGATATCTGGGCATTATTTTGTTTTGTGTGATATCATGGTATTATTTTGCTGTCTGTGATATCTGGGGATTATTTTGTTGTCTAATGTAACTAACTCTGTCAATATGTCACTGCTGTTGACAGACGCTGTAGCTGAAGTTATATATGCATCTGAACACTGTGTAGCTTCACTTCATGCTTCGTATGTCTAGCTTCACTTCATGTGAGCTCCTTATCTGTTCAGCCTCATTTCAAGCGAGTTCTTCGTCTGTCCAGTATCACTTCATGTTTCAACTGACTAGCTTCACTTCATGCTTCATCTGACTAACTTCATTTCATGGTTCATCTGTCTAGCTTCACTTCATGCTTCATAAGTCTAGCTTCACTTCATGCTTCATATGTCTAGCTTCACCTCATGCTTCATCTATTAATCTTTACTTCATGCTTCATATGTCTAGATTCACTTCACGCTTCATTTGCTCAGACTGGTGTCACGTAGACCTGTCTGTTGCTAACAAAGTTTGTAGACGTACAGATAATGGCTGCTTTTATAAGCTTTAGTGCGCTCCAGCAACAAGGCAACTCGGCCGCGCCAAGAGCTAAGCGTAATGTGGCACCCAGGGTGGGGAAGGGAAGCTGACAGTTGGTGGCGTTCTTGAGCTTCATTGTTTGATGTGTTCTCAGCCACTAGCAAATTGAGTAAGCTACAAACAATATTAGCCTGGACACGGGGCCGAGGTTAGCTACCGGCCTGGAGTAGACCGGACTAATCAGTTTACGGGGATGTGACGAGTGCGAGAGCCACTCCTAGCTTCCGTGGGGAGGGGGTTAATAACTTTGCAGTAATGTACAAGCTGGAACAGAACTGGCCCAGTGTACCTCGAATGTAATGTCCTACTTAACACCGCCTTACTTTAGTAATTATTTTGAAAACCAACACACTACAGAGCATAAGAAGCTAGAAACAAGATCTGTAATAGATGAATTGATCATGTTAGACTTGATGATGCCATAGAGTAAAGTTGGATTTGATGGCGAAATAGAGTACAGGTGGAGTTGATAATGTCATAGAGTAAACTTGTACTTGATGAAACATAGTAAAATTAAACTTGATGATGTAACAAAGTAAACATGGAGTTGATGATGAGACAGAGTAAAGTAGGACTTGATGATGAAACAGAATAAACTTGGGCTAGACGAGAAAAAGAGTACACTGGGATTTGATGATGAAACCGAGTAAACTTGGACTCGATGATAAATAGACAAAACTTGGACTTGATGATAAATAGAGTAAACTTGGACTTGATGATAAAAAAAGAGTAAACGTAGACTTGATGATGAAACAGAATAAACTTCGATTTGATGATGAAAAAGTGGAAACTTGTAGTTGATCATGTCATCGTATAAACGTGGATGTGATGATGAAATAGAGTAACCTTAGATTTCAGGATGGAACAGAGTAAACTTGGACTTGAGGATGAAACAGAGTAAACTTGAACCTGACGAAGAAACAGAGTAAACTTGGTCTTGATGATGTCACTGAGTAAACTTGGACTTGATAATAAAATAGAGTAAACTTGTGCTTGGTGACGCCTTAGAGTAAACTTAGGTTTCATGTTGTCATAGAGTAAACTTTAGCTTGATGTTGTCGCAGAGTAAACTTGGGCTTCATGAAAACATACAGTAAACTATGGCTTCATGTTGCCATAGAGTAAACATGGGCTTGATGGTGTTATAGAGCAAACTTGGGCTTGATGAAGCCATAGAGCAAACTTGGAATTGATCATGTCATAGAGTAAACTTGGAGCTGATCATGTCATAGAGTAAACTCGGACCATATGATGTAATAGAGGAAACGAGGAATTGATGGTATCATAGAATAAAACTCTGCTTAATGATGCCTTAGAGTAAACTTTGTCTTAACGAACCTATAGAACAAACATGGAGTTGATGATAAAACGGAGTAAACTTGGGCTTAGTGATGAAACAGAGTAAACTTAGGCTTGATGATGAAACAGAGCAAACTTGGAATTAATGATGAAACAGAGTAAACTTGGAATTGATGATGAAAAAAGACTAAACTTGGAATTGATGATGAAACAGAATAAACCTGTGCTTGATAATGAAACAGAGTAAACTTGGGCTTCATAATAAAACAGAGTAAACTTGGAGTTGATCATGTCATAGAGTAAATTTCGACATGATGTTGAAATAGAGTAAACTTTTATTTCATGATGAAAAATAGTAAACTTGGAGTTGATCGTGTCATAGAGTAAACTTTTTCTGGATAATGCAATAGATTAAACTTAGTCTTGATTAAGTCATATCGCACTTGATCTTGACGGTGTCATAGAGAACATTTTAACTTGAGTGTGTCATAGAGTAAACTTCGGCTTCCTGAAGCCATAGAGTAAACTTGTACTTAATGATAAAATAGAGTAAACTTTTACTTGATAATTAAACAGAGTAAAAGTGGATGTGCTTATGAAATAGAGTAAACTTGGACTTGATGATGAAACTGAGTAACCTTTTACTTGATGAATAACAGAGTAAACTTGTATTTTATGATGAAACAGAGTAAACTCGGACTTGATGGTGAAACAAAGTAAACTTGGACTTGAAGATATCAGTGAGTAAACCTGGACTTGATTATGTCACTAAGAAAATTTGGAGTTGATGATGTCACTGTGTAAACTAGGACTTCATGATTAAATAGAGTGAACTTGGGCTTGATGAAGTCATAGAGTAAACCTGCGTTTGATGGTGTCATAGAATAAACTTTAGATTGTTGGTGTCATAGAGTAAACGTGGGCTTCATTAGACCATAGAGTAATCATAGAATAAGTAGTCATAGAATAAAGTTAGAATTGATGATGTCCTAAAGTAAACTTGATATTGCTGAAGCAATGGAGTAAACTTGGTTTTGATGATGTCATAGAGTAAACTTGGGCTTGACTATGCATAGAGTAAAATTAGAGTTGATCATGTCATAGAGTAAACTTGTACCTGATTATGTAATAGAGAAATCTTGGGCTTGATGGTGTCATAGAAAAAACTTCGGCTTGATGAAGCCATAGAGTAACTTGGGCTTCAAAGAGCCATAGATTAATCTTGGGCTTGATGAAGCTAGTAATAAACTTCTAGTTGATGATGAAATAGAATAAACTATGGTTTAATGATGAAACAGTTTAAACCTGGACTTGATTATAAAATTTAGGAAACTTCGAGTTGATGATGTCATAGAGTGAACTTGGACTTGATGATGAAATAAAGTAAACTTGGACTTGATGATGAAATAAAGTAAACTTGGACTTGATGATGAAATAAAGTAAACTTGGACTTGATGATGAAATAGAATGAACTTCGACTTGATGATGAAATGTAGTGAACTTGCACTTCATGATGAAACAGAATGAACTTGGACTTGATGATGAAATAGAATGAACTTGGACTTGATGATGAAATGTAGTGAACTTGCACTTCATGATGAAACAGAATGAACTAGGACTTGATGATGAAATGTAATGAACTTGCACTTCATGATGAAACAGAATGAACTTGGGCTTGATGATGAAGTAGAGTAAACTTGGACATGACGTTAAAACAGAGTAAATTTGCACTTGATGGTGTCATTGAATAAACTTGGACTTGATTATGAAATAGATTGAATTGTGGGCTTAATGATGTCACTGAGTAATCTTGTAATTGATTATAAAATGTAGGAAAATTTAACTTGATGATATCAAATAGTAAAGTTTGGCTTGATGATGTCATAGAATAAAACTGGATTTGACGAAGTCATACAGTAAAATTGGGATTGATGATACCATAGTGTAAAGCTGGGCTTGCCGATGTCACAGAATAGAGTTGTACTTGTTCCTGTCATAGAATAAACTTGGGGTTGATATGCCAAAGAGAAAAGTTGGACTTAATGATGTCATGGGGTAAACTTTGGCGCGATAATGTCATAGAGGAAATTGAGCTTGATGATACCACAGAGTAATGTTGGACTTGATGTCACAGTGTAAACGTGGGATTGATGATGTCATAGAATAACTTAGGCTTGATGATGTTATAGAGTAAATAAGGCTTGATGATGTCACTGAGTAAACTTGGACTTGATATTGAAATAGAGTAATGTTGGACACGCTGATACCATGGAGTAAATTTTGGGCTTGATGATTTCACTGAGTAAACTTGAAGTTGATGATAAATTAGAGTACATTTTGACTTGATGATGTCATAGAACAAAGTTGGACTAGATGAGGCTTAGAGTAAAACTGGGCTTGATGATATCATAGAGTAAACTTGGGCTTGATGATGTCAAAAAGTAAACTTGGACTTGATGGTTTCATTGGGTAAACTTGGAGTTGATGACATAGAGTAAACGTGGATTTTATGATACCATGGAGTAAAGTTGGGCTTGATGATGTCATAGAGTAAACTTGGGGTTGATGATACCATAGACTAAAGTTGGACTTGTTGATGCCATAGTGTAAACTGTGGTTTCATGATGTCATACAGTAAAATATGGCTTGATGGTGTCATAGAGTAAACTTTAGCTTTATGATGTCATAAACGTTAGCTTTATGATGTCATAAACTTTGGCTTGATGATGTCATAGAGTAAACTTTGGCTTGATGATGTCATAAACTTTGGCTTCATGATGTCATAAACTTTGGCTTCATGATGTCATAGAGTAATCTTTAGCTTGATGATGTCATAAACTTTTGCTTGATGATGTCATGGAGTAAACTTGAGGAAGAGAGGAGGAAAGCAAAATAGAGATCTGTTTGTCAAAAATCGAAAAAATGTTCACGTGATGATGATGGTGTCATGTTTAACGTGTTGTGACAGAGAGTATGAATACCTGAACAATAGTCGTCAATTCGCAACCTAACCCTAACCTAACCCCAACCGCACACACACTGAAACGTCACATTTATATCAGAATGTGGCCGGGTCCTGACTGAAGTAAATGTTTACACATTGTTACATGACCAGTTCCAGCTCTACGCACCAAGAGCTAACCGTAGTTTCCGTAACTTGATCCGTAACATCAGATGCTACACTTGGTTTCCGTAAATAGTTTTTGTTATACATGCTCCTCGTGGTCTCTCTGTAAGTAGCTTTTGTTATACATGCTCCTCGTTGTCTCTCTGTAAGTAGCTTTTGTTATACATGCTCCTCGTTGTCTCTCTGTAAGTAGCTTTTGTTATACATGCTCCTCGTTGTCTCTCTGTAAGTAGCTTGTGTTATACATGCTCCTCGTTGTCTCTCTGTAAGTAGCTTTTGTTATACATGCTCCTCGTGGTCTCTCTGTAACTAGTTTTTGTTATACATGCTCCTCGTGGTCTCTCTGTAAGTAGCTTTTGTTATACATGCTCCTCGTGGTCTCTCTGTAACTAGTTTTTGTTATACATGCTCCTCGTTGTCTCTCTGTACGTAGCTTTTGTTATACATGCTCGTCGTGGTCTCACTCTAACTAGTTTTTGTTGTTATAGATGCTCCTCGTGGTCTCAATGTGACTAGCTTTTGTTATACATGCTCCTCGTGGTCTCAATGTAACTAGCTTTTGTTGTTATACATGGTCCTCGTGGTCTCAATGTGACTAGCTTTTGCTATACATGCTCCTCGTGATCTCAATGTGACTAACTTTTGTTATACATAGTCCTCGTGGTTTCAATGTGACTAGCTTTTGTTATACATGCTCCTTGTAATCTTAATGTAACTACCTTTTGTTATACATGTTCCTCGTAGTCTCTCTGTAAATAGCTTTTGTTATACATGCTCCTTGTGATCTCAATGTAACTAGCTTTTGTTATACATGCTCCTCGTGGTCTTAATGTAAATAACTTTTGTTATACATGCTCCTTGTGATCTCAATGTAACTATCTTTTGTTATACATGCTCCTCGTGGTCTCTCTGTAACTATATTTTGTTATACATGCTCCTCGTGGTCTCAATGTAACTAGCTTTTGTTATACATGCTCCTCGTGGTCTCAATGTAACTAGCTTTTGTTATACATGCTCTTCGTGGTCTCAATGTAAATATCTTTTGTTATACATGCTCCTAGTGGTCTCAATGTAAATATCTTTTGTTATACGTGCTCCTCGTTGTCTCTCTGTAAATATCTTTTGTTATACGTGCTCCTCGTGGTCTCAATGTAACTATCTTTTGTTATATATGCTCCTCTTGGTTTTAATGTAACTATCTTTTGTTATATATGCTCCTCGTGGTCTCAATGTAACTAGCTTTTGTTATATATGCTCCTCGTGGTCTTAATGTAACTATCTTTTGTTATACATGCTCCTCGTGGTCTCAATGTAACTAGCTTTTGTTATATATGCTCCTCTTGGTCTCAATGTAACTAGCTTTTGTTATACATGTTCCTCGTGGTCTCAATGTAACTAGCTTTTGTTATACATGCTCCTCGTGGTCTCAATGTAACTAGCTTTTGTTATATATGCTCCTCTTGGTCTTAATGTAACTATCTTTTGTTATACATGCTCCTCGTGGTCTCAATGTAACTATCTTTTGTTATATATGCTCATCTTGGTCTTAATGTAACTATCTTTTGTTATACATGCTCCTCGTGGTCTCTCTGTAACTAGCTTTTGTTATTCATGCTCCGCTTGATCTCAGTGTAACTAACTTTTGGTATACATGCTCCACTGTGTCCTGAATGTTATGAACGCCAATGTGTAAAAGGTTTTATTCAACTGGTCCAAATGGTCACTGTCTTCAACTTGTCCTAAAACATGTATACACTTTGTACACTCATTCAGTTTCTGGAAAAAAAAAACTCTTATACGGGTTATGGGATATGTCTGTGTGTCTGTGTGCGCGCGCATGCGCGTTCTCTGTAAGTTTAATTCTTCGAGCAATCTTTCCTAGTGTAGACCAACGGGTCAGAAATTCTGGAAAGTTCAGATTGCCACGAAGTGTTGTCAGATGGATATCGCCCACAATTAGCAGGACTGTCACGTACGGAAGGGACGGTTCTGAGAGATAATCACAGGAAGCAAGCACAACTCCCTCCTCGTCTCAGATGCAATGTCTCGTGTGCCTATCTGGGGGCTCTCTTTGACTGAGCCGTCTACACTGTGTACTGGTTGCTGTCTGATGTGTCTACACTGTGTACTGGTTTCTGTCTGATGTGTCTACACTGTGTACTGGTTGCTGTCTGATGTGTCTACACTGCTTATTGTATGCTGTCTTGTGTGTGTACACTGTTTACTGTTTCCTGTCTGGTGTGTGTACACTGGTTTACTTATTTCTGTTTGATGTGTGTATACTGATATACTGGTTGTTGTCTGATGTGTCTACACTATTTACTGATTGCTGCCCGGAGTCTGTACACTGATAGGTTTGTTTACAGAAATGTGTGTAGTAACGTAGATATGTCTGTATGTATGTGAGCGAGCGTATGTTCACACACACATATAGGAAAGTCTGGATGTCAGTGTTGTGTTACTATTTTCATGTATTTCAAGACTGGGCAGATTTCTTCTACAGTCCGCCAGTTGTTGCAGTTATCTTTGAGACATCAAGTTGCAGTTATCTTTGAGACGTCAAGTTGCAGTTATCTTTGAGACGTCAAGTTGTAGTTATCTTTGAGACATCAAGTTGCAGTTATCTTTGAGACGTCAAGTTGCAGTTATCTTTGAGACATCAAGTTGCAGTTATCTTTGAGACGTCAAGTTGCAGTTATCTTTGAGACATCAAGTTCTCACATTGATCAGAGAAACGTCATTATTTTCACACAAATTATCGCTGCGTTACAGATAAACTTGACAAGTTCAGAAACTAATCACTCACATTTCATTCTTTCTGCTTTTGTCATAAATCCTAGCAATGTGGTGTTTTATACTATATCCTAGCAATTGGGTGCTCTCCTACGTCCTAGCAATCTGATTATATACTGTCATGGTAATCTGGTGTTGTCCTGTGTCCTTGCAATCTCGTGATGTCATATAACCCAGATATCTGCTTGTGTCATATATATATATATATATCCCATATATCTCTTGATGTCATATATATCCCAGCTGTCTCTGTGTACTGGAGTCACATATCTCAGTTATTCCTTGGCGTCACATATCTCAGTTATTCCTTGGCGTCACATATCTCAGTTATTCCTTGGTGTCAAATATCTCAGTTATCCGTTGGTGTGAAATAATCCGGATATCTGTTTTTTTACATGTTCTGATTATTCTTTGCTTAATCTTGTATTATTTGCATTATTGCGTCATTGCATATTTCTTTCAGTCAGTCATGTTTCTCTTCGTGAATCATGACTGAAATTACTGTCAGATCTCTCACTGACTGTCGCTTCTCTGGTCTCTCCAAACATCCTCTCTGTATCCAGCTTGGAGAAGCAAGGAGAGGGCACACATTCTGTTTGACGCCTCTCTTTGAATCATTGAGTGGATCATGTCAGATCAAACTAATGCTGTTTGCTCTCGGGGACAGATTGCTTATTAGTCTGCCGAGCTTTCCATGTAAATCAATGTCCTTCAGGCGTTCACTTGCTTGTTCACGTCGGGTTCAGAAGCATGGCATCATGCAAGCTCCGCTAGTACTAGTATGTACTTTGTACTTTCTAGCAACATTTTATGATAACATCCCTCTTGGCGCTATTTGCTGAAATCAATAGTGGAGCTCTCTAACTTCCGAGTTTACTAAATGTTAAGTGCTAATGTAGGCTCTAACCACAGCCAGAAACCGACAGATACAAGAGAGCTATCTCCTCTTGTGAGCTCGCCAGTTATCACGTGACTTGTCATTATGGTTTTATAGCGAAAGTACCTGACTAATGTTAAGAAATTTCAAAGAGATTATTTGGTTTCTTAATGTCATGGACTACAGTAAACTGTTTTTGTGTGGATCCAGATTATTTTGTTTCTAAAGACCGGCTGATATACGATTATATATATCGGGGGGCTTTTATTTGAGATATTTGTTGAGAAAGTTTTAGTGGATCTTCGCCGCCTGAATTTTATGGGTGGGAGGAGGGGAGCTGAGTAAGACAGCGATCAGCTGCCCCTACCCCCAGCTGGCTGCTTCCTTCAGGGTCGGCGAACACTTGCTGGCCAAGACCCTATCCTACGTCCAAGTGGCGCAGATGGAAACACACAGAGACTGGCCAAGTGCATCAGGATCGACATGGTGTAATAGTATTTATATTTATAGCAGCCACTGAAATAGTATTGGTGCCAACTAAAATGGTTTTCTTCTCTCTGAAATTGTTTTCTATTGGATTTATTAAATTTTCTTCTGGAGTACAGTTTCATCTTATAAATTTCTTCTTGTTGTTGGTGTTCTAAAACCACCTAATTTTCTATGTTACCCACTGAAAAAATACAGCAAGACACTCAGGCTTCCAACTCCACAGAATAATACAGATACAACAACTTAACATAACTTGGCAGTCTTCCAACCAAACAAACTGATCATACAATGAGAATTCCAACAAAGCCAATTGGTGTAGTTATATCTTCAGACAACACACGTTTATTGATGGACAAAATGAGGGGTGAAACTATGAAGATGGAAAGGTAGCCATCAGGCTGAACAGAAATTATAATTACAATGCCCAGCGTGAGATAACTCTACGCCATATGGGCGAAAACCTTACAATATCCTTATACACATAAAACCATACTTACAACGTTCCACCAAAAACCTCAGCCATCACAAGAAAACCTAATTCTTCCATCTAACTACCAAAAGATTACCACTAACAAAAGAAACTCTTCCTAAACTGAGACTCCATCTACATCAAAACTAGGAAGGCTCCCCCTACAACAAACAAGTAAGGCTCTCCCCTTTGACGAATCGTGAGTGGTATTTATACTATCCCTATCCACTCAGTTTTCTCCATGCTGCATGCTTTTCCCAAGACCCCCGCTCAATGGTCTCAACCAAGCCACCTTTCAAACAAGGGTACTCACTCTATTAATTATTTCCTAAATACCAATCCTGGTTATAACCCCTAGCCAAGAGCATACTGCTATAATGGCAAGGCAAACCTTGTCTGAACGACACCCACAGTAGATGTCGGGTGTGTTGGGGCGGCACAACAAAACCAACGCCCTGTTGTGGGCGTGTGACGGAGCTTTAACTTCTTACACATTTCTACATGAGTTATGTCATCTAGACTTTAGTTGTGTCTTGAATTATGTCATCTAGACTTTAGTTGTGTCTTGAATTATGTCATCTAGACTTTAGTTGTGTCTTGAATTATGTCATCTAGACTTTAGTTGTGTCTTGAATTATGTCATCTAGACTTTAGTTGTGTCTTGAATTATGTCATCTAGACTTTAGTTGTGTCTTGAATTATGTCATCTAGACTTTAGTTGTCTTGAATTATGTTATCTATAGTTTAGTTGTGTCTTGAGTTATGTTGTCTAGCCTTACATTGTGTCTTGAATACTGATGTCTAGACTTTCGTTTTGTCATAAATTATGTTGTTTAGACTTCCTTTGTGCCTTCATTTATATTGTCTAGTTTTCCGTATATATATATCTATACTACAAGAGCTTAATATTGAAGAAGGCTGGCTAGTGAAGAGGATTAAAGAGAGAAAACTGAAATATTTTGGACACATTAAACGTGATGATAATTTAGAGAAGACCGTATTGGAAGGATACATAATGGGAAAAAGAAAAAGAGGAAGACCAAGACGAAGATGGCTGCAAGACATCGTTGATGATCTGGAAATGGATGCAACAGCAGCAGGCCATCTTGCTCATAACCGAGAGGCCTACAGGAGTGCTGTTTGGGAGGCAAAGTTCCGCAAGGGACATGCAAATGAATGATGATGATGAGTTTTCCGTTGTGTCTTTCATTATATTGTCTAGACTTTCGTTGTGTCTTGGGTTATGTTGTCTGGAGTTCCTTTGTGTCTTGCATTTGTTATCTTTACTCCCCTTGTGTCTTGTATTTGTTGTCTGGACTTCAATTGTGTCCAGCATTTATTGTTTTGACTTCCCTTGTTTCTTGCGTTATGTTGTCTGGACTTTCGTTGTGTCTTGAATTATGTTGTATGGACTTCCTTTGTGTCTTGAGTATTACTGTCTCGACTTCCCTTGTGTTTTACTTATGGTGTCAGGACTTCCCTTGTGTCTTGTGTTATTTTGTCTGGACTTCACTTGTGTCTTGAGTATTGTTGTCTGGATTTCACTTGTGTCTTGGATTATTTTGTCTGGATTTCCTTTTTTCTTGAGTCCTATAGTCTGGACTTCCCTTGTATCTTGGGTAATTTTGTCTGGAATTTCTTTGTGTCCTGGGTTACTGTGTCTGGAATTTCTTTGTGTCCTGGGTTACTGTGTCTGGAATTTCTTTGTGTCCTGGGTTACTGTGTCTGGAATTTCTTTGTGTCCTGGGTTACTGTGTCTGGAATTTCTTTGTGTCCTGGGTTACTGTGTCTGGAATTTCTTTGTGTCCTGGGTTACTGTGTCTGGAATTTCTTTGTGTCCTGGGTTACTGTGTCTGGAATTTCTTTGTGTCCTGGGCTACTGTGTCTGGAATTTCTTTGTGTCCTGGGCTACTGTGCTTGGACTTTCTTTGTGTCCTGGGTTACTGTGCCTGGACTTTCTTTGTGTCATGGGTATTGTTGTCTGAACTTCACTTGTACCTTGTGTTATATTCTATGGACATTCCTTGCGACCTGGATTATTTTGTCTGGACTTCCTTTGTGTTGAGTATTGTCTGAACTTCCTTTCTGTCTTAAGTTATATTGTCTTGACTTCCTTTGTGTCTTGTGTTATTTTGTCTGAACTTCATTTGTCTTGCACATTGTTTCTGAACTTCCTTTCTGTCTTAAGTTATATTGTCTGAACTTTCTCTGAGTCTTGAGTTTTATTGTCTTTACTTCCCTTGTGTTTTGGTATATTTTGTTTGGGTTTTCTTTGTGTATCGGGTATTGTTGTCTGAACTTCCTTTCTGTCTTGAGTTATATTGACTGAACTTCCTTTGTGTCTTGAGTTATAATGTCTGGACTCCCCTTGTGTCTTGACGTATGTTGTCTGGGTTTCCCTTGTGTCTTGAGTTATGTTATCCTGAATTCCTTTGTGTCTTGAGTTATGATGTCTGGATTTCCCCTGTTTCTTACGTTATGTTGTCTGGACTTCCCTTATGTCTTGAGTTATGTTGTGTAGATTTCCATTTTGTCAGGAATTATGTTGTCTGGACTTCCGTTTTATTTGACTTTGCGTCAGAGAGATCTGTGAATGCTCATTATGAGCTTCAGAAAAGTGTTAAAATAGAAATTCTCAGATTCAGGAAAAAAAAGATGGAGAGAAAGTGTGAAAGTTCAGGGAAGTTTGGAAATAAAATGGTTCATAACGGTTTTTCTGGAACAGACTAAAAAATTCGGTGGAAAAAAAAACATCAGACACGAAGCCAAACAAACAAACAGACAGACAAACAAAAAGAAAGACAGACAAACAGAGACGTGTTAAACAATTCCAGAAAAGGTAATCTTTGTTTCAGACAGGGCGGACTTCGAGGCGTTGGCGGAAAAGTTTAATGAATAATTAGGCTGAGGCTGTGAAGTGGCAAGCTAGACAAGCCTGCAATAATGGTCGTCTGCTGCTGGAACATTCTATGCAGGTTCGAAATGTTCTAAAACCCTGACTAAAATGTTCTATATAAATCTGTAGTCATAGTAACAATCAAGGTACCAGAGATATGAAAATAACGTATTCAGCAAATTTACACTATCTACAGAAGTGCTGATATCCATATATGCTAAACTGTTGTAAGGAACCAGGTCACAAACATAAGAAATAAATTAGAGCTTGTGGTACTAACCAGAACACAAACATAAGAAATATATTAGAGCTTGTGGTACTAACCAGAACACAAACATAAGAAATATATTAGAGCTTGTGGTACTATCAAGAGCACAAACGGTATTGACCAGATTACAAATATAAGAATGAACGAAGGAACGAACTTTATTTTCAAAGGGTTAAGAATTGGGTACGCAGGCCCGTCTAACATTCTGCCCTTCATCATACAACTTTCACTCAGTCACAGTCATTCAGCATTTGTTAATGAGCATAGTGATCATGAGGACTGAATTAGATGATTACATAAATAAATAATAAACTTATCTCATGTCCATACACTCTACACTCTGATTTATGCAACAACATGAAATAAACTTGCATTCTTACATTCATTCAAAACTAACAAATTTATAGAAAAGCAGTACAAAAAATTACAACAATCAAGCCATACTTTAAACTACTTTAGACTGCTTAGTGAGGCATATGGTCTGTATCAAACAGATGTTGATACAGTTTTATAAGAACGAATATTGCTTTTAACATTTACATGAGTTGGTTGGGCATTCCAAAGGTGGGCAGCTGAGTAAGAGAAACTTTGTTTTAAACATGTCAATCCTTGGTTTTGGAAGAATACAATTGCTTAAGCGTTGACTATGTTTTGGTTTGGATTTGAAAAACGACAACAAATAAGATGGAGCATTCTGTGATATAATTTTATGAATTAACTTGGCCTTGTTGAATAGAAATCTCTTCTTGAGGGGTAGAATATCAAGATGTTTGTCCTTATTTGTAATACGTGCTGTATGTGTATTATCTATATCAGCGGTTCTCAGACCCTTTTGCTGCACGGCCCACATTTAAAAGTCAGACATTTTTTGCGGCCCACTAATATACTTATATTTGAAAGGTATAAATCTAATTTTATAAAGTATTATGTAATATTTTCTTTACATGTTTAACTGCATATTCATTGCTACACAAAAGGTTCTTTTCATTTACCTTAAAGATGGCACTGTTTCCGGCTGGATAGCATGTCTATTCTGGCTGGAATTTGTGACAAACACACTCAAAGATCCACGTTCATTCTTGAACAATATTTGGTTTTATGGCAGTCAGTGCAGAAAATGAAACTTCGCATAAATAAGTTGTTGAAAAAGATAGAAGAACTTTCATCGTCAGGGCTGACAACTTCCGATATTCCAGTGAAATAGTGCACCAAAAGGAAGAGATATCCACAGCGGGGTCGTTAAATTTGATTTATAATGTGCGATCGCTGGACAGGTCCGCTAATTCTTCTTGTGCACGACCGGTTAGTTCAGAGAATGCACACTGAAAAAGATTACGAATCTAGTCGCACGCTTTAATGTCTTCAGGCGTGAAGTATTTGTCAAAATATTCAGCAAGAGATGTCAGATGCCCTTTTATTACACCAGTGACCCCTTCCAGAATCTCGCCATTAACTTCATTGCTCTCTATAAATTCACAGAACAAGTAAAACATGTCTTGTGATTTATTCTCGAGTCGCGTGCGCCAAAGTCGTAGTTTCTTCTTAAAGGCTGCAACTTTGTCGTATGTGTTGAGTATTCTGGCATCTTTAACCTGCAGTGATATGTTCAAACTGTTCAAAAGGCTACAAATGTCAGCAAGGTATGCCAGCATGACAAGCCACTCAATATCAGCGACCTTACCTGCCAGATCGAGATTGTGTTCTGTCAAAAACTGCAACAATTCTAACCGAAGCTCAAGCACCCTTGCAAGAACTTTCCCTCTGGACGACCAACGCACGGCTGAAAGCAATAGGAGATGGTTGTGTTCTGCATCTGACTCAATACAAAGTTGAGCAAATAATCGACTGTTCTCTGTTCTAGTTTTTATGAAGTTTACAATCCGAACACAGTCTTCGAGTACAGATCCCAGAGTTTCATTGAACTTCTTTGAAGCTAGTGCCCCACGGTGGATCATGCAATGGATCCCTACAATCTCGGGTGACACTTGCTTTATGTGGCAGCACCGTCGGTACAAACACCGATGCAATTCATCCACTGCAGTCCAGAATTGTGAAAAAATCGTTTAAAACAGGAAATGTTTCATCGGCCGTCTTTCTCGCTGCCAGTGACTTGTAAAAATGAAATTCCTTTTGCAAAATCTTTTGCCAACAATAGCGAACATAAACAAGCAGCTGTGACTTGCCGGCGATGTCAGGTGACTCTTCTAACTGAATAAGCAAACTTAGTACGAGTAGATTGTAATCGTTCCGTTATCTGCTCGACAATGTCATTGGACATTTCAGATATTCTTCTGTGGACAGTATCGTTCAAGATGAGAATGCTTTTCAGTTTTGTAGCGTATTCTGAGCCGAACAATACGTCACAAATCTCGAAAGCGGCTGGCATGATAAGATCTTCTCTAATAGAGTGTGGTTTCTTGGATTTTGCGATTCTCTGAGCAATCAGGTACGATGCTTTACGAGCTATTTCGTTGAGAGTGGCTCTTGTTTTTAACACTGTCTTCTGTTTACTATATTCCTCGGCTTTACGTTCGAAAAATTATGTTGTTTTATTCTGTTCATCTGGATGCCTTGTCTAGATGACGACGCAATTTCATCGGCATCATTGCCTTATTAGAGAGGATCTGCAAGCAAATAACACACTGTGGCAGATTTTGGTCATATTTTGATTGAGCGAAACGGTACTTAATATACTTCATATCATATTTTCGAGAGTAATTAGATTTCTTACAAGTATCAACGTTAACGTCGTCTTGATCACAGTGACTTTCGCTGCCACTACTATCAATTTGTTTGCGCGAAGTTGAAGGCTTCATTTATTTCATTAATTTGTATGCCCCTGCAGAACTTTGATTCCCTAACAGCTCTCCTGTAGGCCTATCGGTTGTGAGCAAGATGCCCTGCTGCTGCTGCATCCATTTGCAGATCGTCAATGATGTCTTGGAGCCATCTTCGCCTTGGTTTTCCTCTCTTTCTTTTTCCCATTATGTACCCTTCCAATACGGTCTTCTCTAAATTATCATCACGTTTAATGTGTCCAAAATATTTAAGTTTTCTCTCTTTAGTCCTCTTTACTAGCCAGTCTTCTTCAATATTAAGTTCTTGTAGTATGGATACATTTCTTATTTCTTGTGTCCATGATATTTGAAGAACTCTTCTGTAGCATTTACATTCAAAGGTATTTATGTGTTTCTCGGCTGTTTTGTTAAATGTCCAGGTCTCACAGGCATATATTGCGATGGGAAAGATCCATTCCCTTAAAAATCTTATTTTTGTAGTTCTGTCTGTTCCTCTCCACAGCTTCTTTAAATGTTTTACTTTTTGAAGAGCGACAGATGTTCTGGTTGTAATTTCCCTCATTGTATCTCCATTATTAGTTAGTAGTGATCCAAGATATTCAAAACTCTCCACTTCTTCCAATTTTTTTCTCATTGATTCATATTTTGGTTGCCGTGTTTGTATTGCCAGTTGTCATCCATTTAGTTTTCTTCGATTTAAGATAGAGGTTTTGATCTTCGCTATTCTTACGGACTGACATAATGAGTTTTTCCATTCCTTTTTGTGTTGTGGACAGTAATACTGTGTCATCACCATATCTAATCTCTGGTATTTCATAACCTCCAGTTGTTATGACATTGTAATATTCTTTGTCTACATCTTCTCTAACATTCCTCATTATATTTTCAGTATACAAGTTAAATAGGTAAGGTGACAATATGCACTCCTGATGGACCCCTTGTTTTATGTCAAACCAAGTTGTTGTTTCACCATTTATTCTTACTGCTGCTTGTTGGTCTAGATACAGAGTGATGTTAATTGTATCACATGTGTTGGAATACAATTTTTTCCACTATTTCCTAAAGTCTCTGATGTTGTACACAATCAAATGCCTTTGAGTAGTCTATAAAAAACAAATATAGATTCACATTAAACTCTCTGCAATTTCTCTATTATAAATCTTATATTGAATACATGATCTCTTGATCCTCTTCCTTGCTTGAAACCAGCTTGGACCATATTGACTTCTTCTTCTTCTATGTTCTTACGAAGTCTACCCATTATGATTTTTAACAGAATTTTACTGGCATGGCTATCAGGGCAACAGTTCTATAATAATTCATACTGTTGATTTATGTTTCCACAGTCGGTTGTTTCATACATTCCTCTGCAATATTCCATCCATCTTTCTAGAATTTCCTCTGCCTTTGTCAAGGTATTCCCCATCCCGTCACAAATTACATTTAGCTTAAGTGTGACATTTCTCGTCAATGTCTTCATTTCTTTAAACATTTCACTATCTCTTCCACACTTCTGATGTTATTCTATTCTTTCACAACAATCTTGTACGTATTGTTTTTTGTCTTTTCTTATGTTTCTTCGTACTTCTTTTGTTAAAGATTTATATTTCTCTTTGTTGTTTGTCACTTTCCATTGTGTCTTCATTTCTCTACGTTGTTTTATCAGTTCTAATGTGCCTGCTGTAATCTATCAATTCTTGTGTGTTTTCTTTACTGGAACCACGTCTTTAGCTGTTGTTATTAAGATGTCTTTGGCCTGAGTAGCCACTTTATCTGGTGTCATCTCCTCCTGTACAGCCATCAGGATTTCTATACAGTTCTTCACTTCTATACCGTATTGTTCTGGTATTTTTGTAAGATCAAAGTGGAGTGGTCTTGATCCTGTAACTGTCTTTTTTATCTTTATCTTCATGTCTGCTATTAATAACTCATGGTCTGTGTTACAATCAGCACCAGGTAAAGTTTTTGCTGATGTTATACTTGATCTCCACCTTCTTTGCACTAAAATGTAATCTATTTGATTTTTAGTTTTCCCATCACGTGATGTCCATGTGTAAAGTCTTCTTTGATGTTGTTTAAAAAGTGTGTTGGCGATCATTAGCTCATTTTCAATGCAAAACGCCATTAGATTGTCACCTGCCTCATTTCTATGTCCTATGCTAAATTTCCCCTCAATATATCCTTCATCTTCTGCTCTTTCTGTACCAATCTTTGCATTAAAATCACCTATTATTAATACAATATCATTTTTCCTTACCTGGTCTATCGTCTTTTGCGATCTACTTCCTCTTCTTCTATTGCTGATGTAGGTGCATATATCTGGATGATTGTTACATTTCTACGAGTGCCCTTAAGTCGGATAGTGAGGATTCTATCACTTACTGGATTGTAACCTAGTAATGCTTTTGATGTTGATTAGTCCAAGTAAAAATACACTCCATTCTTTCTTCCTAATTCTCCACCAGAGTATATAAAGATACTATCATTCTCGTTCTTGAAGTGTCCTGATCCTTTCCATCGATGTTCACAGATTCCCAAAATGTGTATCCCCGTTCTTTTCATCTCGTCACTTATTATTAGATACCTTCCCCCATACATACTTCTTACATTCCATGTTCCTACTCTTATTTTTCTTTTTAGTTTGATGCAGGAGTTTTCCTTGGTAACACTGTCAGGATTTTGTCCGTCATCACAATTACTAGTACTGACCTTTGTCTCACACTCTTCCCCAGTGTTAAAATTAGATCTATCTGGCCCGGGGGACTCACCACCAGATCTTTTTCCTATTTGACTTTCCATGTTGCTGTTTGGGTTTCTTGGTATATTTCCAGAAGATAGTTTTATCATTGCTTTCCTTCCGGGCAGTGACTGTACTAGTCATTGATCGTAGCCATTGTCCCTACATAGAAATCATCTGCCTACCATCATAGAATGGTGACCATAACCAACATTATCTGTCGGCTGCTCTCCCATTCCATCCACCACCTGCTCCCATGGCTTCACGTCACCCTGATCGGGGGAGGGGGGGTGGTTATATGGGTACTCCACCTTGCCCAAGGGTGTCCCGTAGACTGACGGAGGTAAGGAGGCGTCTTACTTCTCCTTTGATAGGTGATACCCCTACCCCGCTAAGCAGGTCGATCTATTCTAAAGTCTTAAAGTTTAAAAAAGGCTGGTCGAAAAGTCTGTGAGTAAGTGGAATCCGTCGATTAATCCAATACGAATTACACACAGCACCAAGACCAAATAGCGGCTCTCAAGCCAACCGAATTATGATGTTTTAAACGAAAACAGTTGTTGAGAATTATATCTCACTTCTGCTATCTCGCAGAATCTACGCCGACTGTTCTCTAAAATGACATTGTGAAACTGCACGTTTCAGCAAACACGGTCAGAAAGACGACGGTGTCGCGCTTCAAAAGCGATGCCGTCTTTTTATGTACGTCACATTTCTGTTTGATGCTGGAAGAAACGCTGTCTGGACCATTCTTTCTGTTTGATGCTGGAAGAAACGCTGTCTGGGCCATTCTTTCTGTTTGATGCTGGAAGAAACGCTGTCTGGACCATCCTTTCTGTCTGAAGCTGGAAGAAACGCTGTCTGGACCATCCTTTCTCCAATAGCCGCACTGCGGACGTACTAATAAAGCGACCTACAATTCTGCGGATTGCATCCGTGCAGTCTGCCCCTACGCATTGCGTTAAAAATGTGGAACATTTTTTTTTATTGTATCTAATTTATTCTATTTTTTTATGCTTTGAGACTTCAGCGCGGCCCACAATACTCCCTGTTCCGGTCCACGTTTGGACATCGGCCCATGGTTTGAGAACCGCTGGTGTAGATACAGCAGCGATATTAATTGCATCACATGTGGAAACCCCATTTCTTTCTATTAATTCCCAAAATTTCTAATGGTGTAGACAATGAAATGCCTTTGAGTAGTCTATAAAAGATATATACAGATTCACATTAAATTCCCTGCATTTCTCTGTTATTAATCTTATATTGAATATATGATCTCTTGATCCTCTTCCTTGCCTGTAACCAGCTTGGACCATATTAACTTCTTCTATTTTCTTAAGAAGTCTACCCATTATGATTTTAATAGAATTTTACTGGCATGGCTAATCAGGGCAACAGTTCTGTAGTTTGTGCATAATTTCAGGTTACCCTTTTTTGGCAGTGGTATGAATAGAGTTCTTTTTTATTCTTTTGGTCAAATACCCGAATGCCATATCTTTTTACATAGTGCATGATAGATTGTTGTACATTCCTTTCCTCCTGCTTTAATAAGTTCAGCTGTTATCTCATTACATTCTGGTCATTTACCATTTTTCAAATTCTTTGTTACCCATAAAACTTCTATTGTCGGTTTAGGTTCTTTCTCCTCCAATAATAATTCACACTGTTGATTTCTGCTTTCAAAGTCGGTTGTTTCATACATTTGTCTGCAATATTCCTTCCATCTTTCTAGAATTTCTTCTGTCTCCGTCAAGATATTCATCATCTTGTCATAAATTACACTTAGCTTAGGTGTGATATTTCTCGTCAGTGTCTTCATTTCTTTAAACATTTCACTATCTCTTCCATACTTCTGTAATAATAGTAGATGTAATATTAATAGTAGTAGTAATAATAAACGTAGTAGTATTAGAAGTAGTATCCGTAGTACTCTAACTGTGATAAATACAAAATACTGTGTGATAATGTTGTCAGAAATGATGACTAGATCAAGACAATTAATAATGAAGATGCTAATAATAAAAGTTAGAAATAACAAAAACTAAGAACGATTCTAATAAATGATAGTAAAACAGAACAATAATGAAGCAAAAATATAAAGAAAGTGTGTGTCAAAATATGAGTTTTCTGTAACATATATATATATATAATATATGCGTGTATATAACACAGTTGTTTAATCTAAACTCTACTTAGCGGAAAAGGGGGGTGGGGGGGTGGTAGTAAATGAGAAGAATTTGAACAGCCCAAACTCAGGTTTCTTCCCGGCTCCTTACGTCACTCAGTGGTTGTCGGGGCAGTGGTTGTCAGGGTAGTGGTTGTCAGGGCAGTGTTTGTCAGGGTAGTGGTTGTCAGGGCAGTGGTTGTCGGGGCAGTGGTTGTCAGGGTAGTGGTTGTCAGGGCAGTGGTTGTCGGGGCAGTGGTTGTCGGGGCAGTGGTTGTCGGGGCACTGGTTGTCGGGGCAGATTGTCTACAAACATAGTAGATAAGTCAGTTCAAGAAAACACCAGCAGAATAAAGATTCCACAAATTTTGTGGATTAGTCACTTCATAGAAACACTCACAGAATAACCAGTCCACAAGCCCCATAGAAAACTGAAAGAAGAACGCACAGGGCTGATATTAGCTAGGAAATTTATGTTTGGACAAGAGAACCAGCTCTGGAGAAGATGCAGCAGCCGCTGGTTGATGAGAATAAACGAAAGAAGAAGATGTAAGAACAAGGTAGAGGACATCAATAGGTGATTAAAACGACAAGGAAAACGCGACAGAAATTCGTTGTCACGATAACGGTGGAGTTAGAGAAACTTACATTCAGTGAAAACCACAAAGGAAAATGAAAAGAGTGTGACACAGACATAAATATCTAAATGCGATGATCATGTGACACAGGAAAGAGAAGAACCAAACTGACAGGAAGAAATGTTCAAGTGGAGGATATTATTGCAACAGCTACTTTGACGACACACAACCGATCAGTTCTGACACACAACTACCTTGACAACACAAAAATGATCAGTTCTGACACACAACTATCTTCATAACACAAAAAACGATCAGTTTTGACGCACAGCTATCTTGACAACAGAAAAACGATCAGTTCTGACACACAACTACCTTGACAACACAGAACCGATCAGTTCTGGCACACAGCTATCTTGACATCACACAACCGATCAGTTCTGACATACAACTACCTTTACATCACACAACCGATCAGTTCTGACATACAGCTATCTTGACAACACAAAAACGATCAGTTCTGACACACAACTATCTTGACAACACACAACCGATCAGTTCTGACACACAACTACCTTGACACACACAACCGATCAGTTCTGACACACAACTACCTTGACACACACAACCGATCAGTTCTGACACACAACTACCTTGACAACACACAACCGATCAGTTCTGACACACAACTACCTTGACAACACACAACCGATCACTTCTGACACACAACTACCTTAATAACACACGACTGATCAGTTCTGAAACACAGCTATCTTGACAACAACAAAAAACGATCAGTTCTGACACACAGCTATCTTGACAACACAAAAACGATCAGTTCTGACACACAACTACCTTGACAACACACAACCGATCAGTTCTGAAAATACTTTAGCTGTAGTTGAAATTTTATTTATCACTTATATCTTTCTTTTTTATTAAAGGTTTCAGCATTGACGTTTTCCGGTTCAATGATCACAGCCTTCCCTACACAATATTGGCTAAGTTTTTAGGTTGTGATGATAAAAGCCTTCCCTGCACAATATTGGCCAAGTTTTTAGATTGTGTTGATGAAAGTCTTACCTACACAATATTGGCCAAGTTTTTAGGTTGTATTGATGAAAGTCTTTCCTACACAATATTGGCCAAGTTTTTAGATTGTGTTGATGAAAGTCTTTCCTACACAATATTGGCCAAGTTTTTAGGTTGTATTGATGAAAGTCTTTCCTACACAATATTGGCCAAGTTTTTAGGTTGTATTGATGAAAGTCTTTCCTACACAATATTGGCCAAGTTTTTAGGTTGTATTGATGAAAGTCTTTCCTACACAATATTGGCCAAGTTTTTAGGTTGTATTGATGAAAGTCTTTCCTACACAATATTGGCCAAGTTTTTAGGTTGTATTGATGAAAGTCTTTCCTACACATATTGGCCAAGTTTTTAGGTTGTATTGATGAAAGTCTTTCCTACACAATATTGGCCAAGTTTTTAGGTTGTATTGATGAAAGTCTTTCCTACACAATATTGGCCAAGTTTTTAGGTTGTATTGATGAAAGTCTTTCCTACACAATATTGGCCAAGTTTTTAGGTTGTATTGATGAAAGTCTTTCCTACACAATATTGGCCAAGTTTTTAGGTTGTATTGATGAAAGTCTTTCCTACACAATATTGGCCAAGCTTTTAGATTGTGTTGATGAAAGTCTTTCCTACACAATATTGGCCAAGTTCTGGACGCCTGACAAAAATGTTAACTATGAAGCATAAACATCGATGGGAACAGAGATTATAGATAAATGTGATAATGATAAGAGCATGATAACGTGCGAATCGTAAAACTACTATATATTGCTTTATGTAAAGAAAAAAATAACGATAATAAATAAACAATAACAAATAAACGATAACAAATATTAAATATTTGCTGGATGTTTATACAATGATACTTTTCTGTCTGCTTGTGACGATTTACCATAAATAGATCATACACAGATCATACATGAACCACACATGAACCACACATGAACCACACATGAACCACACATGAACCACACATGAGTCACAAACAGAGTGGCATAAAACAACAACAAAATGAAATAAAAGCTGCCCCACATCAACAGAGAAACTTCTCACACCCCAACCTCTCATTGCTAATTTCAATTTTCTTCTTATCTTATATCTTATATCCTTCCCGTGCCGTTAGACGTCACATGGGGCTCGCAAAGTAGTTCGCCAATTTTTCCTGTCTTCGGCGAATCTTTCAACCTCATCAACGGATTTTATGCCTGTTAATTTGGTCTCTTTTAATAATGTCCTCTTCAGAGTTTCACGCGGTCTGCCTCTTTTTCTTCTGCCTGTTGTGTTCCACTTGATAGCTTGTTTTGGGATTCTCTGATCATTTCTTCTCATCAAGTGACCAGCATATGTCCATCTCCTTTTCCTGATCACCCATGAGACTGGTTGTTGTTCAGTCATCTGTCTTATCTCTGCAATGTTCTTGAATTCATTCCACTTGATGCCGAGTATTTTCCTTAGGCATTTGTTTTCAAAAGAGTCTAATTTCTTGTCTATTTCTTTAGTTGTTTTCCAGCTTTCGCATGGATAAATGAGGGTGGATATTACATTTGAATTGAATAGTCTTAACTTGGTTTTTGTGCTTATAACTTTTGAATTCCATATGTTCTCAAGATTCTTGAAGATCGATGCCGCTTTTGCAATTCTGATCCTAACGTCTGGTCTATGTAGCTGCCAAGTAAACAAATTGATTGACTTCTTCAATATCTGTCCCTTCTATGTGTATTTTTCAATTTTGATTGAGAGGAATTTTCATTATTTTTGTTTTGTCCTTGTTATTTTCAAGTCCTATTTTGCTAGCAAATGAAGACAGGCTATCTGTTTTTCTTGCATGGAATTCACATTGTTACTAATAAGAGTTATGTCATCAGCAAAATCAAGATCTTCTAGTTGGGTCCCATGTACCCAGTCAATACCTGTGTTACCTGTGCAGCATTTTTTCATTATGAAGTCTACTGCAATCCCAAAAAGTAAAGGAGACAGTATACATCCTTGTTTCACACCTGTTTCAATCTGGAACCATTCACTCATCCCTTCTTTTGTCTTGACTGCACAAACATATCCATTATATAAGTTCTTAATGATGGTGACAATTTTAGATGGTATTCCATATAGACATAAATTCTCCATAACGAATCTCTGTGTATGCTATCAAATGCCTTTTTAAAATCTATGAAGTTCAGTATTAATGGTTTCTGCTTTTCAATATGTTCTTCAAGTATTATTCAATTATTCTATTTTCTTACTATTCAACTATTCTATTTTCTTACTAGTCTCTTAAATTTCCACAAACATTTCTCGTAAACTTCCACTTTATTTTCTTTAAAATCTCCACATAATTTTCATGTAAATTGCAAATATTTTTAATGTAAATTTCCGCGCACTTATGCTGAAATTTCCCGAGATTTTGGATTACATTTCCACGTTTTTTAAAATTTCCACATATTTTTGTTTAGATTTCTACATGTTTTTGTTTAACTTTCTAGAAGTTTTTCTTTAAATTTTCACATTTTTTGTTTAAACTTCCAGATACTTTTGGGAAAATTTTCACATGTTTTATTTAAATGTCCACATATTTTTGTTTAACTTTCCACATATTTTTATTTAAATTTCCACTTATTTTTGTTTAGTTCCAGTTCCAGCTGTGATTTTTCAAAGTATCGTCCATTTGGGTTTTTAAAGGGAGAGCTTGTGAGCTTTCTTGTCTGTTGTCTTGTGTCTGTATTATTTGTCTTGCCTTGCATCTATATTAGTTGTCTCGTCTTGTGCCTGTATTAGTTGTCTTGTCTTATGTCTGTATTAGTTGTCTTATCGTTTATCTCTGGTAGTTGTCTTGTCTTGTGTCCGTATCAGTTGTCTTGTATTGTGTCTGTATTACTTTTCATGTCTTGTGTCTCTAATAGTTGCCTCAGACATTCCTTCATAAAACATTCAGAGCATCGGAACAGACAAAACCGAGATGACAGAGACTTTGTTGTCCACAATTCACTTTACTGACGGTGAAACAAGATGTATGAACTAGGGAAAAGGAACTAGGAGCAGCTTTATTACTTAACGAACACAAAGCTGTGACGTTTCGGCGTTAGCCTTAATCATACAAACACAAACAGGACGAAGAAATAGAGAGACGACATAAAGTATGGATGCACATGAATCCTATGTTAAAGAAATAATAAATAAATGAAATGAATGAACACTTAGCTCAGTCTTGGAAAAATACAAATTGAAACTCGAATGAGCGTCTTCAATACACGATTAGATATGAGCCCATTGCTACATTCAAAATGCGCTCGTTCTGAAATGTGCAAAAATGTGCATGATTGAGTATAGGGAATGTTTAAATAGAAACGTGATGTTTGATAGTAGATGATGGTAGTCAATGGAGAAGAGGAGAGAGAGTGAGAGAATGGTAACCTAGCTAGGAGAAGGTGAAATAAATGATTATGGCTGTGGTAGAGGGATTGTAAAACAATGATGTATGTAGGTTCTGAATTATGTGTAACAAGTGAGAAAGGAGCTTAGTGGATAGAGATTATGATATTAGAAAAGGTGAATTTTATGTATAGCTGAATAATGAGTTTAAACCATGCGGTTCCAGCGTCCCATAGTCCTGAATGTAACGGTTCTCAAGCGCCAGGCGGCTTGTGTTATCTGCGTGACATTGTTTGATGGCTGTTACCAGAAATTCAGATTTCCCTCTGTGATTGGGGCCATTGGAATGATTCGGGACTGGTTTCGAAGCATCCTAGGTGATATCATACAGATGTTTCTGCATGCGGTCCCCTAGCCAGTTTCACCAATATAAGTTAATCTGCATCTTTTGCATACGATTATATATATTACACTACGGGACTCACATGTGAATCCCTCATGAAGAGTGAGGATAGTTATAGGAAATGTATGATTTTACTTGTTAACACAGTCCACAGGTTTTGATGTGTTCACACCACCCTAAAGTCAAGTCACACATTAAAAAATGTGTAACGATCTACACATCTCACTGGGAAGTGTGTAAATAATCTACACATCGCACTCACATGTGTGTAATTATCTACACACCTAACTGACATTTGTGTAATACTCTACACATCTAACTAATAGGCATATGTAGCAGACTACACATCGCACTAACACCCGTGTAACAACCTACACATCTGACTAAAATGTTGTAATTATCTACACATCTAACTAACATGCATGTAACAATCTACACATCGCATTAACATGTGTGTAACAATCTACACATCTCACTAACAGGTGTGTAATAAATATCACTACGTGTTGTCTGTTACCACAGTACAAATAAGTAGATATCACTATGCCTCACTTCAGCAAATAACAGGTGATATTAACAGTTGATGTTAACCTCCAACAAAGTACATCAGTTCAGTATCACAAACATAAACAACGCCAGGAACCATCACCCAGTACAATCATCACTTGATCACCTCAGTACAATCATCACTTGATCATCTCAGTACAATCATCACTTGACTCGATCTTTATGTACACTTTGTTTCCACCGTGCACCTCACCTTGCAGGAATATCCACATAAACTGTATACTGCAAAGAGAAGAGATTTTCACTGGAAGTTCAGCTGTTAGACAGATAGAGAGACAAATAGACAGACAGATAGACAGACAGACAAACAGATAGATAGATAGATAGATAGATAGATAGATAGATAGATAGATAGATAGATAGATAGATAGATAGATAGATAGATAGATAGATAGATAGATAGATAGATAGATAGATAGGTAGATAGATAGATAGATAGATAGATAGTGCCTATCCAAGCGAGATCCAATATGATCACAAGCGTTGGCAGGCACAATTGATGGCAATGTCCTGTTTCTGGTTTTATGAAGTTCATATTGATGTCCTGGACATGAGTGATGACGGAGGATATCAGAGTTGAAGTCAGGACAATCACAGAAATGTGAAAATTCTGGACGATCCAGAACGAAATCACATAATCCTGAGAGTTTCTGGGACAGTGGATTCGTTATGATGGTCAGAATACAGCACTCCACAAGTGTGTGTGTTTGTGCTCGCGTGGGTGCGTGCGTTGTACGTGTCTACGCGTATGTTTGTATGTGTAAGTGCGTATGTGGTTGAAAGACAAATTACTTTCATGAATGTGTGTGTTTGTGTGTGTGTATGTCTGGTGGACAAACAGATAAAATAATAATGTGTGTATATGTGGTGGATAAACAAATAAAATAATAATGTGTGTATATGTGGTGGATAAATAGATAAAACTTTGTGTGTATATGTGGTGGATAAACAAATAAAATAATAATGTGTGTATATGTGGTGGATAAATAGATAAAACTTTGTGTGTATATGTGGTGGATAAACAAATAAAATAATAATGTGTTTGTGTGCGTGATATTGCATGAAATTGAAACAGCAGGTGAAGATGAAATAACACCCGAAATGTTAAAAACTATTAACAGTGACAACATGAGCCAACTACAGAGAATGTTTAATAAGAATTAGAAAGAAGAAAAGGTCCCTTCTAAATGGAAAAAAAGGAATCATTGTTAAAATACCAAAAAAGGCAAGCTTAGTGACTCTAACAGTTGGGGAGGAGTAACCTTAATATCAGTTGTGCCAAAAGTATTTTGCAAGGTCATTTTGAATAGACTCAAAGATATAGTGGATACCGCAATGAGAGAAGAACAAGCAGGATTTCGAAAAGGGAGAAGCTGTATCAACCAGATCTTTACTCTAAGAATAATACTTGAAGAACATATTGAAAAGCAGAAACCATTAATACTGAACTTCACAGACTTTAAAAAGGCATTTGATAGCATACACAGATATTCATTGTGGAGAATTGTAAGTCTATATGGAATATCATCTAAAATTGTCAACATCATTAAGGACTTCTACAACGGATATGTTTGTGCAGTCAAAACAAAAGAAGGGATGAATGAATGGTTCCAGATTGAAACAGGCGTGAAACAAGGATGTATACTATTCCCTTTGCTTTTTGGAATTACAATAGACTTCATAGTGAAAAAATGCTGCACATGTAACACAGGTATTGACTGGGTACATGGGACCCAACTAGAAGATCTTGACTTTGCTGATGACATAACTCTTATTAGTAATAATGTGAATTCCATGCAGGAAAAAACAGATAGCCTGTCTTCACTGGCTAGCAAAATAGGACTTGAAAATAACAAGGACAAAATAAACATAATGAAACTTCCCATTAATCAAAATGGAAAAATATACACGTAGAAGGGACAGATATTGAAAAAGTCAATCAATCTGCATACCTTGGCAGTTACATAGACAAGGATGGTGACTCCATAAAAGAAGTTAGAATTAGAATTGCAAAGCAGCATTGATTTTCAAGAATCTTGAGAACTCGGCACTAAGTGGAACGAATTCAAGAACAATGCAGAGATAAGACAGATGACTGAACAACAACCAGTCTCATGGGTGATCAGGAAAAGGAGATGGGCATATGTTGGTCACGTGATGAGAAGAAACGATCCGAGAATCCCAAAACAAGCTATCAAGTGGAACACAACAGGCCAAAGAGAAAGTGGCAGACCGTGTGAAACTCTGAAGAGGACATTATTAAGAGAGGCCAAATTAATAGGCATAATATCCCTTGATGAGGTTGAAAAGCTCGCCGAAAACATGAAAAATTGGCGAACTACCTTGCGAGCCCTATGTGACGTTTAACGGTATGGGAAGGATGTAAGACATAAGATGTGTATGTGGTGGATAAACAAATAAAATTATCATGTGTGTTTGTGTGGTGGATAAACAGATAAAATAATAATGTGTGTGTGTCTGATGGATAAACAGATAAAATAATAGTATTCCAAAAGTGCGTATGTCTGTATATAATAGATAACATATAATATTCTGCAAGTGTGTGTGTGTGTCTGTAGTTTAAAGACAAATAGAATGTGTAGTACCACTGACTGATTGTATGGTTCGCAGACAGATACAAAAAATATTACTATATGAATAATTGTATCGTGTATTATTGAGAGATACAATTGGGGCAATATTACTATATGAATAATTGTATCGTGTATTATTGAGAGATACAAATGTTGCAATATATGAATGATGAATAATTGTATGATTGAAAGACAAGTAAAACTATATTACTATATGAGTGATTGTGTGTTCCACAAAGACAAGTAGGATTTGCCAACAGAAGCACCACTTGTACAATGATCACAAAACACACAAATACCACTTGTACAATGGTCACAAAACAAACAAATACCACTTGCTTGTACGGTATCACAAGCACACAAATACTACTAGTATAGTGATCACAAACAAACATCACTTGGACAGTGATCACAAACAAACAAACACTACTTGTTGTATGTTGATCACAAGCAAACAAATACTACTTGTATAGTGATCACAAACAAACAAACACCACATGTATAATGTTCACAAACAAACAAACCAATGCCACTTGTATAGTGATCACAAACAAACACCACTTCTACAGTGATCAAAAACTAACAACAAACAACACAGTTTAGGATCTGCTACCGACCCGATGTAAGCCGTATACCGAACTTGGTTTACTGAGGCTGACAAAGAGGCTTCTTATAAGAGAACAAAGAAAAATGAAATCAAATCTTGACTGTTGCCTGTCTAGTTTCTACAGCATCCAGCAGTAGACAGCGAGCTCCACGAATTGTCTAGTTTCTACAGCATCCAGCAGTAGACAGCGAGTTCCACGAGCTGTCTAATTTCTACAGCATCCAGCAGTAGACAGCGAGTTCCACGAACTGTCTAGTTTCTACATCATGCATAATAACAAGAACGACAACTACTGAACATCAATAACCGAAACAATAACAAGAACTACAACTACTGAATCAATGTCAGGAACATCAATAATCGAAACAATAACAAGAACTACAACTACTGAATCAATGTCAGGAACATCAATAATCGAAACAATAACAAGAACTACAACTACTGAATCAATGTCAGGGACACCAGTCACTGAAACAATCCATCTCTGGCTGGAAGATCTCGGTTGTCCTGAACAACAAGACAAGCTACATGTCTGCTGACTACCTCCACCACCCCACTGTCCTGAACAACAAGACAAGCTTTATGTCTGCTGACTACCTCCACCACCCCACTGTCCTGAACAACAAGACAAGCTTCATGTCTGCTGACTACCTCCACCACCCCAGTGTCCTGAACAACAAGACAAGCTTCATGTCTGTTGACTACCTCCACCACCCCACTGCCCTGAGAGCACGTGTCAGCGCTCCGGCCTGGTGTCCGCCTGGTTTATGTTGGCAGGTCAAGTCGGGCTCACGACATGAATCTTGTCCTGGCGGTCAGGTCGGCCTAACTACAGACTTATACCATGATCCGACTCGAGACGAGCTCCCTGCACTTCAAAGGTGTGAAAAACGGATCATAAACAGATCATAAACTCAGCAAAACTGAACACACACACATACACATATACACTTATGCCTAAATACATTTTACTATTATACACAAGTTATTTCTGTGTAGAAATATACAAACTTTTGCCTAGAAACTAAAACATAACTAACAACGTAGCGTGAATACAAGTTTATACACGTTCATGTCATACGTACATGTATACATACATTACATACATACATACATACATACATAACATACATAAATTACATAAATAGATACATACATACATACAGAACAAAGTACCAAGAGAACCGTATATCCCGTATTCTCTTGTCAACAAAAGAAAAAAAAAGACAGAAAAAAAAGACTCGCACAAGATGGAGGACTGTGGCAAACAAGGGAAGCCAGTAGTCAGAACAAGAGTAGGGTTGGGGGGGGGGGCGCAGACACGTAATTGTGCTCACGAGCGCACACGAAATAATTGTCTAGCGCCTGACGTGAGCAACGCCCAGCCCAAACATTGTTATCCCTGTATTGTTGTATGTGGTAATACTGGCATTGAATGTGACAATGTCTTGTTGTATGTGATAATACTGGCATTGAATGTGACAACGTTGCTGCAGATAAAGAGAAAATATCAGTGATGTTAAAATCGGGAATGACAGAATGTAGAATTTTATTAGATGCCATGTGATAAGAATGACACGGGAGTTCTACTCTATCATGTACAATATGTGACATCTACAATGTATGACAAGATCAGTGTATGACATGTACAGTGTGTGACATGACCAGTGTATGACATGTACAATTTGTGATATGACCAATGTATGACATATACATTGTATGACAACTACAGTGTATGACATGATCAGTGTATGACGTGTACAGTTTATGACATGATCAGTGTATGACGTGTACAGTTTATGACATGATCAGTGTATGACATGTACAGTTTATGACAACTACAGTGTATGACATGATCAGTGTATGACATGTATAGTTTATGACACGATCAGTGTATGACACATACAATGTGTGACATGACCAGTGTATGACATGTACAATTTGTGACAATACCAGTATATGACATGTACATTGTATGACACGTACAGTTTGTGACAATACCAGCATATGAGATATACAGTGTGAGACATGATCAGTGAACGATATGTAAAGTGTATGGCATGATCATTGTATGACATGTACAGTTTATGACATGATCAGTGTATGATATGTACAGTTTATGACATGTGCAGTTTATGACATGATCAGTGTATGATATGTACAGTTTATGACATGTACATTATGTGACATATAACGTTTATGACACGCACACTGTAGTGCATATATAGCATATGATATATACAATATGTGAGATATACAGTGTATGACATGCACAGTGTGTACATGTACAATATGTCACGTACAGTGTATGACACTTTCAGTGTATGAGACGTAAAATGAATGGCATGTACACTGTATAAATGTACACTGTATGACGCGTGCACTTTATGACACGTGCACTGCATGACACGTACAGTGTATGACACGTATAGTACACATGTACAGTGTGTGATATGTACACTGCATGACACATACAGTGAGTGACAAGTACAGTGTGTGTCACGTACACTGTATTACACGTACACATACAGTGTGTGACATGTACAGTGTGTGACATATAGAGCTTGTGACATGTACAGTATGTATGGCATATACAGTGTGTGACTTTACCTGTGTGACATGACTAGTGTGTTACATGACCAATGTGTCAAACGTACAGTGTGTAATATGTACAACGAATGACCTGAACAATGCGTGACATGTACCATGTGTGACATGTACAGTAAGTGACATATATGCTGTATGACATGTACGGTGTATCACACGTACACTGTTTGATACGTGCAATGTATGACAAGTACACTACATGACACTACAGTATATGACTCGTAAAAGGTATGCCACGCAAACTGTACGACACATACAATGTCTGACATGTACACGTCATGACATGTAAATATATGAAATGTGCACTGTATGACATGTACACTTTATGTAATGTACACTGCATAAAAGGTAAACTTTATGATATGTACAGTGTATGACATGTAAACTGTATGACAATTACAATCTATAGAAAGTACAGTGTATGACAGTTACAGTGTATGACATGTATAGTGTGTGACATGCACAGTGTGTGACACGTACAGTATATGACATTACAGTGTATGACACATACAATATATGGCACGTGCATTGCATGACACGTAGAGTGTGTGACACGTGCATAGTGTGTGTCACGTACAGTTTGTGGCGTGAAAAGTGTTTGACATGCACATTGTGTGACATGTACATTATTTCTGTGTAGAGTATAACACGTGAAATATTTGAAATGTACAGGGTATGACATGTGCAGTATTTGACATGTACAATGTATGACACGTACAATGTATACCATGTACAGCGTATGAAACGTGCACTGTACGTCATGTAAACCGTATGATATGACCAATGTATGACATGTAAACCGTATGACATGACCAGTGTATGACATGTAAACCGTATGACATGTACTGTGTGAAACGTGTAATGTATATAGTGTGTACTTTTTACGTACAGCGTATGATATGTACAATGTATGACATTACAGTGTATGACACGTACAGTGCATGGCTTTACAGTGTATGACATGACTAATATATGATATGTTCAGTGTAGAACATATATAGTGTATGACATGTACAATGCATAACATGAACAGTGTTTGACATGATCAGTGTGTGTATGAGATATTCAGTTTATAACATATTTATTGTATGACAAGTTAAGTGCATGACAATTTCACTGAATGACATATTTAGTGTAGGACACCTCGAACGCAGAAAAAGAAGAAGTGTATGACAAGTTCTATATACGACAGTCAGTGTATGACAAGTTCAGTTCATGACATATTCAACATGTGACATGTTCCGTGTGTGGCATGTTCAGAGTGTGAAATCTTCAGTGTGTGACATGCTAAGTATGTGACATCTTCAGTGTGTGACATGCTAAGTATGTGACATCTTCAGTGTGTGGTGTATGACTACCAAGAATACTATGAGTAGAAAAATGAAAATGTTCCGGAAATAAACTCGAAAGTTAACATTAAATGTCGTATTTGAAGCTGAAAATAAAATGTCGTATGTGAAACGGAACATTAAATGTCGTATATGAAGCTGAGCGTCAAATGTTGTATATGAAGCTGAACGTCAAATGTTGTATATGAATCTGAGCGTCAAATCTTGTATATGAAGCTGAGCGTCAAATGTTGTATATGAAGCGGAGCGTCAAATGTTGTATATGAAGCTGAACGTCAAATGTTGTATATGAAGCTGAACGTCAAATGTTGTATATGAAGCTGAGCGTCAAATGTTGTATATGAAGCTGAGCGTCAAATGTTGTATATGAAGCTGAACGTCAAATGTTGTATATGAAGCTGAGCGTCAAATGTTGTATATGAAGCTGAACATCAGGAAATAGCTGCAGCGGATAAGCTGGCCATGACAAAATGAACGTGTTATATGACTACACTGACACGATCTTTGTCACGTATAAAACACAGACGGGATATTCTTTTAGCTTTTATCATGTCCTGGTACCTCACATATGGTGCATGAGATGATTCATATGACACAGAAATGTCACAATCAGAACGGACAACACGTTACAAACTCCCGTCTGTTAAATATTCAACAGGGTCAAGGTCCCTCAACTGACACCAGCACATTCAGATGACCTCGTGCTGCAGCCAACCAGAACCAGGTTAATGCTTAGAACATGATGATGATGATGATAAAAAAATAAACATAAGGTCTTACAAACTAAAATACCAGCTGGCAGACGAGCAGCACAGAACACAGTCCAGCAGTTCTCAAGATAACACAGACAAACCTGCAAGACACATCGACTATAGATCGAAGATACGAGAACACAGTCTCTAACAATGAACAGCGGTTCCAGGCTGTAACAAAACAATTCTTAGTCCATAAAATCTCCCGACCGTACAAACACGTGCCTTGTGTTTCACAAATTCTGAGAACCTGCGAAAGGTTGACTCAGGGCAGATCACTCTGATAATCCCAAGTTAAATAACACACACAAAAGGGTGTTAACTTAGAAATTACAATGGCGGTGGATGTAACCCATCAAATTGCAGGTTCTGTTACACTGTTTCCTCAGTTCTATAAGTAGATAGCAAGTCACCACAATACTTCACTCTAGCGTACAGGTGAGTACAGGTGTTAGTAGACTCTGACAACACAGACGATAGACTGGAGAACTATCAAACTGGGACAACACAGACGATAGACTGGAGAACTATCAAACTGGGACAACATAGACGATAGACTGGAGAACTATCAAACTGGGACAACATAGACGATAGACTGGAGAACTATCAAACTGGGACAGCATAGACGATAGACTGGAGAACTATCAAACTGGGACAACACAGACGATAGTTGGAGAACTATCAAACTGGGACAACACAGACGATAGACTGGAGAACTATCAAACTGGGACAACATAGACGATAGACTGGAGAACTATCAAACTAGGACAACACAGACGATAGACTGAAAAACTATCAAACTGGGACAACACAGACGATAGACTGGAGAACTATCAAACTGGGACAACACAGACGATAGACTGGAGAACTATCAAACTGGGACAACACAGACGATAGACTGGAGAACTATCAAACTGGGACAACACAGACGATAGACTGGAGAACTATCAAACTGGGACAACACAGACGATAGACTGGAGAACTATCAAACTGGGACAACATAGACGATAGACTGGAGAACTATCAAACTGGGGCAACACAGACGATAGACTGGAGAACTATCAAACTGGGACAACAGATGATAGATTTGAGAACTGTCAGACTTTGACACAACAGACGATAAATAGGGGAACTATCAGACGAAAAACAGATAGGCAGGGGAATTATAAGATGGGACAACACGGACGATGTATCAGGGAACTATCAAACTGGGACAGCACAGACGATAGATAGGGGAACTATCAGACTGGGACAACAGAGGCGATAGATAGGGAAACTATCAGACTGAAATAATAGAGACAATAGATAGGTGAACTATCAGTCTGGAACAACAAACACGATAGATTTGGGAATTATCACATTGGGAGAACAGAGATGATAAATAGGGGAACTATCAGACTGTAACAACAGAGACGATAGATAAGGGAACTATCAGACTAGAATACCAGAGAGGACAGATAGGAGAACTATCAGACTGGAACAACAAAGACGATAGGGGAACTATCATACTGCGACAACAGAGTCGATATAAAGTGAAACTATCAGACTGGAACAACAAAGACGAGATTTGGAGGAATTTAGAACTCGGACAACCAGACCATAGATAGGGAAGGGAACTGTCATAGTGGAAGATCAGAGACGATAGATAGGGGAACTATTAGACTGGAAAAACAAACCCATAGATATGGAAATTATCACAGTGGGAGAACAAAGATGATACGTAGGGGAACTATTAGACTAGAACAACACAGAAGATATCGTGGGGAACTATTAGACTGGAACAACACAGACGATATCGTGGGGAACTATCAGACTGGTACAACACAGACAATGGATATGTGAATTATCAGACTAGAATAACGTAGACCACAGATAGGGGAGCTGTCAGACTGGAACAACACAGACGATAGGGGAACTATTAGACTGTGACAACAGAGACGATAAATAATGGAACTATCATACTGCAACAACACAAAAATGAATGGAAAAACTAATTATGTCAGTCCGTAAGAACAGCGAAGAGCAGAACCTCTATCTTAATGTGAAGAAGACTAAATTGATGACAACTGACAAAACAAACAACGCAGCTGAAATATATATCAATGAGGAAAAATTGGAAGAAGTGGAGAGTTTTGAATATCTTGGATCACTGCTAACTAATAATGGAGATACAATGAGGGAACTTAAAAGGAGGACATCTATCGCTCTTCGGAAAGTAAAACAAATAAAGAATCTGTGGAGAGGAGCAGACAGAACTACAAAAATAAGATTTTTAAGGTCATGCATCTTTCCCATCGCAACATATGCCTGTGAGACCTGGACACTTAACAAAACAGCTGAGAAACACATAAATGCCTTTGAAAGTAAATGCTACAGAAGAGTTCTCCAAATATCGTGTACACAAAAAAGAACAAATATATCTATACTACAAGAGCTTAATATTGAAGAAGGCTGGCTAGTAAAGAGGATTAAATAGAGAAAACTTAAATATTTTGGACACATTAAACGTCATGATAATTTAGAGAAGACCATATAGGAAGGATACATAATGGGAAAAAGAAAAAGAGGAAGACCAAAACGAAGATGGCTGCAAGACATTGTTGACGATCTGCAAATGAACGCAGCAGGAGCAGGCCATCTTGCTCACAACCGAGAGGCCTACAGGAGTGCTGTTTGGGAGGCAAAGTTCCGCAAGGGACATGCAAATGAATGAATGAATCATACTGCGACAACAGAGACGATAAATAGTGGAACTATCAGACTGCGACAACAGAGAACTATCAGATTGGAAAAAAACAGACGAAATATAGAGGAGTTTTGGATTCGGATAACATAGTCAATAGATATGGGAGCTATCAGACTGGAATAACACAGACGAAATATAGGGGAACTATCAGACTGGGACAATAGAGACGATAGATGAGAACTATCAGAGTGGAAGAACAGATACTATAGATCGGGAACTATTAAACTGGAACAACAGAGGCAATAGGGGAACTATCAGAGTGGAAGAACAGATTCTATAGATCTGGAACTATTAGACTGGAACAACAGAGACAATAGATAGGGGAACTATCAGACTGGGACAACGGAGACGACAGATAGGGGAACTATCAGACTGGGGCAAAACATAAGATATATAGATGAACAAAACATAAGATATATAGATGAACAAAACATAAGATATATAGATGAACAAAACATAAGATATATAGATGAACAGAACATAAGATATATAGATGAACAAAACATAAGATATATAGATGAACAGAACATAAGATATATAGATGAACTATCAGAATGGAACGACGCAGGTGACAGATAGGGGAACTATCAGACTGGCACAACACAGACGATAGATAGTGGAACTATCAGACTGGAACAACACAGACGATAAATAGGGGAAATATCACACTAGGACAGTTGAGACAATTGATAAGGTAACTGTCACACTATGACAACACAGACGACCAATAGACAAACTATCAGATTGGAACAACAGAGACGATAGATATGAGAATTATCAAACTGGGAAAAACTGAGACGATAGATATGGGAATTATCAGACTGTGACAATAGAGACGATAGATATGGGAATTATCAGACTGTGACAATAGAGACGATAGATATGGGAATTATCAGACTGTGACAATAGAGACGATAGATATGGGAATTATCAGACTGATACAACAGAGACGATAGATATGGGAATTATCAGACTGTGACAATAGAGACGATAGATATGGGAATTATCAGACTGTGACAATAGAGACGATAGATATGGGAATTATCAGACTGATACAACAGAGACGATAGATAATGGAATTATCAGACTGACACAACAGAGACGATAGATAATGGAATTATCAGTACTGGGATAACAGAGACGATGTATATAAGAACTATCAGACTCGGTCAACTGAGCATGGAACTTGTAAACATGTACGAAATATAAAAACAGATGTTTGAGAGCTGTGGGTGTGGAAGTGTTGTACTTTCTTGACATTGACCTGTTCATATGCTGAAAGAATTAGCACAGTCTGTGTGCTTATATGTGTACTCGAGTGTGTGGATTTTTTGTGGTTATAAGCATGAGTGAGCTTGTGTTTATATGGTTATATAACAGTGAGTTGTGTTTTATATAAGAGTGAATTGTGTTTATTTGGTTATATAATAGTGAGTTGTGTTTTACATAAGAGTGAGCTTGTGTTTATATGGTTATATAATAGTGAGTTGTGTTTTACATAAGAGTGAGCTTGTGTTTATATGGTTATATAATAGTGAGTTGTGTTTTACATAAGAGTGAATTGTGTTTATATGGTTATATGTGTGAGTACGCGTGTTTTATATGTGTGATTAAGCGTGTGTTTCATATGTGTCAGTAAGCGAGTGCTTTATATGTGTGAGTATGCGTGTTTTATATGTATGATTAAGCGAGTCTTTTATATGTGTGATTAAGCGAGTGTTTTATATGTGTGAGTAAGCGAGTGTTTTATATGTGTGATTAAGCGAGTGTTTTATATGTGTGAGTAAGCGAGTGTTTTACATATGTGAGTGAGCGTGTATTTAAATGTGTGAGTAGGCGTGTGTTTTATATGTGTAAGTGAGCGAGTGTTTTATATGTGTGAGTGAGCTTGTGTTTTTTATGTGTGTGATCGTGTCTTTTACATGTTTGAATGAATGTGTGTTTTACATGTGTGAGTAAGCGTGTGTTTTATATTTGTGAGTAACCGTGTGTTTTATATGTTATAGTGAGCATATGTTTTATGTGTGTGAGTAGTCGTGTGCATTACGTGTTTGAGAAAGCGTGTGTTTATATGTATGAGTAAGCGTGTATTTTATATGTTTGAGTGAGCGTGTGTTTTATATGTTTGAGTGAGCGTGTGTTTTATATGTGTGAGTGAGCGTATGTTTTATATGTGTGATTAAGCAAAACTAACAAGAGCAAAACAGCAACATGGAATGTTAGAACTTTATTCCGGGCCGAAAAATTAGAAAACGTAAAGAGAGAAATGGAAAGGATGAAGATCAACATATTAGGAATGAATGAAGTTAGATGGACGGGAAACCTGAACGAGGAATAGGAATAATATTTGACGAACAAACAGCAAGGACAATTGTAGAGTATTTGAAAATCTTGGACCGTGTCTTGCTAGCCAAACTGAAAGGACAACCAATAAACAAAATATTATACAAGTGTACGCTCCAACATCTGAAAGTTCTGAAGAAGATGTACAGCTATTTTATAATGACATAGTGACAGCACTAAAACACACAAAGTCACATGAAGTTACCATAGTCATGGGAGATTTTAATGCCAAAGTTGGTAAAGGAAGAACTTCAGACATCGCTGGTGACTATGGACTGGGGGAGAGGAATGACAGAGGTAGTAAATTAATTGAATGGGCAAGAATACACAGCATGGTTGTAGGAAACACCTGGTTTAAACAACATCCCCGAAGACTGGCAACGTGGTGCAGCCCAGACAAAAGGACTTTTAACCAGATAGACTACGTATTAATCAACAAACGATTCTGGAATGCATTACTGACAACAAAAACCATGCCAGGAGCCGACTGCAATAGTGACCATGATCCACTCTGTGCAAAAGTTAGAATAAAACTAAAGAAAGCAGGCAGAAAAGTGAGAAGCATCAAACTGAATACAGAACTCATTAAAAATGACTAAGAACTGTGAGAACAATATAAAGTTGTTATAACAAATAGATACAATGCAATAGCAAGGATAAATAGTATAGATGAACAATGGGCAATATTAAGAGATTCTATCCACCAAACTGCTAAGGAGATAATACCACCGAAAAAAGAAGCCCCTAAAAATAAATGGATGACAGACGACATCTTAGGACTGATGGACAAGAGGAGGAGGAGTAAAAATAACCAAGATAAATAAAGAAATAAGACGCAAATGCAGAGAAGCAAAGGAAGTGTGGTTAAATGAACAGTGCAAACAAATAGAGGACTCTCATAATAAAGGCAGCAAGAGCATGCACAAACGAATTAGTGAACTCACAGGCAGGAAACAAAATACACCACAGGATGCCTGAAATTAAAAGAAGGTAAAATGTTAATGGGAAAAGAAGACATTGTGGACAGGTGGACAGAGAATATCGGTGAGCTATATGGAGGAGAAAGACCAGAATTAACACCAGATACTGAAAACTGTGATGGACCACCAATACTTGAAGATGAAATCATAGATGCCATCAAACACATGAAGAAAGAAAAGCAACTGGGCCTGATAATATAACAATAGAAGAAATAGAGGCACTAGAGGAGATAGGAATAAAAATAGTAACCAAGTTACTGAATGACATTTACAACAGTGGTTATATGAATAGTGACCTACTTAAATCCACGTTTATAGCACTACCAAAGAAACCAGGTGCAAAGGAATGTGATGACCACCGGACTATCAGCCTCTCATGTCACATAACGAAGCTACTTCTGAGAATAATTATTAGAAGAACAAGGAAAAAGATCAAAATGGAAATACCAGATGAACAGTTTGGATTTGTTGAAGGAAAGGGAACACACAATGCCATTTATGCTTTACGAACACTAACAGAAAGAGCTTTAGAAGTACAGAAAGATCTCTACTTATGCTTCATTGATTACACCAAGGGATTTGACAAGGTGAAACATAATGAAATTATTAAAATGCTTGAAGACATCAATATAGACGGCAAAGACCTGAGGATTGTAAAACATCTATACTGGCAGCAAGAAGCAGAGGTTCGAGTTGAAAATAGAATTGGAAAATATCAACCTATAAAACAAGGGGTGCGACAAGGATGTGTACTATCTCCAGACCTTTTTTCTCTGTACAGCGAGAATATTCCAAGAACGATCATCACAGAACACGGCATAACAATTGGAGGATACAATATTAACAACCTTCGATATGCAGACGACACAGTACTGATAGCGGAGAACCAACAAGACCTGCAAAATCTCTTGGATAAAGTCGTCAAAGAAAGTGAACAGAAAGGTCTTACTTTGAACATCAAAAAGGCAGAGACTATAGTTATATCTAAGAAACAGAATCCACCAACATGCAGTATACAATTAACGGAACTATTCTAAAGCAGGTGCAGAAATTCAAATACCTTGGAGCAGTAATAACTTCAGATGGGAAATGCAGAAGAGAAATTAGGAACAGAATAGACCAAGCAAAGATTGTATTTCAGAGAATGAGAAACATATTATCCAAAACATTCTTATCAATGAAAGTTAGAAAACGAGTCCTAAAATGCTATATTGAACATATCTTGTTACATTGAAGTGAATTTGGAAAATAGGCGGGTCTGCACAAAAATCATTGGAAGCAGCAGAAATGTGGTTTATTAGAAGAATGTTGCGAATCCCTGGACAGCAAAAATAACTAATGAAGAATGTATGAGAAGAGCTGGAGACACAAAAAAAAACCTTGTCAAAAAGATAAGAGAGAGACAATGTACTTTCATAGGACATGCAATGAGAAGAAGGGGCAATGAAAATATTATAACAACAGGAAAAATAGAAGGAAGAAGATCAAAAGGAAGACCAAGAGAAATGATAGTGGACAGTCTGACGGGATGGTATGAGAGGAGATCACCAACTGAGCTGATGGCCTGCATGAAGGATCCTGTACTCTGGAGAAGCATAATAGCCAACGCCAGTCGGCACGGCACCTGATGATGATGATTAAGCGTGTCTTTTACATGTGTGAGTGAGCGTGAATTTTATATGTGTGAGTGAGCGTATGTTTTATATGTGTGAATAAATGTGTCTTTTACATGTGTGAGTGAACATGTATTTTATATGTGTGAGTGAATGATAATTTAGAGAAGACCGTATTGGAAGGATACATAATGGGAAAAAGAAAAAGAGGAAGACCAAGACGAAGATGGCTGCAAGACATCGTTGACGATCTGGAAATGGATGCAAGAGCAGCAGGCCATCTTGCTCACAACCGAGAGGCCTACAGGAGTGCTGTTTGGGAGGAAAAGTTCCGCAAGGGACATGCAAATGAATGAATGAATGAATGAATGAGTGTTTTATTTGTGTGACAGAGCGTGTGTTTTATATCTGTGTTTGAGTGTGTGTTTTATATGTATGAGTTAACTTTTTTATATGTGTGATGAAATGTGTGTGCGTAAGTGAACCTATGTTTATGTACTATTTTAAAACGTAGATATAGGTGTATGGTTCTAGTAATAAATGTAGATAGAGGTGTATGGTTCTAGTAATAAATGTAGATAGAGGTGTATGGTTCTAGTAATAAATGTAGATAAAGGTGTATCGTTCAATTTTACACGACAGATGGAGTAATAATTATGATCAGCAACACAAATAGCAGAAAGTAAGAAAGTAAGATGAGGACATATAAATGAAGAAAATGCAACATCATATATTTCAGCTTCAGCCTTTATCAAAGACTACATATAAGAACAACACAACATATAACAAAACTACCGTCCCCAGTTTTCGAAATAAGAAGATACCAAAGAGCTAATTTTTATTTTCTCTGTTTGATTCACGTCATATTCTGTTTGGTTACTACTTTTTCAGAATCTTTTTGCAACAATTCCTAGATGCTTATTGTTGTCTTAGAACCATCTTACTAAGATCACACTACATTCTTGTCAATTGTCGGCCATATTATTAAATTTGCGAACAATTCAGTCCAACGTTTTTGCAAAAAAAAAAACAATGAGAAAGAAATGCCAAGGGATATAATCAACTATATTTTTGTATCTACATTTATACAGCCCAGAGATACAGTTGTAGCATTATGTAAGGAAATTATGTGAGAAAACTATGTTTGGAAATTATGTGAGGAAATAAGGTTTTTTCAAAAGTGAAAAAGCAAAAGTAGCACAACAAATTTGTTTTCTTAGTGACTTGAATTTTAAACTTGTTCCTGTGGTCATTTGGGGCAGCGATTCAGAAAACTGCATTGGGTAGACCACGTCAGCTCTAGTTTCTTAGATATGGTTGGCATCAGCTCTAGTTTCTTAGATATTGTTGGCATCAGCTCTAGTTTCTTAGATATGGTTGGCATCAGCTCTAGTTTCTTAGATATGGTTGGCACCAGCTCTAGTTTCTTAGATATGGTTGGCATCAGCTCTAGTTTCTTAGATATGGTTGGGATCAGCTCTGGTTTCTTAGATATGGTTGGCACCAGCTCTAGTTTCTTAGATATGGTTGGCACCAGCTCTAGTTTCTTAGATATGGTTGGCACCAGCTCTAGTTTCTTAGATATGGTTGGCACCAGCTCTAGTTTCTTAGATATGGTTGGCACCAGCTCTAGTTTCTTAGATATGGTTGGCACCAGCTCTAGTTTCTTAGATATGGTTGGCACCAGCTCTAGTTTCTTAGATATGGTTGGCACCAGCTCTAGTTTCTTAGATATGGTTGGCACCAGCTCTAGTTTCTTAGATATGGTTGGCACCAGCTCTAGTTTCTTAGATATGGTTGGCACCAGCTCTAGTTTCTTAGATATGGTTGGCATCAGCTCTAGTTTCTTAGATATGGTTGGGATCAGCTCTGGTTTCTTAGATATGGTTGGCATCAGCTCTAGTTTCTTAGATATGGTTGGCATCAGCTCTAGTTTCTTAGATATGGTTGGCATCAGCTCTAGTTTCTTAGATATGTTTGAACTTATAAAACTTTAGTCCACCCTCTAACAAATCTCTTCTGTAGAATTGGGATGTCATAACAAACTGTCTTATTTGAATGGGAAATTTATGTATTTACCCACATTTTTTTGTGTATAATGACCTTTGTTTCAGAACTTTTCATGTACTTCCTTTCCTATAAATCACACTGGCATAACAATATGTAGCTCAAATGATAAACTTGCTTTTGTTCTGTTTTATTACATAATTAAGTGCACAAAATTAAGATGGTAAATCATGGTTTTGGTGGACTATATAAATTTGCATTTCAAAGGTTTCTCAACTTGATCTGTTTATAACGGCTACGCTGTATAATACTTATGATTGTATAGGAGGTGTGTATATTCCCACTCATATCATTTCAGTTTTGCAACTCGAACACCGTAGAGGTTATGGGTACTTCAAGACAAAGCTGCTTGAATCATCCCAACGTATTTTGCTATATTTGTGGGGAGTACACACTGAAAGCAAGTAGGAAACTCATTTCTGAGTTTGTAAAGAGAACATATGTAGTTTATTTTGGTGTCAAGCTTGAAGATCAAGATAAGCTATGGGCCCCTCATGTTGTACGCAAAACTTGTACGGAGCATTTGCGCCAGTGGACAAATGGAAAGAGAAGCTGTCTGAAATTTGGAGTACCAATGGTTTGGAGCGAACCGAAAAACCACTTCAATAACTGTTATTTTTGTATTGTTAGTATCATAGGCATCAATCAAAATAATCATGACAAGTTATCTTACCCTGATCTACCTTCAGCCAGGAGACCTGTACCCGTTCCATCTTTCCTTGAACTACCCCAGCTCTCAGATCTTGTACCCGTTCCATCTTTCCTTGAACTACCCCAGCTCTCAGATCTTGTACCCGTTCCACCTTTCCTTGAACTACCCCAGCTCTCAGATCTTGTACCCGTTCCACCTTTCCTTGAACTACCCCAGCTCTCAGATCTTGTACCCGTTCCACCTTTCCTTGAACTACCCCAGCTCTCAGATCTTGTACCCGTTCCACCTTTCCTTGAACTACCCCAGCTCTCAGATCTTGTACCCGTTCCACCTTTCCTTGAACTAGCACAGCTCTCAGATCTTGTACCCGTTCCATCTTTCCTTGAACTACCCCAGCTCTCAGATCTTGTACCCGTTCCATCTTTCCTTGAACTAGCACAGCTCTCAGATCTTGTACCCGTTCCATCTTTCCTTGAACTACCCCAGCTCTCAGATCTTGTACCCGTTCCACCTTTCCTTGAACTACCCCAGCTCTCAGATCTTGTACCCGTTCCACCTTTCCTTGAACTAGCACAGCTCTCAGAAAATGAGTCTTGATTGTCTGATATCACACAAGGTAAAGAAAGTGGGAGCGGTGACAGTGAATTCCAAACAACTTCACATAGTGATCGTTTTGATCACATACTGAACTGAATGATTTGATCAAGGACTTAAATCTTTCCAAGGAGTCTTCTGAACTGCTTGTCTCCAGACTAAAGGAAAAGAATGTACTTCAGCCTGGAACGAAAATGACATTTGATCAAAGGAGAGAAAAGGATTTGCTGTCATTCTTTGCAGAAGACAACAACTTAGTATTCTGCAATGACATCGGAAACCTTGTGAAGAAAATTAGTCTTTCAGAATATAACCCAAGTGAGTGACATCTTTTCGTCAACAGTTAAAAATGTACTTTGAAATGTATTCTTTTAAATAACAGCAACAAATATTATTCTATAATATTATTCTATCTCTTTAGCTTTGGAAAAGATAAATTACAAGAGCATCATTGAGTAATGTCTGTAGACTTGAAGATGGTTAATTTTCTTCTTGGTCAACAAAGTGGCTACACAAAGTATCCTTGCTTTTTATGCCTTTTGGCTAGTAGAGCCAAACATGAACATTGGGCAAGAAAAGATTGACCTTCGAGGGAATATATAGTGGCTGAAGAACAAAATGTGATAAGTGAACCTTTGGTAGCACAAAATAGGATCGTTCTGCCAACACTACATACAAAGCCAGGTTTGATGAAACAATCTGTAATGGCTATGAATAAAGAACGTTTGTGCATTGAATATATAGCGCATAAGTTACGTGGATTTACCGTGGAAAAACTGAAGGTAGGAATTTTCAATGGTCCACAGATCAGACAAATTATAAGTGACCCACATTTCATAGCATCAGTGAATAAAATTGTATCTTGTGCCTGGTCTTCATTTCTTCTTGTTGTGAAAAGCTTGGCAACAAGAAGGCAGACAGCTTACACACAATTAGTTGAGGATGTGCTGTTTCATTCAACAGGCTTGGCTGTAACATGAGTGTTAAAATCCATTATCTGCACAGAGAACCTTGGTGACTTAAGCAAAGATTAAAGTGAAAGATTTCACCAAGACATAAAAACAATGGAAGTCAGATACCAAGGAAAGTGGAATGCACACATGATGGAAGACTGTTGTTGGAATCTTATGCGGGATTGTCCTGGCAGATTCCACTCCCAGAAGTCTTACAAAAAGAGCTTCCTGTATGTCAAATGAGTGGAAAGTTTATATCATAAACTTGTGCTTTTAGTATGAAATAAGTAGATTTTCATGTAGTACACTCTTCTTTTTAATGTTTAATATGTTTCCTTCACGCTTATAAGATTATTAATTTAAACACAACATTAAAATATCCCGATTTGTTATGGGTGAGCAGAGTGAAGAGTGGTATATGGCATATGTTCTGTATCTAAAAAACTAGAGCTGATAGGAGAAAACTTGTGAATCAACAGGTCAAATATACCCAGAAACAGGTCTAACATTTGAGGCACCAAAATGTGTGTTGGCCAATTTAGTTCACAAACATAAAACTATCAAATATTTCAACTTACACACCAACTTTCAGAATTATAAAGTTGGTCGTCTGATCCAAATATGAATTAGTAAATAAGAAGTTTATTTTTAAGTGTCTGGTTGTCTGGCTCCCTTATGTAGGTCACTGTCGTAACTAACAGTAAAAAAACTTCACATTGTTTCACACTTCACTTCTAGTAACTCTGCTGAAGTGTTTCACATGTTAAAAAACCGTTCATCAAGTTTCTAGAACTATCATTTGTGTGTGTACTCTGCCATCACGGCGTCCCATCGTAATATGTAAAAGACAAGGAACTAGTTTGTTATCTCCTAGTACCTTCCTACAGTATACGAGAAGTAGACCTTCGTACAGTATACGTGAAGCAGACCTTCATACAGTATACGTAAAGCAGACCTTCATACAGTATACGTGAAGTAAACCTTCGTACAGTATACGTGAAGCAGACCTTCATACAGTATACGTGAAACATACAGGACACTTTCAAACTATATTTTGTGTGTGCTCAGTACAGCCGGTAAAAGCAGTAAAAATACGACACTTGTATCTATTGTTGCCATGATTATTTGTAATTGCGATTAATCTGCAACTGAGAGTTTTCCGGCGAAAGTTGCCAGGAATAAGATTACTAGATATTGACAAAGCTCAGGTAATTAAGCAATTGTTTGAATTAGCAGTCCGTGACCTGCTCTGAGATTTGTTGACTTGACAACCGCGGGCAAGCTCATACACGCCGGCGCTGTCAATCTCGCCAGATAGAAATTGTTGGTAACAAAAATTTTAGAAATCAATATCTCGACAACTATGTTAGCAGTAGATAAACTGTTACTAAGTAATGTAGATAAACTGCCACCGTATAATGTAGATAAACTTTCACCGTGCAATGTAGATAAACTATCACGTGTAATGTAGATAAACTATCACGTATAATGTAGATAAACTTTCACCGTGCAATGTAGATAAACTATCACCATTTAATTTAGATAAATTATCACCGAGTAATGTATAAAACTATTACTTTGGTAATCACCCTGTAAACATAGATAAATTTTTACTGTTTTAATGTAGATTAAACTGTCACCGTGATAATGTAGATGAACTATCACAATGGTAACGTAGATAAATTATGACTGGTAACCGACAAATAGTTCCACTATCACTATGGCAACGTAAATTATCACTGTGGTAATATATATATATATATATATATATATATATATATATAAGAATATCGCTGTGGTAATGTATATTAGACTATCACTGTAGTAATATATATATTAGAGTAACACTGTAGTAATGTTTGTTAGACTATCACTGTGGTAACGTGTATTAGACTATCACTGTAGTAATATATATATTAGAGTAACACTGTAGTAATGTTTGTTAGACTATCACTGTGGTAATATATATTAGACTGTCACTGTGGTAATATATATTAGACTATAACCGTGGTAACGTATATTAAACTATCACTGTGGTAATATATATTAGACTATCACTGTGGTAATATATATTAGACTATCACTGTGGTAATATATATTAGACTATCACTGTGGTAATATATATTAGACTATCACTGTGGTAATATATATTAGACTATCACTGGTGTAATAAATATTAGACTATCACTGTGGTAATATATATTAGACTATCACTGTGGTAATATATATTAGACCATCACTGTGGTAATATATATTAGACTATCACTGGTGTAATATATATTAGACTATCACTGTAGTAATATATATTAGACCATCACTGTGGTAATATATATTAGACTATCACTGGTGTAATATATATTAGACTATCACTGTGGTAACGTATATTAGACTATCACTGTGGTAATATATATATATATATATATTAAACTATCACTGTGGTAACATATATTAAACTATCACTGTGGTAATGTAGATTAGATTATCACAATAGTGTTGGCTACTAGCAACAAACACTTGGCGACAGATTCCTCCACAGACTCTGACAAATCTCACTGACCTTTGACTTCGCATCAAAGAATACAATGTGTAATTACTAGAATGGGAAGACTTTTGCATTATATGTCAGTTCGTGGGACAGTTCTATCATAGTTATCCCACTGGTCCCATGTCGTCCAGTATCTGTATGTCGTTGGTCCCAAGCCGTTTAGTATCTTCATCCCATTGGTCAGATTATCAGAGCATGGACACGTGACTGGTGGCATGTGAGACCTGCTCCTCCCACCAAGTCCCATAAGAGGAGATAACTCGGAGACGCCTAGTTTCTCTGATCCTAACAGGTTACTTTTAATCATACATGCATATACACACATACAAGCAAACATACACACAAGCATACATGCACACGCACAAATATACACACAAACATACATACAATCATACATACGTACATAGATATACAGAAACATATACACACAAACATACATACAATCATACACACGTACACATATATACAAAACACACACATACACGCACACATACACATGCAAATGAACAAACATACATACACATACAAAAACATAAAGGCACACACATAAACACACAGGGACACACATATACACACAAACATACACACAAGGATACATGCACACGCACACGCACAAACATACACACAAACATACAGACACACACACATAAACACAAACATACAGACACACACACACATAAACACAAACATACAGACACACACACATAAACACAAACATACAGACACACACACATAAACACAAACATACAGGCACACACACATAAACACAAACATACAGACACACACACATAAACACAAACATACAGACACACACACATAAACACAAACATACAGACACACACATAAACACAAACATACAGGCACACACACATAAACACAAACATACAGGCACACACACACATAAACACAAACATACAGGCACACACACATAAACACAAACATACAGGCAAACACACATAAACACAAACATACAGGCACACACACATAAACACAAACATACAGACACACACACATAAACACAAACATACAGGCACACACACATAAACACAAACATACAGGCACACACATACACGTAAATATACAGGCGCACACACATACACGCAAACATAAAGACATACACATAAACAAAGACACACACTCAAGCATACTGGCACACATACATACACACAGACATACACACAAACATATACATAGATGCACACAAACGTACACACAGATATACACACAAACATACAGGCACACACACATACACACAGACATACACAGAAACATATACATACACGCACACAAACATACACAGGCACACATATAACACTGTAAAAAGAAAACAAGAATATTTCTATTGTGATCAGACCACGCATGCCTGCAAGTTAAATAACGCCAGCTTCCGGTATCGGCTTAAGAGACACCAGCTTTGGTAAAAATCTGTGGCTCTGTTTCAAACATCCATGTTATTGTTACATGCTGTTATCCCAAACACTGTTTCCTGATAACTTTAGATTTGTCCTTGGGGTTTTGTTGATGTAGCAGCATTGCATACACCTCGTTTCGTATACTGCTTTCTTACTATATTTCATCTTCTCCTCTCTGGAATATTTCTCTGGTGCTCCACTTACAATTTTCCCTGATTATATGTTTCACAGGCACGCAGGTCTGCACACTGCTGGTCTGCACATCACAGGGCTGCATGAAAATAACAGCTTCAACTGATGCTACATTTTTTTAGTATCTACTTGTTGACTAAATGAAATCAGTGTCTGTTGTATATCTTGTGTGTATTATATCTTGTGTGTTGTATATTGTATAACGTGTGTGTTGTATATCTTATATGCTGTATTTTGTATATCCTGTGTGTTGTATTTTGTATATCTTGTGTGTTTTATATCTTGTATGTTGTATATCTTGTGTTCTGTATATTGTATATCTTGTGTGTTGTACATTTTGTGTGCTGTATATTGCATATTTTGTGTGTTGTATATATTATGTGCTGTATGTTGTATATCTTGTGTGTTGTATATCTTGTGTGTTTATATCTTGTGTGTTGTATATCTTGTGTGTTATATATTGTATAACTTGTGTGTTGTATATCTTGTGTGCCGAATGTATTGTGTGTTGTACATATTGTGTGTTGTATACCTTGTGTGTTGTATATCTTGTGTGTTGTATATCCTGTGCTACTTACCTTGTTGTGTCTGTTCACTTTACTGTGTATCTAGTACTTTGCGGTGTATCTGGTACTATTAACTTTGTTGTATATCTAGTAATATTAACTTTGTTGTGTATCTGGTACTATTCACTTTATAAAAGATAATGGCTGCAGTAAAACAGGTTCTAGTAATAAAGGTAGATAGAGGTGTATGGTTCTAATAATATAGAGGTGTACGGTTCTAGTAATAAAAGTAGATAGAGGTGTATGGTTCTAGTAATAAAGACGAATAGAGGTATATGGTTCTAGTAATAAAGGTAGATAGAAGTGTATAGTTCTAGTAATATAGAGGTGCACGGTTTTAGTAATAAAAGTAGATAGAGGTTATGTTTCTATTAATAAATGTAGATAAAAGTGTATGATTCTAGTAGTAAAAGTAGATAGAGGTGTATAGTTCTAGTAATAAAAGTAGGTAGAGGTGTATGGTTCTAGTAATAAAAGTAGGTAGAGGTGTATGGTTCTAGTAATAAATGTAGATAGAGGTGTATGGTTCTAGTAATAAATGTAGATAGAGGTGTATGGTTCTAGTAATAAATGTAGATAAAGGTGTATCGTTCAATTTTACACGACAGATGGAGTAATAATTATGATCAGCAACACAAATAGCAGAAAGTAAGAAAGTAAGATGAGGACATATAAATGAAGAAAATGCAACATCATATATTTCAGCTTCAGCCTTTATCAAAGACTACATATAAGAACAACACAACATATAACAAAACTACCGTCCCCAGTTTTCGAAATAAGAAGATACCAAAGAGCTAATTTTTATTTTCTCTGTTTGATTCACGTCATATTCTGTTTGGTTACTACTTTTTCAGAATCTTTTTGCAACAATTCCTAGATGCTTATTGTTGTCTTAGAACCATCTTACTAAGATCACACTACATTCTTGTCAATTGTCGGCCATATTATTAAATTTGCGAACAATTCAGTCCAATGTTTTTGCACAAAAAAAAAAAACAATGAGAAAGAAATGCCAAGGGAAATAATCAACTATATTTTTGTATCTACATTTATCTATTAACCTCCCTTATCATAAAACTGACAGTCGATTAAGAACGCAACAAGGCATTAAAAAAGAAAAGATAACCTTGTCGTGCCTTAGAGACACACAGGGATATGATCTTAGTGCTACACAGGGATATGATGTTAGTGCTACATAGGGATATGATGTTAGTGCTACATAGGGATATGATCTTAGTGCTACACAGGGATATGGTCTTGGTGCCAAACAGGGATATGATGTTAGTGCTAAACGGGGATATGGTGTTAGTGCTACACAGGGATATGATGTTAGTGCTAAACGGGGATATGGTGTTAGTGCTACACAGGGATATGATGTTAGTGCTACACAGGGATATGATGTTAGTGCTACATAGGGATATGGTGTTAGTGCTACACAGGGATATGATGTTAGTGGTACACAGGGATATGGTCTTATTGCTACACAGGGATATGATGTTAGTGCTACACAGGGATATGGTCTTATTACTACACAGGGATATGATGTTAGTGCTACACAGGGATATGGTCTTATTGCTACACAGGGATATGGTGTTAGTGCCGCACAGGGATATGGTGTTAGTGGTACACAGGGATATGGTGTTAGTGCTACACAGGGATATGGTGTTAGTGCTACACAGGGATATGATGTTAGTGCTACATAGGGATATGGTGTTAGTGCTACACAGGGATATGGTGTTAGTGCTACATAGGGATATGATGTTAGTGCTACACAGGGATATGATGTTAGTGCTACACAGGGATATGGTGTTAGTGCTACACAGGGATATGGTCTTAGTGCTACACAGGGATATGGTGTTAGTGTCGCACAGGGATATGGTCTTAGTGCTACACAGGGATATGGTGTTAGTGCCGCACAGGGATATGGTGTTAGTGCTACACAGGGATATGGTGTTAGTGCTACACAGGGATATGATGTTAGTGCTACATAGGGATATGGTGTTAGTGCTACACAGGGATATGGTGTTAGTGCTACATAGGGATATGGTGTTAGTGCTACACAGGAATATGGTGTTAGTGCTACACAGGGATATGGTGTTAGTGCCGCACAGGGATATGGTGTTAGTGCTACACAGGGATATGATGTTAGTGCTACATAGGGATATGGTGTTAATGCTACATAGGGATATGATGTTAGTGCCGCACAGGGATATGGTGTTAGTGCTACATAGGGATATGGTGTTAGTGCTACATAGGGATATGGTGTTAGTGCCGCACAGGGATATGGTGTTAGTGCTACATAGGGATATGGTGTTAGTGCCGCACAGGGATATGGTGTTAGTGCTACATAGGGATATGGTGTTAGTGCTACATAGGGATATGGTGTTAGTGCCGCACAGGGATATGGTGTTAGTGCTACATAGGGATATGGTGTTAGTGCTACATAGGGATATGGTGTTAGTGCTACACAGGGATATTGTGTTAGTGCCGCACAGGGATATGGTGTTAGTGCTACATAGGGATATGATGTTAGTGCTACATAGGGATATGGTGTTAATGCTACATAGGGATATGGTGTTAATGCTACATAGGGATATGGTGTTAGTGCTACATAGGGATATTGTGTTAGTGCTACACAGGGATATTGTGTTAGTGCCGCACAGGGATATGATGTTAGTGCTACATAGGGATATGGTGTTAATGCTACATAGGGATATGGTGTTAATGCTACATAGGGATATGGTGTTAATGCTACATAGGGATATGATGTTAGTGCTACATAGGGATATGGTGTTAATGCTACATAGGGATATGGTGTTAATGCTACATAGGGATATGGTGTTAATGCTACATAGGGATATGGTGTTAATGCTACATAGGGATATGATGTTAGTGCTACATAGGGATATGGTGTTAATGCTACATAGGGATATGGTGTTGGTGCCACACATGGACTTGGTGTTAGTGGCAAGTTATGTATATGTCTGCAGTCAGTTCTGTATATCTACAGTCAGTTCTGTTTATCATCAGTCAGTTCTGTTTATCTACAGTCAGTTCTGTTTATCAACAGTCAGTTCTGTATATCGCCAGTCAAATCTATATATCTGCAGTCAATTCTGTATATCTACAGTCAGTTCTGTATATTACCAGTCAGCTATGTATATCTACAGTCAGTTCTGTATGTCTACAGTCAGTTCTATATATCACCAGTCAGTTCAGTATATCACCAATCAGTTCTGTATATCTGCAGTGAGTTCTGTATATTGCCAGTTAGTTCTGTATGTCTGCAGTGTGTTCATTATATCTGAGTCAGTTCTTTATATCTGTAGTGAGTTCTTTATGTTTACAATCAGTTCTGTATGTTTGCAGTCAGTTCTGAATCTTTGCGGTCAGTTCTTTGTGTTTGTAGTCAGTTCAGCATGTCTACAGTCAGTTCTGTATGTCTGCAGTCAGTTCTGTATGTCTGCAGTCAGTTCTGTGTGTGAAGAATGAGCCCAGCTAGTGATGAATGATTTCAATTAACAAGAACAGTCATTGTTCTATACATGGTCTGATATAACATGAAAAGTCATTGTTCTATACATAGTTTGACCTAACAAGAATAGTCATTGTTCTGTACATGGTTTGACCTGACAAGAATAGTCATTGTTCTGTACATGGTTTGACCTGACAAGAATAGTCATTGTTCTATACATGGTTTGACCTAACAAGAATAGTCATTGTTCTATACATGGTTTGACCTAACAAGAAAAGTCATTGTTCTATACATGGTTTGACCTAACAAGAAAAGTCATTGTTCTATACATGGTTTGACCTAACAAGAAAAGTCATTGTTCTATACATGGTTTGACCTAATAGTCATTGTTCTATACATGGTTTTACCTAAAAATAATAGTCATTGTTCTACACATTGTTTGACCTGACAAGAACCATCATTGTTCTTTACATTTTTTGCATCAGATAAGAACCATCATTGTTCTATACAGTTTTAGCACCTGACAAGAACAGTTTTTGTTCTATACTTTTTTTGCACCTGACAAGGACAGCCATTGTTGTATAAATCATTTGACTGGACAAAAATAATCTTTGCTTATTACAAGAATAGAAAATATCCAAAAACCAAACACATTTTCTCAGAATATTTCAAGCTTAATTCAGAAATATTTACTTGTAATATGTCATTTCATTAACAAATATCAGATGTAAGGTTCTATCAAAGTAAACCATTCTAAAATGTCAGATGCAAGGTTCTATCAAAATAAAACTTTCTTAAGTGAACACAGAACTGTTTTAATCACAACCTTCAAAACTTGTATTTTTTGTTAGCTGAAGTTACAGGTTGTATTCCTCCAGTTACTTGATCTTTGCTTGAACTTTACTTAATCTTCACTTGATCTTTAACTGATCTTTACATGATATTTGCCTAATCTTTAAGTCACATGATTTTCTCAATCTATTTTCAGACTTTACTTTATCCTATAACATTTTATAGCTATGTGTAATTCTCACCTCTCCTCTCTGTCATTATTACCTGTCCTCTCTATAATTTTCACCTGTCAGTTCAGTATATCACCAATCAGTTCTGTATATCTGCAGTGAGTTCTGTATATTGCCAGTTAGTTCTGTATGTCTGCAGTGTGTTCATTATATCTGAGTCAGTTCTTTATATCTGTAGTGAGTTCTTTATGTTTACAATCAGTTCTGTATGTTTGCAGTCAGTTCTGAATCTTTGCGGTCAGTTCTTTGTGTTTGTAGTCAGTTCAGCATGTCTACAGTCAGTTCTGTATGTCTGCAGTCAGTTCTGTATGTCTGCAGTCAGTTCTGTGTGTGAAGAATGAGCCCAGCTAGTGATGAATGATTTCAATTAACAAGAACAGTCATTGTTCTATACATGGTCTGATATAACATGAAAAGTCATTGTTCTATACATAGTTTGACCTAACAAGAATAGTCATTGTTCTGTACATGGTTTGACCTGACAAGAATAGTCATTGTTCTGTACATGGTTTGACCTGACAAGAATAGTCATTGTTCTATACATGGTTTGACCTAACAAGAATAGTCATTGTTCTATACATGGTTTGACCTAACAAGAAAAGTCATTGTTCTATACATGGTTTGACCTAACAAGAAAAGTCATTGTTCTATACATGGTTTGACCTAACAAGAAAAGTCATTGTTCTATACATGGTTTGACCTAATAGTCATTGTTCTATACATGGTTTTACCTAAAAATAATAGTCATTGTTCTACACATTGTTTGACCTGACAAGAACCATCATTGTTCTTTACATTTTTTGCATCAGATAAGAACCATCATTGTTCTATACAGTTTTAGCACCTGACAAGAACAGTTTTTGTTCTATACTTTTTTTGCACCTGACAAGGACAGCCATTGTTGTATAAATCATTTGACTGGACAAAAATAATCTTTGCTTATTACAAGAATAGAAAATATCCAAAAACCAAACACATTTTCTCAGAATATTTCAAGCTTAATTCAGAAATATTTACTTGTAATATGTCATTTCATTAACAAATATCAGATGTAAGGTTCTATCAAAGTAAACCATTCTAAAATGTCAGATGCAAGGTTCTATCAAAATAAAACTTTCTTAAGTGAACACAGAACTGTTTTAATCACAACCTTCAAAACTTGTATTTTTTGTTAGCTGAAGTTACAGGTTGTATTCCTCCAGTTACTTGATCTTTGCTTGAACTTTACTTAATCTTCACTTGATCTTTAACTGATCTTTACATGATATTTGCCTAATCTTTAAGTCACATGATTTTCTCAATCTATTTTCAGACTTTACTTTATCCTATAACATTTTATAGCTATGTGTAATTCTCACCTCTCCTCTCTGTCATTATTACCTGTCCTCTCTATAATTTTCACCTGTCCTCTCTGTAATTCTCACCTGTCCTCTCTATAATTCTCTCCTGTCCTCTCTGTCATTACTATCTGCCCTCTCTATCATTCTCACATGTCCTCTTTGTCATTACTATCTGTCGTCTCTATCATTCTCACCTATCCTCTCTGTCATTACTACCTGTCCTCTCTATAATTTTCATCTGTCCTCTCTGTAATTCTCACCCGTCCTCTCTATAATTATCTCATGTCCTCTCTCTCATTACTATCTGTCCTCTCTATCATTCTCACCTGTCCTCTCTGTCATTACTATCTGTCCTCTCTATCATTCTCACCTGTCCTCTGTCATTACTATCTGTCCTCTCTCTCATTCTCACCTGTCCTCTCTGTCATTATTACCTGTCCTCTCTATAATTCTCACCCGTCTTCTCTGTCATTATTACCTGTCCTCTCTATAATTCTCACTTCTCCTCTTTGTCATTCTCACCTGTTCTTTCTGTGTTTCTCACCTGTCCTCTCTATCATTCTCTGTTCTCCTCTCTGTTATTGCGGTCATTCTCACTTCTCCTCTCCATCCATTTCACCTGTCCCCTCCTTCTTTCTTGCTTCTCCTCATTGTCATTCTCACTTCTCCTCGCTGTCATTCTTACTTCTCCTCTCTGTCATTCTCACGTCTCCTCTCTGTCATTCTCATGCCTGTTATTCTCACTTCTCCTCTCTGTTATTCTTAATTTTCCTCTCTGTTATTCTCACATCTCCTCTCTGTCATTCTTACTTCTCCTCTCTGTCATTCTTCTCCTCTCTGTCATTCTCACTTCTCCTCTCTGTCATTCTTACTTCTACTGTCTGTTATTCTCACTTCTCCTCTCTGTCATTCTCACTTCTCCTCTCTGTTATTCTCACCTCTCCTCTCTGTCATTCTTACTTCTCCTCTCTGTCATTCTCACTTCTCCTCTCTGTCATTCTCACTTCTCCTCTCTGTCATTCTTACTTCTACTGTCTGTTATTCTCACTTCTCCTTTCTGTCATTTTCACTTCTCCTCTCTGTCATTCTCACTTCTCCTCTCTGTCATTCTTACTTCTACTGTCTGTTATTCTCACTTCTCCTTTCTGTCATTTTCACTTCTCCTCTCTGTCATTCTCACTTCTCCTCTCTGTCATTCTCATTTCTCCTCTCTATCATTCTCCTGTCTGTTATTCTCACTTCTCCTCTCTGTCATTCTTACTTCCCCTCTCTGTCATTCTCACTTCTCCTCTCTGTCATTCTCACTTCTCCTCTCTGTCATTCTCCTGTCTGTTATTCTCACTTCTCCTCTCTATCATTCTCCTGTCTGTTATTCTCACCTCTCCTCTCTATCATTCTCCTGTCTGTTATTCTCATCTCTCCTCTGTGTTAAAAAAAATATTTGATTGTGACATTTGAACAAAAATCTAACATGGAATGTTAGAACGTTTTTCCAGGCTGAAAAATTAGAAAAAGTAAAGAGGGAGATGGAAAAGATGAAGATCAACATATTAGGAATGAATGAAGTTAGATGGACAGGTGCAGGGACGATAAACTCTGATAAATATACAATGATATATTCAGGAAGTGAGAAACATGAATGAGGAGTAGGAATAATATTTGACGAACAAACAGCAAGGACAACTGTAGGATATTTGAACATCTCAGACAGAGTCCTGCTAGCCCAACTGAAAGGACAACCAATAAACATAAATATTATACAAGTGTACGCTCCAACAAAGTTCTGAAGAAGATGTACAGCTATTTTATAATGACATAGAGACAGCCCTAAAACACACAAAGTCACATGAAGTTACCATAGTCATGGGAGATTTTAACGCCAAAGTTGGTAAAGGAAGAACTTCAGACATCGTTGGTGACTATGGACTGGGGGAGAGGAATGACAGAGGTAGTAAATTAATTGAATGGGCAAGAATACACAGCATGGTTGTAGGAAACACCTGGTTTAAACAACATCCTCGAAGACTAACAACTTGGTGCAGCCCAGACAAAAAGACTTTTAACCAGATAGACTGCGTATTAATCAACAAAAGATTCCGCAATGCATTACTGACAACAAAAACCATGCCAGGAGCCGACTGCAATAGTGACCATGACCCACTCTGTGGAAAAGTTAGAATAAAACTAAAGAAAGCAGGCAGAAAAGTGAGAAACATCAAACTGAATACAGAACTTCTTAAAAATGACCAAGAACTGAGAGAACAATACAGAGTTATTATAACAAATAGATACAATGCAATAGCAAAGATAAATAGTATAGATGAACAACGGGCAATATTAAGAGATTCTATCCATCAAACTGTTAAGGAGATAATACCACCGAAAAAAGAAGCCCCTAAAAGTAAATGGATGACAGAGGACATCTTAGGACTGATGGACAAGAGGAGGAGGAGTAAAAATAACCAAGAATAATATAGCAAGATAAATAAAGAAATAAGACGCAAATGCAGAGAAGCAAAAGAAGTGTGGTTAAATGAACAGTGCAGACAGATAGAGGACTCTCATAATAAAGACAGCAAAAACATGCACAAATGAATTAATGAACTCACATGCAGGAAAACAAAATATACCACAGGATGCCTGAAATCAAAAGAAGGCAAAATGTTAATGGGAAAAGAAGACAATGTGGACAGAGTACATCGGTGAGCTATATGGAGGAGAAAGACCAGAATTAACACCAGATACTGAAAACTGTGATGGACCGCCAATACTTGAAGATGAAATCATAGATGCCATCAAACACATGAAAAAAGGAAAAGTAACTGGGCCTGATAATATAACAATAGAAGAAATAGAGGCACTAGAGGAGACAGGAATAAAAATAATAACCAAATTACTGAACGACATTTACAACAGTGGTTATATTCCCAGTGACCTGATTAAATCCACGTTTATAGCACTACCAAAGAAATCATGTGCAAAGGAATGTGACGACCACCGGACTAGCAGCCTCTCATGTCACTTAATGAAGCTACTTCTGAGAATCATTATGAGAAGAACAAGGAAAAAAATAAAAATGGAAATAGCAGATGAACAGTTTGGATTTGTTGAAGGAAAGGGAACACACAATGCCATTTATGCTTTACGAACACTAACAGAAAGAGCTTTAGAAGTACAGAAAGATCTCTACTTATGCTTCATTGATTACACCAAGGCATTCGACAAGGTGAAACATAATGAAATCATTAAAATGCTTGAAGACATCAATATAGACGGCAAAGACCTAAGGATTGTAAAACATCTATACTGGCAGCAAGAAGCAGCAGTTCAAGTTGAAAATAGAATTGGAAAATATCAACCTATAAAACAAGGGGTGCGATAAGGATATGTACTATCTCCAGACCTTTTTTCTCTGTACATCGAGAATATTCTAAGAACGATCATCACAGAACCAGGCATAAAAACTGGAGGACACAATATTAACAACCTTCGATATGCTGACGACAAGGTACTGATAGCTGAGAACCAACAAGACCTGCAAAATCTCTCGGATAAAGTCGTCAAAGAAAGTGAACAGAAAGGCCTTACTTTGAACATCAAAAAGACAGAGACTATGGTTATATCTAAGAAACAGAAATCCACCAGCAGGCAATATAAAATTAAAAGGAACTATTCTAAAGCAGGTGCAGAAATTCAAACACCTTGGAGCAGTAATAACTTCAGATGGGAAATGCAGAACAGAAATTAGGAACAGAATAGGCTAAGCAAAAACTGCATTTCAGAGAATGAGAAACATATTATCCAACACATCCTTATCAATGAATGTTAGAAAACGAGTCCTAAAATGCTATATTGAACCTATCTTGTTATATGGAAGTGAATCATGGACAATAGGCAAGTCTACACAAAAATCATTGGAAGCAGCAGAAATGTGGTTTATTAGAAGAATGTTGCGAATCCCCTGGACAGCAAAAATAACTAATGGAGAATGTAGGAGAAGAGCTGGAGAGACAAAAAAACCTTGTCAAAAAGATAAGAGAGAGATAATGTACTTTCATAGGACATGTAATGAGAATAGGGGGCATTGAAAATATTATAACAACAGGAAAAATAGAGGGAAGAAGATAAAGAGGAAGACCAAGAGAAATGATACTGGGCTGTCTGACGGGATGGTGTGAGAAGAGATCACCAACTGAACTGATGGCCTGCATGAAGGATCGTGTACTCTGGAGAAGCATAATAGCTAACACCAGTCGGCACGGCACCTGGTGATGATGATAATGAGAGACTGCCTGCCATGAGAGTGTCAGGTGACAAAATGGAGATCCCTGTTTGTCGCAGGTCTGGTTCCTACTTTCAGGTTAGTTTAACTCTGCCTTCTTCAAACATGCACAGATAAGAGAAAAAAAAACGAAAAGGCAAGACCGAAAGTGAAGATGTTTCTTTTATTTGTTATTGTAACGTAGATGTGATGTCTAAGCCATAGCTATCCAGCCAGGGAGGATATAATCTTCCAGTCTCTGGTCAAACTGTTGGTAGAGCTTGGACTCCTTGTCCACGAAGTCCCGGTAGTAAATGACCGTCCCTTTGGCTAGGAAGGCGCCCCACCAAGAGAACGAGCCTATGCTGATGATGGTGTGGTCCATCAAACTTAATATGGCTAGATCTACGGCGGGCTCGTGATGGCCAGTCAGAACAACCCCTTGCAGCCCTACAAGGTTGCTCGTGCACCAATCGTGATCGTCAGAGACCACTAGAAAAACAATGTCACCGTTCAGATGCTCTCTGAAATATTTCATGGCTTTGATGAAGTACTCTCTGGGTGCCACCCTGTAACCCAAGTCCACTGAGTCCCAGTGCAGCTTATCTCCCCTTCTGACGTGAACCCCAACTACAGCAGAGTTTGTCACCGAGTGGTTGTGGGATTTGATAGCTCGCTCTGTGATGTGCTTGGCTTTGTATATAATACCATCCTGGAATACTATCGACTTCTGAATGAAATCTATGTTGTCCTTGAAATACTTCCATGACTGAAGCACACCCTCTATTTCATAGTTTTTGTTCCTGTCCAAGTTGGCTATCTTGTCGTCAAAACGACAGCAGGCCGTCTCGGTTAGGTGGACAAGATTTCTGCACTGGCTTTTGTTGGTTTTGTATTTAGTTTCCTTCAAGACGTGCTGCAGGATGAGGTCACCGGTGGCTATGACCAGTCTGTTCTCGGGTTTGGCAATGCTTAGCAAGGAGGAATACTGAAAGAGAATGCTTCCCAAACCACCCTGGAACTTGTGGCATATAATGTGCCGGCCGCTGTACGTCCGCTCCGCTTTGGGTAGGTATCTGGTATCACTTGGAACGTCTCCTTCCGGGTCAAAGTTCTCCATGAAAACCGGAAGTGAGAGTTTGTACACCACGACTGTGGTGATAATGAACAGGATGCAGCTTCCACAGCCTGCAAGAGAGATACATGATACATTGATGCACAGAGAAAAGATTACAAATTATAACCACACTACAACCTTGAATAAAGATATATGATAAATTGATGAACAGAGAAAAGATTACAAATTATAACCACACTACAACCTTGAATAAAGATATATGATACATTGATGCACAGAGAAAAGATTACAAATTATAACCACACTACAACCTTGAATAAAGATATATGATAAATTGATGAACAGAGAAAAGATTACAAATTATAACCACACTACAACCTTGAGGAAAGATACATGATAAATTGATGAATAGAGAAAAGATTACACATTATAACCACACTGCAACCTTGCAGAAAGATATATGATACATTGATAAAAAACTAGAAAAGATGACAAATTGTAATGAGATTTGAACTACGGTGTAAATCTGAACATGATAAATTTGTTTTCTCTAATATGTAGAAGATATGCGCACTCTACAGTCACGTAACAGACAAGGATATCATGTAGACAGTTCAACGTGACCTCTCCCACTTAACACTTAAGTGTGGATGTTTTAGAAAGACGGCAGGCCACGTGGCTGAAGTAAACAAAATATTTTCAATATATAAAGAAACGTAGTCCATCTTCTCTTTGGCCATATATAATCGTAAACTCTGTGGGGTTTTTTTCTTTTGGTGTGTAATTATTCTATGTATATATATTAGATTAGTAGATTTAGATATAATCCCTGCCTGAATATATATATATATTTAAATATAATCCATGGCTGAATATATATATTTATATATAATCCCTGGCTGAATATATAGATTTAGATATAATCCCTGCCTGAATATTTAGATATAATCCCTGTCTGAATATATAGATTTAGATATAATCCCTGCCTGAATATATAGATTTAGATAGAATCCCTGCCTGAATATATAGATTTAGATATAATCCCTGCCTGAATATATAGATTTAGATATAATCCCTGCCTGAATATATAGATTTAGATATAATCCCTGCCTGAATATATAGATTTAGATATAATCCCTGCCTGAATATATAGATTTAGATATAATCCCTGCCTGAATATATATATTTAGATATAATCCCTGCCTGAATATATAGATTTAGATAGAATCCCTGCCTGAATATATAGATTTAGATATAATCCCTGCCTGAATATTTAGATATAATCCCTGCCTGAATGTATAGATTTAGATATAATCCCTGCCTGAATGTATAGATTTAGATATAATCCCTGCCTGAATGTATAGATTTAGATATAATCCCTGCCTGAATATACAGATTTAGATAGAATCCCTGCCTGAATATATAGATTTAGATATAATCCCTGCCTGAATATATAGATTTAGATATAATCCCTGTCTGAATATATAGATTTAGATATAATCCCTGCCTGAATATATAGATTTAGATATAATCCCTGCCTGAATATATAGATTTAGATATAATCCCTGCCTGAATATATAGATTTAGATATAATCCCTGCCTGAATATATAGATTTAGATATAATCCCTGCCTGAATATATAGATTTAGATATAATCCCTGCCTGAATATATAGATTTAGATAGAATCCCTGCCTGAATATATAGATTTAGATATAATCCCTGCCTGAATATATAGATTTAGATATAATCCCTGCCTGAATATATAGATTTAGATATAATCCCTGCCTGAATATATAGATGTAGATATAATCCCTGCCTGAATATATAGATTTAGATATAATCCCTGCCTGAATATATAGATTTAGATATAATCCCTGCCTGAATATATAGATTTAGATATAATCCCTGCCTGAATACAAAGATTTTCGAGTGACAGGCCTACTGTTCTCAGAAATTATTGATCATGCAACCTTCTAATACTTTCCTCCCTTGCGTGTCCTGTAGAGGAACTGTGTCTCGTACTACGTGCACTTTACCTGCGCTCTGTGAAATAATCCTTAGTAGTTAGTACTTTGTTGAGCGAGTTATCTAGTCTGATGAGACCGGCTACAGAGAGAAGACAGAGGCCACACAAGCAGAGGCTGAATATATAAGAACAGGTAATAACAACACATGATAATGCACTAGCCTTCAGGAAACACAAATGTCAAATATAACAAACATTGAACTGTCAGTTCGTGTTCACATTACTTTCACATTACTTTTATCGTTGTAGTGATGCAAAATCTAACTGCGCGTGATGATGATGTACATCTACTTGTCATGAATGATAAACTCTGTAAAAGTCTACTTTCCCCTACATAAAAATCAGAATGTAAATCTTTCTTTACCTTTACATTTAGCACCCATCTTTGGCGCAGAGAACAAAGAGACAAGTCACAGCCCGACGAACATCAAACTCTCCGACACGCTTCACTCTCTCGTGCCCTGGAACTTCGATCTCTTCTTGGCCCGGGCATGTCTCACTCACAGACAGCACAGCGGTTCTCAAACTCTGCAGCTAGTAGTCACAGCACGGTGAGACACGCTGCAGGCCCATGTCACTCTCAGCAGCAAGTACAGAGAATATAAACATGTGTTAAACATGGCTAAATGTTTGTTTATGTTCCGGCTCGCTAGTTTTCTCTCTACAGAACTACACTCTTGACCTGTAGTATCTTTCCAAGCTAGTTTCTCCTACTTGTCTGACGGTCAGTCTATTGTTTAAATGTTTTTCTCTATCTAAGCAAATAGATAAATCTGTCATTAGCTGTAATGTAACACTTGCTTACATTTGCAGTACTACATTACTCTCTACACTTGCAGTACTACATTACTCTCATCACTCCACTGCTCGCCACAGTTCGGAGATCTTTTCTTGTTACGTTTTGATCGATGAAACGCGAGGAGATGAACCGGAACAGCGCACACAGACTTTCTGTAGCATACACAGACATTCTGTAGCATACACAGACTTACTACAGATTTACCTTTCACTGTAAGCTAAGGCAATTGTGTCATTTGTTCGTCATATTGTGAGAGAAACCATCTTGTCTCGATCAATACGCTTGCCTTTGTCTCGGTGTTTCTATCTATCTATCTATCTATCTATCTATCTATCTATCTATCTATCTATCTATCTATCTATCTATCTATCTATCTATCTATCTATCTATCTATCTATCTGTCTGTCTTTCTGTCTATCTATCTATCTATCTATCTATCTATCTATCTATCTATCTATCTATCTATCTGTCTGTCTGTCTGTCTGTCTGTATGTATGTATGTATGTATGTATGTATGTATGTATGTCGCAGGGCACACCTCTCTTAACCAATATGATAATTTTATTATAACACTAAACATTTCATATTTTTATGCCGCAGAATTTTTTGATCAAGGTATCGGCTTGTTCTGTTTCATATTTTCTTTACATAAAAAGTATTCAGCATTTTATTGTATGGTACTCCAGTCTAATATCATCACATGTTTTTTTTTAATCAAAAATTGTATTTTTCTGTGGAAAAAAAATGAACATTTGTTCTGGTCTTATTAAAAACAGCATGTTTTGTTAAGGTAGGGGAAGAAATAATAATAGATGAAAACTTAACAAAGACCTTCTAATACTTTCCTCCCTTGCGTGTCCTGTAGAGGAACTGTGTCTCGTACTACGTGCACTTTACCTGCGCTCTGTGAAATAATCCTTAGTAGTTAGTACTTTGTTGAGCGAGTTATCTAGTCTGATGAGACCGGCTACAGAGAGAAGACAGAGGCCACACAAGCAGAGGCTGAATATATAAGAACAGGTAATAACAACACATGATAATGCACTAGCCTTCAGGAAACACAAATGTCAAATATAACAAACATTGAACTGTCAGTTCGTGTTCACATTACTTTCACATTACTTTTATCGTTGTAGTGATGCAAAATCTAACTGCGCGTGATGATGATGTACATCTACTTGTCATGAATGATAAACTCTGTAAAAGTCTACTTTCCCCTACATAAAAATCAGAATGTAAATCTTTCTTTACCTTTACATTTAGCACCCATCTTTGGCGCAGAGAACAAAGAGACAAGTCACAGCCCGACGAACATCAAACTCTCCGACACGCTTCACTCTCTCGTGCCCTGGAACTTCGATCTCTTCTTGGCCCGGGCATGTCTCACTCACAGACAGCACAGCGGTTCTCAAACTCTGCAGCTAGTAGTCACAGCACGGTGAGACACGCTGCAGGCCCATGTCACTCTCAGCAGCAAGTACAGAGAATATAAACATGTGTTAAACATGGCTAAATGTTTGTTTATGTTCCGGCTCGCTAGTTTTCTCTCTACAGAACTACACTCTTGACCTGTAGTATCTTTCCAAGCTAGTTTCTCCTACTTGTCTGACGGTCAGTCTATTGTTTAAATGTTTTTCTCTATCTAAGCAAATAGATAAATCTGTCATTAGCTGTAATGTAACACTTGCTTACATTTGCAGTACTACATTACTCTCTACACTTGCAGTACTACATTACTCTCATCACTCCACTGCTCGCCACAGTTCGGAGATCTTTTCTTGTTACGTTTTGATCGATGAAACGCGAGGAGATGAACCGGAACAGCGCACACAGACTTTCTGTAGCATACACAGACATTCTGTAGCATACACAGACTTACTACAGATTTACCTTTCACTGTAAGCTAAGGCAATTGTGTCATTTGTTCGTCATATTGTGAGAGAAACCATCTTGTCTCGATCAATACGCTTGCCTTTGTCTCGGTGTTTCTATCTATCTATCTATCTATCTATCTATCTATCTATCTATCTATCTATCTATCTATCTATCTATCTATCTATCTATCTATCTATCTGTCTGTCTTTCTGTCTATCTATCTATCTATCTATCTATCTATCTATCTATCTATCTATCTATCTATCTATCTATCTATCTGTCTGTCTGTCTGTCTGTCTGTATGTATGTATGTATGTATGTATGTATGTATGTATGTCGCAGGGCACACCTCTCTTAACCAATATGATAATTTTATTATAACACTAAACATTTCATATTTTTATGCCGCAGAATTTTTTGATCAAGGTATCGGCTTGTTCTGTTTCATATTTTCTTTACATAAAAAGTATTCAGCATTTTATTGTATGGTACTCCAGTCTAATATCATCACATGTTTTTTTTTAATCAAAAATTGTATTTTTCTGTGGAAAAAAAATGAACATTTGTTCTGGTCTTATTAAAAACAGCATGTTTTGTTAAGGTAGGGGAAGAAATAATAATATAAAAACTTAACTAAGAAAATAATAATATATAAAAACTTACCTAAGAAAATAATAAAATATAAAAACTTAACTAAGAAAATAATAATAGATGAAAACTTAACTAAGAAAATAACAATAGATGAAAACTTAACTAAGAAAATAATAATATATAAAAACTTAACTAAGAAAATAATAATATATAAAAACTTACCTAAGAAAATAATAATAGATGAAAACTTAACTAAGAAAATAATAATAGATGAAAATTTAACTAAGAAAATAATAATATATAAAAACTTACCTAAGAAAATAATAATAGATGAAAATTTAACTAAGAAAATAATAATATATAAAAACTTAACTAAGAAAATAATAATATATAAAAACTTACCTAAGAAAATAATAATAGATGAAAACTTAACTAAGAAATTAATAATAGACGAAAATTTAACTAAGAAAATAATAATATATAAAAACTTAACTATGAAAATAATAATAGATGAAAACTTAAATAAGAAAAATATATTTCATATAAAAAACCAGATTACATACTACAGACAACATACTAAAACTACATACCACAAACTACATACTGCAAAACTACATACTACAGAATACATACTACATACTAGAAACTACTTACTACGAGTCTTAACGAAAGTCGTGAGCAAAATAATTTTTGTTTTAAATCAGAATTTATAGATAAATAAAATATAAATGCATCACCGTAATCTGCATCCTTTTCTTCACTTTTCAACATAGTCTCCATTTCTCTGCACACATTTTCTCCATCGCTCTGCAAGTTTGAAAATACCCTCCCGGTAGAATTCCGTTTCAGCTGATCGAAGGTACAGACGCACTGCTTTCTGGAGGAACAATTTTTTATAAATATTAAACTACGAGGCTTTGGTACGGTAAAGTAAGAGAACACGGTTTTGTAGGATTAGACCTGGAAAAAATCGTAGACAAAGCACTTTAGTGAGACGTGAGAGAAAGAAAAATCACAAGAGAATTACCTGGGATTCGAACCACGGACTCTGGCAGGACGAGCAGCCGTCTAGCCACGAGAGAACAGCGTACTATCGACTTAGCCAACTAGCACCCCAGGACGGCTGTTCGTCCCAGAGTCCGTGTTCGAATCCTAGGTAATTCTCTTGTGATTTTTCTTTCTCTCGCGTCTCACTAAAGTGCTTTGTCTATACATGTCTACTGTCTGCGTTGTTCTTGTTGTTATCTCGTGAGTCAAAAGTTGAAAGGCTAAAGAAACAGTTTTGCACTCAAAGAAGATGTGCTCTTCTGTTTCCTGTGTTTTTGTTCTACATAGTCTGCATCTGATCAGTCTATTGGATCTGCGGGCGACTCCTTGTGTGGTCGGTGTTATGTTGAACAATAGTCTGTATGTTATCTCTCGTGCACTTGGCGTGTGTATGTGTGTTTTGACAACGACGCAGTTTTAGTTTCAAAACATTGGCTATTATATAACCCTGTTTGTATATAACTATGCACTCAGGTGTACCTATCATCCAAATCACTATCATCTCATATTTTGTTACAGCCCACCATTTCATTATTTCACTTCCCGGGCACTCATCCTCACCTCACGTCATTTGCACACGATTTGTAACTATCAGACAAATAAACTTCATATTAAAAAAGTGCTTTGTCTACGATTTTTTCGAGGCCTAATCCTACAAAATTTGCTTTCTGGAGGTTATCTGCTGTGCTGTAGTGATGGCCTCGCATTTGTTCTTTCACAAAACTGAAAAGATGGTAATCACTGGGTGCCAGGTCGGGGCTATAGGCAGGGTGTGGAAGAATTTCCCAACCTATTTTCTGAATTTCCCCAGTTGTCCGGCGAGCAGAGTTTTTCTCACAGCTTTGTGATCTTCAGTCAGCAAATGTGGGACCCAGCGGGCACAAACTTTCCTATAGCCTAGGGTTTCAACCATTTCCTGTACTGCGTTGTGTCCTATTCCACGATTTACAGCGATTTCAGATACTGTGACACGTCTGTCTTGTTTAATGCTGTCGTCAACCCTTTCCACGTTGCGTTCAGTGGAGGCAGTTCGAGGGCGACCGCTGCTCTCCAAGATATCTTGGATGCTCGTGTTTCGTCTGTGAAATGTTTCACCCACCTTCTAACACTGCTAGCACCCATACACGCATCTCCATAAGCAAGCTGAAGTCTCTGGTGAGTTTCAGCAGCGGGGATTTCCTCTTTAAGGAAGAACTCAATAACAGCATGTTGACGCACCCGCCATTTTTGTTTATGCTACGCTTGGTCACGTGACACATGATGGGGACGTCATGTGCGCTCTAAATGAAGTGCAAAGAATGTAAATTAAGGTGATACATGTATATTTTCTCAATCTATAAATTCTGATTTTTTTAAATATTCGCTCACGACTTTCGATATGACCCTCGTATATACTACATAATGCAAAATACATACTACAAAATACATACTACATAATACAAACTACATACTGCAAAATACTACAAACTGCATACTACAGATCACGTACAGCATACTACATAGTACTGAATACACACTACAAGCTGCATATTACAGACTACATATTACATAGTACAAAGAACAAACTCCATTCTACATGTTACTTACTGCAGACTACATACTACAAACTGCATACTACAAACTAGATACTATAAACTGCATACTACAGACTACATACTTATCTTATATCTTATATCCTTCCCGTGCCGTTAGACGTCACATAGGGCTCGCAAAGTAGTTCGCCAATTTTTCCTGTCTTCGGCGAGTCTTTCAACCTCATCAAAGGATTTTATGCCTGTTAACTTGGCCTCTCTTAATAATGTTCTCTTCAGAGTTTCACGCGGTCTGCCCCTTTTTCTTCGGCCTGTTGTGTTCCACTTGATAGCTTATTTTGGGATTCTCTGATCATTTCTTCTCATCAAGTGACCAACATATGTCCATCTCCTTTTCCTGATCACCCGTGAGACTGGTTGTTGTTCAGTCATCTGTCTTATCTCTGCATTGTTCTTGAATTCATTCCACTTGATGCCGAGTATTTTCCTTAGGCGTTTGTTTTCAAAAGAGTCTAATTTCTTTTCTATTTCTTTAGTTGTTTTCCAGCTTTCGCATGCATAAATGAGGGTGGATATTACATTTGAATTGAATAGTCTTAACTTGGTTTTTGTGCTTATAACTTTTGAATTCCATATGTTCTCAAGATTCTTGAAGATTGATGCTGCTTTTGCAATTCTACTACATACTACAAACTACATACTATAGCATTGTAATCATAAACGAGTCAGAATCAATATTTCCGCTCTCCACTTACAGAGAGTAAAAACAACCATGCTCATTAGAATATGTCCTGCTACACAACTTTCACAGTAAACAAATATTGGGGACGGCGGCGGCAGTAAAACTGGTTTAAATAAAAATAAGGTAGATAGAGGTGTATGGTGTAGTTTTACAAAGTGAAGGAGAGAGTGAGTAAGGTGAGAAAAAAACGAATAGAAAGTATGAGAATGTATAAATGAAAAACATACAACATCCGATATTTCGGCCTGAGCCTTTTTCGAGGATTACATGCACAACGAGACAAAAAAAAAACAATGAAATTATCTTAATGTGGTCTTCTCCAAGTAGAAAACAGAAATGTGTGTAGTAGAAGGAAGGACAACGCTGACCACAACAAAGGATACCAGATAGGGCCAATCGTAAGAATAAGTGGAGAGAGAGGAGGAGAACAAGTGGTAGAAAGGGGTGGGGGGGAAAGGCAACAGAAACATGATAGCCGCTGAAGGAGGTGTCGGGGGGGGGGGGGGGAATGATGACGCGGAGAGATAATGAATGGAGAACATAAACACCTGCAGGGAGAAAATGTGAAACTGGTGAATAGGACAAGACCCTATAGACACCAATACGTTGACAGAGAAGAAAAGAGGCTGGTGGTAGGGAGGGGTAGCATAGAGAAAGAAAGTAGAGTATAAAAAAGTCCAGTGGAAAAATAAAGAAGTTACAGAAAGCTGAAGACATTGTTAATTCCAGCTGGGTGAAGACAGCCAGCCTGGAAAATAAGGTGCTGTTCTAGGATCCTCCGAGATCGTACATCATCAGAACAAGAGCGGATCGCACTAACAGAAATGTCCTGTTTTTCCCTGTGGTTACTAAGGTAAAAATGTTTACCCACAGGTGTCAAGGCTCTCTTAGAAATATCATTTAGATGCTGGCGAAATCGATCTCCTAAGCATAAACCGGTCTCCCCTATGTACTTCAAAACCGCAACATTTGCACATAATAGCATAAATAACATTGCGTGAAGTACAGGTTAAACCCTCCTGAACTGACAACGTGGACTTAGGGAAGGAGATCTGGCTAGCCTCGACAACAAACGGACAATTGTTACATCTACAGCGTCCGCAACATCTGGTACCATAAAAAGTGTCATCTGTCTTAAGATGACTACGAATTAAAAGGTCCCTGAGGTTCTTGTCCCGTCTGTAGGCTGCCAATGGGGGTTACCCAAAAAAGTTCACGTGTTTCAGGCTCGGTCTGGAGGAGATGGAGATGGCGAAACAGTATGTTTTTAACTGCCAAGCTATAAGGGTGGTACGTGAGTACTAGTTTAACTCTGTCCGAGCTGCAGTGCGGTTTAGGGGTGAGGGCTTGTTCCCGCGATATATGGCTAATGCGGTTCCAAGATGACGAGAGAACATGCTCTAGATAGCCGCGTTGACGGAAGAAATCTAGCATTTTTTGGCCTTGGTCCTGGAAATCCAGGAATAGGAGTTGCAGAATCTGACGACAGTTCCTGGGACAGCTTCAGACACTCCCTAGATCGTGTTCTTGTCCTAAGGTAACTGTCTGACTTCACTAATACAACAATTTTCTTCATACAATACTTTTCATGTTAACAGCACACTGGATGATTAACAACTAATAGCCACGTGCAATAACAATAATAATAATAATAATAATCATAGTAATAATAACATACCCTTCATTTTAAAAAGGCTATCAGGAGGTATACGTGTCCTGTTTCGAAAAAAAGTTAATATATTGTCTTTCTACAGCTAAACACAGGGAGAGGATTTGTCTTCAACTATACACAGGGAGAGAATTAGTATACAGCTATACACTGGGACAGAATTAGTACACAGCTATACACTGGGACAGAATTAGTACACAGCTATACACTGGGACAGAATTAGTACACAGCTATACACTGGGACAGAATTAGTACACAGCTATACACTGGGACAGAATTAGTACACAGCTATACACTGGGACAGAATTAGTACACAGCTATACACTGGGACAGAATTAGTACACAGCTATACACTGGGACAGAATTAGTACACAGCTATACACTAGGACAGAATTAGTACACAGCTATACACTGGGACAGAATTAGTACACAGCTATACACTGGGACAGAATTAGTACACAGCTATACACTGGGACAGAATTAGTACACAGCTATACACTGGGACAGAATTAGTATACAGATATACACTGGGACAGAATTAGTATACAGATATACACTGGGAGAGAATTATTACACAGCTATACACTGGGAGAGAATTAGTATACAGCTATACACTGGGACAGAATTAGTACACAGCTATACACTGAGACAGAATTAGTACACAGCTATACTCAGGGACAGAATTAGTACACAACTACACACTGGGACAGAATTAGTACACAGCTATACACTGGGACAGAATTAGTATACAGCTATACACTGGGAGAGAATTAGTATACAGCTGTACACTGGGACAGAATTAGTATACAGCTGTACACTGGGAGAGAATTAATACACAGCTGTACACTGGGAGAGAATTAGTACACAGCTATACAATGGGACAGAATTAGTATACAGCTATACACTGGGAGAGAATTAGTATACAGCTGTACACTGGGAGAGAATTAGTATACAGCTGTACACTGGGACAGAATTAGTACACAGCTATATACAGGGACAGAATTAGTACACAGCTATACACTGGGACAGAATTAGTACACAGCTATACACTGGGACAGAATTAGTACAAAGTTATACACTGGGAGAGAATTAGTACACAGCTATACACTGGGACAGAATTAGTATACAGCTATACACTGGGACAGAATTAGTACACAGCTATACATTAGGAGAGAATTAGTATACAGCTATACACAGGGACAGAATTAGTACACAGCTATACACTAGGAGAGAATTAGTATACAGCTATACACTGGGAGAGAAGAAAGTACAGCTGAAAACTGGGAGAGAAGCAAATCTTCAGCGAATCACAGAGAGAAGAAAGCCTACAGCTGTGTCACTGATGTTTTTGTAATTGATAATTGTGCCACTGATGTTTTTGTCACTGATATTCGTGTCACTGATGTTTTTATCACTGATAATTGTGTCACTGATGTTTTTGTCACTGACAATTGTGTCACTGATGTTTTTGTCACTGATAATTGTATCACTGACAATTGTGTCACTGATGTTTTTCTCACTGATAGTTGTGTCACTGATGTTTTTCTCACTGATAATTGTGTCAGTGATAATTGTGTCACTGATGTTTTTGTCACTGATAATTGTGTCACTGATGTTTTTATCACTGATAATTGTGTCACTGATGATTTTATCACTGATAATTGTGTCACTGATAATCGTATCACTGATGTTTTTCTCACTGATAGTTGTGTCACTGATGTTTTGTCACTGATGTTTGAAACTGTGAGAAAAAAGAGAGAAGATATGTGTAACTAAGCATTATCTGTTTATTTCTTGTGTCTTTCTCTTTGTGTCTTCTGTATGTGTCTTTCTACGTGTTTATCTTTCTGCGTGTGCGTGTGTGTCTTTCTGTGTGTATGTGTCTTTCTATGTGTGTGTCTTTATGTGTTTATATCTTTCTGTGTCTGTCTTTCTGTGTGTGTCTTTCTGTGCGTCTTTCTGTGAGTGTCTTTCTATATATACTGTAGCTCGGACAGAGTTAAACTAGTACTCACGTACCACCCTTATAGCTTGGCAGTTAAAAACATACTGTTTCGCCATCTCCACCTCCTCCAGACCGAACCTGAGACACGTGAACTTTTTCGGGAACCCCCATTGGTGGCTTACAGACGGGACAAAAACCTCAGGGACCTTTTAATTCGTAGTCATCTTAAGACAGATGACACTTTTTATGGTACCAGACGTTGCGGACGCCGTAGATGTAACACTTGTCCGTTTGTTGTCGAGGCTAGCCAGATCTCCTTCCCTAAGTCCACGTTATCAGTTCAGGAGGGTTTCACCTGTACTTCACGCAATGTTATTTATGCTATTATGTGCAAATGTTGCGGTTTTGAAGTACATAGGGGAGACTGGCTTACGGTTAGGAGATCGATTTCGCCAGCATCTAAATGATATTTCTAAGAGGGCCTTGACACCTGTGGCTAAACATTTTTGCCTTAACAACCACAGGGAAAAACAGGACATTTCTGTTAGTGCGATCCGCTCTTGTTCTGCAGATGTACGATCTCGGAGGGTCCTAGAACAGCGCCTTATTTTCCAGGCTGGCTGTCTTCACCCAGCTGGAATTAACAATGTCTTCAGCTTTCTGTAACTTCTTTATTTTTCCACTGGACTTTTTTATACTCTACTTTCTTTCTCTATGCTACCCCTCCCTACCACCAGCCTCTTTTCTTCTCTGTCAACGTATTGGTGTCTATAGGGTCTTGTCCTATTCACCAGTTTCACATTTTCTCCCTGCAGGTGTTTATGTTCTCCATTCATTATCTCTCCGCGTCATCATTTCCCTCCCCCCCCGACACCTCCTCCAGCGGCTATCATGTTTCTATTGCCTTTCCCCCCCCCCACCCCTTTCTACCACTTGTTCTCCTCCTCTCTCTCCACTTATTCTTACGATTGGCCCTATCTGGTATCCTTTGTTGTGGTCAGCGTTGTCCTTCCTTCTACTACACACATTTCTTTTTTCTACTTGGAGAAGACCACATTAAGATAATTTCTTTGTTTTTTTTTTTTGTCTCGTTGTGCATGTAATCCTCAAAAAGGCTCAGGCCGAAATATCGGATGTTGTATGTTTTTCATTTATACATTCTCATACTTTCTATTCGTTTTTTCTCACCTTACTCACTCCCTCCCTCACTTTGTAAAACTGCACCATACACTTCTATCTACCTTTTTTATTTAAACCAGTTTTACTGCAGTCGCCATACCTTTCTATGTGTCTTTCTCTGTGTGTCTTTCTGTATGTGTGTTTCTGTGTGTGTTTTGCTTATCTTTCTGTGTGTCTTTCTGTGTGCATCTTTTTGTGTGTCTTTCTGTGAGTGTCTTTCTATATATACTGTAGCTCGGACAGAGTTAAACTAGTACTCACGTACCACCCTTATAGCTTGGCAGTTAAAAACATACTGTTTCGCCATCTCCACCTCCTCCAGACCGAACCTGAGACACGTGAACTTTTTCGGGAACCCCCATTGGTGGCTTACAGACGGGACAAAAACCTCAGGGACCTTTTAATTCGTAGTCATCTTAAGACAGATGACACTTTTTATGGTACCAGACGTTGCGGACGCCGTAGATGTAACACTTGTCCGTTTGTTGTCGAGGCTAGCCAGATCTCCTTCCCTAAGTCCACGTTATCAGTTCAGGAGGGTTTCACCTGTACTTCACGCAATGTTATTTATGCTATTATGTGCAAATGTTGCGGTTTTGAAGTACATAGGGGAGACTGGCTTACGGTTAGGAGATCGATTTCGCCAGCATCTAAATGATATTTCTAAGAGGGCCTTGACACCTGTGGCTAAACATTTTTGCCTTAACAACCACAGGGAAAAACAGGACATTTCTGTTAGTGCGATCCGCTCTTGTTCTGCAGATGTACGATCTCGGAGGGTCCTAGAACAGCGCCTTATTTTCCAGGCTGGCTGTCTTCACCCAGCTGGAATTAACAATGTCTTCAGCTTTCTGTAACTTCTTTATTTTTCCACTGGACTTTTTTATACTCTACTTTCTTTCTCTATGCTACCCCTCCCTACCACCAGCCTCTTTTCTTCTCTGTCAACGTATTGGTGTCTATAGGGTCTTGTCCTATTCACCAGTTTCACATTTTCTCCCTGCAGGTGTTTATGTTCTCCATTCATTATCTCTCCGCGTCATCATTTCCCTCCCCCCCCGACACCTCCTCCAGCGGCTATCATGTTTCTATTGCCTTTCCCCCCCCCCACCCCTTTCTACCACTTGTTCTCCTCCTCTCTCTCCACTTATTCTTACGATTGGCCCTATCTGGTATCCTTTGTTGTGGTCAGCGTTGTCCTTCCTTCTACTACACACATTTCTTTTTTCTACTTGGAGAAGACCACATTAAGATAATTTCTTTGTTTTTTTTTTTTGTCTCGTTGTGCATGTAATCCTCAAAAAGGCTCAGGCCGAAATATCGGATGTTGTATGTTTTTCATTTATACATTCTCATACTTTCTATTCGTTTTTTCTCACCTTACTCACTCCCTCCCTCACTTTGTAAAACTGCACCATACACTTCTATCTACCTTTTTTATTTAAACCAGTTTTACTGCAGTCGCCATACCTTTCTATGTGTCTTTCTCTGTGTGTCTTTCTGTATGTGTGTTTCTGTGTGTGTTTTGCTTATCTTTCTGTGTGTCTTTCTGTGTGCATCTTTTTGTGTGTCTTTCTGTGTGTCTTTCTGTGTGTGTCTTCTTTGCCTTTCTGTGTGTCTTTCTGTATGTGTCTTTCTGTGTGTCTTTCTGTGTGTATCTTTCTATAAGTGTCTTTCTGTGTGTCTTTCTGTGTATATATTTCTGTGTCTTTCTGTGTGTATCTTTCTGTGTGTCTTTCTGTTTGTGTCTTTCTGTGTGTGTCTTCTTTCTCTGTGTCTTTCTGTATGTTTCTTTCTGTGTGTGTCTTCTTTGTCTTTCTGTGTGTCTTTCTGTATGTGTCTTTCTGTGTGTGTCTTCTTTGTTCTTTCTGTGTGTCTTTCTGTGTGTGTCTTATTTATCTTTCTGTGTGTCTTTCTGTATTTGTCTTTCTGTGTGTCTTTCTGTGTGTGTCTTATTTGTCTTTCTGTGTGTCTTTCTGTGTGTGTCTTATTTGTCTTTCTGTGTGTCTTTCTGTATGTGTCTTTATGTGTGTATATTTCTGTATGTGTCTTTCTGTGTGTGTCTTCTTTGTTCTTTCTGTGTGAGTCTTTCTGTGTGAGTCTTTCTGTGTGTGTCTTCTTTGTTCTTTGTGTGTGAGTCTTTCTGTGTGTGTCTTCTTTGTTCTTTGTGTGTGAGTCTTTCTGTGTGTGTCTTCTTTGTTCTTTGTGTGTGAGTCTTTCTCTGTGTGTCTTCTTTGTTCTTTGTGTGTGAGTCTTTCTGTGTGTGTGTTCCTTTCTGCATGTCTTACTACCAGACGTTCTCCATTTCTGCAATGGCTGACTCATAACCAACATGCCAGCCTCAGGGTTGACTAAACATAGCTGACATATCAGGTTCAGGGTTGGCTAAACATAGCTGACATATCAAGTTCAGGGTTGGCTAAACATAGCTGACATATCAAGTTCAGGGTCGACTAAACATAGCTGACATATCAAGTTCAGGGTTGACTAAACATAGCTGACATATCAAGTTCAGGGTTGGCTAAACATAGCTGACATATCAGCTTCAGGGTTGGCTAAACATAGCTGACATATCAAGTTCAGGGTTGGCTAAACATAGCTGACATATCAAGTTCAGGGTTGGCTAAACATAGCTGACATGCAAGACTCAGGGTTGACTAAACATAGCTGACATATCAAGTTCAGGGTTGACTAAACATAGCTGACATATCAAGTTCAGGGTTGGCTAAACATAGTTGACATGCAAGACTCAGTGTTGACTAAACATAGCTGACATATCAAGTTCAGGGTTGACTAAACATAGCTGACATATCAAGTTCAGGGTTGGCTAAACATAGTCGACATATCAGCTTCAGGGTTGACTAAACATAGCTGACATGCAAGACTCAGGGTTGACTAAACATAGCTGACATGCAAGACTCAGGGTTGACTAAACATAGCTGACATGCAAGACTCAGGGTTGACTAAACATAGCTGACATGCAAGACTCAGGGTTGACTAAACATAGCTGACATGCAAGACTCAGGGTTGACTAAACATAGCTGACATGCAAGACTCAGGGTTGACTAAACATAGCTGACATGCAAGACTCAGGGTTGACTAAACATAGCTGACATGCAAGACTCAGGGTTGACTAAACATAGCTGACATGCAAGACTCAGGGTTGACTAAACATAGCTGACATGCAAGACTCAGGGTTGACTAAACATAGCTGGCATATCAAGTTCAGGGTTGAATAAACATAGCTGGCATATCAAGTTCAGGGTTGAATAAACATAGCTGGCATGCAAGACTCAGGGTTGACTAAACATAGCTGACATGCAAGACTCAGTGTTGACTAAACATAGCTAACATGCAAGACTCAGGGTTGACTAAACATAGCTGACATGCAAGACTCAGGGTTGACTAAACATAGCTGACATGCAAGACTCAGGGTTGACTAAACATAGCTGACATGCAAGACTCAGTGTTGACTAAACATAGCTGACATGCAAGACTCAGTGTTGACTAAACATAGCTGACATGCAAGACTCAGTGTTGACTAAACATAGCTGACATGCAAGACTCAGGGTTGACTAAACATAGCTGGCATATCAAGTTCAGGGTTGACTAAACATAGCTGACATGCAAGACTCAGGGTTGACTAAACATAGCTGACATGCAAGACTCAGTGTTGACTAAACATAGCTAACATGCAAGACTCAGGGTTGACTAAACATAGCTGGCATGCAAGACTCAGGGTTGACTAAACATAGCTGACATGCAAGACTCAGGGTTGACTAAACATAGCTGACATGCAAGACTCAGTGTTGACTAAACATAGCTGACATGCAAGACTCAGTGTTGACTAAACATAGCTGACATGCAAGACTCAGTGTTGACTAAACATAGCTGACATGCAAGACTCAGGGTTGACTAAACATAGCTGACATGCAAGACTCAGTGTTGACTAAACATTGCTGACATGCAAGACTCAGGGTTGACTAAACATAGCTGACATGCAAGACTCAGTGTTGACTAAACATAGCTGACATGCAAGACTCAGGGTTGACTAAACATAGCTGACATGCAAGACTCAGGGTTGACTAAACATAGCTGACATGCAAGACTCAGGGTTGACTAAACATAGCTGACATGCAAGACTCAGGGTTGACTAAACATAGCTGGCATATCAAGTTCAGGGTTGAATAAACATAGCTGGCATATCAAGTTCAGGGTTGAATAAACATAGCTGGCATGCAAGACTCAGGGTTGACTAAACATAGCTGACATGCAAGACTCAGTGTTGACTAAACATAGCTAACATGCAAGACTCAGGGTTGACTAAACATAGCTGACATGCAAGACTCAGGGTTGACTAAACATAGCTGACATGCAAGACTCAGGGTTGACTAAACATAGCTGACATGCAAGACTCAGTGTTGACTAAACATAGCTGACATGCAAGACTCAGTGTTGACTAAACATAGCTGACATGCAAGACTCAGTGTTGACTAAACATAGCTGACATGCAAGACTCAGGGTTGACTAAACATAGCTGGCATATCAAGTTCAGGGTTGACTAAACATAGCTGACATGCAAGACTCAGGGTTGACTAAACATAGCTGACATGCAAGACTCAGTGTTGACTAAACATAGCTAACATGCAAGACTCAGGGTTGACTAAACATAGCTGGCATGCAAGACTCAGGGTTGACTAAACATAGCTGACATGCAAGACTCAGGGTTGACTAAACATAGCTGACATGCAAGACTCAGTGTTGACTAAACATAGCTGACATGCAAGACTCAGTGTTGACTAAACATAGCTGACATGCAAGACTCAGTGTTGACTAAACATAGCTGACATGCAAGACTCAGGGTTGACTAAACATAGCTGACATGCAAGACTCAGTGTTGACTAAACATTGCTGACATGCAAGACTCAGGGTTGACTAAACATAGCTGACATGCAAGACTCAGTGTTGACTAAACATAGCTGACATATCAAGTTCAGGGTTGACTAAACATAGCTGACATGCAAGACTCAGGGTTGACTAAACATAGCTGACATGCAAGACTCAGTGTTGACTAAACATAGCTGACATGCAAGACTCAGGGTTGGTGGACCAAGAATCTGTTGCTTCTCTCCGTTGTTTCCCCATCAATATGCCCAGCTTAAAGGGAGCAGGGATCCCCATAGTCCGTATGGTGGTGGTGTCTGCTAAAGAAGTACTGCACAACTCCCAGCTTTTAGCTGCACTCCAAGACTAGAAAAGTAGCTGTGCTTCAATACCTTCACAGCTCCGGCTGCGAAGAACACCAGCTGAAAGTTCCAGGGAGTTGGGACGAAACTATACGAAGCCAGAAAATGATTTTTGTGGTTGTGTCTTATCTTTCTGTCTGTCCTTCATCCTACGTCTTCCTGCACACAGATGGGACTGAACTGGTAATCTTCACATTACGTCTTCTTAAACGTTTCTCACTATGGGCTGTATATGTCTATATTCCTACCAGAAACATCACAACATATACTATGTGCTGTATATGTCTACATTCCTACCAGCAACTTTACAACATATACTATGGGCTGTATATGTCTACATTCCTACCAGCAAAACAGAACATATATTATGGGCTGTATATGTCTACATTCCTACCAGCAACATCAGAAATGATATTTTCTCTGCTAGTGCTATTCTGTGGCCATCCTTGTCACATACAACAACCACATACGCCCCCGTAAATAATTGTACAAGCAAAACGAAACGCACCAATTATTGTAATCTTATATCTCAGAATTAATCATTCAATTAATCACGGTTTGGTCCGTGTGGTTGCTTTAATCAAGTGCACGCGAATAGTAATATTCATAACAAATGATAGTAGTATGAAAAAGTGATATTAAAAAACGTGATATTAGCACTTTATATTAGCATGAAAGAGTGTGTTTTGTTGTCATTTGAAAACTTCTCTCAAATCTTGTTGTAGACAGCACTAAACTTAACGTCTTTGGTAAGTCCTGTATAAATGAATGTTTTTTTTTTTTGCTTTATGATGGTCTCAGGCAAACTGACTTTATTTTATAACCTGGTAGAGACCTCCCTAACAGCACTCCTGTAGGCCTCTCGGTTCTATGTAAGATGCACTGCTGCTGATGCATTCATTTGCAGATCATCAACGATGTCTTGCAGCCATCTTCGCCTTAGTCTTCCTCTTTTTCTTTTTCTCATTATGTACTTTTCCAAGACGATCTTCTGTAGATTATCATAACGTTTAATGTGTCCAAAATATTTAAGTTTTCTTTCTTTAATCCTCTTTGCTAGCCAGCCTTCTTCAATATTAAGTTCTTGTAGTATGAATATATTTGTTCTTTTTTGTGTCCACGATATTTGAAGAACTCTTCTGTAGCAGTTACATTCAAAGGCATTTATGTGTTTCTCAGCTGTTTTGTTAAGTGTCCAGGTCTCACAGGCATATGTTGTGATGAGAAAGATGCATGCCCTTAAAAATCTTATTTTTATAGTTCTTTCTGTTCCTCTCCACAGATTCTTTAGTTGTTTTAATTTTTGAACAGCAATAGATGTCCTCCTTTTAATTTCCCTCATTGTATCTCCATTATTAGTTAGTAGTGATCCAAGATATTCAAAACTCTCCACCTCTTCCAGTTTTTACTCACTGATACATATATCAGCTGCCTTGTTTGTTTTGTCAGTTGTCATCAGTTGAGTTTTAATCGCATTAAGATAGAGGTTTTGCTCTTCGCTGTTCTTACTGACTGACATAATTAGTTTTTCCACTCCTTTTTCTGTTGTGCACAGTAACACTGTGTCATCAGCATATCTAATCTCTGGTATTTCATAACCTCCAATTGTTATGGCATCGTAATATTCTTTGTCTACATCTTCTCTAACATTCCTCATTATATTTTCAGTATACAAGTTAAATAAGTAAGGTGACAATATGCACCCCTGACGAACCCTTTGTTTTATGTCAAACCAAGTTGTTGTTTCACCATTTATTCTTACTGCTGCCTGTTTGTCTAGATACAGCAGTGATGTTAACTGTATCAAATATGTTGGAAATCCCATTTTCCCCATTATTTCCCAAAGTTTCTGGTGTTGTACACAATCAAATGCCTTTGTCTATAAAGGATAAATATAGATTCACATTAAACTCTCTGCATTTCTCTATTATTAATCTTAGATTGAATATATGATCTCTTGATCCTCTTCCTTGCTTGAAACAGCTTGGACCATACTGACTTCTTTTTCTATTTTCTTTCAAAGTCTACCCATTATGATTTTTAACAGAATTTTACTGGCATGAATAATCAGGGCAACAGTTCTGTAGTTTGTGCATAATTCCAGGTTACCCTTTTTTGGTAGTGGTATGAATATAGTTCTTTTCCATTCTTTTGGTCAAATACCTGAATGCCATATCGTTTTGCATAGTGCATGATAGATTGTTGCAATTCCTTTCCTCCTGCTTTAATAAATGTCCAGGTCTCACAGGCATATGTTGTGATGAGAAAGATGCATGCCCTTAAAAATCTTATTTTTATAGTTCTTTCTGTTCCTCTCCACAGATTCTTTAGTTGTTTTAATTTTTGAACAGCAATAGATGTCCTCCTTTTAATTTCCCTCATTGTATCTCCATTATTAGTTAGTAGTGATCCAAGATATTCAAAACTCTCCACCTCTTCCAGTTTTTACTCACTGATACATATATCAGCTGCCTTGTTTGTTTTGTCAGTTGTCATCAGTTGAGTTTTAATCGCATTAAGATAGAGGTTTTGCTCTTCGCTGTTCTTACTGACTGACATAATTAGTTTTTCCACTCCTTTTTCTGTTGTGCACAGTAACACTGTGTCATCAGCATATCTAATCTCTGGTATTTCATAACCTCCAATTGTTATGGCATCGTAATATTCTTTGTCTACATCTTCTCTAACATTCCTCATTATATTTTCAGTATACAAGTTAAATAAGTAAGGTGACAATATGCACCCCTGACGAACCCTTTGTTTTATGTCAAACCAAGTTGTTGTTTCACCATTTATTCTTACTGCTGCCTGTTTGTCTAGATACAGCAGTGATGTTAACTGTATCAAATATGTTGGAAATCCCATTTTCCCCATTATTTCCCAAAGTTTCTGGTGTTGTACACAATCAAATGCCTTTGTCTATAAAGGATAAATATAGATTCACATTAAACTCTCTGCATTTCTCTATTATTAATCTTAGATTGAATATATGATCTCTTGATCCTCTTCCTTGCTTGAAACAGCTTGGACCATACTGACTTCTTTTTCTATTTTCTTTCAAAGTCTACCCATTATGATTTTTAACAGAATTTTACTGGCATGAATAATCAGGGCAACAGTTCTGTAGTTTGTGCATAATTCCAGGTTACCCTTTTTTGGTAGTGGTATGAATATAGTTCTTTTCCATTCTTTTGGTCAAATACCTGAATGCCATATCGTTTTGCATAGTGCATGATAGATTGTTGCAATTCCTTTCCTCCTGCTTTAATAAATTCAGCTGTTATCTCATCACATCCTGGTGATTTACCATTTTTCAGATTCTTTATTGCGCATAAAACTTCTTCTATTGTCGGTTCGGGTTATTTCTTCTCCAATAATAATTCACTGTTGATTTCTACTTTCACAGTCAGTTGTTTCATACATTTCTCTGCAATATTCCATGCATCTTTCTAGAATTTCCTCTGTCTCTGTCAAGGTATTTCCCATCTCGTCACAAATTACATTTAGCTTAGATGTGACATTTCTCGTCAATGTCTTCATTTCTTTAAACATTTCACTATCTCTTCCACACTTCTGATGTCCTTCTATTCTTTCGCAACAGTCTTGTATGTATTGTTTTTTGTCTTTTCTTATGTTTCTTCGTACTTTTTTGTTAAAGTTTTATATTCCTCTTTGTTGTTGTTTGTCACTTTCCATTGCGTCTTCATTTCTCTACGTTGTTTTATCATTTCTGAATGCCTCCTATAATCCATCCATTCTTTCGTGTTTTCTTTACTGGAACCATGTCTTTAGCTGTTGTTACTAAGATATCCCTGGCCTGCGTTGCCAATTCATCTTGTGTTATAATATTGAAGATTGTGAATTATCTATTTCTTGTTGAATATTTCCGTGTTATAGAATAGCCTCTGCTTACCGACCCTCCTTATTCCTCCATCTTCGGGGCTTCCTCCTCTTTCTCCTCTCTCTTGTACTTCCGTAATTCTTGCTTCTCTGATCTTCTGTTCTTCTGTCTTCGGGGCTTCCTCCTCTTTCTCCTCTCTCCTGTACTTCCGTAATTCTTGCTTCTCTGATCTTCTGTTCTTCTGTCTTCGGGGCTTCCTCCTCTTTCTCCTCTCTCCTGTACTTCCGTAATTCTTGCTTCTATGATCTTCTGTTCTTCTGTCTTCGGCCCCCTTCCTCAGTCTCCTCTCTCCTTTACTTCCATACTTCTTCCTCCTCTCCAGTATTCCCGTACTTCTTCCTCCTCTCCAGTATTCCCGTACTTCTTCCTCCTCTCCAGTATTCCCGTACTTCTTCCTCCTCTCCAGTATTCCCGTACTTCTTCTTCCTCTCCAGTATTCCCGTACTTCTTCCTCCTCTCCAGTATTCCCGTACTTCTTCCTCCTCTCCAGTATTCTCGTACTTCTTCCTCATCTCCAGTATTCCCGTACTTCTTCCTCCTCTCCAGTATTCCCGTACTTCTTCCTCCTCTCCAGTATTCTCGTACTTCTTCCTTATCTCCAGTATTCCCGTACTTCTTCCTCCTCTCCAGTATTCTCGTACTTCTTCCTCCTCTCCAGTATTCCCGTACTTCTTCCTCATCTCCAGTATTCCCGTACTTATTCGTCCTCTCCAGTATTCCCGTACTTCTTCGTCCTCTCCAGTATTCTCGTACTTCTTCGTCCTCTCCAGTATTCCCGTACTACTTCGTCCTCTCCAGCATTCCCGTACTACTTCGTCCTCTCCAGTATTCCCGTACTTATTCGTCCTCTCCAGTATTCCCGTACTTATTCGTCCTAGATTGTCTGTTCTTACGTCTTCGGATTCCCTCCTCTGATTTCTCTCCTCTACTTCAGTACTTCTTGATTCTCTCCTGTCTCTCTGCTCGCCTTTTTTATCTTCAAGTCCAGCTTGCCGGATTAACCAATAAATATTTTGGCTCCACCCTTCAGATGTCCGCTGTTTCCCATGAGCGTTCTGATTGTCCGTTATTCAAACTGCCCCGTGACTTAAATGTCATTAGTCAAATGTCCAATAATTCACGACTCCAAATATTTAATTGGTCAGCTGGCCGAGTTGGTCACTCCTTTATTTAAAAACCCTGTCCAATAGCGTCCTAAAACGTGTCATGCGTGCCAGTCTCCGTCCGTTTTTTTCTATACAATTGTTATTTACCTAAGTCATTATCTTGCTCTTTCATGTCGGAGGTTTTATTGTGTCCTAGATTTTTAATTGCGTCTGCCTTTTCTATTCGTCTTTTCTATTTTGTTTGCACGTGTCAAAGTCCAGTCACCGCTTTGTTATCACTGGACCATCCTACTTTCTGACGTCCTGTCTTTGTATTCCCTATATCTCAGCGCCAGTGAGTCTCGTCTTTTTCTATTCACTGTTTCCACTGTTTACTTTTGTCCGCGTCTTGTTCTAGTGTCATGGAAGTTTTATACCTTTTTCTTCCTTTCCTACGTACTTTTCTCTGTTGCTATTCGATGCTACTATTTTGTTTACAGTATTTTTCATAGTAATATTCATTAATAATAATAATTATTATTATAATCATTACTTACAAGGCCATGCTACAGTGTCATCTCCTCCTGTACAGCTGTACATCCATCAGGATTATGAAACGGTTCTTCACTTCTATACCGTATTGTTCTGGTATTTTTGTAAGATCAAAGCGGAGTGGTCTTGATCCCGTAACTGTCTTTTTTATCTTTATCTTCATGTCTGCTATTAATAGCTCATGGTCCGTGTCACAATCAGAACCTGGTAAAGTTTTTGCTGATGTTATACTTGATCTCCACCTTCTTTGCACTAAAATGTAACCTATTTGATTCTTGGTTTTCCCATCAGGTGATGTCCATGTGTAAAGTCTTCTTGGATGTTGTTTAAAAAGTATGTTAGCGATCATTAGCTCATTTTCCATGCAAAACGTCATTAGATTGTCACCTGCCTCATTTCCCTACAACATGTCCTTCATCCTCAGGTCTTTCTGTACCAATCTTTGCATTAAAATAGCCCATTATTAATACAATATCATTTTTCCGTACCTGGTCTATCGTCGTTTGCTGTGTGTTATAAAAGTCTTCTACTTCCTCTTCGTCTGCTGCTGATGTAGGTGCATATATCTGGATGATTGTTATATTTCTAGGAGTGCCCTTAAGTCGGATTGTGAGGATTCTATCACTTACTGGATTGTAACCTAGTAACGCTTTTGATGTTGATTTGTCAAAGTAAAAAAACCATTATATTCTTTCCTCCTACTTCTCCACCAGAGTATATAAAAATATTGTCATTCTCGCTCTTGAAGTGTCCTGATCCTTTCCATCGATGTTCACAGATTCCCAAAATGTGTATCCCCGTTCATTTCATCTCGTCACATATTATTTGATACTTTCCCTCATACATACTTCTTACATTCCATGTTCCTACTCTTATTTTTCTTTTTAGTTTGATACAGGGGTTTTCCTTAGCAACACTGTCAGGATTTTGTCCGTCATCACAATTACTAGTACTGACCTTTGTCTCACACTCTTCCCCAGTGTTAAAATTAGATCTATCTGGCCTGGGGACTCACCACCAAATCTTTTTCCTATCTGACTTTCCATGATTGCTGTTTGGGTTTCTATTTTCAGAAGACAGTTTACCATTTCTTACCTTCCGGGCAGTGACTGTACTAGTCAGTGATCGTAGCCATTGTCCCTACGTTGAGATCATCTGCCTACCATCATAGAATGGTGACCATAACCAACATTATCTGTCGGGTGCTCTCCCATTTCATCCACCACCTGCTCCCATGGCTTCACGTCACCCTGATCGGGGGGCTATACGGGTACTCCACCTTGCCCAAGGGTGTCCCCCGTAGACTGACGGAGGTAAGGAGGGGTCTTACTTCTCCTTTGATAAAGGTTACCCCTACCCTGCTAACCGGAAGACTACGATGCTGGAAAAATGCAGGAATTATCGTCATTTTGTCGATTATGGAAGGTAAAGAGAAAAAAAATGACAGGAAAGAACAAATGAAACTAGCGATGTGTGACATCAATGAAACATTTTGGACGAGTTTTAACTTTATTATCACAATCAAATGTGCTGGACGAGATTTAACTTTATTATCACAATCAAACATATTAGGCAAGTTTTAACTTTATGTTCACAATGAAACAGGTTGGACAAGTTTTAACTTTATGTTCACAATCAAACAGGTTAGACAAGTTTTAACTTTATTTTCATAATCAAACAGGTTAGACAAGTTTTAACTTTATTTTCATAATCAAACAGGTTAGAAAGTTTTAACTTTATGTTCACAATCAAACAGGTCAGACAAGTTTTAACTTTATGTTCACAATCAAACAGGTTAAACAAGTTTTAACTTTATTTTCATAATCAAACATGCTGTACAAGTTTTAACTTTATGTTCAGAATCAAACAGGTTGGACAAGTTTTAACTTTATGTTCACAATCAAACAGGTTGGACAAGTTTTAAATGTTCACAGTCAGACATGCTGGACAAGTTTTAACTTTATTATCACAATCAAACATGTTGGACGAGTTCTACAACACTATGTAACACAATATATCGTATTAGGTCTCTCTCTCACGCGCACACACACATTTTCTCTCTCTTCTCATTCTCTCTCTCTCTCTCTCTTTCTCTCTATCTTAATCTAACTCAGCCAGTAATAAGCAAATTAAAAAAGAGTTAAATTTTCTCATTCCTAAATTTGGCGTTTCAAAGCGACGTCATCTTTCTAAAAAGATATGTCACTGGTACGAGTTCTCTATTCACATCTTTCTACGATAAGATATCAATGTTATGAGTTCCTTAGTCACATCTTTCTAAGATAAGATTTCCCTGGTACGAGTTCTCTAGTCACATCTTTCTAAGAAAATATGTCTCTGGTACGAGTTTTCTAGTCACATCTTTCTAAGATAAGATGTCCCTGGTAACCGTTCTCTAGTCATATCTTACTAAGATAAGATATCAATGTTACGAGTTCTCTAGTCACATCTTTCTAATAAAATATGTCTCTGGTACGAGTTTTCTAGTCACATCTTTCTAAGATAAGATATCAATGTTACGAGTTCTCTAGTCACATCTTTCTAAGAAAATATGTCTCTGGTACGAGTTTTCTAGTCACATCTTTCTAAGATAAGATGTCCCTGGTACGAGTTCTCTAGTCATATCTTTCTAAGATAAGATGTCCCTGGTACGAGTTCTCTAGTCACATCTTTCTAAGATAAGATGCCCTGGTACGAGTTCTCTAGTCACATCTTTGAAAGAGAAGATGTCCCTGGTACGAGTTCTTTACTCGCATCTTTCTAAAAAAGTATGTCACTGGTATGAGTTCTCTAGTCACATCTTTCTAAGAAAATATGTCCCTGGTATAAGTTCTCTAGTCACATCTTTCTAAGAAAATATGTCCCTGGTATGAGTTCTCTAGTCACATCTTTCTAAGACAATATGCCTCTTGTACGAGTTCTCTAGTCATATCATTCTAATATAAGACGTCCCTGGTACGAGTTCTCTAGCCACATCTTTCTAAGAAAATATGTCCCTGGTATGAGTTCTCTAGTCACATCTTTCTAAGAAAGTATGTCTGTGGTATGAGTTCTCTAGTCACATGTTTCTAAGATAAGATGTCTCTGGTATGAGTTCTCTAGTAATATATTTCTAAGATAAGATATCTCTCGTACGAGTTCTCTAGTCATATCTTTCTAAGATAAGATGTCCCTGGGACGAGTTCTCTAGTCACATCTTTCTAAGATAAGATGTCCCTGGGACGAGTTCTCTAGTCATATCTTTCTAAGATAAGATGTCCCTGGTACGAGTTCTCTAGTCATATCTTTCTAAGATAAGATGTCCCTGGGACGAGTTCTCTAGTCACATCTTTTTAAGATAAGATGTTTCTGGGACGAGTTCTCTAGTCACATCTTTCTAAGATAAGATGTCACTGGTAGGAGTTCTCTAGTCACATCTTTCTAAGATAAGATATCACTGGCACGAGTTCTCTAGTCACATCTTTCTAAGATAAGATATCCCTGGGGCGAGTTCTCTAGTCACATCTTTCTACGATAAGATGTCACTGGTACGAGTTCTCGAGTCACATCTTTCTAAGGTAAAATGTCACTGGTATGAGTTCTCTAGTCATATCTTTCTAAGATAAGATGTCCCTGGTATGAGTTCTCTAGTCACATCTTTCTAAGATAATATGTCCCTGGTACGAGTTCTCGAGTCACATCTTTCTAAGAAAATGTGTCCCTGTTACGAGTTTTTTAGTCATATATTTTTAAGATAAGATGTCCCTTGTACGAGGTCACTAGTCACACATTTTTAAGATAAGATATCACTGATACGAGTTCTCTATTCACATCTTTCTAAGATAAGATGTTCTGGCACGAGTTCTCTAGTTCTATCTGTGAAAGAGAAGATGTCCCTGGGACGAGTTATCTAGTCACATCTTTCTTAGAAAATATGTCACTGGTTCGAGTGCTCTAGTCATATCTTTCTAAGAAAATATGTTTCTGGTACGAGTTCTCTAGTCAGACCTTTCTAAGAAAATATGTCCCTGGTACGAGTTCTCGAGTCATATCTTTCTAAGTTGAGATGTCTCTGGTATGAGTTCTCTAGTCACATCTTTCTAAGAAAACATGTCCCTGGTATGAGTTCTCTAGTCACATGTTTCTAAGACAAGATGTCTCTAGTATAAGTTCTCTAGTCACATCTTTCTAAGATAAGATGTCTCTGGTATGAGTTCTCTAGTCATATCTTTCTAAGAAAATATGTCTCTTGCACGAGTTCTCTAGTCACATCTTTCTAAGAAAATATGTCCCTGGTATGTGTTCTCTAGTCATATCTTTCTAAGATAAGATATCTGGTATGAGTTCTTTAGTCATATCTTTCTAAGATAAGACGTCTTTGGTATGTGTTCCAGTCACATCTTTCTCAGAAAAAGTGTCTCTGGCATGTGTTCCAGTCACATCTTTCTCAGAAAAAGTGTCTCTGGCATGAGTTCTCTAGTCACATCCTTCTAAGGTAAGATGTTCCTGGTATGAGTTCCAGTCATGTCTTTCTAAAATAAGATGCCTCTGGCATAAGTTACTCAGTCACATCTTTCTAAGATAAGATGTCTCTGGTATGAGTTCTCTAGTCATATCTTTCTAAGATAAGATGTCTCTGGTATAAATTCTCCAGTCATATCTTTCTAGGATAAGATATCTCTGGTATGAGTTTTCTAGTCATATCTTTCTAAGATAAGATATCTCTGATATAAATGCTCCAGTCATATCTTTCTAAGATAAGATGTCTCTGGTATAAATTCTCCAGTCATATCTTTCTAAAATAAGATGTCTCTGGTATGAGATCTCTAGTAACATCTTTCTAAGATAAGATGTCTCTGGTATGAGATTTCTAGTCACATCTTTCTAAGATAATATATCTCTGGTATAAATTCTCCAGTCACATCTTTCTAAGATAAGATATCTCTGGTATGAGTTATCCAATCTCACCAGTCAAGTATATGAGTCTTTGGTCCTTGCTAGAGAACTGAGACTAGAATCGCTAAGGTTGTGTTAGTCACCACACATTGTGTACATCGGCAAGGAAAATACTGGCACTGATACAATATGTCCTGCATTCCTGCATGTATGAAAGTCAGCCACATTTACTTAACTGTCCGGAGTGATTTAATTATCAACACACATCTGTAGAAATCTAAACTAGAACTGTCTGATCAAGACGGTGACAAACAGTCAGCTCTTGCTATTGTTTTCAGAGCGTAAAAGGCAGCTAAGAAAGTTTTTGCTATTGTTTTCAAAGTGTAGAAGGCAGCTAGCAAAGATGGCAGCCTCCGACCAGGGTGACCTCATGGACCAGGTACTGCACTCTCTAAAATGGTGGGGACCTTACCAACGCGTCCAGTTCCTGGTAGCCATTCTTCCAGTTGTGACATGCGCACTTCATATCATGTCAATTGTCTTTATAGGTATGGGATCCCATAATATGTCAGTTGTCTTTATAGGTATGTGGTGTGATATCATGTCAGTTGTCTTTATACGTATGTTGTGTCATATCATGTCAGTTGTCTTTATAGGTATGTTGTATCATATCATGTCAGTTGTCTTTATAGGTATGTGGTGTGATATCATGTCAGTTGTCTTTATAGGTATGTGGTGTGATATCATGTCAGTTGTCTTTATATGTATGTTGTGTCATATCATGTCAGTTGTCTTTATATGTATGTTGTGTCATATCATGTCAGTTGTCTTTATAGGTATGTGGTGTGATATCATGTCAGTTGTCTTTATAGGTATGTGGTGTGATATCATGTCAGTTGTCTTTATAGGTATGTGGTGTGATATCATGTCAGTTGTCTTTATATGTATGTTGTGTCATATCATGTCAGTTGTCTTTATATGTATGTTGTGTCATATCATGTCAGTTGTCTTTATAGGTATGTGGTGTGATATCATGTCAGTTGTCTTTATAGGTATGTGGTGTGATATCATGTCAGTTGTCTTTATAGGTATACGGTGTCATATCGTGTCAGTTCTCTTTATAGGTATGTGATGTCATATCATGTCAGTTATCTTTATAGGTATGTGGTGTCATATCATATTATTTGTCTTCATAGGTATACAGTGTCATAGTTGTCTTTATAGGTATGTGGTGTCATATCATGTCAGTTGTCTTTATGGATACAGTGTGTCATATTGTGTTAATTGTGTTTATAGGTATGTGGTGTGATATCATGTCAGTTGTCTTTATAGGTATGTGGTGTCATGTCATGTTAATTGTCTTTATAGGTATGTGGTGTCATATCAAATCAGTTGTCTTTATAGGTATGTGATGTCATATCATGTCAGTTGTCGTTATACGTATGTGGCGTCATATATTGTCAACTGTCTTTATAAATATATGGTATCATATCAAATAAGTTGTCTTTATAGATATGCGGTGCCTGAATGTTATGTCAGGCTGTTTCTTTAGGACTGCGCTATTTAGTGTTTTATATACTGCTGGACAAAATTTAAGGGCCTGTTTTTTCAATTCTTCACAAACAAAATCAACTTACTAATACACAAGTCATTAGTACCAAAGAAAACAGCAGCTAAAACGGAACAAATTCAATCATTTCATTTGCAAATCGAAATAGGAATACTGCACCTACAGCAAGCTACTCACCCCTCGTCCGAAAGTTCATAAAAGTGGTCTTCAACCAACAAACATGTCAGTATCGCGTGTGGTCACCGTTCGCTACCAGACATTCGACGCACCGTTGCCTCATGGAGTTAACCAGGGTTGATTTGTCGAAACCCGTCTGCCTAGGACATCCCAAATGGTGACCGATCTGGCCAATCGATTCTAATGATCCTTTGCTGTTGAAGAAAATCTTCTACGACACGACCCCGACATGGTCTTGCGTTATCGTCTTGTAGGATTTCCCCTGCATCCATGGCTTACACGGTAGGCTGGACAAAAAAGTTGCAGAATTTCATTCAAGTATCGCTGGGCGGTTAGGGTGCCATGAATGACATGGAGGGGAGTCCTGCTGTGCCTGCTGGTGCCACCGCAGACCATGATTGACCCCCCCCCCTCCCCTCTATAACGATCTACCTCTTGGATAGTAGCGTCATGGAACCGTTCCCCTGGCCTTTTCTAAACACGGATTCTGTCATCTTTGAAGGACATAATGAAGCGCTGTTTGTCCGTGAAAAGAATTTCACTCCACTGGCACCTTGTCCAACGGATGTGCTGCCGGCACCAGGCAACTCTAGCTCTGCGGTGAGCTGGAGTAAGAGGTATTCTTATTGCTGGTCGTCGTAAAGCCAGCTCAGATTCTCTTAAACGCCTGCGAATTGTTCTGCCGCTAACATTGATGTTTGCTGTATTCATTAGCTGGCTTCTGAGAGTGGAAGACGTTACTGTCCGGTTGCGAAGTGTTGACAGCTGCAGGTATCTGCCATCTTGTCTACTCGTGCAACGAGGTCGTCCTGAGCGATGCCTGTCTTCTATTCCTCCGGTTGCACGAAATCGTTACAAATGCCTTTGGATGGTAGAATGGGACATCCCCGAACGCCGTGCAACTTCACGGACAGATAAACCGCTTTCAACCAAGGCTATGACCCGATGACGCTCAAAGGTGCTAAAGCGCCTTCGCGGTGGCATGGTGTTTTTCAAATGACAAAAATATCATTAAACCGCTTTAATAAAAATGATTGGAAGGTGAGAATTGTTCACTAAGGATTCCTCTTGCACCTGCAGCACAAATAATCACGATTTAATTATCTGCTGGGTCATGCTGATACTTTTAAAAATGCCCTAACATTTTGTCTAGGACGATGCTACTGCACGCGACTTTTACACTTGTTGTGATGAACAGTTGGTGTTGTTTATGCCCCGGCTGCATAGAGGACTGCATGAGAACGCAATCTAATCAAGATTCTATAATAAATTGATTTACAGTTTTAGTCCGTCAATCAAAATAAACATATGCTTGAAATTAATGACCGGCCCTTAACTGTTGTCCAGTAGCATATTTGTGAATTGTTATATATGTTAATGAAGCCGTGAAGTTCACATGGTGAAGTATCAAGTTTTTCATTTTGTGAAATGTACGTTTTATAGCTTCAAAATAAAGTCAAGATCACGAAGCAGAAATAGATAACAGGATCAATGTCAGCTCAAGATCTAACACACAGAATAACATTCACCTCAAGATTTAACACTCAGAATAACATTCAGCTCAAAATTTAACGCACAGAATCAATTTCAGCTCAAGATTTAATAGACAAAATCAATTTCAGCTCAAGATTTAATACACAGAATCAATTTCAGCTCAAGATTTAATAGACAAAATCAATTTCAGCTCAAGATCTAACACACAAAATAACATTATTAATATTTTAAACCAGTAGCAGTATTACATGTTTTCGTCCATATTTGGAAACAAAATGAAAGTTTATAATTATAAAAAAATTGTAAAACTACTTCAGCAACTATTCTCAGACATTAACAAACAGCATCAAGAATAGTTTCAGCAAGTTTCCGTAAGTTTCCGCCACGCCTGCAGCATACGTTTCTCATGTTGGAAAGTTTCCACCTGGAACAACTTGATTTTTGCTTCCAAGATTTCTAGTTCAGTTTCTAATGCAAAAAAAGTGTTTTAATTTTTCTGTGCCATCCATTAAAACAAAATCTCCCCAACATTTGTTGTCTCAGACAGCAAAGATGGCTTGGTAGAGATGGAGATTTGTTTCTGTGAAAGATAAACATCTCCCCAACAGTTGTTGTCTCAGACAGCAAAGATGGCTTGGTAGAGATGGAGATTTGTTTCTGTGAAAGATAAAAATCTAATTTGCCTCTGCCTCACAGGTCGAGAGATAGAGCACAGCTGCACGGCTGTTGACAGACTGAACGTGACGCTCCAACAAGATGGCGTCTCTTACCGTGAGTACGATGTTATAAGAAATACTGAGCAAATGAACTTGACAGTCACGTTTGGCAAGTGTAACATTCACATTCAAAATGGGACAGATTTGCTTTTTGAGACGAGATGTAATTCTGGATTCCAGTACGAAGAGCCCATAGACAGTTCAATTGTCTCTGAAGTAAGATCCCAGTACTTGCTGATTACATAACATCACAACATCTTGTACTACGTGATATACAAATATAACATCGTAATATCTTGTAATACTTAATAAATAACATAAAAACATCTTGCACTACTTGATATATAGCATCGTAACATCTTTTACTATTTGATATATAACATTTTAACATCTTATACGGCATGATACATAGCACCGTAACTTCATGTACTACATGACATCTAACATATCGTACAATTTGATATATACCATCACAACAACTTATACTATTGATATATAACAAATGAAACGTATTGTACTACTTGATATATTATATAATAACATCTGTTACCATTTGATATATAGCATAGTAACATCTTGTACTACATGATATATAACATCGTAACATCTTTTACTACTTGATATATAACATCGTAATATCATGTACTACATGATATATGGCATAGTAACATTTTGTACTACTTGTTGTATAACATTGTAACATCTTGTACTACTTGTTGTATAACATTGTAACATCTTGTACTACTTGTTGTATAACATTGTAACATCTTGTACTACTTGTTGTATAACATTGTAACATCTTGTACTACTTGTTGTATAACATTGTAACATCTTGTACTACTTGTTGTATAACATTGTAACATCTTGTACTACTTGTTGTATAACATTGTAACATCTTGTACTACTTGTTGTATAACATTGTAACATCTTGTACTACTTGTTGTATAACATTGTAACATCTTGTACTACTTGTTGTATAACATTGTAACATCTTGTACTACATGATATATCAATGAATTGCCATACCGCGTGGCATAGGCTATCATTTCTCTCCACAATTCCCTGTCTTTAGACTTGATTATGAGATCTGCCGGTGACTTTCTTCCTAGCCACACTGACAGGCCATCCAGTAACCTATCTCTCTGTCTTCCTTTGTCTCTTCTTCCCTCAATGTTTCCACTTGCCACAAAATGTTCCAATTTTCCTCTTCTCAGAAAATGTCCTACAAATCTCGCTTGTCTGCCTCTGATCTTTGCTGTAATTTTCCTTTTAACTCCAGCCTCTCTTAAGACTTCTTCGTTGGTTTTCTTAGCTGTCCATGGTACCTTCAACATCCTTCTTATGAACTACATTTCCATGGCCTCCATTTCTCACTGTACTCTCTTATTCATGGACCATGCTTCACACCCATAAAACAAAATTGGCTCGATGTAACATTTAAGTACTCGGAATCTTGTTTCCATTGATATGGATCTGTTGCACAAGATGTTTCTCATTTTCTGGAATGCTGACTTGGCCTGAGCACGTCTGCTCTATATCAAGTGGATTGTCAGTCATGACAATCCACTTGATATATAATAACAATATACTCTACTAATTCATATGTAACATCACAACATCTTGTACTGCTTGATATATATATATATATATACTATTAGAACATCGTGCATTAGTTGATAGATAACATCATAACATCTTCTACTACTTTACACATTACATTATAACATCATCTACCATTTGAAACATAAATGTATAACATCTTGCACTGTTTAATAACCATAACATCTTGTTTAAGTGGGATCTTACCTGTGAAAGAGAATCTTTATCCGACGTTTCTCAAACTGTGCTGTCCTTGGGGATGGTGACTGGTGCCTTTGGGTTCTCAGCTTTATCAGACAAGTAAGTGAGACACCTTAGAGGCTGACGGATATAGGATGCCAGTTATTCCAAGCAGTGCTCGTGGTTGAGCTAATTCAGATCACACACTGGTATTTGTTAACATATGATTCATTTGCTATAAGTTAAGAACATATTGTTTATGTGGTAGTCTCTGACTAATGACATACCTGCTCCGTCGACGTGTTGGTTATATCTGGATGTTTGGTCTGTTTATAGTTTACTTTCTTCTTAGTAGAACAATCACGCAGGTATAAGTAAGAGAAACAGAGTTTAGCACAGGTATAAGTAAGAGAAACAGAGTTTAGTACAGGTATAAGTAAGAGAAACAGAGTTTAGTACAGGTATACGCACAGGTATAAGTAAGAGAAACAGAGTTTAGCATAGGTATAAGAAAGAGAAACAGAGTTTAGCACAGGTATAAGTAAGAGAAACAGAGTTTAGCATAGGTATAAGTAAGAGAAACAGAGTTTAGCACAGGTATACGTAAGAGAAACAGAGTTTAGCAAAGATATACGTAAGAGAAACAGAGTTTAGCATAGGTATACGTAAGAGAAACAGAGTTTAGCAAAGATATAAGTAAGAGAAACAGAGTTTAGCACAGGTATAAGTAAGAGAAACAGAGTTTAGCACAGGTATAAGTAAGAGAAACAGAGTTTAGTACAGGTATACGTAAGAGAAACAGAGTTTAGCACAGGTATAAGTAAGAGAAACAGAGATTAGCACAGGTATAAGTAAGAGAAACAGAGTTTAGCACAGGTATAAGTAAGAGAAACAGAGTTTAGCACAGGTATAAGTAAGAGAAACAGAGTTTAGCACAGGTATAAGTAAGAGAAACAGAGTTTAGCACAGGTATAAGTAAGAGAAACAGAGTTTAGCACAGGTATAAGTAAGAAACAGAGTTTAGCACAGGTATAAGTAAGAGAAACAGAGTTTAGCACAGGTATAAGTAAGAGAAACAGAGTTTAGCACAGGTATAAGTAAGAGAAACAGAGTTTAGCACAGGTATAAGTAAGAGAAACAGAGTTTAGCACAGGTATAAGTAAGAGAAACATACAATTCTATGCCTCTCGCCCTAGAGATCGAACTCTAGCCAACAATCACCAGGTTCGTGACACCACCAGGTTCGTGACACCACCAGGTTCGTGACACCATGAACCAACTTATCCAGAAGACACTGCTGGTAATTTACCAAATAAAAATAGAAAAGAGAAAAAACGAAACTTTTGAAGATGGCCGTTTACCGTAACCGGTTTATATTATCCAAAACTAAGTAACAAGCAACCAGTAAAATCTGTCGAAGGATAACCAGGCTAGTAGGATGATGATGCTGAGTTTGCTTGGAGGAGATTGTCAGTTCTGACTTTGGTTCAGCATGTGAGCCGTTTGTAAAGATAAGTCTCGCACAAATGAGTGAGTGAAATTTCACACAAACATTTCATTTCCGCTGTTTGTAAAGATAAGTCTCGCACAAATGAGTGAGTGAAATTTCACACAAACATTTCATTTCCGCTGTTTGTAAAGTGCGTTTAATTTTACATTAATAAAGTATAAAGTACCGAATGTTATGTTGAGAAAATCGGTATTTTGGAAAGTACTTGGTGCAATGCTAAAGTGCATGGCTAAAAACAGGCTAAATTTGACCACTTTCGAAACATCTTAGTGTGATCACTGCTTTCTTCATCTGCACCTCATCAACACATCTACACATCTACATATCTACATATCTACACATCTACTTATCTACATATCTACATATCTACACATCCATGACAGCTGTTTAGGGAAGCCATCCTTTTATCTACTTCCTAAGATACACCAACCAGGCAACCCAGGGAGGCCCATAGTTTGAGCTTGCTCTTGCCCAATGGAACATCTCTGGCTTTCTGGACAGTATCTTTCAAGCACTTGTTACTTGTCTGCCTACTTATCAGAAGGACACAAATCACGCTCTCACTGCTTTTGAGACCCTATCCCTTTTGCCTGGTCACATTTTCCGTGTCTTTACTCTTGATATAGTGTCCTTTTATACACTCATCCCTCATGATGAGGGACTTCAGGCTGTCGAGTGCTTTCTGAACAAATAACGCCATCCCTCTATTCCAACTTCCACCATTCTACACATTACACGACTTGTCCTCCAACTCAACTCGTTTGAATTCAATGGCCTGTACTTCGATCAGATTAGCCGTGCGGCAATGTGCACTAAAATGGGCCCTAGCTACACATGTCTGTTCATGGACCATTTCGAGCACAAGGTTCTGGAATCTTATAGAGGTCCCTTTCCAGACTTCTATATACGCTACCGGCATCTGAGTGGCCAAGTGGTTAGTGCACTGGTCTCTCATGGCGAAGTGGTTAGTGCACTGGTCTCTCATGGCGAAGTGGTTAGTGCACTGGTCTCTCATGGCGAAGCGGTTAGTGCACTGGTCTCTCATGGCCAAGGTCGGAGATTGGAATCCGGCCGGAGGCACCCTAGTCACCCAGCTGTAGAAATGGGTACCCGACTTCTTCTGGAGTTGGGGAAGGAAAGGCAGCCAGGCGTGATACTGACCATATCACCCTCTAGTGTGCTGACAAGTCAAGGAAAATATGGGCGCTAACATCATATCCCTATGTGCCTCTGAGGCATGACAGGGTTACCTTTACCTTTACCTTTACCTATAGACTCTACATTGTTGATGGCATCGGTGTCAAATCCATGCCAGGGGAAGACCTGGACAACTTCATTAGTTTTGTTAAGAAGTTCAATTCTTTCACCTCCCATATTTATAACTTCTGTTAACTTTATCGACATTGCCGTCAATAATGGTCCTTCTGGATTTACTACTTCTGTCCGTTATAAACCAAGAGACTCTCACAGCTATCTCTTGTACTCTTCCTCCCATCCCATATCGTGTAAGGACGTCCTCCCTTCTCCCAGCTTCTTAGGTTGCGATGTTTCTGGAGATCTTGATTTCCATGATCCAGCTCACAAATATTGGATTTCTTCCGTCAACGCGGTCATCCAGAACACGTTCTCACTTCGACCTGGAACCGCAAAGGCCATATACCATGACAAGAAGCCCTCACTCCTAAACCGCAATGTAGCTAGGACAGACTGAAACTGGTACTCACGAGCCACCCCCGTAGTTTGGCGGTTAAGAACACACCACCATGGGGACTATGGCGATCCCTGTCCTGTTAGCCAGGCTATGCCTGTTACTGGGAATACCACTGAGAGGTGGGACAGGGTCTTGGTCAGCTATGGGTCGCTACAAACTGTTTCGCCATCTCCATCTCCTCTAGACAGATCCTGATACACGTGACCTCTCTGTGGAACCCCCATTGGTGGCCTACAGACAGAACAAGAAGCTCAAGGACCTATTAGTTAGAATTCGCCTAGGACAGCGGACACTTTTTATGGTACCAGACGTTGCGGTCGCCGTAGATGTAACATTTGCTCACCTGTTGTGGAGGCTAGGCAGATCTCCTTTCCTAAGTCCACTTTGTTAGTTCAAGACGGCTTCGTCTGCACTTCACGCTATTTATGCTTGTGTGTGTAAACGTTGCAATACGAAGTATATAGAGTAAGTCGTTTTCGTCAACATCTTAACGACATATCTCAGAGGCCACGGACATCTATGGCCAAACACTTCTGTCAAAGAAAGCACAGGGGAAAACGTGACATATCTGTTAAGGGAAACAGATTCATATGAACATCAACATCAACATCTTCTCTGTAATTCATGTGAACATAAACATCTCTGTGATTCATGTGAACATCAACATCTTCTCTGTGATTCATGTAAATGTCAACATATTCTCTGTGATTCATGTCATCATCTTCTCTGTGATTCATGTAAATGTCAACATCTTCTCTGTGATTCATGTAAATGTCAACATCTTCTCTACAGGTTTGGTCGAAAGATTCGTCTGAACACCACATGTGCAGGAAACTCTCTACTATAGACAGCGGAACAACAACATAACTCCTTCAGATCATCAGAGGATGTACCCCCCTCAGACATGTGTTTCGGCCCTATTAAACTCCTGACACTCTGAGCGGGGTGGGCCCCTCCGGGTCATGACCCCCAGAGGTCTTGTGAGTTGTTGCTTTCTTCGTCCCGGGATTGAGTTGGCGCTGCATTTTTGAAGTGCGTCTTTAGCGATTTAGCCACGAGGTACTGGTATTGGCCGCGACAAGCGAAATTATTTATGTTCTCAATACTTGTTTCGCATACTCCACAGCCAGCATGAGGCCCATTCTGCTGTTTCTGAAAGGCTTTTCAATGGCCTTGCTCTTGCTATCACATCCCAGACATTACCACCATCTAGCAGTGATGGTAAGGGAACGTCCCTGATTTCAATATTTGATGTCGTCCCAGCACCTATGAAGTATTTAGGTGGGACCTCAACTCTGTTGCTGTTATTTGCTTTATCTTTTGCCCTGTCTACAATGGCTGCTAGTTCCTGCAGCACTCTGTTGTTCCGCCAGGTGTAGCGTCCTTGACCTAATGATATTCTGTATGCTGACAGCACGTGTTCCAATGTTTTCCTTTCGTTGCAGAGAGGGCACTTTGTATCTTCTGATACACCCCATTTGTATAGGTTGGAGCCTGTAGGCAGAAGGTCATAAATAGCTCTGATGATTAAACTGAGTCTCAAGTGTGCCATTTTCCAGATGTCATTCCATGTTAGTGATCTCTGCAGGACTTCCTCCCATGTTAGTGATTTCTGCAGGACTTCCTCCCATGTTAGTGATCTCTGCAGGACTTCCTCCCATGTTAGTGATCTCTGCAGGACTTCCTCCCATGTTAGTGATCTCTGCAGGACTTCCTCCCATGTTAGTGATCTCTGCAGGACTTCCTCCCATGATCTCTGCAGGACTTCCTCCCATGTTAGTGATCTCTGCAGGACTTCCTCCCATGTTAGTGATCTCTGCAGGACTTCCTCCCATGTTAGTGATCTCTGCAGGACTTCCTCCCATGTTAGTGATCTCTGCAGGACTTTCTCCCATGTTGTCCACTGACCTTGATGTGCCTGTTGGACTGCCTTCTGGATCCGCTTGTCATCCTCTGAATTCCTTACTTCGCTGATGATCATATCCCTTCTTTCCTTACAGGAAGCCTTTGACCACCATTTGATTTCGCCATGACCAAATCCCCTTCTGTTGGTTTGGGTGTATCCTATCACTTCTTTCAGCTCCTGTGTTTCCCTGGCTGTGGTCACTTCCTCACTTACTCTCCATTTTCGTCCAGTTTTAAGTGTTGCTGTTTGGATCCAAGCTGGTTTCAGGCAAGGAAGAGGATCAAGAGACCATATATTCAATCTTATCTTATATCTTATATCCTTCCCGTGCCGTTAGACGTCACATAGGGCTCGCAAAGTAGTTCGCCAATTGTGCCTGTCTTCGGCGAGTCTTTCAACCTCAACAAAGGATTTTATGCCTGTTAACTTGGCCTCTCTTAATAATGTTCTCTTCAGAGTTTCACGCGGTCTGCCCCTTTTTCTTCGGCCTGTTGTGGTCCACTTGATAGCTTGTTTTGGGATTCTCTGCTCATTTCTTCTCATCAAGTGGCCAACATACGTCCATCTCCTTTTCCTGATCACCCGTGAGACTGGTTGTTGTTCAGTCATCTGTCTTATCTCTGCAGTGCTCTTGAATTCATTCCACTTGATGTCGAGTATTTTCCTTAGGCATTTGTTTTCAAAAGAGTCTAATTTCTTTTCTATTTCTTTAGTTGTTTTCCAGCTCTCGCATGCATAAATGAGGGTGGATATTACATTTGAATTGAATAGTCTTAACTTGGTTTTTGTGCTTATAACTTTTGAATTCCATATGTTCTCAAGATTCTTGAAGATTGATGCTGCTCTTGCAATTCTGATCCTAACTTCCTTCCTAGTGTCACCATCCTGGTCTATGTAGCTGCCAAGGTATGCAAATTGATTGACTTCTTCAATATCTGTCCCTTCTATGTGTATTCTTCCATTTTGATTGATGGGAATTTTCATTATTTTTGTTTTGTCCTTGTTAATTTCAAGTCCTATTTTGGTAGCCAGTGAAGACAGGCTATCTGTTTTTTCTTGCATGGAGTTCACATTATTACTGATAAGAGTTATGTCATCAGCAAAATCAAGATCTTCTAGTTGGGTCCCATGTACCCAGTCAATACCTGTGTTACCTGTGCAGCATTTTTTCATTATGAAGTCTATTGTAATCCCAAAAAGTAAAGGAGACAGTATACATCCTTGTTTCACGCCTGTTTCAATCTGGAACCATTCACTCATCCCTTCTTCTATATATTCAATATAACATTAATAATAGAGAAATGCAGAGAGTTTAATGTGAATCTATATTTAGCATTTATAGATTATTCAAAGGCATTTGATTGTGTACAACACCAGAAACTTTGGGAAATAATGGAAAAAATGGGATTTCCAACACATTTGATACAATTAACATCACTGCTGTATCTAGACCAACAAGCAGCAGTAAGAATAAATGGTGAAACAACAACTTGGTTTGACATAAAATAGGGGATCCGTCAGGGTGCATATTGTCACCCTACTTATTTAACTTGTATACTGAAAATATAATGAGGAATGTTAGAGAAGATGTAGACAAAGAGTATTACAATGCCATGACAATTGGATTTTATGAAATACCAGAGATTATATATACTGATGACACAGTGTTACTGTCTACAACATAAAAAGGAATGGAGAAACTAATTATGTTAGTCCGTAATAACAGCGAAGAGCAGAACCTCTATCGTAATGCAAAGAAAGCTAAACTGATGACAACTGACAAAACAAACAAGGCAGCTGAAATATGTATCAATGATGAAAAACTGGAAGAAGTGGAGAGTTTTGAATATCTTAGATCAATACTAACTAATAATGGAGGTACAATGAGGGAAATTAAAAGGAGGACATCTATCGCTCTTCAGAAAGTAAAACAACTAAAGAATCTATGGAGAGGAGTAGACAGAACTACAAAAATAAGATTTTTAAGGTCATGCATCTTTCCAATCGAACATATGCCTGTGAGACCTGGACACTTAACAAAACAGCTGAGAAACACATAAATGCCTTTGAATGTAATTGCTACAGAAGAGTTCTCCAAATATCGTGGACACAAAAAAGAACAAATATATCTATACTACAAGAGCTTAATATTGAAGAAGGCTGGCTAGTAAAGAGGATTAAAGAGAGAAAACTTAAATATTTTGGACACATTAAACGTCATGATAATTTAGAGAAGACCGTATTGGAAGGATACATAATGGGAAAAAGAAAGAGAGGAAGACCAAGGCGAAGATGGCTGCAAAACATCGTTGACGATCTGCAAATGGATGCAGCAGCTTCAGGCCATCTTGCTCACAACCGAGAGGCCTACAGGAGTGCTGTTAGGGAGGCAAAGTTCCGCAAGGGACATGGAAATGAATGAATGAATGAATGAATTTAAGTGTTGACTGCACTTCTCGTATTACTGGATCTGTAGATTCTTGTAGCACCATTGCAAGCCTTGTCTTTCCTACCTTGTATTCTTCGACCACAGATCTGAATGGCAGCTGCAGTTTGCTCTTCTTGCAGTACAGTGCTACATCAGTTAATCCTGGTGGTACGCCCAGCCACTTTCTTATGGATTTATTTATCTTTCTTTCGACTGCCTCTACTGTGCTGGTACTTACTTCGTAAATGAGTAGTGGCCACATCAATTTTAGAATCAGCATGAACTGGAGGCACCATATTTTGAATTTCCCCAGTAGCTTGCTTTTGTCTATGATGTTCAGTCCATTCTGTGCCATCTCTATGACCTCCTTCACCGCGTTTGAGTCTTTCATGGAAGCATCATATACTCTGCCAAGGCTCTTCACTGATTCTTCTCCCACAGTTGGGATTATTTGATTTGTCACTGTGTACGATCTTTCTATCACTTTCCCTTTCATGAGTGACAGGCTTCTTGACTTCTTTGGCTTGAAGCTCATGCAGCACCATATGATAAGGCTATCTAAACGCTCTAACATCTTTCGTGCCTGTGCTTCACTGGTTGTTATTACTGTTGTGTCATCCATGAATGATTTTCTCTGTGATTCATATGAACATAAACATCTTCTCTACAGATTTGGTCGAAAGATTCATGTGAACATAAACATCTTCTCAGTGATTCATGTGAACATCAACATCTTCTATACAATTTTAGTCGAAAGATTCATGTGAATATCAACATCTTCTCCACAGGTTTGGTCGAAAGCCGTCCTACATATTCGCCCATCTGGCACTTTTTGTCGTCGCCATCATCATCGCTTTCTCGCCAAGTTTTACCATATTCTTGATTCTCAGGTTTCTATTGGGAGCTTTACAGCAAGTATGCCATCTTGTTCCTCAAAATGTGTTTATGTCATTGTCATCTCAATCAAGTTTTTCTCATTGTTATCTAAATAATGTTTGTGTCATTGTCATCTCAATCATGTTTGTGTCATTGTCATCTCTATCATGTTTGCGTCATTATTGTCTCAGTCATGTTTGCGTCACTGTCATCTCAATCATGTTATGTCACTGTCATCTCAGTTATGATTATGTAATTGTCATCTGAATCACATGGTGACTTTGTTACTTAAAAAAACTTTTGTGTGCTCCTTTTCACTTAAAATGTATACCTAAACTCTCTCTCTCTCTCTCTTTCTCTCTCTGAACCTTAAGTGCCCAGGGCACATGAGGCCTCCTCAAGGGTTTTCCACAAATGCCTGTCCTTTGCCTTTTTTTCTGCTCTTGCCCAGGTGAGCCCTCTTTTGCTCAACATCCTCTCTGTTGTTCTTCTCTATGTCTCCTTTGGTCTACCCTTACTTCTGTTCCCCTGTGGTGTCCATCTTAGTGCTATTTTTGGTAATGACTGACGACTCGCTACCAAAAAATAAAGCACTAAGATGGACACCACAGGGGAGCAGAAGTAAGGGTAGACCAAAAGAGACATGGAGAAGAACAACAGAGATGATATTGAGCACTAGAGGGCTCACCTGGGCAAGAGCGGAAAGAAAGGCCTTACTTAAACTACTTACCTAAACTACTAAGTACTAAATAGTTTAAATGTTTATCTAAACTATTAAGTACTAAATAGTTTTAAATGTTTATCTAAACTACTAAGTATTAAATATTTTTTAATGTTTATCTAAACTACTAAGTACTAAATGTTTAGCTACTGAAACAAGAAATTAACTCGACTACTGCATAAAAAGAAGAAAATAATTCCGCTACACAACATAAAGATGAAAATAATTTCCATACTCAATAGATACAAGAAAGTAATTCGACTACTCAGTAGAAACAAGAAAGCAATTCGACAACTTAATAGAAACAAGAAAGCAGTTCGACAACTTAATAGAAACAAGAAAGCAGTTCGACAACTTAATAGAAACAAGAAAGTATTTTGACTGCTTAATAAAAACAAGAAAGTACTTGGGATATTGACTGGAGAAAGTTCTTGGGATATTGACTTTAGAAAGCACTTGGTATATTGACTGGAGAAAGCACTTGGGATATTGACTGGAGAAAGTACTTGGGATATTGACTGGAGAAAGTACTTGGGGTATTGACTGGAGAAAGTAATTGGGATATTGACTGGAGAAAGTACTTGGGATATTGACTGGAGAAAGTACTTGGGATATTGACTGGAGAAAGTAATTGGGATATTGACTGGAGAAAGCACTTGGGATATTGACTGGAGAAAGCACTTGGGATATTGACTGGAGAAAGTAATTGGGATATTGACTGGAGAAAGTAATTGGGATATTGACTGGAGAAAGCACTTGGGATATTGACTGGAGAAAGCACTTGGGATATTGACTGGAGAAAGTAATTGGGATATTGACTGGAGAAAGCACTTGGGATATTGACTGGAGAAAGTACTTGGGATATTGATTGGAGAAAGCACATTAATTAGAAAACTTTTAACTTCCAGCTAGAACAAACAAAAGATGTCTGTGTTACAGGGAACCGGTCTGGTCTCGACAGTTCTTCTACTAGAACTTCTGCCCAAAGATCGACGAGCTCTGCCTTCCCAGGTTGGATGTTTCGTGTGGGTGCTAGCCCTCATGATGTTGTGTTTGATAGGCTACCTGACAAGAGACACGAGCTGGAGAAATATGGAGTTAGTGCTTGCTGCATGCTCGTTTTATATTCTCTTCCAGTGGTGGTAAGTTCGTCTGTTTGTTTTATATTCTCTTTCAGTGGTGGTAAGTTCGTCTGTTTGTTTTATATTCTTTTCTAGTGATGGTAAGTTCGTCTGTTTGTTTTATATTCTCTTCCAGTAGTGGTAAGTTCGTCTGTTTGTTTTATATTCTTTTCTAGTGATGGTAAGTTCGTCTGTTTGTTTTATAGTCTCTTCCAGTGGTGGTAAGTTCGTCTGTTAGTTTTATATTCTCTTACAGTGGTGGTAAGTTCGTCTGTTTGTTTTATATTCTCTTACAGTGGTGGTAAGTTCGCCTGTTTGTTTTATAGTCTCTTCCAGTGGTGGTAAGTTCGTCTGTTAGTTTTATATTCTCTTACAGTGGTGGTAAGTTCGTCTGTTTTATATTTTCTTATAGTGGTGGTAAGTATTACTAGGTTACAATCCAGTAAGTGATAGAATCCTCACTATCAGACTTAAAGGCACTTCTAGATATGTAATAATTATCAAGATATATGCACCTACATCGGCAGCAGAAGAAGAGGAAGTAGAAGACTTTTATAACACATTGCAAACGACGATAGACAGGTACGGAAAAAAAGATAATGGGCAACTTTAATGCAAAAATTGGAACAGAAAGAGCAGAAGACGAAGGATGTTGTGGGGTAATTTAGTATAGGACATAGAAATGAGGCAGGGGGCAATCTAATGGCGTTTTGCATGGAAAATTATGGTCCAAGCTGGTTTCAGGCACGGAAGAAGATTAAGAGACCATATATTCAATATAACATTAATAATAGAGAAATGCAGAGAGTTTAATGTGAATCTGTATGTATCCTTTATAGACTACTCAAAGGCATTTGATTGTGCACAACACCAGAAACTTTGGGAAATAATGGGATTTCCAACACATTTGATACAATTAACATCACTGCTGTATCTAGACCAACAAGCAGCAGTAAGAATAAATGGTGAAACAACAACTTGGTTTGACATAAAATAAGGGGTCCGTCAGGGGTGCATATTGTCACCTTACTTATTTAACTTGTATACTGAAAACATAATGAGGAATGTTAGAGAAGATGTAGACAAAGAGTATTACAATGCCATGACAATTGGAGGTTATGAAATACCAGAGATTAGATATGCTGATGATGCAGTATTACTGTCCACAACACAAAAAGGAATGGAGAAACTAATTATGTCAATCTGTAAGAACAGTGAAGAGCAAAACCTCTATCTTAATGCGAAGAAAACTAAACTGATGACAAATGACAAAACAAATAAGGCAACTGAAATATGTATCAATAAAGAAAAATTGGAAGAAGTGGAGAGTTTTGGATATCTTAGATCATTACTGACTAATAATGGTGATACAATGAGGGAAATTAAAAGAAGGACATCTGTCACTCTTCAAAACTAAAACAACTAATGAAGCTGTGGAAAGGAACAGACAGAACTACAAAATTAAAATTGTTAAGGGCATGCATCTTTCCCATCACAACACATGCCTGTGAGACCTGGACACTTAACAAAACAGCTGAGAAACATGTAAATCCTTTGAATGTAAATGCTACAGAAGAGTTCTTCAAATATCATGGACACAAAAAAACAACAAATATATCCATATTACAAGCACTAAATACTGAAGAAGATTGGCTAGTAATGAAGATTAAAGAGAGAAAACTTAAATATTTTGGACACATTAAACGTCATGAGAATTTAGAGAAGACCGTCTTGGATAGGCACATAATTGTAAAAAGAAAGAGAGGAAGACCAAGGCAAAGATGGCTGCAAGACATCATTGATAATCTGCAAATGGATGCATCAGCAGCAGAACATCTTGCTTCCAACTGAGATGCCTACATGAGAGATATTACGGAGACAATGTTCTGCAAGAGACACGCAAATGACTGACTGACTGACTACACCTTTATTACAATTGTAGTCTTGTGTTAATATCATTTGTATACCCATTACACCTTCTATACAACTCTACCCTTGTTTTTATATCATTTTTAAACAATTTCACCTTCTTTACAACTCCAGTTTTGTGTTAACATCATTTATATACCACTTTCACCTTCATTACAACTCTAGTTTTGTGTTAACATCATTTATATACCACTTTCACCTTCTTTACAACCCTAGTCTTGTGTTAATATTATTTGTATACCCATTATACCATCTTTACAACTCTACCCTTGTGTTAACATCATTTATATACCCCTTACACCTTCTTTACATCTCTAGTCTTGTGTTAACAATCAGAGCATGTCTACTTAGTGCAAGCAATAGTTCTTAATATTTATAAATCAATGCTCACAGTGACATCTAGACAAAGTCTAAATAAAATGAAACTAGCAGATTTCTAATCCAACCCATATTTTTAAACTATAGAGTAACTTCCTTCCAGTTTCCTTCTACCAACATTTGTTCTTGCAGAGACAGAAAATAGTTCAGGACTGAAAGAGTGAATCTAACACTGACTACACTACACTTGTTAAAGATCATTACTGCAGATGCTATTTTCAGCAATGTCATAATGTAAAGCTGTGATATAACTACAGTACTGTCACTAGCTTCACTACAATGACAGGATGACCAAAAAAAAACAACAACATAAAATACACCCAAAAAATACATGAAAAATACAGACCTAGCTTTTCTTGGTCTCCTAGTAAGAAAGAGGTTGACCATGTTACTATAATAACAAGATCATAGTTATAATTTTTACTATAATGACAAGATCACAGTTATGAGTTTTACTATAATGACAAGATCACAGTTATAAGTTTTACTATAATAACAAGACCTATACTTATGCTTCATAGACTACTGTAAAGCATTTGATAAAGTGAGACACACAGAAATTATAAGAATGCTGGAAGACATCAACATAGATGGGAAAGATCTAAAACTCATCAAAAACATATACTGGCAGCAATCAGCAGCAATGAAGGTTGAGAACCAAATAGGAGCATTCCAAGACATAAAATTGGGAGTGAGACAAGGATGTGTTCTGTCTCCTGATCTCTTCTCCTTGTACAGCGAAAACATAATGAGAAATATGGAGAGCTTGGCAGGAATATCAGTTGGCGGGTATAACCTTAACAACTTAAGATATGCAGATGACACAGTTCTGATTGCTAAAAGTGAAGGGGAGCTACAGGCTCTTCTGTACATTGTGGTTCATGAAAGTAAAAGTAAAGGTCTCAGCCTGAATAAAAAGAAGATTGAAGTGATGGTCATCTTAAAGAAAAGAATGCCATCAAAATGTACCATTACCATCGATGGCACAGAGCTGAAATAAGTTGATTGATTCAAGTACTTAGGAATAATTATAACAGCTGATGGCAATTGTCACAACAAAATAAAAAGCAGATGTGCTCAGGCCAAGTCAGCATTCGAGAAAATGAGAAACATCTTGTGCAACAGATCCATATCAATGGAAACAAGATTCCGAGTACTTAAATGTTACATCGAACTAGTTTTGTTTTATGGATGTGAAGCATGGTCTATGAATAAGAGAGTACAGCGAGAAATAGAGGCATTGGAAATGTGGTTCATAAGAAGGATGTTGAAGGTACTGTAAACCTAGCCGGTGCTAAATCTACAATTGAGGACAATTTAGGGAAAGGACAGAACCAAAAATCTAGCTGCAACCAACAAATCCATGGCCAGTGTACTACCATACTGGGTGGCCAGGCTCAAAACCCATCTAACTGACAACCCGGGATTTCCTCTCCAAGGATACTGTATGCCCGTTATGCACCATATTACAAACAATCATACAAACTCCCGACATGCAATACACATTACCAACTCAGGCAATTCAAATCAATCAACATCTGTTTATCCACACTACATACACCATATTAACATCACAACAGACATTGCATACAGGGACATCAACATGTATCATCATGAGTGTAATAAGCATGACATCAATATAATGTATAACTCTCGATGTATCAACTGAAATCATATAGACCCAGTTGGCCTGGGGTTTCCTGGCCCTCATAAGCATACACATACATTTATATAAATTGTGCCATCGCACTTATTAACATTGCAGCTACTGCTGCTCTTATGAAACTCACATCTCCCCATATCAACAAGTGCCACTGCACTTCTGCACTTGCAAAAAATGCTGCCATGATCCCCCTCCTCATACTACACATAATCTCCACTTGATAATGCACTGAATATCACAACATATCACCCCTTGTGCTAACGCACTGAGTTATAGCACATATCTCCCCCTTGTGCTAATGCACTGAATTATAATACATATCTCCCCTGGTGCCTATGCACTGAAATAATCACACATATCTTCCCCCTTCCACTGATTGTGCAGCAGCCTGTTGCAGGGTTAGGTATCTCCTGATACCAGTGACATAGTATTATCTATGCAAATGAACAAGTTGATGGACCTTGATGTGTGCCCATCAAAAAATATAACGAATATCATCAGGAATCAGAGAATCTCTACATAAGACGAGAATGACATAATCCACATCACATTATAATTCCACAGTACATTATCAAACAGTAGGAGATCGGCTGGGTGGTAAGTATTTACGAGAATCATAAACACCAACGAAGCGAAACTAGGCCCCACAATCTCCTCAGGTTTTTCTCTCTCTCCGTCACACATTCCTCGACTACATATAGGTCTCCATACGTTCGGATCACGTGGGCAAGGATACTCCACACCAAAAGCCTTACACACTTCCGGGCATGGCGTGCTTGCCCACAATTCCATGGCACTCATGAAAGAAAAGCAATGAAGAAGTCTTATGAAAGGCTGGATTTAAAAGGCAAATTACAGCAAAGATCAGATGCAGGTAAGCGAGATTTGTAGGACATTTTCTGAGAAGAGGAAAATTGGAACACACTGTGGCAACTGGAGAAACTGAGGGAAGAAGAGACAGAGGAAGACAGAGAGAGAAGTTCTAGATGTAGCTAGGAAGAAAATCACCGGCAGACCTCATAATCAAGTCTAAAGACAAGGAATTGTGGAGAAAAATGATCACCTACTCCACGCGGCACGGCACTTGATTGATTGATTGATAATAACACGATCACAGTTATATGAGGGTTGATTGATAAATTCTTGGCATAAGGTACAAATACTTGAAACACACAGTTGATATTAGGTGCATTTGTAGATCAGGTTAATGTAAGATTAAACACCAAGTTTCAAGAAATTAACTGCAACTAATTTTTTTTTACAGGCTACTGAAATGTTAAGGGTGGCAGAAATTGAGAAAATGGATAAAATTTCTCATCGAGCTCTGTCATTCACTACCTCTGCATCAAGGGCTTATCATGGAAGGAGATCCATGAGGATATAGTAGAGACTCTAGGGGAGAGTGCCCCTTCTTACAGCACAGTTAAGAAATGGGCAGCTTGATTCAAACATGGAAGGGAATGAATGAATGAATGAATGAATAATCTTTATTTTTCAAGGGTAAAGAATTGGGCACGCAGGCCCGTCTTACATTCTGCCCTTCATCACTCCATCTTTCACTCATGGATCCCTTCTTTGTAAAAGTCAGCAGGGAGAGTCTTGAAAATGATCCCCGTCCAGGAAAACCAAGAACGGTAACCACCGATGAAACCACCGGCAGAATCCATGACATGATAATGGAGGATCAACGACTAACTGAGCTGTACATTGCTGCTGAGTTGGGCATCTACAAGGAACGTGTTCATGCCATTATTCACAATGATCTTCAAATGACAAATGTGTCTGTTTGATGGGTTCCGAAACCTCTTGGAGCTGATCACAAATGACAGCGTCTCAACATGTCAAGGGACAATCTTGGCCATTTTTCTGCAGATCCTGAAAAGTTTCTTCAGCACTTTGTGACTATGTATGAGACTTGGGTTCATCAATATTCAACCAGAAACCAAAGAACAGTCAAAGCAGTGGAAACATCATGGATCCCACCCTCCAAAGAAAGCAAGGGTGGTTCTGTCTGCAGACAAAGTGATGGCTTCCATCTTTTGGGATTCAGAAGTTGTGCTGTTGGTAGACTATCTTCAAAAGGGCAGAAATGTCACCAGGGACTATTACGTTAATCTTATGAAGCAACTGTGAGTCAAATTGAAGGAAAAGCGTTGAGGGAAATTGACAAAAGGAGTCATCTTTCAGTAAGACAATGCTCCAGTTCACAAGTCAGCGGTGGCAATGGCTGCCATTCCTGAATGCTGCTTCCAGCTTCTTGAACATCCTCCTTATTCCCCAGATTTGACCCCTTCAGACTATTACCTGTTTACCAAACTCAAAAAGGAGCTCAGTGGTCGCAAATTTGCTTCAGATGATGACGTCATTCATGCTGTAGACCACTTTCTACTGGCACAAGATGCTGACTTTTACAAAGAAAGGATCCATGTGCTCCAGGATCGCTAGACTAAGTGCATAAACTTGCAAGGGGACTATGTTGAGAAATAACCCCAAAAAAGTTGTCCACAAATAATACATTGTACCTTAGGCCACGAACTTATCAATCATCCCTCGTAAGTTTTATTATAATGACAAGATCACAGTTATAAGTTTTACTATAAAGACAATATCACAGCATTAACCTTTATTTAAATGAGAAGATCACAGTTATAAGTTTTAACTTAATGACAAGATCATAGCATTAAGCTTTACTATAATGATAAGATCACAATTATAAGTTTTACTTTAATGACAGGGCCACAGTTATAACTTTTACTATAATGACAAAATCACAGTTATAAGTTTTAAAATAATAATAAGATCACATCATTAAGGTTTACTAAAACCACCAGACCACAGATATAAGCTTTACTATAGTGACAAGATCACAGTTATAAGCATTACTATAAAGACAATATCACGATTTATAAGCTTTATTATAATGACAAGATCATAGGTATAAAATGTACTCTCTTGTCAAGATTACAGTTATAAAATGTACTCTCTTGTCAAGATCACAATTATAAAATGTACTTTCATGTCAAGATCACAGTTATAAAATATACTCTCATGTCAAGATCACAGTTATAAAATGTACTCTCATGTCAAGATCACAGTTATAAAATGTACTCTCATGAAAAGGTTACAGTTATAAAATGTACTCTCATGTCAAGGTCACAGTTATAAAATGTACTCTCATGTCAAGATCACAGTTATAAAATGTACTCTCATGTCAAGGTCACAGTTATAAACTTGACTATCCCGGCAGGATCACGGACGAGTCAGTTCGCTGGCTTGTGGCTAACAAGAAGTACCTGGAAGCTGAGCGAACTCTCAGGAAAGCAGCACGGGCCAACGACGTAGACGTGGAGAAGATCCTGTCAATCTTCAGACAGATTCAGAAAAGTGATCCTGCCCAGGATGTCAGCATGTCCACATTCTCAAGTTCAAATGTTTTACCTCCATCGGAAGTGGGGACTGCTCAGGTAATTCCTAACTGTCAATCAAAAGCAGAGAAAGACAAATAAATCTATAAATATGCATAAAGTGTGTTCATATGTTTAGTGGTATATATTTAGTTTTATATGTTTAGTTTTCTATATTTAGTTTTATATACTTAGTTTTATATGTTTAGTTTTATATATTTAGTTTTATATATTTAGAGCAGAACCTCTATCTTAATGCAAAGAAAACTAAAGTGATGACAACTGACAAAACAAACAAGGCAACTGAAATATGTATCAGTGAGGAAAAACTGGAAGAAGTGGAGAGTTTTGAATATCTTGGATCACTACTAACTAATAATGGAGATACAATGAGGGAAATTAAAAGGAGGACATCTATTGCTCTTCAGAAAGTAAAACAAATAAAGAATCTGTGGAGAGGAGCAGACAGAACCACAAAAATAAGATTTTTAAGGGCATGCATCTTTCCCATCGCAACATATGCCTGTGAGACCTGGACACTTAACAAAACAGCTGAGAAGCACATAAATGCCTTTGAATGTAAATGCTATAGAAGAGTTCTCCAAATATCGTGGACACAAAAAAGAACAAATATATCTATACTACAAGAGCTTAATATTGAAGAAGGCTGGCTAGTAAAGAGGATTAAAGAGAGAAAACTTAAATATTTTGGCCACATTAAACGTCATGATAATTTAGAGAAGACCGTACTGGAAGGATACATAATGGGAAAAAGAAAAAGAGGAAGACCGAAACGAAGATGGCTGCAAGACATCGTTGATGATCTGGAAATGGATGCAGCAGCAGCAGGCCATCTTGCTCACAACCGAGAGGCCTACAGGAGTGCTGTTTGGGAGGCAAAGTTCCGCAAGGGACATGCAAAGGAATGAATGAATGAATATTTAGTTTTATATGTTTAGTTTTATATATTTAGTTTTATATATTTAGTTTTATATGTTTAGTTTTATATATTTATTTTTATATATTTAGTTTTATATGTTTAGTTTTATATATTTAGTTTTATATGTTTAGTTTTATATATTTAGTTTTATGTATTTAGTTTTGTATGTTTAGTTTTATATAATTAGTTTTGTATCTTTAGTTTTATATCTTTAGGTTTATATGTTTAATTTTATATATTTAGTTTTATATATATATAATTTTAAACATTTAGTTTCAAATATTTAACTTTATATATTTACATTTATATGTTTAGTTGTATATAATTAGCTTTATATATTTACTTTTATATATTTACTTCTACATATTTAGTTCTATATATTTCATTCATTCATTCATTTGCATGTCCCTTGCGGAACTTTGCCTCCCAAACAGCACTCCTGTAGGCCTCTCGGTTGTGAGCAAGATGGCCTGCTGCTGTTGCATCCATTTCCAGATCATCAACGATGTCTTGCAGCCATCTTCGTCTTGGTCTTCCTCTTTTTCTTTTTCCCATTATGTATCCATCCAATACGGTCTTCTCTAAATTATCATGACGTTTAATGTGTCCAAAATATTTAAGTTTTCTCTATTTAATCCTCTTCACTAGCCAGCCTTCTTCAATATTAAGCTCTTGTAGTATAGATATATTTGTTCTTTTTTGTGTCTACGATATTTGGAGAACTCTTCTGTAGCATTTACATTCAAAGGCATTTATATGTTTCTCAGCTGTTTTGTTAAGTGTCCAGGTCTCACAGGCATATGTTGCTATGGGAAAGATGCATGCCCTTAAAAATATTATTTTTGTGGTTCTGTCTGCTCCTCTCCACAGATTCTTTATTTCTATATATTTACTTTCATATATTTAATTTTATATACTTACTTTTGTATATAAATTTATATATAAATCAATAAAAAACTACTTTGCGAGCCCTATGTGACATTTAACGGCACGGGAAGGATATAAGGTATAAGATATATAAATTGTTTAATATATTTTGTTTTATAAATTTAGTTTTATATATTTAGTTTTTTCAATTTTGTTTTATATTCTTTCTTATATCTTATATATCTTATATCCTTCCCATGCCGTTAAACGTCACATAGGGCTCGCAAAGTAGTTCGCCAATTTTTACTGTCTTTGGCGAGTCTTTCAACCTCATCAAAGGATTTTATGCCTGTTAATTTGGCCTCTCTTAATAATGTCCTCTTCAGAGCTTCACGCGGTCTGCCTCTTTTTCTTTGGCATGTTGTGTTCCACTTGATAGCTTGTTTTGGGATTCTCTGATCATTTCTTCTCATCAAGTGACCAACTTATGTCCATCTCCTTTTCCTGATCACCCATGAGACTGGTTGTTGTTCAGTCATCTGTCTTATCTCTGCATTGTTCTTGAATTCATTCCACTTGATGCCGAGTATTTTCCTTAGGCATTTGTTTTCAAAAGAGTCTAATTTCTTTTCTATTTCTTTAGTTGTTTTCCACCTTTCACATGCATAAATGAGGGTGGATATTACATTTGAATTGAATAGTCTTAACTTGGTTTTTGTGCTTATAACTTTTGAATTCCATATGTTCTCAATATTCTTGAAGATCGATGCTGCTTTTGAAATTTTAATTCTAACTTCTTTTCTAGTGTCACCATCCTGGTCTATGTAGCTGCCAAGGAATGCAAATTGATTGACTTCTTCAATATCTGTCCCTTCTATGTGTATTTTTCCATTTTGATTGAGAGGAATTGTCATTATTTTTGTTTTGTCCTTGTTAATTTCAAGTCCTATTTTGCTAGCCAGTGAAGACAGGCTATCTGTTTTTTCTTGCATGGAATTCACATTATTACTGATAAGAGTTATGTCATCAGCAAAATCAAGATCTTCTAGTTGGGTCCCATGTACCCAGTCAATACCTGTGTTACCTGTGCAGCATTTTTTCATTATGAAGTCTATTGTAATCCCAAAAAGTAAGGGAGACAGTATACATCCTTGTTTCACGCCTGTTTCAATCTGGAACCATTCACTCATCCCTTCTTCTGTCTTGACTGCACAAACATATCCATTGTAGAGGTCCTTAATGATGTTGAGTTTTAAATGGTATTCCATATAGACTTAAAATTCTCAATAATGAATCTCTGTGTATGCTATCAAATGCCTTTTTAAAATCTATGAAGTTCAGTATTAATGGTTTCTGCTTTTCAATATGTTCTTCAAGTATTATTCTGAGAGTAAAGATCTGGTCGAGACAGCTTCTCCCTTTTCGAAATCCTGCTTGTTCTTCTCTCATTGCAGTATCCACTATATCTGTGAGTCTATTCAAAATGACCTTGCAAAATACTTTTGACACAATTGATAATAAGGTTACTCCTCTCCAGTTATTACAGTCACTAAGGTTGCCCTTTTTTGGTATTTTAACAATGATTCCTTTCTTCCAATTAGAAGGGACCTTTTCTTCTTTCCAAATCTTGTTAAACATTCTCTGTAGTTGTCTCTTGTTGGCATTATTGATAGCTTTTAACATTTCGGCTGTTATTTCATCTTCACCTGCAGCTTTGTTGTTAGCCATTAAATTCACTGGTGTTTCAATTTCATGCAATTTAATTTCATCTAGGTTGACATTTAGGTGTGGGGCTGGTAAGTCAGTTTCAAGGTTTAACAATTCTTTTGGGTGTGGTCGATTAAGTATTTCTTGGAAGTGTTCAGCCCATCTTTGCTTTTGGTCTTTATTTGATGTTAATAGTGTTCCAGTTTTGCTAAGGATTGGTCTTTCTTTAGATGTAATAGTACCTGTTAGCCTCTTTTGTATGTTATATAAAGTTTTGCTGTCTCCTGTTTTTGCTGCTTTTTCTGCCTCTTTCGCCATATTGTCTATGTATTCTCTTTTATCCCTTCTAGCTGAACTTTTTACTTTCTTGTCTATTTCTTTGTATTTTGCTTTTGCCAAATCACTTTCATGATCTGTTTTTGCATTCAACATGTCTAATTTGACTGCTCGTCTTTCATGTATATACTTCCATGTTTTATCTGATATCCATGCTTTTCTATTTGGTTTTTCCAGTCCAGCGCTTACTTTTGCTGCTGTGATTATGGCTGTGCTGTAAGAATTCCATAACTCATCTATACCTATCTCCTCAACTTCACTGGGTGTTTTGGAATGATTGGCAAGTTCCTGATTGAAATTAATGTTAGTATTTTCTTCTTGTAGGCTGTGGCTGTTTATCTTTCTGTGTACTGATTTCTTGTGTTGACTTTTCAATTTTAGTTTTATTTTCCCTATGCACAGATTGTGATCACTGTTAACATCTGCACCCCTATGTGCCCTTACATCCATGAGAGATGTTCCTTATTGCTTTCTAATACAAAAATGATCTATCTGGTTTCTAGTTCTATCATCTGGAGATATCCACGTTGTTTTATGTATATTTTTTATATTCTTTAGTGTTATATATTTAATTTTACATATTTAGTTTTATATATTTACTTTTATACATTTACTTTTATATATTTGCTTGTTAATAATTAATTTTATTTATCTAGTTTCATATTTACTTTTGCTTATTTAGTTTTACATATAGTTCGTTTAATATTTTTTGTTTTATAAATTAGTTTTACATATTTATCTTTTTTCTATTTAGTTTCATATATTTAGTTTTTAAAAATTTAGTATTTTTCTATTTTACTTTTATATATTTAGTTTTGTATGTTTAGTATTATATGTTAAGTTTTATATGTTTAGTTTTGTATTTTCAGTTTTTATGGAAATGCCTTTCTCAAGCTGAATGAGGCAGTGTTTAGTGAAGCTGAATGAGGCAGTGTTTAGTGAAGCTGAATGAGGCAGTGTTTAGTGAAGCTGAATGAGGCAGTGTTTAGTGAAGCTGAATGAGGCAGTGTTTAGTGAAGCTGAATGAGGCAGTGTTTAGTGAAGCTGAATGAGACAGTGTTTAGTGAAGCTGAATGAGACAGTGTTTAGTGAAGCTGAATGAGACAGTGTTTAGTGAAGCTGAATGAGACAGTGTTTAGTGAAGCTGAATGAGGCAGTGTTTAGTGAAGCTGAATGAGACAGTGTTTAGTGAAGCTGAATGAGACAGTGTTTAGTGAAGCTGAATGAGACAGTGTTTAGTGAAGCTGAATGAGACAGTGTTTAGTGAAGCTGAATGAGACAGTGTTTAGTGAAGCTGAATGAGACAGTGTTTAGTGAAGCTGATTGAGACAGTGTTTAGTGAAGCTGAATGAGACAGTGTTTAGTGAAGCTGATTGAGACAGTGTTTAGTGAAGCTGAATGAGACAGTGTTTAGTGAAGCTGAATGAGGCAGTGTTTAGTGAAGCTGAATGAGACAGTGTTTAGTGAAGCTGAATGAGACAGTGTTTAGTGAAGCTGAATGAGACAGTGTTTAGTGAAGCTGAATGAGACAGTGTTTAGTGAAGCTGAATGAGACAGTGTTTAGTGAAGCTGAATGAGACAGTGTTTAGTGAAGCTGATTGAGACAGTGTTTAGTGAAGCTGAATGAGACAGTGTTTAGTGAAGCTGATTGAGACAGTGTTTAGTGAAGCTGATTGAGACAGTGTTTAGTGAAGCGTGACTGATTGACTGTGTCAACCAACCAAGACCCTCTTCTCTTTTCTAGCGGTGCCATTAACAACACAGTAGTCTGTTCAAGTGAATAAGGATCTATAGTTTGGTCAAGTGAATAGGGGTCTATCATTTGGTCAAACAAATGGAGATTGAAATGGGAAGAAAATGTTTAATCAAAGATGGATGCGTTCAGCTGAAAGACGTGCCACGGAGAAATAATGCAGAAAGTATGAACCTTCTGAGAGTGGAAGAAGAAGAAGACATTTAGACACTAACCTTGTATATGTGTGTGTGATCATGTGTGTGCAGTTGCGTGCGCGCGTGTGTAGTTGTCTATATGTTTGGTTGTGTGCGTGTGTTGCCAATATATTTAGAGCTACAAAATACAGGGCAGCGGTTACTTCCAGCATTTAGAATGAAACAAATATTCCCCCCCCCCCAGGTTCACGTCACTTTCAGAACAAGCTGTAGAACAGTCACAAGCAAATCAAAACATCTATTTTCTCTGTAACAGTTACAACATACTTCTAGAGGAAAAAAAACAAACCTTTACCTGGCACAGGTAGATGAGGTTTTATTTTCCCTGTTACAGGTAGACACTGCAGACAGTCCTAACTCACTTGCCAAGAATGGCGTAGTTGCAGCAAGCAGTATCAGCACCTCACAAGAAGAAGTACGACTGTCAACTTTTGTCAAGAACAAGCTTGTTTTGATGATCACAGCCATTAACAGCTACATATGGTGTGTGCTGACATTGTTGTTGACGCTGTTGTTCTTGTTCTTGTTGATGCTGTTGTTCTTGTTCTAATTGTTGTTGTTGATGCTGTTGTTGTTGTTGATGGTGTTGTTGTTGTTGTTCTTATTGTTGCTGTTGGTACTGTTGTTGTTCTTATTGTTGTTGTTCATGCTGTTGCTGTTGAGGTTGTTGTTGTTGATGCTGTTGTTGTTGTTGCTGCTGTTTTTGTTGTTGTTGTTGTTCTTGATACTGTTGTTCTTGATGCTTTTGTTGTTGTTGATGGTGTTGTTGTTGTTCTTATTGTTGATTGTGTTGTTTTTGTTTTGATTGTTCTTGTTGATGCTGTTGTTGTTGTTCATATTGTTGTTGTTGATGCTGTTGTTGTTGTTCTTATTGTTGTTATTGATGGTGTTGGTGTTGTGCTTATTGTTGATGTTATCATTGTTCTTATTGTTGTTGTTGATAATGTTGTTGTTGTTGATGCTGTTGTTGTTATTGCTGTTGTTGATGCTGTTGTTGTTGATAGTGTTGTTGTTGTTCTTATTGTTGTTGTTGATGCTGTTGCTGTTGTTATTGTTGCTGTTGCTGATGATGTTGTTGGTATTGGTGTTCTTATTGTTGCTGTTGATGCTGTTGTTCTTGTTGTTCTTATTGTTATTGTTGTTAATGCTGTTGTTGTATTTGTTGTTGTTGTTGATTCTGTTGTTGTTGATGCTTTTGTTGTTTGATGGTGTTGTTGTTGTTCTTATTGTTGATTGTGTTGTTTTTGTTGTTATTGTTGATTGTGTTGTTTTTGTTCTTATTGTTGTTGTTGATGATGTTGCTGATGTTATTGTTGCTGTTGTTGATGCTGTTGTTGATCTTATTGTTGTTCTTATTGTTGCTGTTAATGCATTGGTTGTTGTTTTTCTTATTGTTGTTGTCATTGATGTTGTTGTTGTTGATGCTGTTGTTGTTGATGCTTTTGTTTTTGTTGTTGTTATTATTGTTGATTGTGTTGCTTTTGTTCTTATTGTTGATTGTGTTGCTTTTGTTCTTATTATTGATTGTGTTGTTTTTGTTCTTATTGTTGTTGTTGATGCTGTTGCTGATATTATTGTTGCTGTTGTTGATGCTGTTGTTGATCTTATTGTTGTTCTTATTGTTGCTGTTGATGCATTGGTTGTTGTTTTTCTTATTGTTGTTGTCATTGATGTTGTTGTTGTTGATGCTGTTGTTGTTGATGCTTTTGTTTTTGTTGTTGTTATTATTGTTGATTGTGTTGCTTTTGTTCTTATTGTTGATTGTGTTGCTTTTGTTCTTATTATTGATTGTGTTGTTTTTGTTCTTATTGTTGTTGTTGATGCTGTTGCTGATATTATTGTTGCTGTTGTTGATGCTGTTGTTGATCTTATTGTTGTTCTTATTGTTGCTGTTGATGCTGTGGTTTTTGTTGTTGTTCTTATTGTTGTTATAATTGATGCTGTTGTTGTTGATGCTGTTGTTGTTGATGCTGTTTTTGTTGTTGTTCTTGATGCTGTTGATGCTTTTGTTGTTGTTGTTCTTTTTGTTGATTGTGTTGTTTTTGTTCTTATTGCTCTTGTTGATGCTGTTGTTGTTGTTATGTTGCTGTTGTTGATGTTTTTGTTGTTCTTATTCTTGTTATTGTTGTTTTTATTGTTGTTGTTGATGCTGTTGTTATTATTGTTATTGTTGTTGATGCTTTTGTTAGTGTTGTTGACGCTGTTGTTGTTGTTCTTATTGTTGCTGTTGTTCCTAATGTTGTTGTTGATGCTGTTGTTTTTACTGTTGTTGTTGTTCTTATTCTTGCTGTTGTTCTTATTGTTGTTCTTCTTATTGTTGATGCTGTTGTTCTTATTGTTGTTGATGCTATTGTTCTTATTGTTCCTGTTTTTGTTGTTGATGCTGTTGTTCTTATTGATGTTGTTGTTCGTATTGTTGCTGTTGTTCTTACTGTTATTGTTGTTCTTGTTGTTGATGCTGTTTTTCTTATTGTTGTTGATGCTGTTGTTCTTATTGTTGTTTTTGTTCTTGTTCTTATTGTTGTTGTTGTTGTTGTTGATGCTGTTGTTCTTATTGTTGTTGATGCTGTTGTTCTTATTTTTGTTGTTGTTCTCATTGTTGTTGTTGATGCTGTTTTTGTTATTGTTGTTGTTGTTGTTGATGCTGTTCGTATTGTTGTTGTTGTTGACGATATTTTTCTTATTATTGTTGTTGTTGATATTGTTCTTATTGTTGTTCTTGTTGATGATACTTTTCTTATTGTTGTTCTTGTTGATGTTACTGTTGTTATTGTTGTTCTTGTTGTTGATACTGTTCTTATTGTTGTTGTTCTTGTTGTTGATGATACTGTTCTTAGTTTTATTGTTGTTGCTGATGATGATACTGTTCTTATTGTTGTTCTTGTTGATGATACTGTTCTTATTGTTGTTCTTGTTGAAGATACTGTTTTTATAGTTTTTGATGATACTGTTCTTATTGTTGTTCTTGTTGTTGATAATGTTCTTATTGTTGGTCTTGTTGATGATACTGTACTTATTACTGTTGTTGTTGTTGCTATTGTTCTTATTGTTGTTGTTGATGATACTGTTTCTATTGTTGTTTTTGTTGTTGATACTGTTCTTATTGTTGTTATTGTTGTTGATACAGTTCTTATTGTTGTTGTTGATGATACTGTTCTTTTTCTTGTTGTTGATGATAGTGTTCTTATTGTTGTTCTTGTTGATGATACTGTTCTTATTATTGTTGTTGTTGATCATACTGTTCTTATTGTTGTTCTTGTTGATTATACTGTTCTTATTGTTGTTGTTGTTATTGTTGTTGATACTGTTCTTATTGTTCTTGTTGATGTTACTGTTCTTATTGTAGTTCTTGTTGATGACACTGCTCTTATTATTGGTGTTGCTGATGATACTGTTCTTGTTGTTGTTGTTGTTTATGATACTGTTCTTATTGTTGTTCTTTTTTATGATAATGTTCTTTTTCTTCCTGATGTTGATGATTCTGTTTTTAATGTTGTTGTTGATGATACTGTTCTTATTGTTGTTCTTGTTGATCATACTGTTCTTATTGGTGTTCTTGTTGATGATACTGAGCTTATTGTTGTCCTTGTTGATGATGATACTGTTCTTATTGTTGTTGTTGTTGTTGATGATACTGTTCTCAGTGTTTTTGTTGTTGATGATACTATTCTTCTTGTTGATGATACTATTCTTATTGTTGTTGTTGATGATGATGATACTGTTCTTATTATTGTTGTTGTTGATGATACTGTTCTTATTTTTGTCCTTGTTGATCATAATGTTCTTATTGTTGTTGTTGTTTATATTGTTCTTATTGTTGTTGTTGATGATACTGTTATTATTGTTGTTCTTGTTGATGATACTGTTCTTATTGTTGTTCTTGTTGATTATACTGTTCTTATTGTTGTTCTTGTTGATTATACTGTTCTTATTGTTGTTCTTGTTGATGATACTGTTCTTATTGTTGTTCTTGTTGGTGATACTGTTCTTATTGTTGTTTTTGTTGATGATGATACTGTTCTTATTATTGTTGTTGTTGATGATACTGTTCTTATTGTTGCTGTTGTTGTTGATACTGTTCTTATTGTTGTTGTTGTTGTTGGTGATGATACTATTCTTATTGTTTCTGTTGTTGTTGATACTATTCTTATTGTTGTTGTTGTTGTTGTTTTTGTTGATGATGACACTGTTCTTATTGTTGTTGTTGTTGTTGTTGTTGTTGATGATACTGTTCTTATTGTTGCTGTTGTTGTTGATATTGTTCTTATTGTTGTTGTTGTTGATACTGTTCTTATTGTTGTTGTTGATACTGTTTTTATTATTGTTGTTGTTGATGCTGTTGTTCTTATTGTTGTTGTTGATGATACTGTTCTTATTGTTGATGTTGTTCATGCTGTTGTTCTTATTGTTGTTGTTGATGATACTGTTCTTATTATTGTTGTTGTTACTGCTGTTCTTATTGTTTTTGATGATCTGTTCTTATTGTTATTGTTGATGATACTGTTCTTTTTGTTGTTGATGTTGATGATACTTTTGTTGCTGTTGGTGATGCTGTTGATGTTGTTTTTATGCTTTTCAAGATATTGTTAATGTTGTTGTTGTTCATGGTGCTGTTGTTGGTGATGTTGTTTATATTGTTGAAGATACTGTCGATGTTGTTGTTGATGATGCTCTTGTTATTGCTCTTGTTGTTGTTGATGATGCTGTTGTTCTTGCTCTTGTTGTTGTTGATGATGCTGTTATTAGTGTTGTTGTTGAAGATACTGTTGATGTTGTTGTTATCGATGGTGCTGTTGTTATTGGTACGTTGTTGTTTGTGCTGTTATTCTTGTTGCTGTTTGTGTTGCTGTGGATGTTGTTGTTGTTCTTGATGTTGTTGTTGATATCATCAAATATTTTACCTAATATTGTCAGTATTACCTTTCATAAGTTTCCTTGTATTGACCACGCTGTCCTTGAAGTTTAGTAGAAAATTCTGTTGATGATGGCGTCGAGGATCTAGACAGACAGACATAGTTTAGAATTACTCTGAAACTGTTTTTATTGTTTTAAAGAGTGGATTGAGCTCAGAAACTAATAAATCAGAGATGACTGTCAAGGTCTTTAATCCTATGTGGCCCCTAGTCAGTGATGGCCCTTCAACGTCTCTAATCCTAGGTGGCCCCTAGTCAGTGATGGCCCTTAAAGTTCTCTAATCCTAGGTGGCCCCTAGTCAGTGATGGCCCTTCAAGGCTTCTAATCCTAGGTGGCCCCTAGTCAGTGATGGCCCTTCAAGGCTTCTAATCCTAGGTGGCCCCTTGTCAGTGATGGCCCTTCAAGGCTTCTAATCCTAGGTGGCCCCTAGTCAGTGATGGCCCTTCAAGGCTTCTAATCCTAGGTGGCCCCTTGTCAGTGATGGCCCTTCAAGGCTTCTAATCTAGGTAGCCCTTCGATTCTTCAAACGCTCACTGAAATAAGTGAAAGTTCTAAAACCCAGTCCAGCTCCTTCTCTTGTACAGACTTTCTTTGTGGCTCAGTTATGGCCACGTACTCTGGAGTACACCTTCATTGTGGCACTGAGGTTTGCATTTTCTGTGCTAAAATACAGAGATTTTTGTTGTGATCATCTGAGAGCGTAGCTTCGGTGTTCCCACACTCTATACTGTTTAAAAAAAAAAAAAAGAAACGCAACACTACTGTAGTCGTAAAAGACACCAAATTTTAAACTTGTATCAAAATGTTATTTTACGGAATTAATGTTTCAGTCTTGGCATGAAGAAACTTTAAGACTTTAACAATGAAATGATGTTCATTAAATTTGGTTTGGACTTTTATTCTTTGTGACTGAGGCCTCCGTTTCAGTAAGGTGTATGGCCTCCTCTGGTCTGTATCAGAGAACGATATCTCCTTGACCTGCATCCGATTAGCCGTTGGATCTGTTGTTGTGAGAGGCTGCTCATCCTTCCCGTAGTGCAAGAGACAACTGTCGGAGATTGGTTGGCGCCATGTCTCGCTGGCGGAGTTGTCTGTTGAGTTCATCCCATAAGTGTTCTATTGGGTTCATGTCTGATGACATGGATGGCCACAGAATGTTCTGGACGTTTGTGTCAGCGAGGAACTGGGTGGTGGGTTGTGCCACATGAAGTCGAGCAGTATCCTGCTGAAAAATCGACCCTGGTGCAGCCAGAACTGGAAGGACGTGAGGACGAAGAACGTTTCGTTCGGCATTCAGGCGTCCTTCAATTTGCACCAGGTCACTTCTTCCCATGAAGCTGATTGTCCCCCACACCAGTACACCTCCACCACCATGTGGAGGAGCCTCATCAACACAGTTCTGGGCGTATCGCTCATGGACTCTGCGGTAAACTTTTCTCTGTCTATCGTGTCGCTGGAGCAGAAAAAAAATGATTCACCACTAAAACAAACCCTTCTCCAATCATTCGCAAGCGTCCATTGACGATGCTGGTTCGCCCACTGCAGTCGGTTCTGGCGATGCCGGTCCGTAAGAACAGGACCTCTGTAGGGTCTTTTAACCCAAAGACCAGCGTCGTGCAGCCGGTTCCTGAACGTTTGATATAAAATTTGACAAAGATGCAAATTGATTCCTGCGGTGACGCAGCCGTATGAAGCAGTCTTCGGCAGGAGTTGTGACTATGGATCTTCCACTGCGCGACGGGTCTTCAAGTGAGCCAGTTTCTTGAAATCGTTTCCAAAGGCGACTAATGGTGCTTCTAACCACATTAAAGTGTCTGGCCACTACACTTTGTGACTGTCCCGTCCGTAAACGTCCAGTGATGATGAGTCGTTGTTCTGTAGTGAGATGAGACATATTTGCGCATTGAATTTTCAAATGAATTAATTCGAGGAGCATCAATCTTTTATAGGCATTCAATAACATGGTCACTGAGTTTTGTGTTCAGTAAGTTTCACGGGATTCTCGTGAACCTGTCATGAGTTATTGTTACAAATGCTGTTTTAAGTAGTGTCTGTGCTCATGAATCATCTGCTGAGTTCAGTTCAGGTCAGCACGTGAAGTTGATGTCCAAGTGAACGTTTCAGGCAATTTGCCCTTGTCTGATCAGCAAACTTCAGTTTAAATCACAAGATCGTATTTCTTGCGTTTATATTTTTCTGAACAGTTTATATCTCTGCCACAGGGAATAAGCAAGATTTCCTAGCCAACAGCCTTGCGGTCTCAAATATTTGTACTCTGATCTTGTTTTGTAAAGATAGATTACGTTTTGTGTCATCAAGACAGATTAGGTTTTGTGTTGTCAAGATAGGTCAGATTTTGTATCATCAAGATAGGTCAGATTTTGTATCATCAAGATAGGTCAGATTTTGTATCATCAAGATAGGTCAGATTTTGTATCATCAAGATAGATCAGATTTTCAACTGAGCTTCTGTATTTATACAGATTCTACAAGATTACGAGCAGATAGTACATAATCATAAACAGATTCTACAAGATTACGAGCAGATAATACATAATCATAAACAGATTCTACAAGATTACGAGCAGATAATACATAATCATAAACAGATTCTACAAGATTACGAGCAGATAGTACATAATCATAAACAGATTATACAAGATTACGAGCAGATAATACATAATCATAAACAGATTCTACAAGATTACGAGCAGATAGTACATAATCATAAACAGATTATACAAGATTACGAGCAGATAATAAATAATCATAAACAGATTATACAAGATTACGAGCAGATAATACATAATCATAAACAGATTATACAAGATTACGAGCAGATAGTACATAATCATAAACAGATTCTACAAGATTACGAGCAGACAGTACATAATCATAAACAGATTCTACAAGATTATGAGCAGATAATACATAATCATAAACAGATTCTACAAGATTACGAGCAGATAATACATAATCATAAACAGATTCTACAAGATTACGAGCAGATAGTACATAATCATAAACAGATTCTACAAGATTACGAGCAGATAATACATAATCATAAACAGATTCTACAAGATTACGAGCAGATAGTACATAATCATAAACAGATTCTACAAGATTACGAGCAGATAGTACATAATCATAAACAGATTATACAAGATTACGAGCAGATAATACATAATCATAAACAGATTCTACAAGATTACGAGCAGATAGTACATAATCATAAACAGATTATACAAGATTACGAGCAGATAATAAATAATCATAAACAGATTATACAAGATTACGAGCAGATAATACATAATCATAAACAGATTATACAAGATTACGAGCAGATAGTACATAATCATAAACAGATTCTACAAGATTACGAGCAGACAGTACATAATCATAAACAGATTCTACAAGATTATGAGCAGATAATACATAATCATAAACAGATTCTACAAGATTACGAGCAGATAATACATAATCATAAACAGATTCTACAAGATTACGAGCAGATAGTACATAATCATAAACAGATTCTACAAGATTACGAGCAGATAATACATAATCATAAACAGATTCTACAAGATTACGAGCAGATAGTACATAATCATAAACAGATTCTACAAGACACGGGCAGATCATAGACAGATTCTGAAAGAGCACAGACAGATCGTACATAATCACAGCCAGATCCTAGAAGATCACTGCAAGAGAAACTTAATCAAAAACTATGACATGGCGGCTGAATCTTTAATCATGACCTATATGAATTTTTAATCATGACCTACCTGACTATTTAATCATGACCTATTTGTCACTAAATGAGGCATCGATTGGTTGTTATAGCAGCTCACGAACACGTTTTTACAGGCTAGGTCAGTACAACCTTTTCGTCTTGCTCCAGGTCGTCTTGGTCCAGATCGACTTGGTCCAGATCGACTTGTTTGCTTCTTTTGTACAATCTGGTCAGCATTGTGGCATTATGCTGAAAGAAAATACAAGAGACACAGGACAATTATCCACCACAGACTGGCTGGGCAGGGAATCTTTGAGAAATCATCATCATCATCATGAGACAAAACATTTCTCATTTGCGTTCTTGTTAAGAACTTTCATCCATTTCGGAACAAGAATTTGTTTATCATTTTGTTGAAACTCTTGTTCAAATAGTTTTTAAAATGTGTTTTGAATGTTTTTTTTTTCTCTTGAAAATCTTGTTGGTATATCTGACATGTGGTTATCTGCATTGTCAAATCTGTGCTAACATATACATAAGAATGACTTTGTATTCTTTTAAATTTCCTGTTACCACTGTTAGCAATGTCTGCTTGTATTGATAGCATATCTGTTGCCTTTATTTGTTCTAGGATAACAGACAGCTTGGCCTACTACGGCCTGCTGCTGTCCTCGTCTTCCTTGACAGACAATCTGTATCTGGGAGTGTTTCTAAGCGTGGTAGTGGAGCTACCGTCGGCTTTTGTCATCACTGTTGCACTTAGCAGGTTGGTCTCAGGAAAGGTGGAACAACAGGGTTGCACTTAGCAGGTTGGTCTCAGGAAAGGTGGAACAACAGGGTTGCACTTAGCAGGTTGGTCTGGGGGAAGGTGGAACAACAGGGTTGCACGTAGCAGGTTGGTCTGGGGTAAGGTGGAACAACAGGGTTGTACTTAGCAGGTTGGTCTGGGGGAAGGTGGAACAACAGGGTTGCACTTAGCAGGTTGGTCTCAGGAAAGGTGGAACAACAGGGTTGCACTTAGCAGGTTGGTCTCAGGAAAGGTGGAACAACAGGGTTGCACTTAGTAGGTTGGTCTGGGGGAAGGTGGAACAACAGGGTTGAACTTAGTAGGTTGGTCTGGGGGAAGGTGGAACAACAGGGTTGCACTTAGTAGGTTGGTCTGGGGGAAGGTGGAATAACAGGGTTGCACTTAGCAGGTTGGTCTCAGGAAAGGTGGAACAACAGGGTTGCACTTAGTAGGTTGGTCTGGGGGAAGGTGGAACAACAGGGTTGCACTTAGCAGGTTGGTCTCAGGAAAGGTGGAACAACAGGGTTGCACTTAGCAGGTTGGTCTCAGGAAAGGTGGAACAACAGGGTTGCACTTAGTAGGTTGGTCTGGGGGAAGGTGGAACAACAGGGTTGCACTTAGTAGGTTGGTCTAGGGGAAGGTGGAATAACAGGCACGTGTAAAATGTGACATGTGGATGAAAACGTGGTCCGATATGGCGGTCAACCACCCGTAGCTGCCATGTTTGTGTTAGGGCTGATTGCTGACCAAGACCCTGTTCAACCTTTCTCCAGGTGTAGCAGTATGGGAGATAACTGAGTTTTTCTCCACAGGAAGGGCATTTCTCGCCTTATGAGAAGTCTGTTTGCTGACATAGATGGAGATGATAGTGTGAACTGTTTTTGCTGACATAGATGGAGATGATAGTATGAACTGTGTTTGTTGACATAGATGGAGATTATAGTATGAACTGTTTTTGCTGACATAGATGGAGATGATAGTATGAACTGTGTTTGTTGACATAGACGGAGATGATAGTGTGAACTGTTTTTGCTGACATAGATGGAGATGATAGTATGAACTGTGTTTGTTGACATAGATGGAGATGATAATATGAACTGTTTGTGCTGGCACAGCTGGAGCTGATAATATGAACTTTATACTTTATTAAGACCGTATGACCAACAACTACTGGATATAAGAGAACCCAAAGAAAAGAACGCCCTGGCTCTTGTGTTCCCCGGCCCCAGGTCAAGATCTCCGAGACTCTCAGACTTTGTAGATCAAACAAACTCGAGCTAACCACAAGTTTCTGTGACAGAAGCTAATCACACCACCACACAAAAGTTCTCTGAAAGAATCTAATCACACCACCACACAAAAGTTCTCTGAAAGAAGTTAATCACACCACCACACAAAAGTTCTCTGAAAGAAGTTAATCACACCACCACACAAAAGTTCTCTGAAAGAAGCTAATCACATCACCACACAAAAGTTCTCTGAAAAAAATTAATCACACCACCACACAAAAGTTCTCTGAAAGAAGTTAATCACACCACCACACAAAAGTTCTCTGAAAGAAGCTAATCACATCACCACACAAAAGTTCTCTGAAAAAAATTAATCACACCACCACACAAAAGTTCTCTGAAAGAAGTTAATCAGACCATCACCAGAAAGTTCTGTGACAGAAGTTAATCAGACCATCACCAGAAAGTTCTGTGACAGAAGTTAATCAGACAATCACCAGAAAGTTCTGTGACAGAAGTTAAACAGACCATCACTGGAACAACTAACACAGCTGTGGAGTTTCTAGTGAAGTTTACCGCTGACAGTTTGTGGCTAGAAAACAAGGTGACAGTATTCCTCTGTATCACGGGTCTGTCAGGACTCAAATATGTGCGAGTGTGTGTATGTATGTGTGTGGGGGGGGGGGGTGGGGTTGGGCGGAATTCAAAGAACTAAAGTATAACCAATCTGCATCCATTATTTGCACAATAAAATGATAGGCTCTTGTGGATGCAGGAAACTCCCTACTGTAGAGAGCGGTACAACAACTCCTTCAGATCATCAGAAGAAGTACCCCTCCCCCTCAGTCAAGTGTTTCGGCCCTATTAAACTCCTGACACTCTGGGGGGGGGGGGTGAGCCCCTCCGGGTCATGACCCCCAGAGGTCTTGTGAGTTGTTGCTTTTTTTGTCCCGGGATTGAGTTGGCACTGCATTTTGAAGTGCGTCTTTAGCGATTTAGCTACGGAGGACTGGTATTGGCCGCGACAAGCGAAATTATTTATGTTCCCAATGCTTGTTTCGCATACTCCACAGCCAGCATGAAGCTTATTCTGCTGTTTCTGAAAGGCTTCTCAATGCCCTTGCTCTTGCTTGTCCTTTTATGCCCAGTTGCTTACATAGGTCATATGCTGATGTTGCTAGGAATCCTCTCACTCCCACTTCTACAGCTATCACTTTTGTCCTGATTCCTGCCCCCTGCCTCAGTTGCTTGACCAGGTCATTGTACTTCTCACATTTTGAGATGTTGTGACATGTATTGCTGTGATTTAAGTTGTGTAGCTTTGATTTCTAACAAGTTGTATATGGGAAGATATCAAAAGCTTGTATATTATTAGCGTTTTTTTGTATATTGTTAATTTTTTCTTACATGACCCATAGCTGATGTGCTAGTGCCAGGGTTAGAGAACCATAGTTGACCAAGACCCTGTCCCACCTCTCCGTGGTACCCCCAGTAACACGCCTGGCCTGGCTAACAGGGCAAGGATCGCCATAGTCCCCATGGTGGTGGAGTCTGCTAAAGAAGCATTGTACACCCCCCCCCTGCTTTTTAGCTGTACTCTGGGACTGAAAAAGTAGCCGCCATAACCCGCTCCCACGCCGATACGACGCTGTGCCTCAACATCTCTACAGCACCGGCCACAAAGAACAGCTCGCACTTACAGGGAGATAGAAGACAAGACCAGTTGTTTCCCCACATGCTAGTAATAAGTAATAGATTGTCAGTAGCTTCTTGTTAAGCTATAACACAAGTTAATATAGCATCAACGTTTTGGTGCACGCTAGCAATAGTTAATATATCATCAGCTTTTTTGTGTGCTAGATAGCAATAGTTAATACATCATCAATGTTGTGCTAGAAGCTAGCAACAGCTCATATATCATTATTGTAAGAATAAATGGTGAAACAACAAGTTGGTTTGACATAAAACAAGGGGTCCGTCAGGGGTGCATATTGTCACCCTACTTATTTAACTTGTATACTGAAAATATAATGAGGAATGTTAGAGAAGATGTAGACAAAGAATATTACGATGCCATAACAGTTGGAGGTTATGAAATACCAGAGATTAGATATGCTGATGACACAGTATTGCTGTCCACAATACAAGAAGGAATGGAAAAACTAATTATGTCAGTCCGCAAGAACAGCGAAGAGCAGAACCTCTATCTTAATGCAAAGAAAACTAAAGTGATGACAACTGACAAAACAAACAAGGCAACTGAAATATGTATCAGTGAGGAAAAACTGGAAGAAGTGGAGAGTTTTGAATATCTTGGATCACTACTAACTAATAATGGAGATACAATGCGGGAAATTAAAAGGAGGACATCTATTGCTCTTCAGAAAGTAAAACAAATAAAGAATCTGTGGAGAGGAGCAGACAGAACCACAAAAATAAGATTTTTAAGGGCATGCATCTTTCCCATCGCAACATATGCCTGTGAGACCTGGACACTTAACAAAACAGCTGAGAAGCACATAAATGCCTTTGAATGTAAATGCTATAGAAGAGTTCTCCAAATATCGTGGACACAAAAAAGAACAAATATATCTATACTACAAGAGCTTAATATTGAAGAAGGCTGGCTAGTAAAGAGGATTAAAGAGAGAAAACTTAAATATTTTGGCCACATTAAACGTCATGATAATTTAGAGAAGGCCGTATTGGAAGGATACATAATGGGAAAAAGAAAAAGAGGAAGACCGAAACGAAGTTGGCTGCAAGACATCGTTGATGATCTGGAAATGGATGCAGCAGCAGCAGGCCATCTTGCTCACAACCGAGAGGCCTACAGGAGTGCTGTTTGGGAGGCAAAGTTCCGCAAGGGATATGCAAAGGAATGAATGAATGAGTGCTAGAAGCTACCAATGATTAAGAGATGCGCTGTATTTTGCTACAGACTATATACGCCAATGTTTTCATGCGCAATTTCTTGATGTATTTCAAGGCTGTTATTTCTCTGGCAGATACGGAAGAAAGCCAGTCTTGATCATCTCTCACATCGGCGGAGCTGTGTCCTTGCTGGCTGCTAATGTCTTGTCTAACGTTCCTGGTACAGGTAAGTTTGCCTGTTCACATCAAGCTTCTACTAAATTGATAAATATCAAAATGTAAAATATATATTTTATATTATGCGCCCCAGTGTGTACATGTACACATGTATTCCAGCAAAATATGAACATATTTTGAATGTTTATAATTCTTGTTTATGAAAAGTGACAATATTGCTTCCACGAGTTTGTTGTTCTGTTGTTTTCTATAAACAAAACTAACTGCTTAAGAGGAATCCTCATGTGACAAGTACTGAGGTGCCACCACGGCACCAGCTATACCAGGATCTCTACTGTTAGCTTGTCTAGGATCTTTCTGCCAGCTGTACTAGGATCTCTACTGTTAGCTTGTCTAGGATCTTTCTGCTAGCTGTACTAGGATGTCTACTGTTAGCTTGTCTAGGATCTCTCCGCTAGCTGTACTAGGATGTCTACTGTTAGCTTGTCTAGGATCTTTCTGCTAGCTGTACTAGGATGTCTACTGTTAGCTTGTCTAGGATCTTTCTGCTAGCTGTACTAGGATGTCTACTGTTAGCTTGTCTAGGATCTTTCTGCTAGCTGTACTAGGATCTCTACTGTTAGCTTGTCTAGGATCTTTCTGCTAGCTGTACTAGGATGTCTACTGTTAGCTTGTCTAGGATCTTTCTGCTAGCTGTACTAGGATGTCTACTGTTAGCTTGTCTAGGATCTTTCTGCTAGCTGTACTAGGATGTCTACTGTTAGCTTGTCTAGGATCTTTCTGCTAGCTGTACTAGGATGTCTACTGTTAGCTTGTCTAGGATCTTTCTGCTAGCTATACTAGGATCTCTACTGTTAGCTTGTCTAGGATCTTTCTGCTAGCTATACTAGGATCTCTGCTGTTAGCTTGTCTAGGATCACTCCGCTAGCTATATTAGGATATCTACTGCTAGCTATACCAGGATCTCTACTGCTAGCTATACTAGGATCTCTACTGTTAGCTTGTCTAGGATCTTTCTGCTAGCTATACTAGGATCTCTGCTGTTGGCTTGTCTAGGATCTTTCTGCTAGCTATACTAGGATCTCTACTGTTAGCTTGTCTAGGATCTTTCTGCTAGCTATACTAGGATCTCTACTGTTAGCTTGTCTAGGATCTTTCTGCTAGCTATACTAGGATCTCTACTGTTAGCTTGTCTAGGATCTTTCTGCTAGCTATACTAGGATCTCTACTGTTAGCTTGTCTAGGATCTTTCTGCTAGCTATACTAGGATCTCTACTGTTAGCTTGTCTAGGATCTTTCTGCTAGCTGTACTAGGATGTCTACTGTTAGCTTGTCTAGGATCTTTCTGCTAGCTGTACTAGGATGTCTACTGTTAGCTTGTCTAGGATCTTTCTGCTAGCTGTACTAGGATCTCTACTGTTAGCTTGTCTAGGATCTTTCTGCTAGCTGTACTAGGATGTCTACTGTTAGCTTGTCTAGGATCTTTCTGCTAGCTGTACTAGGATGTCTACTGTTAGCTTGTCTAGGATCTTTCTGCTAGCTGTACTAGGATGTCTACTGTTAGCTTGTCTAGGATCTTTCTGCTAGCTGTACTAGGATGTCTACTGTTAGCTTGTCTAGGATCTTTCTGCTAGCTATACTAGGATCTCTACTGTTAGCTTGTCTAGGATCTTTCTGCTAGCTATACTAGGATCTCTGCTGTTAGCTTGTCTAGGATCACTCCGCTAGCTATATTAGGATATCTACTGCTAGCTATACCAGGATCTCTACTGCTAGCTATACTAGGATCTCTACTGTTAGCTTGTCTAGGATCTTTCTGCTAGCTATACTAGGATCTCTGCTGTTGGCTTGTCTAGGATCTTTCTGCTAGCTATACTAGGATCTCTACTGTTAGCTTGTCTAGGATCTTTCTGCTAGCTATACTAGGATCTCTACTGTTAGCTTGTCTAGGATCTTTCTGCTAGCTATACTAGGATCTCTACTGTTAGCTTGTCTAGGATCTTTCTGCTAGCTATACTAGGATCTCTACTGTTAGCTTGTCTAGGATCTTTCTGCTAGCTATACTAGGATCTCTACTGTTAGCTTGTCTAGGATCACTCCGCTAGCTATATTAGGATATCTACTGCTAGCTATACTAGGATCTCTACTGCTAGCTATACTGGGATCTCTTCTGCTAGCTATACTAGGATATCTACTGCTAGCTTATCTATGATCTCTTTGCTAGCTACACTAGGATCTTTACTGCTAGCTATACTATGATCTTTACTGCTAGCTATATTAGGATTCAGCTAGACTAGCAAGGACAAGTGGAATGTCTTCTTAGATAGAATTTCTCACAAAGAAGTAGTGGAGATATACTGTGCTTTGTATGTAGAAGTATTGGAGATATACTGTGCTTTGTATGTAGAAGTATTGGAGATATACTGTGCTTTGTATGTAGAAGTAGTGGAGATATACTATGGAGATATATTGTGCTTTGTATGTAGAAGTATTGGAGATATACTGTGCTTTGTATGTAGAAGTAGTGGAGATATACTATGGAGATATACTGTGCTTTGTATGTAGAAGTATTGGAGATATACTGTGCTTTGTATGTAGAAGTATTGGAGATATACTATGCTTTGTATGTAGAAGTATTGGAGATATACTGTGTTTTGTATGTAGAAGTATTGGAGATATACTGTGCTTTGTATGTAGAAGTATTGGAGATATACTGTGCTTTGTATGTAGAAGTAGTGGAGATATACTGTGCTTTGTATGTAGAAGTATTGGAGATATACTGTGTTTTGTATGTAGAAGTATTGGAGATATACTGTGCTTTGTATGTAGAAGTATTGGAGATATACTGTGGAGATATATTGTGTTGTTTATGTTATACTTGTTGTTGCTGCCTAAAAGATTTTACTCAACTTTTAAACCAAATAGGAAAACCTGTCACTGTAGTATTCCCTGACTGAAATAACAATACCCAGACTTGCTAGTACTACAACACTACCCAGACTTGCTACTACTACAACACTACACAGACTTGCTACTACTACAACACTACCCAGACTTGCTACTACTACAACACTACCCAGACTTGCTACTACTACAACACTACCCAGACTTGCTACTACTACAACAACAATACCCAGACTTGCTACTACTACAACACTACCCAGACTTGCTACTACTACAACACTACCCAGACTTGCTAGTACTACAACACTACCCAGACTTGCTACTACTACAACAACAATACCCAGACTTGCTACTACTACAACACTACCCAGACTTGCTACTACTACAACACTACCCAGACTTGCTACTACTACAACACTACCCAGACTTGCTACTACTACAACAATACCCAGACTTGCTACTACTACAACAACAATACCCAGACTTGCTACTACTACAACAACAATACCCAGACTTGCTACTACTACAACACTACCCAGACTTGCTACTACTACAACACTACCCAGACTTGCTACTACTACAACAACAATACCCAGACTTGCTACTACTACTACAACACTACCCAGACTTGCTACTACTACAACAACAATACCCAGACTTGCTACTACTACAACACTACCCAGACTTGCTACTACTACAACACTACCCAGACTTGCTACTACTACAACACTACCCAGACTTGCTACTACTACAACACTACCCAGACTTGCTACTACTACAACACTACCCAGACTTGCTACTACTACAACAACAATACCCAGACTTGCTACTACTACAACACTACCCAGACTTGCTACTACTACAACACTACCCAGACTTGCTACTACTACAACACTACCCAGACTTGCTAGTACTACAACAATACCAAGACTCGCTGCTACTACAACAACACTACCCAGACTTGCTACTACAACAACAATACCCAGACTTGCTACTACTACAACAACACTACCCAGACTTGCTACTACTACAACACTACCCAGACTTGCTACTACTACAACAACAATACCCAGACTTGCTGCTACTACAACAACAATACCCAGACTTGCTACTACAACAACACTACCCAGACTTGCTACTACAACAACACTACCCAGACTTGCTACTACTACAACAACAATACCCAGACTTGCTACTACTACAACAACAATACCCAGACTTGCTACTACTACAACAACAATACCCAGACTTGCTACTACAACAACACTACCCAGACTTGCTACTACAACAACACTACCCAGACTTGCTACTACTACAACACTACCCAGACTTGCTACTACTACAACAACAATACCCAGACTTGCTACTACTACAACAACACTACCCAGACTTGCTACTACTACAACACTACCCAGACTTGCTACTACTACAACACTACCCAGACTTGCTACTACTACAACACTACCCAGACTTGCTAGTACTACAACAATACCAAGACTCGCTGCTACTACAACAACACTACCCAGACTTTCTACTACAACAACAATACCCAGACTTGCTACTACTACAACACTACCCAGACTTGCTACTACTACAACACTACCCAGACTTGCTACTACTACAACAATACCCAGACTTGCTAGTACTACAACAATACCAAGACTCGCTGCTACTACAACACTACCCAGACTTGCTAGTACTACAACAACAATACCCAGACTTGCTACTACTACAACACTACCCAGACTTGCTACTACTACAACACTACCCAGACTTGCTACTACTACAACACTACCCAGACTTGCTAGTACTACAACAATACCAAGACTCGCTGCTACTACAACAACACTACCCAGACTTGCTACTACAACAACAATACCCAGACTTGCTACTACTACAACAACACTACCCAGACTTGCTACTACTACAACACTACCCAGACTTGCTACTACTACAACAACAATACCCAGACTTGCTGCTACTACAACAACAATACCCAGACTTGCTACTACAACAACACTACCCAGACTTGCTACTACAACAACACTACCCAGACTTGCTACTACTACAACAACAATACCCAGACTTGCTACTACTACAACAACAATACCCAGACTTGCTACTACTACAACAACAATACCCAGACTTGCTACTACAACAACACTACCCAGACTTGCTACTACAACAACACTACCCAGACTTGCTACTACTACAACACTACCCAGACTTGCTACTACTACAACAACAATACCCAGACTTGCTACTACTACAACAACACTACCCAGACTTGCTACTACTACAACACTACCCAGACTTGCTACTACTACAACACTACCCAGACTTGCTACTACTACAACACTACCCAGACTTGCTAGTACTACAACAATACCAAGACTCGCTGCTACTACAACAACACTACCCAGACTTTCTACTACAACAACAATACCCAGACTTGCTACTACTACAACACTACCCAGACTTGCTACTACTACAACACTACCCAGACTTGCTACTACTACAACAATACCCAGACTTGCTAGTACTACAACAATACCAAGACTCGCTGCTACTACAACACTACCCAGACTTGCTAGTACTACAACACTACCCAGACTTGCTACTACAACAACAATACCCAGACTTGCTAGTACTACAACAATACCAAGACTCGCTGCTACTACAACAACAATACCCAGACTTGCTACTACTACAACACTACCCAGACTTGCTACTACTACAACAATACCCAGACTTGCTACTACTACAACAATACCCAGACTTGCTACTACTACAACAATACCCAGACTTGCTAGTACTACAACAATACCCAGACTTGCTAGTACTACAACAATACCCAGACTTGCTACTACTACAACAATACCCAGACTTGCTACTACTACAACAATACCCAGACTTGCTACTACTACAACAATACCCAGACTTGCTACTACTACAACAATACCCAGACTTGCTACTACTACAACAATACCCAGACTTGCTAGTACTACAACAATACCCAGACTTGCTACTACTACAACAATACCCAGACTTGCTAGTACTACAACAATACCCAGACTTGCTACTACTACAACAATACCCAGACTTGCTACTACTACAACAATACCCAGACTTGCTACTACTACAACAATACCCAGACTTGCTACTACTACAACAATACCCAGACTTGCTACTACTACAACAATACCCAGACTTGCTACTACTACAACAATACCCAGACTTGCTACTACTACAACAATACCCAGACTTGCTACTACTACAACAATACCCAGACTTGCTACTACTACAACAATACCCAGACTTGCTACTACTACAACAATACCCAGACTCGCTGTTACTACAACAAAAACACCAGTGTCACAAATGAAAACATCAACTGGACTTCTAGTCCCACAACAGAACTAACAGCAGAAAACTACATCAAATCAATAAGACTCCAATTAAAAAGTACACATAGGGTACATTTATTGAATGGGAAATGAGATGAAGCCACAAGGATTGGCAAGATCACAAACACAAGATTCCCAGCATGATATGGGAATAAACCACTATCAAACAAATGATCAACATCCAAAAAATTACATACTCACAAGATTATCGAAAACTTCTCACAATGTAACAAATTCTAAATAACACCACAGATTCATTTCTTTATATGTCAATAACAACTGCCTGTCCTAACAGAACAACAGTACAACTGTACGCTACATTTTCACAACTTCTGTTACAGACTAGCTACAAATTTCAAACTCAAGCTAAAGGAACATTTCAAAACCTCTCTAGCCAGTCTATCTCAACACATGCTGAATGATAACTCAGAACTATAACTCACTAAACAGAAGTAACATAAAGAACTGCACTAAACTCAACTCGATCCTTGGTCCTTATTTCTGACCCTTAAATATTTCCCACACAATCTCCCCACACTTCTCGAATGTTCCATCATAAAAAACTCACTTCACGAGAAATTATATGACTTTATATGACCTTTAGTTTTCACTAAAAAAACATCATGTTAACTTAAATTTTGTCTCCGGTGTCCATAAACAGAGTTCCCACTCCACAAAATCCTCTGACAAGTCCCAACTTTTTCAGTCAGAGCATGACCTGAGTGTTCTAAAATAGATCTTACTTAATTTCAATGTTTTCTCAGCAAATTAAAGGGACTGTATAATTACCTAACCTACTTTTTAACTTGATTATATCCCTTGGACTACAAAAATTCAAACTTTATTAATCTACTGATATACTGCTACACTCAGACATACACGCAGAGCTGAAGCGGTCAGACTTAGACAATTTCCAACTTCTTGTTCGGCATCACCTTCATTCAAAGAGGAGTAGGAAGAAAAATTATCTCATGTTTCATTTGTTTCCCTTGAAGGAGATGAAAAACTAGAGATTATCTGATGTTTCCAGCTTTTCTTTGGAGAAATGAGATAATAAGAGGAATATTGCGCAGACTTGAGTTTTGAAGTTGATGCTTGATAAAATGCTATACTGTCTGAAACACAGTCCAACATCCAACATAAACATAAGTGATGATCCAACTTAAACATAAGTGATGAACTGGAGTCATTTTTTTCTGTTGGTGGCAGCAACATCATCTCTAGTATCTGTTCATTTTTCTGGCTTTCGGTTCTCGTGCCTATTCTGTGAAAATACTAGCATTTACTAGTAACTCTTGTCCTGTCTGTTGTCCTAATATTGCCCTGTCTGTTGTCCTAATATTGCCCTGTCTGTTGTCCTAATATTGCCATGTCTGTTGTCCTAATATTGCCCTGTCTGTTGTCCTAATATTGCCCTGTCTGTTGTCCTAATATTGCCTTGTCTGTTGTCCTAATGTTATCCATCTGTTTGTTTTCTTTCACGTTTCTACCCATCTTCTCCCTTCTGTTGGACCTCAAGTGTTGGTTTTGTGATCTGACTAGAAAATATGACCACAAGTAAAAAGTTTACTTTCATTGTTTTCTTGTTAAATTTTGTGATCTGATTAGAAAATATGACCACAAGTAAAAAGTTTACTTTCATTGTTTTCTTGTTAAATTTTGTGATCTGATTAGAAAATATGACCTCAAGTAAAAAGTTTACTTTCATTGTTTTCTTGTTAAATTTTGTGATCTGATTAGAAAATATGACCACAAGTACAAAGTTTACTTTCATTGTTTTCATGTTAAATTTTGTGATCTGATTAGAAAATATGACCACAAGTACAAAGTTTATTTTCATTGTTTTTGTGTTAAATTTTGTGATCTGATTAGAAAATATGACCACAAGTACAAAGTTTACTTTCATTGTTCTCGTGTTAAATTTTGTGATCTGATTAGAAAATATGGCAACAGGTAGAACGTTTACTTTCATTGTTTTCTTGGTGAATTTTCTAATCATGACAGATGCTTATGTGGTAACAATGTTATCAGTATAACTTTATGCTAATAATGTGTGCAGTGTAACTGTAGGCTAATAATGTTAGTGGAGTAACTTTATGCTAATAATGTTAGTAGTATAACTTATTTCAGACCTTCCATGTAAGAATGATATACTGGTGGTCTGGGTTGTTGTGACCAGAATTTAGTTTCAATTTTCTTCACATATTCTTGCTACAGATCTTCAGTCTTGCTAAACTTGGATGTACATATCTTTACATTAAATTCATTCATTTATTTGCATGTCCCTTGCGGAACTTTGCCTCCCTAACAGCATTCCTGTAGGCCTCTCGGTTCTAAGCAAGATGTCCTGCTGCTTATGCATTCATTTGCAGATCATCAACGATGTCTTGCAGCCATCTTCACCTTGGTCTTCCTCTCTTTCTTGTTCCCATTATGTACCCTTCCAAGACAGTCTTCTCTAGATTATCATGACGTTTACTTTGTCCAAAATATTTAAGTTTTCTCTTTTTAATCCTCTTTACTAGCCAGCCTTCTTCAATATTAAGTTCTTGTAGTATGGATATATTTGTTGTTTTTTGTGTGTGTGTCCATGATATCTGAAGAACTCTTCTGTAGCATTTACATTCAAAGGCATTTATGTGTTTCTCAGCTGTTTTGTTAAGTGTCCAGGTCTCACAGGCATATGTTGTGATGGGAAAGATGCATGCCCTTAAAAATCTTATTTTTGTGGTTCTGTCTGCCCCTCTCCACAGATTCTTTAGTTGTTTTTCTTTCTGAAGAGCGATAGATGTCCTCCTTTTAATTTCCCTCATTGTGTCTCCATTATTAGTTAGTAGTGATCCAAGATATTCAAAACTCTCCACTTTTTTACAATTTGTCCTCATTGATACATATTTCAGCTGCCATATTTGTTTTGTCAGTTGTCATCAATTTAGTTTTCTTCACTTTAAGATAGAGGTTTTGCTCTTCGCTGTTTTTACGGACTGACATAATTAGTTTTTCCATTCGTTTTTGTGTTGTGGACAGTAATATTGTGTCATCAGCATATCTAATCACTGGTATTTGATAACCTCCAATTGTTACAACAAACACTCCAAACTGCAACATGGAAGGTCACATTCAATACAGTTTAATGTTCGACTTATATATGTGTGTGCCACACGTGCAAAGGCTGAAGGAACTAATCCTGGACTGAATTATTTATCTCCACAAGAACACATCCCAGGAATAAACATCATCGTCCTGTGTGTTGCCCTGCTTGGAAAGTTCAGCGTTTCCACAGCTTTTGGTGTGGTCTGGCAGTACACGCCGGAGATGTACCCCACAAATCTCAGGTCAGCAGATCTAGTGTCAGGATAATTCTGATCTTGTTTCGGAAAGATAGATTACGTTTTGTGTCATCAAGATAGATTAGGTTTTGTGTTATCAGGATAGATCAGATTTTGTATCATCAAGATAGATCAGGTTTTGTATCATCAAGATAGATCAGGTTTTGTATCATCAAGATAGATCAGGTTTTGTATCATCAAGATAGATCAGATTTTCATATCATCAAGATAGATTAGGTTTTGTATCATCAAGATAGATCAGATTTTCATATCATCAAGATAGATAAGGTTTTGTATCATCAAGATAGATCAGGTTTTGTATCATCAAGATAGATCAGGTTTTGTATCATCAAGATAAATTAGGTTTCAGAACTGAATGTGAAACTAGAACGTGCAGTTGAAAATTATTTAATCAAGTTATTCTTTCCATGGACATGAATTAGTTGTTTCAGAAAACGTAAAGAGTCAGAGAAGAGAGGAGCTGGATGGATACAATTCTTCGCCTTGGATTTATCCCTTCTATCCATCAATCTTCCTGCTGTCCCTTTTCTTTGTTTGACATTCTTATGAAAGATATGACTGCTATAACCAAGATAACAATCTCAAGATATGAAAGAAACAACCTAGAAAACCAAATGAGAGAGATGATATATCTGCTGTTTAATGTACTCCTCATTTGATTTTTATCGTAGTAAATGAATCTATCTTTCTGCTCGTTTATAATTGCACATGTTATAATTCCCCGCCCCTTTCTCTCTCTCTCTCCCTCTCTCTCTCTCTCTCTATCTCTTCATTTATCTCTCTCCATCTCTCTCCAGATTGTTCTTTGAGAGTAGATATTTCAGTCATAGTAGATTGTTCTGTATGAGTAGATTATTCAATCATTGTGGACTTGTGTGTAACTGATAGAAGCTGTATGTTTACTGATAGAAGCTGTATGTTAACTGATAGAAGCTGTATGTTAACTGCTATGTGCGTACTGATAGAAGCTGTATGTTAACTGATAGAAGCTGTATGTTAACTGCTATGTGCTTTCGGCATGTGGCGGAGAAAGTATCGGGTAAAATGCAGTGAAGCCGGATTTTGAAGTTTGAACTTTGTCACATATGTGACTAAATTTGTCACTCTATTTACTGGCTGTGATTTATTTGTCACTCTCTTTACTGGCTATGATTAATTTATCACTCTCTTTACTGTCTGTGATTTATTTGTCACTCTATTTACTGGCTGTGATTTATTTTTCACTCTATTTACTGGCTGTGATTTATTTGTCACTCTATTTACTGGCTGTGATTTATTTGTCACTCTATTTACTGGCTGTGATTAATTTATCACTCTCTTTACTGTCTGTGATTTATTTGTCACTCTGTTTACTGGCTGTGATTTATTTGTCGCTCTATTTACTGGCTGTGATTTATTTGTCGCTCTGTTTACTGGCTGTGATTTATTTGTCGCTCTATTTACTGGCTGTGATTTATTTGTCGCTCTATTTACTGGCTGTGATTTATTTGTTGCTCTATTTACTGGCTGTGATTTATTTGTCGCTCTATTTACTGGCTGTGATTTATTTGTCGCTCTATTTACTGGCTATGATTTATTTGTCGCTCTGTTTACTGGCTGTGATTTAGTTTTCACTCTATTTACTGGCTGTGATTTATTTGTCACTCTATTTACTGGCTGTGATTTATTTGTCGCTCTATTTACTGGCTGTGATTTATTTGTCGCTCTATTTACTGGCTGTGATTGACATGTCAGAAACACAAGCCTGGGAATAGCGTCCCTGGCAGCAAGGATCGGCGGCATGTTGGCCCCCTACTCTAGAACTTTCGTGAGTACAACCTCGTTAAGAAAACTTGTTCTGCTTTAATAACTTTAGCTTGTACAAGTCTTAAACAAATATCAAGTTTAACATGACCCCAGATACCAGGACAATCTGAAGAAATGGCTGACACGTAAAGGGTAGCTATATACAAGACTTGTGAACAGCTTACGGTCAGTGGTTATAGTCCATTCCTTAAAGGAGCCAACGAATGTTTTTTTTTTTAATATCAGTTCATTATATTTCTTGGGGGACAACATTTGTTACTCTCCGCGGCTATCTTATCATCACTTTAGAAGTCACACCTTCATAGAAAACAGACTTTGTCTTGTCTTAACATAGAAAACAGACTTTGTCTTGTCCTAACATAGAAAACAGACTTTGTCTTGTCCTAAAATAGAAAACAGACTTTGTCTTGTCTTAACATAGAAAACAGACTTTGTCTTGTCCTAACATAGAAAACAGACTTTGTCTTGTCCTAAAATAGAAAACAGACTTTGTCTTGTCTTAACATAGAAAACAGACTTTGTCTTGTCCTAACATAGAAAACAGACTTTGTCTTGTCTTAACATAGAAAACAGACTTTGTCTTGTCTTAACAGAGAAAACAGACTTTGTCTTGTCCTAACATAGAAAACAGACTTTGTCTTGTCCTAACATAGAAAACAGACGTTGCCTTGTCTTAACGTAGAAAACAGACTTCGTCTTGTCTTAACATAGAAAACAGACTTTGTCTTCTCTTGACATAGAAAACAGACGTTGCCTTGTCTTAACTTAGAAAACAGACTTCGTCTTGTCTTAACATAGAAGACAGACTTTGTCTTGTCTTAACATAGAAAACAGACTTTGTCTTCTTTTGACATAGAAAACAGACGTTGCCTTGTCTTAACATAGAAAACAGACTTCGTCTTGTCTTAACATAGAGGACAAACTTTGTCTTGTCTTAACATAGAAAACAGAGACTTCGTCTTGCCTTAACAGAAAAATGTCTTCCTATTCTGTACTTAGGCCTGCTCTCTAGTTACAACTTTACTTTAACGCTTTCATTTCTCTTTATCTTCATCTATTTTATTCTCCTGACTTTAATCATGGCATATGACATGTAGTTGAGATAAACATATTTTCTGTCATTATCCAGGGCCGTCATGTGCCATGGGGTCCAGGGGTTGTGTTTGCCCTCATGTGTCTGGTAGTGCCGGTCCTGGTCTCCTTTCTCCCGGAGACGTTTGGCCACGAGATGCCCCAGACAATGTCGGACGTGGAGCAGTTGATTCATCACGAGAAATCCAGGCGAACATCGAAAAAGAAACAGTCAGTTTAATGACACAATGTCACATATAGTGTCATGCTTTCACATCCGTTATATGATGTATATAACAGAAATATAACTTTAGACACTTTAATAAAACTTGATTATATAGAACATGAATATTTAACAATGAAACATCTTAAACATTTGCTAGCCTAGTATGAGCAGACAGTCGGACTGGCGACCTCAGCACACCTTCACACTGAGTCTTGTAACACTATGTGTGGAGCTACATTGCTGGAAATGATACAAATCTTTATGGTAAAAGACATTACACAGAGCAGAGTTCAAATGTTCACACAGAAAAACCAGCCAGACAAAAGAAAGCTGTAGGCGTAGAAGAGTAAAACATCCAAGGAGTCAGGGAACTCAGCAGAAACAAGAACGGCAGAAAGTAAGATGAGCTCATATAAATTAAGAATATATAACAATTCAATATTTCGGCAAATGCCATTTTCAAGGGTCACATGTAAAAAACAAAAATAAAAAAGCAGATGAAAAATTAAACACTTAGCTTTTTTGGTGTCCTTCTTGTAAGAAAGACAGACGCAAAATACTAAGTGTTGAATTTTTCTTATATTTTTCGTGCTTTTTTTCTGTTGTGTTGGGTTTTTTTTTACAAGTATATTAGCCTTGAAAAAAGCTTTTGCTGAAATATTGAATTTTTCTTTATTTATATGTGTTCGTTTTACTTTCTGTCATTCTTGTTTCTCCCACTTTCCTCGCTCTGTCTATCTTTGTTGTGAAACTAAACCATACACTTCTGTCTACCTTTGTTGCTAGAACTGAAGCATACACTTCTGTCTACCTTTGTTGCTAGAACTGAAGCATACACTTCTGTCTACCTTTGTTGCTAGAACTGAAGCATACACTTCTGTCTACCTTTGTTGCTAGAACTAATTTTGCTGCAGTCATCATTTCTTTTATCTCCATATTTAAAACATCAGCAAGAATCAGATATGTTTGAAATTAGTCAGACTACAAGATATCAGACTACACTCAAGATATCAGACTACACTCAAGATATCAGACTACACTCAAGATATCAGACTACACTCAAGATACCAGACTACACTCAAGATACCGGACTACACTCAAGATACTGGACTACACTCAAGATATCAGACTACGCTCAAGATATCAGACTACACTCAAGATATCAGACTACGCTCAAGATATCAGACTACACTCAAGATATCAGACTAAACTCAAGATACCGGACGACGATGCCAGACTAATGTATAGATTTGTTGCAGTCAAAACTGCAGCTCACTTTATCAAGTCATTTGCACTAAAGCATTAATATTTGTTTCAGCCTTTAATCGTGATATTGTTAGCACTTCTATCTTAACCAAATCTTGAAGACCATGGTGATATTGTTAGTACTTTTATCTTAACCAAATCTTTAAGACCATGGTGATATTGTTAGCACTTTTATCTTAACCAAATCTTGAAGACCATGGTGATATTGTTAGCACTTTTATCTTAACCAAATCTTGAAGACCATGGTGATATTGTTAGTACTTTTATCTTAACCAAATCTTTAAGACCATGGTGATATTGTTAGCACTTTTATCTTAACCAAATCTTGAAGACCATGGTGATATTGTTAGCACTTCTATCTATCTTAACCAAATCTTGAAGACCATGGTGATATTGTTAGTACTTTTATCTTAACCAAATCTTGAAGACCATGGTGATATTGTTAGTACTTCTATCTTAACCAAATCTTGAAGACCATGGTGATATTGTTAGCACTTTTATCCTGACCAAATCCTGAGAACAATGACCTGTCAAAGTAAAACACACAACTCAGTTTTGTCATCAAACATGTAAGTTACCATTATAATGAAGATTAAATTCCAATAATCATGAAAGGTAACTACTTAAAATGAAAATGAATACCTCAGACCCATGCACATATGGACGGCCACCTAAGACCCATGCACATGTGGACGGACACCTAAGACCCATGCACATGTGGATGGACACTTAAGACCCATGCACATGTGGACGGACACCTAAGACCCATGCACATGTGGACGGACACTTAAGACCTATGCACATGTGGACGGACACCTAAGAGCCATGCACATATTGACGGACACCTAAGACCCATGCACATACTGACGGACACCTAAGACCCATGCACATACTGACGGACACCTAAGAGCCATGCACATATTGACGGACACCTAAGACCCATGCACATATTGACGGACACCTAAGAGCCATGCACATATTGATGGACACCTAAGACCCATGCACATATTGACGGACACCTAAGACCCATGCAAATATTGACGGACACCTAAGACCCATGCACATGTAGACGGACACTTAAGACCCATGCACGTGTGGACGGACACCTAAGAGCCATGCACATATTGACGGACACCTAAGACCCATACACATGTGGTCGCTCACCTAAGACAAATGCACATATGGACGGCCACCACAGATGGGACACAGAATTTTAAAGCTGGTGCACACGTGGGTACATTCGAGGCTCATGTGATTTTTGCAGTACACTTGGATTGACACCTGCAATACACCATGATTGACACCTGCAATACACCTAGATTGACACCTGCAATACACCTAGATTGACACCTGCAATACACCTAGATTGACACCTGCAATACACCTAGATTGACACCTGCAATACACCTAGATTGACACCTGCAATACACCTAGATTGACATCTCCAGTACCTTGACAAACAGGTCAACGAAGAAGAGAAGATTCAGATTTAAATTTTGAAGAACAGAAATATTTATTTTAATGCAGACATAAAAAAGTGCCACAGAGGTTATATGTCAAGAATTTTAAATAAATTATCGAGGAAACAAGAACATAGAAATGTTTTCTTGTTTTCTGCAAGCCGCACTATATTCACAAATTATTTGAGTGTAATACTTGGACTAGTTTGTTTGTTTCTGTGATTCTCTATCATCACATTGATAAAATATGTGATAGTCCTACTTCTATACATCCTGCCATTTAATTTCTTCCACCAACTTGATCTAGAACATATCATTTCATTTGTCCACTTCCACAACAAAATCTAAATTGTATTTCGCTTTAACATATACTAGTTGTTTTTTCCCCTTGCTTCCGTTTCTGTAGCAGTCTGATAGTTTTTTTTTTACCAGATAGGGTTGCTGGCCCTATGCCGAACCCTCCTTAGCCGCTTTTTACTATCATGCGTGGTAAGGTACAGTGGTCCTATTCTTTGCAGATCCCGGTGGAAGGAGAAATGCTTATCAGGAAACTGAGCCCATGAAGTTTGTGGATGAAAGCCAGCCAAACAGAAGTAAGGGTAGACCAAAAGAGACATGGAGAAGAACAACAGAAAGGATGTTGAGCAATAGAGGGCTCACCTGGGCAAGAGTAGAAAAAAAAGGCAAAGGACAAGCATTTGTGGAAAACCCTTGCGGAAGCCCCATGTGCCCTGGGCACTTAAGGTTCAGAGAGAGAGAGAGAGAGAGAGAGAGTTGCTGTTTGTAGAGTGGCTTCAGAATGTAAGGTCAGTTTTTCCTTTCCTTTTCACATGCATACAACAGATGTTCCCACTAGGTCGGTGATATCTGAAATTCTTTTTTCATTTCCTAACATAAGCTACCAGTAATGTAATACTCTAATAGAAGCTACCAGTAATGTAATACTCTAATAGAAGCTACCAGTAATGTAATACTCTAATAGAAGTTAGCAGTAACGTAATATTCTAAAAGAAGCACCAGTAATATTTTAATAGAAGCTACAAGTAATGTAATAATCTAATAGAAGCTACAAGTAATGTAATAATCTAATAGAAGCTACAAGTAATGTAATAATCCAGCAGAATGTAATACTAAAGTAATACTCTAATAGAAGATACCAGTAACATAATTTTCTAATAGAAAGTACCAGTAATGTAATACTCTAATAGAAGGTACAAGTAACGTAATACTCCAATAGAAGTTACCAGTAACGTAAAATTCTAATAGAAGGTACCAGTAAGGTAATATTGTAATAGAAGCTACCAGTAGCCTAATACTCTAATAGAAGCTACCAGTAGCCTAATACTCTAATAGAAGCTACCAGTAGCCTAATACTCTAACAGAAGCTACCAGTAACGTATTACTCTACTAGAAGCTACTAGTAACATAATACTTCAAAAGAAGCCACCAGTAAAGTAATACTCAAAGAGAAGGTACCAGTAATGTAATATTTTAACAGAAGGTACTAGTAACGTAATACTCTAATAGAAGGTATCAGTATCGTAATATTCTAATAGAAGATACCATTAACGTAACATTCTAATAGAAGGTAGCAGTACCGTAATATTCTAATAGAAGATAACTGTAATGTAATATTCTAATAGAAGGTACCAGTAACGTAATATTCTAATAGAAAGTACGGGTAATGTAGTATTCTAATAGAAGATTCCAGTAACGTAATATTCTAATAAAAGGTACCATTAACGTAATATTCTAAAAGAAGATTCCAGTAACGTAATATTCTAATAGAAGGTACCATTAACTTAATATTCTAACAGAAGATTCCAGTAACGTAATATTCTAATAGAAGGTACCATTAACTTAATATTCTAACAGAAGATTCCAGTAACGTAATATTCTAATAGAAGGTACCATTAACTTAATATTCTAACAGAAGATTCCAGTAACGTAATATTATAATAGAAGGTACCATTAACTTAATATTCTAACAGAAGATTCCAGTAACGTAATATTCTAATAGAAGGTACCATTAACTTAATATTCTAACAGAAGATTCCAGTAACTTAATATTCTAATAGAAGATACCATTAACTTAATATTCTAACAGAAGATTCCAGTAACGTAATATTTTAATACAAGTTCTAGTAACGTAGCGTTTTAATACTAAGTACCAGTAAAAAAAAAATGAGAACTGAAAGAATTTCTTCTCTCAAAATCTGAATGTACAAAGTTGGTGTATATTTTGACACTGCCCTTTAGACAAGGACATAGATCAAACTCAGTGGTTTTCAAGTCCCATTTTATACTCCATCCCATACTCCCCCCTATCCCCCACATCCTCACCCCCCACATCCTCACCCCCACATCCTCACCCCCCTCACCTATGTGGAGGAGGAACCATCAGAACGGATCATCATCATCATGTTCTTGTTTTTATTTTACTGTGGTTTTTTGTACAACAATCTCCCGGCTCCGAGATGAAGATCACTGGAAATATGGCCGGTGAAGGAAAGAAATGTGATAACAACTACTTGTTGGATAATGTAGACAAACATGACAAAGAAAAGATAACAAATACTTGTTGGATATTGTAGACAAACACGACAAAGAAAAGATAACAACTACTTGTTGGATAATGTAGACAAACATGACAAAGAAAAGATAACAAATACTTGTTGGACGTTGTAGACAAACACGACAAAGAAAAGATAACAACTATTTGTTGGATATTGTAGACAAACATGACAAAGAAAAGATTCTCCCATCAGAAGCCGCAGATCTGCGGTGTATTTTTCTTAAAAACTGAAGATTGAGCTGAAATTATCGAAGAATCTCGTAGCAGCGCCCAGAAAACACACAGATCATAGTTTGTTTGAACTCTGATCTGAACTTGCTGCCTGTGATACAGTACAAGGCAAAGTTTAGGCTGCTGTTTGTGTACATCAGCATGACAAGTAGACTCCGGATTGCCTCCCCTATGTCTCCGTACCCCGTGGCTGTCCAAAAGTGATCGGAATACGTGTAGATGCATGCTGGGAATTTGCAGATGATGAAAGTCGAATTCATGATTACCAGCGTCAGAGTCAATGAAATTTCTCGGTTTTTGCCAGACTTACTGTTTGAAATCTGTTTAGTTCGTGCTGACTCTTGTCTGTGTGGCTGACTCTTGTCTGTGTGGCTGACTCTTGTCTGTGTGGCTGACTCTTGGTGGTGTGGCTGACTCTTGGCGGTGTGGCTGACTTTTGGTGGTGTGGCTGACTCTTGGCTGTGTGGATTGTTAAATTTATGCAGCCTCTGCTTGCTCTGGACAATTCCTGACATGATGGCGAAGTTAAGAACGACAAGTAAGAAACTAGGACCGAAAGTTCCTAGGAAGTTTGCAAACGACCAGAACAAAGGTGATATTATAACTACGGGTTGGTAAGTGACCAGACAATGCCTGGTCGTTGTTTTATTTGTGCTAGAGTCATATACCTGGAGATCATCCAGCAGAAAAAAAGCTGAACTATTTGCACCAGCAAGGGTCAAGATAATGGCCACGATAACGAGTTTTGATGAAGCTATTGTACACACCCTCTTCACGTGGCACGGCCAGTGAATGGAGAAAGCTCTCTGAACACTCATAGCCACAAGAGTCCATGAACTACAATCTGTGAACATAAATCTGACAAAGCAGTGGACCCGACAGGACAGCACATCCGCCGTGACATCATAACCCCACGAGGACTTCAAGAGGGTCCTGAGCATGCCAGCCAGGACCGCCCCTATGTCAACTATGGCCAGGAAGCGGAAGTAGAGAGCAGCTGTGTTTCCTTCAAATGCTCGTCTACTGAAAACGATGAGGGAAAGTGAATTTGTTGAGCAACCTAGCACGATTATAGCCAGGCTATAGTGTACAGACAACCAGCTTGAAATGGTTATAATCATCTTGCCAGTCATCTTAATTCTGACTTAAGTCCGCCGTCTCTCACAAACAGGTTGTGGCAAAAATTTAATACCGTTAAATAATCGTAGGCTGAGCCAGTACAATCACTTGTACTGTTATCAAAACAGTAACTTTACTGTTATCACAAACAATATTCATTTAGGAATATCACTTAGATTTACTCTGACAGGAGAAAGCCAGCTCCAAGAGTTTCATTCTAGGGTCACTTCTTGATTTCTTGGAGTTGACAAGTTCTGGACGTGGCAAAGAATTGGAGTTTGTACACGATGGACAAAATATAAAGCGTTGAAAACTGTTTCTAGCTATGCCGGACTGCTTTGATGAGCGTGAGTATCATTTGAAGGTCTGTGCCGGACTGCTTTGATGAACTTGAGTATCATTTGAAGGTCTGTGTCGGACTGCTTTGATAAACCTGAATATCGTTTGAAAGTCTGTGAGAAGCGTCAGTCAAACGCGATCAATATTTGTTGTGTAAAGATTATAACAACACTGGCAGACAGTTGTAAAGTTGTTTGGATGAGTTTTGTGTCAGAATTTTCAAGTCTTTCAGTGAAGAATCTTCTAGTCTGTCAGTGAGGAATGTTCAAGTATTTTAGTGAAGAACGTTCAAATCTTTCAGTGAGGAATGTTCAAGTCTTTCAGTGAAGAATCTTCTAGTCTGTCAGTGAGGAATGTTCAAGTCTTTCAGTGAAGAATCTTCTAGTCTGTCAGTGAGGAATGTTCAAGTATTTTAGTGAAGAACGTTCAAATCTTTCAGTGAGGAATGTTCAAGTGCAGATGGTAGAGTTTTCTGTAATGAGAGCCAACTATCGACAAATAATTTAAGAAGAATCTCTCTGCAGTCCCGCCGTACTTAGCTGAAGACAAGTACTACTTGTTAATATGGGGAAATTCTCTCAAAACTCCAGGACGCATAGAAAAATAATCCCCGATATTTTTCACTTGCAGACTGAACGAGTCTTTGATCTTGTCGAATGCACTCATTACACTCGACGTTAGCCACATTCGAGCCAAACCAATTATTTTCAAAAGTCGAAACATGTGAATTTGCAATCATTTTCATGAAGTAATCTATTGATTAATTTCTTGTTTTTTCTTTCTGCTGCACCGATCTTTTCAAATAATGGAAAGCTGTCGGGCTAATGTCGACATCATGACAAATAAATTGACTTTGTCTGACACAGTACCAGGACAGGTCTGATCGATTAGTAAGTACTTCTCCAGAAGGACTTAGTAAAACCTGTGGTCTAGTCACGCTTCAGCGTTTCTTCTTTGAGCTTAATAAAATCTGTGGTCTAGCGATTCTTTCAGAGTTTCTTCTTTGAACTTAATAAAATCTGTGGTCTAGTGATACTGTCAAAGTTTCTTCTTTGAACTTAGTAAAACATGTGGTCTAGTGATACTGTCAAACTTTCTTCTTTGAGCATGCATTCTCTAGAAAAAGTTCAAATAAGAATCTTTTTAACATTATAAACTGCCAGTTTGTGTAGAAGGAATGACACCAAATGTTTATATTAAATCTGGCTGTTCTACGTCCGATGTCAAATTTCTGCAGATAGTCCGTGCTGTTACTACACATACTAAGATCAGCTTTCAAGTGTAGATTTGTGCTGTTACTACACATACTAAGATCAGCTTTCAAGTGTAGGTTTATGCTGTTACTACACATACTAAGATCAGCTTTCAAGTGTAGGTTTATGCTGTTACTACACATACTAAGATCAGCTTTCAAGTGTAGGTTTATGCTGTTACTACACATACTAAGATCAGCTTTCAAGTGTAGGTTTGTGCTGTTACTACACATACTAAGATCAGCTTTCAAGTGTGGGTTTGAGCTGTTACTACACATACTAAGATCAGCTTTCAAGTGTAGGTTTGTGCTGTTACTACACATACTAAGATCAGCTTTCAAGTGTGGGTTTGAGCTGTTACTACACATATTAAGATCAGCTTTCAAGTGTGGGTTTGAGCTGTTACTACACATACTAAGATCAGCTTTCAAGTGTGGGTTTGTGCTGTTACTACACATACTAAGATCAGCTTTCAAGTGTGGGTTTGTGCTGTTACTACACATACTAAGATCAGCTTTCAAGTGTAGGTTTGAGCTGTTACTACACATATTAAGATCAGCTTTCAAGTGTGGGTTTGAGCTGTTACTACACATACTAAGATCAGCTTTCAAGTGTGGGTTTGTGCTGTTACTACACATACTAAGATCAGCTTTCAAGTGTGGGTTTGTGCTGTTACTACACATACTAAGATCAGCTTTCAAGTGTAGGTTTATGCTGTTACTACACATACTATGATCAGCTTTCAAGTGTAGGTTTATGCTGTTACTACACATACTAAGATCGGCTTTCAAATGTGGGATTTGTGCTGTTACTCTCTCTCGCTCTCTCTCTCTCTCTCTCTCTCTCTGAACCTTAAGTGCCCATGGCACGTGGGGCTTCTTGCAAGGGTTTTCCACAAATGCCTGTCCTTCGCCTTTTTTTCTGCTCTTGCCCAGGTCAGCCCTCTGTTGCTCAACATCCTTTCTGTTGTTCTTCTCCATGTCTCTTTTAGTATACCCTTACTTCTGTTCCCCTGTGGTGTCCATCTTAGTGCTATTTTTGGTAGTGAGTTGTCACTCATTCGGAGCACATGTCCCAACCATCGCCAGCGTCTTTCCTCATCTGCATTTCTGCCAGCAAGATGTTATTTCTTATGGTGTTTGGCCAAAATATTTTTCTAATTCTTCGTAAACATTTAGTCTGGAAAGAATTCAACTTGTTTTCTATGGTTTTGGTGATTTTCCAGCATTCACTTCCATAGAGTAGTACACTTAGAACATTACTCTTAAATATCCTGATTTTCATATTTATGCTTAGTTTTTTTTTTTAATTTCCATATAGTCTGCAGCACTGCGAAAGCCTGGTTTGCTCTAGTAAGTCTGCTGTTGATGTCCTCTGTGCTGTCTCCATTTTCTACTACTCTACTGCCAAGGTATACACATTTGTTGACCTCCTCCACTAACTTGCTATCTACTCTGAGTACATTTCTGTTGTTCACATTTTGCTTCATTAACTTTGTCTTTCCTACGTTGATCTTTAGTCCTATGTTGTTTGCATTCTGAATTAGCTTGTTTATTTTATCTTGTATATCTTTGTGACTGCTTGATAATAGACAAATGTCGTCCGCAAAGTCAAGGTCCTCCAGCACTGTGTCAAGGGTCCATTGTAATCCTCTGCGTTTGTCTGATGTTGCCTCCTTCATTAACCAGTCTACTGCCAAGATAAATGTGGGTTTGTGCTGTTACTACACATACTAAAATCAGCTTTCAAGTGTGGGTTTGTGCTGTTACTACACATACTAAGATCAGCTTTCAAGTGTGGGTTTGTGCTGTTACTGCACATACTAAGATCAGCTTTCAAGTGTGGGTTTGTGCTGTTACTGCACATACTAAGATCAGCTTTCAAGTGTGAGTTTGTGCTGTTACTGCACATACTACGATCAACTTTAAACTTTACGTCATCCTATGTGCAGTTTTTATCATATTACGTTTTCATACATTCTCATATATTCTCATATATCATTTTAATACATTCTTTCACAAATAATATTACATGAAGTGCTTCCACATAAAAACCTGAGTACGCTGTTTCTTATACATTCACCGTACCACTTAAATCTCATCATCGTACCACTTAAATTTCCTCATTGTACCACTCAAATCTCATAATTGTGTTAATTTACATCACATCATTGTGACACATCTCAGTATTGTACAGGATCTCAGCACTGAACCACATTTCATCATACCTATCCTTCTGATATCATGCTTCCAACTATCTTTCTGATATCATGCTTCCAGCTATCTTTCTGATATCATGCTTCCAACAATCTTTCTGATATCATGCTACCAACTATCATTATGATATCATGCTTCCAATGATCTTTCTGATATCATGCTTCCAACTATCCTTTTGATACCATTTTCCAGCAATCTTTCTGAAATCATGCTACCAACTGTAATTCTGATATCATGCGTCCAACTATCTTTCTGACGTCATGCTTCCAACTATCTTTCTGATATTATGATACCAACTATCTTTCTGAACTAACGCAACATATTACAGGTAGTGTAGGGAGTAGATAATTAAGCAAGTAGTTGCAACACATTGTCAGGAACGCTGAACAGACAACACATTGTCAGAAACGCTGAACAGACAACACATTGTCAGGAACGCTGAACAGACAACACATTGTCAGAAACGCTGAACAGACAACACATGATCAGAAACGCTGAACAGACAACACATTGTCAGAAACGCTGAACAGACAACACATTGTCAGAAACGCTGAACAGACAACACATTGTCAGAAACGCTGAACAGACAACACATGATCAGAAACGCTGAACAGACAACACATTGTCAGAAACGCTGAACAGACAACACATGATCAGAAACGCTGAACAGACAACACATGATCAGAAACGCTGAACAGACAACACATTGTCAGAAACGCTGAGACAACAAAGAATGTCAGAAAATCCCAGCCTATCATCAGCAAAAAGAAAAATTGGCCTACGGAAGATATAACTAGCCCGAATCGACAGTCAGTCAAATAAGGTCAGCCTAGTATCCGAAAGAGAACTTTAAATTTAAAAATGTTCGCTGGTCGCAAAAGGAAAACATAAAAACTTTGAATTTAGGATATATAGCTATACTACAGTGTAAATGTAAAAGTTTTTGAATCCATTAAAAAAAGATTTTGTAAACAAGACTAGGAGGAGTGTGTAAAAAAGGTAATCCTGTCGTGCCTTGGAGGCACATAGGGATATGGTGTTAGTGTGTAGGGAGCAGATAATAAAGAAAGTAGTTGCCCGGTTTGATTGGCAGCCCCACTGGTTAGAGACGAGTTTTACGGAAATGCGCAGTCCTGTGAGTCCGTCGCTGACCAGGTATATAAGACCAGAAGGTAGCAGCTGAAGAGGTCGGGGTTCCATATGCTGAGCATGTTAGAGGCCAGCGACCGTAGGAAGCCGTGTTATCGTTCAAGTGTGAAGTCATTCGTTAGATAGGAGCCAATTTGTGTAGGTTAATATGGGCCCTTAATATGTGATGTGGATGAATTAAGTTGTGCTGTGAGCTCCCTCGATCAAATCCCGATCGACCACTTAATTAATTATATGTAGTTAGGATTGTATTATGTGTGATCATGGATAAAATCATCACTTATTGCAGATGTGAAATGTTCAGTGTAAGACTTCTATATTCCCTTATGTAATGGGAAGTATGTTTCTAGCTGCACGTAATTCATATCACTGATTTTTTGCATTGTGCATTATATATATATATATATATCTTACCAGTAGATTATGTGTGTTTACAATCAGTGCTGCACCCATACTGTTCAATGAGATTGTTTTAATGATCTGATAATACATATCAGCTGATAATTAACATCACATACATGAAGATTCATTCTGAGTTTACTATCTTGTAAATCGATGTTGTGCCACTACAAAAATTATGGCTATTTGAAGGATAGTTTCTTTGTGTTTATATTCTTTGGTATGAAGTGGTAATATGTAATGTATGAATGTACGGTATAAACACCCAATCATGCTAGTAAAATAGACGGTATAACGTCAATATAAAATGTAGGAATAAACATTCTCCCCATCAATTCAATATCGTATTTTCATACAGTAGCTAACTAGAACAACAAATTACAATAACATATAGCTGAACTAGAGCAACATATTCTAATAACAGGTAGCTGAACTAGAGCAACATATTCTAATAACAGGTAGCTGAACTAGAACAACATATTACAATAACAGGTAGCTGAACTAGAACAACATATTACAATAACAGGTAGCTGAACTAGAGCAACATATTCTAATAACAGGTAGCTGAACTAGAACAACATATTACAATAACAGGTAGCTGAACTAGAACAACATATTCTAATAACAGGTAGCTGAACTAGAACAACATATTACAATAACAGGTAGCTGAACTAGAACAACATATTACAATAACAGGTAGCTGAACTAGAACAACATATTACAATAACAGGTAGCTGAACTAGAACAACATATTCTAATAACAGGTAGCTGAACTAGAACAACATATTACAATAACAGGTAGCTGAACTAGAACAACATATTACAATAACAAGTAGCTGAACTAGAACAACATATTACAATAACAAGTAGCTGAACTAGAACAACATATTACAATAACAGGTAGCTGAACTAGAACAACATATTCTAATAACAGGTAGCTGAACTAGAACAACATATTCTAATAACAGGTAGCTGAACTAGAACAACATATTCTAATAACAGGTAGCTGAACTAGAACAACATATTCTAATAACAGGTAGCTGAACTAGAACAACATATTCTAATAACAGGTAGCTGAACTAGAACAACATATTCTAATAACAGGTAGCTGAACTAGAACAACATATTCTAATAACAGGTAGCTGAACTAGAACAACATATTCTAATAACAGGTAGCTGAACTAGAACAACATATTCTAATAACAGGTAGCTGAACTAGAACAACATATTACAATAACAAGTAGCTGAACTAGAACAACATATTACAATAACAGGTAGCTGAACTAGAACAACATATTACAATAACAAGTAGCTGAACTAGAACAACATATTACAATAACAGGTAGCTGAACTAGAACAACATATTACAATAACAGGTAGCTGAACTAGAACAACATATTCTAATAACAGGTAGCTGAACTAGAACAACATATTACAATAACAGGTAGCTGAACTGGAACAACATATTACAATAACAAGTAGCTGAACTAGAACAACATATTACAATAACAAGTAGCTGAACTAGAACAACATATTACAATAACAGGTAGCTGAACTAGAACAACATATTACAATAACAGGTAGCTGAACTAGAACAACATATTACAATAACAGGTAGCTGAACTAGAACAACATATTACAATAACAGGTAGCTGAACTAGAGCAACATATTACAATAACAGGTAGCTGAACTAGAACAACATATTACAATAACAGGTAGCTGAACTAGAACAACATATTACAATAACAAGCAGCTGAACTAGAACAACATATTACAATAACAGGTAGCTGAACTAGAGCAGCTTATTACAATTAGAGGTAGCTGAACTACAGCAAATTATTACAGTATCAGGTAGCTGAACTAGAAGAGAAGACTCATACAATAGACTTACTGAATTAGAACAACACTCAAAAAAAGAACTACTAAATTAGAACAACAGATTCAGACAATAGACTACTGAAATATTACAGCAGATTCAAATAACAGACTATTGAATTAGAACAACAGACTTACAACAACAGACTCAAGTAAACAAAAATGAAATGTCATGGAAAATTTCTGAAAGCAAAATTAAAAAAAAAAAACAACAGAAAAAAGTTGTATGAACTTACTTTTTTATGGCCAACTTATGAAACTCAACAACAATTACACTTTCAGAAAGAGCAGGCAGAATTTAAGAAAGAAAGATCATGCATAGACCACATATTTGTACTTAGACAAATATTAGAACAGACAAATGAGTGGCATAGCACAACATATGCATTGTTTATAGATTTTGAGAAAGCCGCTGACAGTGTCAACAGAGATGCACTGTGGAAAATCCTAAGATGGCATGGCCTCTCCCATAAGATAGTGAATGTAATCAAAGCCCTATACAAGGGTTTTCAGTGCAAAGTTATCTGTGGAGAACATACCTCCAGCAGCTTTAGGGTACAAACAGGAGTGAAGCAGGGATGTGTACTATCACCAACATTATTTATCTTGGCACTAGACTGGGTAATGAAGGAGGCAACATCAGACAAACGCAGAGGATTACAATGGACCCTTGACGTAGTGCTGGAGGACCTTGACTTTGCAGACGACATTTGTCTATTATCAAGCAGTCACAAAGATATGCAAGATAAAATAAACAAGCTAACTCAGAATGCAAACAACATAGGACTAAAGATCAACGTAGGAAAGACAAAGTTAATGAAGCAAGATGTGAACAACAGAAATGTACTCAGAGTAGACAACAAGTTAGTGGAGGAGGTCAATGAATTTGTATACCTTGGCAGTAGAATAGTAGAAAATGGAGACAGCACAGAGGACATCAACAGCATGACCTACTAGAGTAAACCAGGTTTAGTGTATAGTTGTATACTTATACACCAATCATTGTGTTACTAGAGCAAACCAGGCTTTTGCAGTGCTGCAGACTATATGGAAATCTAAAAAACTAAGCATAAATATGAAAATCAGGATATTTAAGAGTAATGTTCTAAGTGTACTACTCTGTGGAAGTGAATGCTGTAAAATCACCAAAACCATAGAAAACAAGTTGAATTCTTTCCAGTCTAAATATTTACGAAGAATTGTAACAATATTTTGGCCAAACACCATAAGAAATAACATCTTGTTGGCAGAAATACAGATGAAGCCACTGACAACACTTATTGAGGAAAGACGCTGGCGATGGTTGGGTCATGTGCTCCGAATGACTGACAACTCACTACCAAAAATAGCACTAAGATGGACACCACAGGGGAACAAAAGTAAGGGTAGACCAAAAGAGACATGGAGAAGAACAACAGAAAGGATGTTGAGCAATAGAGGGCTGACCTGGGCAAGAGCAGAAAAAAGGCAAAGGTCAGGCATTTGTGGAAAACCCTTGCGGAAGCCAAACGTGCCCTGGACACTTAAGGTTCAGAGAGAGAGAGGGAGGGAGAGAGAGAAAGAGAGAGAAAGAGAGTGAGAAAGAGAGAGAGGGGGAGAGAGAGAAAGAGAGAGAGAGAAAGAGAGAGAGAGGGAGAGAGAGATGGAGAGAGAGAGAAAGGAAGAGAGAGAGAAAGAGAGAGAGAGAAAGAGAGAGGAAGAGAGAAAGAGAAAGTACTAAAGTCACTTTCTAACATGAAGCATTTCCTCTGTCTGCTTTAAAACTATTTCTTGTTACAAAAAAAAAAAAAAACTCCGTTTTCCTAACCTCTTCCTATCAGTCTCTCTGTGTGTCTCCCTCTATCCGTCTCCCTCTTTCCGTCTCTTCGCGTCCCGTTTATTATTTTAACCAGACCTCTGTCATTCTGCTGTGTCATTCGACACTCGTCCACTAATTTTGGTATGCGCGTCAATCGCTTCCCGAGTCATAAATTTCTGATTGAGTTGTCTGCCACGCCTACCTCTTTATGTTTGTCTGCTTCTTCAGTTATTCTTGTTCGGGTCCAGCCGTGAAGATCCATTACTAGGGTCATGAGAATACCATGGGAGCGTTCCTCTTCCAGATTTTCCATCTTTTATAACAATAATAATATTAATAATAATCATAATGCAGTAATCATAACTTACACGGGACAATGTTACACATCAATTTCTCTCATAAATGCGATACTATGTCTCTCTCTCATAAATGTGGTATTATGTCTCTCTCTCATAAATGTGGTATTATGTCTCTCTCTCATAAATGCGGTACTATGTCTCTCTCTCATAAATGTGGTATTATGTCTCTCTCTCATAAATGCGGTACTATGTCTCTCTCTCATAAATGCGGTACTATGTCTCTCTCTCGTAAATGTGGTATTATGTCTCTATCTCATAAATGTGGTACTATGTCTCTATCTCATAAATGTGGTATTATGTCTCTATCTCATAAATGTGGTACTATGTCTCTATCTCATAAATGTGGTACTATGTCTCTATCTCATAAATGTGTTATTATGTCTCTATCTCATAAATGTGGTACTATGTCTCTATCTCATAAATGTGGTACTATGTCTCTCTCTCATAAATGTGGTACTAAGTCTCTATCTCATAAATGTGGTACTATTTCTCTCTCTCAATAAACGTGGTACTATGTCTCTCTCTTATAAATGCGATACTCTCTCTCTCTCTCATAAATGCGGTACTATGTCTCTCTCATAAATGTGGCACTATGTCTCTCTCTCATATATGCAGTACTATGTCTCTCTCTCATAAATGCGGTACTATGTCTCTCTCACACAAATGCGGTACTATTTCTCTCTCTTATAAATGCGGTACTATGTTTGTATCTCATAAATATGGTACTATGTCTCTATCTCATAAATGTGGTACTATGTCTCTCTCAAAAATGTGGTACTATGTCTCTCTCATAAATGCGGTACTATGTCTCTCTATCATAAACGTGGTACTATGTCTCTCTCTCTCATAAATGTGGTACTATGTCTCTATCTCATAAATGTGGTATTATGTCTCTATCTCATAAATGTGGTACTATCTCTCTCTAATAAATGTGCTACTATGTCTCTCTCTCATAAATGTGCTACTATGTCTCTCTCTCATAAACGTGGAACTATGTCTCTCTCTCATAAATGCGGTACTATTTCTCTCTCACATAAATATGGTACTATGTCTCTATCTCATAAATGTGGTACTATGTCTCTCTCAAAAATGTGGTACTATGTCTCTCTCATAAATGCGGTACTATGTCTCTCTCTCATAAATGCAGTACTATGTCTCTCTCTCATAAATGTGGTACTATGTCTCTCTCTCATAAATGTGGTACTGTGTCTCTATCTCATAAATGTGGTACTATCTCTCTATCATAAATGTGGTACTATGTCTCTCTCTCATAAATGTGGTACTATGTCTCTCTCTCATGAATGTGGTACAATGTCTCTCTCATAAATGTGGTACTATGTCTCTCTCTCATAAATGTTGTACTATGTCTCTATCTCATAAATGCAGTACTATGTCACTCTCTCATAAATGCAGTACTATGTCTCCATCTCATAAATATGGTACTATGTCTCTCTATCATAAATGTGGTACTATGTCTCTCTCTCATAAATGTGATACTATGTCTCTATCTCATAAATGTGATACTATGTCTCTATCTCATAAATGTGATACTATATCTCTATCTCATAAATGTGGTACTATGTCTCTATCTCATAAATGTGGTACTATGTCTCTCTCTCATAAAAGTGGTACTGTGTCTCTCTCATAAATATGGTACTATGTTTCTCACTCATAAATGTGGTACTATGTCTCTCTCTCATAAATATGGTACTATGTCTCTCTCTCATAAATATGGTGCTATTTTTCTCTCTCATAAATGTGGTCCTATGTCTCTCTATCATAAATGTGGTACTATGTCTCTCTCTCTCTTAAATATGGTACTATGTCTCTATCTAACCCCACCAGTGGCCCATTTTATGGATCATTGCCTGTCCCAAGTCAGGAAAAACGGGGAGGGTTGGCTTAAGGCCAGCAACCTTATCCTATAAAAAGAACTTTGCTACAGAAATGCCAAAAAGAGACTCAAGAGATATTTCGGCCCTGGGGGAGGACGGACCTCCAGCTGGAGGAAGCATGAAGCCGGACAGTGAAAGCCAGGGAAACCAGGAAGCTGTCAGACCGACAACCGCCATCTCCACCAGGACCACCATTATTATAGGATCATGGAACGTTAGAACTATGTTTGAAGCAGGGAAATCAATGCAGGTTCCAGCGGAAATGAGGAAATACAACATCAACATCCTGGGAATAAGCGAAACAAGATGGACTGGAACTGGGCAAACAAGGATTAGCACGGGAGAGCTTTTGTTGTACTCAGGACACGAGGAGGACACCGCACCACACACGTATGGGGTGGCCCTGATGCTGTCAAAGACAGCTCAGGGAGCGCTTATTGGATGGGAGGCGCATGGCCCACGGATTATTATAGCCACCTTCAAAACCCAAAAGAGAGGGATAAATATGGATGTCATTCAGTGTTATGCACCAACAAATGAAAGCAGCGATGGTACAAAGGAGGAATTCTATGAGAGATTGCTGGGTATTGTGCAGAGTCGTCCAGAGCGGAACATGGTCATCGCCATGGGTGATTTCAATGCCAAGATCGGAAGTGACAACAGGGGATACGAAGATATCAGGGGGCAGCAAGGATTGGGTGTAATGAATGACAACTGAGAGAGATTTGCTGACTTTTGTGCCATAAGCAATTTGGTCATTGGAGGGAGTTTCTTCCATCATAAAAGGATACATAAGGTTACATGGGTTTCTCCGGATCAAGTAACAGAGAATCAGCTCGACCATATATGCATTGGGAAGAAATACAGAAGATCTCTTCAGGACGTGAGGGGCAAAAGAGGAGCCGATGTTGCATCAGATCACCGTCTAATTGTGGCCAGATTGAAGTTAAAACTAAAGAGAACTGGGATAGGAGTCAACAGTAGACAACGCCAGAGATACAACACCACAGTTCTAAAAGATAGAACTAAGCAGGAAGAATTTAAGATCGCACTCGCCAATAAGTTTCAGATTCTACAATATCTGCCAGGAGAAGAGTCAATTGATAAGAGATGGCAAGGAGTGAAAGAAGCATTTACCTCATCATGTCAAGAAGTGCTTGGACCCAGGAAGCTGTGCCACAAGGAGTGGATCTCTGCAGAATCCATAAGGAGAATAGAGGAGAGAAAGATGAAAAAAGCAGCACTCAATAACAGCCGCACAAGAGCCAGTAAAATTATTGTACAAGAAGAGTATAGGGAAGCATGTAGGAAAACAAAGAGGAGCATCAGGACAGACAAAAGGAACTACATAGAAACACTGGCAACAGAGGCAGAAGGATCTGCCCGGCAGGGGAATATACAGGATCTATACTCCACAATTAAGAAGATGACTGGAAATTATAGTGTGCCGATGAGGCCAGTGAAAGACAAGAACGGAAAAACAATACCCAATGACTGGGGACAGAGAGACAGATGGATGCAGCACTTTGAAGAATTGTTGAATAGACCAGCCCCTCATAACCCAAAAGAGAGGGATAAATATGGATGTCATTCAGTGTTATGCACCAACAAATGAAAGCAGCGATGGTACAAAGGAGGAATTCTATGAGAGATTGCTGGGTATTGTGCAGAGTCGTCCAGAGCGGAACATGGTCATCGCCATGGGTGATTTCAATGCCAAGATCGGAAGTGACAACAGGGGATACGAAGATATCAGGGGGCAGCAAGGATTGGGTGTAATGAATGACAACTGAGAGAGATTTGCTGACTTTTGTGCCATAAGCAATTTGGTCATTGGAGGGAGTTTCTTCCATCATAAAAGGATACATAAGGTTACATGGGTTTCTCCGGATCAAGTAACAGAGAATCAGCTCGACCATATATGCATTGGGAAGAAATACAGAAGATCTCTTCAGGACGTGAGGGGCAAAAGAGGAGCCGATGTTGCATCAGATCACCGTCTAATTGTGGCCAGATTGAAGTTAAAACTAAAGAGAACTGGGATAGGAGTCAACAGTAGACAACGCCAGAGATACAACACCACAGTTCTAAAAGATAGAACTAAGCAGGAAGAATTTAAGATCGCACTCGCCAATAAGTTTCAGATTCTACAATATCTGCCAGGAGAAGAGTCAATTGATAAGAGATGGCAAGGAGTGAAAGAAGCATTTACCTCATCATGTCAAGAAGTGCTTGGACCCAGGAAGCTGTGCCACAAGGAGTGGATCTCTGCAGAATCCATAAGGAGAATAGAGGAGAGAAAGATGAAAAAAGCAGCACTCAATAACAGCCGCACAAGAGCCAGTAAAATTATTGTACAAGAAGAGTATAGGGAAGCATGTAGGAAAACAAAGAGGAGCATCAGGACAGACAAAAGGAACTACATAGAAACACTGGCAACAGAGGCAGAAGGATCTGCCCGGCAGGGGAATATACAGGATCTATACTCCACAATTAAGAAGATGACTGGAAATTATAGTGTGCCGATGAGGCCAGTGAAAGACAAGAACGGAAAAACAATACCCAATGACTGGGGACAGAGAGACAGATGGATGCAGCACTTTGAAGAATTGTTGAATAGACCAGCCCCTCATAACCCACCGAATATTGAACCAGCTGATAGAGATCTACGAATAGATTGTGGTATACCAACAAAGGAAGAGATTTGTAAAGCCATAAAACAGCTGAAGCATGGCAAGGCAGCAGGACCTGATAACATCCCGGCAGAAGCACTGAAAACAGATATTGAGACCAGCGTAGACATTCTTCACCCCCTCTTCAGGAAGATCTGGGAAGAGGAGCAAGTGCCTACAGAGTGGAAAGAAGGTTACCTTGTCAAGATACCAAAGAAAGGTGACTTGAGCTCCTGCTCCAACTACAGAGGTATAACACTGCTATCAATACCAGGAAAGGTACTCAACCGGGTTCTTTTAAATAGGGTAAAGGATGCGGTAGATCCACAACTCAGGGACCAACAAGCAGGATTCCGGAAGAACAGATCCTGTACAGACCAAATAGCAACATTACGTATCATCGTAGAACAATCACTGGAGTGGAACTCACCTCTCTATGTCAATTTTATTGACTATGAGAAGGCTTTCGACAGCGTGGACAGACAGACCCTATGGAAGTTGTTGAGACACTAAGGAGTACCGGAGAAGATTACCACCATCATTAAAAACTCCTATGAAGGGATGACATGTAGGGTAATCCATGGACAACAACTAACAGATGCCTTTCAAGTTAACACCGGAGTGAGACAGGGATGCCTGCTGTCACCAAATCTATTTATCCTGGCCATAGGCTGGATTATGAGAAAATCAACAGAAAATAGGAGAAATGGTATTCAGTGGACGCTCTGGACTCAACTTGACGACCTAGACTTTGCTGACGACCTGGCACTTCTCTCCCAGACTAAGCAACAGATGCAAGAGAAAACCATATTAGTGGCAGAAAATTCCTCAAGACTAGGCCTTACCATCCACAAGGGCAAAAGTAAAGTTCTTAGAGTAAATGAGGTCAACGAAATGCCCATTATATTGGAAGGAGAGGAACTGGAAGAGGTTGAAAAGTTTACTTATCTGGGAAGTGTGATAGACAAGCAGGGAGGAACAGAAGCTGATGTAAAAGCAAGAATGGGCAAGGCAAGAGTCAAATTCCATCAGATGAAGAAAATATGGGGAACTTCAGCCTTATCAAATAAATTGAAGATCAGAGTATTTAACACCATGATAGAGCCCATTCTGCTATACGGTTCAGAAACTTGGAGAACTACTGTTACGATCATGAAACGAATCCAGACATTTATTAACACATGCCTTAGAAGGATTCTACAAATACGATAGCCAGATACCATAAGTAACCAAGAACTGCAGCAGCGAACAGGCCAGCAACCAGTGGAAGACGACATCCTACGAAGAAGATGGGAATGGATCGGACACACCCTACGGAAATCCACACCCAGCACTACAAGGCAAGCCTTAACATGGAACCCACAGGGTAAAAGGAGGAGAGGGAGACCAAGGAACTCCTGGCGCCGAAGTCTGGACACGGACATCAAAATAATGAACCAGACATGGAGACAGTTGGAAAGAGTGGCCCAGGACCGAACTGCCTGGCGAGCTCTTGTTGGCGGCCTATGCTCCACGAGGGGTCAGAAGCATAGATAGATAGATAGATAGATGTCTTTATCTTATAAATGTGGTACTGTGTCTCTCTCTCATAAATGTGGTATTATGTCTCTATCTCATAAATGTGGTACTATGTCTCTCTATCATAAATGTGGTATTATGTCTCTATCTCATAAATGTGGTACTATGTTTCTCTCTCATAAATGTGGTATTATGTTTCTCTCATAAATGTGGTACTATGTTTCTATCTCATAAATGTGGTACTATGTCTCTATCTCATAAATGTGGTACTATGTCTCTCTCTCTCTCTCTCATAAATGTGGTACTATGTTTTTCTCTCATAAATGCAGTACTATGTCTCTCTATCATAAATATAGTACTATGTCTCTATCTCATAAATGTGGTACTATGTCTCTATCTCATAAATGTAGTACTATGTCTCTCTCTCTCTCTCTCATAAATGTGGTATTATGTTTTTCTCTCATAAATGCAGTACTATGTCTCTCTATCATAAATATGGTACTATATCTCTGTCTCATACTCTGTCTCATAAATGTGGTACTATGTTTCTCTCTCATAAATGTGGTACTATGTCTCTCTCTCATAAATGTGGTACTATGTCTCTCTCTCATAAATGTGGTACTATGTCTCTCTCATAAATGTGGTACTATGTCTCTATCTCATAAATGTGCTACTATGTCTCTCTCTCTCGTAAATGTGGTACTATGTCTCTATCTCATAAATATGGTACTATGTCTCTGTCTCATACTCTGTCTCATAAATGTGTTACTATGTCTCTCTCTCATAAATGTGGTACTATGTCTCTCTCTCGTGAATGTGGTACTATGTCTTTCTCTCATAAATGTGGTACTATGTTTCTCTCTCATAAATGTGGTACTATGTTTCTCTCTCATAAATGTGGTACTATGTCTCTCTCTCATAAATGTGGTACTATGTCTCTCTCTCATAAATGTGGTACTATGTCTCTCTCATAAATGTGGTACTATGTCTCTATCTCATAAATGTGCTACTATGTCTCTCTCTCTCGTAAATGTGGTACTATGTCTCTATCTCATAAATATGGTACTATGTCTCTGTCTCATACTCTGTCTCATAAATGTGTTACTATGTCTCTCTCTCATAAATGTGGTACTATGTCTCTCTCTCGTGAATGTGGTACTATGTCTTTCTCTCATAAATGTGGTACTATGTTTCTCTCTCATAAATGTGGTACTATGTTTCTCTCTCATAAATGTGGTACTATGTCTCTCTCTCATAAATGTGGTACTATTTCTCTCTCATAAATGTGGTACTATGTCTCTCTCTCACAAATGTGGTACTATGTCTCTCTCATAAATGTTTTACTATGTCTCTATCTCATAAATGTGGTGATATGTCTCTCTCTCATAAATGTATTACTATATTTCTCTCTCATAAATGTGGTACTATGTCTATCTCTCTCATAAATGTGGTACTATGTCTCTCTCTCTGTCTCATAAATATGGTACTATGTCTCTATCTCATAAATGCGGTACTATTTCTCTCTCTCTCTCATAAATGTGGTAATATGTCTCTCTCATAAATGTTGTACAATGTTTCTGTCTCATAAATGTGGTACTATGTCTCCCTCACACAAATACGGTACTATGTCTCTTTCTCATAAATGTGGTACTATTTCTTTCTCTCATAAATGTGGTAATCTGTTTCCCTCATACAAATACGGTACTATGTCTCTCTCTTTCGTAAATGTGGTACTATGTCTCTCTCTCATATATGCAGTACTATGTCTCTGTCTCATACTCTGTCTCATAAATGTGTTACTATGTCTCTCTCTCATAAATGTGGTACTATGTCTCTCTCTCGTGAATGTGGTACTATGTCTTTCTCTCATAAATGTGGTACTATGTTTCTCTCTCATAAATGTGGTACTATGTTTCTCTCTCATAAATGTGGTACTATGTCTCTCTCTCATATATGCAGTACTATGTCTCTCTCTCATAAATGTGGTACTATGTCTCTCTCATAAATGTGGTACTATGTCTCTATCTCATAAATGTGCTACTATGTCTCTCTCTCTCGTAAATGTGGTACTATGTCTCTATCTCATAAATATGGTACTATGTCTCTGTCTCATACTCTGTCTCATAAATGTGTTACTATGTCTCTCTCTCATAAATGAGTTGTGTAACTGACTGCTTTCTTGCTCTTTGCAGCAAGCACACAGGTAAGTCCATATTTTCAAGTCACAAGTTATGTGTCAAGTTCTTGCAAGCAGCTTCAAGTCAAGTCTCTCAAGTCCTTGCAAGCAGCTTCAAGTCAAGTCTCTTAAGTCATTGCAAGCAGCTTCAAGTCAAGTCTCTCAAATTCTTGCAAGCAGCTTCAAGTCAAGTCTTCCGTCAAGTATTTAACTAACAGAATGAATATTGCAAAGCTTGAAGGTACCATGCAAGATCAGAGATTTAAAACATTTATTTGTAAAAATCTTAAAAAGATGAAATTACCCAAATCAAAATTAAACGAATGAAAAAAGTCGGCCATGAAATGTGAAAGTACAATTTGTATATGAAAAGTCAGAATTATGAAAAGTGAAAGTGCATCAGAAAATCAGAGGTATAAAAAAGAAGTAATTGAGAAAATCAGAGTTATAAAACATGAAAGTACATGGGAAACCATTCATTCATATGCATGTCCCTTGCGGAACTTTGCCTCCCTAACAGCTCTCCTTTAGGCCTCTCGGTTGTGAGCAAGATGGCCTGCTGCTGATGCATCCATTTGCAGATCATCAACGATGTTTTGCAGCCATCTTTGCCTTGGTCTTCCTCTCTTTCTTTTTCCCATTATGCACCCTTCCAAGACAGTTTTCTCTAGATTATCATGACGTTTAATATGTCCAAAATATTTAAGTTATCTCTGTTTAATCCTTTTTACTAGCCAGCCTTCTTCAATATTAAGCTCTTGTAGTTTGGATATAATGGGAAAATTAGAATTATAAAATATGAAAGTACATTTTTAAAAATTAAATTTATGAAAGATGAAAGTTCATGAGAGAAAATCAGATTATAAAACATGAAATTACATGAGAAGATAAGAATTGTGAAAGTACATGAGAAAATCAGAGTTCTAAAACGTATAGGAACACGTCCACATAGTATCATTTACTGGACATGAAAACGGAAAGAATATATTGCTAAATTCTGACAATTATCTAAACGTTAGTTCGCAAACCTCTGTAGTAAAAAACAAAACTCTGTAGTAAAAAACAAAACTCTGTATAGTAAAAAACAAAACTCTGTATAGTAAAAAACAAACCTCTGTAGTAAAAAACAAAACTCTGTATAGTAAAAAACAAACCTCTGTAGTAAAAAACAAACCTCTGTAGTAAAAAACAAACCTCTGTAGTAAAAAACAAAACTCTGTATAGTAAAAAACAAACCTCTGTAGTAAAAAACAAAACTCTGTATAGTAAAAAACAAACCTCTGTAGTAAAAAACAAACCTCTGTAGTAAAAAACAAACCTCTGTAGTAAAAAACAAAACTCTGTATAGTAAAAAACAAACCTCTGTAGTAAAAAACAAAATTCTGTATAGTAAAAAACAAACCTCTGTAGTAAAAAACAAAATTCTGTATAGTAAAAAACAAACCTCTGTAGTAAAAAACAAAACTCTGTATAGTAAAAAACAAACCTCTGTAGTAAAAAACAAAACTCTGTATAGTAAAAAACAAACCTCTGTAGTAAAAAACAAAACTCTGTATAGTAAAAAACAAAACTCTGTAGTAAAAAACAAAACTCTGTAGTAAAAAACAAACCTCTGTAGTAAAAAACAAAACTCTGTATAGTAAAACACAAACCTCTGTAGTAAAAAACAAACCTCTGTAGTAAAAAACGAAACTCTGTATAGAAAAAAACAAACCTCTGTAGTAAAAAACAAAACTCTGTATAGTAAAAAACAAACCTCTGTAGTAAAAAACAAACCTCTGCAGTAAAGAACAAACCTCTGTAGTAAAGAACAAACCTCTGCAGTAAAAAAACAAACCTCTGTAGTAAAGAACAAACCTCTGTAGTAAAAAACAAAACTCTGTAGCAAAAAAATGGTCGAGTCGATGGAAAGAAAAATGTCACGCCATTTGTTTTAGAAGTCAGCACATCTTGTACTTCTCCTAGAGAGCTGGTGTACCACTTACACTCGTGACTTCGTATACAAGATCTGCATGACGTGGACAACAGGAAAGTATAAACCTGCAACAACATCAACACACTGCCACTAAAATCTGTTAGAACCTCATTTTCTCTGCCCTCTATCTTTGGTCTAGTGCGCTCGATGTATCCTAGTAATTATAATAGGGTCTTGTTCTGACGAGTTCCATTCTCTGTCTACAGTCTCCTTGTGGATCTCTTTAAGCAGATGTGGCCATCATTTCCTCTGTTTTAGTTTCAATCTTTAATTAAACTTTAAAAGTCTAACTCTTTATTATCACAACTCTCCTTCAGTAGCTTTTTTATATATTTCTTCTAAATGTAATTTGTGATGAGATGGGGAATACCTTGACAGAGACGGAGGAAATTCTAGAAAGATGGAAGGAATATTGCAGAGGAATGTATGAAACAACCGAATGTGAAAGCAGAAATCTACAGTGTGAATTATTATTGGAGGAGAAAGAACTCGAACCGACAATAGAAGAAGTTTTATGGGCAATAAAGAATCTGAAAAATGGTAAATCACTAGGATGTGATGAGATAACAGCTGAATTTATTAAAGCAGAAGGAAAAGAGTGTGCAACAATCTATCATGCACTATGGAAAAAGATATGGCATTCAGGTGTTTGGCCAAAAGAATTGAAAAGAACTCTATTCATACCACTGCCAAAAAAGGGTAACCTGAAATTATGCACAAACTACAGAACTGTTGCCCTGATTAGTCATGCCAGTAAAATTCTGTTTAAAATCATAATGGGTAGACTTCGAAAGAAAATAGAAGAAGAAGTCAATATGGTCCAAGCTGGTTTCAGGCAAGGAAGAGGATCAATAGATCATATATTCAATCCGAGATTAATAAAAGAGAAATGCAGAGAGTTTAATGTGAATCTATATTTATCCTTTATAGACTATTCAAAGGCATTTGATTGTGTACAACACCAGAAACTTTGGGAAATAATGGAAAAAATGGGATTTCCAACACATTTGATACAATTAACATCACTGCTGTATCCAGACCAACAAGCAGCAGTAAGAGTGAAACATCAACTTGGTTTGACTTAAAACAAGGGGTCCGTCAGGGTTGCATATTGTCATCTTTCTTATTTAATTTCTATATTGAAAATATGATGAGGAATGTTAGAGAAGATGTAGACAAAGAATATTATGATGCCATAACAATTGGAGGTTATGAAATACCAGAGATTAGATATGCTGATGACAAAGTATTACTGTCCACAACACAAAAAGGAATGGAAAAACTAATTATGTCAGGCTGTAAGAACAGTGAAAAGCAAAACCTTTATCTTAATGCAAAGAAAACTAAGTTGATGACAACTGGCAAAACAAACAAGCAGCTAAAATATGTATCAATGAGGAAAAACTGGAAGAAGTGGAGAGTTTTGAATATCTTGGATCACTACTAACTAATAATGGGGATATAGTGAGGGAAATTAAAAGGAGGACATCTATCGCTCTTCAGAAAGTAAAACAAATAAAGAATCTGTGGAGAGTAGCAGACAGAACTACAAAAATAAGATTTTTAAGGGCATGTATCTTTCCCATCACAACATATGCCTGTGAGACCTGGACACTTAACACAACAGCTGAGAAATACATAAATGCCTTTGAATGTAAATGCTACAGAAGAGTTCTCCAAATATCGTGGACACAAAAAAGAACAAATGTATCTATACTACAAGAGCTTAATATTGAAGAAGGCTGGCTAGTAAAGAGGGTTAAAGAGAGAAAACTTAAATATTTTGGACACATTAAACGTCATGATAATTTAGAGAAGACCTATTGGAAGGATATATAATGGGAAAAAGAAAGAGAGGAAGACCAAGGCGAAGATGGCTGCAAGACATCGTTGACGATCTGCAAATGGACGCAGCAGCGGCAGGCCATCTTGCTCACAACCGAGAGACCTACAGGAGTGCTGTTTGGGAGGCAAAGTTCTGCAAGGGACACGCAAATGAATGACTGAATGCATTCTTATATACTTAGAACTGGAAACTGAGCTTTATTTTTTGTCTTATTTATTTTGAGATATCAATAATTTCTACAACTAGAGAAATATACCAGAGCAAAAGATATCACACAGAGGTTCTGTTCTTGAAGTAACGAATGAACATGGCAGTAAGAGCCGTCTATGGCGACTATATTTTCAGTTCGTGAGTTCAGCAAAAAAGTGAAGAGCGTGCAATATTTCTTTCGCAGACTTCACCGCCATAGGGAATATGTGGATTCCTACACGGTTTGTCAGGTTAGACTTGTTATTAATGGTACCAACGGAGAGGTGGGGCAGGAGTCGGTTGGGTTTGCCAGCCCTGATGAGTTGCTGACCGCCAAATCGGACAGTCTTGGCTCACAACGCTGCATTATGTAGAGAGTTTGGTTTGAGGAAAGTAAAGAAATAAATAAGAACTGATTTATACGAAACATTTATGTGAAAACAGCCAGTTTGGTGTATAGAATTCCCGTCTTTTCAAAAAACTATGCGAATGGGATCCACACATTCTCAACTTTTCTTATAAACGACGATGTGATAGTTGTCACAAGGACGCACGTTGGCTCGATTTTTTTAAAGACGGAGTGAAATGTTTTATATTAAAACTGAAAATAGATTTGGTCACATCTTTTGAGGATGAAGGCTGGCAGTATCAAACAGCTTATTATGGGATATTTTCTGCAAACTGAATGAGCGAAATCTTCAGTTACAATGCTCAATCGCATGGAAAGATGAGAGGGTTTTGTGAGAACTTGCTTTGATTTAAAGTAGCATTATTCATGGACATTTGGCAGTTTTCTCAACTTCTTGTTTTATTATTTTCTTTTTTTTTCATTTTGAACAAAATGGAGTTAGTGATACTGATAGCCATTTAGAGAATCTCAGAATACAATGTTTTAATTACTTCTGAGAAATTTAGAGGGAGAACAACAATCAAGATTGGATTATGAATCCATTTTGCAACAGCCATCGATCCACTGATCTTTCTTTTAACGAAGCAAAAACACATTCCTGGAAATATCTGTTGACATGTCACTGAAAATAAATGTGAGTAGACATCGCTCTGTGTGTCAGTTCTGACACCTACGAAGGTTCGTCCCTGGATCGAGGTAACGGCTTCTAGGAAACAGGCCAGAACATCTCATTAACAGGTTAGATATGGGTTGCCAGATTCTGTAAAGGAAAAACCGGGACATTTTCCTCAAACTGATAAACAATATCAGACATAACCTAAGATCTAAGAATTTTGTTCTCAAATACCATATCCAATGAAAGAATATAAGCTGCATCCTACTCATGTTATTGTTCAGCTCAGAAGAAAAGAAATCATTAGTATTTCATGTATCTATAATGCCTACGTTTAATTTGTATACTTTGCATGCATTTTGAAAGTATAATAGCTCAAAACTAATTCATGGGATGTAGAATATAATTTATATGAGTACGAATGTAATTTGCTGTCAGATATTTCACCTTCAAGATTCTGCATTGCCCTGTGGTCCCGCGACCTGCTCCTAATCCGACTACTAAGATCGGGAATGAAGATCTTGCCGCTGACTGACAGAATCAGAGAATTCTGAGCAGCTCGTTAGATAATTAAAAGCACATTTAACTATTGCTTCAACTGTTGAGATGTGAGGGCGGCTTCGTTCACCTGGAGACTGCACATTCGTGAGGGAAAATACCACTTCCACACCTGCATTCTGTCCAGGAACACTAACGATAAACTGACAGTTTTAGTTCCGAATACTGCTCCAAAGATTCAGACCTTCCAGTGAAATAAGTCCACGTCTTCAGATAGGATTTGCTATTCCAACTGCGTCACTACAGTCCTTCAGATAAGTGAAATGATCAAACAATAAAGAGTCGTTAGTTGGCTGTCCTCTTGTAGAAACCTCACAGTCTCGTCCTCTTCAAACAACGCTGGTACAGAGCCTAACAGCATCCACTTACAAACGGAGAATTCATTCAGAGCTGTCATCCACCTAATAATATGTCATAATCATGACATGTTTAGTAAAACTCTTCCACTTCAACATAAAATTCATTTATATCTACAGTTGATAGGCCTACCTCATCTTCTGCTTCACTGTTGGCGAGATTCTTCTCGCTACCGCGCGTGGGGTGAAACTCATCCTGACCAATGAAGAAACTGATAAAATGCGATTAGGGTTGTCGTGCAGCGCCGCTTTGAAAAGGTGATGGAAAGGATAAAGACAAGCTTAATCAGTATGTCCAGTAGTCTCGAGGCGAGAGCTACTCATACCACGGCACCTTTGCTCAGGAGGCCAGCCATGTCCGATATACACCCAGACTGGTGAAATATACCTAAACCGGCTTAACCCAGGGGTGAAACTTGATGACTACTCATGTCACGGTACCTCCGCTCTAGAGGTCGGTCACGTCCTAAACACACCCATACTGGGATAATATGCCTAAACGGGCTTAACCCAGGAGTGAAACTTACTAATAGCGAGGATTCGTCCTCCTGGACAAAAGCTCCGTCCTAGTCACAACTAGAAAGGGTAGCGGCCACGACCACAAAAAGCTAAAGTTGGAGACAAGGGACCAGTGCAGATATGCAACCACCTCTCACTAGACGAGGATGTATGCGTATCCTAATCACACTGAGGTTTTCCAGTGAGTAAGTCCAACACTGGACTGGATGGGCAACCACCTCTCACCCAGCAGGGATATACTGATATCCAAAACACGTCGAGGTTTTTCGGTGAGGAAGTCCAATTCTAGATTAAACTGGTGCAACGAAAACCACGGTATCACGCAATCCCGCTTCTGAGACCCACCAAGAATACAGGCTAAAGCCCTGCGATACTCTGAACCTCTTGTGGTCCTCTCGGTGACCACAGGAGGACCACAGGAGTAAATTCAGTAGGATCAGGTGGCGGTTTGGTGGTAGAAGCGAACGAATAAGAAGAAGAATAAGAAGTAACGAATATTGAAGATGTTCTTTGGTTAATTGACTAAGCTTGCTGAAAAGTTCAATGAATCCATTTAATTGAGACAAGTAAGGTACAGACTTGGGATAAGATATGATAGGACATAAAATTCCTTGGTTTCGTTTTTGAACCATGTAATCATTGTTAACAAAATCAAACTGTAACGTTATTTTCTACACAAACTGTGATTGAAAATGTCTAATTCTATGCTGAATTGGTTCAACAACTCGTGAATAACTCTATCTCCTGCTCTGGTGTTCCCCTCTGTTCTTTTCTAAGTCCGTCCTTTCTTTTTTCTTTGTTGTTTTCCTCTTCGTCGTCCTCTATCCTTCGTCCCCCTTGTTTTGTCCTCCTTCTCAAAACTGCCCGCTTAGCTTATATCGTAAGTCAGTTGTCCAGTAGGACACTCCTCTAGATCATTCTATTAGTCAGCTGGTTAACTACCTACTGATTTGGTCCTGATTGGATTTCGGGATGAGTTAACCCACTACTTTTTTTTCAAAACGGTGTGCAATTTGAGTCCTAGGATTAGCAAATATGCCTCACCTGTCAGTTGCGTCAAATCCGTCTGTTCAATTATCACGGGGGATATTATCTAAGTCCACTATCTCTTTCATGTCGTAGGTTTCAGGGATTAGTCCGTTCTCTACTTTTATTGTGTCTTCGCTTTTCATTGTGTCTTGTATTTGTGGTATCTACTTAGTCTGATTACTCTTCTGAGCGTTCTGTCGTAATATTACTACTAATGCCATGGGAGTGTTCCTCTCCCGCCGGATCTCAAACTCTCCATAGTTTATGACCTTCTTTATATTTATCAATAATCATCATAACTATAATAAAACATGTTAATAGTAATAATAAGAATAAGAACATTAATAATAATAATTATGATATTATCCTAATTTACCAGGGACTCAGCTACGAAGACCTATCCTAGAATCTGGTCCCAGCGTCCAGTAAACACACAGATTACCATTTGCTTCAGTTCAGTCCGGAATTTGGTGCCTGTGATACAGTACAAGATAAAGTTTAGACTGTTGTTTGTGTACATCAACATCAAAAATATGCTGCGAAGTGCCTCCCCGACTTCTCCCGAACCGGTCTCTGTTCGGAGATGATCGGAATACGTGTAGATGCACGTTGGGAAATTACAAATGATGAAAGTTAAATTCACGAATAGCAAGGTCAGGGTCAATGAAATATCTCTTCTTCTGCCACCCAAAGATTTTGAATTCCAAACAATTTTAGTACGTGGAGCCTCTTGGTCAGAAGGCTTGTTGAGTTTTTCTAGTTTCTGCTTGCTGTGGACAATTCCTGATACAATGATGATATTAAGAATGATAAGTATGAAACTGGTAGAAAACGGTCCTACAACATTTGCAAAAGTCCAGAACAGAGAGGATGTCTCTATCAGCGGATGATGATTAATCATACACTTTCTGTTGAACGATACATTTGTAATGGGGTCAAAGATGTGTAGGTCTCCAAAAAGAAAGAATGCTGAACTGTTAGCACAAGTTAGAGTCAAAACAATAGCCACGATAGCCAGTTCTGATGAAGCTAATGTACAAACTCTCTTCACGTGAAATGGCCAGTGAATGGATAAAGCTCTTTCAACGCTCACTGCCACAAGAGTCCACGAGCTGCATTCAGTGAACAGAAATCTCGTAAAATTGTGGATTTTACACGAGATCTCGTCTTCTGTGACATCATACACTTCTATGCCCGATAATAAAGGTCTGAGCATGCCAACAAGGACAGACCCAATGTCCACTACAGCCAGGAAACGAAGATAAACTGCTGTTGTGTTCCCTCGAAATGCTCGTCTGCTGTAAACGATGAAAGAAAGGGGGTTGGTTGAGCAACCCAGCACGATGACAACCAAGCTGTAGTGTACAGACAACCATCTTGAAATCGCTATAATCATTTTGACTCCTTTTTTGAATTCCTCCTCTTTCCAAATATTTACACATGCAAGAAATAGAAGAAGAAGAAGATCAGAGAAATTTTGTTTACTTTCGCCTAAAGAATAGCTCTTGTAGAGTCCTGGCTTTTTTCTTCATTCAATTCAAAATTTTTATTTTATTCAAGAATTTCTTGTACATCTTTATTCCTTGTCAAGGAGCTGAAATGAAAATTAATAAAAGATGATTCCATATACAAGCAAAGATTTGCATTAATACTATGATATAAACTAAGAATTGCATTGATGATTCTGTGGTATATAAACTAATAGTTCCATTGATTCTTTGATATTTAAACTAAGAGTTGCATTAATTATATGATATATAAACTAAGAGTTGTGTTGATTCCTTGATATATAAAGTAAAAGATGTTTTGATTCCTTGATATATAAACTAAAAGTTACATTAATTCTATGATATATAAACTAAGACGTGTATTAATTCTATGATATATGAACTAAGACGTATATTAATTCTATGATATATAAACTAAGACGTGTATTAATTCTATGATATATAAACTAAAAGTTACATTAATTCTATGATATATAAACTAAGACGTGTATTAATTCTATGATATATAAACTAAGAGTTGCATTAATTCTATGATATATAAACTAAGAGTTGCATTAATTCTATGATATATAAACTAAGAATTGCATTAATTCTATGATATATAAACTAAGACTTACATTAATTCTATGATATATAAATTAAGAGTTGCATTAATTCTGTGATATATAAACTAAGAGTTGCATTAATTCTATGATATATAAACTAAGAGTTACATTAATTCTATGATATGTAAACTAAGAGTTGCATTAATTCTATGATATAGAAACTAAGAATTTCTTTGATTCCATTATATATACACTGATATGTAAACACCTTGGAGCATTAATAACTTCAGATGGGAAATGCAGAACAGAAATTAGGAACAGAATAGTCCAAGCAAAGACTGCATTTCAGAGAATGAGAAACATATTAACCAACACATCCTTATCAATGAATGTTAGAAAGCGAGTCCTAAAATGCTATATTGAACCTATCTTGTTATATGGAAGTGAATCATGGACAATAGGCACGTCTGCACAAAAATCATTGGAAGCAGCAGAAATGTGGTTTATTAGAAGAATGTTGCGAATCCCCTGGACAGCAAAAATAACTAATGAAGAATGTTTGAGAAGAGCTGGAGAGACAAAAAACCTTGTCAAAAAGATAAGATAGAGACAATGTACTTTCATAGGACATGCAATGAGAAGAGGGGGCATTGAAAATATTATAACAACAGGAAAAATAGAAGGAAGAAGATCAAGAGGAAGACCAAGAGAAATGATACTGGATAGTTTGACGGGATGGTGTGAGAGGAGATCATCAAATGAGCTGATGGCCTGCATAAAGGATCGGGTACTCTGGAAAAGCATAATAGCCAACGCCAGTCGGCACGGTACATGATGATGATGATGATGATGTAAACTAAGATTTGCATTGATTCTATGAAACGCAATATAAGAACTAACATGAATTGATGACTTTTTTGATAAATTAGTTCAAAAACTTATTTTTCAATAGCACACTGGTCAAAGAAATCTTTGATTAAAAGAAATCTGCAATGTCTGAGCTAATCTGTTTGAAATGTATTCAGCTCCCATGTGTCTTATTATCTTTAATTAGCTCCACTTATCACTGGTTGTCATCCTTGTTTATCAGCTTTCTCGTGTCTTAAGAGTTTTATGCAAGTTGTTCCAACAATGTTGTAGTTAGATAGACATGATAAATGGTTGAACTGATACATAAATTGTAAGAAGAGTCACGAAGTTTGAAAAGACAAGTAAACATTGCCAGAAATGATGGCCGATAACATTAATCTCTTCTTTTTGTCTCATTAGTTCTTCTTTCATAATTATAGTAAAATTTAGATCATAGTTTTTTTAGTCTTCACACTTCTGTCAGTCATTTACTAACACAACATCCAAACGCTGACTAACATAACAGCCAAACACTGACTAACACAACAGTCTAACACTGACTAACACAACAGCCAAACACTGACTAACATAACAGCCAAACACTGACTAACACAACAGTCTAACACTGACTAACACAACAGTCCAACACCGACTAACACAACAGCAAAACAGTGACTAACACAAAAATATTGACTTACAAACTACACACATATGCATTAAAAAACACCACTTTATCGAACAAATTGAAGACGTGAAATGTTTATGTTCGTCAGCGACTTTCAAGCTCTGAAACGTGAAAATGTGGCAGTTAATGTAAGGACATTTTCTCAATGATGTGGTGTTTAAATATGACGTGCAGCACGTGCTAATGAACTTTTTCTTTATTTATAGCTTTTCTGAAAATGTCATCACTTTGAAATATTTTGGTTCACACATTAGGCAAGTTTAGACAAGAAAAGGGCCATCATCTGTTTCTATCGAAAACAAATCTGTTACTATTTCTATCATGGCCAGATTGTTGGCACAAGAGTGATGGCAAGCTGGTGGTATGCTCAGCAGTGGAATGGCGACCAGAAATATTGCCAAACATTTTCAGTATGACCGTTCGACTGTAGTGAGGTTGTGATTTCAGGCAAGAGGTGCTATGAACAACCGTACCAGACCAGATCAACGTCGTGTAACAACACGAGCTCAAGATCACCAGATGCTGTTGGTACATCTGAGCAAGCGTTCCCGAACAGTAGCTCAGACAGTAGCACCCGGAACTCGAGCACTTGTCAGCGCAGACACTGTGCCAAGAGTATTTGACAGCGCTGGCTTGCAAACAAACTACCAAAACTTGATTGTGTACTTACTAGGCGTCAATGGACCATCAGAATGGCTTGGGCCCCACAAAATTTACTTCGCCTAATGGCAGAATGGAGGCCATTGGTGTTCTCTTATGAAAGGCTTCATAGTGTCTTCTTTGCTGATAGAAGAAATCGCGTGTGGCTTTGTCTTGGGCAAAGATATCCAGATGCATGTTTGGTCTAGCATGACAGCCATAGAGGAGGAAGCATACATGTGTGGAGTGGGTTCTCCCATGGCCATCTTACTCCACTCCACATTTTCAGAGTTAGTGTTATCGCTGATGTCAGTGTTAATCAGGTATTGCGACATATCGTAGCGCCTTTCTTCCAAAATCATCCAGATCTGAGAATCTTTCAGCATGATAACCCTAGACCTCACACAGCTAATGTTACCAGGAATTTCTTAGCCCAGCAACTTCTTCTTGTAATGGATTGGCCTGCAGATTCTCCTGACATGAACCTGATTGAACACGTCTGGAATGAACTGAACAGAAAGAACTATCAGTCTGACATCACCACCGCTGTGAATCATCAGGAGCTAGCACAGAAACACATACCCCAAACATTATTTCATACACTCTGCGACAGCATGATATGCCACGGCGATGCCCTGATGCCTCAGAGGTTCATACACTCTGCGACAGCATGTTATGCCACGGCGATGCCCTGATGCCTCAGAGGTTCATACACTCTGCGACAGCATGATATGCCACGCCGATGCCAAGCCTGCCCTGATGCCTCAGAGGTTCAGACACAGTATTAACAATGGCTGTGAGTTTATGACAGTGAGTGTGAATTTGTTTCTTTTACACCAAAGATGGTCATGAGTCGTTTCTGAGTGTGTCAAGTTTAATAACACTGCAAGTTTATGTCAGTAACTGGATGAGAAATGTGTCAAGTTTATGTCAGTAACTGGATGAGAAATGTGTCAAGTTTATGTCAGTAACTGGATGAGAAATGTGTCAAGTTTATGTCAGTAACTGGATGAGAAATGTGTCAAGTTTATGTCAGTAACTGGATGAGAAATGTGTCAAGTTTATGTCAGTAACTGGATGAGAAATATATCAAGTTTATGTCAGTAACTGGATGTGAAATATATCAGGTTTATGTCAGTAACTGGATGAGAAATGTGTCAAGTTTATGTCAGTAACTGGATGAGAAATATATCAAGTTTATGTCAGTAACTGGATGAGAAATGTGTCAAGTTTATGTCAGTAACTGGATGAGAATATATCAAGTTTATGTCAGTAACTGGATGAGAAATGTGTCAAGTTTATGTCAGTAACTGGATGAGAAATGTGTCAAGTTTATGTCAGTAACTGGATGAGAAATATATCAAGTTTATGTCAGTAACTGGATGAGAAATGTGTCAAGTTTATGTCAGTAACTGGATGAGAAATATATCAAGTTTATGTCAGTAACTGGATGAGAAATGTGTCAAGTTTATGTCAGTAACTGGATGAGAAATGTGTCAAGTTTATGTCAGTAACTGGATGAGAAATATATCAAGTTTATGTCAGTAACTGGATGAGAAATATATCAAGTTTATGTCAGTAACTGGATGAGAAATATATCAAGTTTATGTCAGTAACTGGATGAGAAATATATCAAGTTTATGTCAGTAACTGGATGAGAAATATATCAAGTTTATGTCAGTAACTGGATGAGAAATGTGTCAAGTTTATGTCAGTAACTGGATGAGAAATATATCAAGTTTATGCCAGTAACTGGATGAGAAATATATCAAGTTTATGTCAGTAACTGGATGAGAAATATATCAAGTTTATGTCAGTAACTGGATGAGAAATGTGTCAAGTTTATGTCAGTAACTGGATGAGAAATATATCAAGTTTATGTCAGTAACTGGATGAGAAATATATCAAGTTTATGTCAGTAACTGGATGAGAAATATATCAAGTTTATGTCAGTAACTGGATGAGAAATATATCAAGTTTATGTCAGTAACTGGATGAGAAATATATCAAGTTTATGTCAGTAACTGGATGAGAAATGTATCAAATTTATGTCAGTAACTGGATGAGAAATGTATCACATTTATGCTAGTAACTGGATGAGAAATGTATCACATTTATGCTAGTAAATGGATGAGAAATGTATCACATTTATGCTAGTAAATGGATGAGAAATGTATCACATTTATGCTAGTAACTGGATGAGAAATGTGTCACATTTATGCTAGTAACTGGATGAGAAATGTATCACATTTATGCTAGTAAATGGATGAGAAATGTATCACATTTATGCTAGTAACTGGATGAGAAATGTATCACATTTATGCTATTAACTGGATGAGAAATGTATCACATTTATGCTAGTAAATGGATGAGAAATGTATCACATTTATGCTAGTAACTGGATGAGAAATGTGTCACATTTATGCTAGTAACTGGATGAGAAATGTATCACATTTATGCTAGTAAATGGATGAGAAATGTATCACATTTATGCTAGTAACTGGATGAGAAATGTATCACATTTATGCTATTAACTGGATGAGAAATGTATCACATTTATGCTAGTAAATGGATGAGAAATGTATCACATTTATGCTAGTAACTGGATGAGAAATGTGTTAAGTTTATGTCAGTAAATGTATGAGAAATGTGTTAAGTTTATGTCAGTAAATGTATGACAAATGTGTTAAGTTTATGTCAGTAAATGTATGACAAATGTGTTAAGTTTATGTCAGTAAATGTATGAGAAATGTGAAATAAGTTGTTTTAGGTATTTTCCTTTACTACAACCACTGGCTCTGGAATGGTGCGTTTTTAATGGTGGATTTTTTTCTGAAAATTTCTCTCGAACGTTCAACAATTTCTCGACACTTTCACGAGAAACAGAGTCACACGAAAACAAACTTTCCAGATCTTCAGATGTTACTTTCACTTCTTACTGGGATAGAAACTAAAATATTTCATAAAATTAGCATAAATCTTACACTTAAAAACAAAGCAATCTAATGTTTTGGTTTTCTCCGAAGAATTTAGAAATTTTGAAAGTCAGTACGAAAATGTGTCAATTACTAAAAAGAAAATGCGACCACTGAAGAGAGAGAAATGCAAGACTCTAACATCCAGGCCCACAATAATCAGGAAAAGACTTTATTAAGATTTTCATGAAGCCTCGAACACCACCACATGATGACTATCTCATGCTAAGCAGAAAGCCACAAACACCACCATACGAAGACTGCCTCATGCTAAACAGAAAGCCACACATACCACCATACGAAGACTATCTCATGCTAAACAGAAAGCCACAAACACCACCATACGAAGACTGCCTCATGCTAAACAGAAAGCCACACACACCACCATACGAAGACTATCTCATGCTAAACAGAAAGCCACAAACACCACCATACGAAGACTGCCTCATGCTAAACAGAAAGCCACAAACACCACCATACGAAGACTATCTCATGCTAAACAGAAAGCCACAAACACCACCATACGAAGACTATCTCATGCTAAACAGAAAGACACAAATACCACCATACGAAGACTATCTCATGCTAAACAGAAAGCCACAAACACCACCATATGATGACTATCTCATGCTAAACAAAAGTGGGCATATCATGTTTGCCTCAGGTTCTAAGAATTGTCACAGCTGGAGATGGAGTGGAGGATACGCTCTCCACTCCAATTGTCTCCAATGATCTGCGTCTCAAACAGCTTCTGACAGTCAAGTCCAGCTGTTGGCCTTCTCGTGGCAGAACTGTTCAAACTGACAGGAGAAGGGGCGAAGGCCAATATCTGGCACCTGAAAGCCAGACGTTTCGGGTAGATGAGAGTCTTGTTTGGTAGCTCATCTGAGAGAAGGAAAACTCTGATTTAAAACCCCCTGCTGGCGAGATTCTTCACCTGCCGTGCATGAAGTGGAGCTCCTCCCGGCCAGTGAAGAAAGGTGCGAATGGGGTTGCCGCGCGGCGTGACTGTGGAAAAGGTGAAAGAAAGGATTAAGTGAAGTAATCAGTAGTCTCGAAGTCAGGACTGCTCAAATCATGGCATCTCTGCTCTGGAGGTCGGCCACGTCCCATGTACACTCATATCGGGCGAATTGCCTGAACCGGCTTAACCCAGGGGTTAATACACTGCTGGCGAGATTCTTCGGATGCCGCACGTGGAGTGAAACTCCTCCCGGACAATGAAGAAAATGCGAAAAAGCAATTAGGGTTATCGTGCAGCGCCGATGCGAAAAGGTGATGGAAAAGATAAAGTGAATCTTAATTGGTATGTCTAGTAGTATCGCGGCGAGAGCTACCCATATCACGGCACCTCTGCTCTAGAGGCTTGCCACGTCCGATATACACCCAGACTGGTGAAATATGCCTAAACTGGCTTAAACCAGGGGTGAAACTTGATGACTACTCATGTCACGGTACCTCCGCTCTAGAGGTCGGTCACATCCTAATCACAACCACACTGGGATAATACACCTAAGCCGGCTCAACCCAGGAGTGAAACTTACTAGTGGCGAGGATTCGTCCTCCTGGACAAAAGCTCCGTCCTGGTCACAACTAGGAAGGGTAGCGGCCACGACCACAAAATGCTGAAGTCGGAGACACTGGACCAGGACAGTCTAGATAGGCAACCACCTCTCACCCGGCGGGGATGTACGCGTATCCTAATCACGCTGAGGTTTTCCAGTGAGAAAGTCCAACACTGGACTGGATGGGCAACCACATCTCACCCGACGGGGATATACGGGTATCCCAAAACATGTCGAGGTTTTCCGGTGAGAAAGTCCAACTCTAGATCAAACTGGTGCGACGAAAATCACGGTGTAACGCAATCCTGCTTCTGCAACCCACAGAGAATACAGACTCAAGCCCTGCGATACTCTGAACCTCTCGTGGCCCTCTTGGGGATCTCGTGTGGTCCTTTCAGGGACCAAAGGAGGACCACTGGACCAATCGAGGACCACTGGAGTAAATTCAGTAGGATCACGGGCGGTCTTGCTGGTAGAAGCGAACGAAGAAGAAAAAGAAAAAGAAGATGTCTGCCTCAGACCAGGACATGACCGACCTGGGGGTCACACGTACACAAAATTTAAGATTGACACTTCTGTTACTCCTGCATGTATTCAGGCACCTCACAATTCTGTTACTTCTGCATGTATTCAGGCACCTCACGCTATGAACTTCATCCTCCTACTGACGCAATGAGAGACATCAAGAACATAAGCTCCACAGTTCTATACAAGAACCTAGGCTCTACAGTTCTATACAAGAACCTAGGCTCTACAGTTCTATACAAGAACCTAAGCTCCACAGTTCTATACAAGAACCTAGGCTCTACAGTTCTATACAAGAACATAAGCTCCACAGTTCTATACAAGAACCCAGGCTCTACAGATCTATACACGAACCTAAGTTCCACAGTTCTATACAAGAACCCAGGCTCTACAGTTCTATACAAGAACATAAGCTCCACAGTTCTATAAAAGAGCCTAGCTCTACAATTCTATTCAAGAATCTAAGCTCTACAGTTCTATACAAGAACCTAGGCTCTACAGTTCTATACAGGAATCTAAGCTCTACAGTTCTATACAAGAAACTAAGCTCTACAGTTCTATTCAAGAACCTAAGCTCTACAACTCTATACAAGAACCTAAGCTCGACAATTCTAGAGCCTAAGCTATATAGTTCTATACATGAGACTAATCCCTACAGGTTCTTGTACAGAACTGTAGAGCTTAGGTTCTTGTACAGAACTGCAAAGCTTAGGTTCTTGTATAAACAGTATAGCTTAGGCTCTTGTATAGAACTGTAGAGCTTTGTCTCTTGTATAAAACTCTAGAGCTTAGGCTCTTGTATAGAACTGTAGAGCTTTGTCTCTTGTATAAAACTCTAGAGCTTAGGTTCTTGTATAGAACTGTAGAGCTTTGTCTCTTGTATAAAACTCTAGAGCTTAGGTTCTTGTATAGAACTGTAGAGCTTAGGCTCTAGAATTGTCGAGTTTAGGCTCTTGTATAGAATTATAGAGCTCTACAGTTCTATTCAAGAACCTAAGCTCAACGGGTCTACAACAAAAAGGTCGACTTGATGTAAGGGACAGAACTGCAGATGTAGACAGTACATGAGTAGGAATAACCAGAAGATGTCCAACAAAACTGGACAGATATGAATAGTGGACTTTACTTCTGTGATATGTTTTGTCAGTTGGGTGACCACAAAGAGTATGTCAAGTGTAATGATAGTGCCCTGATAAACATTTTATTTCGTCTTTCTTCATCGTCCTGTTCACAATGTACCTTTTCTCCATAGAACAAAATGTCTATTTTATAAATAAATCAAAATGTCTGCTTTGTTATGTCTCTTACTACAACCATTACTATGCTCATTACAAACTGTGCTGTATATTGTCTCTCAGTTTTACGTATACAAATTTTAACAGTATCTTTTCTTATTTCAGTATTATGTCTCTCAGAGTGCCTTCTTGTAACAGTATTTACCATGCGGACGGAAGACGCCTTTATTATTATCTCCCTCACAGACATTCTTATATTTCTGACAATAACTTTATCTTTCATGTTATTCTTTTATTGTTATAAATAATCGTTTTTCTGTCGCAGTGATTCTTTTTCATAGTTAATTTTACATCCCTGATATCTCTGTCACTCTGACTCGTTATCTCTATAACTCTGACTCGTTATCTCTCTCACTCTGACTCGTTATCTCTCTAACTATGACTCGTTATCTCTCTAACTATGACTCGTTATCTCTCTAACTATGACTCGTTATCTCTCTCACTCTGACTCGTTATCTCTCTCACTCTGACTCGTTATCTCTCTCACTGTTACTCGTTATCTCTGTCAGTGTTACTCGTTATCTCTAGCACAATGATTCTTATATCACTCTCAATAACTCTTATCTTTCATGCTTTCTAGGCACCCACACGTGGCTTGTCAGGTGGACATCTGCAGCACTCTTCAGCTGAACTGTGGCCATGAAATAGAGATCCTGGACATCAAAACCAACCAAGATCTACCCTGCCCTTTCTCAAGGGCCCTCACCTCCTCACCAATATTATTCAGCAAACACAGTTAGACTAGTTCTGGCCTCCCTCAAGGGCCCCCACCTCCTCACCAATATTATTCAGCAAACACAGTTAGACTAGTTCTGGCCTCCCTCAAGGGCCCCCCTCACCAATATTATTCAGCAAACACAGTTAGACTAGTTCTGGCCTCACTCAAGGGCCCCCACCTCCTCACCAATATTATTCAGCAAACACAGTTAGACTAGTTCTGGCCTCCCTCAAGGGCCCCCACCTCCTCACCAATATTATTCAGCAAACACAGTTAGACTAGTTCTGGCCTCACTCAAGGGCCCCCCTCACCAATATTATTCAGCAAACACAGACTAGTTCTGGCCTCCCTCAAGGGCCCCCACCTCCTCACCAATATTATTCAGCATACACACAGTGAGACTAGCTTAGCTTAATCAAACGGGCCCTATTCGGCTTCTAAGCTTCGTGAACTATATAGCAATATATGCACAAAGTTGAAGCTAGCATGAAGATATTAATCATAGTACAGAGACATGTGAATTCCATCACAACATGGTGAAGTAGCAGACATAGCACAGAGAAAAGTTAATCTCGTCACGACAGCTGCAAAGATCACAACGGGACAGTTAACCCAACCTAAGCCAACCTATTATGGTGTCCTTTAATAAATACCAAAAGCCAACCTATTATGGTGTCCTTTAATAAACACCAAAAGCCAACCTATTATGGTGTTCCTTGGATAAACACCAAAGGCCAACCTATTATGGTCTTCCTTGGATAAACACAGAAACCCAAAATGCCAGGGGAAGACCTGCATAGAAAGATGTCACACACTTAAATATTACTGGATCACCTGTCTTTCACGCATCACGTGGACGAGGTGATATTGAAAGTAAAGAAAGGCCTAGCAGCAATGAAAATAATAACAAATATGGATCTATCACAAAAAATTCTATTCTCAACACTGAAAGCGCTGGTAATGTCAAGACTGGAATGTGACATCGGCGTGTCCACTTTATCAGCAACTCAGACAAGCTGGCGCTAGAGACAGACAAGCTGGCTGCTGGATAGAACTCAGACAAGCTGGCGCTAGAGACAACTCAGACAAGCTGGCTGCTGGATAGAACTCAGACAAGCTGGCTGCTGGAGAGAACTCAGACAAGCTGGCTGCTGGATAGAACTCAGACAAGCTGGCCCTGGAGAGAACTCAGACAAGCTGGCTGCTGGATAGAACTCAGACAAGCTGGCCCTGGAGAGAACTCAGACAAGCTGGCTGCTGGAGATAACTCAGACAAGCTGGCTGCTGGAGAGAACTCAGACAAGCTGGCCCTGGAGAGAACTCAGACAAGCTGACTGCTGGAGAGAACTCAGACAAGCTGGCTGCTGGAGACAACTCAGACAAGCTGGCCCTGGAGAGAACTCAGACAAGCTGGCTGCTGGATAGAACTCAGACAAGCTGGCTGCTGGAGAGAACTCAGACAAGCTGGCTGCTGGATAGAACTCAGACAAGCTGGCGCTAGAGATAACTCAGACAAGCTGGCTGCTGGAGAGAACTCAGACAAGCTGGCTGCTGGAGAGAACTCGGACAAGCTGGCGCTAGAGACAACTCAGACAAGCTGGCGCTGGATAGAACTCAGACAAGCTGGCTGCTGGAGAGAACTCAGACAAGCTGGCTGCTGGAGACAACTCAGACAAGCTGGCTGCTGGAGAGAACTCAGACAAGCTGGCCCTGGAGAGAACTCAGACAAGCTGACTGCTAGAGAGAACTCAGACAAGCTGGCTTCTGGATAGAACTCAGACAAGCTGGCTGCTGGAGAGAACTCAGACAAGCTGGCTGCTGGAGAGAACTCAGACAAGCTGGCCCTGGAGAGAACTCAGACAAGCTGGCCCTGGAGAGAACTCAGACAAGCTGGCTGCTGGAGAGAACTCAGACAAGCTGGCCCTGGAGAGAACTCAGACAAGCTGGCTGCTGGAGAGAACTCAGACAAGCTGACTGCTAGAGAGAACTCAGACAAGCTGGCTTCTGGATAGAACTCAGACAAGCTGGCTGCTGGAGAGAACTCAGACAAGCTGGCCCTGGAGAGAACTCAGACAAGCTGACTGCTAGAGAGAACTCAGACAAGCTGGCTTCTGGATAGAACTCAGACAAGCTGGCTGCTGGAGAGAACTCAGACAAGCTGGCCCTGGAGAGAACTCAGACAAGCTGGCTTCTGGATAGAACTCAGACAAGCTGGCGCTGGAGAGAACTCAGAATGAAGCAATGAGGAAGGTGGTCGGATGCCTCAGGGACACGCCGATGGATGCCAGGGGGCACCTACTGACCGTTCCGCGCATGACAGCTTAACATAAATGCGCCCAAGTAAAAGACTACATACGAATCAAAAGCATGCAAGACCACCCATTGAAAATGGAGATTCAGACACAAAAAAGGTACACGAATAAACCGAGGTCACTCATGGATGGCGGAGGCTGAAGGGACCTGAGGGCAGATGTCCAACCCCGTGGGTGATGCCTTAAAACAGCCACAGCTTACCAAAGCTCACACGTGGCTCAGTCGAGAGAGCTGAAGTTGGGCGGCAGGACGAGCAGAAGCAGAAATCCCAGTGAAGTATTAGGCACTCCAACCCCGGTGACCTATAACATACACAGATGATCGGTCACGCGCGGACAAAATAGCGGATGGGGTTCGTGGTCTACGGCAGTGAACACGCCATCGTCAGCGAGCCCGGACACTTCGCCAATAGCACGTCCATCGTGGTCATGATCTGAGCATGCCAGCAAGGACAGTCCCCATGTCCACTACAGCCAGGAAACGAAGATAAACTGCTGTTGTGTTCCCTCGAAATGCTCGTCTGCAGAAAACGATGAAAGAATAGGGGTTGCTCAAACAACCCAGCACAATGACAATCAGGCTGTAGTGTACCGACAAACATTTTGAAATCCCTTCGATCATTTCAATTCTTCTTGTTTTTTTAAATCTGCTTTCCAGTCATTTAGATTTAACATAAGGAAGGAAGGAAGGAAGGAAGGAATAAGGAAAAGAATTGTTGTACAATAAAAAAACTCTCAGCGAACTTTCTTAGGAAATTTGAATGTCTAAGCTAGTATGTGTAAAAAAATGTGGAAGATAAGAAAAAGAATATTCTTAAAGTTTCTGTGCCTGCCCTTTAACTTAGACATTAGTACTAGTACAAACAACCTTCATTTACCACTGACCATCAGCACCATTCTTCAGCTGTGTGTTGTGTTACTTGCGTAGATCTAACAAAGATATTCATCTCAGCTAACATCAATTATAAATATTTTCTCACTAATATGTGAGCAAAGTTTAGTCTAAAGTAACAACAAAAGAGTTTTGTTTAGTTTCTGTCAGATATCGACCACAAATCTTAGTCACCGTCACGTGTCGACTAGAAGTCTGTCTGTCTCCTCTTAGTCACCGTCACGTGTGGACTAGAAGTCTGTCTGTCTCCTAATTAGAACATCTCAGGCCAGCTCGTCTTTCTCTGATGAAGACAATGACATTTTCCTGCAATTATGGGAAATTTTCTTTCACGCTTTTCATAGTTATTTGTTTTATTATCTGACTGTTTCTTTTGTCTGTGACGAAGTGTTTTGTTTGAACAGAATTGGACCTTTCAGACCAAATTACTTTACATCCGAATTCATGGATTTTCATTAATTTTAGCTCCCTTGAGATTGATTTTTTTTTTTTTACGTATTAGAAATTCGTAAATTGGAAAACAAAACTGGCATATAAATCTATAGAAACTGACTTCATTTTTGTTTCCATACATTTTTTTCTAAATTTGTGCCACAGTTTGGCAAAAGTCAGGTAACTAATTTTCTGTCGTTATCAAAACATAAAAATACTTTATTTCCTTGAGTTCTTGTTTCATCTCTCTGTTAAATGTGAAATGTGTAGTGACATTTTAGAGCCACTCTCTGTTACTATAATTGTCTACAGAGAGATGTTTTGTCTAACAAGATTTGTTTAGAAGTTTTATGTTTAAAGCCGGAACAATGACAGCCAGGCTGTGATGTATCACAGGTCATCCTGAAATTTCTTCTTCTTCTTCTTCTTTTTCTTCTTCTTTTTCGACCACCAAGGTCGCCCCGTGATCATACTGAATTTACTCCTGTAGTTCTCGCGATAGTCTTATTTAGAATGGAGGCTCAGAGCATCGTATGGCTTGTATTCTCGGTGGGTCACAGAAGCTGCATTGCTTGACACTGTGGTTTTCATTGCACCAGCTGGACTTTCTCACCGGAAAACCTCGACGTGGTTTGGAAATTAATATATCCCGGCCGGGTGAGAAGTGGTTGCCCATCCAGCCTAGCGTTGGACTTTCTCACTGAAAAACCTCGACGTGCTTTTGGATATCAGTATATCCCGACCGTGTGAGAGGTGGCTGGCCATCCAGTCCAGAGTTGGAATTTCTCACCGGAAAACCTCAATGTAATTTGGATATAATATATCCCCATCGGGTGAGAGGTGGTTACCTATCTAGACTGCACTAGTCCAGTGTTTCCGACTTCAGCATTTTGTGGTCGTGGCCGCTACCCATCCTGATGGTGACCAGGACGGAGCTTTTGTCCAGGAAGACAAATCCTCGCCACTAGTGAGTTTCACCCCTGGGTTAAGCCGGTTTATCGTATTATAAGACGTGTCTGGCCTCTAGAGCGGAGGTACCGTGATATGCGTAACCATCAAGTTTCACTCCTCGGTTAAGCCGGTTTATCGTATTATAAGACGTGTCTGGCCTCTAGAGCGGAGGTACCGTGATATGCGTAACCATCAAGTTTCACCCCTGGGTTAAGCCGGTTTATCGTATTATAAGACGTGTCTGGCCTCTAGAGCGGAGGTACCGTGATATGCGTAACCATCAAGTTTCACCCCTGGGTTAAGCCGGTTTAGGCATATTGCCCCAGTATGGGTGTATTTAGGGCGTGGCCGGCCTCTAGAGCATAGGTGCTGTGGTATGAATAGCCCTCACCGCGAGTCTACTGGCCATATCGATTAAACTTCATTTAATCCTTTCCATTACCTTTTCCACAGCGGCGCCGAGCGTCAAACCTAATCGCATTTTTCTTCATTGGCTGGGAGGAATTCCACCCCACGCGCGGCAACCGAAGAATCTCGGCAGCAGAGTCTTAGTTTAACCCCTGTGTTAAGCCGGTTTAGGCATTTGAGCTAGTATGGGTGTATATAGGACGTGGCCGGCCTCTAGAGCAGAGGTGCCGTGATATTGGTAGCTCTGACCTCGAGACTATTGGCTACTTTACTTAGTTCTTTCCATCACCTTTTCCACGAAGACGCCGCGAGGCAACCCTAATCGCATTTTTCTTCATTGGCAGAGAGTAGTTTCACCCTACGCAAGGCAGCTGAAGAATCTTGCCAGCAGCGACTGAAATATCTAGAATCATACTATATCATCCTTAGGACAAGTCATCATCTACAAAATAATCAAACAAAATATGTCATTAAATATGCATGTTGCTCTGAGCATGGAAGTATGTCACAAGTTACGTGTGGTCTGAGGTGTTACGTTTCCTCAGTTTATTGAGATCAGACATGTCTTAACAATTGTATACAAGTTGTTCCAACACTGTTGTGTAGCTAGCTAGACATGATCAATGATTGAACTGATACATACATTTTTTGAAGAGTGGCGAAGTTTGAAAAGATAAGTAAACATTGCCAGAAATTATGTCAGATAACTCGAGTCTTATCTTTTTGTCTCATCATTTTTTTCTTTCATAATTATAGTGAAATTTAGATCAAAGTTCCTTACAGTCTCCACGTTCTAACGTTGACTAACACAAGAACTAAACATTCACTAACGCAAGAACTAAACATTGACTAACAAGAGAACTAAACATTGACTAACAAAAGAACTAAACATTGACTAGCACAAGAACTAAACACTGACTAGCACAAAAACCAAACAATGACTTAACAACTAAAGAAATAATACATATATGCAAACAAAAACAAACAAGATTTTTCTATTTCCTAAAACATTTCTCTGGAAATTTCAGCAATTACCGGGCACTCTCCTCATGTACAAGAATATTTTTTTTTTCAGAACTTCCGATCTCACAGTCAGTCTCATTTCTTGCAGCATGGAAAGTAAAATATTATGGGGGGGGGGGGATATAAATGTCATATTTCACAAACATAACAATGAACTTTTTTTCCAAGGACATTTTTTCTTAATAGACGTGAAAACTCCTGGGACCAGAGAAATCACTGAATTACGTACAACAACATTAATACTATAACATCATTAATACTATAACATCATTAATACTATAACAACATTAATACTATAACATCATTAATACTATAACATCATTAATACTATAACAACATTAATACTATAACATCATTAATACTATAACATCATTAATACTATAACAACATTATTAATACTATAACATCATTAATACTATAACATCATTAATACTATAACAACATTAATACTATAACAACATTAATACTATAACAACATTAACACTATAACAACATTAACACTATAACAATATTAACACTACAACAACATTAACACTACAACAACATTAATACTTCAACAACATTAATACTTCAACAACATTAACACTATAACTACATTAATACTATAACAACATTAATACTACAACAACATTAACACTATAACAACATTAACACTATAACAACATTAAAACTACAACAACAACATTAACACTACAACAACATTAACACTACAACAACATTAATACTATAACAACATTAATATGATAACAACATTAACACTACAACAACATTAATATGATAACAACATTAACACTACAACAACATTAATACTATAACAACATTAATACTATAACAACATTAACACTACAACAACATTAACACTACAACAACATTAACACTACAACAACATTAACACAACAACATGCATAACACTACAACAACATTAACACTATAACAACATTAACACTATAACAACATTAACACTACAACAACATTAACACTACAACAACATTAATACTACAACAACATTAACACTACAACAACATTAACACTACAACAAAATTAACACTACAACGACATTAACACTGCAGCAACATTAACACTGCAACAACATTAACACTACAACAACATTAACACTACAACAAAATTAACACTACAACAAAATTAACACTACAACAGCATTAATACTACAACAACATTAACACTTCTTCTTCTTCGTTCGCTTCTACCACCAAAACCGCACTGTGATCCTACTGAATTTACGCCTGTGGTCCTCGTTAGTTCCCGTGGTCTCCTGTGTGGTCCCCGAAAGGTCCACACGAGATCCACGAGAGGACCACAAGGGGTTCAGAGTATCACAGGGCTTTAGCCTGTATTCTTGGTGGGTCTCAGAAGCGGGATTGCGTGACACTGTGGTTTTCGTTGCACTAGTTTAGTCTAGGGTTGGACTTTCTCACCGGAAGACCTCGACGTGTTTAGGATATCAGTGCATCCCCGCTGGGTGAGAGGCGGTAGCCCACCCAGGCCAGAGTTGGACTTTCTCACCGGAAAACCTCGAAGTGTTTTGAGATACCCGTGCATCCCCGCTGGGTGAGAGGCGGTAGCCCATCCAGTCCAGAGTTGGACTTTCTCACCGGAAAACCTCAGCGTGATTAGGATACGCAAACATCCCCGCCGGGTGAGAGGTGGTTGCCTATCTAGACTTCCCTGGTCAGTGTCTCCGACTTCAGCATTTTGCGGTCGTGGCCGCTACCCTTCCTAGTTGTGACCAGGGTGGAGCTTTTGTCCAGGAGGACGAATCCTCGCCACTAGTGACTTCCACCCCTGGGTTGAGCCGGTTTAGGCATATTATCCCAGTATGGGCGTGTTTGGGACGTGACCGACCTCTAGAGCAGAGGTACTGTGACATGCATAGCCTTCAAGATTCACCCCTGGTGTGAGCCGGTTTAGGCAAAATTCACCAGTATGGGTGTTTATCAGGCGTGACCGACCTCTAGAGCGGAGGCGGCATGACATGTCTAGCCATCAAGTTCCACACCTGGTGTGTGCCGGTTTAGGCATATTTCACCAGTGTAGGTGTATTTCGGACATGGCCGGCCTCTAGAGCAGAGGTGCCATGGTATGTATAGCTCTCGTAGCGATACTACTGGACATAACGCTTAAACTTCACTTTATCCTTTCCACCACCTTTTCCCATCGGCACCGCACAGCAACTTTTATTTCTTTTCCGCATTTCTTCCTTGACCGAGAGGAGCTTCACTCCAAGTGCGGCATTTGAAGAGTCTCGCCAGCAGTGTCCGGGAGTGGGTAAGTTGCGCGCCTGCTGCCTTCTTTGGATGTGGTAGCCGTTTCTCATGCTCCCTCTCCGGAATCAAACCCTGATTCCCTATAACTCGTTACAAACATGGTAGGCATGTCACGTACCATCGACATTTGATAGGGCAGACATTTGAAAGAGGCGTCGCCGGCACAGAAGGCCATGCGATCAGCACAAAGTTATCCAGAGTCACCAGTTGGGACGCCACGCCCCGCGAAGGGCAACGACGATTGGTTTTGAACTAATAAAAGCGCTCTTTCCACGAGGGTCGGAGCTTGGTAAGCATGTATTAGCTCTAGAATTGCCACAGTTATCCAAGTAGGATCGTGTCATCTAAGGAACCTCGACTGATTTAATGAGAAATTCGACCCCAGCGGCGTTTCATTTCCTTTAACCGGCGGGCGTGGCCGGCGGCTCTCTCTCTCTAGCGAACGAGACGAGAAGAGAGCCCAGCCACCCACAACATACGCACATTACATACTGCAGACCCGATACTCTTTGCGAGAGATGGGCCAATTTCGAGACCATCGGTCGACAAAACCGTACTACATCGTTAGCACGAACCTGGCTGGCTAGCCGTTTACATGCTTCGCTCGACGGACAAACCACATGCTTCTGCATCGAAACACCTTAACTCTCGCCGTCCGGGAAGGGAGCGAAAGCCTGTCTCCCCACGCACGGAACTCGAGAGCGCTTTTTCGCCAAAAGAACGCTTAGACATATAAAAGTATGTGTACACAAGACCTTTATATGAGAGTGAATCAAATTAGAAAATGCAAATAAAATTTCCGAAAGAAAAGACAGAAATCCCTTAGTAGTACCATTTCTTGACATCAAGGTCAATAACATCAGTAAGCAGAAAGCTCCACCATCGCTAATCACCAAGAATGGTGCATGTCAAGATGGTGACTACACTGCAGGCATGCCCCAGTGAATAAGTGTGTTCTGTCATCTGATTCTTGTCTGCCAAAGGTCTGTTCCTTTTGGACATACACTGTGAAACATGCGTATCTGCAATGTATTGTGATAAGTTCATGTGCGAGGCTCTTGTATACAGCTGGGTTATGAATTTCAAGACAGGCCTTATACAACCCAAGCCATTCTGCATAAGCACATAAGGAATGCAGTGTACTGAGAGAGAGAGAGAGAGAGAGAGAGAGAGAGAGAGAGAGAGAGAGAATGTACTTTCATAGGACATGCAGTGAGAAGAGGGAGCAGTGAAAAATACTGTATCTGAGAGTCAGGACAAAGAGTTTTTTTTTAATTGAAATTCAGACACTAGTTCATAGGTAGTGCAAATGCTTTGCAAAGCAAGGGGTCTATATTGAAAAACAGGGGTGCTATTTTTCCTGTACTAAATAATGTGATTCACATTTTCTAACTTCTCTTCTAACTTTTATTCAACCCTCACAGCATATAAGACGAATCAAACTCTGTCCAAAAAGAATACACTGGAATTACAGCAAAAAACATAAGCAGGCAAATGTTGCAACAGTGACTTACATTGCTTTGAATCCTGGTGTTTTCTGCAATTCGTCTTGTCTCAGGTGTGTCTGCCACCTGTGTGTGTGTGCTTGACTGTTGGACAGTGACTGGACTCAGCGGAAGAAATTTCATTTGTTGTAAGAAATAATAATAAATAAATGCATCATCATTGGAGTCTTCAAGTAATGTAACAGTATGGTGAATTCATTTGTCATGGCTAAAAAAAAAAAAGAAAAAAAAGTCAACAATAAGAAAGCTTTATCAACATCATTCACGCGATATCTACAATAAGCCAAAAACACATACAACAAACCTGCAGCATCTACAGCAAAACTGTGCAGTGAAGCAAATATATTTTTATGATAATTCTTAAGCAATTTGAAAGTAGAAATGGTGCAGAAACAAGTACACAGCTGATGTGACATTGACAGATTAAACAAAGCAATATCATGATTTCAACTTTTATTACATATGATAAAGGAAGAAAATCTCGTGTGATAACATTAAAAACTTGAATACACAGATTTAAAGATCACTAATCTCATTATTTTTGTTTTTAACTTTTCATCATACCAGGAAATTAAATGTGCATGTTTTTTGTTTCCGTTATTGTGTTTTTCCACATAATACCCTGCAATAACTAGGTCAGAGACTCATAGCAACCAACATCTATATATAGACAAGTTGACATTTCTCCACACAATACGCTGTAATAACTAGGTCACAGATTCATAGCGATTAACTTCTATATATAAATGAGCTGAATCTTAGAAAAAGTTGACAATGAAATCAATGGGAGGATATATCAGGTCTCAACTATAATGCAATTTGTAATCAAAGACTGGCCTCCTTATACTCCAAGCACTCCCATATATGCTCCACCTTCTGTTCCAACACTCACTGACGCGTGTGCCTGCTGATGGAGCCATTCACACACTGGTTGTGAGTAAAGCACTCTAAACCACTCTGTTTGGAAAAACATCCACTTCAATCATCCTCCTGATGCGATTATCGTCACTCAACCTGATGCAGTCCTCCGTATGCAGCCTATCCAAGGTGCTTCTCACAATCTCCTCCTCGTTCATTCTTGTCCACTGTAATGTATGATCACTGGCCCACTGGGGTGCTCACTTTTTACCCGGAGTAAAGAGAACAGCTCTGATGGTTATGCTGGTGTGGATTCATACCAACGGGAAGTATCTTCATTCTAACAATGCCAAAATGCAGGTACTTTCCACAACACTGACCATTTGGGTCTCAGCTTACGGCAGGAATATTCCACATTCTCTGTATGCAGGAAACTCTCTACTATAGAGAGTGGAACAACAACACAACTCCTTCAGATCATCAGAGGAAGTACCCCCCCCCCTCAGACAAGTGCCTCGGCTTTTTAAACTCCTGACACTCTAAGGGGGGTGGGCCCCTCTGGGTCATGACTCCCAGAGGTCTTGTGAGTTGTTGCTTTTTTTTCCCAGTCCCGGGATTGAACCCATGATCTTCCAGTTGCCACTGCAATTTTTTTTTTGAAGTGCGTCTTTTAGCGATTTAGCGATTGGTTGTGGCATATGAAATTACTTATGTTCCCAATGCTTGTTTCGCATACTCCACAGCCAGCATGAGGCCTTTCTGCTGTTTCTGAAAGGCTTTTCAATGCCCTTGCTCCTGATTGTCCCTTCATGGCCAGCTGCTTACACAGGTTGTATGCTGATGTTGCTACGAATCCTCTCACTCCCACTTCTACAGCTATCACTTTTGCCCTGACTCCTGCCCCCTGCCTCAGTTGCTTGACCAGATCATTGTACTTCTCACATTTGAATAAATGCTGTTCCTCTATTCTAGTTTCGTATGGGACCGTAAGCTCGATCATTATTAATTCCTGTTTTTCTATGGAGTACACTACAATGTCCGGTCGCATTCCTGTGTTCTTGATGGCAGTCGGGTATTCTCTTCTTCCTGGAAGGTCCGCTGTCACTTCCCAGTCATTACCACCATCTAGCAGTGATGGTAAGGGAATATCCCTGATTTCAATATTTGATGTCGTATCAGCACCTATGAAGTATTTAGGTGGGACCTCAACTCTTTTGCTGTTATTTGCTTTATCTTCTGCCCTGTCTACGATGGCTACTAGTTCCTGCAGAACTCTGTTGTGCCGCCAGGTGTAGCGTCCTTGACCTAATGATACTCTACATGTGCCAGCACATGTTTCAATGTTTGCCTTTCGTTGCAGAGACGGCACTTTGTATCTTCTGATACACCCCATTTGTATAGGTTGGAGCCTGTAGGCAGAAGGTCATAAGTAGCTCTGATGATGAAGCTGAGCCTCAAGGGTGCCGTTTTCCAGATGTCACTCCATGTTAGTGATCTCTGCAGGACTTCCTCCCATGTTGTCCATTGCCCTTGTTGTGATTGTTGGACTGCCTTCTGAACCCGCTTGTCATTCTCTGAATTCCTTACTTCACTGATGATCATATCCCTTCTTTCCTTACAGGAGGCCTTTGACCACCATTTGATTTCACCATGACCAAACCCCCTTCTGTTGGTCTGGGTGTATCCTATTACTTCTTTCAGCTCCTGCGTTTCCCTGGCTGTGGTCACTTCCTCACCTACTTTCCATTTTCGTCCAGTTTTAAGTGTTGGCTGCACTTCTCGTACCACCGGATCTGTAGATTCTTGTAGCATCATTGCAAGTCTTGTTTTTCCTACCTTGTATTCTTTAACCACAGATTTGAATGGCAGCTGCAGTTTGCTCTTCTTGCAGTACAGCGCTACATCAGTTAATCCTGGTGGTATGCCCAACCACTATCTTATGGCTTTATTTATCTTTCTTTCGACTGCCTCTACTGTGCTGGTACTTACTTCGTAAATAAGTAGTGGCCACATCAGTTTTGGAATCAGCATGAACTGGAGGCACCATATTTTGAACTTACCCAGTAGCCTGCTTTTGTCTATGATGCTCAATCCATTCTGCGCCATTTCTATAACCTGCTTCACAGCACTTGGATGCATCATATACTCTGCCAAGGCTCTTCACTGGCTCTTCCCCTACAGTCGAGATTATTTGATTTGCCAATATGTACGATCTTTCTATCACTTTCCCTTTTATGAGTGACAGACCTCTTGACTTCTTTGGCTTGAAGCTCATGCGGCACCATATGATAAGGCTGTCCAAACGCTCTAACATCTTTCGTGCCTGTGCTTCACTGGTTGTTATTACTGTTGTGTCATCCATGAATGCTTTTAGTGGTGGCATCTGACATCCATTTCTGAATCTTGGGCCTTCTGCTGCTCCTTCTGCTGCTCTCAGGATTACTTGCATGGCTAGTACGAACAGTATGGGAGATATTGTACAACCCATTGCAATTCCTACCTGGAGCTCAATCTATCTTGTAATATATCCTGATGTTGCAAACCTCATGAGAAACCCTGTGAAGTACCTTTTCAGCATATTTGTGATTTCTTTTGGCACATGATGCGTGTCTAGTGCTAGCCATATCATCTGGTGCGGTACTGAGCCATACGCATTGGCTAGGTCAAGCCATATTACCTGTAGATCTTGCTTTCCAGATTTTGCTTGCTGAATAGCTTCCCAAATCATTGACGCATGCTCGAGACATCCTGGGAAACCTGGAATTCCTCCCTTCTGCACGGATGTATCAACGTAACCATTGTCTAGGAGGTATGTTGTTAGTCTTTTTGCCATCACAGAGAAGAATATCTTTCCTTCCACATTCAGAAGTGAGATCGGTCTGAACTGGTTGATTTCAGTGGAATTTTGTTCCTTGGGGATGTATACTCCGTTAGCCTTTTTCCATTCTTTACATATGACTCCTTTGGTCCATGCTGTTCGTAGGAGTTTATGAAGCTTCTTTAGTACTTCAGGGCATCTTTTGTATAGTAGGTAAGGAACGCCATTTGGGCCTGGTGGTGACTTGCCTTTAGCTTTTCTTACAATGCTCTCTACTTCTTGTAAGGTTAATGGGCTGCATTTGAATTTGCTTCCTGGTGCACAGGGCCACACCAGACCTTTCATCTGCTCGAGAGGTGTATGCTGATTTTTATCAGAGTATGTCTTGCTCAGATGTTCCTCGAGCACCTCCTTACCTACTTTCAGCATGCCTGATTTTGGCTGTTCAAATAACTGCTTGGCAAATCCGAAGGGATCTCTCTAGAACTTCTCTCTTGCGTATCTGGTTTCCCTCTTCCTTTTACATAGTCTTTCAGCTCTGCAAAGGGCATTGTGCTGGGATTTTAGATGCTGCCAAACCTGTCTTAGTCCTTCTTTTTCTGATTCATGTGCCTTCTTGAACATTTTCCGGGCATGGTTCTTCTGCTGTCTTATTGCTTCTATTTTCCTCTGTCTTCTGGACTTTCTTGGTGCCACTTTTTCTCTTTGTGCCTGTTTGGTTCCAAACTCTTTGTGGCAGTGAAGATATATGATGTTACCAAATGCTTCCAGCTTTTGCTCCAGGTTTTTTCCTCTTAGCTGTTTGTCCAGTTCTTTGCATAATCCTGTGTCCAGGTTTTCCCATATGCTTTTTGCACTTGCTGGTGGAAAGTTAATCTTGTCTCTGGTCTCGTCTGAGGGCTGCATTGCCTCCCCGCTGCCTGACTCAACCTAAATATTCCCTGTACTGTGGATTATATCCTGACAGAGATTTTCTAATGTCTTATCTCAGACTGGCGTCACAGTGCACTGTTGAGTATTGGGCAGCAAGGAACCACCACATCCCTTCTTCGTTCTGTGTATCTTCATGCCACGTTGAGTGTTAAATTTCCTGCCACAGATGCATGGATACTCATCCGCTGTTCTGAACTCGAAAATATTGGGGCGGGCATGGTCGTTTCCATATAGTCACCTGTGGATCCATCATTCCCCCCCCCCCCTTTCGGTGAATCCTGGGGGCATTTCTTCTTTTTGGACTTTGTAGCTGACAGGGTTGCTGGCCTGGACAGCCTAGTTCAAGGATGCTTTCCCAGTGAGGATTCTGGTCTTTCCCGACTGTCCATCGGTCTTTCCCGATTGTCAATGGCATCACCATGCTCTATGTGCAGGAAACTCTCTACCGTAGAGAGCGGAACAACAACATAACTCCTTCAGATCATCAGAGGAAGTACCCCCTCTCAGACAAGTGTTTCGGCCCTTTAAACTCCTGACACTCTAAGGGGGGGGGGGGTGGGCCCCTCTGGGTCATGACTCCCAGAGGTCTTGTGACTTAACACTATGATCACTATCTCATGCTAAACAGAGAGCCACAAACACCAACATACGATGACTATTTCATGCTAAACAGAGACCACAAACACCATCACTTTATGACTGTGTCATGCTAAACAGAAAGCCACATACACCAACATACGATGGCTATCTCATGCTAAACAGAGAGCCACAAACACCATCACTTTATGACTGTGTCATGCTAAACAGAAAGCTACATACACCACCATACGATGACTATCTCATGTTAAACAGAAATCCACAGACACCGTGACTTGATGATTGTGTCATCCTAAACAAACAGACAAAACTATCACCGCGTGATGACTATATCATCCACACAGAAAGCCAGAAACTCAAAAACATGTTGACTATCTCATGCTAAACAAAAAGCTACAAGCATCACCATACGATGACTACCTCATACTAAAGAGAAAGCCAAACAAACACCACTACACGATGAGTACCTCATGCTAAACACAAAGATACAAACAACACCACGTGATGACTATCACATGTTAAGGAGAAAGCCACAAACATCAGCACAAGATGACTACTTCATGCTAAGCAGAAAGCAACAAAACCCACCATACGATGGCTATCTCATGCTAACCAGAAAGTCACACAAACAGCACCAATCGATGTCTATCTCATACCATATTATGACGATTTCATACTAAACAGAAAGCCACAACCACCACCACGTGATCAGTCTCTCATACTAAACAGAAAGCCATAAACACAACCACATGATGACTCTTTTAAACTAAACAGAAAGACACAAACACCGCCATATGATGACTCTCTCATACTAAACAGAAAGCCACAAAGACCATTACATGATGACTATCTCAACTAAACAGAAAGCCATAAACATTACCATATGATGGTTCTCTCACACTAAACAGAAGGTCAAAAACACCAACACATGTTAACTATCTCATACTACAGCCACAAGCACCACTAAGTAATGAACATCACTTGCTAAACAGAAAGCGACCAACACCGCCACATCATAATAATCTCACACCATACAGAAACAGATACAAACATCACAATATGATGACCAACTCATACTAAACAGAATGCCACAAACACCATCACACGTTAACATACTGAAAAGAAAGCCACAAACACCACCATATGATGACTCTCTAATGCTAAACAGAAAGTCATAATCAACACCATATGATGACTAACTCATATTAAACAGAAGACCACAAACACCACCACATGATGACTATCTCATATTAAGCATAAAGTAAAAAACACCACCATATGATGACTATCTCACACTAAACAGAAAACCACAAACACCACCACATGATGACTATTTCATATTAAACAGAATGCCACAAACACCATCACATGATGACTACCCCATATTAAACAGAATACAACAAACACCACCACATGATGACTATCTCATATTAAACAAAATGCCACAAACACCACCACATGATGACTCATTCATTCATTTGCATATCTCTTGCGGAACTTTGCCTCCCAAACAGCACTCCTGTAGGCCTCTCGGTTGTGAGCAAGATGGCCTGCTTCTGCTGCGTCCATTTGCAGATCGTCAACGATTTCTTGCAGCCATCTTCGCTTTGGTCTTCCTCTTTTTCTTTTTCCCATTATGTATCCTTCCAATATGGTCTTCTCTAAATTATCATGACGTTTAATGTGTCCAAAATGTTGAAGTCTTCTCTCTTTGATCCTCTTTACTAGCCAGCCTTCTTCAATATTAAGCTCTTGTGGTATAGATATATTTGTTCTTTTTTGTGTCCACGATATTTGGAGAACTCTTCTGTAGCACTTACATTCAAAGGCATTTATATGTTTCTCAGCTGTTTTGTTAAGTGTCCAGGTCTCACAGGCATATGTTGCGATGGGAAAGGTGCATGTCCTTAAAAATCTTTTTTTGTAGTTCTGTCTGTTCCTCTCCACAGATTCTTTATTTGTTTTACTTTCTGAAGAGTGATAGATGTCCTTCTTTTAATTTCCCTCATTGTATCTCCATTATTAGTTAGTAGTGATCCAAGATATTCAAAACTCTCCACTTCTTCCAATTTTTCCTCATTGATATATATTTCAGCTGCGTTGTTTGTTTTGTCAGTTGTCATCAATTTAGTTTTCTTTGCATTAAGATAGAGGTTCTGCTCTTCGCTGTTCTTATGGACTGACATAATTAGTTTTTCCATTCCTTTTTGTGTTGTGGATAGTAACACTGTGTCATCAACATATCTAATCTCTGGTATTTCATAACCTCCAATTATGATGACTAACTCTCATATTAAACAGAATGCCACAAATACCACCATATGATGACTATCTCACACTAAACAGAAAGTCACATAAACCAACAAATGACAACTATCTCATGCTACGCAGAAAGCCACAAACACCACCATATGATGACTATCTCATGCTAAGCAGAAAGCCACAAACACCATCAATTGATGACTATCTCATATTAAAGAGAGAGCCACATGAACCACCATATGGTGACTATTTCATGCTAAACAGAAAGCCACATAAACCACCATATGATGACTACCTCATATTAAACAGAAAGCCACATAAACCACCATGTGATGACTATCTCGTACTAAACCGAAAGCCACATAAACCACCATATGATGACTACATCATATTACACAGAAAGCCACATAAACCACCATATGATGACTACATCATATTAAACAGAAAGACACTTAAACCACCATATGATGACTACATCATATTAAACAGAAAGCCACTTAAACCACCATATGATGACTATCTCGTACTACACAGAAACCCACATAAACCACCATATGATGACTATCTCATGCTAAGCAGAAAGCCACAAACACTACCATATGATGACTATCTCATGCTAAGCAGAAAACCACAAACACTACCATATGATGACTATCTCATGCTAAGCAGAAAACCACAAACACTACCATATGATGACTATCTCATGCTAAGCAGAAAACCACAAACACTACCATATGATGACTATCTCATGCTAAGCAGAAAACCACAAACACTACCATATGATGACTATCTCATGCTAAGCAGAAAACCACAAACACTACCATATGATGACTATCTCATGCTAAGCAGAAAACCACAAACACTACCATATGATGACTATCTCATGCTAAGCAGAAAACCACAAACACTACCATATGATGACTATCTCATGCTAAGCAGAAAGCCACAAACACTACCATATGATGACTATCTCATGCTAAGCAGAAAACCACAAACACTACCATATGATGACTATCTCATGCTAAGCAGAAAACCACAAACACCACCATATGATGACTATCTCATGCTAAGCAGAAAACCACAAACACCATCAGTTGATGGCTATCTCATATTAAAGAGAGAGCCACATGAACCACCATATGGTGACTATCTCATGCTAAACAGAAAGCCACTTAAACCACCATATGATGACTATCTCGTACCAAACATAAAGCCACATAAACCACCATATGATGACTATCTCGTACTAAACAGAACGCCACATAAACCACCATATGATGACTACCTCATACTAAACAGAACGCCACATAAACCACCATATGATGACTATCTCGTACTAAACAGAACGCCACATAAACCACCATATGATGACTACTAAACAGAACGCCACATAAACCACCATATGATGACTATCTCGTACTAAACAGAACGCCACATAAACCACCATATGATGACTATCTCGTACTAAACAGAACGCCACATAAACCACCATATGATGACTATCTCGTACTAAACAGAACGCCACATAAACCACCATATGATGACTATCTCGTACTAAACAGAACGCCACATAAACCACCATATGATGACTATCTCGTACTAAACAAAAGCGGACATATCATCATTTTCCTCTCAGACCAGGACATAACCGAGCTGAAGGTCAGGTGTACACAAGGTTAAAGGTTGACAGTTCTTTTCTTTCTGCCTGTATCCAGGTACCTCACACTACTCACCCTCCTACAGACCCAGTGAAACACATCAAGAACCTAAGCTCTTCAGTTCTATACAAGAACCTAAGCTCTTCAGTTCTATACAAGAGCCTAAGCTCTGCAGTTCTATACAATAACCTAAGCTCTTCAGTTCTATACAATAACCTAAGCTCTTCAGTTCTATACAAGAGCCTAAGCTCTTCAGTTCTATACAATAACCTAAGCTCTTCAGTTCTATACAAGAGCCTAAGCTCTGCAGTTCTATACAATAACCTAAGCTCTTCAGTTCTATACAAGAGCCTAAGCTCTGCAGTTCTATACAATAACCTAAGCTCTTCAGTTCTATACAAGAGCCTAAGCTCTGCAGTTCTATACAATAACCTAAGCTCTTCAGTTCTATACAAGAGCCTAAGCTCTGTATTTCTATACAAGAACCTAAGCTCTACAACTCTATACTAAAACCTAATCTCTACAGTTATATACATCTAAGCTCTACATTTCTATACAAGAACCTAAGATCTACAGTTCTATAAACGTATCTAAGCTCTGCAGTTCTATACAAGAACCGAAGCTCCACAGTTCTATACAAGAACCTAAGCTCTACAGTTCTATACAAAGACCTAAGCTCTGCAGTTTTATACAAGAACCTAAGCTCTACAGTTCTATACAAGAACCTAAGCTCCACAGTTCTATTCAAGAACCTAAGCTCTACAGTTCTATACAAAGACCTAAGCTCTACAGTTCTATACAAGAACCTAAGCTCTACAGTTCTATACAAAGACCTAAGCTCTACAGTTCTATACAAAAACCTAAGCTCTACAGTTCTATTCAAGAACCTAAGCTCAACGGGTCTACAACAAAAAGGTCGACTTGATGTAAGGGACAGAACTGCAGATGTAGACAGTACATGAGCATGAATAACCAGAAAATGTCCAACAAAACTGGACAGATATGAATCGTGGCCTTTACTTCTGTGATATGTTTTGTCAGTTGGGTGACCACAAAGAGTATGTCAAGTGTAATGAAAGTGCCCTGATAAACATTTTATTTCGTCTTTCTTCATCTTCCTGTTCACAATGTACCTTTTCTCCATAGAACAAAATGTCTATTTTATAAATAAATCAAAATGTCTGCTTTGTTATGTCTCTTACTACAACCATTACTATGCTCATTACAAACTGTGCTGTATATTGTCTTTCAATATTAGTGTACATGAACTTCTCTGTCGTCTGCGGATGTTTCATTGTTCACGGTCTATACTTTTACCTCAGTGAATCTTAGCTCATCACTAGTGTCCTTTATCTCTCTTACAATGTCCTTTATCTCTCTTACAATGTCCTTTATCTCTCTTACAATGTCCTTTATCTCTCTTACAATGTCCTTTATCTCTCTTACAGTGTCCTTTATCTCTCTTACAATATCCTTTATCTCTCTTACAATGTCCCTTATCTCTCTTACAATGTCCTTTATCTTTCTTATAATGTCTTTTATCTCTCGTACAATGTCTTTTATCTTTTATCTCTCTTACAATGTCCTTTACGTCTCTTACAATGATGTTTATTTCTTACAATGACTTTTATTTTTCTTACGGTGATTTTTATCTCTCTTACAATGCTATTTATTTTCCGCACAACGATTTTTATCTCTATCACGATGTCTTTTATCTTTCTTGCAATGATTTTTATCTCTCTTACAGTGTGTTTTATCTTTCTTACAGTGATTTTTATCTCTCTTACAATGATTTTTGTCCCTTTGTTACAATGATTTTTTTCTCTTAGAATTACTTTTATCTCTCTAGCAATGACTTTTATCTCTGTTACAGTAACCTTTATCTCTTTTTTCAATGACTTCTATATCTCTTACAATTACTTTTTCTCTCTTACAATGATTTTTATATCTCTTACAGTGACTGTTATCTCTTTTATGATTACTTCTCTCTTACAATGACTTTTATCTATCTTTCAATGACTCAATTCTCTAACAAATACTTTTATCTCTCTCATATATTGACTTTCTTTCTCTTTGTTTTTCCCACTTTTATCACTTTTACAATGACTTTTGTCTCTCTAACCTGTCTTACAGTAATTTTATCTCTCTTATACTGTCCTTTTTCTCTCTTACAAAGACCTTTATCTCTCTTAAAATGACTTTATCTCTCTCGTAATGAGTTTTATTTCTCTTACAGAACCATTTCTCTTATAATGTTTTGTATCTCTCTTGCAAAGACTTTTATCTCTCTTCCAATAACTTTTATTTCTCTTATAAAAACGTTTATTTTTCTTACAATAACTTTTATCTATCTTATAACATCTTTTATCTCTCTTACAACAACTTTCATCTCTCTTAAAATAACTTTTAAACCACTTATAATGTCTTTCATCTCTTTTACAATAATTTTAGCTCTCTTACAATTATTTTATCTCTCTTACAGTGACCTTTATCTCTCTAACAATGATTTTTATATCTTTTACAATAACCTTTATCTCTCTTACAACGACTTTTATCTCTCCCGCTGTGACTCCTTTATCTCTCTTACAATGACTCTTATCATTCTCTCGCAGTACGTTTTATATATTTTATAGTCTCTCTCCCTCTCTCTCTCTCTCTCTTTCTCTCTCTCTCTTTCTCCCATATTGATTCTTACATAGCCGACAGTGACTCTTGTCTTGTTATCACTTTCTAATTGTATGTCCTCCTATATTTAACTCTCTGAACTTGTATCTTTGTCTCTTACTTCATTTATCTATCTGAACTCTCTGACAGACTTAAGCACCTGCTGTTATCTGTTGTTTTTGTTGTGATGTATGAACTCTGACAGACTTAAGACCCTGCTGTCATCTGTTACTGTTGTTGTGACTATCTTAACTCTCTTGGCAGACTTAAGTCCCTGTTGTCATCTGTTACTGTTGTTGTGACTATCTTAACTCTCTTGGCAGACTTAAGACCCTGCTGTTATCTGTTAATGTTGTTGTGACTATCTTAACTCTCTTGGCAGACTTAAGACTCTGCTGTTATCTGTTACTGTTGTTGTGACTATCTTAACTCTCTTGGCAGACTTAAGTCCCTGTTGTTATCTGTTACTGTTGTTGTGACTATCTTAACTCTCTTGGCAGACTTAAGACTCTGCTGTTATCTGTTACTGTTGTTATGAGAAAAATGAAATGACTTTCCTGTGTCAGTGCCAACGTGTTCACCTGAATACAAGTTCGGCATTTCTGTTCGTTCTACAGCAACAACCGCACCATCTTCACGCCACTGTACACACATTATACTTCTTTTCTGCCAAATCACAGATGACGGATGTTACATGTTCAGCTGTTAATCTTACATCTTACATCATCCTGCTGCCGTCAGGGATTGCAGTGTGTCTCGCCATGTCTCTATTCTCGACGAACTTCTCACTCTCATCGAAGCATTTGATGCCAACCATCTTCCCTCTTTAGGGTCTCTCGAGGTCGGCCTCTCCCTTTTTCCAGATTTGATGGCTTGCTTTGTGATTCTCTGATTGTTTCATCTCATCACGTGACCGACATATGGTCCCTTTTTTTTCGGTCACTGCTAAGACTGCGCCATCTTCAGTTCCCTTATCTCTGCTGTTGGCTAGATTTCATTCAGTTCTACATAATTAAACTTTTGTTTTCGATGGCGTCAATCTGTTCTCTTTTTCTATGTTTGTTTTCCAGCTTCCTCATAAGTTATCTTTGCTTGTTTTCCAGCTTCCTCATAAATTTTCTTTGCTTCTTTTCCAGCTTCCTCATAAGTTTTCTTTGCTTGTTTTCCAGCTTTCTCATAAGTTTTCTATGCTTGTTTTCCAGCTTCCTCATAAGTTTTCTATGTTTGTTTTTCAGCTTCCTCATAAGTTTTCTATGTTTGTTTTCCAGCTTTCTCATAAGTTTTCTATGCTTGTTTTCCAGCTTCCTCATAAGTTTTCTATGTTTGCTTTCCAACTTTTTCATAAGTACGTAACTATGAAATAAGGCAGCTGAAATATTTATCAATGAGGAAAAATTGGAAGAGGAAAAGATTTTTGAATATCTTGGATCATTAATAACTTATAATGGAGATACAATGAGGGAAAATAAAAGGACATCTATCGCTATTCAAAGAGTAAAACAACTAAAGAATCTGTGAAGAGGAGCAGACAGAACTACAAAAATAAGAATTTTAAGGGCATGAATTTTTCCCATCGCAACATATGCGTGTGAGACCTGGACACTTAACAAAACAGCTGAGAAACACATAAATGCCTTTGAATGTAAATACTACAGAAGAGTTCTTAAAACATCATGGGCACAAACAAGAACAAATATATCCATACTACAACAACTTAGTACTGAAGAAGACTGGCTAGTAAAGAGGATTAGACAGAGAAAACCTAAATATTTTGGACACATTAAACGTCATGATAATTTAGAGAACACCATCTTGGAAGGGTACATAATGGGAAAAACAAAGAGAGAAAGACCAAGGCGAAGACAGCTACAAGACTTCGTTGATGGTCTGCAAATGGATGCATCACCAGCAACACAATAATTGGCGTATAAGTATACAACTATACACGAAGCACTGCAGTAAAGCTGTGGTACCAGAATGTATAAAATAGGAAAAAGTAGGAGCAGCTTTATTACTTAACGATTACAAAGTTGTGAGCAGGGCATCTTCCTTACTACTGAGAGGCCTACAGGAGAGCTGTTAGGGAGACAAAGTTCCGCAAGGGACATGCAAATGACTGAATGAATGATGTAGCGATGGGTATTACGTTTGAGTCGAATATCCTAAGCTTTATTCTTTTGCTTAGGAGTTTTGATTTCCATATTTTTTCAAAATTCTTAAAGACCAATGTTGTAATAGTGTTTACTATTTCTCTGTTCAAGGAGGGCCACTGAAATGGTATGGCTACTGGTTTGATTGAATCTTCTTGTGGAGTACATTTTCATCTCATAAATTTCTTCTTGTTGTTGGTGTTCTAAAACCCACCTAATTTTCTATGTTACCCACTGAAAAAATACAACAAGACACCCAGGCTTCCAACTCCACAGAATAATACAGATACAACAACTTAACATAACTTGGCAGCCTTCCAACCAAAACAACTGGTCAACAATGAGAATTCCAACAAAGCCAATTGATGTAGTTTATCATCAGACCACGCACATTTATTAATGGACAAAATGAGGGGTGAAATCATGATGATTGGAATGTAGCCATCAGGCTGAACAAAATTCACAATGACAAATGCCCGGCGTGAGAGAACTCTACGCCATATGGGCAGAAAACCTTACAAATGTCCTTATACAAATAAAACCATACTTACAACGTTCCACCAAAAACCTCAGCCATCACAAGAAAACCTAATTCTTCCATCTCAACTACATAAAACCTGCCCTTAACAAAAGAAACTCTTCCTAAACGAGATTCCATCTACATTAAAACTAGTAAGGTTCATCATACAACACAAACAAGTAAGGCTCCTGCTACAACAATCAAGTAAGGCTCTCCTTTCTTTAGACTAATCGTGAGTGGTATTTATACTATCCCTACCCACTCAGTTTTCTCCATGCTGCACGCTTTTCCCAAGACCCCAGCTCAATGGTCTCAACCAACCTACCTCTCAAACAAGGGTACTAACTCTATTAATTATTTCCTAAATACCAATCCTGGTTATAACCCCTAGCCTATACTGCTATAATGTTGCACTTGCTGTTTTTGTTCTAACTTCCTAGCTCGTGTCTCCTTCCTGATCTATTTAACTTTCGGTATCTATAAAGTGATCTACTTCTTCTGTTGCTGTTCCTTTCAAATATACTGTTTTTGTTCTCTTGTGGTACTAGATTCTTTTTTTTATCTTGTCCTTGTTAATCTCAAGTCCGGTTATGTTAGCCACGGAACACGGGCATCTGTGTGTTTTTTTCTTACATCATTTTCACACATACTAATAAGCGCTACATCATCCACAAAATCCATTAATAAGCGTTACATCATCCACAGAATTTCCACTAATAAGCGCTACATCATCCACAAAATCCATTAATAAGCACTACATCATCCACAGAATTTTCACTAATAAGCGCTACATCATCCACAAAATCCACTAATAAGCGCTACATCATCCACAAAGTCCACAAATAAGCGCTACATCATCAACAAAATCCAAGTCCTCTAGCTAACTCCGTTCAATGACCGTTTTACATTATGAAGTCGGTGAGACAGAAGGGATTCTTGTTTCACGCCAGCTCCAGCCTGGAACAATTCGCTCAATCCCTTTGCTGTTTTAACTGAACAGACACAACCATTCTATATATCTCTCATGATATTGATGATTTTCTTTGATTGCTAATAATCAATACATTTTTGTCCTATATATCTCTCATGATATTGATGATTTTCTTTGATTGCTAATAATCAATACATTTTTGTCCTATATATCTCTCATGATATTGATGATTTTCTTTGATTGCTAATAATCAATACATTTTTGTCCTATATATCTCTCATGATATTGATGATTTTCTTTGATTGCTAATAGTCGATACATTTTTGTCCTATATATCTCTCATGATATTGATGATTTTCTTTGATTGCTAATAATCAATACATTTTTGTCCTATATATCTCTCATGATATTGATGATTTTCTTTGATTGCTAATAGTCGATACATTTTTGTCCTATATATCTCTCATGATATTGATGATTTTCTTTGATTGCTAATAATCAATACATTTTTGTCCTATATATCTCTCATGATATTGATGATTTTCTTTGATTGCTAATAGTCGATACATTTTTGTCCTATATATCTCTCATGATATTGATGATTTTCTTCGATTGCTAATAATCAATACATTTTTGTCCTATATATCTCTCATGATATTGATGATTTTCTTTGATTGCTAATAGTCGATACATTTTTGTCCTATATATCTCTCATGATATTGATGATTTTCTTTGATTGCTAATAGTCGATATATTTTTGTCCTATATATCTCTCAGGATATTGATGATTTTCTTTGATTGCTAATAGTCGATACATTTTTGTTCTATATATCTCCCATGATATTGATGATTTTTTTTATTGCTAATAGTCGATACATTTTTGTCCTATATATCTCTCATGATATTGATGACTTTCTTTGATTGCTAATAGTCGATACATTTTTGTTCTATATATCTCTCATGATACTGATGATTTTCTTTGACTGCTAATAATCGATACACTTTTGTCCTATATATCTCTCATGATATTGATGATTTTCTTTGATTGCTAATAGTCGATACATTTTTTAATATCTCTCATGATATTAATAATTTTCTTTTGTTGCTAGTATTCGATACATTTTTGTTTGTAAATATTTGAAGTTTTGCAAATCTTGCACGGAACATTTGATCACACTAATAGAACGTAAACTAAATAGCTCTACAGTGATGCAGTAACATAGTGTAATCTATGTAGTCTCCAAGACTGGCTGTTATATCTAAGACTGGCTGTCATATCCAAGACTGGCTGTCATATCCAAGACTGGCTGTTATATCCATGACTGGCTGTTATATCCAAGACTGGCTGTCATATCCAAGACTGGGTGTTATATACAAGACTGGGTGTTATATCCAAGACTGTGTGTTATATTTTGTAGTTTGTGATACGTTTTAAAGATTTTTTTCTCTCATTCTTTTCATTTCTCTCTTCACTTACATTATCTTGTACCATATAAAACCACCAGCAACTGCAGCAAACTAGTTTTATTTTGGATTTTTTTAGTGACAAAAGTTAACCATGGAAAGATACAGAATAGAGTAAGATTTACGATCGACATAAGAAACCATACAACACAAATTGGCATGAACGAATGTATCAAGTGACAAACATTTCACGTGCATTACATGCACAAAAGATGAGCACTTCTTGTGCTAAACACAGAAAAAATTCAATTAATTCACCCTGTTAAATCTATGTTGGTACCTAGATGAACAATAACAAAAGAATGTTTCAAAATTAGAATCATGCAGTCCATTCCTTTAGCTTCCCGTGTCACTGTGGCTCATTTCTGCGACAAAGACTTGTCTCCATTCCTTTAGCTTCCCGTGTCACTGTGGCTCATTCCTGCGACAAAGACTTGTCTCCATTCCTTTAGCTTCCCGTGTCACTGTGGCTCATTCCTGCGGCAAAGACTTATCTCCATTCCTCTCTGTTCTTAGTCTTCTCTTAATATTTGTCCATTCCTCTCTGTTCTTATTCTTCTTTTAATATTTGTCCATTCCTCTTTGTTCTTAGTCTTCTCTTAATATTTGTCCATTCCTCTTTGTTCTTAGTCTTTTCTTAATATTTGTCCATTCCTCTTTGTTCTTAGTCTTCTCTTAATATTTGTCCATTCCTCTTTGTTCTTAGTCTTCTCTTAATATTTGTCCATTCCTCTTTGTTCTTAGTCTTCTCTTAATATTTGTCCATTCCTCTTTGTTCTTAGTCTTCTCTTAATATTTGTCCATTCCTCTCTGTTCTTAGTCTTTTCTTAATAATTGTCCATTCCTCTCTATTCTTAGTCTTCTCTTAATATTTGTCCATTCCTCTCTGTTCTTAGTCTTCTCTTACTATTTGTCCATTCCTCTCTGTTCTTAGTCTTCTCTTACTATTTGTCCATTCCTCTCTGTTCTTAGTCTTCTCTTACTATTTGTCCATTCCTCTCTGTTCTTAGTCTTCTCTTACTATTTGTCCACTCCCAGGTATGTTAGATCTTCTTCCAGCTTGTCTGGCCAGTCACTTTTCTACAAGATTTTTGTTGTCAGTTGATGCAATGATAAACTAAAATCCAATATTAAAGAGAATAATGGAACAGCTTTACTTATGTCATTCGATCTTGCATCACCGAGGTTGTTTTTGCGTCATCTATCTACTTAGCTAGAGGATAATACCCAGACAGCTAACCGCTGAACTAAAACAGCATATATAAATAACAAACTGGTGAACTAAAATAGAATATATAAACAATAAACGTATGAACTAAAACAGTATATATAAATAATAAACTGATGAGCTAGTAGGAAAAATATTTAAATGTAATATGTGTGGTGTGTGGTCTGTTCCAACTGTCTACTCGTATCATGGGTTATGTGTGGTGTGTGGTCTGTTCCAACTGTCTACTCGTATCATGGGTTAGGTGTGGTGTGTGGTCTGTTCCAACTGTCTACTCGTATCATGGGTTATGTGTGGTGTGTGGTCTGTTCCATATGTCCACTTGTATCACGGATTAGGTCTGGTGTGTGGTCTGTTCCAACTGTCTACTCGTATCATGGGTTATGTGTGGTGTGTGGTCTGTTCCAACTGTCTACTCGTATCATGGGTTATGTGTGGTGTGTGGTCTGTTCCAACTGTCTACTCGTATCATGGGTTAGGTGTGGTGTGTGGTCTGTTCCAACTGTCTACTCATATAATGGGTTATGTGTGGTGTGTGGTCTGTTCCATATGTCCACTTGTATCACGGATTAGGTCTGGTGTGTGGTCTGTTCCATATGTCCACTGATACCATGGGTTAGGTGTAGTGTGTGGTCTGTTCCATATATCCACTTATACCATGACTTAGGTGTAGTGGGTGGTCTGTTCCATATATCCACTTATACCATGAGTTAGGTGTAGTGTGTGTCTGTTCCATATATCCACTTATACCATGAGTTAGGTGTAGTGTGTGGTCTGTTCCATATCCACTTATACCATGAGTTAGGTGTAGTGTGTGGTCTGTTCCATATATCCACTTATACCATGAGTTAGGTGTAGTGTGTGGTCTGTTCCATATATCCACTTATACCATGAGTTAGGTGTAGTGTGTGGTCTGTTCCATATATCCACTTATACCATGAGTTAGGTGTAGTGTGTGGTCTGTTCCATATATCCACTTATACCATGAGTTAGGTGTAGTGTGTGGTCTGTTCCATATGTCCACTTATACCATGAGTTAGGTGTAGTGTGGTCTGTTCCATATATCCACTTATACCATGAGTTAGGTGTAGTGTGTGGTCTGTTCCATATGTCCACTTATACCATGAGTTAGGTGTAGTGGTGGTCTGTTCCATATGTCCACTCATACCATATGTTAGGTATGGTGTATGGTCTGCTCCAACTGTCCACTCATATCATGGTTTAGATGTGGTGTGTGGTCTGTACCAACTGTTCTCTCATATCATGGGTTATGTGGTGTGTGGTCTGTTCCAACTGTCTACTCGTATCATGGGTTATGTGTGGTGTGTGGTCTGTTCCAACTGTCTACTCGTATCATGGGTTAGGTGTGGTGTGTGGTCTGTTCCAACTGTCTACTCGTATCATGGGTTATGTGTGGTGTGTGGTCTGTTCCATATGTCCACTTGTATCACGGATTAGGTCTGGTGTGTGGTCTGTTCCAACTGTCTACTCGTATCATGGGTTATGTGTGGTGTGTGGTCTGTTCCAACTGTCTACTCGTATCATGGGTTATGTGTGGTGTGTGGTCTGTTCCAACTGTCTACTCGTATCATGGGTTAGGTGTGGTGTGTGGTCTGTTCCAACTGTCTACTCATATAATGGGTTATGTGTGGTGTGTGGTCTGTTCCATATGTCCACTTGTATCACGGATTAGGTCTGGTGTGTGGTCTGTTCCATATGTCCACTGATACCATGGGTTAGGTGTAGTGTGTGGTCTGTTCCATATATCCACTTATACCATGACTTAGGTGTAGTGGGTGGTCTGTTCCATATATCCACTTATACCATGAGTTAGGTGTAGTGTGTGGTCTGTTCCATATATCCACTTATACCATGAGTTAGGTGTAGTGTGTGGTCTGTTCCATATATCCACTTATACCATGAGTTAGGTGTAGTGTGTGGTCTGTTCCATATATCCACTTATACCATGAGTTAGGTGTAGTGGTGGTCTGTTCCATATATCCACTTATACCATGAGTTAGGTGTAGTGTGTGGTCTGTTCCATATATCCACTTATACCATGAGTTAGGTGTAGTGTGTGGTCTGTTCCATATATCCACTTATACCATGAGTTAGGTGTAGTGTGTGGTCTGTTCCATATGTCCACTTATACCATGAGTTAGGTGTAGTGTGTGGTCTGTTCCATATATCCACTTATACCATGAGTTAGGTGTAGTGTGTGGTCTGTTCCATATGTCCACTTATACCATGAGTTAGGTGTAGTGGGTGGTCTGTTCCATATGTCCACTCATACCATATGTTAGGTATGGTGTATGGTCTGCTCCAACTGTCCACTCATATCATGGTTTAGATGTGGTGTGTGGTCTGTACCAACTGTTCTCTCATATCATGGGTTAGATGTGGTGTGTGGTCTGTACCAACTGTTCTCTCATATCATGGGTTAGATGTGGTGTGTGGTCTGTACCAATCGTCCACTCGTATCACAATATTTCGACATAAACCGTTTTCAAAGCTTACATACAAAAACAACGCAAAATATAACAAAAGAAGAAACATTAAAATGAAAAACTTGGCTTCTCTCCTTGTACACAATACAACAGAATGCTCCCTAATATGAGGCTGGAAGAATACAAAAGAAAACAAATCAAACAAACGGGATGTTAGCTGCGGTGAAAGGGAGAGAACGATGGGGTGGAGGAAAGAGATGAGGAATCAACAAACACCTCTAGGGCGCTAGAGAAGAATGTGGTGATGGTGTGAAGGGGAAGGGAAGCTTGGAGATAAAGTGAAGCTGATGAATGAAGAAATGCAACGAAATGCGCGGGGCTAAGACAAGAAAGTAGAGTATAAACAGACGAAAATTGGTGCCTTATTATAACAGCGACTTATTTTCCAGGCCAGCTGTCTGTACCCAGAGCTGGAGTTAACAATATATTCAACTTTGTTTAAACTTCTTCAGATTTCCACCTTTTTTCTTCTCTTTATGCTCTACTTTCTTGTCTTAGCCAAGCGCATTTCGCTGCATTTCTTTATTCATCAGCTTCACGTTATCTCCCGGCATCCATTCCCCCCTCCCCCCCCCCAAAAAAAGCCCCTCAACTTCTTGTCTAATGGCCTAGAGGTATTTGTTGCCTCCTCATATCTTTTCTGCGCCCCCCCCCCCTCCTCGTATCGTTCTTTCCCTTTCACCGCAGCTAACATCCGATTGTTTCAATTTGTTTTCTGTTGTGGTCTTTCAGTTTCGTCTTTATGGCGCATTCTGTTGTATTGTTTACAAGGGGGGATGCCACAACGCTAAGTTTTTCATTTTAATGTTTTTTATTATATATTGTGTTGTTTTTGTATGTAAAAGGTAACGGTAAGATTTCCATTTCCATGCCATTAAGGCATATTAGAGAATACGGTGTTAGGCCCGTATCTCCATGACCTTCAGCACATGGAAGTGTGACGTGGTCAGTATCACACCTGGCCGCTTTACCTTCCCAGATTTCTGTGGTACCTATTTTTAGAGGCTGAGTGAACCCCGGGGCTTTTTTTCAGTGTGTATTAGGGAAAAAATCCAACAGCTGGGACAGAACCCAGTACCACCAGATTAGTAAACCGAGCGTTTTTATATGCAATCCTTGAAAAAGGCTCAAGCCGAAATATTGGATGTTGTATGTTTTTCAGATATACATTCTTATGTTACTTTCATACTTTTCTGCTATTTGTGTTTTTTCTCACTTTCCTCACTCTTTGTACCGCTTTGTAAAACTACCATACACCTCTATCTACCTTTATTACTAGAACCATACACCTCTCATCATCATCATCATCATGTGCCGTGCCGACTGGCGTTGGCTATTATGCTTCTCCAGAGTATCCGATCCTTCATGCAGGCCATCAGTTCAGTTGGTGATCTCTTCTCACACCATCCCGTCAGACTGTCCAGTATCATTTCTCTTGGTCTTCCTCTTGATCTTCTTCCTTCTATTTTTCCTGTTGTTATAATATTTTCAATACCCCCTCTTCTCATTGCATGTCCTATGAAAGTACATTGTCTCTCTCTTATCTTTTTGACAAGGTTTTTTTGTCTCTCCAGCTCTTCTCATACATTCTTCATTAGTTATTTTTGCTGTCCAGGGGATTAGCAACATTCTTCTAATAAACCACATTTCTGCTGCTTCCAATGATTTTTGTGCAGACTTGCCTATTGTCCATGATTCACTTCCATATAACAAGATAGGTTCAATACAGCATTTTAGGACTCGTTTTCTAACATTCATTGATAAGGATGTGTTGGATAATATGTTTCTCATTCTCTGAAATGCAGTCTTTGCTTGGCCTATTCTGTTCCTAATTTCTGTTCTGCATTTCCCATCTGAAGTTATTACTGCTCCAAGGTATTTGAATTTCTGCACCTGCTTTAGAATAGTTCCGTTTAATTTAATACTGCATGCTGGTGGATTCTGTTTCTTAGATATAACCATAGTCTCTGTCTTTTTGATGTTCAAAGTAAGGCCTTTCTGTTCACTTTCTTTGGCGACTTTATCCAAGAGATTTTACAGGTCTTGTTGGTTCTCAGCTATCAGTACTGTGTCGTCAGCATACCGAAGGTTGTTAATATTGCATCCTCCAATTTTTATACCTGGTTCTGTGATGATTGTTCTTAGAATATTCTCGCTGTACAGAGAAAAAAGGTCTGGAGATAGTACACATCCTTGTCGCACCCCTTGTTTTATAGGTTGATATTTTCCAATTCTATTTTCGACTCGAACTGCTGCTTCTTGCTGCCAGTATAGATGTTTTACAATCCTCAGGTCTTTGCCGTCTATATTGATGTCTTCAAGCATTTTAATAATTTCATTATGTTTCACCTTGTCAAATGCCTTGGTGTAATCAATGAAGCATAAGTAGAGATCTTTCTGTACTTCTAAAGCTCTTTCTGTTAGTGTTCGTAAAGCATAAATGGCATTGTGTGTTCCCTTTCTTTCAACAAATCCAAACTGTTCATCTGCTATTTCCATTTTTATCTTTTTCCTTGTTCTTCTCATAATTATTCTCAGAAGTAGCTTCGTTATGTGACATGAGAGGCTGATAGTCCGGTGGTCGTCACATTCCTTTGCACCTGGTTTCTTTGGTAGTGCTATAAACGTGGATTTAATCAGGTCACTGGGAATATAACCACTGTTGTAAATGTCATTCAGTAACTTGGTTATTATTTTTATTCCTGTCTCCTCTAGTGCCTCTATTTCTTCTATTGCTATATTATCAGGCCCAGTCCCTTTTCCTTTCTTCATGTGTTTGATGGCATCTATGATTTCATCTTCAAGTATTGGTGGTCCCTCACAGTTTTCAGTATCTGGTGTTAATTCTTGTCTTTCTCCTCCATATAGCTCACCGATATACTCTATCCACCTGTCCACAATGTCTTCTTTTCCCATTAACATTTTACCTTCTTTCGATTTCAGGCATCCTGTGGTATATTTTGTTTTCCTGCCTGTGAGTTCATTAATTCGTTTGTGCATGTTTTTGCTGTCTTGAATATGAGAGTCCTCTATCTGTCTGCACTGTTCATTTAACCACACTTCTTTTGCTTCTCTGCATTTGCATCTTATTTCTTTATTTATCTTGTTATAATTTTTCTCGTTATTTTTACTCATCCTCCTCTTGTCCATCAGTCCTAAGATGTCGTCTGTCATCCACTTATTTTTAGAGGCTTCTTTTTTTGGTGGTATTATCTCCTTAACAGTTTGGTGGATAGAATCTCTTAACATTTCCCATTGTTCATCTATACTATTTATCTTTGCTATTGCATTGTATTTATTTGTTATAATAACTTTGTATTGTTCTCGCAGTTGTTGGTCATTTTTAAGGAGTTCTGTATTCAGTTTGATGTTTCTCACTTTTCTGCCTGCTTTCTTTAGTTTTATTCTAACTTTTCCACAGAGTGGATCATGGTTACTATTGCAGTCAGCTCCTGGCATGGTTTTTGTTGTCAGTAATGCATTGCGGAATCGTTTGTTGATTAATATGTAGTCTATCTGGTTAAAAGTCTTTTTGTCTGGACTGCACCACGTTGCCAGTCTTCGAGGATGTTGTTTAAACCAGGTGTTTCCTACAACCATGCTGTGTATTCTTGCCCATTCAATTAATTTATAACCTCTGTCATTCCTCTCCCCCAGTCCATAGTCACTAATGATGTCCGAAGTTCTTCCTTTACCAACTTTGGCATTAAAATCTCCCATGACTATGTTAACTTCATGTGACTTTGTGTGTTTTAGTGCTGTCTCTATGTCATTATAAAATAGCTGTACATCTTCTTCAGAGCTTTCAGATGTTGGAGCGTACACTTGTATAATATTTTGTTTATTGGTTGTCCTTTCAGTTGGGCTAGCAGGACTCGGTCCGAGATGTTCAAATATCCTACAATTGTCCTTGCCGTTTGTTCATCAAATATAATTCCTACTCCTCGTTCATGTTTCTCACTTCCTGAATATATTATTGTATATTTATCTGAGTTTATCTTTCCTGCACCTGTCCATCTAACTTCACTCATTCCTAATATGTTGATCTTCATCCTTTCCATTTCCATCTTTACATTTTCTAATTTTCCAGCCTGGAATAAAGTTCTAACATTCCATGTTGCTATTTTGAACTTATTAGTTTTGCCACCAGTAGCTTGATGACGATCTGGCCTCACCTGTGGCTCGTGAGCTGCCCTACCGGACGAGGCTGTTCCAGAGGAACATCCATTAACGTCGCTCATGATGAATTGATTATTCTGTTTAAGCATAATTATTCTTGGGAATTACAACAGTGGTTTCCCGTTGCCTTCTGTCGGTTTGTGTACGGACTCTCCGCTAGCCTTTGGACTCCCTGTTCTACCCGCAAGGCAGCGGGAGCGAGAGGTTTTAAGGCGCCTCTGACCCGCCTGGTATTCCCTTCACTGAGCACCTGAGGCACTTTATAGGAGTAGTAGAGCCACCTACTACCCCACCTCGCTCTCTGAGTCTACCGCCAGTTGGTCTGCGCCTGCTTATTTGGATAACTCCTTATTCACAGGGATCCTCCATATCTGGAGGACTTTCACCATCCGCCACCTGATACACCTCTATCTACCTTTATTACTAGAACCACACACTTCTATCTACCTTTGTTACTAGAACAATACACCTCTGTATACCTTTATTACTAGAATCATACACTTCTATTTACCTTTATTACTAGAACCATACACCTCTATCTACCTTTATTACTAGAACCATACACTTCTATCTACCTTTATTACTAGAACCATACAACTCTATATACCTTTATTACTAGAACCATACACCTCTATATACCTTTATTACTAGAACCATACACCTCTATCTACCTTTATTACTAGAACCACACACCTCTATCTACCTTTATTACTAGAACCATACACCTCTATCTACCTTTATTACTAGAACCATACACCTCTATCTACCTTTATTACTAGAATCATACACTTCTATCTACCTTTATTACTAGAACCATACACCTCTATCTACCTTTATTACTAGAACCATACACCTCTATCTACCTTTATTACTAGAACCATACACCTCTGTCTACCTTTATTACTAGAACCATACACCTCTATCTACCTTTATTACTAGAACCACACACCTCTATCTACCTTTATTACTAGAACCATACACCTCTATCTACCTTTATTACTAGAACCATACACCTCTATCTATCTTTATTACTAGAACCATACACTTCTATCTACCTTTATTACTAGAACCATACACCTCTATCTACCTTTATTAGTAGAACCATACACCTCTATCTATCTTTATTACTAGAACCATACACCTCTTTCTACCTTTATTACTAGAACCATACACCTCTATCTATCTTTATTACTAGAACCATACACTTCTATCTACCTTTATTACTAGAACCATACACCTCTATCTACCTTTATTAGTAGAACCATACACCTCTATCTATCTTTATTACTAGAACCATACACCTCTTTCTACCTTTATTACTAGAACCATACACCTCTATATACCTTTATTACAAAGATTATTTGAGTCTGAGTAGCGAGCAAGAAACAGGTGGAAGCGATGATTAAATTTAAATGTCTAAACATCCTCCTCAAACAGCTCTGGTAGAAGTAAGGATATATACTCAAACAAAACGCCTAGCACAGACTGACAACTCACTAACGAATTCCAGTCTGGAAAAGAAACTTCTACTACTAACAACGACCTCACACTAAGTTAATTGTTCAATATAGTATCCTCTATAATAGCAAATGGACAACACTACTAGATTTTGAAAGCTTTGTGTGTGTGTGTGTGCGTGTGTGTATGTGTGTGTGCGTGGGTGTGTGTGGGGGGGTGGGGGTGGGGGGTGGGGGTGGGGAAGTCCAGACCTAAATTCTCTCTCTTAAACCTGACATCTTTCTCTCTGTGTAAAGTAACAGGAACAGGATAGTTACGTGTCAGAAGCTAGTGATATAAAACCTTCACTTTTATGATGTAAGATTGCTTCACACTACCTACTGTGCACGTTAATCTTCATTTCTCTGCATAGAGTAAGTGAATTACTACATTAAGGTCAGCCATGCTTCAGGTAAAATTAGATAAGACTCGTTTCAAATTAAATGTGACCAACAACACACAGAGGAATGAGCACATCGCAGCATTAGTTGTTTTACTAAAACATGAGAAATATCGTCCAGTGAAATAACTGGCATGTGTCAATTTGCGAGTGAAATCTTTAAAGGGACTCGAGTCGCGAGTCCAAGTCGATCGATTCAAATCAAGGCCAGTGTTCAACGGTCTAGTACAGACCAAAGCCTAGAGCGGTAGGTGGTGATGAATTACAAACCCAAACTTTTTTTTGTCTTGGTGCCTTGGTTTTAGGCCTGTTCCTGTGGTTACTTGGGTGCTGATTCAGAAAATTCCATTGGATAGTCCACATCAGCTCTAGTTTCCTAGACACAACTGAGTATGGTTGAAATTTTTAGTTCCCTCTTAAAAAAAACCTCTTCTGCAGAATTGGGATCCCATAACCAGGGTCTTATTTGAATGGGAAATTTATGTATTTAATTTACGGACATGTTTTTCTGTATAATGACCTTTATTTCACAACTATTCGTCTACTTCCTTTCATATAATGCACACTGGCTTAAAAATGAGTAGCTCAAATTGACGAAGTCGCTTTTTTCATGTTTTATTATATAATTATGTGCAAAAAAAATTAAGACAATCATGGTTTTCCTAGACTATATAAGTTTGTATTTCAAAGGTTTCTTAACCTGAGCTGTTTAAAACAGTTGCGTTGTATAACAGTTATGATCGTATAGGATGTGTGTGTGTATATTCCCACTCATATCATTTCATTTTTACAAATGGAACACCGTAGAGGTTATGGCTACTTCAAGACAGAGCTGCTTGAATTATCCCGACGTATTTTGCTATATTTGTGGGGAGTACACACTGAAAGCAAGTAGGAAACCTAATTCTGGGTTTATAAAAAGAGCATATGTAGGTTATTTTGGTGTCAAGCTTGGAGATCAAGATAAGCCATGGGCCCTTCATGTTGTATGCAAAACTTGTACGGAGCATTTGTGCCAGTGGACAAATGGAAAGAGAAGTTGCCTGAAATGTGGAGTACCAACGGTATGGAGGAAGCCGAAAAAACACTTCAATGATTGTTATTTTTGTATTGTTAATATCATAGGCATCAATCAAAATAATAATGACAAGTGATCTTACCCTGATCTACCTTCAGCCAGGAGACAGCACTCTGATCTTGCACCCGTTCCACCTTTCCTTGAACTAGCACAGCTCTCAGAGGATGAGTCTTGATTGTCTGATATCACACAAGGTAAAGAAAGTGGGGGCAGTGACAGTGAATTCCAAACAACTTCACACAGTAATTGTTTTGATCAGAATGAATTGAGTGATCTGACCAGGGACTTAAATCTTTCCAAAGAGTCTTCTGAACTGCTTGACTCCAGACTAAAAGAAAAGAATGTACTTCAGTCTGGAACGAAAATGACATTTTATCGAAAGAGAGAAAAGGATTTGCTGCCATTCTCGAAGACAACAACTTAATATTCTGCAATGACATGGGAAACCTTGTGAAGAAAATTGGTCTTTCAGAATATAACCCAAGTGAGTGGCGTCTTTTCATCGAGAGTTCAAAGCATTGTTTGAAATGTGTTCCTTTAAATAACGGCAACAAATATGGTTATTTCCAGTCGGTCATTCCATCAGGATGAAAGAAGAGTGCAAGGCCATCTTTTTAGTCTTGGAAAAGATAAATTACCAAGAACATCATTGAGTGATTTGAAGATGGTTAATTTTCTTCTTGGTCAACAAAGTGGCTACACAAATTATCCTTGCTTTGTATGCCTTTTGGGATAGAAAAGCTAAGCATGAACACTGGACACGAATAGATTGGTCTCCGAGGGAATATATGGCAGTTGCAAGACAAAATATAATCAATGAACCTTTGGTAGCAGAAGATAGAATCATACTGCTACCACTACACATACAGCTAGGTCTGATGAAACAATTTGTAGAGGCTTTGAATAAAGACTTTTCATGCATTGAATACACAGTGTGTAAGTTACCTGGACTTACCATGGAAAAACTGAAGGCAGGAATTTTCGATAGTCTACAGATCAGACAACGTATAAATGACCCACATTTCATACCATCAATGAATGAAACTGAATCATGTGCCTGGATATCATTTCTTCTTGTTGTGAAAAGCTTTCTTGGCAACAAGAAGACAGACAGCTTACACACAATTAGTTAAGGATATGCTGTTTCATTTCAACAGGCTTGGCTGTAACATGAGTGTTAAAATCCATTATCTGCACAGTCACTTAGATCGCTTTCCAGAGAACCTTGCTGGTTTAAGTGAAGAGCAAGGTGAAAGATTTCACCAAGACATAAAAACAATGGAAGCTAGATACCAAGGAAGAGATGCACACATGATGGCAGACTATTGTTAGAATCTTATGCGGGATTGTCCTGGCAGATCCCAGTGCCTGAAGTCTTACATAAGGAGCTTCTTGTGTGTCGAATGAATGGAAAGTTTGTATCATAAACTTATGCTTTTGGTATGAAATAAGTAGATTTTCATGTAGTACACTTTTCTTTTTAATTTTAATATGTTTCCTTCATGCTTAAAAGATATTAATGTAAACACTACATTAAAATATCCTGATTTGTTATGGGCGAGCAGAGTGAAGAGTGGTATATGACAAAACGTGTGTCATTTTTTTTTAATTAGCAGGTCAAATATACCCGGAAACAGATCTAACATTTGAAGTGCCATAATGTGTGTTGGCCAGTGTTATTTAAGAGATTTATCGCTAGAAAGCTTGAGTGTACATTCAGATATTTAAACATGAAAGCACTTAGGAAAATCAAAACTTGTAAACCATGAAAATTAGAACAGAAAATTAATGTTCTAAAACGTGAACGTACATGAGAAAATCAGAGTTCTAGACATAAATGTTTGGATAATATCATTCACTGGAGAAGAAAACAGACTGCATTTATCACAGATAAACGTTACAAAGATAAATGGTGACAACTGTCACAAAGTTACTTTATGTCTTACCATCCTTTTCACCTCTCTCTACCCTCACCCACGAACACAATAAACACAAGCAAGGCACTCACCCCACGAACACAACAAACACAAACAAGGCACTCACCCCACGAACACAACAAACACAAACAAGGCACTCACCCCACGAACACAACAAACACAGACAAGGCACTTACCCCACGAACACAACAAACACAAGCAGGGCACTTACCCCACGAACACAACAAACACAAACAAGGCACTTACCCCACGAACACAACAAACACAGACAAGACACTCACCCCACGAACACAACAAACACAGACAAGGCACTCACCCCACGAACACAACAAACACAGACAAGGCACTCACCCCACGAACACAACAAACACAAGCAAGGCACTTACCCCACGAACACAACAAACACAGACAAGGCACTCACCCCACGAACACAACAAACACAGACAAGGCACTCACCCCACGAACACAACAAACACAGACAAGGCACTCACCCCACGAACACAACAAACACAGACAAGGCACTCACCCCACGAACACAACAAACACAAGCAGGGCACTTACCCCACGAACACAACAAACACAGACAAGGCACTCACCCCACGAACACAACAAACACAAGCAGGGCACTTACCCCACGAACACAACAAACACAGACAAGGCACTCACCCCACGAACACAACAAAAGCAGGCAAGGCACTCACCCCACGAACACAACAAACACAGACAAGGCACTCACCCCACGAACACAACAAACACAGACAAGGCACTCACCCCACGAACACAACAAACACAAACAGGGCACTTACCCCACGAACACAACAAACACAGACAAGGCACTCACCCCACGAACACAACAAACACAAGCAGGGCACTTACCCCACGAACACAACAAACACAGACAAGACACTCACCCCACGAACACAACAAACACAGACAAGGCACTCACCCCACGAACACAACAAAAGCAGGCAAGGCACTCACCCCACGAACACAACAAACGCAGGCAAGGCACTCACCCCACGAACACAACAAAAGCAGGCAAGGCACTCACCCCACGAACACAACAAACGCAGGCAATGCACTTGCGTGTACTGATCGTCGGCTTGTATAAATAAAATTTATGTCTGTGAACGGTATGCAGAATACAGCAAGTTTCATTGTAAGGGCTTTTTTCCTATTTCACTGAAGAATATCTGTTGCAAAGATGTCAGCACATCCTCTGTTGTTCCTGGAGAGTTACTGTATCAATTATACTGTTCAAAAAAGAAACGCAACAAATACGATGTTGCGATTTAAACTGAAGTTTGGTGATCAGACAAGGGCAAATTGCCTGAAACGTTCACTTGGACATCAACTTCACGTGCTGACCTGAATTGTACTCAACAGATGATTCATGAGCACAGAAAAGCGACACTAGTCAAAACAGCACTTTTGACAATAACTCATGACATGTTCACAAGAATCCCGTGAAACTTACTGAACACAAAACTCATTGACCATGTTATTGAATGCCTGTAAAAGATTGAAACTCCTCGAATTATTTCATTTCAAAATTCAATGCCAAGCATGGCTCATCTCACTACAGAACAACGAGTCATCATCACTGGACGTTTACAGACTGGACAGTCACAAGTATAGTGGGCAGACAATTTAATGTGGTTAGAAGTACCATTAGTCGGCTTTGGAGACGATTTCAAGAAACTGGCTCAGCTGAAGATCGGCCGCGCAGTGGAAGACCAATAGTCACAACTTCTGCCGAAGACGCTTCATACGGCTGCGTCAGCTCGGAATCGATTTGCATCTGCATCCTCAACAGTCCAGTCAATGACATCAGCTCGTCGAATTTCAGATCACACGGTCAGGAACCGACTGCATGATGCTGGTCTTTGGGGTAGAAGACCCTACAGAGGTCCTGTTCTTACGGACCAGCATCGCCAGAACCGACTGCAGTGGGGGAGCCAGCAGCGTCAGTGGACCGTTGCGAATGATTGAAGAAGGGTTTGGTTTAGTGATGAATCATTCTTTCTGCTCTAGTAATACGATAGACGGAGAAGAGTTTACCTCAAAGTCCACAAGCGCTACGCCCAGAACTGCGTGGATGAGGCTCCTCCACATGGTGGTGGAGGTGTACTGGTGTGGGAGACGATCAACTTCATGGGAAGAAGTGACCTGGTGCAAATTGAAGGCCGGTTGAATGCCCAATGATACATCGCTGAAATTCTTCGTCCTCACGTCCTTCCACTTCTGGCTGCACCAGGGTCGATTTTTCAGCAGGATAACTCTCGACCTCATGTGGCACAACTCACCACCAAGTTCCTCGCTGACAACAACGTCCAAACCATTCCGTGGCCATCCATGTCATCGGACATGAACCCAATAGAACACTTATGGGATGAACTCAACAGACAAGTCCGCCAGCGAGACGTGGCGCCAACCAATCTCCGACAGTTGTCTCTTGCACTACGGGAAGAGTGGGCAGCCACCCCACAACAACAGATCCAACGGCTAATCGGATCCATGTCAAGGAGATGTCTTTCTCTGATACAGGCCAGAGGAGGCCATACACCTTACTGAAACGGTGACCTCAGTCTCAAAGAATAAAACTCCAAACCAAATTTAATGAAAATCATTTCACTGTTAAACTCTTAAAGTTTCTACATGCCAAGATTCAAACATTAATTCCGTCAAATAAATATTTGATACAAGTTTGAAATTTGGTGTCCATTACGACTACAGTAGTGTTGCGTTTAGTTTTTGTTTTTTTTTTGGGAACAGTTGCGTGACTTTGTATGAATACATAATCTACATGACGTGGAAAACAGGAAAGTGTATACCTTCAACAACATCAACACACTACCACTAAAATCTGTTAGAACTTCATTATCTCTGCCCTCTATCTTTGGTCTAGTGTGCTCGATGTGTCCTAGTAATTATAATAGGGTCTTGTTCTGACGAGTTCCATTCTCTGTCTACAATCTCCTTGTGGATCTCTTTAAGCAGATGTGGCCATCATTTCCTCTGTTTTAGTTTCAATCATTAATTAAACTTTAAAGTCTAACTCTTTATTATCACAACTTTCCTGCACTGGCTTTTGAGTGTATGTTTATATGCGCGTATGTTTATATGTTTGTATGTTTATATGTTTGTATGTTTATATGTTTGTATGTTTATATGCGCTTATTTATCTTTTCTATATATTTATGACACCGCGGTGGCGTAGAGGTTAGTACACTGGCCTGCCAATCAGAGGGTCTCTGCTTCATTTTCGCACTCGAGCAGAACTTTGTGGGGACGACCAGCAATACAGTTAACTCAGCCTCAAGGTGCCTGATGTTTCCTCTAGGAAAACAAAGAGACTGAAAGCAGGTATGTCATCTCTACATCAAATGCTGTAATGGTCTAGAAATGTGATAGTCTAACACTTTGTAATGGCCTAGAAATGTAATAGTCTAACACTTCACACCCTTAATGCATGCAGATGTTACCTATCATATTTGAAACTGAGTGTTAATTTAGGCATGCAGATGTTACCTATCATACTTGAAACTGAGTGTTAATTTAGGCATGCAGATGTTACCTATCATACTTGAAACTGAGTGTTAATCTGTGTCCTTTTGACTTTGAAATAGCAATAATTTCTAGAACTAGAAAAATATAACAGAACAGAAGATCTATCCCAAAATCTGTTCCCAGCGTCCAGTAAACACACAGATTACCATTTGTTTCAGTTCAGTCCGGAATTTGGTGCCAGTGATGCAGTACAAGATAAAGTTTAGACTGTTGTTTGTGTACATCAACATCAAAACTACGCTGCGAAGTGCTTCCCCGACTTCTCCCGAACCAGTCTCTGTTCGGTAATGATCGGAATATTTGTATATACTTGCTGGAAAATTACAAGTGATGAAGGCCACATTCACGAATAGCAAGGTCAGGGTCAATGAAATATCTCTTCTTCTGCCACCCAAAGATTTTGTCTTCCAAACAGTTTTAGTACGTGGAGCCTCTTGGTCAGAAGGCTTGTTGAGTTTCTCTAGTTTCTGCTTGCTGTGGAAAATTCCTGATACAATGATGATATTAAGAATGACAAGTATGAAACTGGTAGAAAACGTTCCTACAACATTGGCAAAAGTCCAGAACTGAGAGGATGTCTCTATCAACGGATGATGATTAATCATACACTCTCTGATTAACGATACATTTGTAGTGGAATCAAAGACTTGTACATCTCCAAAAAGAAAGAATGCTGAACTGTTAGCACAAGTTAGAGTCAAAACAATAGCCATGATAATCAGTTTTGATGAAGTTAATGTACAAACTCTCTTCACGTGAAATGGCCAGTGAATGGATAAAGCTCTTTCAACGCTCACTGCCACAAGAGTCCACGAGCTGCATTCATTAAACAGAAATCTCGTAAAATTGTGGATTTTACACGAGATCTCGTCTGCTGTGACATCATACACTTCTATGCCTGATAATAAAGGTCTGAGCATGCCAGCAAGTACAGACCCCATGTCCATTACAGCCAGGAAACGAAGATAAACTGCTGTTGTGTTCCCTCGAAATGCTCGTCTGCTGAAAACGATGAAAGAAAGGGGGTTGGTTGAGCAACCCAGCACGATGACAACCAGGCTGTAGTGTACAGACAACCATCTTGAAATCGCTACGATCATTTCAGTTCTTCTTTCTTAAATCTGCTTTCCAAACATTTAGAAGAAGATGAAGAAGGTAGAAGAAGGAATAAGTAAGACGAAGAAGAAGAACAATATCAGAAAAAGAAAGAAAGAAAGAAAGAACATGAAGATGTATTTTGTCTTTTTTTTATCTTATAGAAAAGTTCTTTTAGAGAACTTACGTTTTCTGGTTCTGTTCAGCTGAAAGTTTCATACAATTACGATATTTTTTTGTCAGTCTTTAGTCCTTGTTAACTATGTTTACATGAAACTAATAAAAGAAATTTTGATATATAAACTGAGAACTAACATTAATCTGTGCTACATGAACTGAGAACTAATATGATTTGATGATATAAGAACTGAGAACCTACAGGAATCTGTGATACATGAACTGAGATCTAATATGCTTTGATAATATAAGAGCCGAGAACTTATACGATTTGATGATATAAGAACTGAGAACTTACATGGATCTGTGATACATTAACTGAGAACTAATATGATGGTAAATGGACTGAGAACTAACACGAATCAATGAAGTTTTCTGAAATGTAGATACAAAAAAAAAAAAGAGTTTTAAAATAAAACAAACTTTGTTTTAGAAATCTCTGACAGAAAATTGCATTATCTAAGTTTGTTTGTGTCCCGAAATGCATGGCAGAGTATTGTAATTTTAAGCTAGTTTATGTCTCAGAAATATTCGAGAGACAACAGAAGTGTCTAAACTAGACTTTTGTTTAGGAAAACTTTGACGGGAAATTATAAAGTTCAAAGCTAGTATGTCTAAGAAAGCTTGGAAGATAAGATATTCTTAAAGTTTCTCTGCCTGCCCTTTAACTTAGACATTAGTACTAGTACAAACAACCTTCATTTATCACTGACCATCACCACCATTCTTCAGCTGTGTGTTGTGTTACTTGCGTAGATCTAACAAAGATATTCATCTCAGCTAACATCAATTATAAATCTTTTCTCACTAATATGCGAGCAAAGTTTAGTCTAAAGTAACAACAAAAGAGTTTTGTTTAGTTTCTGTCAGATATCGACCACAAATCTTAGTCACCGTCACGTGTGGACTAGAAGTCTGTCTGTCTCCTCTTAGTCACCGTCACGTGTGGACTAGAAGTCTGTCTGTCTCCTAATTAGAACATCTCAGACCAGCTCGACTTTCTCGGATGAAGACACTGACATTTTCCTGCAATTATGGGAAATTTTCTTTCACGCTTTTCATAGTTATTTGTTTTATTATCTGACTGTTTCTTTTGTCAGTAACGAAGTGTTTTGTTTGAACAGAACTGGACCTTTCAGACCAAATTACTTTACATCCGAATTCATGGATTTTCATTAATTTTAGCTCCTTCGAGTTTTATTTATTTATTTTTTCATATTAGAAATTCATGACTTGAAAAACAAAACTGGCAGTCTAAATCTATAAAATGTCTCAAATTTTGTGGTTTTCATATAATTTTCTCTAAAGCGTGCCACAGTTTCATGAGCTCCGAAGAGACCTATAACAACAGCGCAAAAACAGCCATACGATGGACACCCGAGGGAAACAGACAGAGAAGCTGACCTGGCGGAAAACTGTGTAAGAAGAATAGCACGCAGTACAGCTTGGGCACAATACTAAAGCTGGCCTCAGACCGTGAGAGCTGGAGAGAATTTGTTGCTGCCCTGCACGACACAAATAGGCGATTTCTTAGCTGATCGCCGAGCAAGGACATAGACTGTGCCAGTTTGGCAGAAGTCAGGTAACTAATTTTCTGTCGTTATCAAAACATAAAAATACTTTATTTCCCTGAGTTCTTGTTTCATCTCTCTGTTAAATGTGAAATGTGTAGTGACATTTTAGAGCCACTCTCTGTTAAATGTGAAATGTGGAGTGAAATTTTAGAGCCACTCTCTGCTACGATAATTGTCTACAGAGAGATGTTTTTGTAAATGTGGATGTCTAGTAAGATTTATTTAGACATTTTCTGTTTATATCTTTGTTAGTAAGATTTGTGTAGACATTTTCTGTTTGTATCTTTGTTAGTAAGATTTGTGTAGACATTTTCTGTTTATATCTTTGTTAGTAAGATTTGTGTAGACATTTTCTGTTTATATCTTTGTTAGTAAGATTTGTGTAGACATTTTCTGTTTATATCTTTGTTAGTAAGATTTGTGTAGACATTTTCTGTTTATATCTTTGTTAGTAAGATTTGTGCAGACATTTTCTGTTACTACGAATGCTAGGAAGATTAGAGATGTATTTTCTATTTAAAGCCGGAACAATGACACCCAGGGTATGGATGTTCATCCTGAAATATCTAGAATCATCTTAGATCATCCTTACGACAAATTAGATATCTCATCATCCACAAATTTTATATCTCATCATCCACAAATTAGATATCTCATCATCCACAAATTAGATATCTCATCATCCACAAAATAATCAAACAAAATGTCACTAAAATTGTATGATGCTCTCAGCCTGGAAGTATGTCACAAGTTACGTGTGGTCCGAAGTGTTACGTTTCCTCAGTTTATTGAGATCAGACATGTCTTAACAAATGTATACAAGTTGTTCCAACACTGTTGTGTAGCTAGCTAGACATGATCAATGCTTGAACTGATACATACATTTTTTTAACAGTCACGAAGTTTGAAAAGGCAAATAAAAATTGGCTGAAATTATGTCCGAGAACTCGAATCTCGTCTTTTTGTCTCATCGATTCTTCTTTCATAATTACAGTGAAATTCGGATCATAGTTTCTCACAGTTGCCATAGCCTAACATTGACTAACACAACAACCAAATATTGACTTACAAACTGCGTAAATAGAATTCTCGTCACGAGCGCTACCTGGTGGTGAAGAGAAAGAATTCAACAGATTTTTGTTGTTTACATTTCTCTCAGATCTTCAACATTGCCTCATCACTTTCAGCGATATAAAAATGAAAGAAAAACAAATTTTTAAAACTTCATATGTCACACTCACCTTCAGGTGTAAAACTCAAATATTTCAGACAATTATAGTTTATATCTCACATTCCAAATCTCACGTTTCGAAAAAAAAAATAATCTAACATTTTTTGTTGGTATTTTCCTGATTTTGTTATTAAGGATGAAAATGTATATATTGTAAAACAAAATCTGTGACCAAAGAACACAACCACATGATGACTATCTCAAGCAAAACATGAAGTCACAAACACCACCATATGATGACTATCTCAAGCTAAACATGAAGTCACACACACCACCATATGATGACTATCTCAAGCTAAACATGAAGTCACACACACCACCATATGATGACTATCTCAAACTAAACATGAAGTCACAAACACAACCACATGATGACTATCTCAAGCTAAACATGAAGTCACAAACACCACCATATGATGACTATCTCCAGCAAAACATGAAGTCACAAACACAACCATATGATGACTATCTCAAGCTAAACATGAAGTCACAAACACCACCATATGATGACTATCTCAAGCTAAACATGAAGTCACAAACACAACCACATGATGACTATCTCAAGCAAAACATGAAGTCACAAACACCACCATATGATGACTATCTCAAGCTAAACATGAAGTCACAAACACCACCATATGATGACTATCTCAAGCTAAACATGAAGTCACAAACACCACCATATGATGACTATCTCAAGCTAAACATGAAGTCACAAACACAACCACATGATGACTATCTCAAGCAAAACATGAAGTTACAAACACCACCATATGATGACTATCTCAAGCTAAACATGAAGTCACAAACACCACCATATGATGACTATCTCACAGTAAACAGACTTCGACACTGCCTACTTTCAGGCGCGTTTTATCTTTTCTATTTTTGTCCATGTTAACTTATTTAGACTGAAGTCTGCCAGTAGGTGTCCATGTTAACTTATCTGGACTGAAGTCTGCTAGCAAGTGTCCACGTTGACTTATTTAGACTGAAGTCTGCTAGCGAGTGTCCACGTTGACTTATTTAGACTGAAGTCTGCTAGCAAGTGTCCACGTTGACTTATTTAGACTGAAGTCTGGTAGCAAGTGTCCACGTTGACTTATTTAGACTGAAGTCTGCTAGCAAGTGTCCACGTTGACTTATTTAGACTGAAGTCTGCCAGAAAGGATAACGATCTGAGGGGTCGATAAAGACTTTAGATTTGATGAGTTGATGAAGATCTTAGATTTGATGAGTTGATGAAGATCTTAGATTTGATGAGTTGATGAAGATCTTGAATTTGATGAATTGATGAAGATCTTAGATTTGATGAATTGATTAAGATCTTAGATTTGATGAGTTGATGAAGACCTTAGATTTAATGAAGATCTTAGATTTGATGAATTGATTAAGATCTTAGATTTGATGAGTTGATGAAGACCTTAGATTTAATGAAGATCCTAGATTTGATGAGTTGATTAAGATCTTTGCGCTGATAGGTTGACAAACACTGACAAGAGTTGCACAATCAGCCGGCATAAGCTGGATCAGTGTGACCCGGTATACTCGATCTTATGTCAACTAAAAAAGATCAATAATTCGTCTTTGTCTGCTCAGAGTTCAAAAAAGAACTTCAACTGAACATCGAATTTGAAATCACAGTTTGAAATTCTAACATTTTCACAACAGCCACCCACCAATTAGCAATATCAACACCGTGATCAGACAGGTCGATTCTTATAACGAAAAATATAAACACTGTTTTGATTGGTTTAAACTTTTGATGCACAAAATCTCTTGATGCTTAATCATTTCTCTACGTCACAAAATATAAGTTTAACATTTCTCTGCTTCAGAAAATATAAGTTTAACATTTCTCTATTACACAAAAAATAAGTTTAACATTTCTCTATTACACAAAAAATAAGTTTAACATTTCTGTACCTCACAAAAAATAAGTTTAACATTTCTGTACTTCACAAAAAATAAGTTTAACATTTCTGTACTTCACAAAAAATAAGTTTAACATTTCTGCACTTCACAAAAAATAAGTTTAACATTTCTCTACTTCACAGAAAATAGGTCCACTCATTAAATAAAGAGATTCGAATAGAACAAGGCGATCAGATGAAAAGAGATCAGTCATGGATGACAGAGGCCGAAAAGACCACAGGGCAGTTATGTGGCACTGAGAAAATCATTATGCGTGGGTTGACGCCAGAAAACATCCACATCTTATCAAAGAATTCACATGTGGCTCAGTCGAGACATCCACACTTTATTGTTGTTCAAGTATACACCAGACATGGCAGGAGACGGTATGTATGTTTGTATAAAGGTTAATACCTGCTAGAGAGGCTGAATCTAAGCTATGGAATTTCTGTGTCATGACCTCGTTTCTTTCCGGGTGTCACTATCCCTTGTGTCTACTGAATAGTTACTAATGACTATGCTTGCAAACACTTTTTTTTGGAGGTGCGAGTTAGCTCAGTTCGTTAGTACGCTGTTCTCTCGTGGCTAGACTGCGTCTCGTCCTACCGGAGTCCGTGGTTCGAATTCCAGGTAATTCTTTTGTGATTTTTTTTTCTCTAAATTAATTTGTCAATGATTTTTTTTAGGTCTAATCCAACCAAAATGTGTTCCCTTACTTCACTGTACGAAAGCCTCGTTGTTTCCTACTTATAAAAATAGACATTTTGTCTCCTTTTGTTTTGTCTCTCTCCTCATAGACCTTTCAGTGTTAGGAGGAATAATAGACGTTTTATCTTGTCTTGCTTTGCTTTGTTTTCTTTTTTCTTCTTTATAATAGACATTTCAGTGTTGAGGGCAAATGTACGTTTTGCCTTGTCTTGTTTTGTCTTCTTCCTCAAAGACCTTTCAGTGTTGAGAGGACAAATAGACGTTTTGCCTTGTCTTGTTTTGTCTTCTTCCTCAGAGACCTTTCAGTGTTGAGAGGACAAATAGATGTTTTGCCTTGTCTTGTTTTGTCTTCTTCCTCAAAGACCTTTCGGTGTTGAGAGGACAAATAGACGTTTTGCCTTGCCTTGTTTTGTCTTCTTCCTCAGAGACCTTTCAGTGTTGAGAGGACAAATAGATGTTTTGCCTTGTCTTGTTTTGTCTTCTTCCTCAAAGACCTTTCGGTGTTGAGAGGACAAATAGACGTTTTGTCTTGTCTTGTTTTGTCTTCTTCCTCAGAGACCTTTCAATGTGGAAATGACAAATCGACCTCTTGATAGAGCTCTGTGATTTGCTTTGTTGGAAGCTGCGGCACGTGCTGGAGCATATATGGGGCTGTCCTTGATGCAATGAAGCCGGAGTCTGATTTTGAAGCTTTGTTTTGCTTCATATGCGATTTCTTCCCTCTGTCTCCTGCGTGAGCGGCCTCTCCTCCGTTCCCTGCAAACCTTAGAGTGATTGCTTTCTGTGATAAACTGTCTGACGGTAGCCATGTAATGTGGAAAAACTATTTGTCTTATTTCTGTGATAAACTGTCTGGTGGTAGCCATGTAATGTGACCAAACTATTTGTCTTATTTCTGTGATAAACTGTCTGGTGGTAGCCATGTAATGTGACCAAACTATTTGTCTTATTTCTGTGATAAACTGTCTGGTGGTAGCCATGTAATGTGGCCAAACTATTTGTCTTATTTCTGTGATAAACTGTCTGGTGGTAGCCATGTAATGTGGCCAAACTATTTGTCTTATTTCTGTGATAAACTGTCTGACGGTAGCCATGTAATGTGGCCAAACTATTTGTCTTATTTCTGTGATAAACTGTCTGACGGTAGCCATGTAATGTGACTAAACTATTTGTCTTATTTCTGTGATAAACTGTCTGGTGGTAGCCATGTAATGTGACTAAACTATTTGTCTTATTTCTGTGATAAACTGTCTGACGGTAGCCATGTAATGTGACTAAACTATTTGTCTTATTTCTGTGATAAACTGTCTGGTGGTAGCCATGTAATGTGACTAAACTATTTGTCTTATTTCTGTGATAAACTGTCTGACGGTAGCCATGTAATGTGACTAAACTATTTGTCTTATTTCTGTGATAAACTGTCTGACGGTAGCCATGTAATGTGACTAAACTATTTGTCTTATTTCTGTGATAAACTGTCTGACGGTAGCCATGTAATGTGACTAAACTATTTGTCTTATTTCTGTGATAAACTGTCTGACGGTAGCCATGTAATGTGACTAAACTATTTGTCTTATTTCTGTGCTAAACTGTCTGACGGTAGCCATGTAATGTGACCAAACTATTTGTCTTATTTCGTGATAAACTGTCTGACGGTAGCCATGTAATGTGACTAAACTATTTGTCTTATTTCTGTGATAAACTGTCTGGTGGTAGCCATGTAATGTGACTAAACTATTTGTCTTATTTCTGTGATAAACTGTCTGACGGTAGCCATGTAATGTGACTAAACTATTTGTCTTATTTCTGTGATAAACTGTCTGACGGTAGCCATGTAATGTGACTAAACTATTTGTCTTATTTCTGTGATAAACTGTCTGACGGTAGCCATGTAATGTGACTAAACTATTTGTCTTATTTCTGTGATAAACTGTCTGACGGTAGCCATGTAATGTGACTAAACTATTTGTCTTATTTCTGTGCTAAACTGTCTGACGGTAGCCATGTAATGTGACCAAACTATTTGTCTTATTTCTGTGATAAACTGTCTGACGGTAGCCATGTAATGTGACCAAACTATTTGTCTTATTTCTGCACGTGGTCACGTGGTGTAATCATTGCATTGCTCCTGCCCTTACCCTGATGGTGTCATTTCTTAGTTTCCCACTTCTCACAATGTCCTCATTTATGTCTGATGATTTCCCTCAAACTTTGCCTGGTATCCTGGAGTACAGTGTCATGTCAGAAATGATTTTTCAAGGAAGTTCATATGAAAATCTCATCTACAAGTCATAAGACACTACGTACAAGTCTCACCTACAAGTTTCAAGTCACTACCTCAAGTCTCAAGTCATTACCTGCAAGTCTCAAGTCACTGCCTACATGTCTCAAGTCACTACCTACGTCAGAAATGATTATTCAAGGAAGTTCATATGAAAGTCTCATCTACAAGTCTTAAGACACTACCTACAAGTCTCACCTGCAAGTCTCAAGTTACTACCTACAAGTCTCAAGTCACTACCTACAAGTCACTACCTACAAGTCTCACCTACAAGTCTCAAGTCAATTCCTACAAGTCTCAAGTCACTACCTACAAGTCTCACCTACAAGTCTCAAGTCACTAACTACAAGTCTTAAGTCACTACCTACATTTTTCACCTGCAAGTCTCAAGTCAATATCTACAAGTCTCACCTACAAGTCTCAAGTCACTACCTACAAGTCTCACCTACAAGTCTCAAGTCAATACCTACAAGTCTCAAGTTACTACCTACAAGTCTCAAGGAACTACCTAGAAGTCTCAGGTCATTACCTATAAGTCTCAAGTCAAGTCTTAGACAACACAAAAAGTGAACGTTGGTTCTAGTTACCAGATCAGATTTATTATATCATGCTCACAAAAGGTCTGAGTTGTGAAAGTGACAAAAGGTTTGAGTTGTGAAAGTGACAAAAGGTCTGAGTTGTGAAAATAACAAAAAGTTTGAGTTGTGAAAGTGACAAAAGGTCTGAGTTGTGAAAATAACAAAAGGTCTGAGTTGTGGAATTGACAAAAGCAAAGTAAGATGACTATTTTCTTCTCTTTATCAGGTACGTCAGCACTAGGTATTTTTTTTCATGAACAATAATAAAATCTACCATGAACACAGTGAGCATCAGACTCATTTTTAGTTTTTCAGCTTCTTTGTTGTCAGTTACTTCTGTTTGAAAGGACAACATTTTTAAAATGGTAACGGGTACCTCTCCTACATTTTAAAAGTAGTAACGGGTACCTCTCCTACATTTGTAAAGTGGTAACGGGTACCTCTCCTACATTTTGAAAGTGGTAACAGGTACCTCTCTTACATTTTGAAAGTGGTTATGGGTACCTCTCCTACATTTTGAAAGTGGTTATGGGTACCTCTCCTATATTTTGAAAGTTTAACAAAAATTCAAACTTAAATTATTGCTCTAAACTTGAAACATTCTCTCTCTCTCTCTCTCTCTCCCTCTCTGAGAGGCAACTGCATGACAGTGCTAAATTCTTCAGTTTTGTGCTGTCTATCAACTTCGTTGTGCTCACTTCCTTACCAGAACTTTGTAAACAGATTGTTGCAGTGACTAGAAAGTCACGTGATAAAACTGGGCAGGTCAGTAGATTCAAATGAAATATGCGCACCAGCAGGCACAGCAATACTATCACTGAAACATACATCGTCTTAATAAAGCCCACTGTTGAAAGCAGATGTTGTCGTCGAATTGACAGACATCAGACATTTTTGTTCTCTTTTACCCCACTCACAGACATCAGAGTTTTTTTTAATGTTTAACCCACTCACAGACATCAGATTTTTTTTTCTCTTTTACCGCACTCACAGACATCAGAGTTTTTTTTTCTGCTGTATCTCACTAACAGACATCAGACTTTTTTTCTGCTGTATCTCACTAACAGACATCAGAGTTTTTTTATGTTTTACCCCACTCACAAACATTAGAGTTTTTTTTCTATTTTACCTCACTCACAGACATTAGAGTTTTTTTTCCTACTGTACCTCACTCACAGAAATCAGACTTTTTATGTTTTACCTCACTCACAGATATCAGACTTTTTTATGTTTTACCTCACTCACAGACATCAGACTTTTTTATGTTTTACCTCACTCACAGACATCAGACTTTTTTATGTTTTACCTCACTCACAGACATCAGAGTTTTTCTTTTCTACTGTACCTCTCTCACAGACATCAGACTTTTTTATGTTTTACCTCACTCACAGACATCAGACTTTTTTATGTTTTACCTCACTCACAGACATCAGACTTTTTTATGTTTTACCTCACTCACAGACATCAGACTTTTTTATGTTTTACCTCACTCACAGACATCAGAGTTTTTCTTTTCTACTGTACCTCTCTCACAGACATCAGACTTTTTTATGTTTTACCTCACTCACAGACATCAGAGTTTTTTTTATACTGTACTTCACTCACAGACATCAGACTTTTTTATGTTTTACCTCACTCACAGACATCAGAGTTTTTTTATACTGTACTTCACTCACAGACATCAGACTTTTTTATGTTTTACCTCACTCACAGACATCAGACTTTTTTTATGTTTTACCTCACTCACAGACATCAGAGTTTTTTTTATACTGTACCTTACTCACAGACATCAGAGTTTTTTTTTTCTACTGTACTTCACTCACAGACATCAGACTTTTTTATCTCACTCACAGACATCAGAGTTTTTGTGTTTTTGTGTTTTTTTTTGTCTGCTTTACCCCACTCACAGACATCAGAATTTTTTTTCTTACTTTATGATGTGACAAAACTGGATCTGAAACATTTGTTCTGTTGAAAGTGACAGGAAACTATGGCCAGTTAGAGACAGAGACGGTAGCCAGGAACATTATTTTAATCACAGAAAAACATGTGAACAATTTTTCAAGCTTTACATCTATGATAGTATAAGTATATGGAATTTTTGAACATAGGAAGTTAGGTAAGTCATTTTGGAATCTAAAAGTTGGGTTAAACCAAAGTTATGTCCCTTAGATTGCTAACTGTTTACGTTCCAGTTCCCCCTTAATTTAGTGCTTGGATATCAGGGCTTGGCCATGGAGCTCGTGGAAGTAGAGGCTGATCAGATGATCAAGCGAGGAGAGTTAGGCTGTGAGTTGGTCAGTCTTAAATTGTGTTTGTTCGAGTAGGATGTAGTTTTATAATGTAGGAACTTTGTCTGTGTCTTATTGTCGATAGTGATTTTTATAGTACAGAACAGTGAATCTAGTATGTGGTAATATTCTGTTGGCGTCGAAGTCTTATTTACGTTAGTAGACGCCTGGAATCATACATGTTGTCTTGCTGGAGTAACGTCACGTCGTGTTATTTAGAATTGTCTCTGCCACTGTTTCCCACTCATCGTCATCGTCATTATGCCACTACTTGCAGCAAATAAAACCATCGTAATCTACACATCTGCTACTTGCCTTGCCACTGAGTGATTGACGTACCTGGTAGAGTTGGTCTGTAAGCTTATAGTAAGCAGACACCAAACAGACACCAAACAGATACCAACAGTCACCCACCAGACTCCAAGCAGGCAGTAAAGCCAACAAGGAAGCAAAGATGAAGGAGATGGACCTCGACCGTTTGAAAGAGAGAAATCTTGACTGTCTGTCGTTGATACACTGGTTAATACTATGGGGTCAAATTACAGTGGAGGTTTAAGCTCAGAGACACCAAGGCATAACACTAGTAAAATGTAAGGCTGGGAAGTCAGACACTAAGGCATAACACTAGTAAAATGTAGAGCTGGGAAGTCAGACAATAAGGCATAATACTAGTTGAAAATAGGGCTGAGAAGTCAGACATACGTAATTAAGTAGGCATTGTAAGCAGAACAGAACAGAATAGTGTACAACTAATTCTAGCTATATATTAAAAAGTGGATAATCAGCCAATACATTTTTGCATGTTCAGGAAAAGTCCATGAGATCAGATAATTAATCTCTGTATCTGTGCAGCGTTCTGGAGAAAGTTAGATAAAAGGGAACGCGACTGCAGTAAAACTGGTTTAAATAATAAAGGTAGATAGAGGTGCATGGTGTAGTTTTACAAAGTGAGGGAGGGAGTGAGTAAAGTGTGAAAAAACGAACAGAAAGTATGAGAATATATAAATGAAAAAAATACAAAATCCGATATTTCGGCGTGAGCCTTTTTCGAGGAATATATGCACAACGAGACAAACAAAAAAAAATAACGAAGAACTTATCTTAATGTGGCCTCCTCCAGAAGTATGAAACAAAGAAATGTGTGTCTTAGAAGGACCACGTGGACCACATAAAGGATACCCGATAGAGCCAATCGTAAAGATGAGGTGGAGAGAGAGGAGGAAAACAAGTGGTATAAAGGGGTGGGGGGAAGGCAATAGAAACATGTTAGCCGCTAGAGGTGTCGGGGGGGGGGGGGGGGGGAAAGGGGAAGGGGAGAGATAATGCATGAAGAACATAAACACCTGCAGGGAGAAAATGTGAAACTGGTGAATAGGACAAGACCCTATAGACACCAATATGTTGCCAGAGAAGAAAAGAGGGTGGCAGTACAGAAGGGTAGCTAGGAGAAAGAAATATAGAGTTAAAAAAACGAGTAAAAAAAAAAAAAGAAAAAGTCCATGAGATCAGATGATCAATGTCTGTATCTGTGCAGCATTCTGAGGAAAGTCCATGAGATCAGATAATCAATGTCTGTATCTGTGCAGCATTCTGAGGAAAGTCCATGAGATCAGATGATCAATCTCTGTATCTGTGCAGAATTCTGGGGAAAGTCTGATCAGATGATCAATCTCTGTATCTGTGCAGCATTCTGAGGAAAGTCTATGTGATCAGATGATCAATCTCTGTATCTGCGCAGCATTCTGAGGAAAGTCTATGAGATCAGATGATCATTCTCTGTATCTGTGCAGCATTCTGAGGAAAGTCCATGAGATCAGATTATCAATCTCTGTATCTGTGCAGCATTCTTAGGAAAGTCCATGAGATCAGATGATCATTCTCTGTATCTGTGCAGCATTCTGAGGAAAGTCTATGTGATCAGATGATCAATCTCTGTATCTGTGCAGCATTCTGAGGAAAGTCCATGAGATCAGATGATCAATCTCTGTATCTGTGCAGCATTCTGAGGAAAGTCTATGAGATCAGATAATCAATGTCTGTATCTGTGCAGCATTCTGAGGAAAGTCCATGAGATCAGATGATCAATCTCTGTATCTGTGCAGCATTCTGGGGAAAGTCTATGTGATCAGATGATCAATCTCTGTATCTGTGCAGCATTCTGGGGAAAGTCTATGTGATCAGATGATCATTCTTTGTATCTGTGCAGCATTCTGAGGAAAGTCCATGAGATCAGATGATCAATCTCTGTATCTGTGCAGCATTCTGAGGAAAGTCCATGAGATCAGATGATCAATTTCTGTATCTGTGCAGCATTCTGAGGAAAGTCCATGAGATCAGATGATCAATCTCTGTATCTGTGCAGCATTCTGGGGGAAAGTCCATGAGATCAGATGATCAATCTCTGTATCTGTGCAGCATTCTGAGGAAAGTCCACAGTAAAACTTGCTAGTCTCCTCATTTTTTGTTTCGTACCGCAGTTTTTTTTTTCATGTGACTTTTGTCTTAGTCACTTTCACATTGTTCTGCTCACTGTTTAGAGCTTCATTATCCAGGTATACTTAGCTCCTCATGAAGGCAGGTGTGACTTAGCTTCTCATGAAGGCAGGTGTGACTTAGTTTCTCATGAAGGCAGGTGTGACTTAGCTTCTCATGAAGGCAGGTGTGACTTAGCTTCTCATGAAGGCAGGTGTGACTTAGCTTCTCATGAAGGCAGGTGTGACTTAGCTTCTCATGAAGGCAGGTGTGACTTAGCTTCTCATGAAGGCAGGTGTGACTTAGCTTCTCATGAAGGCAGGTGTGACTTAGCTTCTCATGAAGGCAGGTGTGACACTGACCATGCCCACGTGTTAAGAATTATATGACCTTGACATTCTGAACAAGATGAAATGAGAAAGAAAGAGAGAAAAGAGACATAAGAGAGAGAGGAAGAGACAGAGGAGGAGAGAGACAGAGAGAGAAAGAGAGGAGAGAGACAGCGAGAAGAGAAAGAGAGGAGAGAGACAGAGAGAGAAAGAGAAAGAGAGGAGAGAGACAGAGAAGAGAAAGAGAGGAGAGAGACAGAGAGAGAAGAGAAAGAGAGGAGAGAGACAGAGCGAGAAGAGAAAGAAGAGAAGATAGAAAGGGGAGAGAGAGACAGAGGAGAGAGAGAGAAGAGGAGAGAGAGAGAGAGAAGAGAGAAAGAGAGGAGAGAGACAGAGAGAGAGAAGAGGAAAGAGAGGAGAGAGACAGAGAGAGAAGAGGAGAGAGACAGAGAGAAGAGAAAGAGGAGAGAGACAGAGAGAAGAGAAAGAGAGGAGAGAGACAGAGAGGAAGAGAAAGAGAGGAGAGAGACAGAGAGAGAAGAGAAAGAGAGGAGAGAGACAGAGAGAAGAGAAAGAGAGGAGAGAGACAGAGAGAGAAGAGAAAGAGACAGAGAGAGGAGAGAGAGACAGAGAGAAAAAGAGAAAGAGAGGAGAGAGACAGAGAGAGGAGAGAAAGAGAGGAGAGAGAAAAAGAGAGAAGAGAAAGAGAGGAGAGAGAGAGAGAAAGAGATGAGAGAGACAGAGAGAGAAAGAGAAAGAGAGGAGAGAGAAAGAGAGAGAAGAGAAAGAGAGGAATGAGACAGAGAGAGAGAGAAAGAGAGGAGAGAGACAGAGAGAGAGAAAGAGAAAGAGATTGATTGATTGATTGATCTTTATTTCAAAAGGGTTAAGAATTGGGCACGCAGGCCCGTCTGACATTCTGCCCTTTATCATACATCTTTCACTCTATTCCGGACATTCTACAAATATGCTGTTCATATAACAAACATAACTAACATTGAAGCTGAGAGACATAAAATAAAACATTTACGTTTCGCTCTTAAACATTCACTCAGTACAGAAGTAACTACATACATTATAAATGACTATCTACTAAACAAAATTTTCGGGACTATTGAGAAAATAATTAATTGTATTCGGTGTCTGTAAGAGCAGTTTAAGATAAGAGAGGAGAGAGAAGAGAAAGAGAGGAGAGAGACAGAGAGAGAAGAGAAAGAAGAGAAGATAGAAAGGGGAGAGAGAGACAGAGTGAGAGGAGAGAGAGAGAAGAGAAGAGGGAGGAGTGAGAGAGAGAAAGAGAGAAGAGAGAAACAGAAGAGAGAGACAGAAGAGAGAAAGAGAGAGAAGAGAAACAGAAGAGAGAGATAAAAGAGAGAAAGAGAGAGGAGAGAAACAGAAGAGAGAGACAGAAGAAATAAAGAAAGAGGAGAGAAACAGAAGAGACAAAGAGATAGAAGAGAGAGACAGACGAGAGAGAAAGACAGAGAGAGGCAAGAGACAGAAGAGAAAGTGAGAGAGAAGAGAGAGACAGAAAAGAGAGAAAGAGAGACAAGAGGAGAGAGACAAGAGAGAGATAGACAGAAGGGAGAGAAAGAGAGAGAGAAGAGAAAGGAGAGAGAAAGAAGAAAGAGAGACAGAAGAGAGAGAAAGAGAGAGGAGAGAGAGACAGAAAGAGATGGAGAAGAGGGAGAGAGAGAAGAGAGAGAAAGAGAGAGGAGAGAGAGATGGAAAGAGAGAGAGAAGAGAGAAAGAGGGACGAGAGAGAGGGAAGAAAGAAAGAGAGGAGAAAGAGAGAGAAAGAAAGAGAAGAGAGAGAGAAGTGAGAGAGAAGGAGAGAGTGAGAGAGAAATTTGCTACTTAAAAAGATTTACAAACACAGTGAATGAAGGACATTACAGCATTCTCTCTGTGTAGCATACTACTTCTTACATCCTTCCCATGCTGTTAAATGTCACATAGGGCTTGCATAGCAGTTCATCAAATTCTTATGTAGCATCTTATATCTTATATCCTTCCCGTGCCGTTAAACGTCACATAGGGCTCGCAAAGTAGTTCGCCAATTTTTCCTGTCTTCGGCGAGTCTTTCAACCTCATCAAAGGATTTTATGCCTGTTAATTTGGCCTCTCTTAATAATGTCCTCTTCAGAGTTTCACACGGTCTGCCTCTTTTTCTTCGGCCTGTTGTGTTCCACTTGATAGCTTGTTTTGGGATTCTCTGATCATTTCTTCTCATCAAGTGACCAACATATGTCCATCTCCTTTTCCTGATCACCCATGAGACTGGTTGATGTTCAGTCATCTGTCTTATCTCTGCATTGTTCTTGAATTCGTTCCACTTGATGCCGAGTATTTTCCTTAGGCATTTGTTTTCAAAAGAGTCTAATTTCTTGTCTATTTCTTTAGTTGTTTTCCAGCTTTCGCATGCATAAATGAGTGTGGATATTACATTTGAATTGAATAGTCTTAACTTGGTTTTTGTGCTTATAACTTTTGAATTCCATATGTTCTCAAGATTCTTGAAGATTGATGCTGCTTTTGTAATTCTGATTCTAACTTCCTTTCTAGTGTCACCATCCTGGTCTATGTAGCTGCCAAGGTGTGTAAATTGATTGACTTCTTCAATATCTGTCCCTTCTATGTGTATTTTTCCATTTTGATTGAGAGGAATTTTCATTATTTTTGTTTTGTCCTTGTTAATTTCAAGTCCTATTTTGCTAGCCAGTGAAGACAGGTTATCTGTTTTTTCTTGCGTGGAACTCACATTATTACTGATAAGAGTTATGTCATCAGCAAAATCAAGGTCTTCTAGTTGGGTCCCATGTACCCAGTCAATACCTGTGATACTTGTGCAGCATTTTTTCATTATGAAATCTATTGTAATCCCAAAAAGTAAAGGAGACAGTATTCATCCTTGTTTAACACCTATTTCAATCTGGAACCATTCACTCACCCCTTCTTCTGTCTTGACTGCACAAACATATCCATTGTATAAGTCCTTAATGATGTTGACAATTTTAGATGGTATTCCATATAGACATAAAATTCTCCATAATGAATCTCTGTGTATGCTATCAAATGCCTTTTTAAAATCTATGAAGTTCAGTATTAATGGTTTGTGCTTTTCAATATGTTCTTCAAGTATTATTCTGAGAGTAAAGATCTGGTCGAGACAGCTTCTCCCTTTTCGAAATCCTGCTTGTTCTTCTCTCATTGCAGTATCCACTATATCTTTGAGTCTATTCAAAATGACCTTGCAAAATACTTTTGACACAACTGATATTAAGGTTACTCCTCTCCAGTTGTTACAGTCACTAAGGTTGCCTTTTTTTGGTATTTTAACAATGATTCCTTTCTTCCATTTAGAAAGGACCTTTTCTTCTTTCCAAATCTTGTTAAACATTCTCTGTACTTGTCTCATTTTGTCACTATTGATAGCTTTTAGCATTTCGGCTGTTATTTCATCTTCACCTGCAGCTTTGTTGTTAGCCATTAAATTCACTGCTGTTTCAATTTCATGCAATTTAATTTCATCTAGGTTGACATTTAGTTGTGGGGCTGGTAAGTGAGTTTCAGGGTTTAACAATTCTTTTGGGTGTGGTCGATTAAGTATTTCTTGGAAGTGTTCAGCCCATCTTTGCTTGTGGTCTTTATTTGATGTTAATAGGGTTCCAGTTTTGCTAAGGATTGGTCTTTCTTTAGATGTAATAGTACCTGTTAGCCTCTTTTGTATGTTATATAAAGTTTTGCTGTCTCCTGTTTGTCTATGTATTCTCTTTTATCCCTTCTAGCTGAACTTTTTACTTTCTTGTCTATTTCTTTGTATGTTGCTTTCGCCAGTTCTTTTCCAAGATCTGTTTTTGCATTCAACATGTCTAATTTGACTGCTCGTCTTTCATGTATATACCTCCATGTTTTATCTGATATCCATGCTTTTCTATTTGGTTTTTTCAATCCAGCGCTTGCTTTTGCTGCTGTGATTATGGCTGTGCTGTAAGAATTCCATAACTCATCTATACCTATCTCCTCAACTTCACTGGGTGTTTTGGAATGATTGGCAAGTTCCTGATTGAAATTAATGTTAGTATTTTCTTCTTGTAGGCTGTGGCTGTTTATCTTTCTATGTACTGATTTCTTGTGTTGGCTTTTCAATTTTAGTTTTATTTTCCCTATGCACAGGTTGTGATCACTGTTGACATCTGCACCCCTATAAGCCCTTACATCTATGAGAGATGTTCTGTATTGCTTTCTAATACAAAAATGATCTACCTGGTTTCTAGTTCTATCATCTGGAGATATCCACGTTGTTTTATGTATCTCTTTGTGTGGGAATATTGTGCCTCCAATGACCATGCCCTCTGTTAGACATATTTCAATTAATCTTTCTCCGTTCTGATTAACCATGTCAATTCCTTCTTTCCTCATCACTTTTTCAACGTCAGTATTATCCTTCCCTACCTTAGCGTTGAAGTCCCCCATAGCAATTAGGATGTCATGTTTATGGACTTTGTTGATGATTTGTTGTAGTTGGTGATAGAAGTCGTCTTTCACATCATCATCTGCATCATTCGTGGGTGCATAACACTGTATTATTGTCATTCTTCCGTGTCGTAGGTTGTATCGTGCTCTTATTATACGACTGTTCACCGGTTCCCATTCTACAAGGCTCTTTGCAGCTACATTTGACATAATAATGCCCACCCCATCCCGGATTTTACCATCATTTCTGCCTGAATGTATTATTAACTTACCGTTTTCTGCCGATCTTTTACCTGCTTCTGGCCATCGCATTTCGCTGATGCCCAGTATGTCTAGATGGTATCTCTCCATTTCTTTGATGACCTGAGTATTTTTTGTTGGTGCTGCCATCGTTCTCACATTCCAGAATCCAACCCTTGTCACATGTTTGGGGCCGACGAATGAGCTCTTTGGAGTTGACATCCCTGATGCTCGGTTGGTTTCTCTGCGAGTTTCCGAAACGAGATCTTTTTTTCCCATCTGGAGTTGCCTCTAGATAGGTCCCAGGATAAGGTTGTTAGCTTTATGCCCAACTCCCGGTACATGATATGTGACAGATCAAGCGGAATTCCGCTGATTTCTGAATGCCGGCGAGAGCGTTAAAAAAAACGATCGCCATCTTGCATGTCACGCCGGAAGTATGTAGCATACTACTTCCAAAATACAACAAGAGCATGATAGAGGAAGATGAAAGCTGGTGGAAGATACAGCACACACAAGAGCTGGAATATACACTAAACTTTCTTCTTCTTCCTCTTCAGCTTTCCAAGCCATTAAGGCTCATTGCTGCAGATAAAGTTCGCCTCCATTCCTCTCTATTCCTGATCTCTCTCCAGTTGGTGACACCAATTTCTTTTATATCTTCTTCTATGTTGTCTTTCCATCTCTGTCTTGGTCTACCCCTTGGTCTTGTTTCCCTCATCTCTTGTACATACATCATTTTCTTGTGTCTGTTCTCTTCCATTCTTTCTACATGACCCAGCCAGCATAGTCTGTTCAGTTTCAAGACATTTATAATTTCTTGGGATTTAAATAAGCTGTTCAGTTCAGTGTTCTTTCTAGCTCTCCATTGTCCAATATTGGTATCTTTTATCAGCCCGAAGATTCTTCTTAGAATCTTGTTCTCAAAGATCTGCAATTGTTGTTCATCTTTCTTTGTTGTACTCCACGTTTCTGATCTTTACACGGTGGCTGGTCTTATTATAGTTCTGTAGATTGTTATTTTCTCTATCTTAATGTGAAGAAAACTAAATTGATGACAACTGACAAAACAAACAAGGCAGCTGAAATATTTATCGATGAGGAAAAACTGGAAGAAGTGGAGAGTTTTGAATATCTTGAATAGCTGCTATCTAATAATAGAGATACAATGAGGGAAATTAAAAGGATGACATCTAACATTCTTCAGAAAGTAAAACAACTAAAGAATCTGTGGAGAGGAACAGACAGAATTACAAAACTGAGATTTTTAAGGGCATGCATCTTTCCCATCGCAACATATGCCTGTGAGACCTGGACACTTAACAAAACAGCTGAGAAACACATAAATGGCTTTGAATGTAAATGCTACAGAAGAGTTCTCCAAATATCGTGGACACAAAAAAGAACAAATATATCCATACTACAAGAACTTAATATTGAAGAAGGCTGGCTAGTAAAGAGGATAAAAGAGAGAAAACTTAAGTATTTTGGACACATTAAACGTCATGATAATTTAGAGAAGACCATACTGGAAGGATAAGTAATGGGAAAAAGAAAAAGAGGAAGACCAAGGCAAAGATGGCTGCAAGACATCGTTGATGATCTGCAAATGGATGCATCAGCAGCAGGCCTTCTTGCTCACAACCGGGAGGCCTACAGGAGTGCTGTTGGGAGGCAAAGTTCCCCAGGGACATGCAAATGAATGAATGAATGTGATTGTTATTTTATTGTTTTGGGACAGGATTTTGGATTTTAACAGGTGTTGCAAGGCAAAGCATATTTTATTCCCTATCTTTACTCTGCTTTTATTTTCCTTGCTTACTGTGTTGCTTCTGTTGAAGGTTGTGCCTAGATATTTGTATGTTTCTGCTTTCCTAATAATCATCTCTACAACATTTATATAATCTGGATCATTCTGCCTCTGGTCTCTTGACATCTTCATATACTCTGTTTTATCTTGATTAATGGTCAAGACCACTTTTAGTGCTACATCTCTCAGGTGTATGCAGGTATTGATGACTTCTTGCATAGTTTCCCCCACCAGGTCGATGTCTTCAGCGTATCCTAGCATTTTAGCTTGTTCTTCTGTACTGCTTCCTTCTTTCATTTTTCTGATTACTTTTTCTAGTACTAGGCTGAATAGTAATGAAGCAGAAAAGTACTGAGAATATGGAACAGAAGTACATAATATCTTCACTGACTTCTAGAAAGCTTATGACAGCATAGATAGGAGCAGCTTATGACAGCATAGATAGGAGCAGCTTATGAAAAATTATGAAAGAATTTGAGATACCTAATAAATTAACCAATCTGACCAGAATATTTATGGAGGATGCACAAAATATATAAAGGAAGAAAGTCAGAACCCTCCTCTATAAGAACTGGTTTAAAACAAGACGATACATTATCTCCGTTACACTAAACTTTACAAAACAAAAACTTCTAACTAAACTTTATCAAATAAAAAATTCTACCTAAACTTTATAAAACAAAACTTCTAACTAAACTTTACAAAAAAAAAAAAAAAAACCTAAACTTTATAAAGCAAAAACTTCTAACTAAACTTTATAAAAAAAAAAACTTCTAACTAAATTTTACAAACAAAAACTTAACTTTATAAAATGAAAACCTTTTGAACTGATATACTTTTCGCTTGCTTTTGCGTGACTGATATAAAATAAAACTGGTGTGCATAAGAAATTTAGATTCAGGAAATTCTGACACAGAACTGAAGAAGTACATCTGACTTGTCTGAGAAATTACTGACAAAATCAAAGCAAGGATTGAACTAATGACAAAACAGAAATGCATTTACATGACAGCACCAATGACAAAACAGATTATGAGTAATATTGTTGTTTTAATTTTGTTCAAACCAAAACTTCATGCTTAACCTTGTATGTGCACTTATAGTTTTCTGTGGTAGAAGAAGCAGCCCTGAAACACACACTAGGTAATGACTCACTGCTTCCTGTGACAGAGCTGGCGAATCAGAGCTAACCAAGGTAAGGCAGGTAATCCTGTCATGCCTTAGAGGCACATAGGGGATATGGTGTTAGTGCTCATATTTTCCTTGACCTGTCAGCACATGCGATGAGAAGAAACAATTAGAGAGTCCTCAAACAAGCTATCAAGTGGAACACAGCAGGCCAAAGAAAAAGAGGTCAATCACGTGAAACTCTAAAGACGACATTGTTAAGAGAGCCCAGTTCAGTGGGCATAACATCCCTTGATGAGATTGAAAAACTTGTGGAAGACAGGAAATCTTAGCGATCTACCATACGGGCCCTATGTGATGTTTAGCGCACGGGAAGGATGTCAGCACACCAGAGGGTCATGTGATCAGCTGCACGCCTGGCCACCTTTCCTTCCTCAACTCCAGAAGTAGTTGGGTACCCATTTCTACAGCTGGGTGACTGGGGTGCCTAAGGCTGGATTTGAACCCCTGACCTTCACCATGAGAGACTGGTGCACAAATCACTTTGCCATTCTGACACCCAGAGCTAACCAAGGCTCTGTTTAATCTCCCAGTGAAGTTCCCTGGAGTCAGACAGGCTGAATGAGTAAGGACTGAAATGAGACAGTGAACCCCCTATAAATATTTGCTGAGCCAACGAAGGCACGTAATGCCTACGTAACACAACTTATCCCCTGTGAGTGCTGATACTTAAAGGAGAAAACTCGTCTTGTAGGCAAGAAAATGATGAGAAGGCTCGTATCAACATAAGAACATCTTTCTGTGAAATGTTTCACCTGAATGAATTAGGTTCTTAAAATAATATGAGCAGCAAAATATTCTGAGTCAGCACCAGAAGTTGTGAAAGCTGTTAAACAAGTTGTGAAAGCTGTTAAACAAGTTGTGAAAGCTGTTAAACAAGTCTAACTTTCAGTGAATACAGTCCAGATAATTCTGTAGTAAACTTGACTCTACATTTTTCATTTTCTGATGCCACAATTGTTCAGTGATCATCATCACTTCAATGTTTATTCTTGCTTTCCTTAGTTTTGAATTCAGTGAAACACTTGAACACAAAATAACTTCTTACAAGATATCTTCACAGCTTGACAGAGTAAACATCATACACTCTTTTCTATAAAAGTACAAAGATCTTCCACTGCAAACATACAAACATACATCATACTGCCACATATGTTCTCTTATCAGTTCTCTCCCTTTCAAATAAACAAGGAAACTTCTGTCTATATTCTGTTACAAATTTAACTGGAAAATCAACATTTGTTGCAGTTAAATTACTGATCAAGGATGGAAGAAATACAAATTATATTAGTTTTCTAAAAAAAACACTACATTTTGTTTCTGGAACATTTTACTTTTTGTTTCTGGAAAGTATTACTTTTTGTTTATGGAACATTTTACTTTCTGTTTCTGGAAAGTATTACTTTTTGTTTCTGGAACATTTTACTTTTTGTTTCTGGAAAATATTATTTTTGCTTCTGGAACATTTTACTTTCTGTTTCTGGAAAGTATTACTTTTTGTTTATGGAACACTTTGCTTCCTGGAATATATTATTTTTTGCTTCTGGAACATTTTACTCTCTGTTTCTGGAACAAACATCAGCCATTTAGAAGAATATCATCATCTTTATAATCAAAGAAAACTCCGGCACACATCTCTCTCAGAAGTGGGTTCCTCATCAGGTCCGAATACTTGTCCATTTTGAGTTTCCTGAAATGGGAGATTAGACCCTCAGTCTGACTGCGGGCCTCTGTCATTCTATCCACAATCTTAGCATAAACAGGCAGTGGATTTGGATAGCGCTGTGACAGCACATGAACAAGACATTCACTCAACTGCCAGTAGATCTCTCTAACTACGGGAGATCCAACAGGCTCATCTCGGTCTGCAAAGAGAAGAAGAAAAAAAAAAATGAACATAGTTTTAAGATGTATCCATTCACAAATACCTCTCTTACCTAGTGTTACTATATGGTCTAGTGTACCTATATGGTCTAGTGTACCTATATGGTCTAGTGTACCTATATGGTCTAATGTAAGTATATGGTCTACATCAAATATATTTACTTCTGAAAACATATATAGTCTACAGCTAGTGCATGCTCGACTATAAGTATATAGTCTACTCCAAGTATATGGTCTTATGTAAGTATATAGTCTATGTTTTATTTTAAATATACAGAATAGTCTACTGATAAGGTCAGTACATAATTGCTACAGATAGTCTGTATTTTACTTTCCGTGCCTTGGGTCACTATATCGACCCTTCCAGTTTCCCGATTTGTCCAGCGGTCGATATAGCGACTCTTGATTTGTTTTATTAAAACAACTGGTGTAACATTTAGATTGTACATATTTCGTCTGCGTTTACGGGGACACTTTTCAAAATGGTGAAAGTGTCCTTAGTTACGAGCAGTGCCAAGTGAGAAAAAGAAAGAGAAATATAGAAAATTTTCAATTTCTGATGATGTAGATAGGGGTATGGACATGGCCTGTGACCACCCCACTGCTCTTGAATGTATCCCAAGCAGATCTAGACACATTTAGATGACTGGAGAAGTAGTTAGGAGGTTATTTCAGACATTAATTTAGCGAGAATGCAACATAGAATCACAATACGAGATCGACAAGTAGATCTAGACATCTCAGATGGTAAGTAGTGTAGATCTAGACCTAGCCGATGGTGAGCTTGGCACAATCATTGTCTAAAAACATCACATTACTTCTTTTTTCCTAAAAAAAACTCTGCATTTATGAAATTTTTATACATTTAGTTATACTTTGAAACATAATAAGTACACGGAAGTACATGGAATTACTGTTTTCCATTCCATTTTACAACTATACCCCCTAAACATATCAGGACCCGCGGTTTTATTTCGGCATCCAACTGAATGTCCGCGTTTCTTCCTGCGGCACGGAAAGAGGCTTGGTCTATGTCAGTGCCAGACTTGGGGAAAAATAAAATGTCTGTATTTTGTAACTGAAGTGGAATGAATTCAAGAACAATGCAGAGATAAGACAGATGAGAAAACAACAACCTGTCTCATGGGTGATCAGAAAAAGAAGATGGACATATGTCAGTCATGTGATGAGAAGAAACAATCAGAGAATCCCCAAACAAGCTATCATGTGGAGCACAACAGGCCAAATAAAAAGAAGCACACCGCGTGAAACTCTAAAGAAGACATTGTTAAGAGATGCCAGTTTAGTGGGCATAAAATCCCTCGATGAGGTTGAAAGATTTGCCAAGAATAGGAAAACTTGGCAAACAACTATGTGAGCCCTATGTGATGTTTAATGGCACAGGAAGGATGTAAGATGTAAGATTTTGTAACTGAACATGAATGTTCATACAAAGTTCATACAAAATTCATACAAAGTTCATACATGATGCAGGCAGAAAACTTGTAGGAATTAGATGTGTCCACATTGTTCACACTCATGTACAGAGGGGTGTTGATCAACTTTTCTTATAGAAATGTTTATCATCAAAATATTCAGAGTTTTTCACATTTTTACTGTAAGAGTAGAAAACCTGAAAGAATTTGCTGACACCGAGTACAAGGAAAGTTTTATTTTTTGTCCTGAATGTACAAGTTTAATGATTCATTTTAAAAGCTCTGAAAATGTGTTCTGGTTCATTTTTGAAACATTCTTTTTTACTTGCATGTTTAATGTGTCCTGTTGTGAAATATACTTTTGTACCTGCATGTTAAATGTGTCCTGTTGTGAAATATACTTTTTACTTGCATGTTAAATGTGTCTTGTTTCATTTGCTTTGCTTCTAAGGGTGGGATGCTTCAGTATATCACAATTAGTTACAGATAATTTGTCACTACATCACAATTAGTTATAGATAATTTGTCACTACATCACAATTAGTTACTGAAAATTTGTCACTACATCACAGTTAGTTACTGATAATTTGTCACTACATCACAATTAGTTACAGATAATTTGTCACTACATCACAATTAGTTACTGATAATTTGTCACTACATCACAATTAGTTACTGATAATTTGTCACTACATCACAGTTAGTTAATGATAATTTGTCACTATGTCACAGTTAGTTAGTGATAATTTGTCACTACATCACAGTTAGCTACTGATAATTTGTCACTGCATCACAATTAGTTACTGACAATTTGTCACTGCATCACAATTAGTTACTTATAATTTGTCACTACATCAAAATTATTTACTTATAATTTGTCACTACATCACAATTAGTTACTGATAATTTGTCACTACATCACAATTAGTTACTGATAATTTGTCACTACATCACAATTAGTTACTGATGCAGTGACAAATTAGTTGCTGATAATTTTGTCACTATATTTATATATTTCACTGTAATCAGTTGTGGTAGCCCAACTACTGAAAGTATATGTCTACTGTAAATATGTGGGCAAGTGTAAATATATGGTCTACAGCAAGTATATAGTCTACTGAAAGCATACAGTGTACATTAAGTATTTAGTTGACAGAAAGTATATGATCTACATCAAGCATGTGATCTAAAACTAGTATACAGTGACGTACAAGTACACAGTCTCCTTGAAAGGTGAGGACTATCCGTGTGCCCACATTCATATAGCTTAAAATGCTGATACGGTATGTATCAAGTACATACACACTTTACAATATTTTAGAATCTGACCTTTTGATTCCTCATTCAAATGAGAACATTTCTTTAAAATGTCCGCCAAACATATCTACAACATAAATTATTTCTAAATTCCTGATAAGTATTCAATAGAAGAATAAATGTATAACAAACTTGGAGGAGCAAGACTTCCACAGCCTGTTACAGAAAGACAATTCTGTAGTTTACCTGGTGCCATAACAATAAGGGCCCTTATCACCACCAACTCTCTGTCTGACAGTTTCAGATTCTGCAGGCTAGTGCAGAACTTAAAATGTAGATCCAAGGTCTTGTTGAGCACATCAAACTCAGAGTCAGTACTCATCCTTGACAACTCATTCTCGCATTTCCACTGATTATCAAGGCCACGTAAGATTCTTTTCTCAGAGTCAATAAATTTGTAAATGATAAAAAGATAAAATTCCTGCCTGGAATCTGAAATGAAACAAAAGTTCAAGTTTACACTTTCACAAACTTGGGGAGTCAGTGTAAAGTTTTTAAAAGTTTAGTGTGTGAAAGTAAAGTTCTTAGAAGTTTGGATAATCAAGTAAAGTTTTTAAGAGTTTCTGTAGTTTAATAAATTTTTCAGAAGTTTTGATAGTGAAGTAAAATTGTTAGAAATTTTGGTAGTTGGGTAAAGTTTTTAGACGTTTTGACAATCAAGTAAAATGCTGAGAAATCTGAGTAATCAGCTGCAGTTTTTAGAAGCCTGGGTATTCAAGTGAAGTTTTTAGAAGTTTGTGTAGTCAGGTAAGTCTTTCAGAAATGTGAGGAGTCAAAGGAATGACAAGATGAGATTGCTGGTACATCTCATGGCTGTACCTGCTATCATGCAGGATTCATGCTGTGCTAGGGGCCCATGGGATAGCAAGCCTGTACTTCATCACTTCAGAACATTTGCTATAACAGCCTGTAGAAAAAAGAAAGTCTGATGAATGAAGAAGAGCTTGTCAAGGTCTCTGTTGTGATATGGCTGACAGTAGCAGCTTGCTAGGAGGGTGCTAGGATGGAGTTAAGAGGGTGGAGTTAGGAGGGTGCTAGGATGGAGTTAAGAGGGTGGAGCTAGGAGGGTGCTAGGATGTAGTTAGGAGGGTGCTAGGATAGAATTAGGAGGGTGCTAGGATGTAGTTAGGAGGGTGCTAGGATGTAGTTAGGAGGGTGCTAGGATGTAGTTAAGAGGGTGCTAGAATGTAGTTAGGAGGGTGCTAGGATGGAGTTAGTTAGGATGGTGCTAGGATGTAGTTAAGAGGGTGCTAGGAGGGTGTTAGGAAGGTGCTAGGATGAAGTTAAGAGGGTGCTAAGAGGGTACTAGGATGTAGTTAGGAGGGTTTTAGGATGTAGTTAGGAGGGTGCTAGGATGGAGTTAAGAGGGTGCTAGGATGGAGTTAAGAGGGTGCTAGGATGTAGTCAGGAGGGTGCTAGGATGGAGTTAAGAGGGTGGAGTTAAGAGGGTGCTAGGATGTAGTTAGGAGGGTGCTAGGATGGAGTTAGGAGGGTGTTACTTCATCTTTGATGTTTACTGCAAGAGGAAAGCCATGACAGCTTGCTAGGAGGGTGTTACTCCAAACTCTGATGTTCCATGACAGCTTGTTACTGTTGTAGTCATAGTCATCATCATTAACATCATCATCATCATCATGTGCATGAGCAGCTTTCTGTCCTATATTACACAAAATAATTGTGCATGTTTTCAAGAGGTCCCAATTACAAACACTCACTTCAAACATTTATAGGAAGATGTGTTTCTAAGACTTCCGGAGGCAAATCTTTAACTCACATTTGATAAGCTTGACTTTGTCAGAGATGTTTAGATTACAGAAGCCAGGTATGGCCTTACAAAAGTTGACCATGGCCCGTATCATCTTTTCCAGGTACACTCCCAACATGTGCAGTCTTTTCTGACGATCATCCGTGTCCAGCCCCGTTGTGACGAAGATGTAGTCGTACTCGTGGTCAGGCAGTCTGGGAAGTTCACCGAACATCTCCCTCTGAAGTCTGCATGTCTCCTGCGCTCAGAGAAACCATGACAACTTCACAACAAATAGTTCAAATTTAGTCAAAGTCTGAGATTACTGAGATCTCAGAGAACAATTATCCAAATATTTTCTTGACATCTACACAAAACTTAGTACCTGAATGTTGGAATATTTTATTCTTTCTTTAACTCTCATTTATCTAACTTGGCCATACAAAATTCCTCATTTATGTTGTCTTCCTTGATTCTAAAATCCATGCTGAACCATTGGCTTTAGAACAAAAAAGATTTGTAATAAATTCAGTTACATAATACTGCTCTATAATTAGGATTCATAATTCTACACTGTTTTTAGCACTAAAAATAGGCATCACGCTATTTTATGGTAAAGCATAGTGGATGAGATGTTTGATCACAAAAACTGGTCATGTGCTATGGATGGTGTGTGTGTAGGACTGGAGTGTACAAACTAAACGCTACAGAGTGCTGTAATGTGTCAGTTATAACTGATAATTATCAGTTTTTTAAAGAATGACTTGCAGGAAATGAAACCAGGTTAGAATTCAATTCCTTCAACTGAGAAGGCAGCTCATTAGCCACTGTGCTACTCCCATGAATGTTAGTGAACTGATCATTCTTTCACCATCTTCATGTTAACCATGCTGTTATGCATGTACCTCATTATATTATTTTATTATGTAAGATTTTATGTATATTTTATGTCCATACATTAACAATGGGACTGTGTTACAGCTATGAGGGGCAGAGGTAGGACAGCTGACAGTGGTGTCACTTCTTGTATCTCCTGGTCTTATCCTTCTGTCAACTTTGCTGTCATCATTCTCTTAAAATTGCTATCACCTTCCTGCCAACCTCACTGTCACCATCTTTTACATCCCCTGTGAAAACACTGAAACCTGACAAAACATTTTCAGAAAAGTTATTCATCTTGAGATATTCCTTAGTGGACCAGTCAGTATATAGTCAAATATAGTCATTTCTTGGTGAGTCCATCAGTATACAGTCATTTCTTGGTGAGTCCATCAGTATACAGTCATTTCTTGGTGAGTCCATCAGTATAGAGTCATTTACTGGTAAATCCATCAGTACCAGTTATTTCAGTATACTATCATTTCTCTTGGTGAATCCATCAGTATACAGTCATTTCTTAGTGATTCCATCAGTAACAGTCATTTCTTGGTGAGTGAGTCAGTATACTGTCATTTCTTGGTGAGTGAGTCAGTTTACTGTCATTTCTTGGTGAGTGAGTCAGTTTACTGTCATTTCTTGGTGAGTGAGTCAGTATACTATCATTTCTTGGTGAGTGAGTCAGTTTACTGTCATTTCTTGGTGAGTGAGTCAGTTTACTGTCATTTCTTGGTGCGTGAGTCAGTTTACTGTCATTTCTTGGTGAGTGAGTCAGTTTACTGTCATTTCTTGATGAGTGAGTCAAATCAATATAGTCATTTCTTGGTGAATCACTCAGTATACAGCCATTTCTTGGTGAATCAATCAAACCAATACAACCATTTCTTGGTAAATCAGTCAAATCAATTTAGTCATTTTTTAGTTAATCAGTCAGTATACATTCATTTCTTGGTGAATCTATCAGCATATAGTCATTTCTTGGTGAATCAGTCAATACATGGTTATTTCTTGGTGCATCAGTCTGTGTACAGTAACAATATGCAATTATCTGCACAGAACTGGCTTTGCCACTGACATATTGAGGAGCATATGTGAGCACCTATGGACATTAAGATATGACAGCACTATCTATTAATATCCAGACATTAAGATAGTGTTACACTCTAGAGCAGGACAAGTGACTGTGGTGGAAAGCTTTCTTACAGAGTTTAAGTAAAGAGCCTGTTGTGTTGGTCTAGTCTGACAAGGAATGACATGTCACCTTTGCTGCAGTGAAACCTGGTAAAAAATCTTTAAGAATGGTGAAACAGCTGATTCTCTGTTTGAAATTATGTCTGTATCACAAGTCTTCACTGTAGCCATGGCTGCCATAGTTTTGTAAAGATCACAGAAACAAACAAAATAAAACTTTATGTGTCCATTTTTAAACATGGCAGTGATGCTGTCCTGCAGGGCAAAGTACACTCTTAAAGAAAACAACAACAATGGCCACTCTTACACATAACAATCACAACATCCACTCTTACACATAACAACCACAACATCCACTCTTACACATAACAACCACAACATCCACTCTTACACATAACAACCACAACATCCACTCTTACACATAACAACCACAACATCCACTCTTACACATAACAACCACAACATCCACTCTTACACACAACAACCACAACATCCACTCTTACACATAACAACCACAACATCCACTCTTACACATAACAACCACAACATCCACTCTTACACATAACAATCACAACATCCACTCTTACACATAACAACCACAACATCCACTCTTACAAACAACAGAGAAATATCCGCTCACAAAATGCTCCTGATGCTGCCGTTTCATCTCTGCTTCTGTCATTCGCCCGTAGAGTGGGACCAGAAAATTCTCATCAGCTTCTAGAAGTTTCCTCACTATAAGGTCTTTATCACTGTACCACTCCGATGTGCTCTGGGCACCCAGACAACTGTGGGACGTGCTGCATGCTGGGGAAGGTGAGGTGTACGCCTTCACATCCAGGGGTGGCTGTGGTGATAACTGAGTAGTTCGGACATACACCGGCGATGTTGGCATATCAACAGATGGTGGCGCTGATGCTGTCGAGGAACTGACAGATGCCACTGACAGTGGTGAGTGCAAAGATGGTGACGTCATGTATGACCCAGGTGTTGATGACAATGAAGAAGGTGAGGTGGGCAAGCATGTGCTTATCAAAGATGATGTTGGAGATAATGCTACATCTCCTAGCAGAGTGTTCAACTGTTCCGTTTCTCTACTTTCTGACAGCAAACAAAAGGATGACTTGAGCGAAGATTCTGATGAGGTTAGTGGCACAACCTGCAACTGCTGGCATTCATCCTGATGGCTGCTCATTTAGGAAAAAAAAAAAATGCTGTTGTGGTTGAATTAGTTTGGAGGAAATGACTGATGGTAATATGCTGCCTACTATACAGCTTTCTCCTCTTCATACAACACCATATACAAACAAAAATGTTTGTATATATTTATAATTCAGTGTGCTAACATACACAAGGTGGCTGCAGTAAGGATGTAACAAATGGTTGTATATATTTATAAACAAGTGTACAAAAATGTACAAAGTAGGTGCTGCATGGTAAAAAGTGTCTGTACATATAGGTATTCAAACTTTAAAATTCAGACTCCAGCACTTGCCGCAGCATTCATCCAAGAGTGTGTCTGCTAATAGTTCCTGTCAAATGTTGGTTGTTTATGATGCATTTTCTGCCACACAGTTCAGATTTCCTACCAGCATCTTTATTTTGTCCTAGCTCTAGCAGTATCCTCACAGCGACATTGTTCGTCCATTCCCGCTCTTCATTTTCCCAGTCTGTCCAGTACAGTCTTAGCAATGTCCCCCTTGTCCATTGACAGTCTGCCATTTATTTTTGCCTGTCCAGCAAGTCTGTCTGCCACATCATTGCCATGTACTTCTGCATGCCCTGGACAATAAAGCCACGTTAGGCTTGTCACAATTGACTGGCTTAACAGTTGGACCTATTCTTTTTGAAGCAAATTCTTCTCAATCTTACGAAGCATACTCTGTGAATCTGACACAAAGACACCATTAACCACATCATGAGAAACTAGCCATTCCACTGCCGCCTACACGGCCTCAATTTTCATTCAAATGCTTGAAGTGGTGACTTCAAAGGCTCCCCAACCCTGTGGCACTATTCTTCCATTTCGGTAGACAACAAAACCCCATCCACTTCTGCTGTTTTGAGTCTCTGAGCCATCTGTATAAAGTACCGTGTTGAAGACCCACAATGACGATCGATGAGATCTGGAACCCAAAGTTCAACTGCTCCATGTGCCCAGTCTCAACATTTATGGCTCTTCTGTACGATAAGCTTTGTTAGCTGAGGTAGGTCCTGTACCCATAACCAGTCATCACCTTTAGGCACCTCATCTAGACTGCAAAAATTGACTTTACTGTATCCTCCGCCTCAGCCATCCAGGATCTGCCTCATTTGTTGTGTCTTCCCTTTATCAGCCCCAGCTCCTTATGGAGAGGATGGTCCTTCATGCCAGTAACCCTGGTGTATGCTTACACCTGAGCTTACCTGTGTTTACACCTCACACTCAGCATATCAAGCAGAAAGCTCACAGCCACCACCAGAGTATCCCTGGTGCAACCCAAGACCAATCTCACTGCCTCGTTCTGTACATGGTCAAATTTTTTTTTCTTTCCTTTTGAACTTAGCTACCATAGCTTCACAGAAACCATCTTTTGCATGTTTGTACACCTATATTGTACAATATTACTACATTAGTAAACCATTTTACATACTAATATTAGAAAAATATTTTGGCCAAACACCATAAGAAATAACATCTTATTAGTAGAAATGCAGATGAAACCACTGACAACAATTATTGAGGAAAGACGGTGAGAACAAGGCCTAGGTATGAAGATGAGAACAAGGGCCAGGTATGAAGGTGAGAACAAGGGCCAGGTATGAAGCTGAGAACAAGGCCCAGGTATGAAGCTGAGAACAAGGCCCAGGTATGAAGGTGAGAACAAGGGCCAAGTATGAAGCTGAGAACAAGGGCCAGGTATAAAGCTGAGAACAAGGGCCAGGTATGAAGGTAAGAACAAAGGCCAGTTATGAAGGTGAGAACAAGGCCCAGGTATGAAGGTGAGAACAAGGGCCAGGTATGAAGCTGAGAAAAAGGGCCAGGTATAAAGCTGAGAACAAGGGCCAGGTATGAAATTGAGAACAAGGGCCAGGTATGAAGGTGAGAACACGGGCCAGATATAAGCTGAGAACAATAGCCAGGTATGAAGGTGAGAACAAGGGCCAGGTATGAAGCTGAGAACAAGGCCCAGGTATGAAGCTGAGAACAAGGGTCAGATATAAGTTGAGAACAAGGGCCAGGTATGAAGCTGAGAACAAGGGCCAGGTATGAAGCTGAGAAAAAGGGCCAGGTATGAAGGTGAGAACAAGGGCCATGTATGAAGTTGAGAACAAGGGCCAGGTATGAAGCTGAGAACAAATGCCAGGTATGAAGGTGAGAACAAGGGCCAGGTATGAAGCTGAGAACAAGGACCATGTGAGTTAGAACCTGAGTGCAGAAAGACAGGTAAAGGAACAAGTGAAAAAGCAGGTGAAAGAGCAGGTGAGGATACACAGCTGGCTTTGCTGAGGGAGACTTTCTTCAGAAGGAATCAAGACAAGAAAGGAAAGAAGAGAAGAATGGACTGTGGTAGAGGACAGATGATGTTAATTAAAAATTGTAAAGACTACAAAATATTAATACATTTCTGAAAATGTTGATCATAACACTTTAAAAAAAACAGAAAGAAAACAGAATCTCTTTTTTTCTTGTTAGAATCTTTAAATAAAATGTTTTCTGTTATAAAATTTAATTTTTAAAAAATTAAGAAATATTCACTCACTAACAAATAATTTTTAACAAGCATTCACTCACTAACAAATAATTTTTAACAAGCATTCACTCACTAACAAATAATTTTAACAAGCATTCACTCACTAACAAATAATTTTAACAAGCATTCACTCACTAACAAATAATTTTTAACAAGCATTAACTCATCACTCACCTCTCTGAAAATAAAGTTTCAATTTCTTTCACTGAGGATGAATGATCAGATCTATGTGTGTTTGACACTTTGACTGTTCTAACACAAGCTTGCGAACTTGACACTTTGGCTGTTCTAACACAAGCTTGCGAACTCTGGCTTTCACTTTCCTGTTCTGTGAAAGTATTCTGGCTGCCATCTTTAGGTACCAAGCTGGTACTGACTGCTGCATCTGAGTTTTTGCCAGATGTTACTGAATTTGGTTCCTCTGACGTTAACTGAATGGTAGATTTAGTAGGTAAGTGGTCAGTTATATTTTCACAGTCTGAAGAGTGCTTGTTACACTGGATTTCGGAATCAAAATTGTCATTTCTCCTGCCACAAGCACTGCCAGACTGGACATCAACTGCTTGCTTGATCACAGATTCCGCAGAAGTCTCAGCATTCTGCTTCTGCTGAAGTCTCTTAATTTCAAGAATATCATTGGTTCGTTTGACAGTTGTGTACCGACCTGTTTTTATCGCTGAAATATGGGAATTGAAATAAAAAAACAACATTGTGTACGGAGATGTTTTTATTGCTGAAATATGGGAATTGAAAAAAACAAAACATTTTCAGAAGAATCAGGATAGAAACGTTTTTCTATAAATAGCATTTTAATTTATAATTGTCATTCAAGATGCACATTCAGGAAGTTTCAAGCTTTCTGTTTCTAAAAATAGTTTGATAAGAAATCACCAGCAATAAACTATGATCTCAGAAAAAGTTACAATTTTCAGTAAAATGGTTTAAAAATAATTATAAATATTTTCTGGTCATGAGCGTGGAACTAAAAATAAGGAAAGATCAAAAAGCAAGTGGAAACCTCTATAATCTCGTGTGAAAGAGTCTGGAAAAACTAGGGGAGGCCTCAGTGAACATTACACACCCAACTGTATTTTAAATTCGAATTTCTCACTAAGAATTTTGAAGGAGGTGGAAAGTAGAAGGACAGCTGGGGACCAGTGAAGTGGTAGAAGATGTGTGAGAAAGTTTACCAGTAAAATGTAATAGCTAGACACACTGAGCAGAATATCAGATCTCTGACAAGCCATTGATCTTACAGCAGGCATCATGTCTTTGATTTTGTTGAGTGATACATGGAAATTAGGACATTAATTTTTGATGATCAACTTTCTAAAATTATATACTTCTTGACAAGTTAAAACTGAAATAATATGTTATTGACAAGTTACGCTAAATATAAGACAACTGAGTGATGGGGTGGCTAGAGCAATAGTCTCTCCTGTCAAAAGTCAGGGGTTTAGATCTGCTTGGAGGAATTCCAGTGACCCAGCTGTAGAAACAGGTGGCTGGGTTTCTGGAGCTGCACATGAAGATGTAGCCAGGCATCTGACCACATCATCCGCTACTGTGCTGACCACGTCCACTCTAGTGTGGTAACCACGTCCCCCTCTAATGTGCTGACCACGTCCCCCTCTAGTGTGCTGACCATGTCCCCCTCTATTGTGCTGACCATGTCCCCCTCTAGTGTGCTGACCACGTCCCCCTCTAGTGTGCTGACCATGTCCCCCTCTAATGTGCTGACCATGTCCCCCTCTATTCTGCTGACCATGTCCCCCTATAATGTGCTAACCATGTCCCCCTCTAGTGTGCTGACCATGTCCCCCTCTAATGTGCTGACCATGTCCCCCTCTAGTGTGCTGACCATGTCCCCCTCTAATGTGCTGACCATGTCCCCCTCTATTGTGCTGACCATGTCCCCCTCTATTGTGCTGACCATGTCCCCCTCTAGTGTGCTGACCACGTCCCCATCTATTGTGCTGACCATGTCCCCCTCTAGTGTGCTGACCATGTCCCCCTCTAATGTGCTGACCATGTCCCCCTCTATTGTGCTGACCATGTCCCCCTCTATTGTGCTGACCATGTCCCCCTCTAGTGTGCTGACCACGTCCCCCTCTATTGTGCTGACCATGTCCCCCTCTATTGTGCTGACCATGTCCCCCTCTATTGTGCTGACCACATCCCCCTCTATTGTGCTGACCATGTCCCCCTCTATTGTGCTGACCATGTCCCCCTCTATTGTGCTGACCACGTCCCCCTCTATTGTGCTGACCATGTCCCCCTCTAGTGTGCTGACCACGTCCCCCTCTAATGTGCTGACCATGTTCCCCTCTATTGTGCTGACCATGTCCCCCTCTATTATGCTGACCATGTCCCCCTCTATTGTGCTGACCATGTCCCCCTCTATTGTGCTGACCATGTCCCCCTCTATTGTGCAGATGATGTTAATTAAAAATTGTAAAGACTACAAAATATTAATACATTTCTGAAAATGTTGATCATAACACTTTAAAAAAAACAGAAAGAAAACAGAATCTCTTTTTTTCTTGTTAGAATCTTTAAATAAAATGTTTTCTGTTATAAAATTTAATTTTTAAAAAATTAAGAAATATTCACTCACTAACAAATAATTTTTAACAAGCATTCACTCACTAACAAATAATTTTTAACAAGCATTCACTCACTAACAAATAATTTTAACAAGCATTCACTCACTAACAAATAATTTTAACAAGCATTCACTCACTAACAAATAATTTTTAACAAGCATTAACTCATCACTCACCTCTCTGAAAATAAAGTTTCAATTTCTTTCACTGAGGATGAATGATCAGATCTATGTGTGTTTGACACTTTGACTGTTCTAACACAAGCTTGCGAACTTGACACTTTGGCTGTTCTAACACAAGCTTGCGAACTCTGGCTTTCACTTTCCTGTTCTGTGAAAGTATTCTGGCTGCCATCTTTAGGTACCAAGCTGGTACTGACTGCTGCATCTGAGTTTTTGCCAGATGTTACTGAATTTGGTTCCTCTGACGTTAACTGAATGGTAGATTTAGTAGGTAAGTGGTCAGTTATATTTTCACAGTCTGAAGAGTGCTTGTTACACTGGATTTCGGAATCAAAATTGTCATTTCTCCTGCCACAAGCACTGCCAACTGGACATCAACTGCTTGCTTGATCACAGATTCCGCAGAAGTCTCAGCATTCTGCTTCTGCTGAAGTCTCTTAATTTCAAGAATATCATTGGTTCGTTTGACAGTTGTGTACCGACCTGTTTTTATCGCTGAAATATGGGAATTGAAATAAAAAAACAACATTGTGTACGGAGATGTTTTTATTGCTGAAATATGGGAATTGAAAAAAACAAAACATTTTCAGAAGAATCAGGATAGAAACGTTTTTCTATAAATAGCATTTTAATTTATAATTGTCATTCAAGATGCACATTCAGGAAGTTTCAAGCTTTCTGTTTCTAAAATAGTTTGATAAGAAATCACCAGCAATAAACTATGATCTCAGAAAAAGTTACAATTTTCAGTAAAATGGTTTAAAAATAATTATAAATATTTTCTGGTCATGAGCGTGGAACTAAAAATAAGGAAAGATCAAAAAGCAAGTGGAAACCTCTATAATCTCGTGTGAAAGAGTCTGGAAAAACTAGGGGAGGCCTCAGTGAACATTACACACCCAACTGTATTTTAAATTCGAATTTCTCACTAAGAATTTTGAAGGAGGTGGAAAGTAGAAGGACAGCTGGGGACCAGTGAAGTGGTAGAAGATGTGTGAGAAAGTTTACCAGTAAAATGTAATAGCTAGACACACTGAGCAGAATATCAGATCTCTGACAAGCCATTGATCTTACAGCAGGCATCATGTCTTTGATTTTGTTGAGTGATACATGGAAATTAGGACATTAATTTTTGATGATCAACTTTCTAAAATTATATACTTCTTGACAAGTTAAAACTGAAATAATATGTTATTGACAAGTTACGCTAAATATAAGACAACTGAGTGATGGGGTGGCTAGAGCAATAGTCTCTCCTGTCAAAAGTCAGGGGTTTAGATCTGCTTGGAGGAATTCCAGTGACCCAGCTGTAGAAACAGGTGGCTGGGTTTCTGGAGCTGCACATGAAGATGTAGCCAGGCATCTGACCACATCATCCTCTAGTGTGCTGACCACGTCCCCCTCTAGTGTGCTGACCACGTCCCCCTCTAATGTGCTGACCACGTCCCCCTCTAGTGTGCTGACCATGTCCCCCTCTATTGTGCTGACCATGTCCCCCTCTAGTGTGCTGACCACGTCCCCCTCTAGTGTGCTGACCATGTCCCCCTCTAATGTGCTGACCATGTCCCCCTCTATTCTGCTGACCATGTCCCCCTCTAGTGTGCTGACCATGTCCCCCTCTAGTGTGCTGACCATGTCCCCCTCTAATGTGCTGACCATGTCCCCCTCTAGTGTGCTGACCATGTCCCCCTCTAATGTGCTGACCATGTCCCCCTCTATTGTGCTGACCATGTCCCCCTCTATTGTGCTGACCATGTCCCCCTCTAGTGTGCTGACCACGTCCCCATCTATTGTGCTGACCATGTCCCCCTCTAGTGTGCTGACCATGTCCCCCTCTAATGTGCTGACCATGTCCCCCTCTATTGTGCTGACCATGTCCCCCTCTATTGTGCTGACCATGTCCCCCTCTAGTGTGCTGACCACGTCCCCCTCTATTGTGCTGACCATGTCCCCCTCTATTGTGCTGACCATGTCCCCCTCTATTGTGCTGACCACATCCCCCTCTATTGTGCTGACCATGTCCCCCTCTATTGTGCTGACCATGTCCCCCTCTATTGTGCTGACCACGTCCCCCTCTATTGTGCTGACCATGTCCCCCTAGTGTGCTGACCATGTCCTCCTCTATTGTGCTGACCACGTCCCCCTCTATTGTGCTGATCACGTCCCCCTCTAATGTGCTGACCATGTCCCCCTCTGTTGTGCTGACCATGTCCCCCTCTATTGTGCTGACCACGTCCCCCTCTATTGTGCTGACCATGTCCCCCTCTATTGTGCTGACCATGTCCCCCTCTATTGTGCTGACCACGTCCCCCTCTATTGTGCTGACCATGTCCCCCTCTAGTGTGCTGACCACGTCCCCCTCTAATGTGCTGACCATGTTCCCCTCTATTGTGCTGACCATGTCCCCCTCTATTATGCTGACCATGTCCCCCTCTATTGTGCTGACCATATCCCCCTCTATTGTGCTGACCATGTCCCCCTCTATTGTGCTGACCATGTCCCCCTCTAATGTGCTGACCACATACCCCTCTATTGTGCTGACCACGTCCCCCTCTAATGTGCTGACCATGTCCCCCTCTAGTGTGCTGACCACGTCCCCCTCTAGTGTGCTGATCACGTCCCCCTCTAGTGTACTGACCACATCCCCCTCTATTGTGCTGACCATGTCCCCCTCTAGTGTACTGACCACGTCCCCCACTAGTGTGCTGACAACGTCCCCCTCTAATGTGCTGACCACGTCCCCCTCTATTGTGCTGACCATGTCCCCCTCTATTGTGCTGACCATGTCCCCCTCTATTGTGCTGAGCATGTCCCCCTCTATTGTGCTGACCACGTCCCCCTCTAGTGTGCTGATCACGTCCCACTCTAGTGTACTGACCACATCCCCCTCTATTGTGCTGACCATGTCCCCCTCTAGTGTACTGACCACGTCCCCCACTAGTGTGCTGACCACGTCCCCCTCTAGTGTACTGACCACATCCCCCTCTATTGTGCTGACCACGTCCCCCTCTAGTGTACTGACCACATCCCCCTCTATTGTGCTGACCATGTCCCCCTCTATTGTGTTGACCATGTCCCCCTCTAGTGTGCTGACCACGTCCCCCTCTAGTGTGCTGACCATGTCCCCCTCTAATGTGCTGACCATGTCCCCCTCTATTCTGCTGACCATGTCCCCCTATAATGTGCTAACCATGTCCCCCTCTAGTGTGCTGACCATGTCCACCTCTAATGTGCTGACCATGTCCCCCTCTAGTGTGCTGACCATGTCCCCCTCTATTGTGCTGACCATGTCCCCGTCTAGTGTGCTGACCACGTCCCCCTCTATTGTGCTGACCATGTCCCCCTCTATTGTGCTGACCATGTCCCCCTCTATTGTGCTGACCATGTCCCCATCTATTGTGCTGACCATGTCCCCCTCTAGTGTGCTGACCACGTCACCCTCTAGTGTGCTGACCATGTCCTCCTCTATTGTGCTGACCACGTCCCCCTCTATTGTGCTGACCACGTCCCCCTCTAATGTGCTGACCATGTCCCCCTCTGTTGTGCTGACCATGTCCCCCTCTATTGTGCTGACCACGTCCCCCTCTATTGTGCTGACCATGTCCCCATCTATTGTGCTGACCATGTCCCCCTCTAGTGTGCTGACCACGTCACCCTCTAGTGTGCTGACCATGTCCTCCTCTATTGTGCTGACCACGTCCCCCTCTATTGTGCTGACCACGTCCCCCTCTAATGTGCTGACCATGTCCCCCTCTGTTGTGCTGACCATGTCCCCCTCTATTGTGCTGACCACGTCCCCCTCTATTGTGCTGACCATGTCCCCCTCTATTGTGCTGACCATGTCCCCCTCTATTGTGCTGACCACGTCCCCCTCTAGTGTGCTGATCACGTCCCCCTCTAGTGTACTGACCACATCCCCCTCTATTGTGCTGACCATGTCCCCCTCTAGTGTACTGACCACGTCCCCCACTAGTGTGCTGACCACGTCCCCCTCTAGTGTACTGACCACATCCCCCTCTATTGTGCTGACCACGTCCCCCTCTAGTGTACTGACCACATCCCCCTCTATTGTGCTGACCACGTCCCCATCTAGTGTGCTGACCACATCATCCTCTAATGTGCTGACCACATCATCCTCTAGTGTGCTGACCACATTATCCTCTAGTGTGCTGACCACGTCCCTCTCTCGTGTGCTGACCACATCCCCCTCTAGTGTGCTGACCACATCATCCTCTAATGTGCTGAACACATCATCCTCTAGTGTGCTGACCATATTATCCTCTAGTGTGCTGACCACGTCCCTCTCTCGTGTGCTGACCACATCCCCCTCTATTGTGCTGACCACATCATCCTCTAGTGTGCTGACCACATCATCCTCTAGTGTACTGACCACATCATCCTCTAGTGTGCTGACCACGTCCCCCACTAGTGTGCTGACCACATCATCCTCTAATGTGCTGACCACATCATCTTCTAGTATGCTGACCACATCATCTTCTAGTGTGCTGACCACATCATCTTCTAGTGTGCTGACCACATCATCCTCTAGTGTGCTGACCACGTCCCCCACTAGTGTGCTGACCACATCATCCTCTAGTGTGCTGACCACATAATCCTCTAGTGTGCTGACCACATCATCTTCTAATGTGCTGACCACGTCCCACTCTAGTGTGCTGACCACGTCCCACTCTAGTGTGCTGACCACGTCCCACTCTAGTGTGCTGACCATGTCCCTCTCTAGTGTGCTGACCACGTCCTGCTCTAGTGTGCTGACCAAATCATCCTCTAGCGTGCTGAGCACGTCCCACTCTAGTGTGCTGACTACATCCCGCTCTAGTGTGCTGACCATGTCCCCCTTCTAGTGAGTTGACCATGTCCACCTCTAGTGTGCTGACCATGTCCCCTTCTAGTGTGCTGACCTCGTCCCCCTCTAGTTTGCTGACCTCGTCCCACTCTAGTTTGCTGACCTCGTCCCCCTCTAGTTTGTTGACCTCGTCCCCCTCTATTTTGCTGACCTCGTCCCTCTCTAGTTTGCTGACCTCGTCCCCCTCTAGTTTGTTGACCTCGTCCCCCTCTATTTTGCTGACCTCGTCCCCCTCTAGTTTGTTGAACTCGTCCCCCTCTATTTTGCTGACCATATACCCCTCTATAAGCTGACCATGTCCCCCTCTATGTGCTGACCATGTCCCCCTCTATGTGCTGACCATATCCCCCTCTAGAGTGCTGACCATGTTCCCCTCTAGTGTGCTAACCATGTCCCACTCTAGTTAGCTGACCATGTCCCCTTCTAGTTAGCTGACCGTGTCCCCTTCTAGTGAGCTGACCATGTCCCCCTCTAGTGTGCTGACCATGTCCCACTCTAGTTAGCTGACCATGTCCCCTTCTAGTGAGCTGACCATGTCCCCTTCTAGTGAGCTCACCATGTCCCCCTCTAGTTTGCTGACCATGTTCCCCTCTAGTGAGCTCACCATGTCCCCTTCTAGTGAGCTCACCATGTCCCCCTCTAGTGAGCTCACCATGTCCCCTTCTAGTGAGCTCACCATGTCCCCTTCTAGTGAGCTCACCATGTCCCTCTCTAGTGATCCCTCTCTACTTTGCTGACCACGTCCTCTCTAGTGTGCTGACCATGTCCTCTGTAGTGTGCTGACCACGTCCCCTCTAGTTTGCTGACCACGTCCTCTGTAGTGTGCTGACCACGTCCCTTCTACTTTGCTGACCACGTCCTCTCTAGTGTGCTGACTACATCCTCTCTAGTGTGCTGACCACGTCCTCTCTAGTGTGCTGACCATGTCCTCTGTAGTGTGCTGACCACGTCCCCTCTAGTTTGCTGACCACGTCCTCTCTAGTGTACTGACCACGTCCCCTCTACTTTGCTGACCACGTCCTCTCTAGTGTGCTGACTACATCCTCTCTAGTGTGCTGACCACGTCCTCTCTAGTGTGCTGACCATGTCCCCTCTAGTTTGCTGGCCACGTCCTCTCTAGTGTGCTGACCACGTCCTCTCTAGTGGCTGACCACGTCCTCTCTAGTGTGCTGACCATGTCCCTCTCTAGTGTGCAGACCATGTCCCTCTCTAGTGTGCTGGCCACGTCCTCTCTAGTGTGCTGACCACGTCCTCTCTAGTTGGCTGACCTTGTCCCTCTCTAGTTGGCTGACCATGTCCCTCTCTAGTGTGCTGACCATGTCCCTCTCTAGTGTGCTGACCACGTCCTCTCTAGTGTGCTTACCACGTCCTCTCTAGTTGGCTGACCATGTCCCTCTCTAGTGTGCTGACCATGTACCTCTCTAGTTTGCTGACCACGTCCTCTCTGTGCTGACCACGTCCTCTCTAGTGTTTTGACCATGTCCCTCTCTAGTGTGTTGACCATGTCCCTCTCTAGTTTGCTGACCACGTCCTCTCTAGTGTGCTGAGAATGTCCCTCTCTAGTGTGCTTACCACGTCCTCTCTAGTGTACTGACCACGTCCCCCCTAGCTTGCTGACCATGTCCTCTCTATTGTGCTGACCACGTCCTCTCTAGTGTGCTGACCACCTCCTCTCTAGTGTGCTGACCATGTCCCTTTCTAGTGTGCTGACCTCGTCCTCCTCTAGTTTGTTGATCATGTCCCCTCTCTAGTGTGCCGACCACGTCCCCTCTAATTTGCTGACCACGTCCTGCTCTAGTTTAATGACCATGTCCCCCTCTAGTTGGCTGACCATGTCCCACTCTAGTTGGCTGACCATGTCCCCCTCTAGTTTTTGCTGACCATGTCCCCCTCTAGTTGTCTGACCATGTCCCCCTCTAGTTTGCTGACCATGTCCCCCTCTAGTTTGCTGACCATGTCCCCCTCTAGTGTGCTGACCATGTCCCTCTCTAGTTTGCTGACCATGTCCCCCTCTAGTTTGCTGACCATGTCCCCCTCTAGTTTGCTGACCATGTCCTCTCTAGTGTGCTGACCATGTCCTCTCTAGTGTGCTGACCATGTCCCCCTCTAGTTTGCTGACCATGTCCCCCTCTAGTGTGCTGACCATGTCCCTCTCTAGTTTGCTGACCATGTCCCCCTCTAGTTTGCTGACCACATCCCCCTCTAGTTTGCTGACCACCTCCCCCTCTAGTTTGCTGACCATGTCCCCCTCTAGTTTGCTGACCACATCCCCCTCTAGTTTGCTGACCATGTCCCCCTCTAGTTTGCTGACCATGTCCCCCTCTAGTTTGCTGACCATGTCCCCCTCTAGTTTGCTGACCATTTCCCCCTCTAGTTTGCTGACCATGTCCCCCTCTAGTTTGCTGACCACCTCCCCGTCTAGTTTGCTAACAGATCTAGAAAACTAACAACAGATAATGGCATAAGAGAGTTACCTTTATTTTTACTGTTACGTTAAATATATAGACACTTTATTACAAGAGTCAGATAAAATATACAGACACTTTATTACAAGAGTTAGATAAAATCTCTCTCTTTCTCTCTCTCTCTCTCTCTCTCTCTCTCTCTCTCTCTCTGAACCTTAAGTGCCCAGGGCACATGGGGCTTCCACAAGGGTTTTCTACAAATGCCGTCCTTTGCCTTTTTTTCCCACTTCTGCCCAGATGAGCTCTCTATTGCTCACCATTCTCTGTTGTTCTTTTCCATATCTCTTTTGGTCTACCGTTCTTCTGTTCCCCTGTGGTGTCCGTCTTAGTGCTATCTTTGATAGTGAGTTGTCAGTCATTCGGAGCACACGTCCCAACCATCGCCAGCGTCTTTAAAACCATTTCAGCAGTGCTCTTGATGCTTCTTTCATTATAATAAATGCTATGCTCCTTCATGATTACCTTCTTTACCTGACCATATTATTGTATCTTCTGTGTGCTGCGTTGTTAATTTCCTTCTGCCGAAGTATGCAGAATGGTTTACTTCTTCAACAGCGGTTCTTTCTACGTATATTTATTAATATATGTATAGACAGTTATATATGTGACTTTAACAGACACTTACACTACTGAGAATCTAAACTCTCTCCAGTTCAACTGTAACAGTGGCATGACCAGAAAGCTGCAGAAAACGTGGTCCTACCTTCTTTAGCCATCCCCACCGACAGACACTTCAAGTAGCGGCAATGCTGACAGAGTTTGTTGCCACCGTGTTCAACAACACACATCTCCCCACTCTCACATCTGTACGGTGTCTTCATTTTCAGACTTCGATGGAAGAAACCCTGGAAAAACAAAACAAATTTTTAAAGAACAAACTATGATATTTGTTATGTTCTTACAGCACATTCTTCATAGAAGAATGAATTTCATATTTTCATTTGACTTGAGTCCCTTCTGAGAAATTCAAGTTAGTGTTTCATGAAGTGTTACTACTTTACTACTCTCCAAAGAAAGTGAACAGAAAGGCCTTACTTTGAACATAAAAAAAGACAGAGACTATGGTTATATCTAAGAAACAGAATTCACCAACATGCAGTATTAAATTAAACGGAACTATTCTAAAGCAGGTGCAGAAATTCAAATACCTTGGAGCAGTAATAACTTCAGATGGGAAATGCAGAACAGAAATTAGGAACAGAATAGGCCAAGCAAAGACTGCACTTCAGAGAATGAGAAACATATTAGCTAACACATCTTTATCAATGAATGTTAGAAAACGAGTCCTAAAATGCTATATTGAACCTATCTTGTTATATGGAAGTGAATCATGGACAATAGGCAAGTCTGCACAAAAATCATTGGAAGCAGCAGAAATGTGGTTTATTAAAAGAATGTTGCGAATCCCCTGGACAGCAAAAAATAACTAATGAAGAATGTATGAGAAGAGCTGGAGAGACAAAAAAAATATTGTCAAAAAAAAAAATAAGAGAGAGACAATGTACTTTCATAGGACATGCAATGAGAATAGGGGGCATTGAAAATATTATAACAACAGGAAAAATAGAGGGAAGAAGGTCAGGAGGAAGACCAAGAGAAATGATACTGGACAGTCTGACGGGATGGTGTAAGAGGAGATCACCAACTGAGCTGTTGGCCTGCATGAAGGATCAGGTAATCTGGAGAAGCATAACAGCCAACGCCAGTCGGCACGGGATACTCTGGAGAAGCATAATAGCCAACGCCAGTCGGCACGGCACCTGATGATGATGATGACTCCTTTAAAAAATTTTTTTTTTATTTTTTTTATTTTTTTTAAACAGTATTCATGTGAATCTATACTTTATCTCCTCTCTCTATTTCTTCGTCCTGTATGTTTTTGTATGATTAAGGCTCACGCCGAAACGTCACAACTTTGTAATCTTATATCTTATATCCTTCCCGTGCCGTTAGACGTCACATAGGGCTCGCAAAGTAGTTCGCCAATTTTTCCTGTCTTCGGCGAGTCTTTCAACCTCAACAAAGGATTTTATGCCTGTTAACTTGGCCTCTCTTAATAATGTTCTCTTCAGAGTTTCACGCGGTCTGCCTCTTTTTCTTCGGCCTGTTGTGTTCCACTTGATAGCTTGTTTTGGGATTCTCTGCTCATTTCTTCTCATCAAGTGGCCAACATATGTCCATCTCCTTTTCCTGATCACCCGTGAGACTGCTTGTTGTTCAGTCATCTGTCTTATCTCTGCATTGTTCTTGAATTCATTCCACTTGATGCCGAGTATTTTCCTTAGGCATTTGTTTTCAAAAGAGTCTAATTTCTTTTCTATTTCTTTAGTTGTTTTCCAGCTTTCGCATGCATAAATGAGGGTGGATATTACATTTGAATTGAATAGTCTTAACTTGTTTTTTGTGCTTATAACTTTTGAATTCCATATGTTCTCAAGATTCTTGAAGATTGATGCTGCTTTTGCAATTCTGATCCTAACTTCCTTTCTAGTGTCACCATCCTGGTCTATGTAGCTGCCAAGGTATGCAAATTGATTGACTTCTTCAATATCTGTCCCTTCTATGTGTATTTTTCCATTTTGATTGATGGGAATTTTCATTATTTTTGTTTTGTCCTTGTTAATTTCAAGTCCTATTTTGCTAGCCAGTGAAGATAGGCTATCTGTTTTTTCTTGCATGGAATTCACATTATTACTGATAAGAGTTATGTCATCAGTAAAATCAAGATCTTCTAGTTGGGTCCCATGTACCCAGTCAATACCTGTGTTACCTGTGCAGCATTTTTTCATTATGAAGTCTATTGTAATCCCAAAAAGTAAAGGAGACAGTATACATCCTTGTTTCACGCCTGTTTCAATCTGGAACCATTCACTCATCCCTTCTTCTGTATTGACTGCACAACCATATCCATTGTATAAGTCCTTAATGATGTTGACAATTTTAGATGGTATTCCATATAGACATAAAATTCTCCATAATGAATCTCTGTGTATGCTATCAAATGCCTTCTTAAAATCTATAAAATTCAGTATTAATGGTTTCTGCTTTTCAATATGTTCTTCAAGTATTATTCTGAGAGTAAAGATCTTTGTAAGAACTTTGTAATCGTTAAGTAATAAAGCTGCTCCTACTTTTTTCCGATTTTATACATTCTAGTATCACAGCTTTACTGCAGTGTTTAGTGTATAGTTGTATACTTATACACCAATTATTGTGTTACCAGGTCATATCTGTCCATTTCTTTTATTACCTGAGCAGTTTTTGTTCGCCGCGACCATCGTTCTTGCATTTCAAGATCTGATTTTTGTTCTGCATTTGGGGCCGATGAATTTTCGATCGTTGTCAGTGGCATGCAGAGTTGGTAACCTTGATGCTCGGTCACAACTGTTGCGAGATTACGTAACGGCAGGGTTTTTCCCGCCTAGAGATGAGTCTCAGGATGAGGTTGTTGGCCTCACGCCAAACTACAAAATGATAAATGGCTAATGAGATGGTATTTAAAAAATAAACAGGGAAACGAATGGCGGAAAACTATAACATTCAGACAGAGGCGATGGGATATACTATGAAGGAGTGAGTACAATTATGTCAAATGACATATTGAGGTGCAGATGTTAACAGTGAGCGCAACCTGTGTATAGGGAAAATAAGACTAAAACTGAAAAGCCAGCACAAGAAATCAATAACACCCCCCCCCCCCCAAAATACAGCCACAGCTCCAGGAAGAAAATACTCACAGGAATTTGAACCCAGAACTTACCAATCATTTGGTAGCACTCAGAGAGGTAGAGGAGGCAGATATAGATGAACTATGTAGCTCATACAGCACAGCCATAATCACAGCAGCAAAAGCAAGTGCTGGACTAACAAAAACCAAATAGAAAAACATGGCCATTGGAAAACACATGGAGATATATACATGAAAGATGAGCAGCCAAATTAGCCATGCTGAATATAAAAACAGATCTTGGAATATATTTGGCAAAAGCAACATACAATGAACGAGACAATAAAGTAAAAAGTTCAGCTAGAAGAGATAACAGACATTACACAGACGATATGGCGAAAGAAGCAGAGAAAGCAGCAAAAATGGAGACAGCAAAACTCTGTAAAACATACAAAAGAGGCTAACGGGTACTATTACATCCAAAGAAAGACCAACCTTTAGCAAAAGTGGCACCCTTTTAACAAAACGTAAAGACCAAAAGCAAAGACGGACTGAACACTTCCAAGAAATATTTAATCGACCACACCCAAAAGAACTGATAGACCTTAAAACTGACTAACCAATCCCACAACTAAATGTCAACCTAGATGAAATTACATTGAACAAAACTGAAACAGCAATGAATCTAATGGCTAACAACAAAGCTGAAGGTGAAGATGAAATAACAGTCGAAATGTTAAAAGCTATTTTCAGCGACAACATGAGCCAACTACAAAGAATGTTTAATAAAGTTTGGAAAGAAGAAAAGTTCGCTTCAAAATGGACAAAAAGAATCACTGTTAAAATACCAACAAAAAAAAAAGACAACCTTAGTGATTGCAATAACGTAATATCAGGTGTGTCAAAAGTATTTTGCAAAGTCATTCTAAATAGAACTTCATAGACTTTTAAAAAGGCATTTGATAGCATACACAGAGATTCATTGTGGAGAATTTTAAGACTATATGGAATATCATCTAAAATTGTCAACATCATTAGAGATCTCTACAATGGATATCTCTGTGCAGTCAATACAGAAGAAGGAATGAGTGAATGGTTCTAGATTGAAACAGGTGTGAAACAATGATGTATACTGTCTCCTTTACTTTTTGGGATTACAATAGACTTCATAATGAAAAAATGCTGCACAGGTAACACAGGTATTGACTGGGTACAAGAGACCCAACTAGAATATCTTGATTTTGCAGATGACATAACTCTTATCAGTAACAGTGTGAACTCCATGCAAGAAAAAACAGATAGCCTGTCTTCACTGGCTAGCAAAATAGGACTTGAAATAAACAAGGACAAAACAAAAATAATGAAACTTCCCATTAATGAAAATGGAAAAATTCACATAGAATGGACAGATATTGAAGAAGTCAATCAATTTGCATACCTTGGCAGCTACATAGACCAGGATGGTGACACCAGAAAGGAAGTTAGAATTAGAATTGCAAAAGTAGCATCGATCTTCACGAATCTTGAGAATATATGGCATTCAAAAATTATAAGCACAAAAACCAAGTTAAGACTATTCAATTCAAATGTAATATCCACCCTCATTTATGCATGTGAAAGCTGGAAAACAACTAAAGATATAGAAAAAAAAATTAGACTCTTTTGAAAACAAATGCCTAAAGAAAATACTCAGCAACAAGTGGAACGAATTCAAGAACAATGCAGAGATAAGACAGATGACTGAACAACAAGCAGTCTCATGGGTGATCAGGAAAAGGAGATGGACATATGTTGGTCACTTGATGAGAAGGAATGATCAGAGAATCCCAAAACAAGCTATCAAGTGGAACACAACATGCCAAAGAAAAACAGGCAGACAGCGTGAATCTCTGAAGAGGACACTGTTAAGAGAGGCCAAACTAATAGGCATAAAATCCCTTGATGAGATTGAAAGATTCGCCGAAGACAGGAAAAAGTGGCGAACTACCTTGTGAATCCTATGTGACGTATAACGGCACGGGAAGGATATAAGATAAGATTTCCCATCTGACGTTATTACTGCTCCAGGATATTTGAATTTCTGCATCTGCTTTAGAATAGTTCCGTTTAATTTTATACTGCATGTTGGTGGATTTTGTTTCTTAGATATAACCATAGTCTCTGTCTTTTTGATGTTCAAAGTATGGCCTTTCTGTTCACTTTCTTTGGTGACTTTATCCAAGAGATTTTGCAGGTCTTGTTGGTTCTCAGCTACCAGTACTGTGTCGTCAGCATACCGAAGGGTATTAATATTGTATCCTCCAATTTTTATGCCTGGTTCTGTGATGATTGTTCTTAGAATATTCTCGCTGTACAGAGAAAAAAGGTCTGGAGATAGTACACATCCTTGTCGCACCCATTGTTTTATAGGTTGATATTTTCCAGTTCTATTTTCAAATCGAACTGCTGCTTCTTGCTGCCAGTATAGATGTTTTACAATCCTCAGGTCTTTGCCGTCTATATTGATGTCTTCAAGCATTTTAATAATTTCATTGTTTCACCTTGTCGAATGCTTTGGTGTAATCCGTGAAGCATAAGTAGAGATCTTTCTGTATTTCTAAAGCTCTTTCTGTTACAGTTTGTAAACCATAAATGACATTGTGTGTTCCCTTTCCTTCAACAAATTCAAACTGTTCATCTGCTATTTCCATTTTTATCTTTTTCCTTGTCCTTCTCATAATGATTCTCAGAAGTAGCTTCGTTATGTGACATGAGAGGCTGATAGTCCGGTGGTCATCATTCCTTTGCACCTGGTTTCTTTGGTAGTGCTATAAACGTAGATTTAACAAGTCACTGGGCATATAACCACAGTAGTAAATGTGATTCAGTAACTTGGTTATTATTTTTATTCCTATGTCCTCTGGTGTCTCTATTTCTTCTATTGTTATATTATCAGGCCCAGTCGCTTTTCCTTTCTTCATGTGTTTGATTGCATCTATGATTTCATTTTCAAGTATTGGTGGTCCATCACAGTTTTCAGTATGTGGTGTTCATTCTGGTCTTTCTCCTCCATATAGCTCATCGATGTACTCTGTCCACCTGTCCATAATGTATTCTTTTAAAATTTTACCTTCTTTTGATTTCAGGCATCCTGTGGTATATTTTGTCCTCCTGACTGTGAGTTCACTAATTCGTTTGTGGCAGCAAGAAGCAGCAGTTCGAGTTGAAAATAGAATTGGAAAACATCAACCTATAAAACAAGGGGTGCAACAAGGATGTGTACTATCTCCAGACCTTTTTTCTCTGTACAGCGAGAATATTCTAAGAACAATCATCACAGAACCAGGCATAAAAATTGGAGGATACAATATTAACAACCTTCGGTATGCTGACGACACAGTACTGATAGCGGAGAACCAACAAGACCTGCAAAATCTCTTGGATAAAGTCGCCAAAGAAAGTGAACAGAAAGGCCTTACTTTGAACATCAGAAAGACAGAGACTATGGTTATATCTAAGAAACAGAATCCACCAGCATGCAGTATTAAATTAAACGGAACTATTCTAAAGCAGGTGCAGAAATTCAAATACCTTGGAGTAGTAATAACTTCAGATGGGAAATGCAAAACAGAAATTAGGAACAGAATAGGCCAAGCAAAGACTGCATTTCAGAGAATGAGAAACATATTAGCTAACATATCCTTATCAATGAATGTTAGAAAACGAGTCTTAAAATGCTATATTGAACCTATCTTGTTATATGGAAGTGAATCATGGACAATAGGCAAGTCTGCACAGAAATCATTGGAAGCAGCAGAAATGTGGTTTATTAGAAGAATGTTGCGAATCCCCTGGACAGCAAAAATAACTAATGAAGAATGTATGAGAAGAGCTGGAGAGACAAAAAAACCTTGTCAGAAAGATAAGAGAGAGACAATGTACTTTCATAGGACATGCAATGAGAAGAGGGGGCATTGAAAATATTATAACAACAGGAAAAATAGAAGGAAGAAGATCAAGAAGAAGACCAAGAGAAATGATACTGGACAGTCTGACGGGATGGTGTGAGAGGAGATCACCAACTGAACTGATGGCCTGCATGAAGGATCGGGTACTCTGGAGAAGCATAATAACCAGCGCCAGTCGGCACGGCACCTGATGATGATGATGATGATGATATTTTTGCCGTCTTTGTTATGAGAGAACTCTATGTGTCTGCACTGTTCATTTAAACACACTTCTTTTTCTTCTCGGGATTTGCGTCTTATATTTTTATTTATCTTGCTATATTTTTCTTGGTTATTTCTACTCCTCTTGTCCATCATTCATAAGATGTCGTCTGTCATCCATTTATTTTTAGGGGCTTCGTTTTTCGGTGGTATTATCTCCTTAACAGTTTGATGGATAGAATCTCTTAACATTTCCCATTGTTCATCTATACTATTTATCTTTGCTATTGCATTGTATCTATTTGTTATAATAACTTCTCGCAGTTGCTGGTCATTTTTAAGGAGTTCTGTATTCAGTTTGATGTTTCTCACTTTTCTGCATGCTTTCTTTAGCTTTATTCTATTTTTTCCACAGAGTGGGTCATGGTCACTATTGCAGTCAGCTCCTGGCATAGTTTTTGTTGTCAGTAATGCATTCCGGAATCGTTTGTTGATTAATACGTAGTCTATCTGGTTAAAAGTCTTTTTGTCTGGTCTGTACCACGTTTCCAGTCTTCGGGGATGTTGTTTAAACCAGGTGTTTCCTACAACCATGCTATGTATTCTTGCCCATTCAATTAATTTACTATCTCTGTCATTCCTCTGTCCCAGACCATAGTCACCAACGATGTCCGAAGTTCTTCTTTTACCAACTTTGGCATTAAAATCCCCCATGACTATGGTACCTTCATGTGACTTTGTATATTTTAGGGCTGTCTCTATGTCATTATAAAATAGCTGTACATCTTCTTCAGAACTTTCAGATGTTGGAGCGTACACTTGTATAATATTTATCTTTATTGGTCGTCTTTTCAGTTGGGCTAGTAGGACTCGGTCCGAGATGTTCAAATATCCTACAATTGTCCTTTAACTGCAAATATTATTCCTACTCCTCGTTCATGTTTCTCACTTCCTGAATATATTATTGTGTATTTATCAGAGTTTATCTTCCTTGCACCTGTCCATCTAACTTCACACATTCCTAATATATTGATCTTCATCCTTTTCATTTCCCTCTTTACATTTTCTAATTTTCCAGCCTGGAATAAAGTTCTAACATTACATGTTGCTATTTTGAACTTTTTAGTTTTGCCACCAGTAGCTTGATGATGAGCTGTCCTACCGGACGAGGTTGTTCCAGAGGAACATCCATTAACATCGTTCATGACAAATTTATTACTCTGAATAAGCATAATTGTTCTTGGGAGCTATAACAGTGGTTTCCCGTTGCCTTCTGTCGGTTTGTGTACGGACTCTCCGCTTGCCTTTGGACTCCCTGTCCTACGTGCAAGGCAGCGGGAGCGAAAGGTTTTAAGGCGCCTCTGACCCGCCTGGTATTCCCTTCACTGAGCACCTGAGGCACTTTATAGGAGTAGTAGAGCCACCTACTACCCCACCTCGCTCTCTGAGTCTACCGCCAGTTGGTCCACGCCTGCTTATTTGGGTAAATCATTATTCATAGGGATCCTCCATATCTGGAGGACTTTCACCATCCGCCACTTGTGACGTGCTGGTTTGGGGATGGTCGCCTCAACTTTACCTAGTTGGCAAAATAGAATTTGAAATTAACAGAGAAAAAACAACAATAATGAAACATCCCATTAATCAAGACGGAAAAAATACATGTAGAAGGAACAGCTGTTGAAGAAGTCAATCAGTTTGCATACCTCGGCAGGTACATAAACCAGGATGGTGACACCAGAAAGGAAGTTAGAATTAACTTGCAAAAGCAGCATCGATCTTCAAGAATCTTGAGAACATATGACACTCAAAAGTTATAAGCACAAAAACCAAGTTAAAATTATTCAGTTGAAATGTATTATCCACCCTCATTTATGCATGTGAAAGCTGAAAAACAAAAGAAATAAACAAAAAATTAGACTCTTTTGAAAACAAATGCCTAAGGAAAATAACTGGTATAAAGTGGAAAGAATTCAAGAACAACGCAGAGATAAGATAGATGAGTGAACAACAACCTGTCTCATGTATGATCAGAAAAAGGAGATGGACATATATCGATCACATGATGAGAAGAAACAATCAGAGAACCCCAAAACAAGTTATCAAATGGAACAGAACAGGCTGAAGAAAAAGAGGTTGACCACATAAAACTCTGTATAGGACATTGTTAAGAGAGGCAAAATTAGTAGGCATTAAAATCCCTGGGCAAGAGCAGAAAAAAAGGCGAAGGACAGGCATTTGTGGAAAACCCTTGCGGAAGCCCCATGTGCCCTGGGCACTTTAGGTTCAGAGAGAGAGAGAGAAAGAAAATCCCTTGATGATGTTGAAAAACTCGAAGAGGACAGGAAAACTCGCCGAGGACAGGAAAACTCGCCAAGGACAGGAAAACTTGGTGAACCACTATGTGAGCCTTAAGTGACGTTTAAATGTACGGGAAAGATGTAAGATAAAATGATGTGATATAAAAGTCATAAGGATAGATAGAGGGGTATGATTCTAGTAACAAACATAGATAGAGGTGTATCGTTCTAGTAATAATCATAGATAGAGGTGTATGGTTCTAGTAATAAAGATAGATAGAGGTGTATGGTTCTAGTAATAAAGATAGATAGAGGTGTATGGTTCTAGTAATAAAGATAGATAGAGGTGTATGGTTCTAGTAATAAAGACAGATAGAGGTGTATGGTTCTAGTAATAAAGATAGATAGAGGTGTATGGTTCTAGTAATAAAGATAGATAGAGGTGTATGGTTCTAGTAACAAACATAGATAGAGGTGTATGGTTCTAGTAATAAAGATAGATAGAGGTGTATGGTTCTAGTAATAAAGACAGATAGAGGTGTATGGTTCTAGTAATAAAGGTATATAGAGGTGTATGGTTCTAGTAATAAAGGTAGATAGAGGTGTATGAAATACTCGGCATCAAGTGGAATGAATTCAAGAACAATGCAGAGATAAGACAGATGACTGAACAACAACCAGTCTCACGGGTGATCAGGAAAAGGAGATGGACATATGTTGGCCACTTGATGAGAAGAAATGAGCAGAGAATCCCAAAACAAGCTATCAAGTGGAACACAACAGGCCGAAGAAAAAGGGGCAGACCGCGTGAAACTCTGAAGAGAACATTATTAAGAGAGGCCAAGTTAACAAGCATAAAATCCTTTGTTGAGGTTGAAAGACTCGCCGAAGACAGGAAAAATTGGCGAACTACTTTGCGAGCCCTATGTGACGTCTAACGGCACGGGAAGGATATAAGATATAAGATAAGAGGTGTATGGTTCTAGCGATAAAGGTAGATAGAGGTGTATGGTTCTAGCAATAAAGGTAGATAGAGGTGTATGGTTCTAGCAATAAAGGTAGATAGAGGTGTAGGGTTCTAGTAATAAAGGTAGATAAAGGAGTATTTTGTATTGTTTTTTTATTTTTACAAAGTGTCAAAGGGAATAAGAAAAGTGAGAAAAAAACAAAACAAATAGCAGAAAGTATGAAAGTAAGATGAGAATGTATAAATGGAAAACATACAACATCCAATATTTCACCATATAAGTCATTACAGTGTGATATATAAGTCATTACAGTGTGATATATAAGTAATTCATTACAGTGTGATATATAACTCATTACAGTGTGATATAAAGTCATTACAGTGTGATATATAACTCATTACAGTGTGATATAAAGTCATTACAGTGTGATATATAAGCCTGTCACAGGAAGATCTGGCCAGGAATAGGCAAATGTAATATTGGTTGTGAAATGAACAAGAAAAATACTCTAGGAAAAGCAAATATTGTAAAAAAAATATTTATGATCAATCAGACAAGCTGATATGGGTGACCATGTGTGTGTGTATGTGTGTGTGTATTTTTGTGTGTATGTATTTTTGTGTGTATGTGTATTTGTCTGTGCATGTGTTTGTGTGTGCATGTGTGTTTGTGTGTGTATGTTTGTTTGTGTGTGTGAATATTTGTGTGTGTGTGTATAATTCAGTAGAATATACAATCATGCACAGATATGTGTGACCTAGAATATACAATCATGCACAGATATGTGTGACCTAGAATATACAATTATGCACAGATATGTGTGACCTAGAATATACAATCATGCATAGATATGTGTGACCTAGAATATACAATCATGTGCAGATATGTGTGACCTAGAATATACAATCATGCACATATATATGTAACCTAGAATATACAATCATGCACAGATATGTGTGACCTAGAATATACAATCATGCACTGAAGTTCAATGGGGGGAGAATGAAGAAAGTATGTGTACCTGGAGCAGTGACAATTGTGTACTGACAGCTGATCTGATGTGTATGTAGAACAAAGAGAATATACGTTCAAAGTTTCAAAATGTTCACTTTCACAAATATTTATAACAAGAGATAGATCATAGTGTTCAAGAAGAATCATATGTTTGCCAGGTGCTTCAGATCTGTACCAGATGTACCAACAAAAACAAGTACCAACAAAAACATGTACCAACTAAAACATGTACCAACTAAATCATGTACCAACAAAACATATGCCAACTAAAACATACCAACAAAAATATGTACCAACTAAAAAATGTACCAACAAAAACATGCACCAACTAAACATGCACCAACTAAAACATGCACCAACTAAAACATGTACCAATAAAAACATGCATCAACTAAAACAAACTAAAATATGTACAAACTAAAATATGTACCAACTCAAATATGTACTAACTAAAAGATGTTCATGCATTCATTTGCCTCCTTAACAGCACTCCTGTAGGCCTCTCGGTTGTGAGCAAGATGGCCTGCTGCTGATGCATCCATTTGCAGATCATCAACGATGTCTTACAGCCATCTTCGCCTTGGTCTTCCTCTCTTTCTTTTTCCCATTATGTACCCTTCCAAGACGGTCTTCTCTAGACTATCATGATGTTTAATGTGTCCAAAATATTTAAGTTTTCTCTCTTTTAATCCTCTTTACTAGCCAGCCTTCTTCAATATTAAGTTCTTGTAGTATGGATATATTTGTTCCTTTTTGTGTCCACGATATTTGGAGCACTCTTATTTACATTCAAAGGCATTTATGTGTTTCTCAGCTGTTTTGTTAAGTGTCCACATCTCACAGGCATATGTTGCGATGGGAAAGATGCATGCCCTTAAGAATCTTATTTTTGTGGTTCTGTCTGCTCCTCTAAAACATGTACCAACTAAAACATGACCAACTAAAACATATACCAACAAAAACATGTACCAACTAAAACATGTACCAACTAAAACATGTACCAACTAAAACATGTACCAACCTTGCAAGCCTCGCAGGTGTTGGCTCCATAATGGAAACCGGCCCCGGCAGCTCCACACACCCGGCATGGAGGTAGGCTGGACTTTGACATTCCCTCAGCATCAATCTTGCGCTTTCGTCCCATCCTGTTTTTGCATTAAATCAATCACTTTTTCTGTTTATATGTATCATTACTACTGTGACCACTGATTGCTGAGATACACACATGTAATTACTGCTGTGACCACTGATGATGAGATATACACATATAATTACTGCTGTGACCACTGATGGCTGAGATATACATATCTAATTACTGCGGTGACCACTGATGGCTGAGATATACACATGTAATTACTGCTGTGACCACTGATGGCTGAGATATACACATGTAATTACTGCAGTGACCACTGATGGCTGAGATATACACATGTAATTACTGCTGTGACCACTGATGGCTGAGATATACACATGTAATTACTGCGGTGACCACTGATGGCTGAGATATACACACATAATTACTGCTGTGACCACTGATGGCTGAGATATACACACATAATTACTGCTGTGACCACTGATGGCTGAGATATACACACATAATTACTGCTGTGACCACTGATGGCTGAGATATACACATGTAATTACTGCTGTGACCACTGATGGCTGAGATATACACACATAATTACTGCTGTGACCACTGATGGCTGAGATATACACATATAATTACTGCGGTGACCACTGATGGCTGAGATATACACATATAATTACTGCGGTGACCACTGATGGCTGAGATATACACATATAATTACTGCTGTGACCACTGATGGCTGAGATATACACATATAATTACTGCGGTGATCACTGATGGCTGAGATATACACATATAATTACTGCGGTGACCACTGATGGCTGAGATATACACATATAATTACTGCTGTGACCACTGATGGTTGAGATATACACATATAATTACTGCTGTGACCACTGATGATGAGATATACACATATAATTACTGCTGTGGCAACTGATGGCTGAGATATACACATATAATTACTGCTGTGACCACTGATGGCTGAGATATACACATATAATTACTGCTGTGACCACTGATGGCTGAGATATACACACATAATTACTGCTGTGACCACTGATGGCTGAGATATACACACATAATTACTGCTGTGACCACTGATTGCTGAGATATACACACATAATTACTGCTGTGACCACTGATTGCTGAGATATACACATATAATTACTGCTGTGACCACTGATTGCTGAGATATACACATATAATTACTGCTGTGACCACTGATTGCTGAGATATACACACATAATTACTATTGTGACCACTGATGGCTGAGATATACACATATAATTACTACTGTGACCAGTGATTGCTGAGATATACACATATAATTACTGCGGTGACCACTGATGGCTGAGATATACACATATAATTACTGCTGTGACCACTGATGGTTGAGATATACACATATAATTACTGCTGTGACCACTGATGATGAGATATACACATATAATTACTGCTGTGGCAACTGATGGCTGAGATATACACATATAATTACTGCTGTGACCACTGATGGCTGAGATATACACATATAATTACTGCTGTGACCACTGATGGCTGAGATATACACACATAATTACTGCTGTGACCACTGATGGCTGAGATATACACACATAATTACTGCTGTGACCACTGATTGCTGAGATATACACACATAATTACTGCTGTGACCACTGATTGCTGAGATATACACATATAATTACTGCTGTGACCACTGATTGCTGAGATATACACATATAATTACTGCTGTGACCACTGATTGCTGAGATATACACACATAATTACTATTGTGACCACTGATGGCTGAGATATACACATATAATTACTACTGTGACCAGTGATTGCTGATGTAATGTGATGACAAAAGACAAACTAAACAAAATATCTCCCACACAGAAATAACACACAGTAAAATCCAGTAACAAATGATCTCATGGAGATATTCTAACAAGTTCTCTGTCACTCATTCATTCATTCATTTGCATGTCCCTTGCGGAACTTTGCCTCCCTAAAAGCACTCTTGTAGGCCTCTCGGTTGTGACCAAGATGGCCTGCTGCTGATGCATCCATTTGCAGATCATCAACGATATCTTGCAGTCATCTTTGCCTTGGTCTTCCTCTCTTTCTTTTTCCCACTATGTACCCTTCCAAGACCCTTTTCTGTCACAGATCCTACAAATACTCAAATGGCCATCATGTTAGTTTTCTCCTCACATATATTTCTGTTCATTAAACTTTCTCATCTTTTTCTAGCACATTTGCATTTTTTAAACAAACCTCAACAGCTTAGAAAGTTTAGTTTCTAGATTTTTCACACATGTGACCTAAGATGGCAGCAAGGTCTAAAGTATACTAGCAGGTTGTTTATCTAATGTATACTAGCAGGTTGTTTATCTATACTAGCAGGTTGTTTATCTAATGTATACTAGCAGGTTGTTTATCTAATGTAGACTAGCAGGTTGTTTATCTATTGTATACTAGAAGGTTTTTTAATCTCATGTATACTAGCAGGTTGTTTATCTATACAAGCAGGTTGTTTATCTAATGTATACTAGCAGGTTGTTTATCTAATGTATACTAGCAGGTTGTTTATCTAATGTATACTAGCAGGTTGTTTATCTATACTAGCAAGTTGTTTATCTAATGTATAATAGCAGGTTGTTTATCTATACAAGCAGGTTGTTTATCTATACTAGAAGGTTGTTTATCTAAATTCTATTGGGTTTAATGATCTACTTTCTGCTCTTTGGTGATGATGAAGATAATAGTAATGATGATGATGAACATAATAGTAATGATAATGATGGTAAAAAAAGTAAGAAGAAACATAAGAAAAGACAAAAAACAATACATACAAGATTGTTCTGAAAGAGTAGGACATCAGAAGTGTGGAAGAGATAGTGAAATGTTTAAAGAAATGAAGACATTGACGAGAAATGTCACACCTAAGCTAAGTGTGATTTGTGACGAGATGGGGAATACCTTGACAGAGACAGAGGAAATTCTAGAAAGATGGAAGGAATATTGTAGAGGAATGTATGACACAACTGACTGTGGAAACAGAAATCAGCAGTGTGAATTATTATTGGAGGAGAAGGAACCCGAACCGACAACAGAAGAAGTTTTATGGGCAATAAAGAATCTGAAAAATGGTAAATCACCAGGATGTGATGAAATAACAGCTGAACTTATTAAAGCAGGAGGAAAGGAATGTGCAACAATCTGTCATGCACTATGTAAAAAGATATGGCATTCAGGTATTTGGCCAAGAGAATGGAAAAGAACTGTATTCATACCACTGCCAAAAAAGGGTAACCTGAAATTATGCACAAACTACAGAACTGTTGCCCTGATTAGTCAAGCCAGTAAAATTCTATTAAAAATCATAATGGGTAGACTTCATAAGAAAATAGAAGAAGATGTCTATATGGTCCAAGCTGGCTTCAGGCAAGGAAGAGGATCAAGAGATCATATATTCAACATAAGATTAATAATACAGAAATACAGAGAGTTTAATGCGAATCTATATTTATCCTTTATAGACTACTCAAAGGCATTTGATTGTGTACAGCACCAGAAACTTTGGGAAATAATGGAAAAAATGAGATTTCCAACACATATGATACAATTAACATCACTGCTGTATCTAGACCAACAAGCAGCAGTAAGAATAAATGGTGAAACAACAACTTGGTTTGACATAAAACAAGGGATCCGTCAGGGGTGTATATTGTCACCTTATTTATTTAACTTGTATGCTGAAAATATAATGAGGAATGTTGGAGAAGATGTAGACAAAGAATATTACGATGCCATAACAATTGGAGATTATGAAATACCAGAGATTAGATATGCTGATGACACAGTATTACTAACTACAACACAAATAGGAATGGAAAAACTAATTATGTCAGTCCGTAAGAACAGCGAAGAGCAAAACAAGGCAGCTGAAATATGTATCAATGAGGAAAAATTGGAAGAAGTGGAGAGTTTTGAATATCTTGGATCACTACTAACTGATAATGGAGATACAATGAGGGAAATTAAAAGGAGGACATCTATCGCTCTTCAGAAAGTAAAACAAATAAAGAATCTGTGGAGAGGAGCAGACAGTACCACAAAAATAAGATTTTTAAGGGCATGCATCTTTCCTATTGCAAAATATGTATGTGAGACCTGGACACTTAATTAACAAAACAGCTGAGAAACACATAAATGCCTTTGAATGTAAATGCTACAGAAGAGTTCTTCAAATATCATGGACACAAAAAGGAACAAATATATCCATACTACAAGAACTGAATATTGAAGAAGGCTGGCTAGTAAAGAGGATTAAAGAGAGAAAACTTATATTATGGACACATTAAACGTCATGATAATCTAGATAAGACCATCTTTAAAGGGTACATAATGGGAAAAAGAAAGAGAGGAAGACCAAGGCGAAGATGGCTGCAAGACATGGTTGATGATCTGCGAATGAGTGCATCAGCAGAAGACCATCTTGCTCACAATTTAGAGGCCTACAGGAGTGTTGTTAAGGAGGCAAAGTTCCGCAAGGGACATGCAAATGAATGAATGAATGATGGTAATGACAGTGATTATGACTTTGGTGATCATACCAATTTACCTTGTCATCTTCACACTCCAGGATTATCATAAAATGATTAGTGAATGCCTTCGCAGAAAGTATGTGTCTGCTTGTGTGTGTGTGTGTGTGTGTGTAAAAAAACCGTGTGTAAGTTTTTACGTTTTGTATAGGAGAGTCACAGTACAGAAAGGCTAGCAATGAGAACTTTAGAAACACAAATGTATAGTAGTAGTACAAAGTAGTAGTAATAGTAGTAAGTAGTAGTAGTAATAAGTAGTAGTCGTAGTAGTAAGTAGTAGTAGTAGTAGTAGTAATAAGTAGTAGTCGTAGTAGTAAGTAGTAGTAGTAGTAATAAGTAGTAGTCGTAGTAGTAAGTAGTAGTAGTAGTAGTGGTAGTAGTAGTAGTAATAGAGGGGAAAATACCTACTATATTTGAGGTGATGATGGTATTTTATTGAAGTGATTGTAAATAACAATATCCGAAGCTTTTGTGTGTGAGTGTGTGGGTGTGTGCGGGTGTGCGCGAGTGGTGTGTGCGTGTGAGAGTGCGAGCGTGGGTGCGTGCGTGAATGTGTGTATCTGTGTGTGTGTTAACCCGTTAATCATAGACATGGTCACATTTTTAATAATTAAAGAAAGAAATATTTTGAAAAAGACAAAAATGATGACACATCCATTTATATTTCGGTATTAAACTCACCCTTATATGAACTTTGATGAATTTTGGTGAACAAATAGTTTTTCACAAATTAACCACAGCAAATGCATTGACACACAAACTGTCCAGAGTCGCGGAGAACGTAGGCTGTTAGCTTCTGTCAAAGTCTGAATGGACCTACGGAACATGTTGAACTCATTCCGGGGCAGAAACAGGAACTACGACGATGGCGATTATTTTGAATTACAAAAGAAACTAAACATGCGTAAATCCTGATTTAGTTGTTGCAAAACAAGTCTTTCTGCCCATCTACAACATGCATGATATCAAACAGTAATAAGAAAGTCCACCTAGCATTTCACTGGCTTGTATCTAGATAAACGTTATCACATGCACAGAAGTTCCAGACTAATTCTTTGACAGCAGCACACATACATCACCTGGTACAGGTGTCCTGGTCTTGTGTGTTAGCTACCAGTTCTCGGTGTCAGGGGGTTAAACTCCTGACCCCGTGTTGTGATCACATGATTAACAGGTCAAAGGTTAGATAGTAACGTTTAGGGCAGTAGCTGACGAGAAAAAAAAACAATCTGTTTCTCAAAAGAAAACGAAAAAGTGAAAGAACTTTCGTGGACCAGGGACATGTAGACAACAGTCACATATTAAATTCACTGGAGATTAAGATGATATGGTTTGTTCACGACCTGAAAATGATGCTTTGGTTTTGTCTGTTTACGGTCATGTACAGATTTACGGTCGACCGAGTTACGGCCGTTCAACTTACGGCTGAAGTTCCGTAGAACTGTTCTGTCATCCATGTTCTGATTAATTTACAAACATTTGCTGTATGTTCACCACAAGACAAGAGAAGGAGATGAAGTAGCATACTGAATCATCATTTAGTGAGTACAGAATGTATGCATTTGGGTGTATATGCGTTTATGTCCATTTTTGATTCACTAAAAGTAAAAAAGTGAAGAACGAGGAAAAAGATAAAAATGGAAATATGAACAGTTTGGATTTGTTGAAGGAAAGGGAACACACAATGCCATTTATGCTTTACGAACACTAACAGAAAGAGCTTTAGAAGTAGAGAAAGATCTCTACTTATACTTCATTGATTACGCCAAAGCATTCGACAAGGTGAAACAATGAAATTATTAAAATGCTTGAAGACATCAATATAGACGGCAAAGACCTGAGGACTGTAAAACATCTATACTGGCAGCAAGAAGCAGCAGTTCGAGTTGAAAATAGAACTGGAAAATATCAACCTATAAAACAAGGGGTGCAACAAGGATGTGTACTATCTCCAGACCTTTTTTCTCTGTACAGCGAGAATATTCTAAGAACAATCATCACAGAACCAGGCATAAAAGTTGGAGGATACAATAACAACCTTCGGTATGCTGACGACACAGTACTGATAGCGGAGAACCAACAAGACCTGCAAAATCTCTTGGATAAAGTCGCCAAAGAAAGTGAACAGAAAGGCCTTACTTTGAACATCAAAAAGACAGAGACTATGGTTATATCTAAGAAACAGAATCCACCAGCATGCAGTATAAAATTAAATGGAACTATTCTAAAGCAGGTGCAGAAATTCAAATACCTTGGAGCAGTAATAACTTCAGATGGGAAATGCAGAACAGAAATTAGGAACAGAATAGGCCAAGCAAAGACTGCATTTCAGAGAATGAGAAACATATTAGCTAACACATCTTTATCAATGAATGTTAGAAAACGAGTCCTAAAATGCTATATTGAACCTATCTTGTTATATGGAAGTGAATCATGGACAATAGGCAGGTCTGTTCAAAAGTCATTGGAAGCAGCAGAAATGTGGTTTATTAGAATAATGTTGTGAATCCCTGGACAGGAAAAATAACTAATGAAGAATGTATGAGAAGAGCTGGAGAGACAAAAAAACCTTGTCAAAAAGATAAGAGAGAGACAATGTACTTTCATAGGACATGCAATGAGAAGAGGGGGCATTGAAAATATTATAACAACAGGAAAAATAGAGGGAAAGATATCAAGAGGAAGACCAAGAGAAATGATACTGGACAGTCTGACGGAATGGTGTGAGAGGAGATCACCAACCGAGCTGATGGCCTGCATGAAGGATCATATACTCTGGAGAAACATTTTTGCTGCTCTGTATTTTCATGCAATGAATTAAACAATGACCCTCTTTTTCCTGTATCTTTTCACGCCATTTTTAAACAAGTTCATAATTCTACATAATCAATATTTTCTAGTTCTTTCTATTTCGTTCTTTTCATTGGCAACATACAGGCATCAAATAAAGTGGATAGTCATCTTGTAAGTTTTCAGTTGTATTGAGAAAAATGAATAGCTGCGGTTGTGTGAACTATTCAGACAATTTTTGTAAATTTCTTGAGAGTTTATGATTAAAAAAGACATCAAATAAACATTAGAGATTTTGTTAAGAAAGTGTAGTACACCTATTTTAAAGTGAAGCTTGGAGATTAAGAAATATCATGGACTTCACACAAGTTGAATTATGTTTGTGTAGAGGATCTAAGGAGCTGGTATAAAAGAAAAACAAAAGCCTTCAGATTTAGTGCTCCAATGATTTGGAGAGAGCCCACAAATCACACTGATGACTGCTGTTTTTGTAGTTTTGATAAAATTAAGGGCTACAACTCTTTAAAAAAAGTTATTGTGTATCCAAATCTTCCATCACTTTACAGCCTGTTACTAATGGTCTAGTTTCCATTCTGCCTGAGATTTTAGAAGATTCTTCTGCTTGTTCTTCTCATTCTTGTGTCTGAGAGTTTAAAAGATTCTTCTGCTTGTTCTTCTCATTCTTGTGTCTGAAAGTTTAGAAGATTCTTCTACTGGTTCTTCTCATTCTTGTATCTGAGAGTTTAGAAGATTCTTCTACTGGTTCTTCTCATTCTTATGTCTGAGGGTTTAGAAGATTCTTCTACTGGTTCTTCTCATTCTTGTGTCTGAGAGTTTAGAAGATTCTTCTCATTCTTATGTCTGATAGTTTAGAAGATTCTTCTGCTTGTTCTTCTCATTCTTATGTCTGAGAGTTTAGAAGATTCTTCTACTGGTTCTTCTCATTCTTGTGTCTGAGAGTTTAGAAGATTCTTCTGCTTCTTCTTCTCATTCTTGTGTCTGAGAGTTTAAAAGATTCTTCTACTGGTTCTTCTGATTCTTATATCTGAGATTTTAGAAGATTCTTCTACTGGTTCTTCTCATTCTTATGCCTGAGAGTTTAGAAGATTCTTCTACTGGTTCTTCTGATTCTTGTGTCTGAGAGTTTATAAGATTCTTCTACTGGTTCTTCTCATTATTATGTCTGATAGTTTAGAAGATTCTTCTGCTAGTTCTTCTCATTCTTATGTCTGAGAGTTTAGAAGATTCTTCTACTGGTTCTTCTCATTCTGAGAGTTTAGAAGATTCTTCTACTGGTTCTTCTCATTCTTATGTCTGAGAGTTTAGAAGATTCTTCTACTGGTTCTTCTCATTCTTATGCCTGAGGGTTTAGAAGATTCTTCTACTGGTTCTTCTCATTCTTATGTCTGAGAGTTTAGAAGATTCTTCTGCTTGTTCTTCTCATTCTTATGTCTGAGAGTTTAGAAGATTCTTCTCATTCTTATGTCTGATAGTTTAGAAGATTCTTCTGCTTGTTCTTCTCATTCTTATGTCTGAGAGTTTAGAAGATTCTTCTACTGGTTCTTCTCATTCTTGTGTCTGAGAGTTTAGAAGATTCTTCTGCTTCTTCTTCTCATTCTTGTGTCTGAGAGTTTAAAAGATTCTTCTACTGGTTCTTCTGATTCTTATATCTGAGATTTTAGAAGATTCTTCTACTGGTTCTTCTCATTCTTATGCCTGAGAGTTTAGAAGATTCTTCTACTGGTTCTTCTGATTCTTGTGTCTGAGAGTTTATAAGATTCTTCTACTGGTTCTTCTCATTATTATGTCTGATAGTTTAGAAGATTCTTCTGCTAGTTCTTCTCATTCTTATGTCTGAGAGTTTAGAAGATTCTTCTACTGGTTCTTCTCATTCTGAGAGTTTAGAAGATTCTTCTACTGGTTCTTCTCATTCTTATGTCTGAGAGTTTAGAAGATTCTTCTACTGGTTCTTCTCATTCTTATGCCTGAGGGTTTAGAAGATTCTTCTACTGGTTCTTCTCATTCTTATGTCTGAGAGTTTAGAAGATTCTTCTGCTTGTTCTTCTCATTCTTATGTCTGAGAGTTTAGAAGATTCTTCTACTGGTTCTTCTCATTCTTATGTCTGAGGGTTTAGAAGATTCTTCTATGGTTCTTCTCATTCTTATATCTGAGATTTTAGAAGATTCTTCTACTGGTTCTTCTCATTCTTATGTCTGAGAGTTTAGAAGATCCTTCTACTGGTTCTTCTCATTGGCAACATACAGGCATCAAATAAAGTGGATAGTCATCTTGTAAGTTTTCAGTTGTATTGAGAAAAATGAATAGCTGCGGTTGTGTGAACTATTCAGACAATTTTTGTAAATTTCTTGAGAGTTTATGATTAAAAAAGACATCAAATAAACATTAGAGATTTTGTTAAGAAAGTGTAGTACACCTATTTTAAAGTGAAGCTTGGAGATTAAGAAATATCATGGACTTCACACAAGTTGAATTATGTTTGTGTAGAGGATCTAAGGAGCTGGTATAAAAGAAAAACAAAAGCCTTCAGATTTAGTGCTCCAATGATTTGGAGAGAGCCCACAAATCACACTGATGACTGCTGTTTTTGTAGTTTTGATAAAATTAAGGGCTACAACTCTTTAAAAAAAGTTATTGTGTATCCAAATCTTCCATCACTTTACAGCCTGTTACTAATGGTCTAGTTTCCATTCTGCCTGAGATTTTAGAAGATTCTTCTGCTTGTTCTTCTCATTCTTGTGTCTGAGAGTTTAAAAGATTCTTCTGCTTGTTCTTCTCATTCTTGTGTCTGAAAGTTTAGAAGATTCTTCTACTGGTTCTTCTCATTCTTGTATCTGAGAGTTTAGAAGATTCTTCTACTGGTTCTTCTCATTCTTATGTCTGAGGGTTTAGAAGATTCTTCTACTGGTTCTTCTCATTCTTGTGTCTGAGAGTTTAGAAGATTCTTCTCATTCTTATGTCTGATAGTTTAGAAGATTCTTCTGCTTGTTCTTCTCATTCTTATGTCTGAGAGTTTAGAAGATTCTTCTACTGGTTCTTCTCATTCTTGTGTCTGAGAGTTTAGAAGATTCTTCTGCTTCTTCTTCTCATTCTTGTGTCTGAGAGTTTAAAAGATTCTTCTACTGGTTCTTCTGATTCTTATATCTGAGATTTTAGAAGATTCTTCTACTGGTTCTTCTCATTCTTATGCCTGAGAGTTTAGAAGATTCTTCTACTGGTTCTTCTGATTCTTGTGTCTGAGAGTTTATAAGATTCTTCTACTGGTTCTTCTCATTATTATGTCTGATAGTTTAGAAGATTCTTCTGCTAGTTCTTCTCATTCTTATGTCTGAGAGTTTAGAAGATTCTTCTACTGGTTCTTCTCATTCTGAGAGTTTAGAAGATTCTTCTACTGGTTCTTCTCATTCTTATGTCTGAGAGTTTAGAAGATTCTTCTACTGGTTCTTCTCATTCTTATGCCTGAGGGTTTAGAAGATTCTTCTACTGGTTCTTCTCATTCTTATGTCTGAGAGTTTAGAAGATTCTTCTGCTTGTTCTTCTCATTCTTATGTCTGAGAGTTTAGAAGATTCTTCTACTGGTTCTTCTCATTCTTATGTCTGAGGGTTTAGAAGATTCTTCTACTGGTTCTTCTCATTCTTATATCTGAGATTTTAGAAGATTCTTCTACTGGTTCTTCTCATTCTTATGTCTGAGAGTTTAGAAGATCCTTCTACTGGTTCTTCTCATTCTTATGTCTGAGAGTTTAGAAGATTCTTCTACTGGTTCTTCTGATTGAGAGAAAAATCATATGGATTTTCAATGTATAAGTCAGAACCCTCAACTCTTCCCTCAGTCTGAGCTCAAGGATGTGATGAGAAAGTTAGGATTTCAGCAGAACTCTCAGCATCAAGAGTTCTTCCTACTATATTTGTTGGCATAGAAGTAGAGAACACAAGTTTACTCACTACTTTTCACATGATGATGACTTAATATACTGCAGTGATCTAGATAGTTTGATGGTGACTTATTATATTACAGTGATCTTGCCAGTTTGATGGTGACTTATTATATTACAGTGATCTTGCCAGTTTGATGCTGACTTATTATATTACAGTGATCTTGATAGTCTGATGGTGACTTATTATATTACAGTGATCTTGATAGTTTGATGGTGACTTATTATATTACAGTGATCTTGATAGTCTGATGCTGACTTATTATATTACAGTGATCTAGATAGTTTGATGCTGACTTATTATATTACAGTGATCTAGATAGTTTGATGGTGACTTATTATATTACAGTGATCTAGATAGTCTGATGGTGACTTATTATATTACAGTGATCTTGATAGTCTGATGGTGACTTATTATATTACAGTGATCTTGATAGTTTGATTGTGACTTATTATATTACAGTGATCTTGATAGTCTGATGCTGACTTATTATATTACAGTGATCTAGATAGTTTGATGCTGACTTATTATATTACAGTGATCTTGCCAGTTTGATGGTGACTTATTATATTACAGTGATCTAGATAGTTTGATGGTGACTTATTATATTACAGTGATCTTGCCAGTTTGATGGTGACTTATTATATTACAGTGATCTTGCCAGTTTGATGGTGACTTATTATATTACAGTGATCTAGATAGTTTGATGGTGACTTATTATATTACAGTGATCTTGCCAGTTTGATGGTGACTTATTATATTACAGTGATCTTGATAGTCTGATGGTGACTTATTATATTACAGTGATCTTGATAGTTTGATGGTGACTTATTATATTACAGTGATCTAGATAGTTTGATGGTGACTTATTATATTACAGTGATCTAGATAGTCTGATGGTGACTTATTATATTACAGTGATCTTGATAGTCTGATGGTGACTTATTATATTACAGTGATCTAGATAGTCTGATGGTGACTTATTATATTACAGTGATCTAGATAGTCTGATGGTGACTTATATTACAGTGATCTTGCTAGTTTGATCTCTCTCTCTGAACCTTAAGTGCCCGGGGCACATGGGGCTTCCACAAGGGTTTTCCACAAATGCCTGTCCTTTGCCTTTTTTTCTGCTCTTGCCCAAGTGAAGCCTCTATTGCTCAACATCCTCTCTGTTGTTCTTCTCCATGTCTTCTTCTTCTTCTTCGTTCGCTTCTACCACCACAACCGCACTGTTATCCTACTGAATTTACGCCTTTGGTTCTTGTTAGGTCCCCGATAGGACCACATGAGATCCACAAGGGTTTCAGAGTATCGCAGGGCTTTAGCCTGTATTCTTGGTGGGTCTCTGAAGCGGATTGCGTGACACCATGGTTTTCGTTGCATCAGTTTAGTCTAGAGTTGGACTTTCTCACCGGAAGACCTCGACATGTTTAGGATATCAGTGCATCCCCGCTGGGTGAGAGGTGGTTGCCCATCCAGTCCAGAGTTGGACTTTCTCACTGGAAAACCTCAGCGTGATTAGGATACGCAAATATCCCCGCCAGGTGAGAGGTGGTTGCCTATCTAGACTGCCCTGGTCCAGTGTCTCCGACTTCAGCATTTTGCGGTCATGGCCGCTACCCTTCCTAGTTGTGACCAGGATGGAGCTTTTGTCCAGCATGATGAATCCTTGCCACTAGTGACTTCCACCCCTGGGTTGAGCCGGTTTAGGCATATTATCCCAGTATGGGCGTGTTTGGGATGTGACCGACCTCTAGGGCAGAGGTACTGTGACATGCATAGCCTTCAAGATTCACCCCTGGCGTGAGCCGGTTTAGGCAAAATTCACCAGTATGGGTGTTTATCAGGCGTGACCGACCTCTAGAGCGGAGGTGGCATGACATGTCTAGCCACCAAGTTTCACCTCTGGTATGTCCTGGTTTAGGCATATTTCACCAGTGTAGGTGTATTTCGGACGTGGCTGGCCTCTAGAGCAGAGGTGCCGTGGTATATATAGCTCTCGCAGCGATACTACTGGACATACCGATTAAACTTCACTTTATCCTTTCCACCACCTTTTCACATCGGCGCCGCACAGCAACCTTTATTTCTTTTCCGCATTTTCTTCCTTAACCAGGAGGAGCTTCACTCCACGCGCGGCATTCGAAGAGTCTCGCCAGCAGTGTCTTAACCTCTGGGACAAGCCGGTTCATGCATTTCACCCGATATGACTGCACTCAGGACGTGGCAGACCTCCAGACCAGAGGTGCCGTGATTTGACTGTTTGTTTCACTTTATCCTTTCTACCACCTTTTCCGCAGTGATGCTGCGCGGCAACCCCATCTGCACCTTTCTTCATTGGCCGGGAGGAGCACCGCTCCACGCACGGCAGCTGAAGAATCTCGCCAACAGCGACTTCTCCATGTCTCTTTTGGTCTACCCTTACTTCTATTCCCCTGTGGTGTCCATCTTAGTGCTATTTTTGGTAGCGAGTTGTCAGCCATTCAGAGCACATGTCCCAACCATCACCAGCGTCTTTCCTCAGTAATTGTTGTCAGTGGCTTCATCTGAATTTCTGGCTAGTCTGATGGTGACTTATTATATTACAGTGATCTTGTTAGTCTGATGGTGACTTATTATATTACAGTGATCTAGATAGTCTGATGGTGACTTATATATTACAGTGATCTTGTTAGTCTGATGGTGACTTATTATTACAGTGATCTTGATAGTCTGATGGTGACTTATATTACAGTGATCTTGATAGTTTGATCGTGACTTATTATACAGTGATCTTGTTAGTCTGATGGTGACTTATATTACAGTGATCTTGACAGTTTGATGGTGACTTATATTACAGTGATCTTGCCAGTTTGATGGTGACTTATTATACAGTGATCTTGCCAGTTTGATGGTGACTTATTATACAGTGATCTTGCCAGTTTGATGGTGACTTATATTACAGTGATCTAGATAGTCTGATGGTGACTTATTATACAGTGATCTTGCCAGTTTGATGGTGACTTATATTACAGTGATCTAGATAGTCTGATGGTGACTTATATTACAGTGATCTTGCCAGTTTGATGGTGACTTATTATACAGTGATCTTGTTAGTCTGATGGTGACTTATTATTACAGTGATCTTGCCAGTTTGATGGTGACTTATTATACAGTGATCTTGCCAGTTTGATGGTGACTTATATTACAGTGATCTTGACAGTTTGATGGTGACTTATTATTACAGTGATCTTGTTAGTTGATGGTGACTTATATTACAGTGATCTAGATAGTCTGATGGTGACTTATATTACAGTGATCTTGATAGTCTGATGGTGACTTATATTACAGTGATCTTGCCAGTTTGATGGTGACTTATTAATTACAGTGATCTTGCCAGTTTGATGGTGACTTATTATTACAGTGATCTTGCCAGTTTGATGGTGACTTATATTACAGTGATCTAGATAGTCTGATGGTGACTTATATTACAGTGATCTTGCCAGTTTGATGGTGACTTATTATACAGTGATCTTGTTAGTTTAATGGTGACTTATATTACAGTGATCTTGCCAGTTTGATGGTGACTTATTATTACAGTGATCTAGATAGTCTGATGGTGACTTATTATATACAGTGATCTTGCCAGTTTGATGGTGACTTATTATACAGTGATCTTGACAGTTTGATGGTGACTTATTAATTACAGTGATCTTGATAGTTTGATCGTGACTTATTATATACAGTGATCTTGACAGTTTGATGGTGACTTATTATTACAGTGATCTTGCCAGTTTGATGGTGACTTATTAATTACAGTGATCTTGACAGTTTGATGGTGACTTATTATACAGTGATCTTGCCAGTTTGATGGTGACTTATTAATTACAGTGATCTTGCCAGTTTGATGGTGACTTATTATTACAGTGATCTTGATAGTCTGATGCTGACTTATTATATACAGTGATCTTGACAGTTTGATGGTGACTTATATTACAGTGATCTTGCCAGTTTGATGGTGACTTATTATACAGTGATCTTGACAGTTTGATGGTGACTTATTATTACATTGATCTTGATAGTTTGATCGTGACTTATTATACAGTGATCTTGCCAGTTTGATGGTGACTTATTATTACAGTGATCTTGCCAGTTTGATGGTGACTTATTATACAGTGATCTTGCCAGTTTGATGGTGACTTATATTACAGTGATCTTGCCAGTTTGATGGTGACTTATATATTACAGTGATCTTGTTAGTCTGATGGTGACTTATATTACAGTGATCTTGCCAGTTTGATGGTGACTTATATTACAGTGATCTTACTAGTTTGATGGTGACTTATTAATTACAGTGATCTAGATAGTCTGATGGTGACTTATATTACAGTGATCTTGATAGTCTGATGGTGACTTATTATACAGTGATCTTGTTAGTCTGATGGTGACTTATTAATTACAGTGATCTTGCTAGTCTGATGGTGACTTATTATATTACAGTGATCTTGTTAGTCTGATGGTGACTTATTATATTACAGTGATCTTGATAGTCTGATGGTGACTTATTATATTACATTGATCTTGATAGTCTGATGGTGACTTATTATATTACATTGATCTTGATAGTCTGATGGTGACTTATTATATTACAGTGATCTTGTTAGTTTGATGGTGACTTATTATATTACAGTGATCTTGTTAGTTTAATGGTGACTTATTATATTACAGTGATCTTGTTAGTCTGATGGTGACTTATATTACAGTGATCTTGATAGTCTGATGGTGACTTATTATATTACAGTGATCTTGATAGTTTGATGGTGACTTATTATATTACAGTGATCTTGTTAGTTTGATGGTGACTTATTATATTACAGTGATCTTGTTAGTTTAATGGTGACTTATTATATTACAGTGATCTTGTTAGTTTGATGGTGACTTATTATATTACAGTGATCTTGATAGTTTGATGGTGACTTATTATATTACAGTGATCTTGTTAGTTTAATGGTGACTTATTATATTACAGTGATCTTGACAGTTTGATGGTGACTTATTATATTACAGTGATCTTGCCAGTTTGATGGTGATTTATTATATTACAGTGATCTTGATAGTTTGATGGTGACTTATTATATTACAGTGATCTTGATAGTCTGATGGTGACTTATTATATTACAGTGATCTTGATAGTCTGATGGTGACTTATTATATTACAGTGATCTTGATAGTCTGATGGTGACTTATTATATTACAGTGATCTAGATAGTTTGATGGTGACTTATATTACAGTGATCTTGCTGGTTGGTAGCAAAAAGTTTGAAACTAATTACACAAGAGATGAATGGAGACTTTGTATTGACAGCTGTAAAGGAGTGAAATTTGTTATTGAACAATGGCAGTAAGTTTGTTTCAGTACCTGTCAGTCATTCAGTACCTGAAAGAAAGTTATGAGAGTTTAGAACTTGTTCTCACAAAGATAAAATATATTCTGAATGGACGATCTGTGGGGACTTGAAAGTACTGAGTATACTTCTTTGTCAGCAGGGTCAGCGGGACAGACGTATCAAGTTCCTTATTTCTTATGTTAATTGAGGCAGCCGAGCACAAACTCAGCGCTGGAAGGAGAACGCTGGCCAGCAAGAAAATCTGTAGAGCTTAGAAACAAGAACATTTTGTGTACAAGTCTTCTTGATTCACAGAACATTTTGTGTACAAGTCTTCTTGATTCACAGAACATTTTGTGTACAAGTCTTCTTGATTCACAGAACATTTTTCTACCATTACTTCATATAAAGTTAGGCATCATGAAACAATTTATTAAAGCCCTGCCAACTAGTAGAAGCTGCTTTCAGTACCTCTATAATAAATTTTCTCACCTTTCAGAAGCCAAGCTAAATGAAGACATTTTTGTGTGACCAGATGTTAGAAAACAGATGTTAGATGAAAATTTGTTTTTTTCTTATTATAAGAGAAATTGAGGAAGAGGCCTGGCTAGCTTTCAGAAATGTAGTTAACAAGTTCCTTGCTAGCTTTCAGAAATGTAGTTAACAAGTTCCTGGCTAGCTTTCAGAAATGTAGTTAACAAGTTCCTTGCTAGCTTTCAGAAATGTAGTTAACAAGTTCCTTGCTAGCTTTCAGAAATGTAGTTAACAAGTTCCTGGCTAGCTTTCAGAAATGTAGTTAACAAGTTCCTGGCTAGCTTTCAGAAATGTAGTTAACAAGTTCCTTGCTAGCTTTCAGAAATGTAGTTAACAAGTTCCTTGCTAGCTTTCAGAAATGTAGTTAACAAGTTCCTTGCTAGCTTTCAGAAATGTAGTTAACAAGTTCCTGGCTAGCTTTCAGAAATGTAGTTAACAAGTTCCTTGCTAGCTTTCAGAAATGTAGTTAACAAGTTCCTGGCAAAGAAAAAGGTCCCTGACTATGTTGTCATTGTAGAAAACACGCAAGAAAAACTTGGGATGTTCAATGAGCTTAAAACTTCATTTATTGCATGCGCATTTGGATTTTTCCCACAAAATCTTGGCATAGTTTGTGAAAAGCAAGGACACTTCCACCAAGATGTTAGTGGAAGTGGAAAGAAAAGATATCAAGGTTGTTGGGATGTTACTGTCGTGGGCTGCTATTGATGGTTGCTACACCGTGAAAAACCAGAAGCGTCGTACAAGAGAAAAAGCAACAAGGGCAGCTTCAGTGGCACAAGAATAAAGGCAACGATGCTTGGTTTTGGCTAAGATTAACCTAGAACGGCAGTGGCAGTGACTTGATTCAGAAGCTGTTACAGATTAATTATTTTTATTCAAACATGTTACAGAATTAAGCTCAGTGTACTCGTACAATATTGTCACTTCACCAAAGATGTCTGTAGTTTGGGGAGGTGGGGGTGGGGTGGGGGACTATATGCGATGGAGAAAATCTGACCCAGCACACTGAAACCTACAGATGCAATACACAATTTTTAAAAAGTTTTTATGAACTTGAATTTTGTAGGGCACTGTTGTATTTCATTACATCACTGAATTACTGTTGTAAGGATTTCTAAAATATATGAGTGATAAACATGCATGCCTGTCCTTGCAAACAGAGGGAAATTATAATGAAACAAAGAAAGTAAAATCAAGTCCAATTGTTGCAAGTTGTATATCCAAGATTAGTAATGAATTCCTAATAGATTTTATTATTGTTTATACCCAAGATTAGTAATGAATTCCTAATTACTGTTTATCACAAAAAAATGAGTAAATTACTTCTGAAATACTTGATAAAGTGAAGAATAAAGTAAATAAATATTGTCACTTTTATTTATTATTTTTTGTTGTTGTTGCTTTTTCCAGTTTCACAACTTAACAGTGGTCATCATCATCATCATTATGTCTTTTGTACTCCCAATGGAGCACAAGGCATCAACAAAGGTTCTCCAGCCAATCCTGTCTTGAGCAGGTCAGATTACCTCAAACCATGTCCTCCCTGCTTACAATGCTAGCCAGAACCATGTCTTTCCTGCTTACAATGCTAGCCAGAACCATGTCTTTCCTGCTTACAATGCTAGCCAGAACCATGTCTTTCCTGCTTACAATGCTAGCCAGAACCATGTCTTTCCTGCTTACAATGCTAGCAAGAACCATGTCTTTCCTGCTTACAATGCTAGCCAGAACCATGTCTTTCCTGCTTACAATGCTAGCCAGAACCATGTCTTTCCTGCTTACAATGCTAGCCAGAACCATGTCTTTCCTGCTTACAATGCTAGCAAGAACCACATCACTTCATCTTTTGACTCACAATCTTCAGATTTGACTTGAAGTTATATGCTGAAACTTGAGACTTGAAGTTATATGCTAAAACTTGAGACTTGAAGTTATATGCTAAAACTTGAGACTTGAAGTTATATGCTAGAACTTGAGACTTGAAGTTATATACTAGAACTTGAGACTTGAAGTTATATGCTAGAACTTGAGACTTGAAGTTATATGCTAGAACTTGAGACTTGAAGTTATATGCTAGAACTTGAGACTTGAAGTTATATGCTAGAACTTGAGACTTGAAGTTATATGCTAGAACTTGAGACTTGAAGTTATATGCTAGAACTTGAGACTTGAAGTTATATGCTAGAACTTGAGACTTGAAGTTATATGCTAGAACTGGAGACTTGAAGTTATATGCTAGAACTTGAGACTTGAAGTTATATGCTAGAACTTGAGACTTGAAGTTATATGCTAGAATTTGAGAATTGAAGTTATAATCTAGAACTTGAGAATTGAAGTTAATGACTTGAGACTTGACCAGAGACTTAAAGTTAATGAACTAGTTTGTACATAAATTTAAATCTGTTTCTAAAGCATGAAAAACACAACAGTGTAGCTAAATGCAGACACTTGGAAATGATAACAATAACCAGTGATGATAACAATCATAACAATAACCAATGATGATAACAATCATAACAATAACCAATGATGATAACAATCATAACAATAACCAATGATGATAACAATCATAACAATAACCAATGATGATAACAATCATAACAATAACCAATGATGATAACAATCATAACAATAACCAATGATGATAACAATCATAACAATAACAAAAGATTTAGTTTATGTAACAGAATGGATAATCTCACACTTGCATATCCTAATACTTTAGAGACAGCCAACAATTTGTTCAACAACAAACTTTTCACTTCATCTGATATTTACACTTCAAGAGAACCAATAATATGTTCAGCAACAAACTCTTCACTTTAGCTGATATTTACACTTTGATAAAGCTAACAATTTGTTCAACAACATACTCTTCACTTTAGCTGATATTTACACTTTGATAAAGCTAACAATTTGTTCAACAACATACTCTTCACTTTAGCTGATATTTACACTTTGATAACATGAACAATTTGTTCAGCAACATACTCTTCACTTAAACTAATATTTACACTTTGATAAAACCAACACTTTGTTCAACAACAAACTCTTCACTTAAACTGATATTTACACTTTGATAAAAACGCACTCAAAAATATTTTTGCAACTGATAATCCAGTTTCTACAGAAATAACTTACCAGAAAGCAGAAAAAAAAAAAAACTGTACATCACTGAAACGTTCTGTTCAGCTGTTCTCATCTTTAAAGTCATCAAGATCCAGTTATTGCAGCTTTAAATTAATGCTTCCCTCAGCGATAGATACAATGAAGAAAATAAAAAGGAAGACATCTACTGCTCTTCAGAAAATAAAACAACTAAAGAATCTGTGAAGAGGAACAGACAGAACTACAAAAATAAGATTTTTAAGAGCATGCATCTTTCCCATCACAACATATGCCTGTGAGAACTGGACACTTAACAAAACAGCTGAGAAACACATAAATGCCTTTGAATGTAAATGCTACAAAAGAGTTCTTCAGATATCATGGACACAAAAAAGAACAAATATATATCAATACTACAAGAACTGAATACTGAAGAAGGTTGGTTAGTATAGAAGATTAAACAGAGAAAACTTAATTTTGGACATATTAAACGTCATAATAATTTATAGAAGAGTCTTGGAAAGGTACGTAATGGGAAAAAGAAAGTGAGGAAGAGCAAGGCAAAGATGGGTGCAAGACATCGTTGATGATCTGCAAATGGATGCATCAGCAGCAGGGCATCTTGCTTGCAACTGAAAGGCCTACAGAGTGCTGTTAGGGAGGCAAAGTTCCTCAAGGGACATGCAAAATAACTGACTGACTGATAAATTCTAATTAATCTGCAAATACATTCACTCTTTAATTCATTATGAACTCACTCAACAAACCAACTGTCATTTATCCATTTAATTAGCTGTAATCTATGTATTTATATACATTGAGTGAATTGCTGAATTATTCAGAAGGATGAGAATAACAAATATATTTAAAACTTTTGATGATTTGCAAGAAATGAGTGCTTGACTTTTTGTTTTTTAATATCTGACCTGGCTTTACCTGACCTATGAGAAATCAATAATGACATAACTTGTTCTGACATGTTACTGGAAATTAAATAACTTGTTCTGACATGTTACTGGAAATTAAATAACTTGTTCTGACATGTTACTGGAAATTAAATAACTTGTTCTGACATGTTACTGGAAATTAAATAACTTGTTCTGACATGTTACTGGAAATTAAATAACTTGTTCTGACATGTTACTGGAAACCAAATAGCTTGTTCTGACATGTTTTACTAGAAACTAAATAACTTCTAACATATAACTGAAAACCAAATAACTAGCTCTGATATGTTACTGGGAAGCAAATAACTTGTTATAATTACTGTAAGGCTGAGTTTCTCTGCTCTGTTATGATTGTTGTAAGGCTGAGTTTCTCTGCTCTGTTATGATTGTTGTAAGGCTGAGTTTCTCTGCTCTGTTATGATTTTTGTAAGGCTGAGTTTCTCTGCTCTGTTATGATTGTTGTAAGGCTGTTTCTCTGCTCTGTTATGATTACTGTAAGTTTGAGTTTCTCTCTCAGTCACCATGTCAGTCACTCTGTCATTGCCTCCTTCAGTCACCCTGTCATTAGACCTGCTAGTCACCCTGTCATTAGACCTGCTAGTCACCCTGTCACTAGCTATGTCACTCACCTTGTCATTAGCTCTCTCAGTCAGCATGTCAGTCACTCTGTCATTGCCTCCTTCAGTCACCCTGTCATTAGTTCTCTGTCACCCTGTCAGTCACCTTGTCATTAGGCTGCTAGTCACCCTGTCACTAGCTATGTCAGTCACCCTGTCATTAGACCTGCTAGTCACCCTGTCACTAGCTCTGTCAGTCACCATGTCAGTCACTGTTAACAGCCCTGTCAGCAACCCTGTTAGCTGTTGTTATCCACTTTGTCAGTTACCCTGTTAGCTGTTGTTATCCACTTTGTCAGTTACCCTGTTAGCTGTTGTTAGCCACTTTGTCAGTTACCCTGTTAGCTGTTGTTAGCCACTTTGTCAGTTACCCTGTTAGCTGTTGTTAGCCACTTTGTCAGTTACCCTGTTAGCTGTTGTTTGCCACTTTGTCAGTTACCCTGTTAGCTGTTGTTAGCCACTTTGTCAGTTACCCTGTTAGCTGCCATGGTGCCAGATTCTTACATCTTACATCCTTCCCGTGCCATTAAACATCACATATGGCTCACATAGTTGTTTGCCAAGTTTTCCTGTTTTCTGCAAGTTTTTCAACTTCATCAAGGGATGTTATGCTCACTAAACTGGCTTCTCTTAACAATGTCCTCTTTAGAGTTTCACATGGTCGACCTCTTTTTCTTCAGCCTGTTGTGCTTCGCTTGATTATGCATTTGGGCCCGATGAATTTTTTATTGTTGTCAACGACATGCAGAGTTGGTGACCTTGATGCTCGGTTACAATTGCTGTGAGATTCCACAACGGCAGGGTTTTTCCCCGTCTAGAGTCGCCTCTAGATGGGTCTCAGGATGAGGCTGTTGGCCTCACGCCGAACTCTCGTTTTACGGTGTGTGGTGACGCAGAAGACTCATACGCAAGTATGCTGGCAAGAGCATCATGCTAAATAACCTAGTCCTTTAAGAGATTAAAAGATTTTCATGATATCTACAAGGGCAACTTATGTCTGAAAACTGTCCTGTATGATCACATCACTACCCTAAGATCCAGTATTGTTTCTAATTTTAACTAACAAGATACGGAACAACAGAACAGATCTGCATGCTCACCAGAAAAAGACAGGGTGAAAACTTTGTAATATTAGAGATTAAAAGGTCAGAAGTCAAGTATCTAGCAAGTAGCACATTTTGACCAAGTCAAGCAATTTAAGACGTGTGTCTTTACGAACAGACCTATTTTGTTATGTGTCACTGGTTTACAGATTTATTTTTATTATGTGTCACTGATTTACAAACAGATCTACTTTATTATATCTCACTGAATTATCAGCAGATATTATTAACTATAGACTTATATAATATAGGCATTTGACAGCATACAACAGAGATTTACTGTGGAGAATTCTAAGACTGACTGTATGGAATACCATCTAAAACTGTCAACATCATTAAGGACTTCTACAATGGATATGTTTGTGAAGTCAACACAGAAGAAGGAATGAGCGAATGGTTCCAGACTGAAACAGGCATGAAACAAGGATGTATATTATCTCCCTTGCTTTTTGGAATTGCCAAAAACTTGGTAACGAAAAAATGCTGCACAGGTAACATGGGTATTGACTGAGTACATGAGACCCAACTTAGAAGATTTTGATTTTGCAGACGACAGAACTCTTATCAGTGACAATGTGAAATCAATGCAAGAAAAAAAACAGATACCCTGTCTTCAGTGGCTGTCAAAACAGGACTTGAAATTAACAAGGAAAATACAAAAAATAATGAAACTTCTCATCAATCACTAATGAAAAATATACTTAGAAGGAACAGCTGTTGAAGAAGTCAATCAATTTGCATACCTAAACAGCTAAATAGAACCAAGGTGGTGACGCCAGAAAGGAAGTTAGAATTGCAAAAGCAGCACTGACCTTCAAGAATCTTGAGAACATATGGCACTCTAAAGTTATAAGCACAAAAACCAAGTTAAGATTATTAAATTAAAATGTAATATCCACCCTCATTTATGGATGTGAAAGGTGGAAAACAACTAAAGAAATAAACAACAAATTAGACTTCTTCTTCTTCTTCTTCTTCGTTCACTTCTACCACCAAAAACCGCACTGTGAACCTACTGAACTCACGCCTGTAGTCCTCGTTAGGTCCCGTGGTCCCCTGTGTGGTCCAAAATAGACCACACGAGATCCACGAAAGGACCACAAGGGGTTCAGAGTATCATAGTGCTTTAGCCTGTATTCTTTAACAAATTAGACATTTTTGAAAACAAATGCCTAAGGAAAATACTTGGTATAAAGTGGAACAAATTCAAGAACAACACAGAGCCAGATGAGCAAACAACAGCCTGTCTCATGGGTGATCATAAAAAGGAGTTGGACATATATCGGCCATGTGATGAGACGAAACAATCAGAGAATCCTAAAACAAGCTATGAAGTCGAACATAACAGGTCGAAGAAAAAGGTCAACCAAGTGAAAATCTAAAGAGGACATTGTTAAGAGAGGCCAGTTTAGTGGGCATAAAATCCCTTGAGGTTGAAAAGCTCATCAAAAACAGGAAAACATGGCAAACTACCATGCAAGCCCTGTGTGACATTTAACACCATGGGAAGGATGCAAGATTATTATATGATATGTCAATGATTTTCTACAGATATTTATGACATATGATGCTGATTTATCATTGTATTTATGTTATAACATGTGAAAATCCATGTATCTGTTATGACATGTGACAATGATTTATCAATATATCTATTTATGACATGTGTCACTGATTTATCAATAGATCTATTTATGACATGTGTCACTGATTTATCAATAGATCTATTTATGACATGTGTCACTGATTTATCAATAGATCTATTTCTGACATGTGTCACTGATGTATCAACAGTCAACAGAATTATTGATTGTATCCTCAGTGCCATCAATGGCGTAGCTACCAGAAGTTGTTGTTGAAACATCATCCTCATCCTCCTCAACATTTTGATGGAGTGGCACATGATGATGATGTATGTTGCTGGGCGGAAGAAGCAAAGCATGAGAGTTGGGTACTTGTTGCTGCTGCCTGCTGCCAAGATGAAGCCAGTTGTGTTGTGCTAGGACATCTTGACTTAATGGAACTGAATTCATTGTCTTAGTCTGGTCACACAAGCGAAGACTGACCGGTTGATCTATGCGAGATCCACGAGTTCTGACTTGATTACCTGGTCTGTGGGACAGTAATGGACCAGAATTCTGATGATACTGCCCCAGTCTTTTGTCTTCATAAGCTCTCCCCAAGTTCTTGTTTGGTTGGTGCTGGCTGCTGATGCTGTTAAAGTCTGTAGGAAGCTGTGATCTTTCCAGTCCCGGCTTGTAAATACTCTGATCATTGAGTGAGAAATGAACTTTTCCAGGCATCTTTCTTGTCTTTCCAGAGTCTGTCTGAGGAGAACAGGTTCTGGATGCTTGAGACAGATCTCCTAGGCTACCAGAGTTGAGAGTGAGCTTTGACCCTGCACCATCAGTCTTCTTTATTGGAAATTCTCTGAGAAAATGATGGGCTGAGAGCTTTCCCGGAGACACTGGAGAGACGGAGAGAAATCTGTTACATGGAATGACTGTGGATAGCAGTAGCTTATAACATACTCTCTTACGGGATTATTTTTGTCTGTAGCACCTCGCAATTCTCTTCACCAATCCATCCACACCAGCATGCACATACACATACACACAATTAGTTATGTAAGCTGGCTTCAACATAAACATACACACAATTAGTTATGTAAGTTGCCTTCCACATAAATATATACACAATTAGTTATGTAAGCTGCCTTCCAAATACACATAGTTAGTTATGTAAGCTGCCTTCCACATACACATAGTTATGTAAGCTGCCTTCCACATACACATACACACAGTTAGTTATGTAAGCTGCCTTCCACATAAACATACTCATAATTAGTTATGTAAGTTGCCTTCCACATACACATACACACAATTAGTTATGTAAGCTGCCTTCCACATAAACATACACACAATTAGTTATATAAGTTGCCTTCCACTTACACAGTCACACATACAGAGTAATCTATACCTTCACATAGAGCCAGTAATACACAGCAAACTATACCTCCACATATAGCCTAGTAACACATATAGCAAACTTTATCTCCATATATAGCCTAGCAACACAGCACACTGTACCTCTACATATAGTCTAGTAACACACATAATAAACTATACCTTCACATATAATCTAGCAACACACACAGTAAACTATACTTCTACATATAGTCTAGTAACACACAGCAAACTATACCTCAACATATAGTCTAGTAACACAAACAGCAAACTATATCTCCACATATAGATTAGTGACACACACACCAAACTATATCTCCACATATAGATTAGGAAGTACGAGATACCTCAGTCTGTTAGTATGGTGTTATGGCTAGACAGCTGCTCATCCTACAGGAGTCTGTGGTTTGAATCCCAGGTAATTCTTTTGTGATTTTTCTTTCACTCACATCTCACTAAGGGACATCAGAAGTGTGGAAGAGATAGAAGGACATCAGAAGTGTGGAAGAGATAGAAGAACATCAGAAGTGTGGAAGAGATAGAAGAACATCAGAAGTGTGGAAGAGATAGAAGGACATCAGAAGTGTGGAAGAGACAGAAGGACATCAGAAGTGTGGAAGAGATAGAAGGACATTAGAAGTGTGGAAGAGATAGAAGGACATCAGAAGTGTGGAAGAGATAGTGAAATGTTTAAAGAAATGAAGACATTGATGAGAAATATCACACCTAAGCTTAATGTAATTTGTGATGAGATGGGGAATACCTTGACAGAGACAGAGGAAATTCTAGAAAGATGGAAGGAATATTGCAGAGGAATGTATGAAACAACTGACTGTGATAGCAGAAATCTACAGTATGAATTATTATTGGAGGAGAAAGAACCCGAACTGACAATAGAAGTTTTATGAGTAATAAAGAATCTGAAAAATGTTAGATCACCAGGATGTGATGAGATAACAGCTGAACTTATTAAAGCAAGAGGAAAAGAATGTGCAACAATCTATCATGTACTATGTAAAAGATATGGCATTCAGGTATTTGATCAAAAGAATGGAAAAAAACTGTATTCATACCACTGCCAAAAAAGGTAACCTGAAATTATGCACAAACTACAGAACTGTTGCCCTAATTAGTCATGCCAGTAAAATTCTGTTAAAAATCATAATGGGTAGACTTTGTAAGAAAATAGAAGAAGAAGTCAATATGGTCCAAGCTGGTTTCAGGCAAGGAAGAGGATCAAATATTCAATATAAGATATATAGAGAAATGCAGAGAGTTTAATGTGAATCTATATTTATCCTTTATAGACTATTCAAAGCCATTTGATTGTGTACAACACCAGAAACTTTGGGAACTAATGGAAAAAATGGGATTTCCAACACATTTGATACAATTAACATCATTGCTGTATCTAGACCAACAAGCAGCAGTAAGAATAAATGGTGAAACAACAACTTGGTTTGACATAAAACAAGGGGTCCGTCAGGGGTGCATATTGTCACCCTACTTATTTAACTTGTATACTGAAAATATAATGAGGAATGTTAGAGAAGATGTAGACAAAGAATATTACGATGCCATAACAGTTGGAGGTTATGAAATACCAGAGTTAGATATGCTGATGACACAGTATTACTGTCCACAACACAAAAAGGAATGGAAAAACTAATTATGTCAGTCCGTAAGAACAGCGAAGAACAAAACCTCTATCTTAAAGTGAAGAAAACTAAATTGAAGACAACTGACAAAACAAACAAGGCAGCTGATATATGTATCAATGAGGAAAAACTGGAAGAAGTGGAGAGTTTTGAATATCTTGGATCACTACTAACTAATAATGGAGATACAATGAGGGAAATTAAAAGGAGGACATCTATCGCTCTTCAGAAAGTAAAACAACTAAAGAATCTGTGGATAGGAACAGACAGAACTACAAAAATAAGATTTTTAAGGGCATGCATCTTTCCCATCACAACATATGCCTGTGAGACCTGGACACTTAACAAAACAGCTGAAAAAATACATAAATGCCTTTGAATGTAAATGCTGCAGAAGAGTTCTTCAAATATCATGGACACAAAAAAAAGAACAAATATGTCCATACTACAAGAACTTAATACTGAAGAAGGCTGGCTAGTAAAGAGGATTAAAGAGGAAAAATCTTCAATATTTTGGACACATTCAACGTCAGGATAATCTAGAGAAGACCGACTTGGAAGGGTACATAATGGGAAAAAGAAAGAGAGGAAGACCAAGGCGAAGATGGCTGCAAGACATCATTGATGATCTGCAAATGGATGCATCAGCAGCAGGCCATCTTGCTCACAACCAAGTGGCCTACAGGAGTGCTGTTAGGGAGGCAAAGTTCCGCAAGGGACATGCAAATGAATGAATGAATCATACTAAACTGTGTTCTCTTACTTCACATATAGATTTGTAACATCTACACAGCAAACTATACCCCCACATATAGATTAGTGACACACACTCTCTGAATGTCTCTGCTGACAGGCTAAGGATATCATGTCCTTCTATAACATCTTGATCTCTTGTTCCTTGTACATCTCGTCACTAAGCATTTCCCATGCCAGACTATCTTGCCTCGGTCTACCTCTGCCTCTTTTACCTTCGATCTTTTCTGCTGCCTTTAGGCGTCTAGCCCGCCTATCCTCCAGACAAGTCTGGATTGTAATTTTCTGATCTTTGTTATCATTTTCTTTGTTTCTTGTACCTCTTTCGGAACTTCCTCATTTGATTTTCTCGCTGTCCATGGTACCTTCAGCATTTTTCTTAAGAATCACATTTCAGCTGAGCCCAGCCTTCTTTGCATCTCTTTACTGACCATCCATCTTTCTTTGTATCTCTTTACTGACTGTCCAGTCTTCTTTGTATCTCTTTACTGACTGTCCAGCCTTCTTTGTATCTCTTTACTGGCAGTCAATTCTTCTTTGTATCTCTTTACTAACTGTCCAGCCTTCTTTGTATCTCTTTACTAACCGTCCAGCCTTCTTTGTATCTCTTTACTGGCAGTCAATTCTTCTTTGTATCTCTTTACTAACCATCCAGCCTTCTTTGTATCTCTTTACTGGCCATCCAGCCTTCTTTGTATCTCTTTATTGACTGCCTAGGTTTTGCATCCACAAAACAGGATTAATTCAATGTATCAGTCTCTTCCTGACTCTCATAGACAGTGACTTGTTGTAAAATATGTAATTCAGCTTTGGAATGAAGGTCTTGGCTTGTGCAAGTCTGGTTTTTATTTCACTGATACATCTTCCTTGCGATGTTAGCAAGGTGCCTAAGATCTTCCTTCTGGTGCCTAAGATCTTCTGATGTTAGCAAGGTGCCTAAGATCTTCCTTCTGGTGCCTAAGATCTTCTGATGTTAGCAAGGTGCCTAAGATCTTCCTTCTGATGTTAGCAAGGTGCCTAAGATCTTCCTTCTGATGTTAGCAAGGTGCCTAAGATCTTCCTTCTGATGGTAGCAAGGTGCCTAAGATCTTCCTTCTGATGTTAGCAAGGTGCCTAAGATCTTCCTTCTGATGGTAGCAAGGTGCCTAAGATCTTCCTTCTGGTGCCTAAGATCTTCCTTCTGATGTTAGCAAGGTTCTTAAGATCTTCCTTCTGGTGCCTAAGATCTTCTGATGTTAGCAAGGTGCCTAAGATCTTCCTTCTGATGGTAGCAAGGTGCCTAAGATCTTCCTTCTGATGGTAGCAAGGTGCCTAAGATCTTCCTTCTGATGGTAGCAAGGTGCCTAAGATCTTCCTTCTGATGTTAGCAAGGTGCCTAAGATCTTCCTTCTGATGTTAGCAAGGTGCCTAAGATCTTCCTTCTGATGGTAGCAAGGTGCCTAAGATCTTCCTTCTGATGTTAGCAAGGTGCCTAAGATCTTCCTTCTGATGTTAGCATGGTGCCTAAGATCTTCCTTCTGATGGTAGCAAGGTGCCTAAGATCTTCCTTCTGATGTTAGCAAGGTGCTTAAGATCTTCTGATGTTAGCAAGGTGCCTAAGATCTTCTGATGTTAGCAAGGTGTCTAAGATCTTCCTTCTGATGGTAGCAAGGTGCCTAAGATCTTCCTTCTGATGGTAGCAAGGTGCCTAAGATCTTCCTTCTGATGGTAGCAAGGTGCCTAAGATCTTCCTTCTGAAGTTAGCAAGGTGGCTAAGATCTTCCTTCTGATGTTAGCATGGTGCCTAAGATCTTCCTTCTGATGGTAGCAAGGTGCCTAAGATCTTCCTTCTGATGTTAGCAAGGTGCTTAAGATCTTCCTTCTGATGGTAGCAAGGTGCTTAAGATCTTCCTTCTGATGGTAGCAAGGTGCTTAAGATCTTCCTTCTGATGGTAGCAAGGTGCTTAAGATCTTCCTTCTGATGGTAGCAAGGTGCTTAAGATCTTCCTTCTGATGGTAGAAAGGTGCCTAAGATCTTCCTTCTGATGTTAGCAAGGTGCTTAAGATCTTCCTTCTGATGGTAGCAAGGTGCCTAAGATCTTCCTTCTGATGTTAGCAAGGTGCCTAAGATCTTCCTTCTGATGGTAGCAAGGTGCTTAAGATCTTCCTTCTGATGGTAGCAAGGTGCCTAAGATCTTCCTTCTGATGGTAGCAAGGTGCTTAATATCTTCCTTCTGATGGTAGCAAGGTGCCTAAGATCTTCCTTCTGATGGTAGCAAGGTGCTTAATATCTTCCTTCTGATGGTAGCAAGGTGCTTAATATCTTCCTTCTGATGGTAGCAAGGTGCTTAATATCTACCTTCTGATGGTAGCAAGGTGCCTAAGATCTTCCTTCTGATGGTAGCAAGGTGCTTAATATCTTCCTTCTGATGGTAGCAAGGTGCCTAAGATCTTCCTTCTGATGGTAGCAAGGTGCTTAATATCTTCCTTCTGATGGTAGCAAGGTGCTTAATATCTTCCTTCTGATGGTAGCAAGGTGCCTAAGATCTTCCTTCTGATGGTAGCAAGGTGATTAATATCTTCCTTCTGATGGTAGCAAGGTGCCTAAGATCTTCCTTCTGATGTTAGCAAGGTGCCTAAGATCTTCCTTCTGATGGTAGCAAGGTGCCTAAGATCTTCCTTCTGATGGTAGCAAGGTGCCTAAGATCTTCCTTCTGATGGTAGCAAGGTGCCTAAGATCTTCCTTCTGATGTTAGCAAGGTGCCTAATATCTTCCTTCTGATGTTAGCAAGGTGCTTAATATCTTCCTTCTGATGTTAGCAAGGTGCCTAAGATCTTCCTTCTGATGGTAGCAAGGTGCTTAATATCTTCCTTCTGATGTTAGCAAGGTGCCTAAGATCTTCCTTCTGATGGTAGCAAGGTGCCTAAGATCTTCCTTCTGATGGTAGCAAGGTGCCTAAGATCTTCCTTCTGATGGTAGCAAGGTGCCTAAGATCTTCCTTCTGATGGTAGCAAGGTGCCTAAGATCTTCCTTCTGATGGTAGCAAAGTGCCTAAGATCTTCCTTCTGATGGTAGCAAAGTGCCTAAGATCTTCCTTCTGATGGTAGCAAGGTGCCTAAGATCTTCCTTCTGATGGTAGCAAGGTGCCTAAGATCTTCTTCTGATGTTAGCAAGGTGCCTAAGATCTTCCTTCTGATGGTAGCAAGGTGCCTAAGATCTTCCTTCTGATGGTAGCAAGGTGCTTAATATCTTCCTTCTGATGGTAGCAAGGTGCCTAAGATCTTCCTTCTGATGTTAGCAAGGTGCTTAAGATTCCTTCTGATGGTAGCAAGGTGCCTAAGATCTTCCTTCTGATGTTAGCAAGGTGCTTAAGATCTTCCTTCTGATGGTAGCAAGGTGCTTAAGATCTTCCTTCTGATGTTAGCAAGGTGCTTAAGATCTTCCTTCTGATGGTAGCAAGGTGCCTAAGATCTTCCTTCTGATGTTAGCAAGGTGCTTAAGATCTTCCTTCTGATGGTAGCAAGGTGCCTAAGATCTTCCTTCTGATGGTAGCAAGGTGCCTAAGATCTTCCTTCTGATGGTAGCAAGGTGCCTAAGATCTTCCTTCTGATGGTAGCAAGGTGCCTAATATCTTCCTTCTGATGGTAGCAAGGTGCCTAAGATCTTCCTTCTGATGGTAGCAAGGTGCCTAAGATCTTCCTTCTGATGGTAGCAAGGTGCCTAAGATCTTCCTTCTGATGGTAGCAAGGTGCCTAAGATCTTCCTTCTGATGGTAGCAAGGTGCCTAAGATCTTCCTTCTGATGTTAGCAAGGTGCCTAAGATCTTCCTTCTGATGGTAGCAAAGTGCCTAAGATCTTCCTTCTGATGGTAGCAAGGTGCCTAAGATCTTCCTTCTGATGGTAGCAAGGTGCCTAAGATCTTCCTTCTGATGGTAGCAAGGTGCCTAAGATCTTCCTTCTGATGGTAGCAAGGTGCTTAAGATCTTCCTTCTGATGTTAGCAAGGTGCCTAAGATCTTCCTTCTGATGTTAGCAAGGTGCCTAAGATCTTCCTTCTGATGTTAGCAAGGTGCCTAAGATCTTCCTTCTGATGTTAGCAAGGTGCTTAAGATCTTCCTTCTGATGTTAGCAAGGTGCCTATGTATTAAAACTGTCAACTTGGTTTTGCTTGTATGGTGCACCTGTGGGTTGGGGGGGGGGGGGCCTGGCTTTTGAGATGACTATCACAACTAAGGCAACCTATCACAACTAAGGCAACCTATCACAACTAAGGCAACCTATCACAACTAAGGCAACCTTAATGACTGCAATAATTGGAAAGGAGTAACTTTACTATCAGTTGTGTCAAAAGTATTTTGCAAAGTTACTCTGAATAAACTTAAAGATATAGTGGATGCTGCAATGAAAGAAGAACAAGTAGGTCTTTCATGAACAAATGTTGCACAGGTAAAATAGGTATTGACTGGGTACATGGGACCCAACTGGATTTTACAGATGACAAAACTCTTATCAGTGACAATGTGAATTTGATGCAAGAAAAAACAGATACCCTGTCTTCATGTTAATGAAATTAACAAGAAAAATTTAAAAAAATAATGAAACGTGTCACTAATCAAGAATGAAAAATATACTTAGAAGGAACAGCTGCTGAAGAAGTCAACCAATTTGCATACCTAAACAGTTACATAGACCAAAATGGTGACACCAGAAAGGAAGTTAGAACTACAAAAGCAACACTGACCTTCAAGAATCTGAGTGTCATATGAGAACATATGACACTCAAAAATTATAAGCACAAAAACCAAGCTAAGACTATTCAAATGAAATGTATTATACACCCTCATTTGTGCACGCAAAAACTGGAAAACAACTAAAGGAATAAACAACAAATTAGAACTCTTTTGAAAACAAATGCCTAAGAAAAATATAAAGTGGAACGAAATCAAGAACACACCAGAGATAAAACAGATGAGCGTTCACAACTTGTCTCATGTGTGATCGTAAAAACGAGACGGACATATATCGGTCACGTGATAAGAATAAACAATCAGAGAATGCCAAAACAGGCTATCAAGTGGAAAAGAATAGGGATCAAACACGTGAAACTCTAAAGAGGACATTGTTAAGAGAGGCCAGTTTAGCAGGCATAAAATCGTTTGATAAAGTTGAAAAGCTCGCCTAAAACAGGAAAACTGGGCGAACTACCATGCAAGCCCTATGTGATGTTTAGCTGCACGGGAAGTGCGTAAAATGTAAGATCACAAATGTGTTCCTTATCCAGTCCCTTTTTCTCACTTTCTTTGATGACCGATGAAGTAGCGACTGAAGCTTTAACTCTCAGCTATCAGCACCATGTCGTCTGCGTGACCGACACATCCAACAGCAGCAAAGTATACCTCCACATATAATCTAGTGATACAGACAACAAACTATACCTCCACATTTAGTCTAGGGACACAGACAACAAACTACACCTCCACATATAATCTAGTGATACAGACAACAAACTATACCCCCACATATAGTCTAGTGACACAGACAGCAAACTATACCTCCACATATAATCTAGTGATACAGACAACAAACTATACCTCCACATATAGTCTAGTGACACAGACAGGAAACTATACATCCACATACAGTCTAGTGACACAGACAGGAAACTATACATCCACATACAGTCTAGTGACACAGACAGGAAACTATACATCCACATACAGTCTAGTGACACAGACAGGAAACTATACATCCACATACAGTCTAGTGACACAGACAGGAAACTATACATCCACATACAGTCTAGTGACACAGACAGGAAACTATACATCCACATACAGTCTAGTGACAGGGAGCAAATTTTACCTCTACATATAGTTTAGTGACACAGGCAGTAAACTATGCCTCCACATATAGTCTGATACAGCAAATTATACCTCCACATATAGTCTAGTGACGCGTACACCCATACATATAAAGCCCACACACACACACACACCCACACAGAGAAAGGTGTGAATATTGACCTGTACTAGAAGCATCTTCCACATCACTAGCTCCCTTCCCGCTGTCGCTGTTCGTTGTGTCCCCTGATACATCGCTGTGGATGTCTTCGCTCGCCTGGCGTTGTCTCCCCTACAAGAAAAAACGTTTATCACACATGGTTATAAGTCTGTGGTTGAAGTCTGTGTGGTTAAGTCTATGTGGCTGGTGTACATGTGGTTAAGTATGTGTGGTTGAAGTCTGTGTGGCTGAAGTCTATGTGGTTAAGTATGTTTGGTTGATGTCTATGTGGTTAAGTCTGTGTGGTTAAGTCTATGTGGTTGGTGTACATGTGATTAAGTATGTGTGGTTGAAGTCTGTGTGGTTGAAGTCTGTGTGGCTGAAGTCTATGTGGTTAAATCTGTGTGGTTAAGTCTATGTGGTTGGTGTACATGTGATTAAGTATGTGTGGTTGAAGTCTATGTGGTTGAAGTCTGTGTGGCTGAAGTCTATGTGGTTGATGTCTATGTGGTTAAGTCTGTGTGGTTGATGTCTATGTGGTTAAGTCTGTGTAGTTGATGTCTATGTGGTTAAGTCTGTGTGGTTGATGTCTATGTGGTTAAGTCTACGAACTGTCTTAAACGAACTAGTTTCTGTACAACCTCCACCACCGTTGCGACCAACACGTCTCCTAGGCTGAAGGAGCGTATCAACCTGTTATTAGTGGGTGGTCATGGTCAATTCTAGTTCATTGGTTCCAATATCAACCTGTTATTAGTGGGTGGCCATGGTCAGTTCTGGTTCACTGGTTCCAATATCAACCTGTTATTATTGGGTGGCCGAGGTCAGTTCTGGTTCATTGGTTCCAATATCAACCTGTTATTATTGGGTGGCCATGGTCAGTTCTGGTTCACTGGTTCCAATATCAACCTGTTATTATTGGGTGGCCATGGTCAGTTCTGGTTCACTGGTTCCAATATCAGCCTTTTATTATTGGGAGGCCATGGTCAGTTCTGGTTCACTGGTTCCAATATCAACCTGTTATTATTGGGTGGCCATGGTCAGTTCTGGTTCACTGGTTCCAATATCAACCTGTTATTATTGGGTGGCCATGGTCAGTTCTGGTTCACTGGTTCCAATATCAACCTGTTATTATTGGGTGGTCATGGTCAGTTCTGATTCACTGGTTCCAATATGAATCTGTTATTATTGGGTGGTCATGGTCAGTTCTGATTCACTGGTTCCAATATCAACCTGTTATTATTGGGTGGCCATGGTCAGTTCTGATTCACTGGTTCCAATATCAACCTGTTATTATTGGGTGGCCATGGTCAGTTCTGGTTCACTGGTTCCAATATCAACCTGTTATTATTGGGTGGCCATGGTCAGTTCTGGTTCACTGGTTCCAATATCAGCCTGTTATTATTGGGTGGTCATGGTCAGTTCTGGTTCACTGGTTCCAACAGTTATACTCTCCCTTTCACACCCCCCCCCCCCCCTTTTACATACTGAGATAAGGCGGAGACGAGAGTTCCACTGCCCATTACATGAAAGATGATCTAAATGAATATAATACTTAATAATAATCTTATCTTACCTCAAGGAAGTGGAAAGACTGTGGACTCGGCTGATTGTCGTGCAGATCTTGGGTGGGCAGCAGCCTGTAGGATGTAGGAGTGCTGTCACTAGTTAAGCTACTGACGATTGATGGGCGGGATCCACCGTCTTCTCCACTGTGAGATCCCACCTCAATGACCTTGGAGTTAACCTTGAATGTAGGCATTTCGTGAACTCTGACTTTAGAGACTTCCATCGCATCAGCACTTGCCAGACTGGCATTTTTAAACTTTGGCCTGGCTTCTGGACAACGGTTTGGTTCCATTTTCCTAAGCTTAATGATGATAATAATGACAACAACAGCTATGACCACAGTGATGCCAGCAATGATGCCTGATATTATGGCGTACTTCTGCTGCAGGTCGGCGACGGTGTCCACAAATGTCGCGTTGGTGAAGTCCACTGTGATGTGAAGATATGTTTTGTTGTGTAGTCTTGGCTGTCCGCCGTCTTGAACAGAGACTGTGAGCTTGTAATTCGTGTCTCGACTTGTTGTCAGGCGCTTGGCCAGAAAGATGGCGCCAGAAGAATTATGGATAGAGAACATCTGACGAGGATCACCTTCTGCGATGATGTACAGAAGTTGAGCGTTCTTGTTTAAGTCCAGGTCTGTGGCATTCACTCGCGCAATGGCTGTCCCTGGAGACAGTTTGGCGCTGACTGTCACAGAATTGTTGCCAGGCAACGGGTACAGGAAGTGAGGGCTGTGGTCATTGGTGTCAGTGATGAGTATGGTCAGCGTGGCCGTGCTGGTGAGGGGAGGAGTTCCTCGGTCAGCTACAGACACCACGATCGTGTACTGGTCTCGTGACTCCCTGTCAAACACCTTCTCTGTGGTAATGACGCCGCTTTCACTGACTCTAAAGTCTGAGTCAGACACCATCTGAAAGGTAAGCTGACTATTGACACCATCATCGCTGTCGGCAGCAACTATATGCCCCACCAAAGTGCCAGGGCCCTCGTTCTCTTTTACTGTGTACAGGCCCCTCAAAATTTCTGGCGTGTTGTCATTGACATCTCTTACGACAATGGTTATTTTAGCACTTCCGGTCAATGAGGGCTTGCCGGAATCGACAGCTTCGACATTGAGAAAAAGAACTGATGCAGCTTCTCTGTCTACTGGAGATACAAGAGATATCCAGCCTGTGAAAGGATCGATGGTAAAAGAATTGCTGGCGTTGACTGCCAAGCGGTAAGTCACTTCCTTGTTAATGCCTTCGTCTTGGTCAGTAGCTGATACTTGAACAATGTTCTGATGAGACAAGATGTTTTCTTGGACGCTGCCGTTATAGTCAGACCGAGCGAAAACTGGGGCATTGTCGTTGATGTCCACTACCTGGACGGTGAAGCTGACCTGCGTGGAGAGACTGGGTATGCCACGGTCAGAACAAGACAGAACAACTGTCATTTCCTTGTCAGTTTCTCTGTTCAGTGTGCTGTTAATTTTAATAGCAAGTCCGGTCTTGTCCACTGGGTGGAGCGAGAAATGACGATTTAATGACAAACAGTCGACCACACCTTCATCTCCTTCATCATTGTCCTCGTATCTTAAAGTCCCAACAAACCAGGTCACAGGAACACCTTCAGATAAATGAGTGCTGTTTTGGAGGGTGGGATCAGCAAGAATGAGTGACAGTTTAGGAGGCGTATTTCCTGCATCAGTGACAGTAATAATTAGAATAGTTTGTGCGGCTTTCGGAGAGCTCCCGTGATCCTTTGCTACAACAACAGCCTGAAAGATCTCTCCAGATTGATATTCCAGGGTCGACCTGACTGTCACGTTGCCTGTGTCTGGATGAAGATGAAAGAACTGAAGAACTTTGCTAGACGTCGCTGGACTAAATTGAAATGTAATGCGCCCATTATCGCCAGCGTCCGCATCAGTAGCATCTATAGTCCCCAGCCAGCTACCTACTTCAGCATGTTCCGAGACTGTGAGGTTGAAGGTGAGTTCTGCGAACTGAGGGCTGTTGTCATTTACGTCCGTGACATTGATGATTAAAGATAGGCTACCTGTCAGAGCAGAGCTTGTATTTCCATCAGTAGCGTAGACGTGAAGGTGATACTCGCTTTGCTTTTCTCTGTCCAGGTCTTCTAGGTGTACAACCTTCAAGAGAGACACGCCCAGAAGCTTCTCCTCTCGCAGCTCGAACACCCGATTATCGTCCATTCTGTATGTGATGGCGGTATCTTGTTGAGCATCCCGGTCAACTGCTGCAGATATTGGGTAGTCACTACCCTTGGGAGAAGCCTCGGATATACTCAGAACAAGTTCTTTGCTTGGAAAAACCGGGGAGTTGTCATTTATGTCCAGAATGGCTACAGTTACGTGGACAATTTTAAGAACAGCAACATCAAGTTTGACCGTGACATCAAATTCTAGTCGGCATTGAACAACATCCGGGTCACAGAGTTGCTCTCGGTCAATCATGGCGCTCGTGTATAGCGCCCCCGTGCGGCTGTTGATGGCGAACAATGATGAGATTCTCAGACCGTCAGAGGTGAGAATCTGATACCTCAAATTCTGAAAATCAGCAGACGATACTTCTGACTGGACTCCACTACCCTGTGCCACGCTGCCAACAAAGGTATCAGCTTTTTGTTCTTCAGTACACTCGAACATCACATTGTTGCTGTGAGAGACGGTTAGCGTTAGTGAAGACATGATGAAAGTGAGAAGGGCTGTAAGATGACTTCTGTAGCCTGTAAGATGACTTCTGTAGCCTATCTTCATTCTAATTGCTTCTTTTCTTTTAATCAACGGGGGAAAACGGTTTGGAATCTTTTACTAACAGTGACTTCGTCCAGTCAAAATATGAAGCTTGCACAACTCAGGCTAATATGTTTCTTGATATGGTTACAGTTCGTGGTATGGTTAATTCTTGGTGTGCTTACAGTTCTTGGTATGGTTAATTCTTGGTATGGTTAATTCTTGGTATGGTTACATTTGAACATCTGGAAATAATAAGAAAACAATCAGTGAATCGGACTGAATGTATGACAGTCAGTAAATCAGTCTGAATGTATGACAATCGGTAAATCAATTTCAGTGTATAACAGTCAGTGATTTTCTCTTGGAATGAAGGAGCACCCGTATTCAGCAACTAATCAGTTATATGTTAGAGAAAACAAGATATTATAACATATCAATTATATGTTAAAGAAAACAAGATATTATAACATATCAATTATATGTTAAAGAAAACAAGATATTATAACATATTTTATAATTATATGTTAAAGAAACCCGCAAGGCTGCCTTGCGGGTACGACAGGGAATCCAAAGGCTAGCGGAGAGTCCGTACACAAACCGACATAAGGCAACGGGAAACCACAGTTGTAGCACCCAAGAACAATTATGCTTATTCAGAGTAATAGATTTGTCGTGAACGATGTTAATGGATGTTCCTTTCGAACAGCCTCGTCCGGTAGGGCAGCTCACGAGCCACAGGTGAGGCCAGATCGTCATCAAGCTACTGGTGGCAAAACTAACAAGTTCAAAATACCAACATGGAATGTTAGAACTTTATTCCAGGCTGGAAAATTAGAAAATGTAAAGAGGGAGATGGAAAAGATGAAGATCAACATGTTAAGAATGAATGAAGTTAGATGGACAGGTGCAGGGAAGTTAAACTCTGATAAATATACAATAATATATTCAGGAAGTGAGAAACATGAACGAGGAGTAGGAATAATATTTGACGAACAAACAGCAAGGACAATTGTAGGATATTTGAACATCTCGGACCGAGTCTTGCTAGCCCAACTGAAAAGACGACCAATAAACATAAATATTATACAAGTGTACGCTCCAACATCTGAAAGTTCTGAAGAAGATGTACAGCTATTTTATAATGACATAGAGACAGCCCTAAAACACACAAAGTCACATGAAGTTACTATAGTCATGGGAAATTTTAATGCCAAAGTTGGTAAAGGAAGAACTTCAGACATCGTTGGCGACTATGGACTGGGGCAGAGGAGAGATATAGGTAGTAAATTAATTGAATGGCCAAAAATACATAACATGGTTGTAGGAAACACCTGGTTGAAGCAACATCCCTGAAGGCTGGCAACATGATCCAGCCCAGACAAAAAGACTTTTAACCAGATAGACTACGTATTAATCAACAAACGATTCCGCAATGTATTACTGACAACAAAAACCATGCCAGGAGCTGACTGCAATAGTGACCATGATCCACTCTGTGGAAAAATTAGAATAAAGCTAAAGAAAGCAGGCAGAAAAGTGATAAACATCAAACTGAATACAGAACTCCTTAAAGATGACCAAGAACTGTGAGAACAATATAGAGTTAATATAACAAATAGATACAATGCAATAGAAAAGATAAATAGTATAGATAAACAATGGGCAATGTTAAGAGATTCTATCCACCAAACTGTTAAGGAGATAATACCACCAAAAAAGAAGCCCTTAAAAATAAATGGATGACAGACGACATCTTAGGACTGATGGACAAGAGGAGGAGGAGTAAAAATAACCAAGAAAAATATAGCAAGATAAATAAAGAAATAAGATGCAAACGCAGAGAAGCAAAGGAAGTGTGGTTAAATGAACAATGCAGACAAATAGAATTCTCTCATAATAAAGACAGCAAAAATATGCACAAAGGAATTAGTGAACTCACAGGCAGGAAAACAAAATATACCACAGGATGCCTGAAATCAAAAGAAGGTAAAATGTTAATTGGAAAAGAAGACATTGTGGACAGGTGGACTGAGTACATCGGTGAGCTATATGGAGGAGAAAGACCAGAATTAACACCAGATACTGAAAAATGTGATGGACCACCAATACTTGAAGATGAAATCATAGATGCCATCAAACACATGAAGAAAGAAAAGCGACTGGGCCTGATAATATAACAATAGAAGAAATAGAGGCGCTAGAGGAGATAGGAGTAAAAAATAATAACCAAGTTACTGACTGACATTTACAACAGTGGTTATATGCCCAGTGAATTTCTTAAATCACGTTTATAGCACTACCAAAAAAAAAAAAAAACAAGTGCAAAGAAATGTGATGACTACCAGACTATTAGCCTCTCATGTCACATAACGAAGCTACTTCTGAGAATCATTATGAGAAGAAAAAGGAAAAAGATAAAAATGGTAATAGCAGATGAACAGTTTGGATTTGTTGAAGGAAAGGGAACACACAATGCCATTTATGCTTTACGAACACTAACAGAAAGAGCTTTAGAAGTACAGAAAGATCTCTACTTATGCTTCATTGATTACACCAAGGAATTCGACAAGGTGAAACATAATGAAATTATTAAAATGCTTGAAGACATCAATATAGACGGCAAAGACCTGAGGATTGTAAAACATCTATACTGGCAGCAAGAAGCAGCAATTCGAGTTGAAAAGAGATCTCGAAAATATCAACCTATAAAACAAGGGGTGCGACAAAGATGTGTGCTATCTCCATACCTTTTTTCTTGTACAGCGAGAATATTCTAAGAACGATCATCACAGAACTAGGCATAAAAATTGGAGGATACAATATTAACAACCTTCGGTATGCTGACGATAGTACTGATAGCTGAGAACCAACAAGACCTGCAAAATCTCTTGTATACAGTGGCCAAAGAAAGTGAACAGAAAGGCCTTACTTTGAACATCAAAAAGACAGAGACTATGGTTATATCTAAGAAACAGAATCTACCAACATGCAGTGTTAAATGGAACTATTCTAAAGTTTTTGCCCTGATTAGTCATGCCTGTAAAATTCTTTTTAAAATCACAATGGATAGACTTCGTAAGAAAATAGAAGCGTTGTCTGATGACCAAAGACATCAGCGTGTTGAGTACGCAAGAGATATCATCAAAAAATGTCGCAGAAATAAACATTTCTTAAATCTGATTGCTGCAGAGGTTGAAACATGGAAATTCCACTATGATCCCACAGCTAAACGCCAAAGTGCTCAGTGGAAGTCATCATCATCACCAAAAGGCAAAAGATTTAGCCTTCAAAAGTCGAAAGTGAAGACAATATTGGTGTGCTTCTACGACAGCAAAGGAGTTGTTCACAAAGAATTTATTCCAGAGGGACAGGCTGTCATTACCAAAGTTTATTTAAGTATTTTGAAACGCCTATTGAAAAGGATTCTCCGAGCCCGACCTGAGTATTCAACACCTGGCTGTTTTTTCCTTCTTCATGATAATGCACAGGCTCACATGCGGTAGTTGTACAGGAATTTTTGGCCCCAAAACAAGTTTGTGTTCTCATCCATTCACCTTTTTCCCCAGATTTGTCTCCCTGCGATTATTTTCTATTCCCAAAATTAAAGTTACCATTGAAAGGACGCTTCTTTGACGATACTGATGACATCCAAAGGGCCGTAACATCGAGTTTAAGGGCCATACCAACATAAGAATTTGCAGAGGTCGTTCCGGTGTTCGTTAGATCGTGCCACTCGCTGAATCAATGCACAAGGGGCTTACTTTGAATAAAATACAGGTTATATCTTCAACTGTTGTTTATTTTATTTTTTATGGAATTAGTCTCATTACTTAATTGTCTGACGTTGTATAACATAAATTATGTGTTAAAGAAACAAGATATAATATATAAATTATATGTTAAAGAAAGAAGATATTATAACATAAATTATATATTAAAGAAACAAAAGACTAACATGAAATTTATGATGCAGTGATATTGTAATATGGGAAGGGAACTAAACGGTCGCTTTGACAGACCCATCATACCAGAGAAGATGGCTGAGGCAGAGGATACATCAATCTGCAATCTAGATGAGGTGCCTGAAGCTGATGGCTGGTTATGGTTACAGGACCGACCTCAGATAACAAAGGTTATTATATAGAAGGGCCCTGAATGTCGAGACTGGGCGCATGGAGCAGCTGAACTTTTGGTTCAAGATCTCATCCAGCATCACTGTGGGTCTTCCAGCATCAGTGTGGGTCTTCCTACACGGTTTTATATATATATATATACAGACGGCTCAGTGGCTCGGAACAGCAGAAGTGGTTGAGGTTTTTTTTGTGTACCGAAATGGAAGAGTCGTAGCAAAGGGTTCGAGAGCCCTTAAATTCACCACATCAAGCATGAGAATAGAAATTGAGGATGTGACGGCAATAGTATGGTTAGTTGCCCATGACGTGGTTAATGGCGTCATTGTGACGGATTCACAGAGGTTGAGAAGAATTTGCTTCGAAAAGAAGAGCTCCAACTGTTAACCCAGTCAACTATGACAAGCCTAACGTGGCTTTACTGTCCAGGGTTTGCGGGAGTACATGGCAATGATGTGGCAGACAGACTTGCTGGACAGGCTAAAATAAAGGGCTTTGACTTTGACTTTTCCGATCCCCGGGTTTGCGGGTTTTCCCTCTTTTTCCCTTGTGCCAGATAATGGTACAGGTCCTCTTCAGCTGTTCTATATCTCAAAATAAACGGCAGACTATCAGTGGACACGGGAGACATTGCTAGGGCTGTACAGGACAGACTGCGGGAAAATGAAGAGCGGGAATTGAAGAACAATGTAGCTGTGAAGAGACTGCTAGAGCTAAGACAAGGTGCTGGCAGGAAATCTGAACTATGTGGCAGAAAACGCATCGTAAACAACCAACATTTGACAGGAACTATCAGCAAACAACTCTTGGGTGGACGCTGCGGCGGAGCTTATGTGGGCTTGTCCCGAATGCAGTGAAGCCGGAGTCTGAACTTTGAACTTTGACCTGTGATGCAATGATCACAAAGCTTTGGCTGAAACCAAAGACTAACATGAAATTTGTGATGCAATAATTGCAAAACTTTGGCTGAAACCAAAGACTAACATGAAATTTGTGATGCAATAATTGCAAAACTTTGGCTGAAACCAAAGACTAACATGAAATTTGTGATGCAATAATTGCAAAACTTTGGCTGAAACCAAAGACTAACATGAAATTTGTGATGCAATGACTGCAAAACTTTGGCTGAAACCAAAGACTAACATGAAATTTGTGATGCAATGACTGCAAACCTTTGGCTGAAACCAAAGACTAACATGAAATTTGTGATGCAATGATTGTAAAACTTTGGCTGAAACCAAAGACTAACATGAAATTTGTGATGCAATGATTGCAAAACTTTGGCGAAATCAAAGACTAACATGAAATTTGCGATGCAATGATTGCAAAACTTTGGCTGAAACCAAAGACTAACATGAAATTTGCGATGCAATGATTGCAAAACTTTGGCTGAAACCAAAGACTAACATGAAATTTGTGATGCAATGATTGCAAAACTTTGGCTGAAACCAAAGACTAACATGAAATTTGCGATGCAGTGATTGCAAAACTTTGGCTGAAACCAAAGACTAACATGAAATTTGCGATGCAATGATTGCAAAACTTTGGCTGAAACCAAAGACTAACATGAAATTTGCGATGCAATGATTGCAAAACTTTGGCTGAAACCAAAGACTAACATGAAATTTGCGATGCAATGATTGCAAAACTTTGGCTGAAACCAAAGACTAACATGAAATTTGCGATGCAGTGATTGTAAAACACTAATTTAAGCAGAACTAAAAAGAATGATGGGTTCGAAAACGCTGACCGATTTGGCAACCCACAGCATGTTAGCGTAGGGGTTGGCAACCCACAGCATGTTAGCGTAGGGGTTGGCAACCCACAGCATGTTAGCGTAGGGGTTGGCAACCCACAGCATGTTAGCGTAGGGGTTGGCAACCCACAGCATGTTAGCGTAGGGGTTGGCAACCCACAGCATGTTAGCGTAAGGGTTGGCAACCCACAGCATGTTAGCGTCAAGGTTGGCAACCCACAGCATGTTAGCGTACGGGTTGGCAACCCACAGCATGTTAGCGTAAGGGTTGGCAACCCACAGCATGTTAGCGTAAGGGTTGGCAACCCACAGCATGTTAGCGTAGGGGTTGGCAACCCACAGCATGTTAGCGTAAGGGTTGGCAACCTACATCTGACCAGATCCATGCCCCATGTCTCCATGTACCCCCAGTAACGGGCCTGGCCTGGTTGACGGGGCAGGGATCGCCATAGCCCCCTTGGTGGTGGAGTCTGCTAAAGAAAAGTATTGCATACCCACCCCACCCCCCAGCCGCTGTTTAGCTGCACTCGTGGGCTGAAAAGAAGCAGCCACCCTGTCCTACACGATGTTGTGCTGCAACATCCTCATCGCATCGGCTGCTTCTGATTACTTCATTGGTCTATTAATTCTCATTAATCTTCTATTTTTCTTATCTTTTCATTCGTCAGTGACTACAAATGTGTCTTTATTAAGCAGTAAACTCTCTGATATAGAGAGCAAAACAAGAACGCAGCTTCTCAGATCATCAGAGAACTACACTCCCTCCCCCCGACCTTTATTCTGTAGTCGAGATTGATGTGGTCAGTTCCTTCTTCTGTCTCGGAAGCCGTTTATACAACCTTGACCTCAAACATTTCTCTTTAGTGTCAGTAAGTCATATCATTTTTAACTTTTAACAGGTGGAGTTTAACGTTTTACCACCATCGAAGAAACTACATGGAGTTTAACGCTTTAACGTCATTATAGAAACTACGTGGAGTTTAACGCTTTACCGCCATTACAGAAACTACGTGGAGTTTAACACTTTACCGCCATCAGATAAATTATGTGGAGTTTAACACTTTACCGCCATATTGGAAACTACTTCCGTCAATGGAGACTTCAGATTCATTAACTTTTTACTGCAAGTCACCTGACTATGGTCACTGATTCAACCTACCAGTATTTTTATTTGTCACATTCTGATACCGCCCACACTCTTATCTGCTATATTATCGTCCCATCTACATCTTATCTGCTATATTATTGTCCCATCTACATTTTATCTGGTGTATTATCGTCCCATCTACATCTTATCTGGTGTATTATCGTCCCATCTACATCTTATCTGGTGTATTATCGTCCCATCTACATCTTATCTGGTGTATTATCGTCCCATCTACATCTTATCTGGTGTATTATCGTCCTATCTACATCTTATCTGTTATGTTATCGTCCCATCTACATCTTATCTGTTATGTTATCGTCCCATCTACATCTCTGTCCACCTCTGTGTCGTGTGCCAACTTCTGGTCAGCTTAGTTAGCTATTTGTACCGTGGTCTCACAGGAAAATCTGTTTAGTTTATTGTACTTGTGTATTGTGTTTAATGTACTGTGTTTAATGTACTGTGTTTAATGTACTGTGTTTAATGTACTGCGTTTAATGTCTTTTGTTTAATGTACTGTGTTTAATCTTCTTCTTCTTCGTTCGCTTCTACCACCAAGACCGCCCTGTGATCCTACTGAATTTACGCCTGTGGTCGTCGTTAGGTCCCGTGGTCTCCTGTGTGCTCCCCGAAAGGACCACATGAGATCCCCGAGAGGACCACAAGGGGTTCAGAGTATCACAGGGCTTTAGCCTGTATTCTCGGTGGGTCTCTGAAGCGGATTGCGTGACACTGTGGTTTTCATTGCACCAGTTTAGTCTAGAGTTGGACTTTCTCACCGGAAAACCTCGACGTGTTTTGAGATACCCGTGTATCACCGCCGGGTGACAGGTGGTTGCCCATCCAGTCTAGAGTTTGACTTTCTCACCGGAAAACCTCAGCGTGATTAGGATACGCAAACATCCCCGCCGGGTGAGAGGTGGTTGCCTATCTAGACTGCCCTGGTCCAGTGTCTCAGACTTCAGCATTTTGTGGTCGTGGCCGCTACCCTTCCTAGTTGTGACCAGGATGGAGCTTTTGTCAAGGAGGACGAATCCTCGCCACTAGTGACTTCCACCCCTGGGTTGAGCCGGTTTATGCATATTATCCCAGTATGGGCGTGTTTAGGACGTGCCGGTTCATGCATTTCACCCGATATGACTGCACTCAGGACGTGGCCGACCTCCAGACCAGAGGTGCCATGATTTGACTGTTTGCTTCGCTTTATCATTTCTACCACCTTTTCCGCAGTGGTGCTGCGCGGCAACCCCATTTGCACTTTTCTTCATTGCCCGGAAGGAGCACCGCTCCACGCACGGCAGCTGAAGAATCTCGCCAACAGCGGTATTTTGTTTAATGTATTGTGTTTAATGTCTTGTGTTTAATGTACTGTGTTTAATGTCTTTTGTTTAATGTATTGTATTTAATGTCTTATGTTTAATGAATTTTGTTTAATGTATTGTGTTTAACGTCTTGTGTTTAATGTACTGTGTTTAATGTCTTTTGTTTAATGTATTGTATTTAATGTCTTATGTTTAATGTATTGTATTTAATGTCTTATGTTTAATGTATTGTGTTTAATGTCTTGTGTTTAATATACTGTGTTTAATGTCTTTTGTTTAATGTATTGTATTTAATGTCTTATGTTTAATGTATTTTTGTTTAATGTCTTGTGTTTAATGTACTGTGTTTAATATTTTTGTTTAATGTATAGTATTTAATGTCTTATGTCTAATGTACCGTGTTTAATATCTTGTGTTTAATGTACTATGTTTAATGTCTTTTGTTTAATGTATTGTGTTTAATGTCTTATATTTAATGTACTGTGTTTAAAGTCTTTTGTTTAATGTATTGTGTTTAATGTATTTTGTTTAATGTATTGTGTTTAGTGTATTGTGTTCAATGTCTTGTGTTTAATGTCTTGTGTTTAATGTATTGTGTTTAATGTATTGTGTTTAGTGTATTGTGTTCAGTGTCTTGTGTTTAATGTCTTTTGTTCAATGTATTGTGTTTAATGTATTGTGTTTAATGTATTGTGTTTAGTGTATTGTGTTCAGTATCTTGTGTTTAATGTATTGTGTTCAATGTCTTATATTTAATGTCTTGTGTTTAATGTATTGTGTTTAGTCTTCTTCTTCTTCTTCTTCGTTCGCTTCTACCACTAAGATCGCCTTCTGATCCTACTGAATTTACGCCTGTGGTCTCAGTGGGTCTCTGAAGCGGAATGCGTGACACTGTGGTTTTCGTTGCACCAGTTTAGTCTAGAGTTGGACGTTCTCACCGGAAGACCTCGACGTGTTTTGAATATCAGTATATCCCCGCTGGGTGAAAGGTGGTAGTTCATCCAGGCCAGAGTTTGACTTTCTCACCGGAAAACCTCGATGTGTTTTGGATATGACTATATCCCCGCTGTGTGAGAGGTGGTAGCCCATCCAGGACAGAGTTGGACTTTCTCACCGGAAAACCTCGACGTGTTTTGAGATACCCGTGTATCACCTCCAGGTGACAGGTGGTTGCCCATCCAGTCTAGAGTTGGACTTTCTCACCGGAAAACCTCAGCGTGATTAGGATACGCAAACATCCCCGCCGGGTGAGAGGTGGTTGCCTATCTAGACTGCCCTGGTCCAGTGTCTCCGACTTCAGCATTTTGTGGTCGTGGCCGCTACCCTTCCTAGTTGTGACCAGGATGGAGCTTTTGTCAAGGAGGACGAATCCTCGCCACTAGTGACTTCCACCCTTGGGTTGAGCCGGTTTAGGTATATTATCCCAGTATGGGCGTGTTTGGGACGTGACCGACCTTTAGAGCAGAGGTACCGTGACATGTGTAGCCTTCAAGTTTCACCCCTGGTGGGTGCCGGTTTAGGCATATTTCACCAGTATGGGTGTATATCGGGCGTGACCGACCTCTAGATCGGAGGTGGCGTGACATGCCTGGCCATCAAGTTCCACCCCTGGTATGTGCCGGTTTAGGCATACTTCACAAATATGAGTGTAATACGGACGTGACCGACCTCTAGAGCGGAGGTGGCATGACATGCCTAGCCATCAAGTTCCACCCCTGGTATGTGCCGGTTTAGGCATATTTCACCAGTGTAGATGTATTTCGGACGTGGCCGACCTCTAGAGCAGAGGTGCCGTGGTATGTGTAGCTCTCGCAGCGATACTACTGGACATACCGATTAAATTTTATCCTTTCCTTCACCTTTTCCCATCGGCTCAGCACAGCAACCTTTATTTCTTTTCCGCAGTTTCTTCCTTAACCGGGAGGAGCTTCACTCCACGCGCGGCATTCGAAGAATCTTGCCAGCAGTGTCTTAACCTCTGGGACAAGCCGGTTCATACATTTCACCCGATATGAGTGAACTTAGGACGTGGCCGACCTCCAGACCAGAGGTGCCATGATTTGACTGCTTGCTTCGCTTTATCCTTTCTACCACCTTTTCCGCAGTGATGCTGCGCGGCAACCCCATTTGCACCTTTCTTCACTGGCCGGAAGGAGCACCGCTCCACGCACGGCAGCTGAAGAATCTCGCCAGTTTGTTTATACTTGGGTATGTTTATGTATGTGTGTATGTGGTTATGTTTGTGTGTATGTGGGTATGTTTATTTGTACGTGGGTATGCTTATGTATTTGTGTGCTTGTGGGTATGTTTGTGTGTATGTGGAAATGTTTGTGTTTGTGAGTATGTTTCTGGGTATGTGGGTACGTTTGTGGGTATCTGGGTATGTCTGTGTGTATGTGGAAATGTTTGTGTTTGTGGGTATGTTTGTGTTTGTGAGTATGTTTGTGGGTATATTTGTGTATCCGGGTATGTTTGTGTGTATGTGGGTATGTTTGAGTGATCAGCCAAAACGTATTACAGTATGATTATTTCATGTTTTATGATTCATATTTTATGATTAATTTCTAAGGTCCGATGTTTAATATGCACACTGTTTATAGCCAGGAAACTGATGTAGACAACAGTAAACAACACAACTCCTCAGATCATCAGAAGTACTACGCCCCCATCAACCGCTTCAGCCCTTTAAACTTCTGACACACTGAAGTATCATTTAGTGAGTATAGTAGATTTAATGGTCCGTGAGTTGTTAGTTTATAACCGGTCTACAAGCTCAAGATACTGCTGGGAGTTTCAAGATTTTAAGGACTTAGAAAGTTTCTTGCTTTTTGTTCGCTGGATCCCATATTCTCTTTTATATTAATGTAACGAAGTCCTTGACTTTGCTTCACGTTTGGTCGGCCTTGCTTGTCCTTGCTTCACGTTTGGTAGGCCTTGCTTGACCTTGCTTCATGTCTGGCCGGCCTTGCTTGTCCAGTCCGTCTGTCTTCATGATTTTGTAGAGCACCACCTGACGGATGCAGAAACATTAGACACTTTTGCTGCCCTTTGAGACGGTAAAAAAAGACATCCATTGTCTCACTTTGATCATTTTTACCGTACCGTATTGTATAGTGGCTTGGTCTCACGAATTTATAACAATTTTCACGTATCAGTGCTCTGTTGTTCTCCATGTCCAGAATGAAGCCTTTCTGTATTTGCAAGCGATGGTAATTTTGTTACCATTCATCGTGTAACATGTTGTGGTTGTAAACTCTCTATTTATCTTGTAACAAATTGTGGTAGAGAACTCTCTACTTATCTTGTAACATGCTGTGGTTGTAAACTCTCTATTTATCTTGTAACTTGTTGTGGTGAACCCTCAACTATCTTGTAACATGTTGTAATAGTGAACTCTCTACTTATCATGTAACATGTTGTAATAGTGAACTCTCTATTTGTCTTGTAAGATGTTGCAGTGGTAAACCATCTACTTATCTTGTAACATGTTGTAGTAGTGAACTCTCTACTTATCTTGTAAAATGTAGTAGTAAACTCTCTACTAATCTCGTAACATGTTGTAGTGGTGAACTCTCTACTTATCTTCTCACATGTTGTGGCTGTGAACTCTCTACTTATCTTCTCAAATGGTGTGGTAGTGAACTCTCTACTTATCTTGTAACATATAGTAATGAACTCTCTACTTATCTTGTAACATGTAGTATTGAACTCTCTATTATCTAATATATATCTCTATTATATAATAGAAGGAAGAAAATCAAGAGGAAGACCAAGAGAAATGATACTGGACAGTCTGACGGGATGGTGTGAGAGGAGATCACCAACTGAGCTGATGGCCTGCATGAAGGATCGGATACTCTGGAGAAGCATAATAGCCAACGCCAGTCGGCACGGCACATGATGATGATGATGATAGTAGTGAACTCTCTACTTATCTTGTAACATATAGTAATGAACTCTCTACTTATCTTGTAACATATAGTAATGAACTCTCTACTTGTTTTCTAACATATTGTAGTAGTGAACTCTCTATTTATCTTGTAACATGTAGTATTGAACTCTCTTTTATCTTGTAACATGCTGTAGTGGTGAACTCTCTACTTATCTTGTAACATATTGTAGTAGTGAGCACTGAAGAAGATACAGTAATATGAAATAACGCATTTACCTTTCATTCATATCTATGCACTCAGTGCAGATAGTAACTCCTGCTAGTAAATATCTGTGAAACTATTAATCAAGAAAGACGAATTCAAATAATCAGCATCTGTAAATAGTCCAAAATAACAAAATTTTGATAATGAAGGCTTGTGGTCAACATCAAGTAGGTACTAAAAAAGTCTGTAGTTAAAGAAAGGAGTACAGCTTATATATTTAACACAGGATGGGAGTATATTCCAAATATGAGCAGCAGAATAAGTAAAGCTTTTCTTTAAAAAAGATCAGGTCTAGGTTTTAGAAGAAGAGTATTGTCTGAGAGCTGGCTAAACTTTGGATAACTCTTAAACAGCTTCCATAAATAAGACGAGGCATTATATGTTAGAATTTGATATACCAGCTCGGCTTTCTTGAAAAGGAATCTGGTCATATGAGTGGGAGTTTTCTATAACTAAAAACATGAATGTCATATGAGTGGGGGGGGTTTTCTAACTAAAAACATGAATGTCATATGAGTGGGAGTTTTCTAACTAAAACATGAATGTCATATGAGTGGGAGTTTTCTAACTAAAAACATGAATGTCATATGAGTGGGAGTTTTCTACCTAAAAACATGAATGTCATATGAGTGGGAGTTTTTCTAACTAAAAACATGAATGTCATATGAGTGGGAGTTTTCTATAACTAAAAACATGAATGTCATATGAGTGGGAGTTTTCTAACTAAAAACATGAATGTCATATGAGTGGGAGTTTTCTATAACTAAAAACATGAATGTCATATGAGTGGGAGTTTTTCTAACTAAAAACATGAATGTCATATGAGTGGGGGTTTTTCTAACTGAAAACATGAATGTCATATGAGTGGGAGTTTTCTATAACTAAAAACATGAATGTCATATGAGTGGGAGTTTTTCTAACTGAAAACATGAATGTCATATGAGTGGGAGTTTTCTATAACTAAAAACATGAATGTCATATGAGTGGGAGTTTTTCTAACTAAAAACATGAATGTCATATGAGTGGGAGTTTTCTACCTAAAAACATGAATGTCATATGAGTGGGAGTTTTTCTAACTAAAAACATGAATGTCATATGAGTGGGAGTTTTCTAACTAAAAACATGAATGTCATATGAGTGGGAGTTTTTCTAACTAAAAACATGAATGTCATATGAGTGGGAGTTTTCTATAACTAAAAACATGAATGTCATATGAGTGGGAGTTTTTCTAACTAAAAACATGAATGTCATATGAGTGGGGGGGGTTTTCTAACTGAAAACATGAATGTCATATGAGTGGGGGTTTTTCTAACTGAAAACATGAATGTCATATGAGTGGGAGTTTTCTAACTGAAAACATGAATGTGGTGTCTGTTGTTTTTTTTAACCAAAAACATAATAATAATAATTTTTAAAGGAACTATGCAGCCAAACTGCCAAGTAAGGAAAACTATTACAACCCATTAGTGCCAGATTTCAGATACAAGTTCAGCAAACTGCTCTGCCGTTCAAATATTATTATTTTAAACTGTCTAACCTCACTCTCAACGTTGCCGGCATTTCCGGCTGATCGTAAACATAAGACATTTTCTGCCTGGGACCATTATGTCCCAGATGTGGGTTCGGCTCACAACGATCGCATATAATAACACACCGGAAACCAGGCTGCTGGCAGGGCCATGTGGCCGGTCCCATGGTTTACAAATAAAACGTAGAAATGCTCTTCTCTGGAACTGATTTCTCTCTTAATGATTTTAAAATAAACACAACAAGGGCAGAAGTTTAGGGGCGAACATGAGGGAGAGCAGAGTTACAGTGAGGAATGAGTTTAATAGCTGAAACAAAAGTTGTAGTGAGGATGAGCTCAGAGTTTAAGAACTGAAACAAAAGTTGTAGTGAGGATGAGCTCAGAGTTTAATAGCTGAAACAAAAGTTGTAGTGAGGATGAGCTCAGAGTTTAATAGCTGAAATAAAAGTTGTAGTGAGGATGAGCTCAGAGTTTAAGAGCTGAAACAAAAGTTGTAGTGAGGATGAGCTCAGAGTTTAATAGCTGAAACAAAAGTTGTAGTGAGGATGAGCTCAGAGTTTAAGAGCTGAAACAAAAGTTGTTGTGAGGATGAGCTCAGAGTTTAAGAGCTGAAACAAAAGTTGTTGTGAGGATGAGCTCAGAGTTTAAGAGCTGAAACAAAAGTTGTTGTGAGGATGAGATCAGAGTTTAAGAGCTGAAACAAAAGTTGTAGTGAGGATGAGCTCAGAGTTTAAGAGCTGAAATAAAAGTTGTAGTGAGGATGAGCTCAAAATTTAAGAGATTAAACAAAAGTTGCAGTGAGGATGAGCTCAGAGTTTAATAGCTGAAACAAAAGTTGTAGTGAGGGTGACCTAAGAGTTTAAGAGCTGAAACAAAGTGAACAATGCTTTGATACGAGTTAGAGACTCCTAGAGACGCGTGAACTTGTCAGCGGGTTGAGGAAGATGTGAAAACTTTATCGTAACTTACAAATATCTTGAGGAAAATATGAACACTTTATCGTAACTTAGAAATATCCTGCGGAAAATGTGAAAACTTTATGGTAACTTACAAATGCCTTGCGGAAAATGTGAAAATTTTATGGTAACTTACAAATGCCTTGCGGAAAATGTGAAAATTTTATGGTAACTTACAAATGCCTTGCGGAAAATGTGAAAATTTTATGGTAACTTACAAATGCCTTGCGGAAAATGTGAAAACTTTATGGTAACTTACAATTGCCTTGCGGAAAATGTGAAAACTTTATGGTAACTTACAAATATCTTGAGGAAAATGTGAAAACTTTATGGTAACTTACAAATGCCTTGCGGAAAATGTGAAAACTTTATGGTAACTTACAAATATCTTGAGGAAAATGTGAAAACTTTATCGTAACTTACAAATATCTTGAGGAAAATGTGAAAACTTCTTCCCAGTCCCAGAAACTTAAAGATGAGAGTGGCAGTATTCTGTAGCCTCATCTGGATTTTGTTTAACTGGTAAACGTACGTAAGAGGCGAAAGTAAAAATAGAATGTGGAAAGTAAAATTAGCATGTGGAAAGTAAAAGTAGCGTGTGGAAAGTAAAATTAGTATGTGGAAAGTATAATTAGCGTGTGGAAAGTTCAATTAGCGTGTGGAAAGTAAAATTAGCGTGTGGAAAGTAAAATTAGCATGTGGAAAGTAAAATTAGCACGTGGAAAGTAAAATTAGCATGTGGAAAATAAAATTAGCGTGTGGAAAGTAAAAATAGCGTGTGGAAAGTAAAAGTAGCGTGTGGAAAGTAAAAGTAGGGTGTGGAAAGTAAAAGTAGCGTGTGGAAAGTAAAAGTAGTGTGTGGAAAGTAAAAGTAGTGTGTGGAAAGTAAAAGTAGTGTGTGGAAAGTAAAAGTAGTGTGGAAAGTAAAAGTAGTGTGTGGAAAGTAAAAGTAGGGTGTGGAAAGTAAATGTAGTCATGTGTTTGTGTCAGTAAATATAGTCATGTGTTTGTATTTGTAAATGTAGTCATGTGTTTATGTCAAAAATTAGATATATTAATGTCATTATCTGAACCAGTAAGTATGAGCTAGTTAGTGAAATGTGTGTTTATATGAGCCAAGCTGTACATGTTGTATGAGCCAAGCTGTACATGAATATATTTATATGAGCCAAGCTGTACATCAATATATGTTTATATGCGCCACTTTGTACATGAATATATTTATGTGAGCCATGTTGTACAGGAATATATTTATATGACCCAAATTATACATGAATATATTTATATGTCCTAGGCTGTACATTAATATATTTATGTGAGCCAGGTTGTACATGAATATGCTTATGAGCGTTGTTGTGCATGAGCCAGGTTGCCAATCAGTGAATGGCACATACACAACTAACAGACATGAAATGTCCATACAATGTATGTAATGCTAGCACAAACCAACCATGCTGACGTATTGGTAGCACAAACCAACCATGCTGACGTACTGGAAGCACAAATCAACCATGCTGACATAATGCTAGCACACACCAACCATGCTGTAGAAGACTGAAAGCTGGCGTAATGCTAGCACACAACAGCCATGCTGTAGAAGACTGAAAGCTGATATAATGCTACCACACACCAACCATGCTGTAGAAGACTGAAGGCTGATATAATGCTAGCGCACACCAACCATGTTGTAGACGACTGAAAGCTGATATAATGCTAACACACACCAACCATGTTGTAGAAGACTGAAAGCTGATATAATGTTAGCACACACCAACCATGCTGTAGAAGACTGAAATATGATATAATGCTAGCACACACCAACCATGTTGTAGAAGACTGAATATGACATAATGCTAGCACACACCAATCATGCTGACGTAATGCTAGCACACACCAATCATGCTGACGTAATGCTAGCACACACCAGTCATGCTGACGTAATGCTAGCACACACCAATCATGCTGACGTAATGCTAGCACACACCAATCATGCTGACGTAATGCTAGCACACACCAATCATGCTGACGTAATGCTAGCACACACCAGTCATGCTGACGTAATGCTAGCACACACCAATCATGCTGACGTAATGCTAGCACACACCAGTCATGCTGACGTAATGCTAGCACACACCAATCATGCTGACGTAATGCTAGCACACACCAATCATGCTGACGTAATGCTAGCACACACCAATCATGCTGACGTAATGCTAGCACACACCAATCATGCTGACGTAATGCTAGCACACACCAATCATGCTGAAGAAAACTGAAAGCTGACGTAATGCTAGCACACACAAACCATGCTGTAGAAGACTGAAAGCTGACAACAGAAATCTTGTCGCTCAGAATAAGAGTGACGTAATCAGGCTTTTAAGGAGACTGCTAAATCTGGGAACTGGAATGTGAGAACGCGCTGGCGCACACACACAGACACGCACGCGAGGAACAAAGAGAAGAGCAGAGAATGAAACCTGTCACAGCGACAAGCCAGGCTCACAAGGGAGGAAACTGCTCCACATTCTTGAAATGAAAACTTTAATCATCAATAATTACCGGCCTTGATCTGTCAGCGGGCCCGGGGGTGGAGGCTGCTGTACGTGGCCGGCTCGTTCTCCAGCCAGGCTTGACACAGATCGATGGACGAGGTTTTAATTGAGATGGGTTTGTTTGTTTGTTTGTTTGTTTGTTTGTTTGTTTGTTTGTTTGTTTGTTTGTTTGTTTGTTTGTTTGTTTTAAAGTGTTTCAGACATCGCGTTCATCATGTGCAGCACGGAAGGGATAATTTGATAGCTTCTGTCTTTTTTTTTTGGTCAAGAAATTTCAAGGTCACTGGAGATAAAAAGAAAGAAAAAAAGAGGACGAGAAAGAGGAACAGGAAAGAAAGCGTGAGAAAGAGAGGTAGGAGGGGGTAGGGAGGGGGAGAGATGAGGGAGAAAACAAGAAAAACAGAGAAGAGTAATCCTTGATTTCTAAAGTTGTCCACATTTATACTATCAGACACATTTATACAAGACACATTTATACTATCAGACATTTTTATACTATCAGACACGTTTATACTATCAGACACATTTATACTATCAGACACATTTATACTATCAGACACGTCTATACTATCAGACACATTTATACTATCAGACACATTTATACAAGACACATTTATACTATCAGACATTTTTATACTATCAGACACGTTTATACTATCAGACACGTTTATACTATCAGACACATTTATACTATCAGACACATTTATACTATCAGACACATTTATACTATCAGACATTTTTATACTATCAGACACGTTTATACTATCAGACACTTTTATACTATCAGACACATTTATACTATCAGACACTTGTATACTATCAGACACTTGTATACTATCAGACACTTTTATACTATCAGACACTTGTATACTATCAGACACTTGTATACTATCAGACACTTGTATACTATATGACACTTTTATACTATATGACACTTTTATACTTGTATACTATCAAACACTTTAATACTATATGACACTTTTATACTTGTATACTATCAAACACTTTTATACTATCAGACATGTATATTATCAGACACATTTATACTATCAGACATGTATATTATCAGACACATTTATACTATCAGACATGTATATTATCAGACACATTTATACTATCAGACATGTATATTATCAGACACATTTATACTATCAGACATGTATATTATCAGACACATTTATACTATCAGACATGTATATTATCAGACACATTTATACTATCAGACATGTATATTATCAGACACATTTATACTATCAGACATGTATATTATCAGACACATTTATACTATCAGACATGTATATTATCAGACACATTTATACTATCAGACATTTTTTGTTAAATAACAGGAATTGTTGTATATCAGACACAGCATAGTCTGTCAGTTATGTCACTTGCGGAACTTTGCCTCCCTAACATCTCTCCTGTAGGCCTCTCGGTTGTACGCAAGATGGCCTGCTGTTGATGCGTCCATCTGAGATCGTCAACGACATTTTGTAGCCGTCTTCGCCTTGGTCTTGCTCTTTTTCTTTTTCCCTTTATGTACCCTTCAAAGACCGGCCTTCTCTAAATTCTCATGACGTTTAATGTGTCCAAAATATTTCAGTTTGTAATCCTCTTTACTAACCAGCCTTCTTCAATATTAAATTCTTGTAGTATTGATATATGTAATCTTTTTTGCGTCCATGATATTTGAAGAACTCTGCTATAGCATTTACATTCAAAGGCATTTATGTGTTTCTCAGCTGTTTTCTCAAGTGTCCAGGTCTCACAGGCATATGTTGCGATGGGAAAGATGCATGCCCTTAAAAATCTTATTTTTGTGGTTCTGTCTGTTCCTCTACACAGCTTCTTTAGTTGATTTACTTTCTGAAGAGCGATAGATGTCCTCCTTTTAATTTCCCTCATTGTATCTCCATTATTAGTTAGTAATGATCCAAAATATTCAAAACTCCCCACTTTTTCCAATTTGTCCTCATTGATATATTTCAGCTGCCTTGTTTGTTTTGTCAGCTGTCATCAATTTAGTTTTCTTTGCATTAAGATAAAGGTTGTGCTCTTCGCTGTTCTTACAGACTGATATAATCAGTTTTTTCTAGTCCCTTTTGTGTTGTGGACATTAATACTGTGTCATCAGCATATCTAATCTCTTGCATTTCATAACCTCCAATTGTTATGACATCGTAATATTCTTTGTCTACATCTTCTCTAACATTCCTCATTATATTTTCAGTATACAAGTTAAATAAGTAAGGCGACAATATGCACCCCTGCGGACATCTTTTTTTATGTCAAACCAAGTTGTTGTTTCACCATTTATTCTTACTGCTGCCTGTTGGTCTAGATACAACAGTGATATTAACTATATCAAATGTTTAGGAAATCCCTTTTTTTTCTATTATTTCCCAGAGTTTCTGGTGCTGTAAACAATCAAATGCCTTTGAATAGTCTGTAAAAGATAAATATAGATTCACATTAAATTCTCTGCATTTCTCTATTATTAATCTTAAATTGAATATATGATCTCTTGATCATAATATTCCTTGTAATATTCCTTGTCTAAAAAACCCCTTATTTAACTTGTATACTGAAAATATAATGATTTATGTCAGAGAAGCTGCAGACAAGGAGTATTACTCCCAAAATCAGGTACGCTGAAAGCAGGTAAGGAGGTGCTCGAGGAACATCTGAGCAAAACATACTCTGATAAAAATCAGCATACACCTCTCGAGCAGATGAAAGGTCTAGTGTGGCCCTGTGCACCAGGCAGCAAATTCAAATGCAGCCCACCAACCTTACAAGAAGTAGAGAGCATCGTAGGAAAAGCTAAAGGCAAGTCAACATCAGGACAAAATGGTGTCCCTTATATGCTATACAGAAAATGCCCCGAGATACTAAAGAAGCTCCAGAAACTCATAAGAATAGCATGAATAGAAGGATTCTTAAGTAAAAATGGAAAAAAGGCTAACGAAGTTTACATCCCAAAGCAGCAGAATTCCACTCAAAATAACCAGTTCAGACCTATCTCACTTCTGAATGTGGAAGGAAAGATATTCTTCACTATGATGGCAAGGAGACTAACAACATACCTCCTAGACAATGGTTACGTTGATACATCCGTGCAGAAGGGAGGAATTCCAGGTTCCCAGGATGTCTCGAGCATGCTTCAATGATTTTGGAAGCCATTCAGCAGGCAAAATCTGGAAAGCAAGATCTACCGGTAATATGGATTGACCTAGCCAATGTGTATGGCTCAGTACCGCACCAGATGATATGGCTAGCACTAGACATGTATCATGTGTCAAAAGAAATCATGAAGATGCTGAAAATATACTTCACAGAGTTCCTCATGTGATTTGAAACATAGGATATATTACAAGATAGATTGAGCTCCAGGTAGGAATTTCAATGGGCTGTACAATATCTCCCATACTGTTCGAACTAGCTATGCAAGTAATCCTGAGAGCAGCAGAAGGCCCAAGGTTCAGCACTGGATGTCAGATGCCACCACTAAGAGCATTCGTGGATGACACAACAGTAATAACAACCAGTGAAGCACAGGCATGTAAGATGTTAGAGAGTTTGGACAGCCTTATCATATGGTGCTGCATGAGCTTCAAGCCAAAGAAGTCAAGAAGTCTGTCATTCATGAAAGGGAAAGTGATAGAAAGATCGTACACAGTGGCAAATCAAATAATCCCGACTGTAGGGGAAGAGCCAGTGAAGAGCCTTGGCAGAGTATATGACGCTTCTATGAAAGACTCAAAAGCGGTGAAGCAGGTCATAGAAATAGCGCAGAATGGACTGAACATCATAGACAAAAGCAAGCTACTGGGGAAGTTCAAAATATGGTGCCTCCAGTTCATGCTGATTCCAAAACTGATGTGGCCACTACCCGTTTACGAAGTAAGTACCAGCACAGTAGAGGCAGTCGAAAGAAAGATAAATAAATCCATAAGAAAGTGGCTGGGCGTACCACCAGGATTAACTGATGTAGCGCTGTACTGCAAGAAGAGCAAACTGCAGCTGCCATTCAAATCTGTGGTCGAAGAATACAAGGTAGGAAAGACAAGGCTTGCAGTGATCCTACAAGAATCTACAGATCCGGTGGTACGAGAAGTGCAGACAACACTTAAAACTGGACGAAAATGGAAAGTAAGTGAGGAAGTGACCACAGCCAGGGAAACACAGGAGCTGAAAGAAGTAATAGGATACACCCAGACCAATAGAAGAGGATTTGGTCACGGTGAAATCAAATGGTGGTCAAAGGCCTCCTGTAAGGAAAGAAGGGATATGATCATCAGCGAAGTAAGGAATTCAGAGGATGACAAGCGGGTCCAGAAGGCAGTCCAACAGGCACAGCAAGGTCAGAGGACAATATGGGAGAAAGTCCTGCAGAGATCACTAACATGGAATGACATCTGGAAAATGGCACCCTTGAGGCTCAGCTTCATCATCAGAGCTACTTATGATCTTCTGCCTACAGGCTCCAACCTATACAAATGGGGTGTATCAGAAGACACAAAGGCAAACATTGGAACATGTGGTGTCAGCATACAGAGTATCATTAGGTCAAGGACGGTACACCTGGCGGCACAACAGAGTGCTGCAGGAACTAGCAGCCATTGTAGACAGGGCAGAAGATAAAGCAAATAACAGCAAAAGAGTTGAGGTCCCATCTAAATACTTCATAAGTGCTGATACGACATCAAATATTGAAATCAGGGACATTCCCTTACCATCACTGCTAGATGGTACAAATGACTGGGATGTGATAGCGGACCTACCAGGAAGAAGAGAATACTCGACTGCCATCAAGAACACAGGAATGCGACCGGACATTGTAGTGTACTCCGTAGAAAAACAGGAATTAATAATGATCAAGCTTACTGTTCCGTACGAAACAAGAATAGAGGAGCAACATCTGTTCAAATATAAGAAGTACAATGATCTGGTCAAGCAACTGAAAATATAATGAGGAATGTTAGAGAAGATGTAGACAAAGAATATTACGATGTCATAACAATTGGAGGTTATGAAATACCAGAGATTAGATATACTGATGACACAGTATTACTGTCCACAACACAAAAAGGAATGGAAAAACTAATTATGTCAGTCCGTAAGAACAGCGAAGAGCAGAACCTCTATCTTAATGCAAAGAAAACTAAATTGATGACAACTGATAAAACAAACAAAGCAGCTGAAATATATATCAATGAGGACAAATTGGAAGAAGTGGAGAGTTTTGAATATCTTGGATCACTACTAACTAATAATGGAGATACAATGAGAGAAATTAAAAGGAGGACATCTATCACTCTTCAGAAAGTAAAACAAATAAAGAATCTGTGGAGAGGAACAGACAGAACTACAAAAATACGATTCTTAAGGGCATGCATCTTTCCCATCGCAACATTAGCCTGTGAGACCTGGATACTTAACAAAACAGCTGAGAAACACATAAATGCCTTTGAATGTAAATGCTACAGAAAAGTTCTCCAAATATCGTGGACACAAAAATATATCTATACTACAAGAACTTAATATTGAAGAAGGCTGGCTAGTAAAGAGGATTAAAGAGAGAAAACTTAAATATTTTGGACACATTAAACCCCATGATAATTTAGAGAAGACCGTATTGGAAGGGTACATAATGGGAAAAAGAAAAAGAGGAAGACCAAAACGAAGATGGCTGCAAGACATTGTTGACGATCTGCAAATGGATGCAGCAGCAGCAGACCATCTTTTTCACAACCGAGAGGCCTACAGGAGTGCTGTTTTGGGAAGCAAAGTTCCACAAGGGACATGCAAATGAATGAATGAATGAATGAACAATGATCTGGTCAAGCAACTGAGGCGGGGGGCAGGAGTCAGGGCAAAAGTGATAGCTGTAGAAGTGGGAGCAAGAGGATTCGTAACAACATCAGCATATGATCTGTGTAAGCAACTGGGCATAAAGGGACAAGCAAGAGCAAGGGCATTGAAAAGCCTTTCAGAAACAGCAGAAAAGGTCCCATGTTAGCTGTGGAGTATGTGAAACAAGTATTGAGAACTGAAATAATTTCGTTTTCACAACTAATACCAGTCCTCCGTAGCTAAATAGCTCAAGACGCACTTCAAAGTGCAGTGCCAACTGGAAGGTCACGGGTTCAACCCCGAGACGAAAAAAAAAAAGGCAACAACTCACAAGACCTCTGGGAGTCATGCCTGCCCCAGAGGAGCCCCCCCCCCCTTAAGAGTGTCAGGAGTTTAATAGGGCCGAAATACTTGTCTGCGCGGGGGGGGGGGTACTTCCTCTGATGATCTGAAGGAGCTGTGTGGTTGTCCGCTCTTTGCAGTACAGAGTGTCCTACATACTTCTATTTTCTTACGAAGTCTACCCATTATGATTTTTTTTTGTTGCTGGTAGTTTGTGCACATTAAACGTCATGATAATCTAGAGAAGACCGTCTTGGAAGGGTACATTAATGAGAAAAAGAAATAGAGGAAGACCAAAACGAAGATGGCTGCAAGACATCGTTGACGATCTGCAAATGGATGCATCAGCAGCAGGCCATCTTGCTCACAACCGAGAGACCTACAGGAGTGCTGTTAGGGAGGCTAAGTTCTGCAAGGGACATGCAAATTTAGGAATAAATGAGTTTGTGCATAATTTCAGGTTACCCTTTTTTGGCAATGGTATGAATACAGTTCTTTTCCATTCTTTTGGCCAAATACCTGAATGCCATATCTTTTTACATAGTGCATGATAGATTGTTGCACATTCCTTTCCTCCTGCTTTAATAAGTTCAGCTGTTATCTCATCACATCCTGGTGATTTACCATTTTTCAGATTCTTTATTGCCCGTGAAACTTCTTCTATTGTCGGTTCGAGTTCTTTCTCCTCCAATTATAATTCACACTGTTGATTTCTGCTTTCACAGTCAGTTGTTTCATACATTCCTCTGCAATATTTCTTCCATCGTTCTCTTATCCCTATCAAGGTATTCTCCATCTCGTCACAAATGACATTTAGCTTGGGTGTGACATTTCTCGTCAATGTCTTCATTTCTTTAAACATTTCACTATCTCTTCCACCTTCTGATGTCCTACTCTTTCAGAACAATCTTGTATGTATTGTTTTTTGTCTTTTCTTATGTTTCTTCTTTTGTTAAAGATTTATATTCATCTTTGTTGTTAACAACTTGTCAAGAAGGAGAAAAGAATGGCGTGAATGTCAAATGTCAAATATTTCTAACTGGGACAGTTTAGAAATAAAGTGGGCAGACAACTCTTTTGCAGTCATGTACACGTATTTAGCCTGTCAGATTCTCTCCCGTGAACCATCAATCATTCCTTAACTGAACAGTACCCAGACAGCGGCTAATCACTTAATTCGAGTTCTTCCTCTCATAAATTAATCCCATCTTCCTACACCTCCCCGTCCCCCATGCGTTCAAGTTCCCCGTAAATAACATCTGGGATAGAGATATACATGTATGAACATCTCCTTGGTGTAGTTTGTAACATAGTGTTATAGTTATTCTTGTTATTCGGAATTTAAGAGAAAACAAACACACAGAATTTGAAAACCAAAAACAAACTAAAATTTGAGTGCAGACCTTCAGCTTCTTTTTCTATCTTTTTTTTCTTCCTTTGCCCGTGAGCGTAGCCTGATTTATGTGAGTTTATTGCGTATTATTATATACTGATAGTCTGGGGTATTTCTGTAGTTGTGGTATACCTCACCCTGCATTTAGGAATCGTGTGCTTTAGTTGTCATTTTTCAGTCACAAATATCCCTTTTCAGACAGCTTAGGTGACAAAGAAGTCTCAAAATATGACCATCACCTTACAAGATTGTGTGCAAGTCTCAAGTTCAGGATTTTTTTTACATGAGAAAACAGTACATCAGGTCTTGATTCACGATCTTTATATGAGAAAACACTACATCAGGTCTTGATTCACGATCTTTATATGAGACAACAGTACATTAGGTCTTGACTCACGATCTCAATATGAGAAAAAACTACATCAGGTCTTGATTCACGATCTTTATATGAGACAACAGTACATTAGGTCGTGGCTCACGATCTTTATTTGAGAAAACAGTACATTAGGTCATGGCTCAAGATCTTTATATGAGAAAACACTACATCAGGTCTTGATTCACGATCTTTATATGAGACAACAGTACATTAGGTCTTGATTCGTGATCTATATATTAGAAAACACTACATCAGGTCTTGGTTCACGATCTTTGTATGAGAAAACAGTACATTATGTCTTGATTCACGATCTTTATACGAGAAAACAGTACATTAGGTCTTGATTCACGATCTTTATATGAGACAACAGTACATCAGGTCTTGACTCGTGATCCTTATAGTGCCTTAAAGTGTACTGTCTGATGTTTGTTCCTTAGTCTGGAGACAGTGTGTCTTGGCTGGTGTTTGTTCCTTAGTCTGGAGACAAGAATATCTTAGCTGGCGTTTTTTTTTTTTTTTTGCTAGTCTGCAGACATAATGTCTTGGCTGGTGTTTGTTCCTTAGTCTAGAAACAAGAATATCTTAGCTGGCGTTTTTTTGCTAGTCTGCAGACGTAATGTCTTGGCTGGTGTTTGTTCCTTAGTCTAGAGACAGGAATATCTTAGCTGGCGTTTGTTTGCTAGTCTGCAGACATAATGTCTTGGCTGGTGTTTGTTCCATGGTCTGAAGAAAAGAATGTCTTGGCTGGTGTTTGTTCCTTAGTCTGGAGACAAGAATGCCTTGACTGGTATTTGTTCCTTAGTCTGGAGACAAGAATATCTTGGCTGTTATTTGTTCCTTAGTCTGGAGACAAGAATATCTTGGCTGGTATTTGTTCCTTAGTCTGGAGACAAGAATATCTTGGCTGGTATTTGTTCCTTAGTCTGGAGACAAGAATATCTTGGCTGGTATTTTTTCCTTAGTCTGGAGACAAGAATATCTTGGCTGGTATTTGTTCCTTAGTCTAGAGACAAGAATATCTTGGCTGGTATTTTTTCCTTAGTCTGGAGACAAGAATATCTTGGCTGGTATTTTTTCCTTAGTCTAGAGACAAGAATATCTTGGCTGGTATTTTTTCCTTAGTCTGGAGACAAGAATGTCTTGGCTGGTGTTTTTTCTTTAGTCTGGAGACAAGAATGTCTTGGCTGGTATTTTTTCCTTAGTCTGGAGACAAGAATGTCTTGGCTGGTGTTTGTTCCTTAGTCTGGAGACAAGAATATCTTGGCTGGTATTTTTTCCTTAGTCTGGAGACAAGAATGTCTTGGCTGGTGTTTGTTCCTTAGTCTAGAGACAGGAATATCTTAGCTGGCGTTTGTTTGCTAGTCTGCAGACATAATGTCTTGGCTGGTGTTTGTTCCTTAGTCTGGAGACAAGAATGCCTTGACTGGTATTTGTTCCTTAGTCTGGAGACAAGAATATCTTGGCTGTTATTTGTTCCTTAGTCTGGAGACAAGAATGTCTTGGCTGGTATTTTTTCCTTAATCTGGAGACAAGAATATCTTGGCTGGTATTTGTTCCTTAGTCTGGAGACAAGAATGTCTTGGCTGGTATTTTTTCCTTAGTCTGGAGACAAGAATATCTTGGCTGGTATTTTTTCCTTAGTCTGGAGACAAGAATGTATTGGCTGGTGTTTGTTCCTTAGTCTGGAGACAAGAATGTCTTGGATGGTGTTTGTTTGCTAGTCTGGAGACAGTATCTCGCTACCATGACTAGACTTTGTTAACAACAACATTGCAGGCAGCTACTACACAGTTACAGTTAATCAGAATTAACATAGATTAAATCTAACACTTTATGAAAAACTACAAGATAGTTCCAACACAACAGTTATAACAACAGCGTAGCATTCTACAATGAAAGTGTGAGTTCCAACACAACAGTTATAACAACAGCGTAGCATTCTACAATGAAAGTGTGAGTTCCAACACAACAGTTATAACAACAGCGTAGCATTCTACAATGAAAGTGTGAGTTCCAACACAACAGTTATAACAAAAGCGTAGCATTCTACAATGAAAGTGTGAGCAGTACTTACATCTTATCTGTACGAGGTAGGGGACAGCTTGCAGAAGCTTCATCACTAACGAGTCATCGCTTCTCTTATCTGAACCATTATCGCGATGCAGTTCTATCGCACCCGAGCCCCACTCCGCACGTTCTCCTGGAAACAGCAGTCGTTAGTGTAGCCACAAGCTTTGACAACAACAAAAAAAACTATCAGTGACGTAAGTAAGAAGTCACAAGTTTTGACTATCAGTGACGTAAGTAAGAAGTCACAAGTTTTGACTATCAACGGTCTGCACGCTTCAATCACTGTGAGGACACATAGAAATAATTCTGTGTGGGTGCAGTCAAGTCCAAGATCTGGGAAGATATGTGCCAGCCCATCCCAAGTACCACCACAAAAGCATCCTCGGTGAGCTCTCTGACGTCACTAACAAGCTTCAGTCCCATGAGGGACGTTATCTCCTCCCACTCTCTCCCAAGTAAGCCAGCAGGTCACGTGACAGTGGGCGTGGACGACTGGAGAGAGTTTGCTGCGTCTACCTGCGCGCCAAGGAACGTTGTCATTGGTTACTGTGAATTGTGGGGTCTTTGCAGCTGTGACCGGGGATACAGCCTGGGAGAATTTGGACATAAGACTATCATGATACTTCTACAAGATATACAATCATCTCAAGATTATCATTGATACTTCTACAAGATATACAATCATCTCAAGACTATCATTGATACTTCTACAAGATATACAATCATCTCAAGACTATCATTGATACTTCTACAAGCTATACAATCATCTCAAGACTATCATTGATACTTCTACAAGATATACAATCATCTCAAGACTATCTTGATACTTCTACAACCTATACAATCATCTCAAGACTATCTTGATACTTCTACAAGCTATACAATCATCTCAAGACTATCATGATACTTCTATAAGCTATACAATCATCTCAAGACTATCACTGATACTTCTATAAGCTATACAATCATCTCAAGACTATCACTGATACTTCTATAAGCTATACAATCATCTCAAGACTATCTTAATACTTCTATAAGCTATACAATCATCTCAGGACTATCATTGATACTTCTACAAGCTATACAATCATCTCAAGACTATCATTGATACTTCTACAAGATATACAATCATCTCAAGACTATCTTGATACTTCTATCTCAAGACTATCATTGATACTTCTATAAGCTATACAATCATCTCAAGACTATCTTGATACTTCTACAAGATATACAGTCATCTCAAGACTATGATTGACACTTCTATGAGCTATACGGTCATCTATGTATGTTTCGTATAGCTTTCTTCCTTGGTCTTCAGAACATGATACTTTTTTCACAAAATTATATTTTGAAGTGCTTGATTTTAAAGACAGCGCGATTTGTTACTGAGATCATAGCACTAGGAAGGTGATAGCACTAAGAAGACGACAGCACTAAGAATATGACAGCACTACGACAGCACTAAGAAGATGATAGCACTAAGAAGATGACAGCACTACGACATAACTAAGAAGATGACAGCACTACGACATAACTAAGAAGATGACAGCACTACGACATAGCTAAGAAGATGACAGAACTATGACATAACTAAGAAGATGACAGCACTACGACAGCACTAAGAAGATGACAGTGGAATAACCTGGCAAGATGGAGAAAGCACATGATCGTTATCCAGGAAGAAACGATTTAAAGCTAGAAAGAGAACAGTGGATGTGGAGATGGACTGGCTGGCTATTGACAAGAACAAAGTAGCAAGACAAGAGACAGCGTGCACGGAAGAAGGGAACACGAAAGTCACATGAAAATAAATCTCTCACGCGAATTCACAATGTACGAAATACAATATGAGAAAGTCATAATAATAATAACTGGCTCAAGACAAGACCAGATGGAGAATTTATGTAGGTCAGAACGGCACGAGACCTGACGATGATTTTCAAACCATCTATTTCTCATTTCTTTTCTCAAAATGTAGTGTCTCCTTCTGTCTCTCACTGTTTCACGCTCTCTCTCTCTCTGTGTGTGTGTGTGTGTGTGTGTCGCTCCTACCTCTCTCTGTCTCACAAGAGAACATCTGTTTTTATATTCTTGCCAAAGAGGAATATTTTTTAGTGGAATTATTCACAGATAGTACATTGTCTTGGTACTTTGTCTTTGTGCATTGTCTTAGTATATTCTCTTGATATTTTGTCTTTGTACTTTGTCTTTGTGCATTGTCTTGGTACTTTGTCTTTGTGCATTGTATTGGTATATTGTCTTGATACATTGTCTTTGTACTTTGTCTCGATACATTGTCTTGGTACTTTATCTTTGTGCATTGTCTTAGTACATTCTCTTGATACTTTGTCTTTGTACTTTGTCTTTGCGCATTGTCTTGGTACTTTGCCTTTGTGCATTGTATTGGTATATTGTCTTGATACGTTGTCTTTGTACTTTGTCTTTGTGCAGGGTCTTAGTACATTGTCATGGTACTTTATTCTTGGTACTTTGTTCTTGTCAGTACCTAGTGGCCTTCTTCTTCTTCTTCTTCTTCGTTCGCTTCTACCACCAAGATCCTACTGGATTTATTCCTGTGGTCCTTGATTGGTCCTGTGGTCCCTGAGAGGGCTACAAGAGATCCCCGAGAGGACCACAAGGGGTTCAGAGTATCGCAGGGCTTGAGCCTGTATTCTTGGTGGGTCTCAGAAGCGGGACTGCGTGACACCGTGGTTTTCGTTACACCAGTTTAATCTAGAGTTGGACTTTCTCACCGGAAAACCTCGGCGTGTTTTGATACCCGTGTATCACCGCCGGGTGAGAGGTGGTAGCCCACCCAGGACAGAGTTGGACTTTCTCACCGGAAAACCTCGGCGTGTTTTGATACCCGTGTATCACCGCCGGGTGAGAGGTGGTAGCTCACCCAGGCTAGAGTTGGACTTTCTCACCGGAAAGCCTCAGCGTGATTAGGATACGCAAACATCCCCGCCGGGTGAGAGGTGGTTGCCTATCTAGACTGCCCTGGTCCAGTGTCTCCGACTTCAGCGTTTTGTGGTCGTGGCCGCTACCCTTCCTAGTTGTGACCAGGATGGAGCTTTTGTCCAGGAGGACGAATCCTCGCCACTAGTAGGTTTCACGCCGGTTTAGGCATATTATCCCGGTATGGGCGTGTTTAGGACGTGACCGGCCTCTAGAGCGGAGGTACCGTGACATGAGTAGCTCTCGCAGTGAGACTACTGGACATACCGATTAAGCTTCACTTCATCCTTTCTATCACCTTTTCACATCGGCACTGCACGGCAAGCCTAATTGCTTTTCTTCATTTTCTTCATTGGCCGGGAGGAGTTTCACTCCACTCGCGGTAGCTGAAGAATCTCGCCAGCAGTGTCTTAGTTTAACCCATAGGTTAAGCCGATTCAGGCAATCCGCCCTAGTATGGGTGCACATAGGACGTGGCCGGTCTCCAGAGCAGAGGTGCTGTGATTTGAGCAGTCCTGACCTCGAGACTACTGGTTACTTCACTTAATCCTTTCTTTCACCTTTTCTGCGGTGGCGCCGCCCGGCAACCCAATCGCACCTTTCTTCACTGGCCGGGAAGAGCCCCACTTAACGCACGGCAGCTGAAGAATCTCGCCAGCAGCGGGTTTTAAATCAGAGTTTTCCCTCTCTCAGATGAGCTGCCAAACATGACTCTCATCTACCCGAAGCGTCTGGTTTTCAGGCGCCAGATATTCGCCTTCGTCCTTTCTCCTGTCAGTTTGAACAGTTCCGCCACGAGAAGGCCAGGAGCTGGACTTGACTGTCAGAGGCTGTTTGAAACGCACGCCTTGGAGACATTTAATTGGTGTGGAGAGCGTATCCCCCCACCCCACCTCCGGCTATGACAGTCCTTACAACCTTCTCGTGGCCTGAAAGAGAAGAAAATAAAAACATCAAGGTCACTGGAAGGTCACTGTATCAGAAATTTTGAATCAGGAGGTGAACAGTGTAGGTCGGGGGAGGTCTTTTCTGGGAGTAGTCTTGGTATGGTTTAATTCGCCACTGCTCATAGCTTTGACACCAGTTGGTCGTAGTATTAACAAAAGTTACTCATAGCTTTGACAGCAGTTGCTCATAGCATTAACAAAAGTTGCTCATAGCTTTGACAGCGGTAGCTCATAACTTTGACAGGTTGCTCATAGCTTTGACAGCAGTTGCTCACAACGTTAACAGCAGTAATTCATAGCGTTGACAGCAGCTGCTGGTTAACTTCGAGACTTGTTTTAGCTAATCTGCCATAATTTGTATTTTTTCTTGATTTACTCTGTCGATGACAACAGCAATAACAACATTACATCTGATAGACACTTGCCGCTAATATCTTACTTTTAACAGCGCCACAAACCACCTCTAACAGCGCCACAAACCACCTCTAACAGCGCCACAAACCACCTCTAACAAAGCCACAAACCACCTCTAACAGCGCCACAAACCACCTCTAACTAAGACAAAAAAAATACCGCTAACAACGATACAAACTACCGAAAACAGCGCCACAAACCACCTCTAACAGCGCCACAAACCACCTCTAACAGCGCCACAAACCACCTCTAACAGCGCCACAAACCACCTCTAACTAAGACAAAAAAAATACCGCTAACAACGATACAAACTACCGAAAACAGCGCCACAAACCACCTCTAACAATGCCACAAACCACCTCTAACAATGCCACAAACCACCTCTAACAGTTCCACAAACCACCTCTAACAATGCTACAAAACACCTCTAACAACGCCACAAACCACCTCTAACAAAGCCACAAACCACCTCTAACAATGTCACAAACCACCTCTAACAATGCTACAAACCACCTCTAACAATGCTACAAACCACCTCTAACAAAGTCACAAACCACCTCTAACAATGCCACAAACCACCTCTAACAACGCCACAAACCACCTCTAACAAAGCCACAAACCACCTCTAAGCGCCACAAACCACCTCTAACAATATCACAAACCACCTCTAACAACGCCACAAACCACCTCTAACAATATCACAAACCACCTCTAACAACGCCACAAACCACCTCTAACAATATCACAAACCACCTCTAACAAAGCCACAAACCACCTCTAACAATGCTACAAACCACCTCTAAGCGCCACAAACCACTGCTAACAACGCCACAAAGCATGGCTAACAGAGCAACAAACCACTGCATAAAGAGCATAATGTAATTCTTAGTGAAAAGAAATGTTAGGAAAGACAAGAATAAATGAAAGATGACAAGGGAAAGGAAAGAATACATGAAGGATGACAAGGGAAAGAAAACCATCATAGGAGAGGAAGGAAAGCGAGGAGATGACTAGGAAAATCTGGTCACAGACCACCAAAGTAAACTTAAAACTGAATGATCCACAAAACAGGATGTGGTGAAGTCCGTCACCTGAACGTGCGACAGACAGACACACTTGTTTTCTCAGCGTGCTGCTGGGAGCTTTTCTCTCACCTGACACTCGACTAGCATACTGACACCTGTTTTTTGTTCGTGAGGTACAACCCTCGGTCGCCTGGCCTGACAAACTGGGACAAGACGCCGGTGGGACGGTGGGGCTTTCAATTCCGGCCCCTTTCAGGTGGATTATTTCCCGTATGGCGGCCGCAGAATTCCTGGCGTAACAATAAAAACTTGAGGCTGTCTTGCTACTTCAAGCCCTCTAAATATCTCGTTCTTCTCCTAATCTGAAAGAAAAGTATCCTTGTGTCCGCTTATCATTCTGGGATCATTTTCGTGTGGGGATTTCTGCCTGGAGAAACTAGCAATGAGGTTCGGAGGTTCGGCTTGGGTTGCGTGCTTCACATCTGTCGCTTGCTCAAACATTAGAAGGAGATGATATTTTTACTGACAAAATAAAAAGTGAAATATTGAAAGGGACATAGTTAACATTGTACAGAACGGCAGAATGTGGACATGGAGAATATGCAGATCTAGAGAGAGAGAGAGAGAGAGAGAGAGAGAGAGAGAGAAAGAAAGAGATAGAGTACAGCAAGTACTTCAAGCCGAAGAACTTGTCTATTCTATGCTGGTGTGAGGGTGGGTGGTAGCAAGTTTCAGAGAACAAAAGACAAGGTCAGAGAGAGAGAGAGAGAGAGAGAGAGAGAGAGAGAAAGAAAGAGATAGAGTACAGCAAGTACTTCAAGCCGAAGAACTTGTCTATTCTATGCTGGTGTGAGGGTGGGTGGTAGCAAGTTTCAGAGAACAAAAGACAAGGTCAAGGTTTACAGCTTCTAAATTCTTGAAGAGTATGGTGGGGGGGGGGGGCGGGGGTGAGAGACAGAGCACCAGATGTGAAAGTCAGTGTTTACATGTTCTAAATTCATCAAAACTATGGGGGGGGGGGGGGGGAGGGGGGGAGAGAGAGAGAATAAACCAGAAGCCAAAGTCAGTGTTTACATGTTCTAAATTTATTGAAAAATAAAGGGGGGGAGGAAGGAGGGACTGAGAGAGAACAAAGTCAGGGTTTACAGTTCAAAATTTATTGAAAAATATGGGGGGTGGGGGAAGGAGGGACTGAGAGAGAACAAAGTCAGGGTGTACAGCTCTAAATTTATTGAAAAATATGGGGGGGGGGAGGAGGGACTGAGAGAGAACAAAGTCAGGATTTACAGTTCTAAATTTATTGAAAAATATGGGGGGAGGGACAGAGAGAGAACAAAGTCAGGGTTTACAGTTCTAAATTTATTGAAAAATATGGGGGGAGGGACAGAGAGAGAACAAAGTCAGGGTTTACAGCTCTAAATTTATTGAAAAATATGGGGGGGGGGAGAGACAGAGAGAGAACAAAGTCAGGGTTTACAGTTCTAAATTTATTCAAAAATATGGGGGGAGGGACAGAGAGAGAACAAAGTCAGGGTTTACAGCTCTAAATTTATTGAAAAAATAGGGGGGGGGAGGGGAGGAGGGACAGAGAGAGAACAAAGTCAGGGTTTACAGCTCTAAATTTATTGAAAAAATAGGGGGGGAGGGGAGGAGGGACAGAGAGAGAACAAAGTCAGGGTTTACAGCTCTACATTTATTGAAAAATATGGGGGGGGGGGGGGGGACTGAGAGAGAACAAAGTCAGGATTTACAGTTCTACATTTATTGAAAAATATGGGGGGGGGGGGGAGGGACTGAGAGAGAACAAAGTCAGTGTTTAAAGTTCAAAATTTATTGAAAAATATGTGGGTGGGGGAGGGACAGAGAGAGAACAAAGTCAGTGTTTAAGGTTCTAAATTTATTGTAAAAAATTGAGGGAGGGGAGGGAGGAGGGACTGAGAGAGAAGTCCGTTTTTACAGGTTCCAAACTCATGGAAAGTACAAGGGACGGGTTTGGTAAGAACGCCAAATGCCAAGGTTTATGTGTTATAAATTCATGGAAAGTACAAGGGACGGGTTTGGTAAGAACGCCAAATGCCAAGGTTTATGTGTTATAAATTCATGGAAAGTACAAGGGACGGGTTTGGTAAGAACGCCAAATGCCAAGGTTTATATGTTATAAATTCATGGAAAGTACAAGGGACGGGTTTGGTAAGAACGCCAAATGCCAAGGTTTATGTGTTATAAATTCATGGAAAGTACAAGGGACGGGTTTGGTAAGAACGCCAAATGCCAAGGTTTATATGTTATAAATTCATGGAAAGTACAAGGGACGGGTTTGGTAAGAACGCCAAATGCCAAGGTTTATGTGTTATAAATTCATGGAAAGTACAAGGGAGGGTAAGAACGCCAAATGCCAAGGTTTATGTGTTATAAATTCATGGAAAGTACAAGGGACGAGTTTGATAAGAACGCCAAATGCCAAGGTTTATATGTTATAAATTCATGGAAAGTACAAGGGACGAGTTTGATAAGAACGCCAAATGCCAAGGTTTATGTGTTATAAATTCATGGAAAGTACAAGGGACAGGTTTGGTAAGAACGCCAAATGCCAAGGTTTATGTGTTATAAATTCATGGAAAGTAGGTCTCTTCTCGTAGCTTGTATGTATGAAGATGACACGTTGTAAGACGATGAAAGGTCATTTTTGCTTTGAGATTTAAATTTTTCTTAAACTCGACTTCTGCATCAAACGACGCTCAAACTAGACACAGCCTCAACACATACAAACTACACACAGCCTCGACACATACAAACTACACACAGCCTCGACACATACAAACTACACTCAGCCTCGACACATACAAACTACACACAGCCTCAACACATACAAACTACACACAGCCTCGACACATACAAACTACACACAGCCTCGACACATACAAACTACACACAGCCTCGACACATACAAACTACACTCAGCCTCGACACATACAAACTACACACAGCCTCAACACATACAAACTACACACAGCCTCGACACATACAAACTACACACAGCCTCGGCACATACAAACTAGACACCTCCTTGACACATACAAACTACACACAGCCTCGGCACATACAAACTAGACACCTCCTTGACACATACAAACTACACACAGCCTCGGCACATACAAACTAGACACCTCCTTGACACATACAAACTACACACAGCCTCAACAAACTACACACAGCCTCGACACATACAAACTACACACAGCCTCGACACATACAAACTACGCACAGCCTCGACACATACAAACTAGACACCTCCTTGACACATACAAACTAGACACAGCCTCGACACGTACAATTGTTTCCACAAAAATATCACATTTCTTGTCATTTCTGCAAGCCAACATGGATCTCCCAGATTTAGGTCTTTCCAAAACAAAACAGACATCCAGGATTTAGATCTATGTAAGCACAGATAACACCCACCACCCCACCCTCCTCCCCGTGTAGTACCCGAGACCTGGCCACATGCCAGGGATGCAAAGAATAGGACCACTCTACCCTACCATGCATGATCGTAAAAGGCGACTAAAGAAGGTTGGGCATAAGGCCAGCAACCTAATCGGGTGAAAAAACAAATCCATCAGACTGCTACAGAAACAATAGACCAAAAGAGACATGGAGAAGAACAACAGAGAGGATGTTGAGCAATAGAGGGCTCACCTGGGCAAGAGCAGAAAACAAAAGGCAAAGGACAGGCATTTGTGGAAAACCCTTGCGGAAGCCCCATGTGCCCTGGGCACTTAAGTTTCAGAGAGAGAGAGAGAGAGAGAGAGAGGGGGGGGGAGTGAAACACAAATCCATAGATCAGAACTTAGTACAAAAGATCATTGTAATATCTTATCTTATATCTTATATCCTTCCCGTGCCGTTAAACATCGCATAGGGCTCGTAAGTTAGTTCGCCAATTTGTCCTGTTTTCGGCGAGTCTTTTAACTTCATCAAGGGATTTTTTGCCTGTTAATTTGGCCTCTCTTAACAATGTCCTCTTTAGAGTTTCACATGGTCTGCCTCTTTTTCTTCGGCCTGTTGTGTTCCACTTGATAGCTTGTTTTGGGATTCTCTGATCATTTCTTCTCATCAAGTGACCAACATACGTCCATCTCCTTTTCCTGATCACCTATGAGACTGGTTGTTGTCTTATCTCAGCATTGTTCTTGAATTCATTCCACTTGATGCCGAGTATTTTCTTTAGGCATTTATTTTCAAAAGATTCTAATATATTGTCTATTTCTTTAGTTGTTTTCCAGCTTTCGCATGCATAAATGAGGGTGGATTTTACATTTGAATTGAATAGTCTTAACTTGGTTTTTGTGCTTATAACTTTTGAATGCCGTATGTTCTCAAGATTCTTGAAGATCAATGCTGCTTTTGCAATTCTAATTCTAACTTCCTTTCTGGTGTCACCATCCTGGTCTATGTAGCTGCCAAGGTATGCAAATTGATTGACTTCTTCAACATCTGTCCCTTCTACGTGTATTTTTCCATTTTGATTAATGGGAAGTTTCATTATTTTTTGTTTTGTCTTTGTTAATTTCAAGTCCTATTCTGTTACCCAGTGAAGACATGCTATCTGTTTTTTCTTGCATGAAATTCACATTGTTACTCATAAGAGTTATATCATCAGCAAAATCAAGATCTTCTAGCTGGGTCCCATGTACCCAGTCAATACCTGTGTTACTTGTGCAATATTTTTTTCATTACGAAGCGTATGGCAATTCCAAAAAGCAAAGGAGATAGTATACATCCTTGTTTCACATCTGTTTCAGTCTGCAACTATTCGCTCATCCCTTCTTCTGTCTTGACTGCACAAACATTTCCGTCGCAGAGGTCCTTAATAATGGTGACAGTTTTAGATGGTATTCCATATAGACTTAAAATTCTCCACAATGAATCTCTGTGTATGCTATCAAATGCCTTTTTAAAGTCTATGTAGTTCAGTATTAATGGTTTCTGCTTTTCAATATGTTCTTCAAGTATTATTCTTAGAGTAAAGACCTGATCTTGACAGCTTCTCCCTTTTCGAAATCCTGCTTGTTCTTCTCTCATTGCGGTATCCACTATATCTTTAAGTCTAATTAGAATGACCTTGCATATACTTTTCACACAACTGATATTAAGGTTACTCCTCTCCAATTGTTACAGTCGCTAAGGTTGCCTTTTTTTATTTGGTATTTTATCAATGATTCCTTCTTTTTCAATTAAGAATGGACCTTTTCTTCTTTTCAAACGTTATTAAACATTCTCTGTAGTTGTCTCATGTTGTCATTATTGATAGCTTTTAGCATTTCGGGTGTTATTTCATCTTTCACCTGCAGCTTTGTTGTTAGCCATTAAATTCACTGCTGTTTCAGTTTCATGTGATGTAATTTCATCTAGGTCGACATTTAGTTATGAGGTTGGTAAGTCGGTTTCAAGGTTTATTAATTTTTTGGGTGTGGTCGATTAAGTATTTCTTGGAAGTGTTCAACCCATCTTTGCTTTTGGTCTTTATTTGATGTTAATATGGTTGGTCTTTTTTTAAATGTAATAGTACCTGTTAGCCTCTTTTGTATGTTATATAAAGTTTTGCTGTCTCCTGTTTTTGCTGCTTTCTCTGCCTCTTTCGCCATATTGTCTGTGTATTCTCTTTTATCCCTTCTAGCTGAACTTTTTTTTACTTTCTTGTCTATTTCTTTGTATGTTGCTTTCACCAGATCTTTTCCAAGATCTGTCTTTACATTCAACATGTCTAATTTGACTGATCGTTTTTCATGTATGTACTTCCATGTGTTTTCTGATATCCATGCTTTTCTATTTGGTTTTTTTTTCAGTCCAGCGCTTGCTTTTGCTGCTGTGATTATGGCTGTGCTGTCAGAATTCCATAATTCATCTATACCTATCTCCTCAACTTCACTGAGTGTTGTGAAAGGATTGGCAAGTTCCTGATTGAAATTACTGTTAGTATTCTCTTCTTGTAGGCTGTGGCTGTTTATCTTTCTGTGTGTTGATTTCTTATGTTGGCTTTTCAGTTTTAGTTTAATTTTCCCTATACACAGGTTGTGATCACTGTTAACATCTGCACCCCTATATGCCCTTACATATATGAGAGATGTTTTGTATTGCTTTCTTATACAAAAATCATCTATTTGGGTTCTAGTTCTATCATCTGGAGATATCCACGTCATTTTATGTATCTCTTTGTGTGGGAATAGTGTGCCTCCAATGACCATGCCATCTGTTAGACATATTTAAATTAATCTTTTTCTAGTCTGATTTACCGTATCAATTCCTCTGTAATACAGGTGATGGAAAAAATGTATATACAATCGAACCCACTTAATATCACATCTCTTTATGTCACCACCTGGATATTGTCACAGAATTTGTATCCCCGGCCAGCTCCCATAAGTGGGCTTTACTTCAGTTAATATCTCCCCGCTTATTGCCACAAATCGGTTAATGTCACAGTATTTTTGCACCCGGAGGAGCTAAAGATCCCGCTTTGTATCATAGAATGGGCAAGTACAAGCTACAAACATCTCACAAAGCGTTATCAGCTTCGCGATTCGTTAAAGAAGGGGCCGGCCTTTTGATCACCGAGTAATTGCTGCATCAACTTTTTGAACATGTGGGAACCGAAACTCACGTGGCGTGAATGAAAGGCTTACCACGGCCTCCATTTGCTGTATAAAATCTGTTTTTTGTTCGATCATTGACCTCTTTATCAAGACGTGGGCGGTGTTTAATTGGCAACGTGAGTTAGTCAGACACGAATGATGTACTGTGAATCGTATAGCCAGGAACTTCTCTGGTTCTCGTTGTGATAGATAATGGCTACTAAACGTAAACGTACTGATCTGGATTTGAACAGTAAAATGGATATTCTGAAGCAAATTGATGAACAAGTTACAAGAAAGGATATAGCGCTAAATTTTAAATTGACATTTCAACTGTATCGAAACTGGTTAAAAACAGAGACAAAATTGAACGAGACTTTCACCCATTTTTAGTTAGGTCAAACTGTAAGCGAAGGTGTGCGAGTTCCTACAAGGATAATGAGTGTGCTCTGGTGAAATGGTTCAAACAGACAAGTTCTGCACAGTTGCCTGTATGCGGTCCTGTGCTGGCAGAAATCACAGAACTTTTTGTGAAAGAAATGGATATGCCTGACTGGAAGTGTTCGAACGGCTTTCTTGAGCGCTTTAAGAAATGCCACAACATAACATTTAAGGTCACAGGAAGTGCCACGTTTGATCAGTTCGTTTCAGCTGGTGAGGGCTTGCTATCAATGGAAAAGTTTTCAGTCGAAGTCGCTAGTTGAAGTAAAAGCAAGCTAGACAGCGACGCCGAGGATAGTGCTGATAATGTCGGTGAGACCATAATGGACCAGACGTCCACCAAAAATGTTTCTTACGCTCAGTCTGTAAGCGCGTTCGAGACTGCGCTCTCGTTCATTTGCAGTATGCCTTACGTGATGCGGGACGTTTTTAGTGCTCGATCGTGTTGACATGACCTTTTTTTTATTAATAGACCAGTTATACCTACCTGTAGAAATGGGTACCCGACGTCTTCTGGAGTTGGGGAAGTTAAGGCGGCCAAACGTGATACTGACCATATCATCCTCTAGTGTGCTGACAGGTCAAGGAAAATATGGGCACTAACACCATATCCCTATGTGCCTCTAAGGCATGACAGGATTACCTATACCTTTACTTTTACTTTATAACTACACAACGCAAAATCATGCATTTTTTTAGTACTACTGCTGACAAGTCCAGTGCTGCTTAATTATAGTGTTTTCTATATTGTAAGACTAAGACTTAATGTATTTTGTGATTAATATATTTTGTGACTAATATATTTTGTGATTAGTGCATATTGTGTCCGATGATAATAGCTTTGGCTGTTTTTTATGTGTTTAATGTAGCAAATGTGGGACGGACGGACACATACACGCACACACACTCATTCATTCATTTGCATGTCCCTTGCGAAACTTTGCCTCCTTAACAGCTCTCCTGTAGGCCTCTCGGTTGTGAGCAAGATGTCCTGCTGCTGATGCATCCGTTTGCAAATCATCAGCGATGTCTTGCAGCCATCTTCGCCTTGGTCTTCCTCTCTTTCTTTTTCCTATTATGTACCCTTCCAAGTCGGTCTTCTCTAAATTATCATAACGTTTAATGTGTCCAAAATATTTAAGTTTTCTCTCTTTAATCCTCTTTACTAGCCAGACTTCTTCAATATTAGTTTTTGTAGTATGGATATAATTGTTCTTTTTTGTGTCCATGATATTCGAAGAACTTTTCTGTAGCATTTACATTCAAAGGCATTTATGTGTTTCTCAGCTGTTTTGTTAAGTATCCAGGTCTCACAGGCTAATGTTGCGATGGGAAAGATGCATGCCCTTAAGAATCTTATTTTTGTAGTTCTGTCTGTTCCTCTCCACAGATTCTTTATTTGTTTTACTTTCTGAAGAGTGATAGATGTCCTTCTTTTAATTTCCCTCATTGTATCTCCATAATTAATTAGTAGTGATCCAAGATATTAAAAACTCTCCATTTCTTCCAGTTTCGATACATATATAAGCTGCTTTGTTTATTTTGTCAGTTGTCATCAATTTAATTTTCTTTGCATTAAGATAGAGGTTTTGCTCTTCGCTGTTCTTATGGATCGCTAACACACTTTTTAAACAACATCCAAGAAGACTTTACACATGGACATCACTTGATGGGAAAACCAAGAATCACACAGGTTACATTTTAGTGCAAAGAAGGTGAAGGTCAAGTATAACATCAGCAAAAACTACCAGGTGATGATTGTGACACGGACCATGAGTTATTAATAGCAAACATGAAAATAAAGATAAAAAAGACAGTTACGGGATCAAGACCACTTCGCTTTGATCTTACAAAAATACCAGAACAATACAGTATAGAAGTGAAGAACCGTTTCGAAATCCTGATGGCTGTACAGGAGGAGATGACACCAGATGAATTGGCTACGCAGGCAAAAGATATCTTAATAACAACAGCTAAAACATGGTTCCAGTAAGGAAAACACAAAAGAATGGATGGATTACAGCAGGTACACTAGAACTGATAAAACAACGTAGAGAAATGAAGACGCAATATAAAGTGACAAACAACAACAAAGAAAAATATAAAACTTTAACAAAAGAAGTATGAAGAAACATAAGAAAAGACAAAAAACAATACATACAAGATTGTTGTGAAAGAATAGAAGAATATCAGAAGTGTCGAAGAGTTAGTGAAATGTTTAAAGAAATGAAGACATTGACGAGAAATGTCACACCTAAGCTAAATGTAATTTGTGACGAGATGGGGAATACCTTGACAGAGACAGAGGAAATTCTAGAAGATAGAAGGAATATTGCAAAGGAATGTATGAAACAACCGACTGTGGAAGCAGAAATTAACAGTGTGAATTATTGGAGGAGAAAGAACCCGAACCGACAATAGAAGAAGTTTTATGGGCAAAAAAAAATCTGAAAAATGGTAAATCACCAGGATGTGATGAGATAACAGCCGAATTTATTAAAGCAGGAGGAAAGGAGTGTGCAACAATCTATCATGCACTATGTAAAACGATATGGCATTCGGGTATTTGGCCAAAAGAATGGAAAAGAACTCTATTCATACCGCTGCCAAAAAAGGGTAACCTGAAATTATGCACAAACTACAGAACTGTTGCCCTGATTAATCATGCCAGTAAAATTCTGTTAAAAATCATAATGGGTAGACTTCGTAAGAAAATAGAAAAAGAAGTCAGTATGGTCCAAGCTGGTTTCAGGCAAGGAAGAGGATCAAGAGATCATATATTCAATATAAGATTAATAATAGAGAAATGCAGAGAGTTTAATGTGAATCTATATTTATCCTTTATAGACTACTCAAAGGCATTTGATTGTGTACAACACCAGAAACTTTGGGAAAAAATGGGATTTCCAACACATTTGATACAATTAACACCACTGCTGTATCTAGACCAACAAGCAGCAGTGAAACAACAACTTGGTTTGACATAAATCAAGGGGTCCGTCAGGGGTGCATATTGTCACCTTATTTATTTAACTTGTATACTGAAAATATAATGAGGAATGTTAGAGAAGATGTAGACAAAGAATATTGCAATCCCGTAACAATTGGAGGTTATGAAATACCAGAGATTAGATATGCTGATGACACGGTGTTACTGTCCACAACACAAAGAGGAATGGAAAAACTAATTATGTCAATCCGTAAGAACAGCGAAGAGCAGAACCTCTATCTTAATGCAAAGAAAACTAAATTGATGACAACTGATAAAACAAACAAAGCAGCTGAAATATGTATTAATGAGGAAAAACTGGAAGAAGTAGAGAGTTTTGAATATCTTGGATCACTACTAACTAATAATGGAGATACAATGAGGGAAATTAAAAAGAGGACATCTATCGCTCTTCAGAAAGTAAAACAAATAAAGAATCTGTGGAGAGAAGCAGACAGAACTACAAAAATAAGATTTTTAAGGTCATGCATCTTTCCTATCGCAACATATGCCTGTGAGACCTGAAAACTTAACAAAACAGCTGAGAAATACATAAATGCCTTTAAATGCTACAGAAGAGTTCTCCAGATTTCGTGGACACAAAAAAGAACAAATATATCTATACTACAAGAACTTAATATTGAAGAAGTCTGGCTAGTAAAGAGGATGAAAGAGAGAAAACTTAAATATTTTGGACACATTAAACGCCATGATAATTTAGAGAATACCATATTGGAAGGATACGTAATAGGAAAAAGAAAGAGAGGAAGACCAAAACGAAGATGGCTGCAAGACATCGTTGACGATCTGCAAATGGATGCAGCAGCAGCAGGCCAGCTTGCTCACAACCGAGAGGCCTACAGGAGTCCTGTTAGGGAGGCAAAGTTCCACAAGGGGCATGCAAATGAATGAATGAATGAATATTCTTATGGACTGACATAATTAGTTTTTCATTCCTTTTTGTGTTGTGGACAGTAACACTGTGTCATCAGCATATGTAATCTCTGGTATTTCATAACCTCCAATTGTTCTGGCATCGTAATATTCTTTGTCTACATCTTCTCTAACATTCCTCATTATATTTTCAGTATACAAGTTAAATAAGTAAGGTGATAATATGCACCCCTGACGGACCCCTTGTTTTATGTCAAACCAAGTTGTTGTTTCACCATTTATTATTACTGCTGCTTGTTGGTCTAGATATAGCAGTGATGTTAACTGTATCAAATGTGTTGGAAATTCCATTTTTTTCCATTATTTCCCAATGCTCCTGGTGTTGTATACAGTGAAATGCCTTTGAATAGTCCTTAAAAGATAAATATAGATTCACATTAAACTCTCTGCATTTCTCTATTATTAATCTTTTATTTAATATATGCTCTTGATCCTCTTCCTTGCCTGAAACCTGCTTGGACTATATTGACTTCTTCGTTTATTTTCTTACGAAATCTACCCATTATAACAGAAATATACGGACATGGGTAATCAAGGCAAACACACTAGCCCAGTTTAGTGTATAGTTGTATACTTATACACCAAGCATTGTGTAGCCCAGTTTAGTGTATAGTTGTATACTTATACACCAAGCATTGTGTAGCCCAGTTTAGTGTATAGTTGTATACTTATACACCAATCATTGTGTAGCCCAGTTTAGTGTATAGTTGTATACTTATACACCAATCATTGTGTAGCCCAGTTTAGTGTATAGTTGTATACTTATACACCAATCATTGTGTAGCCCAGTTTAGTGTATAGTTGTATACTTATACACCAAGCATTGTGTAGCCCAGTTTAGTGTATAGTTGTATACTTATACACCAATCATTGTGTAGCCCAGTTTAGTGTATAGTTGTATACTTATACACCAAGCATTGTGTAGCCCAGTTTAGTGTATAGTTGTATACTTATACACCAAGCATTGTGTAGCCCAGTTTAGTGTATAGTTGTATACTTATACACCAAGCATTGTGTAGCCCAGTTAAATCCTTTTTGAAGGACTCCTGTTTATGTCAAAATGTATAAACTAGGAAAAATGTAGAAACAGTTTTATTACTTAACGATTACAAAGTTGTGACGTTTTGGCTTGAGCCTTAATCTTACAAAAACAAACAAGACGAAGAAATAGAGAGAGGAGATAAAGTATAGATTCACATGAATACTAATAAAAAGAGAAAAAAAATTTAAAAACTAAATAGAGTACTTGCTGTAAATTGTAAGGTGTGTCTATCCAACTAGTGAGCCGCAAAGAAGTATTCAGGAAAAAGCCTGTTACTCCATCTGACAGAGTTAAGTTAGTACTGCCTTTCCACCCGCACGGTCAGATGGTTAAGAAAATTCTTTATCGTCATCTGCCGATAATCCAACTCGACTCCGACACTCATGACATTTTCTCTGATCCACCCATGTTGGCATACAAACGTGAACCAAACCTTAAGGACATCCTCGTCCACAGCCACTTGAAGCAGAGCCTTACATATGTTGCCACCAGAAAATGTAACCACCCCCGCTGCGTTACCTGCCCGGTAGTCTGGGAAACGAAAACAATCACCTTTCCCAAAACTATCCTCACCCTTCATGAGGGATTCACATGCGAGTACCGTAATGTGATATATGTCATCGTTTGCAAAAGATGCAGGATAACGTATATTGGTGAGACTAGCCTCAGATTAGGGGAACTGCACGCAAAAACATCTGTACGACATCGCCCAGCGAGCTTCGAAACCAGTCCCAAATCATTTCAATGGCCCCAACCACAGAGGCAAATCTGATTTTCTGGTAACAGCCATTAAACAATGTCACGCAAATGACACAAGCCGCCTGGCGCTTGAGAACCGTTGCATTCAAAGTTATGGGACGCTGGAGCCACATGGGTTAAACTCGCTGTTCATCTACACTTAACATTCTCTTCAATCATTATAGTACCTCTCCACTAAGCTCCACCCCTTCTTACTTGTCAAACCTCCTCACATCATCACTTTGCAACCTCTCTTCCCTAATCATCTGTTTCACCTTCTTGTGGTTAGGTCAACATTGTATCACTCTCTCTCCCCTCCCCGGTTCCTCATCCACCACCCCCAGTTACAACCCAGCGACCACATATCACAGGTCTCTATTTAAACAGCCTCTACGTTCTGTTAAATCCATTCCTGACACACATCGCTGGACAAGCCACATTTTACAGTTTACAGCTAAGTACTCTATTTAATTTTAATTTTTTCCCCCTCTTTTTAATAGTATTCATGTGAATCTATACTTTATCTCCTCTCTCTTTTTCTTCGTCCTGTATGTTTTTATATGATTAAGGCTCACGCCGAAACGTCATAACTTTGTAGTCGTTAAGTAATAAAGCTGTTTCTACATTTTCCCTAGTTTATTCATTTTGCTATCACAGCTTTACTGCAGTGCTTCGTGTATAGTTATATACTTATACATAAATTATTGTGTGTTACCGTTTACGTCAAATCCGTTTATTGTCATCATATTTTGACGGGCACTAAGACGTGACATTAAACGGGGTCGACTGTACACGCAGTCAGCGAAGTCACGTGACATTCTAAAGATCACATGTGGATGGTGATCCTTGTACATCAGGTGGATGAATACACTCAAGCAATCCAGCTCTGTATAACGCTGTTGTTTGTTGGAAAGATCAAACGCTTTCTTTACATCACAACATAGACATACTGCTCATATATGTCCAGTATCAAGGTTTCTACATATCCGCATGAGAGTTCGCAAATCAGAATGGAGATTTTTTTTTTTTAATTTGCGAACGTCCGAATAAAATAAAATAAAATAAAATTTAAATTTAAAATAAAACATAAAATAAAATGAAACGTCCGAATAAAATAGAATATTTTATCTACGTGAGAGAGCACAGAAGTACTGGGAATATGGAAGAAGAAATACATATTTCCAATGATTTTAAAAAAAAAAACTAATGACAGCATTGACATGAACAGCTTAAGACAGCGTAGATAGGAAGAGCTTATGACAGCGTAGATAGGAACAGCTTATGACAGGGTAGATAGGAACAGCTTATGACAGAGTAGATAGGAACAGCTTATGACAGAGTAGATAGGAACAGCTTATGATAGAGTAGATAGGAACAGCTTATGATAGCACAGATAGGAACAGCTTATGACAACGTAGATAGGAACAGCTTATGACAGCTTAGATAGGAACAGCTTATGATAGCATAGATAGGAACAGCTTATAACAGAGTAGATAGGAACAGCTTATGACAGCTTAGATAGGAACAGCTTATGATAGCATAGATAGGAACAGCTTATGATAGCACAGATAGGAACAGCTTATGACAACGTAGATAGGAACAGCTTATGACAGCTTAGATAGGAACAGCTTATGATAGCATAGATAGGAACAGCTTATGATAGCATAGATAGGAACAGCTTATGATAGCATAGATAGGAACAGCTTATGACAACGTAGATAGGAACATCTTATGACAGAGTAGATAGGAACAGCTTATGACAACGTAGATAGGAACAGCTTATGACAGCTTAGATAGGAACAGCTTATGATAGCATAGATAGGAACAGCTTATAACAGAGTAGATAGGAACAGCTTATGATAGCATAGATAGGAACAGCTTATAACAGAGTAGATAGGAACAGCTTATGATAGCATAGACAGGAACAGCTTATGACAACGTAGATAGGAACAGCTTATGATAGCACAGACAGGAACAGCTTATGACAGCTTAGATAGGAACAGCTTATGACAGCTTAGATAGGAACAGCTTATGATAGCATAGATAGGAACAGCTTATAACAGAGTAGATAGGAACATCTTATGACAGCATAGATAGGAACAGCTTATGACAGAGTAGATAGGAACATCTTATGACAGAGTAGATAGGAACAGCTTATGACAGCATAGATAGGAACAGCTTATGACAGCGTAGATAGGAACAGCTTATGACAGCTTAGATAGGAACATCTTATGACAGCATAGATAGGAACAGCTTATGACAGCGTAGATAGGAACAGCTTATGACAGCTTAGATAGGAACAGCTTATGACAAAGTACATATGAATAGCTTATGACAGAGTAGATAGGAACAGCTTATGACAGCGTAGATAGGAACAGCTTATGACAGCTTAGATAGGAACAGCTTATGACAGCTTAGATAGGAACAGCTTATAACAGCTTAGATAGGAACAGCTTATGACAGAGTAGATAGGAACAGCTTATGACAGAGTAGATAGGAATAGCTTATGACAGAGTAGATAGGAACAGCTTATGACAGCTTAGATAGGAACAGCTTATGACAGCTTAGATAGGAACAGCTTATGACAGAGTAGATAGGAACAGCTTATGACAGAGTAGATAGGAACAGCTTATGACAGAGTAGATAGGAACAGCTTATGACAGAGTAGATAGGAATAGCTTATGACAGAGTAGATAGGAACAGCTTATGACAGCTTAGATAGGAACAGCTTATGACAGCTTAGATAGGAACAGCTTATGACAGAGTAGATAGGAACAGCTTATGACAGAGTAGATAGGAATAGCTTATAGGAATAGCTTATGACAGAGTAGATAAGAACAGCTTATGACAGCTTAGATAGGAACAGCTTATGACAGCTTAAATAGGAACAGCTTATGACAGCTTAGATAGGAACAGCTTATGACAGTAGATAGGAACAGCTTATGACAGAGTAGATAGGAACAGCTTATGACAGAGTAGATAGGAACAGCTTATGATAGAGTAGATAGGAACAGCTTATGACAGCTTAGATAGGAACAGCTTATGACAGCTTAGATAGGAACAGCTTATGACAGCTTAGATAGGAACAGCTTATGACAGAGTAGATAGGAATAGCTTATAGGAATAGCTTATGACAGAGTAGATAAGAACAGCTTATGACAGCTTAGATAGGAACAGCTTATGACAGCTTAGATAGGAACAGCTTATGACAGAGTAGATAGGAACATCTTATGACAGAGTAGATAGGAACAGCTTATGACAGAGTAGATAGGAATAGCTTATGATAGCTTAGATATGAGTAGCTTATGATAGGTTAGATAGGAACAGCTTATGATAGCTTAGATATGAACAGCTTATGACAGGGTAGATAGGAACAGCTTATGATAGCTTAGATATGAACAGCTTATGACAGGGTAGATAGGAACAGCTTATGACAGCTTAGACAGGAATAGCTTATGGAAAATTATAAAAGAATTTGAGATACCTAATAAATTAATCAATTTGATCATAATATGCACGGAGGATACACAACATATAGTAATATATAAAGTAAAAAAATCAAAACCATTCTATGTAAGAAATGGCTTGAAACAAGGTGATACATTATCCCCATTACTATTCAACCTACTACTAGAAAAGGTCATCAGAAAAGTGAAAGAAAAAAAGTAGTTAAGAAGAAGAAGCTAAAGTGCTAGGACACGCTGATGACATCGACCTAGAGGGGGGAACTAAAGTGCTAGGACACGCTGATGACATCGACCTGGAGGGGGAAACTAAAGTGCTAGGACACGCTGATGACATCGACCTGGAGGGGGGAAACTAAAGTGCTAGGACACGCTGATGACATGGACCTGGAGGGGGGAACTAAAGTGCTAGGACACGCTGATGACATGGACCTAGAGGGGGGAACTAAAGTGCTAGGACACGCTGATGACATGGACCTGGAGGGGGGAACTAAAGTGCTAGGACACGCTGATGACATGGACCTGGAGGGGGAAACTAAAGTGCTAGGACACGCTGATGACATGGACCTGGAGGGGGAAACTAAAGTGCTAGGACACGCTGATGACATGGACCTGGAGGGGGAAACTAAAGTGCTAGGACACGCTGATGACATCGATCTAGAGGGGGAAACTATGCAAGAGGTCATCAGTACCTGCATACACCTGAGAGATGTAGCAATAAAAGTTGGCTGACCATTACCCAAGATAAGACAAGAGTACACGAAGATATCAAGAGACCAGGGGCAGAATGATCCAGATTATATAAATGTTGGAGATATGATCATTAGGAAAATAAAAACAAAAAATACGTAGGCACAACCTTCAACAGAAGCAACAGAGAAAGCGAGGAAATTAAAAGCAGAGCACAGGTTCTAAGGACTGTTATTGCCGGAGGTGGAGTGGACAATACGCTCTAAATGTCTCCAAGGCGTGCGACTCAAACAGCCTCTGATAGTCAAGTCCAGCTCCTGGCCTTCCCGTGGCAGAACTGTTTAAACTGACAGGAGAAGGGGCGAGGGCGAATATCTGGCGCATGAAAACCAGACGTTTCGGGTAGATGAGAATCATGTTTGGTAGCTCATATGCCGCTGATGGCGAGATGCTTCAGCTGCCGTGCGTTGAGTGGGGCTCCTCCCGGCCAGTGAAGAAAGGTGCGATTATGGCTTGCCATGCTTCACTGTGGAAAAGGTGAAAAAAAGGAGTAAATGAAGTAACCAGCAGTCTCGAGGTCAGGACTGCTCAAATCACGGCACTTCTGCTCTGGAGGTCGGCCACGTCCCATGTACACTCATATCGGGCGAATTACCTCAACCGCTATACCTAGGGGTTAACACGCTATTGGCGAGACTCTTCGGAGCAGCGCGTGGGGGCGAAACTCCTCCAGGTCAAGAAAGAAAATGAGGAAAAGCAATCAGGGTTGCCGTGCTGTACCGATGTGAAAAGGTGATGGAAAGGATAAAGTGAAGGTTAATCTGTATGTCCAGTAGTATCGCTGCGAGAGCTACTCATACCACGGTACCTATGCTCTAGAGGCCGGCCAGGTCCGAAATACACCCATACAGGTGAAATATACCTAAACCGGCTTAAACCAGGGGTGAAACTTGATGGCTACTCAAGTCACAGTACCTCCGCTCTAGAGGTCGGTCACGTCCTAAACACGCCCATATTGGGATAATATGCCTAAACCGGCTCAACCCAGGGGTGGAAGTCACTAGTGGCGAGGATTCGTCCTCCTGGACAAAAGCTCCATCCTGGTCAAAACTAGGAAGGGTATCGGCCACGACCACAAAATGCTGAAGTCGGAGACACTGGATCAGGGCAGTCTAAATAGGCAACCACCTCTCACCCGGGGGGGGGGGGGGGATGTATGCGTATCCTAATCACGCTGAGGTTTTCCGATGAGAATGTCCAACGCTGGACTGGATGGGCAACCATCTCTCACCCAGCAGGGATATACTCATATCCAAAACACGTCGAGGTTTTCCGGTGAGAAAGTCCAACTCTAGATTAAAAGAATACATTTCTCAGAAGCGAGTTTGTGTGACATCGTGGTTTTCGTTGCACCAGTTTAATCTAGAGTTGGACTTTCTCACCGGAAAACCTCGACGTGTTTTGGATATTAGTATATCCCCCCGGTGAGAGCTGGTTACTCATCCAGGCTAGAGTTGGACTTTCTCACTGGAAAACCTCGACGTGTTTTGAGATACCCGTGTACCTTTTCACGTCAACCCTAATTGCTTGTCCGCATTTTCTTCCTTGGCCGGGAGGAGCTTCACTCCACGTGCGGCATTCGAAGAATCTCGCCATCAGTGTCTTAACCTCTGGGTTAAGTCGATTCAGGCATTTCGCCCGATATGAGTGCACTTAGGACGTGGCCGACCCCCAGACCAGAGATGCCGTGATTTGACTACTGTTTACTTCGCTTATTCCTTTCTTTCACATTTTCCACAGCGGTGCCGCACGGCAACCCCATTTCCACCTTTCTTCGCTGGCCGGGAGGAGCCCCACTCCACGCAATGCAGCTGAAGAATCTCGCCAGCAGCGACTTCAAGTTGTGAGAACTACACCATGTCTAAAGTATAGAGAAGAGATTAAACTTCATGATACTTTTAAACTGTGAGAACTACACCATGTCTACAGTATCTCTCTCTCTCTCTCTCTCTCTCTCTCTCTCTCTCTCTGAACTTTAAGTGCCCAGGGCACATGGAGCTTAAACAAGGGTTTTCCACAAATGCCTGCCCTTTGCCTTTTTTTCTACTCCTGCCCGGGTGAGCCCTCTATTGCTCAACATCCTCTCTGTTGTTCTTCTCCTTGTCTCATTTGATCTACCCTTACTTCTGCTTCCCTGTGGTGTCCATCTTAGTGCCGTTTTTGGTAGTAGTTGTCAGTCATTCGGAGCACATGTCCCAACCATCGCCAGCGTCTTTCCTCAATAATTGCTGTCAGTGGCTTCATCTGCATCTCTGCCAACAAGATGTTATTTCTTGTGGTGTTTGGCCAAAATATTTTTCTAATTCTTCGTAAACATTTAGTCTGGAAAGAATTCAACTTGTTTTCTATGGTTTATGTCTACAGTATAGAGAAGAGGTAACTTCATGATAACTTCAAGTTGTGAGAACTATACCATGTCTACAGTAAAATGGATGGCGACTGCAGTAAAACTGGGTCAAATAATAAAGGTAGATAGAGGTGTACGGTGCACTTTTACAAAGTGGCAGAGGGAGTGAGTAAAGTGAGAAAAAACGAATAGAAAGTATGAGAGCGAGATGAGAATGTATAAATGAAAAACATACAACACCTGATATTTCGGCGTGAGCTTTTTTCGGGGATTACATACACAAACAAGACAAAAACGTATAAATAAGCGAAAAACTTATCTTAAAGGGGCAACCTCCAAAAGTAAGAAACACAGAAATACGTGTCCACTAGATGAGGCATAAGCCGATAGAACCAATCATAAAGAAGAGGCGGAGAGATGGAGGGGAAACAGGTGGGGGAAGGGGGAAGTGCAATAGATACATGATAGCCCCTAGAGAAGCAGGTGTCAGGCGGGGGGGGGGGGGGGAATGAGAAGTGGAGAGATAATGAATAAAGAACATAACACCTGCAGTGAGAAAATGTGAAACTGGTGAATAGGACAAGACCCTGTAGGTCACCAGAGAAGAAGAGAATGTGGCGATAGGGAGGGCAGTTAGGAGAAAGAAACAAGAAAGCAGAATTTAAATCACTCTAAAAGGGGTGACAAACTAAAAAAGTTACAGGAAACTAAAGACATTGTTAATTCCAGCTGGGTGGAGACAACCAGCCTGGAAAATAAGGCGCTGTTCTAGGACCCTCCGAGATCGTACATCAGCAGAACAAGAGTGGATCACACTAACAGAAATGTCCTGTTTTCCCCCGTGGTCGCTAAGGCAACAATTTTTAGCCACAGGTGTCCAAGCCCTCGTAGAAATATCGTTAAGATGTTGGCAATAACAATCTCCTAAGCGTAAACCGGTCTCTCCTATATACTTCATATCACAACGATTGCACATAATAGCATACATAACATTGCGTGAAGTACAGGTGAAACCCTCCTGAACTGATAACGTGGACTTAGGGAAGGAGATCTGGCTAGCCTCGACAACAAACGGGCAAGTGTTGCATCTACGACCTTCTCAACGTCTGGTACAATAAAAAGTGTCATCTATCTTAAGGCGATTTCCAACTAAAAGGTCCCTGAGGTTCTTATCACGTCTATAGGCCACCAATGGGGGTTCCCTAAAAAGTTCAAGTGTATCAGGCTCTGTCTGGAGGAGATGGAGATGGCGAAACAGTATGTTTTTAACTGCCAAGCTATGAGGGTGGTACGTGAGTACCAGTTTAACTCTGTTCGAGCTACAGTGCGGTTTAGGGGTGAGGGCTTGTTGCCGCGATATATGTCTGATGCGGTTCCAAGAAGACGAAAGAACATGTTCTGGATAGTCGCGTTGACGGAAGAAATCTAGCATTTTATGGCCTTGACCTTGGAAATCAACATCCTCAGTACATAAACGTCGCAATCTAAGAAGCTGGGAAAAAGGAATAGAGTCCTTACACGATCTGGGATGGGAGGAAGAGTACAGGAGACAGCTGTGAGAGACTGTAGGTTTATATTGGACAGAAGTAGTAAATCTGGTAGGGCCGATAGTAACAGCAATGTCGAGAAAGTTAGCAGCAGTAGTAGAGACGTGGAAGGTGAAAGAAGTGACAGGATTGTACTCCTTAATAAAACTGATAAAGTTGTCAAGATCTTCCTCTGGCACTGATGTAACCCCAAATCCGTCATCTATGTAGCGTCTACAGAAGGCTGGAAAAGGGCCTCTATAGGCTCTCAGAACCTTGTGTTCGAAGTGGCCCATGAACAGACTGGGGCTGGGGCCCATTTTAGTATCCATGGCCACACCACTAATCTGGTCGAAGTAAAGGCCATTAAATTCAAAAGAATTGAGTTAGAGGACAAGTCGTGTAAGGCGCAGAATAGTAGACGTAGGAATAGAGGGATGGCGTCTTTTGTTCAGAAAGAACTTGACGGCCTGAAGTCCCTGATCATGTGAGTTGGATGTGTATAAGGATGCTACATCAAGGGTAGGTGTGACCAGGTAGAAATGTAAGGGTCTCAAAAACAGTGAGATTAAGATAAGTGTCATTAAGATAAGTGGCCAGAAACAAGACATCGACCCAGAGGTTGAAAGATACTGTCCAGAAAGTCAGAGATTTGTTCCATAGAGCAGGAACAAGCAGACACTATGGGCCTTCCTGGGTTTCCTGGTTTGTGAGTCTTAGGGAGAAGATAAAAGGATGGCTTCCCTAAGCAGCTGTCGCGGATGTGAAGATGAGTAGCCGAGGGAGAAAGACCAGTTTTGTGGATGAATTCTTTGATCGCGTCACGCATCTAAACATTAACACATCTGAACATTCACACACGTGTACATGAAAACACACAGTCGTTCGCCCACACACACACACACACAGATGTGGTTACTGGTCCACACAGACAACAAGACATATCATGTGTGAGAAGAACGTGTCTGCTCCGTGCTCGCAACCAGGTAGGACACGTCCACCTGGTCTCTCTCCTGGGAGCAGCACAAACTGCTTGACCTGATAACGCCTCAGTTAAAACATGGGACATGTGCTCTTCAGTTCACATCCTCTCCTCACCCACTGCTTCTCACCCTTATCTCTGCTTACCTCCGGCAAACTGCTGCCAGTTTTATGTTCTTCTGATAAGAGATAAAACAAGAGATAAAGCAGGGAAACGTTTGTAGTAAGATAAGAGATAAGACAGAGGAGATTGTATGGTAACGTGAGTGATAAGACACAAGAGATTGTGTGGTAAGATAAGAGATAAGATACAAGATAAGACAGGAGAGTTTGTGTGATAAGATAAGAGAAAAGACAGGGGAATGGTAAGATAAGAGATAACACAGGAGAGTTTGTGTGGTAAGATAAGTGATAAGACAGTTTGTGTGGTAAGATAATAGATAAGACAGTTTGTGTGGTAAGATAATAGATAAGACAGTTTTGTGGTAAGATAATAGATAAGACAGTTTGTTTGGTAAGATAATAGATAAGACAGTTTGTGTGGTAAGATAATAGATAAGACAGTTTGTGTGGTAAGATAATAGATAAGACAGTTTGTGTGGTAAGATAATAGATAAGACAGTTTGTTTGGTAAGATAATAGATAAGACAGTTTGTGTGGTAAGATAATAGATAAGACAGTTTGTGTGGTAAGATAATAGATAAGACAGTTTGTGTGGTAAGATAATAGATAAGACAGTTTTGTGGTAAGATAATAGATAAGACAGTTTGTTTGGTAAGATAATAGATAAGACAGTTTGTGTGGTAAGATAATAGATAAGACAGTTTGTGTGGTAAGATAATAGATAAGACAGTTTTGTGGTAAGATAATAGATAAGACAGTTTGTTTGGTAAGATAATAGATAAGACAGTTTGTGTGGTAAGATAATAGATAAGACAGTTTGTGTGGTAAGATAATAGATAAGACAGTTTGTGTGGTAAGATAAGAGATAAGACAGTTTGTGTGGTAAGACAATAGATAAGACAGTTTGTTTGATAAGATAAGAGATAAAAGAGCCAAAGACCTCCGTTTCGGCACTCAGAGACTGGTAGTGGACATGACGCCGTCAGGAATGGCCTACCATAGCTGACCAAGACCCTGTCCTACCTCTCCGCTGGTGCCCCCAGTAACAGGCCTAACCTGGCTAACAAGGCAGGGATCGCCATAGTCCCCATGGTGGCGGAGTCTACAAGAGAAGTACTGCACGTCTCCTGCTTTGTCGCTGCACTCTGGGACTGAAAGAAAATAGCCGGCATGACCCGCTCCCAAACCGACACGATGCTGTGCCCTAACACCTTCACCCCAGAGGTTGCACATAACACCAGCTCGCAGTTATAGAGAGACAGAAGACAAGACCTGGCTTCGGTCATTTGCTTCATATAATGAGACATTTAAGGCTTCTGTAATGTCTCTTGCGTGGGCGGCTTTGTCTTCTGTTTCCAACAATTTTTAGAGTCAATGTTGAAGGAATAGCTTGTCTTAGAGTCAATGCTGAAGGAATAGTTTGTCTTAAAGTCAATGTTGAAGGAATAGCTTGTCTTAGAGTCAATGTTGAAGGAACAGCTTGTCTTAGAATCAATGTTGAAGGAATAGCTTGTCTTAGAGTCAATGTTGAAGGAACAGTTTGTCTTAGAGTTAATGTTGAAGGAATAGCTTGTCTTAGAGTCAATGTTGAAGGAACAGCTTGTCTTACAGTCAATGTTGAAGGAATAGCTTGTCTTAGAGTCAATGTTGAAGGAACAGCTTGTCTTACAGCCAGTGTTGAAGGAACAGCTTGTCTTAGAGTCAGTGTTGAAGAAACAGCTTGTCTTAGAGTCCGTGTTGAAGGAACAGCTTGTCTTAGAGTCAATGTTGAAGGAACAGCTTGTCTTAGAGTCAGTGTTGAAGGAACAGCTTGTCTTAGAGTCAATGTTGAAGGAACAGCTTGTCTTAGAGTCAGTGTTGAAGGAACAGCTTGTCTTAGAGTCAATGTTGAAGGAACAGCTTGTCTTAGAGTCAGTGTTGAAGGAACAGCTTGTCTTAGAGTCAATGTTGAAGGAACAGCTTGTCTTAGAGTCAGTGTTGAAGGAATAGCTTGTCTTAGAGTCAGTGTTGAAGGAACAGCTTGTCTTAGAGTCAATGTTGAAGGAACAGCTTGTCTTAGAGTCAGTGTTGAAGGAACAGCTTGTCTTAGAGTCAATGTTGAAGGAACAGCTTGTCTTAGAGTCAGTGTTCAAGGAATAGCTTGTCTTAGAGTCAGTGTTGAAGGAACAGCTTGTCTTAGAGTCAATGTTGAAGGAACAGCTTGTCTTAGAGTCAGTGTTGAAGGAATAGCTTGTCTTAGAGCCAGTGTTGAAGGAACAGCTTGTCTTAGAGTCAGTGTTGAAGGAACAGCTTGTCTTAGAGTCAATGTTGAAGGAACAGCTTGTCTTAGAGTCAATGTTGAAGGAACAGCTTGTCTTAGAGTCAGTGTTGAAGGAACAGCTTGTCTTAGAGCCAGTGTTGAAGGAACAGCTTGTCTTAGAGTCAGTGTTGAAGGAACAGCTTGTCTTAGAGTCAATGTTGAAGGAACAGCTTGTCTTAGAGTCAATGTTGAAGGAACAGCTTGTCTTAGAGTCAGTGTTGAAGGAACAGCTTGTCTTAGAGCCAGTGTTGAAGGAACAGCTTGTCTTAGAGTCAATGTTGAAGGAACAGCTTGTCTTAGAGTCAATGTTGAAGGAACAGCTTGTCTTAGAGTCAGTGTTGAAGGAACAGCTTGTCTTAGAGTCAGTGTTGAAGGAACAGCTTGTCTTAGAGTCAATGTTGAAGGAACAGCTTGTCTTAGAGTCAGTGTTGAAGGAACAGCTTGTCTTAGAGTCAGTGTTGAAGGAACAGCTTGTCTTAGAGTCAATGTTGAAGGAATAGCTTGTCTTAGAGTCAGTGTTGAAGGAACAGCTTGTCTTAGAGCCAGTGTTGAAGGAACAGCTTGTCTTAGAGTCAGTGTTGAAGGAACAGCTTAGGTCTTAATTTTAGGTGCAGTTCAGTCATTTGCATGTCCCTTGCGGAACTTTGGCTCCCTAACAGCTCTCCTATAGGTCTCTCGGTTCCCTGCTGCTGATGCGTCCATTCGCAGATCATCAACGATATATTGCAGCCTTTTTTTTACCTTGGTCTTCCTCTCTTTCTTTTTCCTATCGTGTACCCTTCCAAGACTGCCTTCTCTAAATTTTTATGAAGTTTAATATGTCAAAAATGTTTTTAAAACTTTTCTCTATTTAAGACATCTTATTTGCCAACCTTCTTCACTATTAAGTTCGTGTCGTATGGATATATTTGTTCTTTTTTTTGTGTCCATGATATTTACATGCAGCTACATATGATAACATTCGTCACTGTTTATAGACAGTCTAGAATAAGTATCTAAATGTGACAAACATTTGCCTATCACTTCCTGGCAGTTGTCACGTGGTTTTGCGCAGTCTGTCCCATTAAGGTCAGAGACTAAACTTAGTAAGGTCAGAAACCAGATTTAGTAAGGTCAGAGAGTAGACTTAGTAAGATCAGAGACCAGATTTAGTAAAGTCAGAGGTTCTAAGGACTGCAAACGCGCCACAAACAGCCTCTGGCAGTCAAGTCCAGCTCCTGGCCTTCCTGTGGCAGAACTGTTTAAACTGACAGGAGAAGGGGCGAGGGCGAATATCAGTTACTTAGGGTAGATGAGTGGCACGTTTGGTAGCTCATCTGCCGCTGTTGGCGAGATTTTCAGCTGCCGTGCGTGGAGCGGTGCTCCTCCCGGCCAATGAAGAAATTTGCAAATGAGGTTGCCGCGCAGCATCACTGCGGAAAAGGTGGTAGGAAGGATAAAGCGAAGCAAACAGTCAAATCACGGCACCTCTGGGATGGAGATCGGCCACGTCCTGAGTGCAGTCATATCAGGTGAAATGCATGAACCGGCTTGTCCCAGAGGTTAAGACACTGCTGGCGAGACTCTTCAAATGCCGAGCGTGGAGTGAAGTTCCTCCCGGTCAAGGAAGAAATGCGGAAAAGAACTAAAGGTTGCTGTGCAGCGCCGATGTGAGAAGGTGGTGGAAAGTGAAGTTTAACCGGTATGTCCAGTAGTATCGCTATGAGAGCTATACCACGGCACCTCTGCTCTAGAGGCTGGCCACGTCCGAAATACACCTACACTGGTGAAATATGTCTAAACCGGCACACACCAGGGGTGGAACGAGGACCACAGGCGTGAATTCAGTAGGATCACAGTGCGGTTTTGGTGGTAGAAGCGAACGAAAAGAAGAGAAGAAGAAGAAGAAGTAAGGTCAGAGAGTAGACTTAGTAAGGTCAGAGACTAGACTTAATAAAGTCAATGACTAGACTTAATAAGGTCAGAGAGGCGATAAGGCCATGACAGAGAAATGTGGCCAGTCTCTTTGGGAATGCCCAAACTGTGTGAGACCAAGGTAATAGGTGTGGTTGTGTATGTATGTGTGTGTGTGTGTTGGGGGAATGGTCCATGGTGCATGGCTCCTGGCCCAAATGACTTACTCCATCTTTCTTTCAAAGATATAAAAAAGGAAAGTGTTTAATTGTTCATATATCTTTCGTGTTTTTATCTGTTACGTGTGTGTGTGTTTTGTATGTGATCGTTGAAAAGGCTTTTGTCGAAATATTGGATTGTTGTGTGTTCTTCATTTATACGTACTCATCTTACTTTCTGTCATTTTACTTTCTACCATGTTACTTTCTGTCACTCTCGTTCTTGTCCACTTTCATCACTCTTTCCATCTTGTTGTAAAACTGAACCATACACCCATGTCAGAATCTGAGCTGTGTCAAACTACCACAGTATCCCATGTCAGAATCTGAGCTGTGTCAAACTACCACAGCACCCCATGTCAGAATCTGAGCTGTATCAAACTACCGCAGTACCCCATGTCAGAATCTGAGCTGTGTCAAACTACCACAGCACCCCATGTCAGAATCTGAGCTGTGTCAAACTACCACAGTACCCCATGTCAGAATCTGAGCTGTGTCAAACTACCACAGCACCCCATGTCAGAATCTGAGCTGTGTCAAACTACCACAGTACCCCATGTCAGAATCTGAGCTGTGTCAAACTACCGCAGTACCCCATGTCAGAATCTGAGCTGTGTCAAACTACCACAGTACCCCATGTCAGAATCTGAGCTGTGTCAAACTACCTCAGTACCCCATGTCAGAATCTGAGCTGTGTCAAACTACCGACATCCTACTTGTCCTGGAAGAGGTAAATCTATTCTTTGCTAAAAAAATTATACATCTCATTTGTCACGAAATTCACAGGCAATTGTTTGTGGCCAATATCACTCCCACCACACAAAGTTAGCACGTCCAGGTCCACCGGTCCTTACGTCGCTCCCCATAAATCTTAACAAAGATGAACCAGGCACACCCGCTGTCACAGCCAGCATTACCCCCCCCCCCCCACCCAGGATCCTGGATGCTAGCTCTCTGAGGCCAGGATAAATTCATTTAGCGGACGAAAGTGTCACTCAAAGTGTGCCTGGGCCAGTAACTAGTGCGGACATCTACATAATCACCGCTTTCATCGGGGGTCTCTTCTACAGAGGCGTCTTAGCTACACCAACTCATGTCTTCTCTTTCATGAACTCATTACTTCTCTTACATGAACTCACGATTTCTCTTACACGAACTCACGTCTTCTCGTACAGGAACTCATGTCTTCTCTTACACGAACTCATGTCCTCTCTTACATGAACTCATGTCTTCTATTACACGAACTCATACCTTCTCTACAGGAACTCATGTCTTCTCTTACAAGAACTCGTGTCTTCTCCTTTACAAACTCATGTCTTTTCTTACAAGAACTCATGTCTTCTCTTTACAGACTCATGTCTTCTCTTACAAGAACTCATGTCTTCTCTTACAAGAACTCATGTCTTCTCTTTACGAACTCATGTCTTCTTTTTACAAACTCATGTCTTCTCTTACAAGAACTCGTGTCTTCTCCTTCATAAGCTCATGTCTTCTCTTACAAGAACTCGTGTCTTCTCCTTCATAAGCTCATGTCTTCTCTTACAAGAACTCGTGTCTTCTCCTTCATAAGCTCATGTCTTCTCTTACAAGAACTCGTGTCTTCTCCTTTACAAACTCATGTCTTTTCTTACAAGAACTCATGTCTTCTCTTTACGAACTCGTGTCTTCTCTTACAAGAACTCGTGTCTTCTCCTTCACAAGCTCATGTCTTCTCTTACAAGAACTTAACAAGCACTTAACTCCGTAGCTAAGACGACAGAAACGGTCTCCCAACCCACAACACAACGAAACTGGCACAAAGGGGAGAGACAGGCAAACAAAGGCACAATCTGCAACAGTCACATTCACTCTTCCGCCATGCTGAAACCGGAAGCCCACTTGTATGTTATATAGTGTCAGAAACTGGATGTGCTCTAAACAAAACAGCTAACACGAAGAACGACCTGAAATTATTATTATTATTATTATTATTGTAACATTATTATGAAAAGGGAGATTCGGTGGCGAGGAAAGTTAAAAAATGTAAGCTTAGACCAGGCTAGAGCGTGTAGAGGAAAGCTGAGCAGTGTAAGCTTAGACTAGACTAGAGCATGTAGAGGAAAGCTGAGCAGTGTAAGCTTAGACTAGACTAGAGCATGTAGAGGAAAGCTGAGCAGTGTAAGCTTAAAACAGGTTAGAGCATGTAGAGGAAAGCTGAGCAGTGTAAGCTTAGAACAGGTTAGAGCATGTAGAGGAAAGCTGAGCAGTGTAAGCTTAGAACAGGTTAGAGCATGTAGAGGAAAGCTGAGCAGTGTAAGCTTAGAACAGGCTAGAGCATGTAGAGGAAAGCTGAGCAGTGTAAGCTTAGACCAGACTAGAGCCTGTAGAGGAAAGCTGAGCAGTGTAAGCTTAGACCAGGCTAGAGCATGTAGAGGAAAGCTGAGCAGTGTAAGCTTAGACTAGGCTAGAGCATGTAGAGGAAAGCTGAGCAGTGTAAGCTTAGACCAGGCTAGAGCATGTAGAGGAAAGCTGAGCAGTGTAAGCTTAGACTAGGCTAGAGCATGTAGAGGAAAGCTAAGCAGTGTAAGCTTAGACCAGGCTAGAGCATGTAGAGGAAAGCTGAGCAGTGTAAGCTTAGACTAGGCTAGAGCATGTAGAGGAAAGCTGAGCAGTGTAAGCTTAGACCAGGCTAGAGCATGTAGAGGAAAGCTGAGCAGTGTAAGCTTAGACTTGAACAGAGCGTGTAGAGGGAAGTTGACTATTGTAAACTTATATCTAGCTATATCACGTATTTATTTAGCTACAGCGTGTAGGAGAAAGCTGAGCAATGTAAGATTAGGCCTAACTAGAGCATGCAGGAGAAAGCTGAGCAATGTAAGATTAGGCCTAACTAGAGCATGTAGGAGAAAGCTGAGCAATGTAAGATTAGGCCTAACTAGAGCTTGTAGAAGAAAGTGCTCAGTAAGCTTAAACATGGCTATAGCATGTAGAGAAAAACTGACCAGTGTAAGCTTAGACTTTGTAGAAGAAAGCTAACCAGTGTAAGCTTAGACTTTGTAGAAGAAAGCTAACCAGTGTAAGCTTAGACTTTCTAGAAGAAAGCTGACTAGTGTAAGCTTAGACTTGGCTAGACCGTGTAGAAGAAAGCTAACCAGTGTAAGCTAAGACTTGGCTAGACCGTGTAGATGAAAGCTAACCAGTGTAAGCTTAGACTTTGTAGAAGAAAGCTAACCAGTGTAAGCTAAGACTTGGCTAGACCGTGTAGAAGAAAGCTAACCAGTGTAAGCTTAGACTTTGTAGAAGAAAGCTAACCAGTGTAAGCTTAGACTTTGTAGAAGAAAGCTAACCAGTGTAAGCTTAGACTTTGTAGAAGAAAGCTAACCAGTGTAAGCTTAGACTTTCTAGAAGAAAGCTGACCAGTGTAAGCTTAGACTTGGCTAGACCGTGTAGAAGAAAGCTAACCAATGTAAGCTAAGACTTGGCTAGACCGTGTAGATGAAAGCTAACCAATGTAAGCTAAAACTTGGCTAGACCGTGTAGATGAAACCTAAACAGTGTAAGCTAAATCTTGGCTAGAGCGTGTTGAATGAAGCTAATTATATTGTAAGCTAAGACTTGGCTAGAGCGTGTAGAGGAAAGGTAATTATATTGTAAGCTAAGACTTGGCTAGAGCGTGTAGAGGAAAGGTAATTATATTGTAAGCTTAGACTTGGCTAGAGCGTGTAGAGGAAAGGTAATTATATTGTAAGCTTAGACTTGGCTAGAGCGGGTAGAGGAAAGCTAATTATATTGTAAGCTTAGACTTGGCTAGAGCGTGTAGAGGAAAGGTAATTATATTGTAAGCTTAGACTTGGCTAGAACGTGTTGAACGAAGCTAATTATATTGTAAGCTTAGACTTGGCTAGAACGTGTTGAAGGAAGCTAATTATATTGTAAGCTTAGACTTGGCTAGAACGTGTTGAAGGAAGCAAATTATATTGTAAGCTTAGACTTGGCTAGAACGTGCTGAAGGAAGCTAATTATATTGTAAGCTAAGACTTGGCTAGAAAGTGTTGAAGGAAGCAAATTATATTGTAAGCTTAGACTTGGCTAGAACGTGTTGAACGAAGCTAATTATATTGTAAGCTAAGACTTGGCTAGAACGTGCTGAAGGAAGCTAATTATATTGTAAGCTTAGACTTGGCTAGAACGTGTTGAAGGAAGCTAATTATATTGTAAGCTAAGACTTGGCTAGAACGTGTTGAAGGAAGCTAATTATATTGTAAGCTAAGACTTGGCTAGAGCGTGTAGACGCCACTGTTTTGCAGGTTTGCACTATCACCGGTTACAGGTCGGACACGTTTAGAAACAAAGAAATGAACACAAAAAAAAGGTAAAAGATAAATACACACGTGCTCCTTGCACTCATTAGTGACCTGTAGAGTTGACAGAAGCTCTTCTTAGCTCCAGAACAGAAAAGTAGAAGGAACATGTTTTGCACGTTCTCTGCTCTCACCAGAGCGCTCGTGAAAATAATCAAGCCTTCTTGTTCGTCTCTCGTAGCTGTAAGCAAACACAAACTCACTTCAAGTGCTCTCTGTACAGAGAAAGCTGCAGAGTTTATTTTCCTGAACTAAACTCATTCTTGTCTGATAACATTCAACAAATCTTCACAGAAGTTTGACACTGAGGTTAAGACGAAAGTTGAACTTAGGAAAATTGTATAAAGCTGAATCTTGATGAAGTAATCACAGGCGCATGCCCGAACAAGATGGTAGAAGCAGGTTTCAAGCAGACGATAATTAACTGGCAATTATTATGGAGTAAATCACGAGACACTGGTTATAGTAACATGACAGTAGAGAGACTGGTTATAGTAACATGACAGTAGAGAGACTGGTTATAGTAATATGACAGAGAGAGTTTGTTATAGTAACATGACAGTAGAGAGACTGGTTATAGTAATATGACAGAGAGAGTTTGTTATAGTAACATGACAGTAGAGAGACTGGTTATAGTAATATGACAGAGAGAGTTTGTTATAGTAACATGACAATAGAGAGACTGGTTATAGTAACATGACAGTAGAGAGACTGGTTATAGTAATACGACAGAGAGAGTTTGTTATAGTAACATGACAGTAGAGAGACTGGTTATAGTAATATGACAGTAGAGAGACTGGTTATAGTAACATGACAGTAGAGAGACTGGTTATAGTAATACGACAGAGAGAGTTTGTTATAGTAACATGACAGTAGAGAGACTGGTTATAGTAACATGACAGTAGAGAGACTGGTTATAGTAATATGACAGAGAGAGTTTGTTATAGTAACATGACAGTAGAGAGACTGATATCAGACACAAGAAGATGCAGCCAAGCTTTCCCAGTGACTACTGTACCAGACACAAGAAGATGCAGCCAAGCTTTCCCAGTGACTACTGTACCAGACACAAGAATATGCAGCCAAGCTTTCCCAGTGACTACTGTACCAGACACAAGAAGATGCAGCCAAGCTTTCCCAGTGACTACTGTACCAGACACAAGAAGATGCAGCCAAGTTTTCCCAGTGACTACTGTACCAGACACAAGAAGATGCAACCAAGCTTTCCCAGTGACTACTACACAAGAAGATGCTGTCAATCTCTCCCAGTGGCCACTACACAAGAAGATGCTGTCAATATCTCCCAGTGGCCACTACACAAGAAGATGTTGTCAAGCTCTCCCAGTGGCCACTACATAAGAAGATGCTGTCAAGCTCTCCCAGTGGCCACAACACAAGAAGATGCAGCCAATCTCTCCCAGTGGCCACTACACAAGAAGATGCTGTCAATCTCTCCCAGTGGCCACTACACAAGAAGATGCAGCCAATCTCTCCCAGTGGCCACTACACAAGAAGATGCTGTCAATCTCTCCCAGTGGCCACTACACAAGAAGATGCTGTCAATCTCTCCCAGTGGCCACTACACAAGAAGATGCTGTCAATCTCTCCCAGTGGCCACTACATAAGAAGATGCTGTCAATCTCTCCCAGTGGCCACTACATAAGAAAATGCTGTCAATCTCTCCCAGTGGCCACTACATAAGAAGATGCTGTCAATCTCTCCCAGTGGCCACTACATAAGAAGATGCTGTCAACCTCTCACAGTGGCCACTACACAAGAAGATGCTGTCAATCTCTCCCAGTGGCCACTACACAAGAAGATGCTGTCAATCTCTCCCAGTGGCCACTACACAAGCTCCCTTTGCTAAGCAAACATTCTTGTCCTCTCAGTTTTCTCTGTTGTTTGTGCCACGGCTATCTGACGGTGGCGACTTTGTTTGTGCCACGGCTATCTGAAGGTGGCGACTTTGTTTGTGCCACGGCTATCTGAAGGTGGCGACTTTGTTTGTGCCACGGCTATCTGAAGGTGGCGACTTTGTTTGTGCCACGGCTATCTGAAGGTGGCGACTTTGTTTGTGCCACGGCTATCTGAAGGTGGCGACTTTGTTTGTGCCACGGCTATCTGAAGGTGGCGACTTTGTTTGTGCCACGGCTATCTGAAGGTGGCGACTTTGTTTGTGCCATGGCTATCTGAAGGTGGCGACTTTGTTTGTGCCATGGCTATCTGAAGGTGGCGACTTTGTTTGTGCCATGGCTATCTGAAGGTGGCGACTTTGTTTGTGCCATGGCTATCTGAAGGTGGCAAGCTATGACTATTTATGGTAATACGCCATGTTGTTTACCATATTGTACAGTTTGTGATAACGCCTTCACAAAGTTTCTCAGCAACGGAGAAGTCGCTTCATGCTCCGCTTTGTCTATGTGGGGGGGGGGGGGGTGTGCCAGGCTTTCTTACAAGGAGGAGGCCAAAAAGCTAAGACTATATATATATATATATATATATATATATATATATATATATATTTGTTTAACTAATTTTTCGTGTTTTTATCTCTTGTGTTGCTGTTGTATGTGATCCTTGAAAAAACGCTTTTGCCGAAATAATGGATTGCTGTATGTCATTTATTTTTATGTACTAATCTTGCTTTCTGCCATTCCAGTTTCTGCCTACTTTTCTCACTCTTTCTATCTTTTCGTAAAGCTAAAGTAGCTGCTCAGAAACGCTTGTATGTAAGTATATTTATTTTCTAAACGCTTGTATGTAAGTATATTTATTTTCTAAACGCTTGTATGTAAGTATATTTATTTTCTAAACGCTTGTATGTAAGTATATTTATTTTCTAAACGCTTGTATGTAAGTATATTTATTTTCTAAACGCTTGTATGTAAGTATATTTATTTTCTAAACGCTTGTATGTAAGTATATTTATTTTCTAAGTTTGTAATGTGAGAAATAGTTTTCTTCCACATTCTTGACTAGCCTCGTTGTGAATGTTTACATTAGTTACCACCCACAGACCGAGGTAAAACAAAAACTCACACTGCCATATTTCATAGTTAACTCTAAGAATCAAAACTTTGTACGGGCTCGTTACAACAACTCTACATTGTTAAAATACTACAAACAATTCTACATTATATTACAAATGTTATTTACTACAGCAACAGATATGCATCGAAAAGTTCTATATTTCATGATAAATGTTCATTACTACATTAGCAGATATAAATGAAAACGTTCTAATGTTCTATGCAGATGTTTGTGAGCATAACAGATACCAGCTATTACATATCACCCAGCTTCGGCCATATTATCTGCTCTCTGTCAGTGGGAGGACCGCATACAGCAGCTCACATAAGATTCTTGACCATGTAGCTGTCAGCCATCCATCAAGTCAGGGATGTCTGAACCATAGCCGACCTTGACCTTGTGGCACTTCTTCGTTGGTACTTCTACTAACAGTCAGCGGAGTCTATTAAAGAAACACATTCCCCTTCCCCATCCGTCCCACCCCCATCCGTCCCTCCCGCCTTTTAGCTTTAATAAGCTGCAGTAGCCCCGCCCCCCCCCCCCCCCCCAGTCAAGACGATGCTGTATTTTACATCTTCGCTACATCTTCCCTACATCCGTTTCAGAGAACTTGCTGGTAGTTCCAGGTGGATTAAACCATGATATGTATTTCTATGTTGTTTATCTCTGTCTCTCTCTGTCTCTCTCTCTGTCCATCTCTCTCTGTCTCTCTGTCCATTTCTCTCTGTCTCTCTGTCTCTCTCTCTGTCTCTCTCTCTCTCTCTCTCTCATTCATACCATACATATTTAAATACGTAGTTCAACTGGTCAGGAATGTTTTACTGTAATAAAACGAAGGTTGTAAAAGTTTAAAAATAATATTAGGATCATTAATATGACAACATGAAATAAGATAAAAACTGATAAAAACAGAAGAAACGTGTGATTCTGTTGAAGGAAAAAGCACAAGTAACATAATTTTTATATTAAGAACTACAATAAAAAGATGTAACGAAGTAAAAAGATTTATACTTGTGATTTATTGATTACACAGAAGCTTTTGACAGAGTTAGACACGAAGATATACAAATGCTGGAAAAAGGTAACATAGATAGTAAAGATATGAGAACTATTAAAAATATGTACTAGGAGCAGAGAACAGTAATAAGAGTGAAGACAGGTGAGGGTCACGATATAAAGAGGGGCGTAAGACAAGGATGCATATTGTCATCTGGTCTATTCTCATTATGCAGTGAAAATGTGAAAAGAATTAAAATACGAGGCCATAATATCAATAACCTGAGATATGAGGGTGACAGCATTCTAATAGTAGAAAATGAATGCGGTATGCAGAAATAGTAAACAAGATTATTAAAGAGATCAATAAAGGAAGTTTAGAGCTAAACATTAACAAGACATAAACTAGTAAACAAGATTATTAAAGAGATCAATAAAGGAAGTTTAAAGTTGAACAGTAACAGTAACAAGACATAAACAAGTAAACAAGATTATTAAATAGACCAATAAAGGAAGTTTAAAGTTGAACAGTAACAGTAACAAGACATAAACAAGTAAACAAGATTATTAAATAGACCAATAAAGGAAGTTTAAAGTTGAACAGTAACAAGACAAAAACAATGGTAATATCAAAAAGAATAAACATACCAATATGCAACATCCTTTTAAATGTCACAAGTAAATAAACTCAATTACCTTGCAACAACAGCTGATGGTAAATGCAAAAATGAAATAAAATCACAGATAGTTATGGCAAAGGCAGTTTTGTATGACATGACGATACTAACAAATGAGAAAAGTGATAAAAAATTATTACAGTGCTATATAGAGCCAGTATTGCTATATGAAAACGAGTCCTAAAATGCTATATTGAACCTATTTTGTTTTATGGAAGTGAATCATGGGCAATAGGCAAGTCTGCACAAAAATCATTGGAAGCAGCAGAAATGTGGTTTATTAGAAGAATGTTGCGAATCCCCTGGACAGCAAAAATAACTAATGAAGAATGCATGAGAAGAGATGGAGAGACAAAAAAACCTTGTCAAAAAGATAAGAGAGAGACAATGTACTTTCATAGGACATGCAATGAGAAGAGAGGGCATTGAAAATATTATAACAACAGGAAAAATAGAAGGAAGAAGATCAAGAGGAAGACCAAGAGAAATGATACTGGACAGTCTGACGGGATGGTGTGAGAGGAGATCACCAACTGAGCTGATGGCCTGCATGAAGGATCGGATACTCTGGAGAAGCATAATAGCTCACGCCAGTCGGCACGGCACCTGATGATGATGATTGCCATATGGTGGTGTAACTTGGACAGTCAACAAAGAAACTGAAAGCAACAAAGATATGACTTTGGTGAAAGATGCAATATCCTGGATGGACAGAAAAATAAATAAACGGGTCCTCAAAGAAGTCTCAGAAGAATGAAAACTTGTTCAAATAAAAAGAAAAAGACAATCAATAGTTCTTGGACACGTCAAGAGAAGACAGAAGCTGAAGAACCTAGCAATGACCAGAAAATTCAAGGAAGAGAAGACAGAAGCTGAAGAACCTAGCAATGACCAGAAAATTCAAGGAAGATAAGACAGAAGCTGAAGAACCTAGCAATGACCAGAAAATTCAAGGAAGATAAGACAGAAGCTGAAGAACCTAGCAATGACCAGAAAATTCAAGGAAGAGAAGACAGAAGCTGAAGAACCTAGCAATGACCAGAAAATTCAAGGAAGAGAAGACAGAAGCTGAAGAACCTAGCAATGACCAGAAAATTCAAGGAAGAGAAGACAGAAGCTGAAGAACCTAGCAATGACCAGAAAATTCAAGGAAGATAAGACAGAAGCTGAAGAACCTAGCAATGACCAGAAAATTCAAGGAAGAGAAGACAGAAGCTGAAGAACCTAGCAATGACCAGAAAATTCAAGGAAGAGAAGACAGAAGCTGAAGAACCTAGCAATGACCAGAAAATTCAAGGAAGAGAAGACAGAAGCTGAAGAACCTAGCAATGACCAGAAAATTCAAGGAAGAGAAGACAGAAGTTGAAGAACCTAGCAATGACCAGAAAATTCAAGGAAAAAAGGAAGAGAGGAAGACCAAAAGAAAACAAATCTCAGTGACTGACCAGGATGACATGTAAAAAGAAAAGCACCAGAATTAATTAGAAACACCAAGGACTTCTTCTTCTCCTTCTTCTTCTTCTTTGTTGGTCATATCAGATCCTGATCCCTGTTGACATGGCAAAGACCACAGTCCTCTCCAGATCCTGATAGGAGCCCCAAAGCTTTTGCCCCAAGGTTGTGTTCCCTGGCCAAGTCTCACGCCTCAAGTCTGCATGGTTTGGGCACTTTTGAAGGATATGTTCTGGAGTCTGGACTCCACTGCCACATGGACACTCATCTGTGTGAGACATTTTAAGTCGATGTAGGTGGCTTAGTAGTCTGCAGTGGCCTGTCCTTAGGTGAAAGAGGATGGTTTGCTGATGTCTTTGTAGTTGGTGTATTGGATCTGGTTCATTGTAACATTTCAGTTGCTTTTTTCATTCAGATCTGCACTGGTTACGGATTAGTTTTCACTTCTTGGTAGTTTACCAAGGACTCTCTCTCTCTCTCTCTCTCTCTCTGAACCTTAAGTGCCCAGGGCACATGGGGCTTCCACAAGAGTTTTCCACAAATGCCTGTCCTTTGCCTTTTTTTCTGCCTTTGCCCAGGTGAGCTCTCTATTGCTCAACATCCTCTCTGTTGTTCTTCTCCATGTCTCTTTTGGTCTACCTTTACTTCTGTTCACCTGTGGTGTCCATCTTAGTGCTATTTTTGGTAGTGAGTTGTCAGTCATTCGGAGCACATGTCCCAACCATCGCCAGCGTCTTTCCTTAATAATTGCTGTCAGTGGCTTCATCTGCGTTTCTGCCAACAAGATGTTATTTCTTGTGGTGTTTGGCCAAAATATTTTTCTAATTCTTCGTAAACATTTAGTATGGAAAGAATTCAACTTGTTTTCTATGGTTTTGGTGATCTTCCAGCATTTACTTCCATAGAGTAGTACACTTAGAACATTACTCTTAAATATCCTGGTTTTAGTATTCATGCTTAGTTTTTTTTTATTTCATATAGTCTGCACTGGCTAAAGCTGGGGCAACCATCCCCAACCCAGCGCGTCACAGGTGGCGGATGGTGAAAGTCCTCCAGATATGCAGGATCCCTGTGAATAATGATTTACCCAAATAAGCAAGCGCGGACCAACTGGCGGTAGACTCAGAGAACGAGGTGGGGCAGTAGGTGGCTCTACTACTTCTATAAAGTGCCTCAGGTGCTCAATAAATGGAATACCAGGCGGGTCAGAGGCGCCTTAAAACCTCTCGCTCCCGCTGCCTTGCACGTAGGACAGGGAATCCAAAGGCTAGCGGAGAGTCCGTACACAAATCGGCAGAAGGCAACGGGGAACCACTGTTGTAGTTCCCAAGAACAATTATGTTTATTCAGAGTAATAAATTTGTCGTGAACGACTTTAATGGATGTTCCTCTGGAACAGCCTTGTCCGGTAGGGTAGCTCATTTCACCAAGCCACAGGATCGTCATCAAGCTACTAGTGGCAGAACTAACAAGTTCAAACTAGCAACATGGAATGTTAGAACTTTATTTCAGGCTGGAAAATTAGAAAATGTACAGATGGAAATGGAAAGGATGAAGATCAACATATTAAGAATGAATGAAGTTAGATGGACAGGTGGAGGGAAGATAGACTCTGATATATATACAATAATATATTCAGGAAGTGAGAAACATGAACGAGGAGTAGGAATAATATTTGACGAACAAACAGCAAGGACAGTTGTAGGATATTTGAACATCTCGGACCGAGTTCTGCTAGCCCAACTGAAAGGACGACGAATAAACATACATATTACACAAGTGTACGCTCCAACATCCGAAAATTCTGAAGATGTTCAGCTGTTTTATAATGACATAGAGACAGCTTTAAAACACACAAAGGCACATGAAGCTACTATAGTCATGGGAGATTTTAATGCCAAAGTTGGTAAAGGAAGAACTTCAGACATCGTTTGGTGACTATGGACTGAAGGAGAGGAATGACAGAGGTAGTAAATTAATTGAATGGGCAAGAATACACAGCATTGTTGTAGGAAACACCTGGTTTAAACAACATCCCCGAAGACTGGCAACGTGGTGCAGCCCAGACAAAAAGACTTTTTAACCAGATAGACTACATATAATTAAAAAAACGATTCCGCAATGCATTACTGACAACAAAAACCATGCCAGGAGCTGACTGCAATAGTGACCATGACCCACTCTGTGGAAAAATTAGAATAAAGCTAAAGAAAGCATGCAGAAAAGTGAGAAACACCAAACTGATTACAGAACTCCTTAAAAATTACCAAGAACTGAGAGAACAATACAAAGTTATTATAACAAATAGATACAATGCAATAGCAAAGATAAATAGTATAGATGAACAATCGGCAATGTTAAGAGATTCTATCCACCAAACTGTTAAAGAGATAATCATCATCATCATCATGTGCCGTGCCGACTGGCGTTGGCTATTATGCTTCTCCAGAGTACGCGATCCTTCATGCAGGCCATCAGCTCAGTTGGTGATCTCCTCTCACACCATCCCGTCAGACTGTCCAGTATCATTTCTCTTGGTCTTCCTCTTGATCTTCTTCCTTCTATTTTTCCTGTTGTTATAATATTTTCAATGCCCCCTCTTCTCATTGCATGTCCTATGAAAGTACATTGTCTCTCTCTTATCTTTTTGACAAGGTTTTTTTTCTCTCCAGCTCTTCTCATACATTCTTCATTAGTTATTTTTGCTGTCCAGGGGATTCGCAACATTCTTCTAATAAACCACATTTCTGCTGCTTCCAATGATTTTTGTGCAGACTTGCCTATTGTCCATGATTCACTTCCATATAACAAGATAGGTTCAATATAGCATTTTAGGACTCGTTTTCTAACATTCATTGATAATGATGTGTTGGTTAATATGTTTCTCATTCTCTGAAATGCAGTCTTTGCTTGGCCTATTCTGTTCCTAATTTCTAAAGAGATAATACCACCAAAAAAGAAGTCCCTAAAAATAAATGGATAGACAACATCTTAAGACTGATAGACAAGAGGAGGAGGAGTAAAAATAACCAAGAAAAATATAGCAAGATAAATAAAGAAATAAGACGCAAATGCAGAGAAGCAAAGGAAGTGTGGTTAAATGAACAGTGCAGACAGATAGAGGACTCTCATAATAAAGACAGCAAAAACATGCACAAACGAATTAGTGAACTCACAGGCAGGAAAACAAAATATACCAAAGGATCCCAACAATCAAAAGAAAGTAAAATGTTAATGGGAAAAGAAGACATTGTGGACAGGTGGACAGAGTACATCGGTACTATATGTACTCCAATATATGGAGAAGAAAGACCAGAATTAACACCATATACTGAACACTGCGATGGACCACCAATACTTGAAGATGAAATCATAGATGCAATCAAACATATGAAGAAAGGAAAAGCGACTGGGCCTGATAATATAACAATAGAAGAAATAGAGGCACTAGAGGAGACAGGAATAAAAATAATAACCAAGTTAATGAATGACATTTATAACAGTGGTTATATTCCCAGTGACCTGCTTAAATCCACCTTTATAGCACTACCAAAGAAATCAGGTGCAAAGGAACATGATGATCACCGGACTATCAATCTCTCACGTCACATAACGAAGCTACTTCTAAGAATCATTATGAGAAGAACAAGGAAAAAGATCAAAATGGAAATAGCAGATAAACAGTTTGGATTTGTTGAAGGAAAGGGAACACACAATGCCATTTATGCTTTACGAACACTAACAGAAAGAGCTTTAGAAGTACAGAAAGATCTCTACTTATGCTTCATTGATTACACCAAGGCATTTGACAAGGTGAAACATAATGAAACTATTAAAATGCTTGAAAACATCAATATAGACGGTAAAGACCTGAGGATTGTAAAACATCTATACTGGCAGCAAGAAGCAGAGGTTCGAGTTGAAAATAGAACTGGAAAATATCAACCTATAAAACAAGGGGTGCGATAAGGAAGTGTACTATCTCCAGACCTTTTTTCTCTGTACAGCGAGAATATTCTAAGAACGATCATCACAGAACCAGGCATAAAAAATGGAGGATACAATATTATCAACCTTCGATATGCTGATGACACAGTACTGATAGCTGAGAACCAACAAGACCTGCAAAATCTCTTGGATAAAGTGGCCAAAGAAAGTGAACAGAAAGGCCTTACTTTGAACATCAAAAAGACAGAGACTACGGTTATATCTAAGAAACAGAATCCATCAAAAATGCAGTATAAAATTAAATGGAACTATTCTAAAGCAGGTGAAGAAATTCAAATACCTTGGAGCAGTAATAACTTCAGATGGGAAATGCAGAACAGAAATTAGGAACAGAATAGACCAAGCAAGGACTGCATTTCAAAGAATGAGAAACATATTATCCAACACATCCTTATCAATGAATGTTAGAAAACGAGTCCTAAAATGCTATATTGAACCTATCTTGTTATATGGAAGTGAATCATGGACAATAAGCAGGTCTGCACAAAAATCACTGGGAGCAGCAGAAATGTGGTTTATTAGAAGAATGTTGCGAATGCCCTGGACAGCAAAAATAACTAATGAAGAATGTATGAGAAGAGCTGGAGAGACAAAAAATCTTGTCAAGAAATAAGAGAGAGACAAAGTACTTTCATAGGACATGCAATGAGAAGAGGGGGCATTGAAAATATTATAACAGGAAAAATAGAAGGAAGAAGATCAAGAGGAAGACCAAAAGAAATGATACTGGACAGACTGACGGGATGGTGTAAGAGGAGATCACCAACTGAGCTGATGGCCTGCATGAAGGATCGTGTACTCTGGAGAAGCATAATAGCCAACGCTAGTTGGCACGGCACCTGATGATACGATGATGATAATAGTCTGCAGTATAGCAAAAGCCTGGTTTGCTCTAGTAAGTCTGCTGTTGATGTCCTCTGTGCTGTCTCCATTTTTTACTACTCTACTGCCAAGATATACAAATTCACTTATCTCCTCTACTAACTTGCTATCTACTCTGAGTTGTTCACATTTTGCTTCATTAACTTTGTCTTTCCTACGTTGATCTTTAGTCCTATGTTGTTTGCATTCTAAATTAGCTTGTTTGTTTTATCTTGCATATCTTTGTGGCTGCTTGGTAGTAGACAAATGTCGTCCGCAAAGTCAAGGTCCTCCAGCACTGTGTCAAGGGTCCATTGTAATCCTCTGCGTTTGTCTGATGTTGCCTCCTTCATTAACCAGTCTACTGCCAAGATAAATAATGTTGGTGATAGTACACATCCCTGCTTCACTCCTGTTTGTACCCTAAAGCTGCTGGAGGTATGTTCTCCACAGATAACTTTGCACTGAAAACCCTCGTATAGGGCTTTGATTACATTAACTATTTTATGGGGGAGACCATGCTATCTTAGGATTTTCCACTGTGCATCTCTGTTGATATTGTCAAAGGCTTTCTCAAAATCTATCAGCAGTGCGTATGTTGTGCTATGCCATTCATTTGCCTGTTCTAATATTTGTCTAAGTATAAATATGTGGTCTATGCATGATCTTCCTTTCCTAAATCCTTCCTGCTCTTTCCGAAGTTTTCCCTCAAGTGCTGGTACAATTCTGTTGATGATTATTCTGCAAAATACTTTACTGGTGAGTGGCAGTAGGGTAATGCCTCTCCAGTTCCCGCAATCTCTGAGGTCACCCTTCTTTGGTAGTTTTACCATAAGGCCAGTTTTCCACTCCTCTGGAGCTTTTTCTAGATCCCAAATTTGTTGTAGTATCCGGCAAAGTTGTTTTAGTGTTTCTGTTTCTTCTGTTTTCAACATCTCAGCAGTCACTTCATCTTCACCTGGTGCCCTGTCTAATTTTAGCTTCTTTGTTGCCTCCTTTACTTCACTTATTGTTATTGGTCCTGTGTTGATGTTTAGTTCCAAGGACTGTACAAGATGCAAAAGCATGATCACCAACGCTCTCCGGCATGGAACATAATAATAATAATAATAATAATAATAATAATAATAATAATAAGAAATTCGTATCAACCTTAGTATATCGTTTGGCTGGATGCAAGTAGAATATGGAAGATAGATGACCAAGACTTAATGTAAAAATAGCCTAGAAAGATGGATTTTTTAAAAGTCACATTTCAGAAATGGAGGAAATGTTTTATTAAAATCATCATCATCACCATCATCATCTCGTGTCGTCTGCCCGCGGACGGTGTGTTAAAACAGGAGAGATTATACATAAACAAAGAAAGAAGAAAACTGACAGCTTGAGAGGAAAAGGGGGGGGGGTGATGGGAAGGAGAGATAACTGGGATCTGAGAAAGAGGGAAGAAGAAAGAAATGAGACTTTAAAAAGAAAAAAAAAACGGCGTAATTGGTGTCAGAGAAAGGATACCGCAGCATTGTCCGGACAATCAAGAACGCCATTGGTCCTTTGGGCAGTTCCAGCCAGGGGAGAGTAGTTTAATAGCAACATCGCGCCTTGTAATCTTCACCATAATTATCTCCCTGTCAGAGGCGAGGCTCTTCTGTAGCGAGAGATGGCAGGAACGATATCAGTCCCAGAGTGACAGATTGTCATCTGAGCAGCCAAAGCCTGGACCAAAATCCTCTCATCAAATGGAATACTGAAACATTTTTTTCTCTTGTTTCTTTTTATTTTTTCTCTTTGTATCGTGGCCTATTTCTTGTACCAAGAGCCTGCGGTAGATGTGGGTAGTAGCTCTGTTAGGGTTGGTGGTCGGGTAATCTGAGGGCTGCCAGGCAGAGAGAAATCATGAATATAAATTAGTGAATAGTAAATGTGTCACGTGATGTATCAGTCATTTTATTTAGATAGACTCTTTCCCACCAAAACTCAGCTGCATCAAGATGGCAGATTCTCAAGCAGAAACACGAAATATATTAAACAAAATCATAATAACTGACCATTAATCTTTGCGACGGTTTTAGGTTATAGTCTATAAAGTTTGTAAGTGGTCAGTAGTGGCAATTATATGTAAGTGGTCCAGGTTAGAGAGTTCACAATCAAGCGAGGAACATAACGACTTGGTGTTTGGCTGGACGTTACTGAGAAATCTGGCAACCCACCAAGTTAGCATTGATCTAACAACTTACCAAGCTGGCTCTGATCTAACAACTTAGCAAGCTAGCACTGATCTAACAACTTAGCAAGCTAGCACTGATCTAACAACTTAGCAAGCTAGTACTGATCTAACAACTTAGCAAGCTAGCACTGATCTAACAACTTAGCAAGCTAGCACTGATCTAATATCTTACCAAGCTAGCTCTGATCTAACAACTTACCAAGCTAGCTCTGATCTAACAACTTAGCAAGCTAGCACTGATCTAATATCTTACCAAGCTAGTACTGATATAACAACTTACCAGGTAGCACTGAACTAACAACTTACCAAGCTAGCTCTGATCTAACAACTTACCAAGCTAGCACTGATCTAATAACTTACCAAGCTAGTACTGATCCAACAACTTACCAAGCTAGCACTGATCTAATAACTTACCAAGCTAGCACTGATCCAACAGCTTACCACATAGCACTGATCTAACACCTTACCAGCTAGCACTGATCTAATAACTTACCAGCTAATACTAATATAACAACTTACCAAGCTAACACTGATCTAACAACTTACCAAGCTAACACTGATCTAACAACTTACCAAGCTAACACTGATCTAACAACTTACCAGCTAGCACTGATTTAAAACTTACCAGCTAGCACTGATCTAACAACTTACCTAGCTAACACTGATCTAACAACTTACCAAGCTAACAATGATCTAACAACTTAGCAAGCTAGCACTGATCTAACACCTTACCCAGCACTGATCTAACAACTTACCTAGCTAACACTGATCTAACAACTTAGCAATCTAGCACTGATCTAACAACTTACCTAGCACTGATCTAACAACTTACCTAGCACTGATCTAACAACTTACCAAGCTAACACTGATCTAACAACTTACCTAGCACTGATCTAACAACTTACCTAGCTAACACTGATCTAACAACTTTCCAGCTAGCACTGATCTAACAACTTACCAAGCTAGTACTGATCTGACAACTTACCAGGCTAGCATTGATCTAACAACTTACCAAGCTAGCACAGATCTAACAACTTAACAAGCTAGCACTGTTCTAACAACTTACCAACTAACACTGTTCTAACAACTTACCAAGCTAGCACTGATCTAACAACTTACCAAGCTAGCACTGATCTAACAATTTACCAAGCTGGCACTGTTCTAACAACTTACCAAGCTAACACTGACCTAACAACTTACCAAGCTAGCACTGATCTAACAACTTACCAGCTAGCACTGACTCACCTGGGATATATAAATATTTAGAAAAAAATCACAAGAAACTGTTCCATGTTTTTTCAGGACATCATCACAACTGTTTATAAAAGTAAAGAGTTCCAGGACATAAATAAATACTCAAGATAGTATTTTCTTCCTCCAGTGTGTTCTACATAATGTATATTGCTCCAGTGTGTGCTACATAATGTATATTGCTCCATTATGTGCTACATAATGTATATTGCTCCAGTATGTGCTATATAATGTATATTGTTCCAGTGTGTGGTATATAATGTATACTGCTCAAGTGTGTGCTATATAATGTATATTGCTCCAGTGTGTGCTACATAATGTATGCTACTCCACTGTGTGCTACATAATGTATGTTACTCCATTGTGTGTTACATAATGTATGTTGGTCCAATGTGTGCTTCATAATGTATATTGCTCCTGTATGTACTATATAACGTATATTTCTCGTTTGTGTGCTACATAATGTATGTTTCTCTAGTGTGTGCTACGTAATGTATGTTGCTCCAGTCTGCAGTACATAGTTTACTTTAGCAAACATAATGTCTGAGCTATGTCATATCAAAGAAATGGAGAGATACCATCTAGACATACTGGGCATCAGCGAAATGTGATGGCCAGAAGCAGGTAAAAGATCGGCGGAAAACGGTAAGTTAATTATACATTCAGGCAGAAATGACAATAAATTCCGAGACGGAGTGGGCATTATTATGTCAAATGTAGCTGCAAAGAGCCTTGTAGAATGGGAACCAGTGAACAGTCGTATAATAAGAGCACGATACAACCTACGACACGGAAGAATGACAATAATACAGTGTTATGCACCCACGAATGATGCAGATGATGATGTGAAAGACGACTTCTATCACCAACTACAACAAATCATCAACAAAGTCCATAAACACGACATCCTAATTGCTATGGGGGACTTCAATGCTAAGGTAGGGAAGGATAATACTGACGTTGAAAAAGTGATGGGGAAAGAAGGAATTGACATGGTTAATCAGAATGGAGAAAGATTAATTGAAATATGTCTCACAGAGGGCATGGTCATTGGAGGCACAATATTCCCACACAAAGAGATACATAAAACAACATGGATATCTCCAGATGATAGAACTAGAAACCAGATAGACCATTTTTGTATTAGAAAGCAATACAGAACATCTCTCATGGATGTAAGGGCTTATAGGGGTGCAGATGTCAACAGTGATCACAGCCTGTGCATAGGGAAAATAAAACTAAAATTGAAAAGCTAACACAAGAAATCAGTACACAGAAAGATAAACATCCACAGCCTACAAGAAGAAAATACTAACATTAATTTCAATCAGGAACTTGCCAATCACTCCAAAACACCCAGTGAAGTTGAGGAGATAGGTATAGATGAGTTATGGAATTCTTACAGCACAGCTATAATCACAGCAGCAAAAGTAAGCGCTGGATTGGAAAAACCAAATAGAAAAGCATGGATATCAGATAAAACATGGAAGTATATACATGAAAGACGAGCAGTCAAATTAAACATGTTGAATGCAAAAGCAGATCATGAAAGAGATTCGGCAAAAGCAAAATACAAAGACATAGACAAGAAAGTAAAAAGTTCAGCTAGAAGGGATAAAAGAGAATAAATAGACAATATGGCGAAAGAGGCAGAAAAAGCAGCAAAAACAGGAGACAGCAAAACTTTATACAACATACAAAAAAGGCTAACAGGTACTATTACATCTAAAGAAAGACCAATCCTTAGCAAAACTGGAACACTATTAACATCAAATAAAGACCAAAAGCAAAGATGGGCTGAACACTTCCAAGAAATAATCAATCGACCACACCCAAAAGAATTGTTAAACCTTGAAACTGACTTACCAGCCCCACAAATAAATGTCAATCTAGATGAAATTAAATTGCATGAAATTGAAACAGCAGTGAATTTAATGGCTAACAACAAAGCTGCAGGTGAAGATGAAATAACAGCCGAGATGCTAAAAGCTATCAATAGTGACAACATGAGACAACTACAGAGAATGTTTAACAAGATTTGGAAAGAAGAAAAGGTCCCTTCTAATTGGAAGAAGGGAATCATTGTTAAAATACCAAAAAAGGGCAACCTTAGTGACTGTAACAACTGGAGAGGAGTAACCTTAATATCAGTTGTGTCAAAAGTATTTTGCAAGGTCATTTTGAATAGACTCAAAGATATAGTGGATACTGCAATGAGAGAAGAACAAGCAGGATTTCGAAAAGGGAGAAGCTGTCTCGACCAGATCTTTACTCTCAGAATAATACTTGAAGAACATATTGAAAAGCAGAAACCATTAATACTGAACTTCATAGATTTTAAGAAGGCATTTGATAGCATACACAGAGATTCATTATGGAGAATTTTATGTCTATATGGAATACCATCTAAAATTGTCAACATCATTAAGGACTTATACAATGGATATGGTTGTGCAGTCAAGACAGAAGAAGGGATGAGTGAATGGTTCCAGATTGAAACAGGCGTGAAACAAGGATGTATACTGTCTCCTTTACTTTTTGGGATAACAATAGACTTCATAATGAAAAAATGCTGCACAGGTAACACAGGTATTGACTGGGTACATGGGACCCAACTAGAAGATCTTGATTTTGCTGATGACATAACTCTTATCAGTAATGATGTGAATTCCATGCAAGAAAAAACAGATAGCCTATCTTCACTGGCTAGCAAAATAGGACTTGAAATTAACAAGGACAAAACAAAAATAATGAAAATTCCTCTCAATCAAAATGGAAAAATACACATAGAAGGGACAGATATTGAAGAAGTCAATCAATTTGCATACCTTGGCAGCTACATAGACCAGGATGGTGACACTAGAAAGGAAGTTAGGATCAGAATTGCAAAAGCAGCATCAATCTTCAAGAATCTTGAGAACATATGGAATTCAAAAGTTATAAGCACAAAAACCAAGTTAAGACTATTCAATTCAAATGTAATATCCACCCTCATTTATGCATGCGAAAGCTGGAAAACAACTAAAGAAATAGACAAGAAATTAGACTCTTTTGAAAACAAATGCCTAAGGAAAATATTCGGCATCAAGTGGAATGAATTCAAGAACAATGCAGAGATAAGACAGATGACTGAACAACAACCAGTCTCACGGGTGATCAGGAAAAGGAGATGGACATATGTTGGCCACTTGATGAGAAGAAATGATCAGAGAATCCCAAAATAAGCTATCAAGTGGAACACAACAGGCCGAAGAAAAAGGGGCAGACCGCGTGAAACTCTGAAGAGGACATTATTAAGAGAGGCCAAGTTAACAGGCATAAAATCCTTTGTTGAGGTTGAAAGACTCGCCGAAGACAGGAAAAATTGGCGAACTACTTTGCGAGCCCTATGTGACGTCTAACGGCACGGGAAGGATATAAGATATATATAAGATATGTCATATTGCTGTTCTCGGAAATCTTGTCCCTACCTCCGGAATTGAGGACACAATCAAGAAATCAGAAATCTATTGGTCCACATCATAGTTTTGTCTGCAGAAATTACAATACGGACAGATAGTTGAGACCTCGGGTGTCATTTCTGTTAGTCTTGTACTAGTTCAGTGTAGTTAGCAAGATGGGGACGTTCCATTCTGTACGTACTGATATTACAGTTACTATCATGAATAAGGCTTGACCAGTCTCTCAGAAGATCGTGTCCTTCATCCCACTTGTCAGAAAGGCTCCACTGAAATCTCAGAGAGCTACCTTCAGATCAAAGTTGGGCAGATCATTTCCTGTGAGGCAAATTGTTACAAGACCAATGTGTCTTCTACAGAATGGGCTATGGCGATAAGGTTAAATGCCGAGCGGGTTAATTCTACCCCTGCCTCGGGTCACAACGGGTGGAGCTGCGTTGGAGACATCTTGGTGAGATAATTGGAACGTGTAGTCCCCTAATCAGGACCAGTTTTTGACAGCAGCGAGTCGGGAGTTGAGCGCTTCAATCAAGAGCTAACAGGAGACGATGTTCATCCTAACCTTTTTTCTATAACGGAACTGACCCGCGTTCATCTTCCTGGGCATAACTAGCCATTTCATTTCTCAGTCAATTCACTGCCGTGGTTTTGCAGGCGTCCTTGGTTACCAGGAAGTTAGTTTGGCCCAGACAACAAAGAGGTTCTGTTAGCCACGAAAAGACTGGGAAACATTTAACAGATTGTTACAACAGAGTAAAGCCCCGCCTGCCACAAGTTGCCAGTCTGGTTTCTCGGTTTTGATGACTGAGGTCACCAGTAGTAGAGGTGATAGTGTGGTAGCGGTGGTAGTGATGGTGGTAGTAGTAGTAGTAGTGGTTGTGGTAGTCGTAGTAGTGGTGATAGTAATATTGGTAGTGGTGATGGTAGTAGTAGCAGTAGTGGTAGTTGTTGTAGTAGTGGTAATGGTAGTAGTGGTAGTGGTGATGGTAGTAGTAGCAGTAGTGGTAGTGGTGGTGACAGTAATAGTAGTAGTGGTAGTAGTAGTAGTAGTAGTGGTAGTAGTGATGATAATAGTAGTAGCAGTGGTAGTGATGGTGATAGTAGTAGTAGTAGTGGTAGTGGTGGTGATAGTAGTAGTAATAGTAGTGGTAGTGGTGGTGATAATAGTAGTAGTAGTGGTAGTGGTGGTGATAGTAGTAGTAGTAGTAGTGGTAGTGGTGGTTATAATAGTGGTAGTAGTAGTAGTGGTGGTAATAGTAGTAGTAGTAGTGGTAGTGGTGGTGATAGTAGTAGTAGTAGTAGTGGTAGTGGTGGTGATAATAGTAGTAGTAGTAGTAGTAGTGGTAGTGGTGGTGATAGTAGTAGTAGTAGTAGTGATAGTGGTGGTGATAGTAGTAGTAGTAGTGGTGATAGTGGTGGTGATAGTAGTAGTAGTAGTGATAGTGGTGGTGATCGTAGTAGTAGTAGTAGCAGTAGTAGTGGTAGTAGTAGTAGTAGTAGTAGTAGTAGTAGTAGTAGTAGCAGTAGTAGTGATAGTGGTGGTGACAGTAGTAGTAGTAGTAGTAGTAGTAGTAGTGGTAGTGGTGGTGATAGTAGTAGTAGTAGTAGTAGTGATAGTGGTGGTGATAGTAGTAGTAGTAGTGATAGTGGTGGTGATAGTAGTAGTAGTAGTAGTAGTAGTAGTGATAGTGGTGGTGATAGTAGTAGTAGTAGTAGTGATAGTGGTGGTGATAGTAGTAGTAGTAGTAGTAGTGATAGTGGTGGTGATAGTAGTAGTAGTAGTGATAGTGGTGGTGATAGTAGTAGTAGTAGTGATAGTGGTGGTGATAGTAGTAGTAGTAGTAGTAGTGATAGTGGTGGTGATCGTAGTAGTAGTAGTAGCAATAGTAGTGGTAGTGGTGGTGACAGTAGTAGTAGTAGTGGTGGTAGTAGTAGTAGTAGTAGTGGTGGTAGTATACCAAACATGGAAGTATATACATGAAAGACGAGCAGTCAAATTAGACATGTTTAATGCAAAAACAGATCATGAAAGAGATTTGGCAAAACAAAATACAAAGAAATAGACAAGAAAGTAAAAAAGTTCAGCTACAAGAGATAAAAGAGAATATATAGACAATATGGCAAAAGAGGCAGAGAAAGCAGCAAAAACAGGAGACAGCAAAACTCTATATAACATAAAAAAGAGGCTAACAGGTACTATTACATCTAAAGAAAGACCAGTCCTTAGCAAAACTGGAACATTATTAATATCAAATAAAGACCAGAAGCAAAGATGGGCTGAACACTTCCAAGAAATACTTAATTGACCACACCCAAAAGAATTGTTAAACCTTGAAACTGACTTACCAGCCCCACAAATAAATGTCAACCTAGATGAAATTAAATTGCATGAAAATGAAACAGCAGTGAATTTAATGGCTGACAACAAAGCTGCAGATGAAGATGAAATAACAGTCGAAATGTTAAAAGCTATCAATAGTGACAACATGAGACAACTACAGAGAATGTTTAACAAGATTTCGAAAGAGGAAAAGGTCCCTTCTAATTGGAAGAAAGGAATCATTGTTAAAATACCAAAAAAAGGGCAACCTTAGTGACTGTAACAACTGGAGAGGAGTAACCTTAATATCAGTTGTGTCAAAAGTATTTTGCAAGGTCATTTTGAATAGACTCAAAGATATAGTGGATACTGCAATGAGAGAAGAACAAGCAGGATTTCGAAGAGGGAGAAACTGTCTCGACCAGATCTTTACTCTCAGAATAATACTTGAAGAACATATTGAAAAGCAGAAACCATTAATACTGAACTTCATAGATTTTAAAAAGGCATTTGATAGCATACACAGAGATTCATTATGGAGAATTTTATGTCTATATGGAATACCATCTAAAATTGTCAACATCATTAAGGACTTATACAATGGATATGTTTGTGCAGTCAAGACAGAAGAAGGGATGAGTAAATGGTTCCAGATTGAAACAGGCGTGAAACAAGGATGTATACTGTCGCCCTTACTTTTTGGGATAACAATAGACTTCATAATGAAAAAATGCTGCACAGGTAACACAGGTATTGACTGGGTACATGGGACCCAACTAGAAGATCTTAATTTTGTTGATGACATAACTCTTACCAGTAACAATGTGAATTCCATGCAAGAAAAAAGCAGATAGCCTGTCTTCACTGGCCTGCAAAATAAGACTTGAAATTAACAAGGACAAAACAAAAATAATGAAAATTCCTCTCAATCAAAATGGAAAAATACACATAGAAGGGACAGATATTGAAGAAGTCAATCAATTTGCATATCTTGGCAGCTACATAGACCAGGATGGTGACACTAGAAAGGAAGTTAGGATCAGAATTGCAAAAGCAGCATCAATCTTCAAGAATCTTGAGAACATATGGAATTCAAAAGTTATAAGCACAAAAACCAAGTTAAGACTATTCAATTCAAATGTAATATCCACCCTCATTTATGCATGCGAAAGCTGGAAAACAACTAAAGAAACAGACAAGAAATTAGACTCTTTTGAAAACAAATGCCTAAGGAAAATATTCGGCATCAAGTGGAATGAATTCAAGAACAATGCAGAGATAAGACAGATGACTGAACAACAACCAGTCTCACGGGTGATCAGGAAAAGGAGATGGACATATGTTGGTCACTCGATGAGAAGAAATGATCAGAGTGGAACACAACAGGCCAAAGAATAAGAGGCAGACCGCGTGAAACTCTGAAGAGTACATTATTAAGAGAGGACAAATTAACATGCATAAAATCCTTTGATGAGGTTGAAAGTATACAAGAGTTTAATATTGAAGAAGGCTGGCTGGTGAAGAGGATTAAAGAGAGAAAACTGAAATATTTTGGACACATTAAACGTCATGATAATTTAGAGAAGACCGTATTGGAAGGATACATAATGGGAAAAAGAAAAAGAGGAAGATCAAGACGAAGATGGCTGCAAGACATCGTTGACGATCTGGAAATGGATGCAACAGCAGCAGGCCATCTTGCTCACAACAGAGAGGCCTACAGGAGTGCTGTTTGGGAGGCAAAGTTCCGCAAGGGACATGCAAATGAATGAATGAATGAATGAGGTTGAAAGGCTCGCCGAAGACAGGAAAAATTGGCGAACTACTTTGCTAGCCTTATGTGACGTTTAACGCACGGGAAGGATATGACAAGATATAAGATAAGTGGTAGTGGTGGTGATAATAGTAGTAGTAGTGGTAGTGGTGGTGATAGTAGTAGTAGTAGTGGTAGTGGTGGTGATAATTGTAGTAGTAGTGGTAGTGGTGGTGATAATAGTAGTAGTAGTGGTAGTGGTGGTGATAATAGTAGTAGTAGTGGTAGTGGTGGTGATAATAGTAGTAGTAGTGGTAGTGGTGGTGATAATAGTAGTAGTAGTAGTGGTAGTGGTAGTAGTAGTAGTAGTGGTAGTGGTGGTGATAATTGTAGTAGTAGTGGTAGTGATGGTGATAATAGTAGTAGCAGTGGTAGTGGTGGTGATAGTAGTAGTAGTAGTAGTGGTAGTGGTAGTGGTGGTGATAGTGGTAGTGGTGGTGATAGTAGTAGTAGCAGTGGTAGTGGTGGTGATAGTAGTAGTAGCAGTGGTAGTGGTGGTGATAGTAGTAGTAGCAGTGGTAGTGGTGGTGATAGTAGTAGTAGCAGTGGTAGTGGTGGTGATAGTAGTAGTAACAGTGGTAGTGGTGGTGATAGTAGTAGTAGTAGCAGTAGTGGTAGTGGTAGTGGTGGTGATAATAATAGTAGTAGTATTAGTGGTAGTGGTGGTGATAGTAGCAGTGGTAGTGGTGGTGATAGTAGTAGTAGTAGTGGTAGTAGTGGTGATAGTAGTAGTAGTAGTGGTAGTAGTTGTAGTGGTGGTGATAGTAGTAGCAGTGGTAGTGGTTGTGGTGGTTGTGCTAGTAATAGTGATAGTGGTGGTGGTAGTAGTAGTAGATGTAGTGGTGGTAGTAGTAGTAGTTGTAGTGGTGGTTGTAGTAGTAGATGTAGTGGTGGTTGTAGTAGTAGTTGTAGTGGTGGTAGTAGTAGTAGTTGTAGTGGTAGTAGTAGTAGTTGTAGTGGTAGTGGCAGTAGTGGAAGTGGTGATGGTAATCATAGTGGTGGTAGTAGTAGTAGTTATAGTGGTGGCAGTAGTAGTAGTTGTAGTGGTGGTAGTAGTAGTAGTGGTATAAGTAGTAGTGTTAACAGTGGTGGTGGTAATAGATGTAGTGGTATTAATGATATTAGTAGTAGCAGTAGTGGTGTTGGTGGTGGTCAAAGTTGTGGTAGTAGTCATAGTGATGATAGTGGTAGTACTGGTAGTAGTAATGGTAGTGGAAGTGGTTATGGTGGTGGTAGTGATAGTAATAATAATGTTGGTATTGGTAGTAGTAGTGGAAGTGATGGTGGTAGTAGTAGTGGTAGTGATGGTGGTTGTAGTAGTGGTAGTGATAGTGGTGGTAGTAGTAATGCTGATACTGGTAGTGGTAGTGGTAATAGTGGTAGTGATGGTAGTGGTGGTGATGATGGTGGTGACTGTTTCTTTTATGACTTCCCCTACTGTTTTTCTTAGTTTATACGAGGAAATGAACCTAGATCTTATCAGTTATAATTAAGCAGTTGTGTTACACTAGCTATATCTAACAACCTATGTTATATCAGCTATATCCAACCACTTATGTTGTACTAGCTATATCCAACAACATATATTATACCAGCTATATCTAACATCCTATGTTATACCAACTATTATATTATACATATATTATACCAGCTACATCCAACCACCTATGTTATACCAGCTACATCCAACCACCTATGTTATACCAGCTATCTCCAACCATCTATGCTATATCAGCTATATCTGACATCCTATGTTATACCAACTATATCTAATCATCTATGTTATGCCAGCTATATCTAAAAACCTGTGTTATACTAGCTATATCTAACAACCTATGTTATACCACCTACATCCAACCACCTATGCTGTACTAGCTATATCCAGCAACATATATTATACCAGCTGTATATCCAACCAATTATATTATATCAGCTACATCCAACCACCTATGATATATATCAGCTATATCCAACCACCTATGTTATACCAGCTACATCCAACCACTTATGTTATAACAGCTATATCCAACCACTTAATTTATACCAGCTACATCCAACCACCTATTTTATACCAGCTTGCAAACAAGCTCCATCACAAGACAACAATTTCTATGACAATCTCTCTAACTTATGAAGGTCTGATAGGACCAAACCATGATCATATTGTGACTCTATGGTTTATATTGTGACTTGTGGTTTCTGTTGTGAAAGTGTGGTATGTGCTGTGACTTTTTTATTTATGTCGTGACTTTGGGGCTTATATTGTTACGTTGTGGTTTAAGTTGTTACCTGTGATTTATGTTGTTACTTTGTTGTTTGTTGTGGCTTTATGGTTTATGCATGTTGTGGAAACAAGGGAGATAAACAATAAAATACTATACAGTGGTGTGATTGAAATTAACGATCTTAGAAAAAAATGTTTTGTTGAAGCAGAAACAAATCTTACGGACGAAACATAAAATAAAACAATCTAGATATAAACATATCTAGGCTAGTTTCTTCTTCTTCTTCTTCTTCTTCTTCTTCGTTCACTTCTACCACCAAACACCGCACTGTGATCCTACTGAATTCACGCCTGTGGTCCTCGTTAGGTCCCGTGGTCCCCTGTGTGGTCCCCGAAAAGACCACACGAGATCCACGAGAGGATCACAAGGGGTTCAGAGTATCACAGGGCTTTAGCCTGTATTCTTGGTGGGTCTCGGAAGCGGGTTGCGTGACACCGTGGTTTTCATTGCACCAGTTTAGTCTAGGGTTGGACTTTCTCACCGGAAGACCTCGACGTGTTTAGGATATCAGTGCAACCCCGCTGGGTGAGAGGCGGTAGCCCACCCAGGCCAGAGTTGGACTTTCTCACCGGAAAACCTCGACGTGTTTTGAGATACCCGTGTATCACCGCCGGGTGAGAGGTGGTTGCCCATCCAGTCCAGGGTTGGACTTTCTCACCGGAAAACCTCAACGTGATTAGGATACGCAAACATCCCCGCCGGGTGAGAGGTGGTTGCCTATCTAGACTTCCCTGGTCCAGTGTCTCCGACTTCAGCATTTTGCGGTCGTGGCCGCTACCCTTCCTAGTTGTGACCAGGATGGAGCTTTTGTCCAGGAGGACGAATCCTCGCCACTAGTGACTTCTACCCCTGGGTTGAGCCGGTTTAGGCATTATCCCAGTATGGGCGTGTTTGGGACGGGACCGACCTCTAGAGCAGAGGTACTGTGACATGCATAGCCTTCAAGATTCACCCCTGGTATGAGCCGGTTTAGGCAAAATTCACCAGTATGGGTGTTTATCAGGCGTTACCGACCTCTAGAGCGGAGGTGGCATGACATGTCTAGCCATCAAGTTCCACCCCTGGTGTGTGCCGGTTTAGGCATATTTCACCAGTGTAGGTGTATTTCGGACGTGGGCGGCCTCTAGAGCAGAGGTGCCGTGGTATAGCTCTCGTAGCGATACTACTGGACATACCGGTTAAACTTCACTTTCCACCACCTTTTCCCATCGGCTCCGCACAGCAACCTTTACTTCTTTTCCCCATTTACTTCCTTAACCGGGAGGAGCTTCACTCCACGCACGGCATTTGAAGAGTCTCGCCAGCAGTGTCTTAACCTCTGGGACAAGCCGGTTCATGTATTTCACCCGACATGACTGCACTCAGGACGTGGCCGACCTCCAGACCAGAGGTGCCGTGATTTGACTGTTTGCTTCGCTTTATCCTTTCTACCACCTTTTCCGCAGTGATGCTGCGCGGCAACCTCATTTGCAATTTTCTTCATTGGCCGGGAGGAGCACCGCTCCACGCACGGCAGCTGAAGTTCTCGCCAACAGCGGCAGATGAGCTACCAAACGTGCCACTCATCTACCCTAAGTAACTGGTTTTCAGGCGCCACATATTCGCCCTCGCCCCTTCTCCTGTCAGTTTAAACAGTTCTGCCACGGGAAGGCCAGGAGCTGGACTTGACTGCCAGAGGCTGTTTGAGGCGTGTTTGCAGTCCTTAGAACCTACTGGCTAGCAAAACAGGACTTGAAATTAACAAGGACAAAACAAAAATAATGAAACTTCTCATTAATCAAAATGGAAAAATACACGTAGAAGGGGCAGATGTTGAAGAAGTCAATCAATTTACATACCTTGGCAGCTACATAGACCAGGACGGTGACACTAGAAAGGAAGTTAGAATTAGAATTGCAAAAGCAGCATCGATCTTCAAGAATCTTGAGAATATATGGCATTCAAAAGTTATAAGCACAAAACCAAGTTAAGATTATTCAATTCAAATGTAATATCCATCCTCATTTTTTGCATGCGAAAGTTGGAAAAAAACTAAAGAAATAAAAAAGAAACTAGACTCTTTTTAAAACAAGTGCCTAAGGAAAATACTTGGCATCAAATGGAACGAATTCAAGAACAATGCAGAGATAAGACAGATGACTGAACAACAACCAGTCTCATGGCTGATCAGGAAATGGAGATGGACATATGTTGGTCACGTGATGAGAAGAAATCCCAAAACATTTATGTTGGTCACGTGATGAGAAGAAATCCCAAAACAACCCATCAAGTGAAACACAACAGGCCAAAGAAAAAGAGGCAGACAGCGTGAATCTCTAAAGAGGACATTGTTAAAAGAGGCCAAATTAACAGGCATAATATCCTTTGATGAGGTTGAAAAGCTCTCCGATAACATGAAAAATTGGCGAACTACCTTGCGAGTCCTATGTAACCTTTAACGGCACGGGAAGGATATAAGATATAAATAGAGTCATACATCCTTTCACCTCTTCCACTGAAATGTAATCTTTTCATAGTCTGCAGGCCAGAACCCCGACCTGTGATCTTGTCATGGTGTGCAGATCAGAACCCTGACCTATGATCTTGTCATGGTGTGCAGACCAGAACCCTGACATATGATCTTGTCATGGTGTGCAGACCAGAACCCCTGACCTGTGATCTTGTCATGGTGTGCAGACCAGAACCCTGACTTGTGATCTTGTAATGGTGAGCAGACCAGAACCATGACCTGTGATCTTGTCATGGTGTGTAGACAAGAACCCTGACCTATGATCTTGTCATGGTGTGCAGACCAGAACCCCGACCTGTGAACTTGTCATGATGTGCAGGCCAGAACCCCTGACGTGATCTTGTCATGGTGTGCAGATCAGAACCCCGACCTGTGATCTTGTCATGGTGTGCAAGCCAGAACCATGACCTGTGATCTTGTCATGGTGTGCAAGCCAGAACCATGACTTGTGATCTTGTCATGGTGTGCAGACCAGAACCATGACCTGTGATCTTGTCATGGTGTGCAAGCCAGAACCATGACTTGTGATCTTGTCATGGTGTGCAGACCAGAACCATGATTTGTGATCTTGTCATGGTGTGCAAGCCAGAACCATGACTTGTGATCTTGTCATGGTGTGCAAGCCAGAACCATGACCTGTGATCTTGTCGTGGTGTGCAGACCAGAACCCTGATCTGTGATCTTGTCATGGTGTGCAGACCAGAACCCCTGACCTGTGATCTTGTCATGGTGTGCAGACCAGAACCCTGACCTGTGATCTTGTCATGGTGTGCAGACCAGAACCCTGACCTGTGATCTTGTCATGGTGTGCAGACCAGAACCCTGACTTGTGATCTTGTCATGGTGTGCAGACCAGAACCATGACCTGTGATCTTGTCATGGTGTGTAGACCAGAACCCTGACTGATCTTGTCATGGTGTGCAGACCAGAACCCCGACCTGTGATCTTGTCATGATGTGCAGGCCAGAACCCCTGACCTGTGATCTTGTCATGGTGTGCAAGTCAGAACCCCTGACCTGTGATCTTGTCATGATGTACAAGCCAGAACCATGACCTGTGATCTTGTCATGGTGTGCAAGCCAGAACCATGACTTGTGATCTTGTCATGGTGTGCAGACCAGAACCATGACCTGTGATCTTGTCATGGTGTGCAAGCCAGAACCATGACTTGTGATCTTGTCATGGTGTGCAGACCAGAACCATGATTTGTGATCTTGTCATGGTGTGCAAGCCAGAACCATGACTTGTGATCTTGTCATGGTGTGCAAGCCAGAACCATGACCTGTGATCTTGTCGTGGTGTGCAAGCCAGAACCCTGATCTGTGATCTTGTCATGGTGTGCAGATCAGAACCCCTGACCTGTGATCTTGTCATGGTGTGCAGACCAGAACCCTGATCTGTGATCTTGTCATGGTGTGCAGACAAGAACCCTGATCTGTGATCATGTCATGGTGTGCAGACCAGAACCCTGATCTGTGATCTTGTCATGGTGTGCAGATCAGAACCCCTGACCTGTGATCTTGTCATGGTGTGCAGACCAGAACCCTGACTTGTTAAGGTGGCAGCAACACGCCATAATCAGTCCAGGAAATGTCTTGCCAGTCTACAGGATGAGACAGAGAAAAGCAGCTCCGGACACAGAATACATCTGCCACATTATATCTCTGTCTTAGATATTATTCCACGCTGTATTTAGCGACTTGGGTAGGTTTGCCGTGAGTCATTTTTTATTTGACCACTTTCTATTCCAGAAATAAAAAAAAGTTTTGCATCGATCCAGGGTCACCTGCCTGGCAAGTGAGTATACTACCATTAGACCATCGATAAGGCAGTAAAGAAGGAAGTGTTTGAGAAATGTAAACAATATGCACATGAAATAACATAGGAAATAGCACGGGAGATAACACGGGAAATACTAAAATGCAGAAAATATGAGTTTTCTGACTAAGAAGAAAAGATAAGAATTACTCTTCTCGCGACCTCGGGTACAATATTATAGAAAAGAATCACTATCACTGTTTTATGTTTCTACATTATCTTTTAGTACTTCGTGAGATTTCATCTTTTTAGTATTTCGTGAGATTTCATATAAGAAATATAAAGGGGAAAAATTGGCATATCTCACAAAACAGTCAATAAGAGGTTTGGTACACTACAAATCTATTTTTAAAATATTTCACGAGATTGTGCAACAGAAAGATACATTAAACTTATTGTTAAAATATTTCACAAAAGTGTACAAGTTTTTAAAAAGAACTCTTCTATTTTCAGAGACAAAAAGTAACATGTACAGGAAGTGGTCTCTACATGCGCCAGCAGAAGTGAAAGCTGAACCACAGGCTAGGATTTTTAACAAATTTTTATAATTTTTTTTCCCCTATATAACTCATATTTAGCTGTATGCCTTCTTAGATCAGACCACAGCAGGACTGTTTTGTGTAAAAAAGATGGGGAAACCAAAGAAAGGAGCGAAAACACACGACGAGGACATGTAAGTGAACACAAGATGAACAAGACACTGAAATTGTAACTTCGTCTAACGTGTGCAGTAAATGATATTGGTGATGATGAAGATTGTGATAAAGTCAGCTTTTATGTCTTAAATTTGATCAGAGCATATAATTGTGACTGCTGTATAAAAGGCTATATTGTATCATGTTTAATGTCATCCTCAGGTCTTGATTTTTTTTTTTTTTTTGGTACGCTTTCGGTGTTGCTTTTCAGGGTTTTTTTTTTTTCTTCATTCCTTGTTACTTTCGTGAAACAAATCGCGGTCCAGTTCTAGCACAGCTTTAGTCTGTGCTTCTTGCACGTACAAATAATAGTCAGCTTTAGCTCATTATGAACAGGTTATGTTCCTAACACATAGAAATTGTCAGATAGGTTCTGTTTCAGCAATGTTAGCTGTCCTGACATACACAAATCGCAGTCTAGCAAGAACACGCGTAGTTAGGTTCAGGAGGTTCAAGGGGCATATCCGTGAATTGAGTGGGTAACTTCTACATATAAATCAGCCATTCTTTGCCAGATTACATGAACATGAGAAAAAGTGACATTTATGAATTAAAGATGAATTGGTAGTTTTAAATTATTTTTTCATGTCTTTTAATGTGTTTTTTATTCCTCTGAGGAAAAGTAATTTAGGTTATGTCTTGCCATTCAGAAAATAAACATTATAACAAAAGTTAAACTTTACTTAAACTAGCCTAATCCAGATTTGTGAAGTCAGGTAAGTTTTGGCTCAGGTTAGTGCAGTTATTTTCTGACTTAGGCTTGCAAAGAAAAAAAAAAGTAACCAAAATAACATAATAAATATTTCAAGTTTTAAAATATCAGATCAAGATATATTGTATTAAAAATATTTACTTTTTTATGCATTGAAAAAAATGTACAATAAAACTCAGACTTGTCAGTAATATCAGTGTTCAGTGAGACAGCTGGGGCCTATATGCTGTATAAACCAGAGCAGGAATGGCTATCTCAATTTCTGTATTTTTAGTCTCAGAAAATGAAGCAGAGAAAAATCTGTCAAACAACTTGTGTAGTTGTTCTTGATAAACTTTATTCTTTAGAACGCTTTCACACATGTATACCCTGCCAAGTATAGATGTAATAAGTTTTACTATTGACTGCACACTCAGCTAAAGTTATAATTTCTTACTTTCATAAGAACAATCATTGTTTTGTGGCTAACATTTATTTTAATAAAATAAATTACATTTTTGTAATAACCTTGCAGATCACAAACAAACAACAAAAGCCCCTACTAGCTGCATGTGGTCTGTGTGATACCCATATCTAAGTATATATAACATAATCTATCTGAGCACTTAAGTGGAAAATAACATTTTTTGTCTGTACAGTAGATTTGTGTTTATTTGGTACTTGGCTCTTGAGTCATTCTGCTTTGTTCTACAGTATTTAAATATAAAGTCATTCTGTCATGGTCTACATTATTTAACTCTTGATTTATTCTGTCATGGTCTACAGTATTTAACTCTTGATTTATTCTGTCATGGTCTACAATATTTAACTCTTGATTTATTCTGTCATGGTCTACAATATTTAACTCTTGATTTATTCTATCATGGCAGTAATGATGATAATGAACCAAATGAAGAAGTCACGGGTAAGAAATCTATGGAAGAACCAGGTGCGAAGACAGCTCCAACTGCCAAGAAAGAAAAGAAAAAGAAGAAGGGTAAAGCTAAGGATGATGATGATGAATAGTAGGTATTTTCTGTTATTTCTCCGTTACAGTTTTGTTTATTTATGCTTATTTTTTTGCTTTTTATTTCATATTTCACAGATCAGTGATTTGACTGTGAACTCTCAGTTGATGTAGGGAAATGGTAATTTGACTGTGAGCTCTGCAGCATATATCTACAATTGCCACCTTAATTTGTACATGACAGCCCTGTGGCATATATCTACAATTGCCACCTTAATTTGTACATGATAAAAGTGATGGTGACTGCAGTAAAACTTGTTCAAATAATAAAGATGAATAGAGGTGTATGGTGCAGTTTTACATATTGCCTGAGGGAGTGAGTAAGGTGAGGAAAAAAACAAATAGAAATTATGAGAGTAAGATAAGAATGTATAAATGAAAAAAACATACAATATCCAATATTTCGGCGTGAGCCTTTTTCGAGGATTACATACACAAACAAAACGACATATAACTTATCTGAATGACATCCTCCTGAATAGGAACCAACACAAGAATTCATGTCCCTTTGACTGGGAATAGAGATCATGTTGGAGGCACAAAGGAAACTAGAAGAGGCCAGAAGAAAGGAAGTAGGAGGCGGGGAAAAGAGAGATGAAATCACAATAGACACCTGTAACACATGTGTCAGGGGAGGGGGGAAGAAGGGGAAGCAGAGAGATAATAGAAGAACTAGGAACGAATAGAAGGTGCCTAAACACACATAGCACACTAAAGACGCAAATTGTAGTGGGGTGGGGGAAGCAGGGAGATAATAAACCTGGTGAAAAGGACAAAAATCAATAAGCCGCCAGAGAAGTGGCGGTGGGAAGCTAAGAGAAAGAAACAAAAAAGTAGAGCATAAGTCGCAGAAAAAAGTGGAAACCTGAAGAAGTTAAAGGAAGCTGAAGACATTGTTAATTCCAGCTAGGTGGAGACGGGCAGTCTGGAAAATAAGGCGCTGTTCCAGGACCCTCCGAGATTGTACATCAACAGAACAAGAGCGGGTCGCATTGACAGAAATGTCCTGTTTTCCCCTGGGGTTGCTAAGGCAAAAATCTTTAGCCGCAAGTGTCCAAGTCCTCTTAGAAATGTTGTTAGGATGTTGATGAAAACGTTCTCCTGAGCATAAACCGGTCTCCCCTGTGTACTTCATACCACAACATTTGGACATAATAGCATAAACAGCATTGTATGAAGTGCAGGTGAAACCCTCCTGAATTGATAATGTGTACTTTAGGGAAGGAGATCTGGCTAGCCTCGACAACAAATGGGCAAGTGTGGCATCTGCAACGTCCGCAATGTCTGATACCATAAAGTGTCATCTGTCTTAAGGCGACTACGAAATAAAAGGTCCCTGAGGTTCTTGTAGGCCACCAATAGAGGTTCCTCAAAGAGTTCACGTGTATCAGGCTCTGTCTGGAGGATGCGGAGATGGCAAAACAGTATGTTTTTAACCGCCACACTATGAGGGTGGTGCATAAGTACCAGTTTAACTCTGTCCGAGCTACAGTGTGGTTTAGGAGTGAGGGCTTGCAGCCGTCATATATGGCTGCTGTGGTTCCTAGATTACAAGAGAACATGTTCTGGATAGCCACGTTGGTGGAAGAAATCTAGCATTGTGTGGGCTTGATCCTGAAAATTAGCATTCTCAGTACACAAACTTTGCAACCTAAGAAGTGGGATAAAGAAATAGAGTCCTTACAATGTCTGGGATGGGAGGAAGAGTACAAGAGATAGCTGTGGGAGTCTGTAGGTTTATAGCGGACAGAAATAGTAAGCCTGGTAAGGCCGATAGTAGCGACAATGTCGAGAAAGGTAGCAGCAGTAGTAGAGACGTGGGAGGTGAAAGAAATGACAGGATTGTACTCCTTAACAAAACTTATAAAGTTGTCAAGTCTTCCTCTGGCATTGATGTGACCCCAATGCCGTCATCTATGTAGCGTCTATAGAAGGCCGGAAAAGGGCCTCTCTAGGCTCTCAGAACCTTGTGTTCGAAGTGGCCCATGAACAAATATGCGTAGGTTGGGCCCATTTTGGTATCCATGGCCACACCACTAATCTGGTCTAAGTACAAGAACATATTGTTCTTGGCAGTTAACACTTCCCGGGCCAATGACGGGGAAATCCGTTTTCCGGTTTCCATGTGTTGTTGGCCGAAAGGCGGATTTGCCGTTTTCAGTGGTCGTCTTATTTAAGCTGTTTCTAGTTTGTTATTTAAAGTAATTTTTGGTTGTCTGTATTTTTACTGCAAAGTTAATATAATAAAATATTGTTTTCAATCTTTGTAACTTTAAAAAAAATAGAAATCTCACGGTTTTAGCTGTGGGAAACACGTGTTTCGCGAGATTTTGCAAGTCGACATTTTTTCGGAATGGCGGAGCATGCTTCTCTCGAAGATACTGTTGTTGGCACTGAAATGTGCTATGATTTGTTGTCAGATTGCCCTAGTGATGATGAAATATCACTATTTAGTGATTCTTCTAATGAAAATGATGCGTGTGAAAGTGATTCCTATGACGGCGATTGGATTAAAAATACGATAACTAGGCACAGCGTTGCTGCATCAGATAGTGAAACTTCTAGTGACAGTGACTGTGATTCAGTGTCAAGATATAATGTTCCAGTTGCAAGTATTTTACATTTTTCGTGTGATATAGTTAGCAGTGATATAGGTGTGTGGAGTAACACTGATTCTACACCAGTTCTTGAAAATTTTCTAGGAAATCCTGGTGTTTCAGTGAACGTAAACAAACCAGACAGCATAGAGGAAATTTGCAGTATGATGTTTGGGAATGATTTTTTTGAACTGTTAGCTCATCATGAAAATTTATACCGTGCACAGACCCAACATATGCACAAACCTGCTACCTTTTTGTCTGAAAACATAACACCTGCAGACATGAAAAAATTCCTTGGATTAATCATTTTGATGGGCCAGACTAGGAAGCCACACTGGAAAGAGTACTGGTCAGCAGACCCTCTTCTGGAAACACCAATATTTTCCAAAACAATGAGCAGAGCTAAATTTGAGCATCTTCTGACCTTTCTGCATTTCTCTGATAACTCTCAGATACTTCCAGAAACAGGCAGAATTGGCAAAATAAAACCTCTGCTGGATTATTTTTTGCCTAAGTTTCAGGAGCTGTATAAACCAAAACAGCAGCTTTCGCTTGACGAAGGAATGATTCCTTGGAGAGGAAGACTGAAATTTAGGACATATAATCTTTCAAAGTTAACAAAGTATGGGATCCTTGTGAGACTGGTGTGTGAGAGTGACACAGGCTACATACTAAACATGGAAATATATACAGGAGAAGGAAAGAAGCTACAAGAAACAGTCTTCTCTGTTCTGAGCCCCTATCTTGGAATGTGGCATCATGTATACCAAGACAACTATTACAACAGTGTGTCAGTGGCTGAAGTTCTACTGCAGAACAAAACCAGAGTCTGTGGAACAATTAGAGAAAACAGGACTGCCAAAAAGTTTGAAAGCTGCTTCCAAACGAATAAAGAAAAGTGAAAGCACATTTTGTCGGAAAGACCAAACATTGCTTCAGGTCTGGAAAGACAAAAGAGTTGTTCGCATGATATCAACAATGCACAATTCAAGAATAGTTGCTACTGGGAAGACAGATAGAAAAACTGGACAGCCACTGATGAAACCAATTTGCATTGTTGATTACAACAAGCACATGAAGGGAGTAGACAGGGCTGATCAGTATCTTTCGTACTACATCTTGAGGAAGACGGTGAAATGGAACAAAAAAGTAGGATTCTATCTCATCAATTGTGCATTGTTTAACTCATACATAATCTACAGAGCCTTAAATAAGAACAAGAAGACCTATAAGCAGTATTTGATTGAAGTGGCAAGATTCTGGCTCTCTGAAACCACTTCTACTGTTCAAGAAATCTTGGAAGCAGGTGTTGAGAATGAACCCCCTACCAAACAGCTCAAAAGGGCTCCAAGTAAAGATCCTCCAGGAAGATTATCTGGAATAGTAAAGGATCATCTAGGAAGTGCAGAGTGTGCTTGGTCAATGGGAAAAGGAGTGAAACAAGATTTATTTGTAAAAGTTGTCAAGTCCCACTGCATCCAGATAATTGTTTCACAAGATATCACACACTCAAGAAGTACTAGAGGGTCTTGGGAGTCTGTCTACCAAGTTGGATTACATTCCCTAAAGGGTGAGTAGAGATATGCATGTTTTTCTAAGTTCACTCAAAAAAGTTCATTTTTCAGAAAAATGGCTGGGAACTGGGGGTTTTTCAGGGTAAATAACTGTGGTCCTCAAAGTGTTAAGAACATACTGTTTTGCCATCTCCACATCCTCCAGACCGAGCCTGATACACATGAACTCTTTGGAGAATCCCCATTGGTGGCTTACAGACAGGACAAGAACCTCAGGGACCTTTTATTTCGTAGTCACCTTAAGACAGATGACATTTTTTATGGTACCAGATGTTGCAGACGTCGCAGATGCAACGCCTGCCCATTTGTTGTCGAGGCTATGATAATTTCTTACTTTCATAAGAACAATCATTGTTTTGTGGCTAACATTTATTTTAATAAAATAAATTACTTCTTCTTCTTCTTCTTCTTCTTCGTTCGCACTGTCTGTCTATATCTGCAGTCCTGTCTCTTGGATAAATTTCACTGTTTTTTGTAACTCATGTATGGAACCGTAGAGCTTATCTTCTTTAGTGGTTTCACTGGGCCAGTAATTATTTCTCAGTGTCTCGTAGTTGATGCAGTTCTGGAGGATATGTTCCACGGTTTGGGGCACCTGGGCACATGTACACAGATTAGTAGTACCAACCTTAAACTTTGTATACATATGACTTCGGAGTCGGCTGTGTCCTGTTCGGAGACGGAAGATGGTGACTTGTTCCTTTCTGTTTAGCATGTGATAGTCATCATGTGGTGGTGTTTGTGGCTTCCTGTAGGTTTTTATCATGCTTTTCTTCTGATTATAGGTGACTGGTATGTCTGGTTGCTCCATTTCAGTGCCCTCTTTGGCCAGATGGTCAGCTTTCTCATTGCCTGGTATCCCACAGTGGGAGGGAATCCACTGCAAAGTGACTCCATGTTGTAAGCCAATTTTTGACAAGGCATCCTTAAGGTCTGGTAGTTTGTTGCACTGAAGAGCCTCCAGTACTGATCTTGCATCTGTGAGAATTACTACAGGACATGTATCAATTCTGGAGTCTGATAGTTTTTCAACTGCAGCAATAATTGCCCTAACTTCTGCATCAAAGTTGTTGCAGTATTTACCAGTGGGTATGGAAATCTTGTCAATGGTGTTGTTTGGATATTCAATATATGCTCCTGCCCCACCATTTTTTATGGCATTATGTGCAGATCCATCTGTATACACACGTATCCAGGTGTCACATGGATATTTGTCATCTAGAACAATAAGTGTAGCTGTTGATCTTACAAGACTGCTCTGCATCTCACCATTCTGCACACCTTTCACTTCAGTCTGAATAGTTATTTGTGTATAATCTGCTTCTTTCCATGGTGTATGCTCTGGTACAGATGATAATGGAGTGACTACAGTTGGAAGGTCAGGTATCAGCTTACGCATACGCTTGGCCTGATGAATGAAGCTGCTTCTTTTAAGCCGTCCTAATGCCAAGTTATTGAATCTCTCCTTCAGGGGATGGCTTACAGAGCTAAGGAATTTTTCTCCCATGGTCATGACCTTTGTGTCTCTACGTTCCTTTAGTGGTTGAACACCAACTATTTTCTGCATTTCTACTATTGGTGTGGACCTCATGGCACCTGTGATAATCCGTAGTGACTGATTTTGAACCTTGTCTAGATTATGCAGCGTAGTGTTTGATGCTGTGCACCAAGATGTTGAGCCATATTCTAAATGTGGTAGAATACTTTGCTGATATACGTTCTTGAGGATTCTTTCACTAGCTCCCCATGTAGTCCCACTCAATTTTCTTAATATGGCTAGTTTTCTTCTGGCTTTTGCTTCTGCACTGTTGATGTGTTGCTTCCAAGTCAGTTTTGAGTCAAGAGTCACTCCTAAGTAAGTGGGTTGGTTGTCCATCCTTAAGGGTATTTCATTTACAAAGATCTTACCTGCTTTCTGTTTAGATGAGAGGTGAACAGAGTGGTACTTGATTTCTCTGTGTTGATACTTACACACCATTTGTTTGTCCATGATGTCAAGATGTCTGCTGCTCTTTGGAGTCTCTGTGTAGCAACTGTCGCATATTCATCTGTACACCACATGACCAGATCATCTGCATACAGTGCTGCTTTGATTCCATAGGGAAGTTCCTTGACCAGGTCATTAATGAATACAAGGAATAGTGTAGGCGAAAGGACTCCTCCTTGTGGTACACCGTGTCGCAGAAGTACTTTCTGGCTTTTGTGTCCATCCATTACTACTCTAGCTCTTCTATTGTGTAAATAGGACTTTATCCAGTTGTACAGTCTTCCATTCACATTGCAGTTTCTTAGTTTCCACAACAGACCTTTTTTCCATACTTTATCAAAGGCTTTCTTCAGGTCTATCCACGCTGCTAGTACAAGGTTTTTCTCTTGGAATGCATCCTCAATCTCTTGAGAGAGATAGGTCACTTGATCTTCCGTACTGTAGTACTGCCTAAATCCTGCTTGTTGTGGAACGAGAAGGTTTTCACTTTCTAGGTACCATTTTAGCCTCAGGTCAATGATGCGTTCCATCGTTTTGCATAGGCAGCTAGTGAGACTGATTGGCCTGTAGCTGGAGGCAGTATCACTGTTTTTCCCTGGTTTTAGCAGTGGTACCATGCTTGCTTCCTTCCAGATTTGAGGTAACTTACCTGTGCTCCAGCACATATTGAAAATATCCAACAGCTTTCCCATTGCTGCCATTCCCAGGTTCTTGATCATTTCATTGGACACTCCATCTGGTCCTGGTGATTTCCTTGGTTTCAGTTTACTAACTGCTAGGTCTAACTCACTGCGTGTGATTGGTGCATCCATGACCTCCACTTTTCTGACTTGTTCCTCCTCTTTCTGTGGCTCGATGCGCACTGTACGCTCCTTCTCTGGATGGATATCAATGTTGCAGTCCTGTGCAAACATGCGAGCAAAGTGATCTGCTACCTGCTTACCTGTAAGAGTTTTCCCATCCTCTATTAGTGTAATCTTTGTACTTCTTCCAGTACTCTCATCATTTAACTGTTTGATTAGTTTCTATAGTTTCCTTCCATCCTTTTCAAAGTTTAGGGACTCTGTTTTCTCTCTCCAACTTTCCCGTCTGGCTTGCAGCTTTGCTCTCTGAAATTTGGCCTTAGAATGTTGGTAATTATTGTGGTGTTCTTGGCATGGTCTATTTTCTGCTTGCTTTCGAGCTGCTTCCACGTCATCATGGAGTTTTCCCAGCTCACTAGACCAGTATGGTTTATAGTCCCTGCGAGCTCCTCTGGGAATGGTTTCACGAGCGGCCTGAAGGATACAAGCATTGAATTCCTTCACTATGCTGTTAATATCCTTACCTTCTATGGACAGCTGTCCCACCAGGATACCTGTACGATGTCTGTACATTGTCCAGTTTGCTTTTTTATAGTTCCATCTGGGGAGAGGGTTACTGGTGTTAAGGAGTTCATTTTCTATTGTCAGGAAGACTGGTCGATGGTCGCTACCTCCAAGTTGTTTTCCAACTTCACGTGTAATGTTCCACTTCAGATCTGGAGAGTGGAATGCCAGATCTGGTGTTGATTTTGTATGCCAAGCCCTTGAGTAAAATGTTGGGGCATCCATTGGCTGGTTGATCAGGAGAAGTCCATTATCATCCTGCCAGCTCTCAACTTCCTCTCCTCTCTTGTCTATGTGGTCATAGCCCCAGCTCTGGGAATGACTGTTAAAATCACCACAGACCATCAGTCTCTCTTTGTGTGGGATTGTTCCTAAAGCAAGTGGGCGGTCATTAGGACAGTAATAGTTAAGGAGGTGGAAATCTGTATTACTACTTTTTAGATGGATCATCTGGTATTCGGCTCCTTCCATGTACACTCCCACCTGACATGCGCTGATGTTATTCTTAACAAGTGTGAGTACTCCTCCTTTTCTTCTGTCCTGTCGGTCTGATCTAAAACACTGGTAGCCTCTGATTTTAAAGGCGGCATCTTTGGTTAGGTGTGTCTCCTGTATGCAGCATATACTTACCTGCTCTGCAAAAAGTATGTTCTCTAGTTCAACCTTTTTGCTATAGCCATCTCTAACACTGCTGACACCCTCAGCATTCCACTGCATTATTTTAAGTTCTTGCTTTTTGGCTGTTTTCTTCTGTTGTATTTTTTGGCCAGTAGCTCTACTCTCATGTCTCCTGACTCCACAAGACGAACTGAGAGGACCTCCAGTAGCATTGGGTGGACCCTTTCGAGGCAGGGGGCCCGGCACTGCACCTGCCTGGTTAGTCTTCACAGGGCGAGCACCATGTTTGAATACTGCAGATAGAGACATTTCATTAGCGATAATGCGTGTTACCCTGATTTTTGCGATGCGCCTTTTGGCTGGGTAACTCCGACTTCAGCACCTTTCCTTGCTAGGGCAGACTGTGGTCTTGCTCGGACTGCCATGAAGACAGTGTGGCTGGCCTGGCCAAAACTTTGTTTTCCAGCCTCTGGTGGCTGTACTTAAACCCCTTCTCCATGTCAGATGGTTTGAGACAGTTCCACAAAGACACTCCGACTCTGAGATGAGGAATCTGATGAGTGCTTCAACGATATCCATTCCCCGCCACCTATAGTCTGCTGTCTCTGTTTTGTTTACATCATTCTGATAGCCATTGTTGTAAAGACCCATAGGCTTGTCACGTCCTGGATTCATTGGTTTCACACCAGACTTCCCTCATCCCCGCCAGAGATCTCCATGTCCCCATCCGTCCACCAACCTGACATTACATTTTGCAAAAATAACAATTACAATTACAATTAGTGTTGATTGCTACAAGTTTCTGGGCTACAGAGGTAGGTCAGAGTTTTTAAGCAAACAGATCTATGTTCCCTGTCTCACAAACACTGTGTTAAGATAAGTGTGCTCTATGTTCCCTGTCTCACAAACACTGTGTTAAGATAAGTGTGCTCTTAACACAGTTGTTCCCAGGGGAAAAATAAATTACATTTTTGTAATAACCTTGCAGATCACAAACAAACAACAAAAGCCCCTACTAGCTGCATGTGGTCTGTGTGATACCCATATCTAAGTATATATAATATAATCTGTCTGAGCACTTAAGTGGAAAACAACATTTTTTTGTCTGCACAATAGATTTGTGTTTATTTGGTACTTGACTCTTGAGTCATTCTGCTTTGTTCTACAGTATTTAAATATAAAGTCATTCTGTCATGGTCTACATTATTTAACTCTTGATTTATTCTGTCATGGTCTACAGTATTTAACTCTTGATTTATTCTGTCATGGTCTACATTATTTAACTCTTGATTTATTCTGTCATGGTCTACAATATTTAACTCTTGATTTATTCTATCATGGCAGTAATGATGATAATGAACCAAATGAAGAAGTCACGGGTAAGAAATCTATGGAAGAACCAGGTGCGAAGACAGCTCCAACTGCCAAGAAAGAAAAGAAAAAGAAGAAGGGTAAAGCTAAGGATGATGATGATGATGATGAATGGTAGGTATTTTCTGTTATTTCTCCGTTACAGTTTTGTTTATTTATGCTTATTTTTTTTGCTTTTTATTTCATATTTCACAGATCAGTGATTTGACTGAACTCTCAGTTGATGTAGGGAAATGGTAATTTGACTGTGAGCTCTCAGTTGATGTAGGGAAATGTTAGTGATTTGAGACTGTTAGCTCTCAGATGATATAAGGAAATGTTGGTGATTTGAGACTGTGAGCTCTCAGATGATGTAAGGAAATGTTGGTGATTTGAGACTGTTAGCTCTTAGATGATGTAAGGAAATGTTGGTAATTTGAGACTGTTAGCTCTCAGATGATGTAAGGAAATGTTGGTCATTTGAGACTGTGAGCTCTCAAATGATGTAAGGAAATGTTGGTGATTTGAGACTGTTAGCTCTCAGATGATGTAAGGAAATGTTTGTGATTTGAGACTGTTAGCTCTCAGATGATGTAAGGAAATGTTGGTGATTTGAGACTGTTAGCTCTCAGATGATGTAAGGAATTGTTGGTCATTTGAGACTGAGCTGTCAGTGAGGTGTATTTCCAGTGTGTCTCAGAAGTTGGGACAGTTTTCAACGTAACAAACCAGAGGAAGGTACTGTTCCCTCAACATGGCCCTTCTAACAACTTACTGTTGTCATATGCCAAGTCCACTCTGTGAAAGCTACTAGAGTACACTGACTTTCCATCATGTGACTGTAACACACTGTAACATCACTATAACATGACAGCCCTGAAAAGTATTTGTCACAGTAACATGACAGCCCTGAAAAGTATTTGTCACTGTAACATGACAGCCCTGAAAAGTATTTGTCACAGTAACATGACAGCCCTGAAAAGTATTTGTCACTGTAACATGACAGCCCTGGAAAGTATATATAACTGTAACATGACAGCCCTGGAAAGTATATGTAACTGTAACATGACAGCCCTGGAAAGTATATGTAACTGTAACATGACAGCCCTGGAAAGTATATGTAACTGTAACATGACAGCCCTGGAAATTATATGTAACTGTAACATGACAGCCCTGGAAATTATATGTAACTGTAACATGACAGTCCTGGAAAGTATATGTAACTGTAACATGACAGCCCTGGAAAGTATATGTAACTGTAACATGACAGCCCTGGAAAGTATATGTAACTGTAACATGACAGCCCTGAAAAGTATATGTAACTGTAACGTGACAGCCCTGAAAAGTATATGTAACTGTAACGTGACAGCCCTGGAAAGTATATGTAACTGTAACGTGACAGCCCTGCTGTATATATCTACAATTGCCACCTTAATTTGCTCATGACAGCCTTGCAGCATATATCTACAATTGCCACTTTAATTTGTACATGACAGCCCTGTGGTAAATACCTACATTCACCACCTTAATTTCCACATGACAGGCCTGTGGTAAATACCTACATTCACCACCTTAATTTCCACATGACAGCCCTGTGGTAAATACCTACATTCACCACCTTAATTTCCACATGACAGCCCTGCTGTATATATCTACAATTGCCACTTTAATTTGTACATGACAGCCCTGTGGTAAATACCTACATTCACCACCTTAATTTCCACATGACAGCCCTGTGGTAAATACCTACATTCACCACCTTAATTTCCACATGACAGCCCTGTGGTAAATACCTACATTCACCACCTTAATTTCCACATGACAGCCCTGTGGTAAATACCTACATTCACCACCTTAATTTCCACATGACAGCCCTGCTGTATATATCTACGATTGCCACTTTAATTTGTACATGACAGCCCTGTGGTAAATACCTACATTCACCACCTTAATTTCCACATGACAGGCCTGTGGTAAATACCTACATTCACCACCTTAATTTCCACATGACAGGCCTGCGGCATATATCAACAATTGCCACTTTAATTTGTACATGATAAAAGGGATGGTGACTGGCTATCTCCACCCAGCTGGAATTAACAATGTCTTCAGCTTCCTTTAACTTCTTCATGTTTCCACTTTTTTTCTGCGACTTATACTCTACTTTTTTGTTTCTTTCTCCTAGTTTCCCACCGACACTTCTCTGGCAGCTTATTGATTTTTGTTCTATTCACCGGGTTTATTATTTCCCTGCTTCCCCCACCCCACTACAGTTTGCGTCTCTAGTGTGCTATGTAGAGATGCACTGTGGAAAATCCGAAGATGGCATGGCCTCCCCCATAAGATAGTAAATGTAATCAAAGCCCTATATGTGGGTTTTCAGTGCAAAGTTATCTGTGGAGAACATACCTCCAGCAGCTTTAGGGTACAAACAGGAGTGAAGCAGGGATGTGTACTATCACCAACATTATTTATCTTAGCAGTGGACTGGTTAATGAAGGAGGCAACATCAAACAAATGCAGAGGATTACAATGGACCCTTGACACAGTGCTGGAGGACCTTGACTTTACGGACGACATTTGTCTGTTATCAAGCAGTCACAAAGATATGCAAGATAAAATAAACAAGCTAACTCAGAATGCAAACAACGTAGGACTAAAGATCAACGTAGGAAAGACGAAGTTAATGGAGCAAAATGTGAACAACAGAAATGTACTCAGAGTAGACAGCAAGTTAGTGGAGGAGGTCAATGAATTTGTATACCTTGGCAGTAGAGTAGTAAAAAATGGAGACAGCACAGAGGACAGCAACAGCAGACTTACTAGAGCAAACCAGGCTTTTGCAATGCTGCAGACTATATGGATATCTAAAAAACTTGGCGTGAAGATGAAAATCAGGATATTTAAGAGTAATGTTCTAAGTGTACTGCTCTATGGAAGCGAATGCTGGAAAATCACCAAAACCGTAGAAAACAAGTTGAATTCTTTCCAGACTAAATGTTTACGAAGAATTAGAAAAATATTTTGGCCAAACACCATAAGAAATAACATCTTGTTTGCAGAAATGCAGATGAAGCCACTGACAGCAATTATTGAGGAAAGACGCTGGCGATGGCTGGGACATGTGCTCCGAATGACTGACTACCAAAAATAGCACTAAGATGGACACCACAGGGGAACAGAAGTAAGGGTAGACCAAAAAAGACATGGAGAAGAACAACAGAAAGGATGTTGAGCAATAGAGGGCTCACCTGGGCAAGGGCAGAAAAAAAGGCGAAGGACAGGCATTTGTGGAAAACCCTTGCGGAAGCCCCATGTGCCCTGGGCACTTAAGGTTCAGAGAGAGAGAGAGAGTGTGCTATGTGTGTTTAGGCACCTGCTATTCGTTCCTAGTTCTTCTATTATTTCTCCACTTCCCCTTCTTCCCCCCTCCCCCGACACATGTGTTACAGGTGTCTATTGTCCTTTCATCTCTCTTTTCCCCGCCTCCTACTTCCTTTCTTCTGGCCTCTTCTAGTTTCCTTTGTGCCTCCAACATGATCTCTATTCCTAGTCAAAGGGACATGAATTCTTGTGTTGGTTCCTATTCAGGAGGATGTCATTCAGATAAGTTATATGTCGTTTTGTTTGTGTATGTAATCCTCGAAAAAGGCTCACGCCGAAATATTGGATATTGTATGTTTTTTTCATTTATACATTCTTATCTTACTCTCATCCCCCGTGTGGTACCCGGGATCTGCAAAGAATAGGACCACTGTACCCTACCATGCATGATCGTAAAAGGCGACTAAGGAGGGTTCAGCATAGGGCCAGCAACCCTATCTGGTAAAAAAACTATCAGACTGCTACAGAAACGGAAGCAAGGGAAAAAGCAAATGCAGGTGGAAGGAGAAATGCGTATCAGGAAACTGAGCCCATGAAGGTTGTGGATGAAAGCCAGCCACTGGAAGTCCCCAGCCCGACTGCAGACCTCCTGGAACCTAAACATAAGATGCAAATAGGCAGCTGGAATGTAAGAACATTAAACCAGACTGGAAAACTAGCACAAACCATCAAGGAAATGCACAGATACAAACTAGACATACTAGGAATACAAGAAGCAAGATGGACAGGACAAGGCAGAAGGAAATTAACAACACAGCACACAGAAGATACAATAATATGGTCAGGTAAAGAAGATCTTCATGAAGGAGGAGTAGCATTGATTATAACAAAAGAAGCATCAAGAGCATTGCTGAAATGGACCCCAATAAATGAGAGATTATTATATGCACGGTTCAACTCAAGATTCACGAAGCTGTCTATTATAGTTTGTTATGCACCAACAGAAGCAGCTGAAGAGGAATTAAAAGAAGATTTTTACAACAGCCTCCAAGCAACAGTAGAAACAATACCCAAGCATGATATGCTACTCATCTTGGGCGACTTCAATGCAAAAGTAGGTGAAGGAAATGAAGATAGAAGAAGAATCATGGGAAGAGAAGGAATTGGAGAAATAAATGAAAATGGAGAAAGACTGTGCAGTTTCTGTGAAGAAAACATGATGACCATCGGAGGGACAATTTTCCAACACAAAAACATCCATAAGGTGACTTGGAGGTCACCAGATAAAACCATAGAAAACCAAATCGATCACATACTAATAAACAACAAGTGGAAACGGTCACTACAAGATGTACGAGCAAGGAAAGGAGCAGATGTAGGAAGTGATCACAACCTTCTGGTAGCAAAAATAAAACTAAAATTAAGGAAAGCCAAAATCGGAGAGCACAGAAAGATACATTTTGATACAAGCAAACTGATAGACCAGCAAACAAGAAATGAATTCTCAGTAGTACTTAAGAACCGCTTCAGTGTCCTACAAGACGAAGCAGAAATGTCCATATTAGAGTTCAATAAAACACTACAGGAAACAGCAAAAGAGGTGCTGGGATATTGGAAAAGGAGAAAAGAGGAATGGATAAGCAAGACAACATGGGAAAAGATAGAGCAAAGAAAAGAAATCAAGAAAAAATTACTGAACACCAAATCACAACGGCTTAAAGAACGAGTTTTAAGTAATTATGCACAAAAAGACAAAGAAGTGAAGGAATCATGCCGTCAAGATAAACGTCAATATTATGACAATTTAGCAGAAACAGCAGAGAAAGCAGCATATACAAATGACATGAAAACCATATATAAAATCACAAAGCAGATGACAGGTAACTTCAACACAAGATGTGAAAAGTGCAGTAAGAACACAAAATGGACAACCGGTCAGTGGAGAAAGAGAAAAAATTGAAAGATGGAGGGAACACTTTAACACCCTACTAAACAGAACACAAGCAGCACAAACAATAGACATACCTGAAGCAAAAACGGAACTAAACATCAATACAGGACCAATAACAATAAATGAAGTAAAGGAGGCGATAAAGAAGCTAAAAGTAGACAGGGCACCAGGTGAAGATGAAGTGACTGCTGAGATGTTGAAAGCAGAAGAAACAGAAACACCAAAACAACTTTGCCGGATATTACAACAAATTTGGGATTTAGAAAAAGCCCCAGAGGAGTGGAAAACTGGTCTTATAGTAAAACTACCAAAGAAGGGTGACCTCAGAGATTGCGGGAACTGGAGAGGCATTACCCTACTGCCTCTCACCAGTAAAGTATTTTGCAGAATAATCATCAACAGAATTGTACCAACACTTGAGGAAAAACTTCGGAAAGAGCAGGCAGGATTTAGGAAAGGAAGATCATGCATAGACCACATATTTGTACTTAGACAAATATTAGAACAGGCAAATGAGTGGCATAGCACAACATATGCATTATTCATAGATTTTGAGAAAGCCTTTGACAGTGTCAAGAGAGATGCACTGTGGAAAATCCTAAGATGGCATGGCCTCCCCCATAAAATAGTTAATGTAATCAAAGCCCTATACGAGGGTTTTCAGTGCAAAGTTATCTGTGGAGAATATACCTCCAGCAGCTTTAGGGTACAAACAGGAGTGAAACAGGGATGTGTACTATCACCAACATTATTTATCTTGGCAGTAGACTGGTTAATGAAGGAGGCAACATCAGACAAACGCAGAGGATTACAATGGACCCTTGACACAGTGCTGGAGGACCTTGACTTTGCGGACGACATTTGTCTAATATCAAGCAGTCACAAAGATATGCAAGATAAAATAAACAAGCTAACTCAGAATGCAAACAACATAGGACTAAAGATCAACGTAGGAAAGACAAAGTTAATGGAGCAAAATGTGAACAACAGAAATGTACTCAGAGTAGATAACAAGGTAGTGGAGGAGGTCAACGAATTTGTATACCTTGGCAGCAGAGTAGTAGAAAATGGAGACAGCACAGAGGACATCAACAGCAGCCTTACTAGAGCAAACCAGGCTTTTGCAATGCTGCAGAATATATGGAAATAAAAAAAAAAACTAAGCATAAATATGAAAATCAGGATATTTAAGAGTAATGTTCTAAGTGTACTACTCTATGGAAGCGAATGCTGGAAAATCACCAAAACCATAGAAAACAAGTTGAATTCTTTCCAGACTAAATGTTTACGAAGAATTAGAAAAATATTTTGGCCAAACACTATAAGAAATAACATCTTATTAGCAGAAATGCAGATGAAACCACTGACAACAATTATTGAGGAAAGACGCTGGCAATGGTTGGGACATGTGCTCTGAATGACTGACAACTCACTACCAAAAATAGCACTAAGATGGACACCACAGGGGAGCAGAAGTAAGGGTAGACCAAAAGAGACATGGAGAAGAACAACAGAAAGGATGTTGAGCAATAGAGGGCTCACCTGGGCAAGAGCAGAAAAAAAGGTGAAGGACAGGCATTTGTGGAAAACCCTCGCGGAAGCCCCATGTGCCCTGGGCACTTAAGGTTCAGAGAGAGAGAGATCTTACTCTCATACTTTCTATTCGTTTTTTTCCTCACCTTATTCACTCCCTCGGGCAATATGTAAAACTGCACTATACACCTCTATTCTTCTTTATTAATTTGTACATGAAAGCCCTGCAATATATGTATGACTGCCACTATAATTTGTATGTGACAGCCCTGTAATATATGTATGACTGGCACCATAATTTGTACATGACAGCCCTGCAATATATATGCTACTAGCACCATAATTTGTACGTGACAGCCCTGTAATATATGTATGACTGGCACCATAATGTGTACATGACAGCCCAGCAATATATATGCTACTAGCACCATAATTTGTACATGACAGCCCTGCAATATATATGCTACTGGCACCATAATTTGTACATGACAGCCCTGCAATATATATGCTACTGGCACCATAATTTGTACATGACAGCCCTGCAATATATATGCTACTGGCACCATAATTTGTACATGACAGCCCTGCAATATATATGCTACGAGCACCATATTTTGTACATGACAGCCCTGCAATATATATGCTACTAGCACCATAATTTGTACATGACAGCCCCGCAATATATATGCTACTAACACCATAATTTGTACTTGACAGCCCTGTAATATATATGCTACTAGCACCATAATTTGTACGTGACAGCCCTGTAATATATGTATGACTGCCACCATAATTTGTACATGACGGCCCTGCATTATATATGCTACTGGCACCATATTTTGTACATGACAGCCCTGCAATATATATGCTACTAGCACCATAATTTGTACATGACAGCCCCGCAATATATATGCTACTAACACCATAATTTGTACTTGACAGCCCTGTAATATATATGCTACTAGCACCATAATTTGTACGTGACAGCCCTGTAATATATGTATGACTGGCACCATAATTTGTACATGATAGCCCTGTAATATATGTATAACTGGCACCATAATTTGTACATGACAGCCTTGCAGTTATGACTGCCATAGTAACTTGGGTATGATAGTCACCATAACACATATGACTACCATATGAACTTATTTGTGATTATTATAAATGATGTGTAACAGAAAGTGTATCTTTGTTTTAGGAGCAAGGATCATGAGCTGAAGGTAATGTCTGTAGAAAGAAATGTCTCTGTAGATGATGATGATGATGATGATGTGCCAGCACCAACTGTCAAAAGTAAGAAGGTGAGTTTCTTGTGTTTCTACACAAAAAATCACTCCAGCCACCCCTCACTACCTGATACAGGGATGTTATTTTCTTCACTTCCTTTCTTGGTCTGAGTGAAACCAACAAACAGTACTTGAATACTTGATCTGTCTGAATGAATTCTTTACATGTGTCAGATACATAATATAAAATAATATCAGAATATTATTTTGACATGAAATAGTCTGAGAAAACTTTGCAACACCAGACTAATTCATCAAAGCAATATTTGATGCACAATTTATTTCAACACAAAGGTATTTCATCAGAGATTTGACACTGGATTGTAACATAAAAACAGTTTGTCAAAGAAATTTTAGACACATTATTTATTTACACATCACAACCAAGAAGATAAGCTCTATGGTTCCATACATGAATTACAAAAAACAGTGAAATTTATCCAAGAGACAGGACTGCAGATATAAGACAGACAATGAATATGAAGAAGAAGAGACATCACAACCAATTTTAGATATTTTTAACGCAAGGTAAAAGTATAATTTTTAAGAAAGGTATTGCAGAAACTGTTAATGTACAGAAAAGATGGACAGGTGACAGAAGCGACATAGTGAAGAAGATGGTGATAATTAAAGATTATAGAAGATAGGTGAAGTTGTAAGACAACGACTTTGGTCTGACTTGACCCTGTCAGTATGATTTGGGAGATTAAAAAAACAAGAGCCATATGTTGAGAAAATGCTTTATTATTTAATTTGTGATATTTGTTTGGTGTGTGCAGTTATTGAAGTCACTTTTTTTGTTTAGGGTACCAAGAAGAAGACCATGGGTCTGTCAGCTTTCCAGCTCCTAGGAGAACTAGAAGATGATAGTATCGTGGATAAAAGTGATGAGGACACTCAGGTCTGTTTGGTTAGGTTAGTTTGGCTTAGTTTAGGGTCATTATCCTTCATCTTCAGTCACATCTATGTCTGTTGTCATCTCATGAGGAACATTATTCCTCACTGATACAGCAGTTCTGTGTTGGTGAACTCTTCTTAGCCTAATATCGAGGCTGTTTACATGGCTTTTTAAAAGTGATAGAAGCAGTAAATTAATTGAAAAAAGTAAAGGTAACCCTGTCATGCCTTAGAGGCACATAGGGATATGGTGTTAGTGCCCATATTTTCCATGGCATTCTGTGATCTAAACTATCGAATGCTTTCTCATAATCAAAGAATGTAACTAACAGTGAAGAATTCCACTCCATTGACTGTTCTTCTATTATTCGCAGTGTAGTCAGTGCAGGATCTTCCTTGACTGAAACCTGCTTGCCTTTCTCTTAGTTTACTATCGTAAAGTAAAGTAAAGGTAATCCAGCTAATGTTTTAATTCTATTTACCAAAATCCTGCTGAAGACCTTGCTGGGTATTGAGAGCAGGGAGATACCTCTATAGTTCTTACATTTTAATAGATCTCCTTTCTTAGAGAGTTTTATAAGATGAGCTTCCTTTCACTCCTCTGGAACCTTCTCTTTTTCCCAAATTCTGCTAAATAGTAATAGTAGTATTTCTGTTGTTATTTCTGCATTCGCTAAGAGCTCTTCTGTTACTATTCCATCAGAACCCGGTGCCTTATTTCTCTTCACTTCTGAGAGAGCATGGTTCTACAATGATGTCTAGAGTATTCTCTGCTGCTGGTATCTCCTCTGTTTCTGTTGGTGCTGGCCTATGTAGGATTCTGCTGAAGTATCCACCCATCTTTGCATCTGGTCTTCTTCTGATGTTACTACCATATCTTCCTTGTTTTTGATGGGCTTTTCTACCCTACATGGTCTATTTGCCAACTTCTTGGTGATTTTGTACAGAGCTCTCATTTTGTTTTTACTGGCTGCCTCTTCTGCTTGTCCTGTCATATTATCAAAATAAGCCTGCCTGTCTTTCTTTATGCTTTTCCTAACCTCTTTATGGGCCACATTGTATTCTGTCTGAGCTGAGGCCTTTGCTGTTCTTGTTTTACTGTCATTTATTTTTGCCTTCATTTCTGTCCTTCTGTCTATCTTCTTCAGTGTTTACAATGTAACCCACTCCTTGTGCTGAGTTTTCTTAAATCCCACTGTCTCTTCACATGATTTGCTCCACATTTCTTTAGCACTATTCCACACAGTGTTCACATCTGGTATATCTTCTTCATATAACTTCTACAGAACCTGGAATCTGTTGCTCAGTTTCAGGTAAAAATTATTTATGATTTCTGGATCTTCCAACAGTACCATATTATATTTTTTCCTTGCCATGTCTGTTTTCTGGTGCTTCTTCAGTTTCATACTCAGATTAGCTACCAGTAGGTGGTGGTCAGAAGCTACATCTGCACCTCGTTTCACTCTGACATCTTGCAATGGTAAAGCTTCTTCTGATACAAATATGGCAGTGCGAACGAAGAAGAAGAAGAAGATACAAATATGGTCTATCTGGTTCTCAGTGACATTATATGGTGATACCCACATGGCTTTGTGTATAGTATTATGTGGAAATATACTTCCTCCAAGACAAGGTTGTTGAGCATGCATAGATCCGCTAGCCTTTGTCCACTTTCGTTCATTATTTCTAATCCATCTTGGCCCATTACTTTCTCATAACCTGTGTTGATCTTACCTACCTTTGCATTGATGTCCCCCATTAGAAATGTTATGTGTTTGTTGCCTTGTTGGTTTAGGATTTCCTGCAATGTGTTGTAGAATTCGTCCTTTACTACCTCTTCTGCATCATTTGTTGGCACATTTACCTGGATGATATTCAGCTTAGTATCCTTCTTCTTTGTTGAGAAGCAGGCTGTAATTATCCTTGAGATAACTGCCTCCCAGCTCATCAATGCTCTCTGGAACTCTCTGGATAGCTTTAGTGCCACGCCCTCTGAGTGTGTTGCATCTGGGTTTTTGTGACCTGAAAATAGGATTGTCTCCCCTGTTGTTAGACTAAGCTTACCTGTTCCTGTCCAGTGTGTTTCGCTCAGCCCCAGTATCTTTATATCTATTCATTTCTCTCGCTATCATGGCAGCCTTTTCACTTTCATACATTGTTCTAACATTCCAACATGCAATGGTAAAAAGGTGTCCTGGTACTCAGTTGGGATGTCGGTTCTGCAGCTTCCCTTCGGCTTTGACTGGGCAACGTCATGCGCTCTGTTATCAGAGTCCCTTCCTTTTCTAAGACAAAGTTTCCTGGTTTTCCTCTCTGTGTTTCTGTTTACAGGGAACAGGTCGTTGACCTATCCAACCTCTATAGTCACTTCTTAAGACGTGTGGAAGGTGGCTGTGGTCCTACTCTTTTCTCCCAAGATCGCCGTCATCAGTGCTTGGACAAGCAGGACACACAGTCAACAAGTGCAGCAGTCTCTACAGTATCATGTAACAGATGAATGAATTTAGTGTGTAGCGCCGTCATCAGTGCTTGGACAAGCAGGACACACACAGTCAACAAGTGCAGCAGTCTCTACAGTATCATGTAACAGATGAATGAATTTAGTGTGTAGCGCCGTCATCAGTGCTTGGACAAGCAGGACACACACACTCAACAAGTGCAGCAGTCTCTACAGTATCATGTAACAGATGAATGAATTTAGTGTGTATCGCTGTCATCAGTGCTTGGACAAGCAGGACACACACTCAACAAGTGCAGCAGTCTCTACAGTATCATGTAACAGATGAATGAATTTAGTGTGTATCGCTGTCATCAATGCTTGGACAAGCAGGACACACACTCAACAAGTGCAGCAGTCTCTACAGTATCATGTAACAGATGAATGAATTTAGTGTGTAGCGCTGTCATCAGTGCTTGGACAAGCAGGACACACACTCAACAAGTGCAGCAGTCTCTACAGTATCATGTAACAGATGAATGAATTTAGTGTGTATCGCCGTCATCAGTGCTTGGACAAGCAGGACACACACACTGTCAACAAGTGCAGCAGTCTCTACAGTATCATGTAACAGATGAATGAATTTAGTGTGTAGCGCTGTCATCAGTGCTTGGACAAGCAGGACACACACACTCAACAAGTGCAGCAGTCTCTACAGTATCATGTAACAGATGAATGAATTTAGTGTGTAGCGCTGTCATCAGTGCTTGGACAAGCAGGACACACACTCAACAAGTGCAGCAGTCTCTACAGTATCATGTAACAGATGAATGAATTTAGTGTGTAGCGCTGTCATCAGTGCTTGGACAAGCAGGACACACACTCAACAAGTGCAGCAGTCTCTACAGTATCATGTAACAGATGAATGAATTTAGTGTGTAGCGCTGTCATCAGTGCTTGGACAAGCAGGACACACACTCAACAAGTGCAGCAGTCTCTACAGTATCATGTAACAGATGAATGAATTTAGTGTGTAGCGCTGTCATCAGTGCTTGGACAAGCAGGACACACACACTGTCAACAAGTGCAGCAGTCTCTACAGTATCATGTAACAGATGAATGAATTTAGTGTGTAGCGCCGTCATCAGTGCTTGGACAAGCAGGACACACACACTCAACAAGTGCAGCAGTCTCTACAGTATCATGTAACAGATGAATGAATTTAGTGTGTAGCGCCGTCATCAGTGCTTGGACAAGCAGGACACACACTCAACAAGTGCAGCAGTCTCTACAGTATCATGTAACAGATGAATGAATTTAGTGTGTATCGCTGTCATCAGTGCTTGGACAAGCAGGACACACACTCAACAAGTGCAGCAGTCTCTACAGTATCATGTAGAAGACTGTCTAGCTGAAACATCTTCCAGAAAACTGTAGAGATACAAAACTGTGGGGAAAAAATGATCAGAATATTTCATTATGTGACACAAGAAGAAGAAAAGTCTAACATACAAATCTGAAAATTGCTACACTTTGGTGTTCACCTTATCATGGTGCTTCTATCTTAGCAGAAGATAAGTGTTAGCTGTTTGTGGGAACTAGCAAGCAACAAAAATACAGCAGCTGACATTGAAAGCACCTGTGACATCCTCTTCTTTTTCCACTTTAATGAACTTTTAGAGCACAGTCTGTGTGCAAGTTGTGAGCAAGTTTGAGTGTGACATTATTTGTGTACATCTCCTTGATTGTCATGGCCAGTTGGCTTGTCTCATTTGTGTTAAGTTCTAAATGAGGGATGAGGTCCAGTGTCAGAAAACCTGGCACTGTCGGCAGGGATGTGAGAAAATGGACAGGAAGAAGCTCACCACTTCAGGATCCATCTCATCACAGATTCCTGCCTGGGTTAACTCCCCTAACACACAACCTTCCTGGCCAAGCCAGGAGAGAGGCACAGTTTCACTGTGACAGGCTGACCTGAGCCTAATGTTGCTTGTCTCACCTGAACATGTTAGTTACCTGTTTTTTACTCCTCTAACTGCTGGTAAATTTGTTGTTTTTACTTGAAGATTTTTTCCCTTATTTCAGGTTTTCAGCCATGTTAAGAGCGACAGAGGCAGAGAAGATGAGGCAGGAGAGAATGTTGCAGTGGAGACAAGCAAATCTAAGAAAAAAGATAAAAGTAAGAAGCAAGAGAAACAGAAGAAGGCAGAAGATGAAGACATTGATGCAATCATGGCTAGTCTGGAGGCAACAGACAAGACAGCCAAGAAGAAGAAGGGAAAGAAAAATAAGAAGATTGAAGAGGAGAATTCTCCAGAAGAGGAGACAAAAGAAGTTGTTGAGGTAGAGAAGGTGGAGCCTAAAGTTGTCACCATAGATGATCTGGATGTTGACGATGCTGAGTATGAGAGAAAGAAGAAGAAGAAGGGAAAGAAAGGTGCGGAAGAAGTGGCCCAGAGCAAAACTGTGGATGACAAGCAGGAGCATGATGATGGTGATGGTGAAGGAGATGAGGGCGATGAAGAAGGTGGCCAAATCAAGTCTGCAGCACAGAAGAGAAAAGAGAAACGGGAGAGAGAGAAGCAGAAGAAGATACAGGTAAGTTGAGTGCTAATCTTTATGTTTTTATCTGTCATCAATGTGAGAAAATATAGGTGAGTTGATGTAAGGAAATGTTGATTTGAATGTGAGCTATCATTTGATGTGGGGAAATGTTGATTTGACTGTGAACTCTCAGTTGATGTGAGGAAATGTTGGTGATATGACTGTGAGCTATCATTTGATGTAAGGAAACACACTGCTGGCGAGACTCTTCAAATGCCGCGCGTGGAGTGAAGCTCCTCCCAGTCAAGGAAGAAATGCGGAAAAGAAATGAAGGCTGCTGTGCAGCGCCGATGGGAAAAGGTGGTGGAAAGTGAAGTTTAACCGGTATGTCCAGTAGTATCGCTACGAGGGCTATACCACGGCACCTCTGCTCTAGAGGCCGGCCACGTCCGAAATACACCTACACTGGTGAAATATGCCTAAACCGGCACACACCAGGGGTGGAACTTGATGGCTAGACATGTCATGCCACCTCCGCTCTAGAGGTCGGTAACGCCTGATATACACCCATACTGGTGAATTTTGCCTAAACTGGCTCATACCAGGGGGTGAATCTTGAAGGCTATGCATGTCACAGTACCTCTGCTCTAGAGGTCGGTCTCGTCCCAAACACGCCCATACTGGGATAATGCCTAAACCGGCTCAACCCAGGGGTAGAAGTCACTAGTGGCGAGGATTCGTCCTCCTGGACAAAAGCTCCATCCTGGTCACAACTAGGAAGGGTAGCGGCCACGACTGCAAAATGCTGAAGTCGGAGACACTGGACCAGGGAAGTCTAGATAGGCAACCACCTCTCACCCGGCGGGGATGTTTGCGTATCCTAATCACGTTGAGGTTTTCCGGTGAGAAAGTCCAACCCTGGACTGGATGGGCAACCACCTCTCACCCGGCGGTGATACACGGGTATCTCAAAACACATCGAGGTTTTCCGGTGAGAAAGTCCAACTCTGGCCTGGGTGGGCTACCGCCTCTCACCCAGCGGGGATGCACTGATATCCTAAACACGTCGAGGTCTTCCGGTGAGAAAGTCCAACCCTAGACTAAACTGGTGCAATGAAAACCACGGTGTCACGCAATCCCGCTTCCGAGACCCACCAAGAATACAGGCTAAAGCCCTGAGATACTCTGAACCCCTTGTGGTCATCTCGTGTGGTCTTTTCGGGGACCACACAGGGGACCACGGGACCTAACGAGGATCACAGAGCGGTTTTTAGTGGTAGAAGCGAACGAAGAAGAAGAAGATGTAAGGAAATGTTGTGATTTGATGTAAGGAAATGTTGGTGATTTGAGACTATGAACTATCATGTGGTGTAAGGAAATGTTAGTGATTTGACTGTGAACTATCATGTGATGTAAGGAAATGTTGATGATTAGACTGTGAGCCATCATTTAGTGGAAGAAAATGTTGATTTGACTGTGAGCTCTCAGTTGATGTAAGGAAATGTTAGTGATTTGAGACTATGAGCTATCATTTGATGTAAGGAGCTAATAATTAATTTTACTAATGTAATTCATACTCATGTCACCATATTTCATTTTCTTGATGTCATACTAGGGAAGTTAAGCAGAGTTTATCTCTAACTTTATGAGGGAAGTAGAGTTTGTCTCTTACTTTATGAGGGAAGTAGAGTTTGTCTCTAACTTTATGAGGAAAGTAGACTTTGTTTCTGACTATATGAAGGAAGTAGAGTTCGTCTGAGACTTTATGAGGGCAGTAGAGTTTGTCTCTTACTTTATGAGGGAAGTAGAGTTTATTTCTAACTTTATGAGAAAAGTAGAGTTTGTCTCTAACTTAAGTAAGTTGAGTCTGTGTCTAACTTTATGAGAGAAGTAAGTTGAGTCTGTGTCTAACTTTATGAGAGAAGTAAGTTGAGTCTGTCTCTGACTTCCAGGAAAAGCAGAAGCAAAAGAAAACTTCAAAGAAGGATGAGATGGAGGAAGGGGTGAAAAAAGACGAGTCATCAACACAAGCCAAGAAAGAGGAGACAGATTCTGTGGTCATGAAAGGAGATGATGTTGGAGGTAAAGAGGGAAGTCCGGAGAGTCTAGCTGTTGAAGGAGAAGATAAAGGTTTGTAGTTCATACATTGTTTCATATTTGTATCATGAATAATACTGGTTCACAGAGTTGACTTTCTATGTGTTTGTGGTGGAGAGAGGAAAGACCACAGAAGTAGGTGTTTCTGTGGGGGAGGGGGGGGGGAAGAGGAGGGAGGGAAGAACACAAAAGTAGATGTTCCTGTTTGGTGAGGGGGGAGGGAAGAAAACAAAAGTAGATGTTTCTTTGGGGGGGGGGGGGAGAACACAAAAGTAGATGTTTCTTTGGAGGGGGGGAGAACACAGAAGTAGGTGTTTCTTTGGAGGGGGGGGGGGGGAACACAGAAGTAGGTGTTTCTTTGGAAGGGGGGGGGGAGAACACAGAAGTAGGTGTTTCTTTGGAGGGGGGGGGGAAGAACACAGAAGTAGGTGTTTCTTTGGAGGGGGGGGGGAGAACACAGAAATAGGTGTTTCTTTGGAGGGGGGGGGGGGGAGAACACAGAAATAGGTGTTTCTTTGGAGGGGGGGGGGAGAACACAGAAGTAGGTGTTTCTTTGGAGGGGGGGGGGAGAACAACGAAGTAGGTGTTTCTTTGGAGGGGGGGGGGAGAACACAGAAATAGGTGTTTCTTTGGAGGGGGGGGGAGAACACAGAAGTAGGTGTTTCTTTATGGTTGGGGGGGGGGAGGAGAGGGAGGGAAGAACACAGAAGTAGATGTTTCTGTGTGTGTGGGGGAAGGAGGGAGGTGAAGGGATGTGGCAGGTGACATCAGAATAGAGTGAGAACATTTTTAGTGGGGGAATTAGGGATGTGGCTTTGGAGAGAAAGTGACAGCACAAAAAAGTTTTGGGGGTATTAGAGATGTGACAGTCATAAAAACAAAAAAGTGTCAGGAGGTATTAGGGATGTGACAGTCGTAAAAACAGAAAAGTTTCTGAGTTTATTAGGGATGTGACAGTCCAAAAACCAAAAAAGTTTTTTTGGGGGGGGTATATGAATGTGACAGTCATAAAAACAGAAAAGTGTCAGGGTTTATTAGGGATGTGACAGTCCAGAAACCAAAAAAAGTTTGGGGGGGGGGGGGGTATCATGAATGTGACAGTCATAAAAACAGAAAAATGTCAGGATTTATTAGGGGTGTGACAGTCCAAAAACCAAAAAAAGTTTTGGGGGGGGGGGGATATTACGAATGTGACAGTCATAAAAACAGAAAAGTGTCAGGGTTTATTAGGGATGTGACAGTCCAAAAACAAAAAAAGTTTCAGGGGTATTAGGGGTGCGACAGTCCATAAACAAAAAAAGTTTTGGAACCACTGGTGTATAAGAAGGGCTTACCTAAGACAGGTAAACTTTGGGAGCTTATGCGCTGACATGAGATGGACAGACAGGCAGCTTCTATATCTAACTTTGGGAACTCATGTACTGAAATAAAACAAACAAAAGGAGCTTGTATATATGCCAGAAACAGGTAAACTTTGGGAAGTGATTAGGAACTGGTTTTGAAGTATGTTGGGTTATATCTTACAAATGTTTCTGCATGCGGTCCCCTAATCTGAAGCCAGTCTCACCAATATATGTTAGCCTGCATCTTTTGCATATGATGACATATATTGCATTACGGGACTCATGTGAATCCCTCATGAAGAGTGAGGATAGTTTTGGGAAAGGTGATCATTTTCATTTCCCAGACTACAGGGCAGGTAATGCAGCGGGGGCGGTTACATTTTCTGGTGCCAACATATGTAATGCTCCGCTTCAAGTGGCTGTGGACGAGGATGTCCTCAAGATTTGGCTCATGCTTGTATGCTAATAGGGATGGATCAGAGAAAATGTCACAAGTGTCGGGGTCGAGTTGGATTAGTGGCAGATCATGATAGAGAATTTTCTTAACCATCTGAGCATGCGAGTGGAAAGGCAGTTCTAACTTAATTCTGTCAGATGGGGTAACAGGCTTTTTTTATGAACGCTTCTTTGCGGCTCACGACATACGGTTGAAGGCTTCACAGAGGACATTTTCTGGGTAGTGACGACAGAAAAATTCTAATAAATTGTTGGACTTCACCCTTGTTGGACACAAGCCTCCATTTAAACATTCTCTACATTCCACCATGCGCATTTCTGACACATAGCATCAGATAAGCCACATCTACTTACAAGTTATAGCTAAGTGCTCTATTCATTTATTTCTTTTAACACAGCGTTCATGTGAATCTATATTTTATCTCCTCTCTCTATTTTTTCATCCTGTATGTTTTTGTATGATTAAGGCTCACACCGAAACATCACAACTTTGTAATTGCTAAGTAATAAAGCTGTTCCTACTTTTTCCCTAGTTTGTACAGACAGACACAGGGCACTTGTATATATAACCTCAGATAGACAGACACAGGGCACTTGTATATATAACCTCACATAGACAGACACAGGGCACTTGTATATATAACCTCAGATAGACAGACACAGGGCACTTGTATATATAACTTCACATAGACAGACACAGGGCACTTGTATATATAACCTCACATAGACACAGGGCACTTGTATATATAACCTCACATAGACAGACACAGGATACTTGTATATATAACCTCACATAAACAGACACAGGTTACTTGTATATATAACCTCGGACACAGGACATTTTATACATAAACTCAGACAGACACAGGATACTTGTGTATATAACCTGAGACAGAAAGTCAGTTGTAGTTAGTACAAGCTACAGTGAGGATATAGCACATGACAGACATATAAATACAGTGAGGATATAACACATGACAGTCAAATAAATACAGTCAGGATATAGCACGTCAGTCATATAAATGCCGTCAGGATATAACACATAACAGTCATAGATACACTGAGAATATAGCACATGACAGTCATAGATACAGTGAGAATTAGCACATGACAGTCATATAAATACAGTCAGAATATAGCCCATGACATATAGAAGATTACTGTAGATCACGTTATCTTTGTTCTTCATGCAGTTGTAGACCACATTGTCTTAGTTCTTCATGCAGTTGTAGACCACGTTGTTGTCTTAGTTCTTCATGCAGTTGTAGACCATATTGTTGTTGTCTTAACTCTTCATGCAGTCCAGACAGACATTCACTTCTTTTTTCCAGAGGGTGGAAAAGAAGACAAAAAGAAGAAAAAGAAGAAAGGAGTGAAAGAGAAAGAAGAAAAAACTAAGTCAACCAAGCAGGTAACACCATAAGAAATTATCTTATCACATCACCCAGGTGATGTTTTCTTACAGAATGTGTGAGATAATGGTAGTTATTGCAGGTATGTGAGGCCAGTAATAAACAGTGTTCAGTGTCAGGGAATTAGGGAGAGGTCTTTGTATCCTGAGTACACCAGGCAATCTAAGACATAATGTTAGGCAGATAGTAAGTTCTGCCTTGCTCAGATTTTTATGGTCACAAGCAAAACATACTGGTGCACCATGGATACTCGAAGGATCCCAAAGATGTTGCTCTAGAAATGGATGCTTGAAGGATCCCAAAGATGGTACTCTAGAGATGGATGCTTGAAGGATCCCACAGAGATGGATGCTTGAAGGATCCCAAAGATGTTGTCTAGAGATGGATGCTTGAAGGATCCCAAAGATGTTGTCTAGAGATGGATGCTTGAAGGATCCCAAAGATGTTGTCTAGAGATGGATGCTTGAAGGATCCCAAAGATGGTGCTCTAGAGATGGATGCTTGAAAGATCCCAAAGATGTTGGCTAGAGACGGATGCTTGAAGGATCCTAAAGATGGTGCTTTAGAGATGGATGCTTGAAGGATCCCAAAGATGGTGCTTTAGAGATGGATGCTTGAAGGATCCCAAAGATGGTGCTTTAGAGATGGATGCTTGAAGGATCCCAGATATGGTGCTTTAGAGGTGGATGCTTGAAGGATCCCAAAGATGGTGCTCTAGAGATGGAGTTTGCATAATCCAGCAGCGAGCAACATTTTCTGGAGCACTTGGCGACACTGCTGTTCATGGGCCACATAATGGCAAGGGAATATACTGTAGCTCCTGACACTGTGCACCGGCCAGCAAATGGAGCTGGGGGCCATACTGTCTGACATTGATCACTGGTATGAATGTGTCTTGCAGTTTGTTGTTTGTGTTTGCTGACAGGACATATTTTGTCACATGTTCTTGTGTTTTTCTCTTGTATAAGATTGCTGCTATCAGAGAACGCCTGAAGAAGATCAAAGAGGAAGAAGAGAAGGCCAGAGAAGAGGAGGAAAAACAAAGACAGCTGGAGGAGGAGAGAATACGAAAGTATGAAGAACAGGTAAGTTACTCCCCATACCAGGACAGTAACAATAACATTTTTTTTTAAATAACACAGGATTTTCTTTTCATGTGAATAAATTTTCAGTCCAGGCTTGTTCCATGTCACTCATGTTTTTTTTCTCTTCTGATTTGATCATTTGCTTGCTGTTTTATCTCCTCATACATTGATAAACCACCCGTGTCACACCCGGGATCTGCAAAGAATAGGACCACTGTACTCTACCACGCATGATCGTAAAAGGCGACTAAGGAGGGTTCAGCATAGGGCCAGCAACCCTATCTGGTAAAAAAATTATCAGACTGCTACAGAAGCAGAAGCAAGGGAAAAAACAAATGCAGGTGGAAGGAGAAATGCTTATCAGGAAACTGAGCCCATGAAGGTTGTGGATGAAAGCCAGCCACCGGAAGTCCCCAGCCTGACTGCAGACCTCCTGGAACCTAAACACAAGATGCAAATAGGCAGCTGGAATGTAAGAACACTTAACCAGACTGGAAAACTAGAACAAACCATCAAGGAAATCCACAGATACAAACTAGACATACTAGGAATACAAGAAGCAAGATGGACAGGACAAGGCAGAAGGAAATTGACAACACAGCACACAGAAGATACAATAATATGTTCAGGTAAAGAAGATCTTCATGAAGGAGGAGTAGCACTGATTATAACAAAAGAAGCATCAAGAGCATTGCTCAAATGGACCCCTATAAATGAGAGATTATTATATGCACGGTTCAACTCAAGATTCATGAAGCTGTCTATTATAGTTTGTTATGCACCAACAGAAGCAGCTGAAGAGGAATTAAAAGAAGATTTTTACAACAGCCTCCAACCCACAGTAGAAACAATACCCAAGCATGATATGCTACTCATCTTGGGTGACTTCAATGCAAAAGTAGGTGAAGGAAATGAAGATAGAAGATGAATCATGGGAAGAGAAGGAATCGGAGAAATAAATGAAAATGGAGAAAGACTGTGCAGTTTCTGTGAAGAAAACATGATGACCATCAGAGGGACAATTTTCCAACATAAAAATATCCATAAAGTGACTTGGAGGTCACCAGATAAAACCACAGAAAACCAAATCGATCACATACTAATAAACAACAAGTGGAAACGGTCACTACAAGATGTGCGAGCAAGGAAAGGGGCAGATGTAGGAAGTGATCACAACCTTCTGGTAGCAAAAATAAAACTAAAATTAAGGAAAGCCAAAATCGGAGAACACAGGAAGATACGTTTTGATACAAGAAAACTGAAAGACCAGCAAACAAGAAATGAATTCTCAATAGTACTTAAGAACTGCTTCAGTGTCCTACAAGACGAAGCAGAAATGTCCATACTAGAGTTCAATAAAACACTACAGGAAACAGCAAAAGAGGTGCTGGATATCAGAAATGGAGAAAAGAGGAATGGATAAGCGAGACCACATGGGAAAAGATAGAGCAAAGAAAAGAAATCAAGAAAAATTACTGAACACCAAATCACAACGGCTTAAAGAACAAGTTTTAAGTAATTATGCACAAAAAAGACAAAGAAGTGAAGGATAAATGTCAATACTATCACAACTTAGCAGAAACAGCAGAGAAAGCAGCATATACAAATGACATGAAAACCATATATAAAATCACAAAGCAGATGACAGGTAACTTCAGCACAAGATGTGAGAGTGCAGTAAGGACACAAAATGGACAGCTGGTCAGTGGAGAAAGAGAAAAAATTGAAAGATGGAGGGAACACTTTAACACCCTACTAAACAGAACACAAGCAGGACAAACAATAGACATACCTGAAGCAAAAACGGAACTAAACATCAATACAGGATCAATAAAAATAAGTGAAGTAAAGGAGGCGATAAAGAAGCTAAAAGTAGACAGGGCACCAGGTGAAGATGAAGTGACTGCTGAGATGTTGAAAACAGAAGAAACAGAAACACCAAAACAACTTTGCCGGATACTACAACAAATTTGGGATCTAGAAAAAGCTCCAGAGGAGTGAAAAACTGCCCTTATGGTAAAACTACCAAAGAAGGGTGACCTCAGAGACTGCGGGAACTGGAGAGGCATTACCCTACTGCCACTCACCAGTAAAGTATTTTGCAGATTAATCCTCAACAGATATGTACCAACACTTGAGGAAAAACTTCAGAAAGAGCAGACAGGATTTAGGAGAGGAAGATCATGCATGGACCACATATTTGTACTTAGACAAATATTAGAGCAAGCAAATGAGTGACATAGCACAACATATGCATTATTCATAGATTTTGAGAAAGCCTTTGACAGTTTCAACAGAGATGCACTGTGGAAAATCCTAAGATGGCATGGCCTCCCCCATAAGACAGTAAATGTAATCAAAGCCCTATACGAGGGTTTTCAGTGCAAAGTTATCTGTGGAGAACATACCTCCAGCAGCTTTAGGGTACAAACAGGAGTGAAGCAGGGATGTGTACTATCACCAACATTATTTATCTTAGCAGTGGACTGGTTAATGAAGGAGGCAACATCAAACAAATGCAGAGGATTACAATGGACCCTTGACACAGTGCTGGAGGACCTTGACTTTGCGGATGACATTTGTCTATTATCAAGCAGTCACAAAGATATGCAAGATAAAATAAACAAGCTAACTCAGAATGCAAACAACGTAGGACTAAAGATCAACGTAGGAAAGACGAAGTTAATGAAGCAAAATGTGAACAACAGAAATGTACTCAAAGTAGATAGCAAGTTAGTGGAGTTGGTCTACGAATTTGTATATCTTGAAAATGGAGACAGCATAGACGACATCAACAGCAGACTTACTAGAGCAAACCAGGCTTTTGCAGTGCTGCAGACTATATGGAAATAAAAAAAACTAAGCATAAATACGAAAATCAGGATATTTAAGAGTAATGTTCTAAGTGTACTACTCTATGGAAGTGAATGCTGGAAAATCATCAGAACCATAGAAAACAAGTTGAATTCTTTCCAGACTAAATGTTTACAAAGAATTATAAAAATATTTTGGCCAAACACCATAAGAAATAACATCTTATTGGCAGAAATGCAGATGAAGCCACTGACAACAATTATTGAGGAAAGACGCTGGCGATGGTTGGGACATGTGCTCCGAATGACTGACAACTCACTACCAAAAATAGCACTAAGATGGACACCACAGGGGAACAGAAGTAAGGGTAGACCAAAAGAGACATGGAGAAGAACAACAGAGAGGATGTTTAGCAATAGAGGGCTCACCTGGGCAAGAGCAGAAAAAACGGTGAAGGACAGGGATTTGTGGAAAACCCTTGCGGAAGCCCCATGTGCCCTGGGCACTTAAGGTTCAGAGAGAGAGAGAGAGACATTGATAAACATGAGGAGCATTGTCTGCAGGCAGTTGTTTTTGTTCCAACTCTCAGCTATCATTTGCTCATGTTTGACTGGAGCTCCTGAGAGAGGGGATGTACAAGCCATGTCAGACAATTCTCTTATTGGCTGTACTTCACCATGCAACGCTCATGAGAGCTGTACCTGACATTTTACACTCACAGATATACTGATATACAAGATTGAGGAAAAAAAGTAATGTTCATTTTGTTTCTTTGTTTGTTTGTTGAAAAAAAGTGTACTCCTTCTCACTTTTCAGCATATTTCCACCACATTCAGTGCAGTTCTGCCACCAATTCCTGGATTCTTTCCCCTGAACAACTCTGTAGCAGTCAATGTACGGTCTCTAACCTCTTTGTTGCTACTGAACTTCTTCCACCTTGCACATCTTTGAGGGGTCCATACACATGATAATCACTTGGTGTGAGGTCAGGTGAATAAGTGGATGTGGAAGACACTCTAAGCGCAGATTTGTAATTTATTGAGCTGCTGCGCATGCTGCATGAGGCCATGAATTATGCTGTAACAACACACCAGAACTGAGCAAACTGTGGTGTTTGTTTTGATGTAATTCCAGGTTTAAAGCAGTTTTCAAGCAGATCCCCAGCTACTTGATTGACTGTATGCTTTGCTGTTGGTACTTGATTGATTTGCTGTTGATAGTGTTTCCTTTTGACATATAAGTGCTTCAGGACTGGGCCTTTACAGTCCCAGAATAGCATGGCTGTCAGTTTTTCAGTCGTCAGAGTTGTGTGAGATTTTTTTGGTTTTGGCAAGGAAGAATGTCACAGCTCCTTGTTCCTGGCTTTTTTTCTGGCTGGAAGTAATGTACCCAGCATTCATCTTCTACATTGTAGAAAGCCATCTTCTTCAGCTTCAGAACATTGTAAAAGAATTTCATGAACATCCTCATGATGTTCTTTCAGATTGGGAGAAATTATTCTGGTGCCCACCTGGTGAGACTTTTGGTGCTGCAGCGCTGTGTGAATTATGTGGTGCATCAAGCCATGACTGATTTTCAGTTGTCCAGCTACTTGTTTGATTGTTGTTCGCTGGTTTGTTTACTGTGGACATATTTAACACTGTTGGTTTGTTTACTGTGGCCATATTTAATACTGTTGGTTTGTTTACTGTGGACATATTTAACACTGTTGGTTTGTTTACTGTGGCCATATTTAACACTGTTGGTTTGTTTACTGTTGACATATTTAATACTGTTGGTTTGTTTACTGTGGCCATATTTAATACTGTTGGTTTGTTTACTGTGGCCATATTTAACACTGTTGGTTTGTTTACTGTGGCCATATTTAATACTGTTGGTTTGTTTACTGTGGACATATTTAACACTGTTGGTTTGTTTACTGTTGACATATTTAACACTGTTGGTTTGTTTACTGTGGACATATTTAACACTGTTGGTTTGTTTACTGTGGCCATATTTAATACTGTTGGTTTGTTTACTGTGGCCATATTTAATACTGTTGGTTTGTTTACTGTGGACATATTTAACACTGTTGGTTTGTTTACTGTTGACATATTTAACACTGTTGGTTTGTTTACTGTGGCCATATTTAACACTGTTGGTTTGTTTACTGTGGCCATATTTAACACTGTTGGTTTGTTTACTGTTGACATATTTAACACTGTTGGTTTGTTTGCTGTGGCCATATTTAACACTGTTGGTTTGTTTACTGTGGACTTATTTAACACCTTTGGTTTATTTACTATGGACTTACTTAACACCTTTGGTTTGTTTACTGTGGACTTATTTAACACCTTTGGTTTATTTACTGTGGACATATTTAACACCTTTGGTTTATTTACTGTGGACATATTTAACACCTTTGGTTTGTTTACTGTGGACATATTTAACACTGTTGATTTCTTTGTAAGTTTTATTTCTTGATAACCACATTTGCTGGGTACATCATGTACCATACTACTTTCTTTACAGAAACGTTTGGAAGAAGAGAGGAAATTGAAGAAGAAGATGAGGAAGAAAGAGCACATAGAACGCCTGAAGAAGGAAGGGAAGTTCCTCACAGAGAAACAAAAGCAGGACAAGAAAAGACTAGAGCAGATGTTGGAAGCCATGAAAGAAGCTGGTGAATTGCTATAGGAAAATGCTTACTTTCTGTTTTTTTTTCTTACTTTCTGTTTTTTTTTCTTACCTAGAAATACTTTCTAATTTCTTTACTTTCTTACTTCTTACCTAGAAATACTTTCTGATTTCTTTTCTTTCTTTTTTTTTTTTCTTCCCTAGGAATACAGTCGAACCTGCTTAATGTCACATCGCCGGGACCGTCAAAATATAGTGACATTAAGCGGGGTCCATTATAAGGGCTTTAACTGGGTCAGTGTGTGTGTGTCCATCCGGGCCACATTTTCTACATTAAACACATAAACAGCCAAAGCTATTGTCTTTGGACACAAAATGTTCTAATCACAAAATGCAGTAAGTCTTAGTCTTACAGTATAGATAACACTGAAATCAAGCAGCATTTGACCTGTCAGCAGTACTAGTAAAAAAAAATGCGTGATTTTGTGTTGTGTAGTGATAGCTGGTCTGTTAGACATGTTACAGCACATGACAGCTGTTAAGCGATCTTCAGTTCATTTGCCACCATGGTATTTCTAATCACGAAAGCACAAAGTTCAGTTTGGTAGCAGTTTATAAAACACGCCTGTTCCAACCATGTTAAAAATGTCATCTGGGCTGTACGCATCCAAAATTTTTGGCAAGCGCGAAATCCAATCATTAATGACATCAGTGTTAACTTGGGGCGCTTCACCTGAAGCGACCTTAAATGTTATGTTGTGCCATTTTGTAAAGCACTCAAGAAAACTGTTTGAACACTTCTGATCAGGCATATCCATTTCTTTAGCAAAACATTCTGCGATTTCCATCAGCATAGGACAGCACACAGGCAACTGTGCAGAACGTGTCTGCTTAAACCATTTCAGCAGAGCACACTCAATATGTATGTGAGAATTCGCACATCTTCGTTTACAGTTTGACATAACTAAAGACAAGTTCAATTTTGTTTCGGTTTTTAACAAAGTTCAATACATTTAAAATGTCAATTTCAAATTTATCTGCTGTGTCCTTTCTTGTAACTTTTTCATCAACATGCTTCAGAATATTAATTTTAGTGCTCGAATCAAGATCAACACATTTGCTTTTAATAGCCATTATCTGTCACAATGTGAACCAGAGAGAAAGTCCCGGCTAAATGATTCACAGTACACTACTCGACTGACCACTTACTATCTTAACACCGCCCACGTCTTGATAACCAAGACAATGACCAAAAGAAGCCAGGTTTTAATCACGAAAGTGTGGTCGTGGTAAGCCTTCCATTCACACCACCTGAATTTCGATACCCGCATGTTCAGAAGGTTGATGCGGCAGGTACTCAGTGATCAAACGGCCGGCCCCTTCGATGAGTCGCGAAGCTGATAACACTTTGTGAGATCCTGTACTCGCCCAGTCTGTGATACAAAGCGGGGTCTTTAGCTCCTCCAGGTGCAAAAATACAATTACATTAACCGATTTGTGTAGGGTGATATTAACTGAAGTAAAGCCCACTAATCACTTATGGGAGTTGGCTGGGGATACAAATTCTGTGACAGTATCCGGGTTGTGACATAAAGCGGTGTGATATTAAGTGGGTTCGACTGTACTTTCTTTCTTTTTTTTTTTTTTTACTTCTTACCTAGAAATATTTTATAATTTCTTTCTTATATTTAACTTACAAATGCTTACGTTCCTATTTTTGCTTAGGGTATGTTATTGAAAAAGAACTCAGTTTTTGTATTTATTATAATGAAATGTAGATATCGGAGAACAGTTTGTTAATGTGCCAGACTGATGCGATGTGTCATCTTCTGGTTGTTATTTTGTATGAGCTGTGTTTGTTGTTTCTGCCAGGTGCTGAGCTTCCCAGCAAGGATGAGATTCCAAAGAAAAGACCTGTGTATACAAAGAAGAAAAAAGTGTTAGGTCAGTGATACATGTAATATGGCAAGTCATGACGTAGATTAGTTTACCACAAAACTTTTTTTTTTCCTCAGTCCTTGAACTTTCTAATAACCCCATGCTAATCAAGGGAGTGCCAGTTGAGGAAGTAGAGTATTTCACATATTTAGGCAGCATAGTTAATAAATCCAGGGGAATGGAAAAGGGTGTTAAAGCTAGAATAACGAAGGCCAGGACAGCATTTGTCCAGATTAACAAAATATGGGGAAAGAAATTAAGAACCAAACTCAGGCTCTTTAATAAAAATGTAAAGATTCTCCTACTACATGGTTCGGAGACATGAGTGATGACTAAGGCAACACAACAGAGGATACAAACATTCATGAACTACTGCTTGAGGAGCATTTTAAACATTAAATGGCAGGACAAGATCAGGAAAGAGTAGGACAAGAGCCTACAAGAACCTAGAAAAAATGTCTAAAAAATGGAGATGGTTGGCCATAAACTGAGGAAACCTGACACCAGCATAACAAGATAGGCACTGACATGAAATCCTCAGAGAAATAGAAATCAAGGATGACCTAGAACTACTTGGGGAAGGGAAATTATGACAGTGCTCAGAGACAAGGGATATACATGGAAGGAAGCAGAAAGCAAACCCAAGATCAGGGATGACTGCAGTCTTTATCCTTGGCCTATGCTCCAAACCAAGGGAGTGAAGGGCAGTGATGATAATGATTATAATGATGATGATGCAGTTTGTCTGTTGAATGTAGGGTTGATTTCTTAGTCTTCTCCTCTCCAGATACTTCTGTTTCTGACATGAGGAAAAGTCAGGATCCAGACTTAATTAGTTTATAGAAACAGTGTAATGTAGGACAGACGTGTTGCACCTGTACATGTTAATGAACTTGTGTGTTTTGTTGAGTTCTGAAAGGGATTTGCTGTTTTGGAACTTTTATAGTCATAATTGAATCATAGTGTACTGTAATTCATTATAATTTATAACATTTCTTAATGTGTGCAACTAAATCTAGGATTGGGATTGATAACATTTCTTAATGTGTGCAACTAAATCTAGGATTGGGATTGATAACATTTCTTAATGTGTGCAACTAAATCTAGGATTGGGATTGATAACATTTCCTAATGTGTGCAACCAAATCTATGATTGATGGTGGGGGGTAAGTAAGAATAAGACGTGTAATGATGATCGTCCTTCCTTTTTGTTGCGTCTGTGTGATCAGACAAATTAACTAGGACAACTTGGAGATTTATTATGTGAAGTTCATATCACCTTTTTTTTTTTTTCTTCATTCTAATTGTCACTTTTATTTCCCCTTTTTTGTTTCCTCATTCCAATTGCTCCTGACTGTAGCAGTCACAAGTCTTTGTTTTTGTTTTTTTTTTTGTCAAATTATGAGAAATTTTGGAATAATCTTGGAATTTTTTTTTTTAACCTTGATGGAGAACTTTGTAATCAACATACAGTTTTTTCATGTCTTAATGGAAATTCCTGAAGATTTCATATAATTTGATTTTGTTGAAAAATCTGCAGGGACACTTGCTTCAGTGTCTTGGTCACATTTATTTTGTCAGATTATTTTTAGTAAGACTTGCAGATTGTAATGATTTTAAAACAGAAGTAAAGCTTGCATTGAGCTAAAACAATGTCTGTAGAGTGAAATGACTTTGAAAAGTAGGATCTTTAGATTGTAAAGATTTTGAAAAGTAAGACCTGTAGATTGTAATGTTTTCGAGTAACAAAAGCTGTAATGTTTTTTGAATAGTAAAACCTTTAAACTGTAATATTTTTTAAAAAGTAGACCAATAAAGTGCAGTGAGTTTGAGAAGTAAGACCGATATATTGTAAAAGCAACACTACAGCTTTATTAGTTTACATTAGCATATGATCATTGTCATGTATGTTGTATGAGCAGCTCAAGGAGCCACAGATACACAAGAGAAATCACCATCACCTACCAGTTTGACTTCACCAGCAGAACCTGTAGCACATGTGCCAGAGACAGATACAGCCATCAGTGCAGAGAAGGATGAGGAAGGAGAGGACATACTTGAGGTTGATGAGGCACAGAATGTGGAAGAGAAGGAAGAGGTTAAGGAGGTGTGGGATGCTGAGAGTGAGGATGAGGATGAGGAGGAGGAAGATGAGGAAGAAGAAGGTGAGTATGCCACAGGCAGTTCATCACCCAGCCATTAGTATTTGTTATTATCATCATTTATGCTGGCTATATTACACTTGTAGCAACATGTATGATAGTCACAATAAGTCATAGCTACATATTGTATGTTTGCTACACAGATATAAGAGTGCAAACTTATCATTTTTATTTTCTTGTGTAAAATTCTTCAGAAATACTTTTTTTCTCTTTTCACTTGTTATTGTAAAGCCCATTTCTGATTAACAAATTTGTACAAAACTGGGCTTATGGTTTAGGTCATCATCATTGCAGTCCGGGCAGATCCATAGGTGCTCAGGCAGTGCAGCAGCATTCTGCGGCTGGTAGTGCCCATTCTATGTTGGTTTACAGGTCCTCTTATGTGCCCCTTATGGCTTTCTTTCCTACCATGCCAATCTGTAACCACAGCTCTCTCATTCTAAGCAGCAATGAAGATTCATTTCTCTTGAAGTCCTCCACTCTGCCTATCTTTCTAAGCACATTGATAATATCAGCTCAGTTCAGTGGTTGTACATCTGCGCTGATGGCAGAGCCAGCCAACCTATCAGCTCTCTTATTTCCCTGTATGCCCAGAGACATAGATGGAGGTGACTTCGTGAAGTTGATCTTTGCAGTGACTCAAGCCACTGTCTGCATACAGAGCCTTCCAGATCATACTCATTGAATGCAGACACAGGCGTAGTCTTGTGACTTCAGCCATACGAATGATTTTGTTACTGCCATCACCTCCATCATCATCATGCTGCTTGTGGTCACAGCAAAGGCACCGCTGGATTGTTCTGCTTGCTGAGCATGCTCTGAATGTCCATGCACTCCTTCGATGTCATACAATGGATCCATCTATATAAATAACTGCATCTGCCTCATTGGAGTTTTAACTGATGAGGGCATTGACCTGCAATCACGGCAAGTGAATTCTGCTCCATTTCTCTTGTCAAGTGTGACAGTGCAAGAGATGATGTCCTTGACCCGCTGGAGGTACAGTGCCCATTCCTTGCCAGGGTTGATGTTGGGTTCACAGCAGTGTTCCCTTTAAGGGTTTTCTGGTCTGTGTGCAAAATGTTAAGCTCATGTGAATAAAATATCCTGTGTGCAAATGTGCGTAGTAACATATATATATATATATATATATATATATATACGCACATACACACTGTAAAGGCTTGTACATTTAATAACAGGATAAACCTGCTGTACTTTTCACTTCCTGGTATTTAGGTAATTGCAGTGATGATTTCTGTGTTTATTTATTCAGTGATTCTGCTACAGTGCCACTGAACTATGCGATAAAAGACCACATGAAACATCTGATCCAAAAGTCATTTTTCAACAAGAAAGAAACAGTAAAGAAAAAACATGTACCATCGTTTTATCTTTCTTGATGGCAATTATAGCACAGGGTAACATCTGGAAAATGGAAAATAAAAGTAGCAGTTTCATTTTCCTTTTTGTGTGGCTCCAAAAATTTTGTGTGCAGTTTTTTTCTGCGCGCGGCCACGCAGGTGCGCAGCTTAGAGGGAGCAGCAGTTCACAGACATGCTTGACGACATATTCTGCACCAGCCAGACTTTATGATACGTATGATCACGTATGCTCTACATTATGACACATATGATCACATGTACTCTACCAGCTGTTCACTTTTCTTCAGATTCCAAATCCAGATCAGCAGTGGAGCCTGTACACAAAATTGAAACCAAAGAAGAAGAGGAATTAAGTGATGAGGAGGAAGATGATGATGATGAGGAAGATGCTGAAGAAGAAGAAGAAAGCAGTGAAGAATCTGACTCAGAACCAGAGGATGATTTAAGCCCAGCAGAGAGGGGGCGTGACAAAGTTACGGTAGGAGTCTCTTGTACGTGTTTGTTATATGTGTGTGTGCCTTCTACATGTTTGTTATATGTGTGCCTTCTACATGTTTGTTATATGTGTGTGTGCCTTCTACATGTTTGTTATATGTGTGTGTGCCTTCTACATGTTTGTTATATGTGTGTGTGCCTTCTACATGTTTGTTATATGTGTGCCTTCTACATGTTTGTTATATGTGTGTGTGCCTTCTACATGTTTGTTATATGTGTGCCTTCTACATGTTTGTTATATGTGTGTGTGCCTTCTACATGTTTGTTTGTGATGTATATGTGTGGCTGGTACATGTTTGTTTGTGATATGTGTCATATATGTGTGGCTGGTACATGTTTGTTTGTGATATGTGTCATATATGTGTGGCTGGTACATGTTTGTTTGTGATATGTGTCATATATGTGTGGCTTGTACATGTTGTTAGTGATATGTGTCATATGTGTGGCTTGTACATGTTGTTTGTGATATGTGTCATATATGTGTGGCTTGTACATGTTTGTTTGTGATATGTGTCATATATGTGCGGCTTGTACATGTTTGTGATATGTGTGGCTTGTACATGTTTGTGATATGTGTCATATATGTGTGGCTTGTACATGTTGTTTGTGATATGTGTCATATATGTGTGGCTTGTACATGTTTGTGATATGTGTCATATATGTGCGGGTTGTACATGTTTGTGATAAGTGTCATATATGTGTGGCTTGTACATGTTTGTTTGTGATATGTGTCATATATGTGTGGCTTGTACATGTTGTTTGTGATATGTGTCATATATATGTGGGTTGTACATGTTTGTGATATGTGTCATATATGTGTGGCTTGTACATGTTTGTGATATGTGTCATATATGTGTGGCTTGTACATGTTGTTTGTGGTATGTGTCATATATGTGTGGCTTGTACATGTTGTTTGTGATATGTGTCATATATGAATGTCTTGTGCATCTTGTGATAGGTGTCATGTATATGTGACTTGTACATGTTTGTGATAGATGGCATATTCCTGCAGTTTGTCCGATATGGCTTTAGCAACGTCCTGCATGTCCGTTTTCAGTCGGCCATTTATTTTAGCCTGTCCAACAAGCACATGTGCCATTTCATCGCCATGTTCTCCTGCATGGCCCGGACAGTAAAGCCAGGTTAAACTTCTCACACTTAACTAGGTTAACACATGAACTTTTCAGGGATCAAACTTCTTCATGAATTGCCTAGGTGGAAGTGGCCAGACACTAATCACATCAGCCACTAGTGTGCTGACAGGTCAAGGAGAATGTCCCATGCATGTTTTTTTTTTTTTTTGTTTAAGCAAAGATAACTCATTGTGAACATTGAGTAGACAAGTGTGTAGTTTATTACATGTTATTTCCCTTCGTTTATTCACAGAAACGTGCAGAACAGGCCAACAAGGAGAGAAGTACAGATAACCTGAGAGCTCCTGTAGTCTGCGTACTGGGCCATGTTGATACAGGGAAAACAAAAATCTTGGACAAGGTGTGTTCTTTCACATCATACGTAGCATGGGTTTCCCTTAGCTGGCTTTGTAGCATGGGTTTCCCTTAGCTGGCTTTGTAGCATGGGTTTCCCTTAGCTGGCTTTGTAGCATGGGTTTCCCTTAGCTGGCTTTGTAGCATGGGTTTCCCTTAGCTGGCTTTGTAGCATGGGTTTCCCTTAGCTGGCTTTGTAGCATGGGTTTCCCTTAGCTGGCTTTGTAGCATGGGTTTCCCTTAGCTGGCTTTGTAGCATGGGTTTCCCTTAGCTGGCTTTACAAACAGCCAAGATTCATAAACTAGGACCAGAACTACAGACTCTGGTAGGACTAGCAGGGATCTAGCCATGAAAGAACACAGCTTTTATGAACACACTTCTTGTGTTAGTAAACATGAACTAATACAGAGTTCTTGTCCTAGCAGAGTACGTGGTTCAAGTCCTGGGTGATTTTCTTTTCGTTATTTCACATGTAGAAGTGCTTTGTTTATTTTTATAGACCAGTTTTGATGTCTTGACCCTGCATCATTAACTGTCACAATGTTCTCTTTTTATAGACCAGTTTTAATAGAACAAAAGAAGTCAGTGAGAGACTAATCAAACAATTATTATTACAGCAATGTGAATGAAAGAATTGAGAACATTTTCTGGGAGTCTGTGTAGCTTAAAGGGTGTTGAGTGTTGTGGTGGATAATGTCTACATCTCTTACTTGGATATGTGTGGTTCAGACCCAGCTGAGGTGTCCCAGTCATCAGCTGATAACGGGTGTTGAGTGTTGTAGCAGTTAATGTCTACATCTCTTACTTGGATATGTGTGGTTCAGACCCAGCTGAGGTGTCCCAGTCATCAGCTGATAACGGGTGTTGAGTGTTGTAGCAGTTAATGTCTACATCTCTTACTTGGATATGTGTGGTTCAGACCCAGCTGAGGTGTCCCAGTCATCAGCTGATAAAGGGTGCCTGGCATGATGCTGACAACATTGTGGTCAAGTGCACTGTGAGGTCAAGGATAGTGTCAATAAGTGTGTCTGTGGCATGATATGTTTGCATTTTCATCTAGCTTAGTTATCAAAAAAGGTTTCTGGTTTCAGTCTCATCAAATTTGTGGATTGTTATTTCATAAATCACAGTTCTCCGGTGGTTGGTTACCTGGCAATTACTAGTAAATTACTGATAGAATGAAGGAGGTCATCAGATAGCATAGGCACTTGATATTGTCAACTTAGTAAAAAGCAACGAACCAGATCGGTTAAAGGATAATCAGGCCAGTAGGCTGATGATGCTCAGTTTGCATGAAGGAGAGTCAGCCAGTTTTGACTTTGGTTCAGTGTGCAAGCATTTTGTAAAGATTGCATCTTGCAATAAATAAGGGAATAAAAAAATTTCACCCAAACATTTAGTTTCCATTCATGTCTGTTTAATTTTGCATTAGAAAAAAAATTATAAGTTGCCAAATATTGTATTGAAAAGATCAGTATTTCGGGGAGTACCTCATGCAGAGTGAAAGACAAGTAAAAGTTGTATCGGTTTTGAAGAATCCTAATGCGATCACTGGTTCTCTTACGAATGTTGTCTCAACTGCCAGTGATTCCAGACACTAAAGTAGCAGAGTTAAAAATATCCACTGATAGGACAAAGCATTATACAGCACATACTCATATTTGTTTGTCTGTGTTTCGATGCAGAAAATGTTCATGTGTAAATTAGTCGTTACTTTATGCCCAAGTTATCAGCAATTTTTTTAAACACAAATCAAAGGTACATTACCTTTATTTATCGGTCAGTTGTTCCTGTCGCTGTTTAGTGGCCAGTAATTTAACCACACCATTGTTCTGTCATTGTTTAGCAATCAGTAATTTTGCCACACCATTGTTCTGTCATTGTTTAGCGATCAGTAATTTTGCCACACCATTGTTTCTGTCACTGTTTTGTAGTCAGTAATTTAAGCACACCATTGTTTCTGTCACTGTTTCTCTCTCTCTCTCTCTGAACCTTAAGTGCCCAGGGCACATGGGGCTTCCGCAAGGGTTTTCCACAAATGCCTGTCCTTCGCCTTTTTTTCTGCTCTTGCCCAGGTGAGCCCTCTATTGCTCAACATCCTTTCTGTTGTTCTTCTCCATGTCTCTTTTGGTCTACCCTTACTTCTGCTCCCCTGTGGTGTCCATCTTAGTGCTATTTTTGGTAGTGAGTTGTCAGTCATTCGGAGCACATGTCCCAACCATTGCCAGCGTCTTTCCTCAATAATTGTTGTCAGTGGTTTCATCTGCATTTCTGCTAATAAGATGTTATTTCTTATAGTGTTTGGCCAAAATATTTTTCTAATTCTTCGTAAACATTTAGTCTGGAAAGAATTCAACTTGTTTTCTATGGTTTTGGTGATTTTCCAGCATTCGCTTCCATAGAGTAGTACACTTAGAACATTACTCTTAAATATCCTGATTTTCATATTTATGCTTAGTTTTTTTGATTTCCATATATTCTGCAGCATTGCAAAAGCCTGGTTTGCTCTAGTAAGTCTGCTGTTGATGTCCTCTGTGCTGTCTCCATTTTCTACTACTCTGCTGCCAAGGTATACAAATTCGTTGACCTCCTCCACTAACTTGTTATCTACTCTGAGTACATTTCTGTTGTTCACATTTTGCTTCATTAACTTTGTCTTTCCTACGTTGATCTTTAGTCCTATGTTGTTTGCATTCTGAGTTAGCTTGTTTATTTTATCTTGCATATCTTTGTGACTGCTTGATAATAGACAAATGTCGTCCGCAAAGTCAAGGTCCTCCAGCACTGTGTCAAGGGTCCATTGTAATCCTCTGCGTTTGTCTGATGTTGCCTCCTTCATTAACCAGTCTACTGCCAAGATAAATAATGTTGGTGATAGTACACATCCCTGTTTCACTCCTGTTTGTACCCTAAAGCTGCTGGAGGTATGTTCTCCACAGATAACTTTGCACTGAAAACCCTCGTATAGGGCTTTGATTACATTAACTATTTTATGGGGGAGGCCATGCCATCTTAGGATTTTCCACAGTGCATCTCTGTTGACACTGTCAAAGGCTTTCTCAAAATCTATGAATAATGCATATGTTGTGCTATGCCACTCATTTGCCTGTTCTAATATTTGTCTAAGTACAAATATGTGGTCTATGCATGATCTTCCTTTCCTAAATCCTGCCTGCTCTTTCCGAAGTTTTTCCTCAAGTGTTGGTATAATTCTGTTGATGATTATTCTGCAAAATACTTTACTGGTGAGAGGCAGTAGGGTAATGCCTCTCCAGTTCCCGCAATCTCTGAGGTCACCCTTCTTTGGTAGTTTTACTATAAGACCAGTTTTCCACTCCTCTGGGGCTTTTTCTAAATCCCAAATTTGTTGTAATATCCGGCAAAGTTGTTTTGGTGTTTCTGTTTCTTCTGCTTTCAACATCTCCGCAGTCATTTCATCTTCACCTGGTGCCCTGTCTGATTTTAGCTTCTTTATCGCCTCCTTTACTTCATTTATTGTTATTGGTCCTGTATTGATGTTTAGTTCCGTTTTTGCTTCAGGTATGTCTATTGTTTGTGCTGCTTGTGTTCTGTTTAGTAGGGTGTTAAAGTGTTCCCTCCATCTTTCAATTTTTTCTCTTTCTCCACTGACCGGTTGTCCATTTTGTGTTCTTACTGCACTTTCACATCTTGTGCTGAAGTTACCTGTCATCTGCTTTGTGATTTTATATATGGTTTTCATGTCATTTGTATATGCTGCTTTCTCTGCTGTTTCTGCTAAATTGTCATAATATTGACGTTTATCTTGTCGGCATGATTCCTTCACTTCTTTGTCTTTTTGTGCATAATTACTTAAAACTCGTTCTTTAAGCCGTTGTGATTTGGTGTTCAGTAATTTTTTTTCTTGATTTCTTTTCTTTGCTCTATCTTTTCCCATGTGGTCTCGCTTATCCATTCCTCTTTTCTCCTTTTCCGATATCCCAGCACCTCTTTTGCTGTTTCCTGTAGTGTTTTATTGAACTCTAATATGGACATTTCTGCTTCGTCTTGTAGGACACTGAAGCGGTTCTTAAGTACTACTGAGAATTATTTCTTGTTTGCTGGTCTATCAGTTTGCTTGTATCAAAATGTATCTTTCTGTGCTCTCCGATTTTGGCTTTCCTTAATTTTAGTTTTATTTTTGCTACCAGAAGGTTGTGATCACTTCCTACATCTGCTCCTTTCCTTGCTCGTACATCTTGTAGTGACCGTTTCCACTTGTTGTTTATTAGTATGTGATCGATTTGGTTTTCTATGGTTTTATCTGGTGACCTCCAAGTCACCTTATGGATGCTTTTGTGTTGGAAAATTGTCCCTCTGATGGTCATCATGTTTTCTTCACAGAAACTGCACAGTCTTTCTCCATTTTCATTTATTTCTCCAATTCCTTCTCTTCCCATGATTCTTCTTCTATCTTCATTTCCTTCACCTACTTTTGCATTGAAGTCGCCCAAGATGAGTAGCATATCATGCTTGGGTATTGTTTCTACTGTTGCTTGGAGGCTGTTGTAAAAATCTTCTTTTAATTCCTCTTCAGCTGCTTCTGTTGGTGCATAACAAACTATAATAGACAGCTTCGTGAATCTTGAGTTGAACCGTGCATATAATAATCTCTCATTTATTGGGGTCCATTTCAGCAATGCTCTTGATGCTTCTTTTGTTATAATCAATGCTACTCCTCCTTCATGAAGATCTTCTTTACCTGAACATATTATTGTATCTTCTATGTGCTGTGTTGTTAATTTCCTTCTGCCTTGTCCTGTCCATCTTGCTTCTTGTATTCCTAGTATGTCTAGTTTGTATCTGTGCATTTCCTTGATGGTTTGTGCTAGTTTTCCAGTCTGGTTTAGTGTTCTTACATTCCAGCTGCCTATTTGCATCTTATGTTTAGGTTCCAGGAGGTCTGCAGTCGGGCTGGGGACTTCCAGTGGCTGGCTTTCATCCACAACCTTCATGGGCTCAGTTTCCTGATACGCATTTCTCCTTCCACCTGCATTTGCTTTTTCCCTTGCTTCCGTTTCTGTAGCAGTCTGATAGTTTTTTTTACCAGATAGGGTTGCTGGCCCTATGCTGAACCCTCCTTAGTCGCCTTTTACGATCATGCATGGTAGGGTACAGTGGTCCTATTCTTTGCAGATCCCGGGTACCACACGGGGGCTGTCACTGTTTAGTGGTCAGTAATTGAGCTGTTTTATAGTTCCTGTTACTGTTCAGTCAGTAATTTAATTGCACCATTGTTCCTGTTACTTGCCCGCAGACAGTAATTTGACTGGAGATGTGTTTTTGTCAATATTTTACAATGAGTAATTTGACTTTTTGATGTTTCAGCTGAGAAGAACAAATGTCCAGGATGGAGAAGCTGGTGGTATCACACAACAGATTGGAGCCACAAATGTTCCCAGAGATGCCATCCTTGACAAAACAAAAATGTGCAAAGAGGTACCTTGTTTTCTCTGTCACATAAGCTGTGGAGATTATGTGATCTCAAATTATCAGCTTGTAGAGTTAGTAGTTTCTGGAGAATGTGTAATCTACTTGTTTGTGAGATGAAAGTCTTTGTATAGTACAACCCCAGAAAGCAAAAGTTGGAAGCTGTGAACTTGACTTGGCTCAAATCTTTAGTGACAAAGAAGGACAACCCTTTTGTTAAAGAAATGGTCACAGGAGACTACTGAGCGCTGTGTTGGTTGCAGATACTCTACATTCATTTGTGTCCCAACAGGAGTAGAATCCAAGCACCAGAATGTATACTCCGAGTGTCCCGGCATATTAGTTCCTCTTCTTCATTTGCCTTCAAGTGGGCATTGGTTGTCTTACAGAATGCAGCTACGCTCTGATATCTGCATCTTTTGGCCTGTCACATCAGATTTCCAATTCAAGTGCCGTGCCACATGGCGTATGCGATCATTTCTCTCCACAGTTCCCTGTCTTTAGACTTGATTATGAGATCCGCCAGTGACTTTCTTCCTAGCCACACTGACAGCTCACCCAGTAACTTCTCTCTCTGTCTTCCTCTGTCTCTTCTTCCCTCAATTTTTCCAGTTCCCACAATGTGTTCCAATTTCCCTCTTCTCAGAAAATGTCCTACAATCTCCCTTGGCTGCCTCTGATCTTTGCTGTAATTTGTCTTTTAACTCCAGCCTCTCTTAAGACTTCTTTGTTGGTTTTCTTAGCTGTCCATGGTACCTTCAGCATCCTTCTTATGAACATTTCCATGGCCTCCAATTCTCGCTGTTCTCTCTTATTCATGGACCATGCTTCACATCCATAAAACAAAATTGGCTCAATGTAACATTTAAGTACTCGTAATCTTGTTTCCATTGAGATGGATCTGTTGCATAAGATGTTTCTCATTTTCTGGAATGTTGACTTGGCCTGAGCATGTCTGCTTTTTATTTCGTTGTGACATTTCCCATCAGCTGTTATAAATGTTCCTAAGTACTTGAATCTATCAACTTGTTTCAGCTCTGTCTCATCAATGGTAATGCTATATTTTGGTGGTATTCTTTTCTTTGAGATGACCATCACTTCAGTCTTCCTTTTGTTCAGTCTGAGACTTTTATTTTTACTTTCACGAACCACAACATCCAGAAGAGCCTGTAGCTCCCCTTCACTTTTAGCAGAGTGGACTATGTCATCTGCATATCTTAAGTTGTTAAGGTTGTACCCGCCAACTGATATTCCTGGCATGTTCTCTATATTTCTCATTATGTTTTTGCTGTACAAGGAGAAGAGGTCAAGAGATAAAACACATCCTTGTCTCACTCCCAACTTTATGTCTTGGAATGCTCCTATTTGGTTCTCAACCTTCATTGCTGCTGATTGCTGCCAGTATATGTTTTTGATGAGTTTCAGTTGCTTGACCAGATCATTTCATTCATTCATTCATTCATTTGCATGTCCCTTGTGGAACTTTGCCTACCAAACAGCACTCCTGTAGGCCTCTCGGTTGTGAGCAAGATGGCCTGCTGCTGCTGCATCCATTTGCAGGTCGTCAACGATATCTTGCAGCCATCTTTGTTTTGGTCTTCCTCTCTTTCTTTTTCCCATTATGTACCCTTCAAAGACGGTCTTCTCTAAATTATCATGATGTTTAATGTGTCCAGAATATTTAAGTTTTCTCTCTTTAATCCTCTTTACTAGCCAGCATTCTTCAATATTAAGCTCTTATAGTATAGATATATTTGTTCTTTTTTATGTCTATGATATTTGGAGCACTCTTCTGTAGCATTTACATTCAAAGGCATTTATGTGTTTCTCAGCTGTTTTGTTAAGTGTCCAGGTCTCACAGGCATATGTTGCGATGGGAAGGACGCATGCCCTTAAAAATCTTATTTTTGTGGTTTTGTCTGCTCCTCTTCACAGATTCTGTAGTTGTTTTACTTCAGTGTCTTCCAGCATTCTTATAATTTCTGTGTGTCTCACTTTATCAAATGCTTTACGTCAGACTTCACCTTGGCTTATTTTTAGAACTGGGTTTGTCTTCCCATTTTGATCATTTGGCCAGCAGCACTATAGAATAGGGCCAGCTCTGGTTAACTAACTGTGACAGCTGTGCTTTGCTGACCACTCTCACTTACACTGTGTCCTGCATCTCTTCATCCATACACACACAAATATGTGAACACTAAAGATAAAACAAAAGTGCTAGAAGTGACTGCCTCATCCTGTGTCATCATGTTTTTACAATGTATTTTTATTTATGTATATGTCTGCGTGCGTATGTGTGCGTGAGTGCTATTTTATAAGGTTAATTACTTCTTCTCTTTTACTTTGAATGTAACAGTTAAATCTTACACTCTTTTGATATGTTTTCCTAATTTAATTTGTATTTTTGTACCAAATCAAGTGTGTGGGAAGAATGAAAGATGGAGTGATGAAGGGCAGAATGTAAGACGGGCATGCGTGCCCAATTCTTTACCCTTTAAAAATAAAGATTATTCATTTATTCATTCATCTAAACTCATTCAAAGCAAAATTTGTGCAGCACAGACAAAACTCCTGTGTCGTAGCAGTTTATTCCAGTTTTTTTTTTTCCTCATATATGTACTTGTGTTGACAGTTAACATGGTTATTTTATGTGTACTTGTGTTGATAGTTTAACATGGTTATTTTATGTGTACTTGTGTTGACAGTTAACATGGTTATTTTATGTGTACTTGTGTTGACAACTAACATGGTTATTTTCTGTGCCTATGTTTACAGCTAACATGGTTATTTTCTGTGCCTATGTTTACAGCTAACATGCTTATTTTCTGTGTACTTGTGTTGACAACTAACATGGTTATTTTATGTGTACTTGTGTTGACAACTAACATGGTTATTTTCTGTGTACTTGTGTTGACAACTAGCATGGTTATTTTATGTGTACTTGTGTTGACAACTAACATGGTTATTTTCTGTGCCTATGTTTACAACTAACATGGTTATTTTCTGTGCCTATGTTTACAACTAACATGGTTATTTTCTGTGCCTGTGTTTACAACTAACATGGTTATTTTCTGTGCCTATGTTTACAGCTAACATGGTTATTTTCTGTGCCTATGTTTACAGCTAACATGGTTATTTTCTGTGCCTATGTTTACAGCTAACATGGTTATTTTCTGTGCCTATGTTTACAGCTAACATGCTTATTTTCCAGTTCACAAAGCAAGAACTGAAGCTTCCAGGACTTCTCATCATTGACACACCTGGTCATGAATCTTTCAGGTCAGTGACTGATGTCTGTTGGTGTTAGGTTGTGTTGGTATATGTGATCAGCGACTGATTTTTGTTGGGTGTGGTTGTGTTAGTATATGTGATCAGTGGCTGATGTATGGTTGTGTTGGTATATGTGATCAGTGGCTGATGTTTGTTGGAGTATGGTTGTGTTGGTGTATGTGATCAGTGGCTGATGTTTGTTGGAGTATGGTTGTGTTGGTGTATGTGATCAGTGGCTGATGTTTGTTGGAGTATGGTTGTGTTGGTATATGTGATCACTGGCTGATGTTTGTTGGAGTATGGTTGTGTTGGCATATGTGATCAGTGGCTGATGTTTGTTGGAGTATGGTTGTGTTGGCATATGTGATCAGTGGCTGATGTTTGTTGGAGTATGGTTGTGTTGGCATATGTGATCAGTGGCTGATGTATGGTTGTGTTGGCATATGTGATCAGTGGCTGATGTATGGTTGTGTTGGCATTTGTGATCAGTGGCTGATGTATGGTTGTGTTGGCATATGTGATCAATGGCTGATGCTTGTTGGAGTATGGTTGTGTTGGTATATGTGATCAGTGGCTGATGTTTGTTGGAGTATGGTTGTGTTGGTATATGTGATCAATGGCTGATGCTTGTTGGAGTATGGTTGTGTTGGTATATGGTTAAAATCTTTCTTGGCAGCAGCTAGTGATTTTGAGGGGTGGGGTGGGCTGGGGTTGCTGTACATGATTACATTCTCAGCAGCTGGTAGTTGTGATGGTATGGAAGCTTCATTATATGTGATTACAGATACATTTGTCCAGAATATGCTTTGTGTGTTTCACATGAGTTTATGAAAGCAACTGTCACAAAAATCACCTAGGAAGTCAGTTATCATAGTGTACAGGTTAGCAGTTATACCTTCATCTCATCTGCTAAACAGAGTGTGTCCGGTGAGTAATGAGTTGAGAATGTTTAGTTTTGGCCAGTTTATTTAGCATTGACATTTGTTTTTGTTGATGATGATTTGGTTGAAGCTATGCTGGTTTTATCTTGTTTCATGAATGTGAAAGTAGCTAAGTCACTGCTGTGATCACTTGATTTTTCATTCTAGGTAGTGAGTCAAGCCATTAAGTCCCTAGATTCAGTTATAACAGTGGGGGAAAATGTCAGGGAAAACTGCCTGTGAAATTGTGGAATTTCTGTCTGCTTTATGAGATGTATGAAGAAATGTCAGTGTATGAAGGATATGAACATTCTCATATGGATGTCAGTCCCATGTATACAGGACTATACCCACCTCAGACATAAATCAACAAAAACAAATATATTTTTGTGAAACATGGTTGCAGTTTAACTTTGTTTATTTTCCCAGCAATTTACGTGTACGGGGCACGTCTCTGTGTGACATTGCTATTCTAGTTGTTGATATCATGCATGGACTGGAACCTCAGACTATTGAATCTATCAACCTGCTCAAAGAAAGGAAGACACCTTTTGTTGTAGCCTTGAATAAGGTATGCAGTCCCAGGTGTTTGTAGTGTTGAGTGTGGTTAGATGTTATTTTAGTGTCTCTCTGTAAGAGGCTGTGATGTGATCATCTTGAAACATGATGTTGGGGGGGGGGGAATTACAGATACTTGCATTCTTTGAGTGAATCTAAGACCTGACAGACAACAACCTAGGATCTGACACACAAATCAACAGCATAAGACCTAGCAGAAAACTCAACAGCATAAGACCTAGCAGAAAACTCAACAGCCTAAGACCTAGCAGAAAACTCAACAGCCTAAGACCTAGCAGAAAACTCAACAGCATAAGACCTAGCAGAAAACTCAACAGCCTAAGACCTGATACACAACTCAACCATCCCCCTGGGAACAACTGTGTTAAGAGCACACTTATCTTAACATAGTGTTTGTGAGACAGGGAACATAGATCTGTTTGCTTAAAAACTCTGACCTACTTCTGTACCCCAGAAACTTGTAGCAATCAACACTAATTGTAATTGTTATTTTTGTAAAATGTAATGTCAGGTTGGTGGACGGATGGGGACATGGAGATCTCTGGCGGGAATGAGGGAAGTCTGGTGTGAAACCAATGAATCCAGGACATGACAAGCCTATAGGTCTTTACAACAATGGCTATCAGAATGATGTAAACAAAACAGAGCCAGCAGACTGTAGGTGGCAGGGAATGGATATCGTTGAAGCTGTATCCCACTGTGGGATACCAGGCAATGAGAAAGCTGACCATCTGGCCAAAGAGGGCACTGAAATGGAGCAACCAGACATACCAATCACCTATAATCAGAAGAAAAGCATGATAAAAACCTACAGGAAGCCACAAACACCACCACATGATGACTATCACATGCTAAACAGAAAGGAACAAGTCACCATCTTCCGTCTCCGAACAGGACACACCCGACTCCGAAGTCATATATATACAAAGTTTAAGGTTGGTACTACTAATCTATGTACATGTGCCCAGGTGCCCCAAACTGTGGAACATATCCTCCAGAACTGCATCAACTATGAAACACTGAGAAATAATTACTGGCCCAGTGAAACCACTAAAGAAGATAAACTTTACGGTTCCATACATGAGTTACAAAAAAACAGTGAAATTTATCCAAGAGACAGGACTGCAGGTATAGACAGACAATGCGAACGAAGAAGAAGAAGACAACTCAACCACATAAGACTTGACATACAGTTCAGCAACCTAATACTTAGCAAAAAACTTCACAGCCTGAGACCTGATACACAACTCAACAGCCTAATACCTGATACACAACTCATCAGCCTAAGACCTAGCAGAAAACTCAGCAACCTAAGACCTGATACACAACTCATCAGCCTAAGACCTAGCAGAAAACTCAGCAACCTAAGACCTGATACACAACTCAACCACATAAGACCTGACATACAGTTCAACAACCTAAGACCTGATACACAACTCAGCAGCCTAGGATCTAGCAGAAAACTCAACAGCCTAAGACCTGATACACAACTCAGCAGCCTAGGATCTAGCAGAAAACAACCTAAAACCTGATACACAACTCAGTAACCTAAGATCTGATACACAGCTCAATAACCTAATGCCTAGCATTAAACCAACATCATAAGACCTGACACACAACTCAGCAGCCTAAGACTTAGCAGAAAACTCAACACCCTAAGACCTAGCAGAAACACAACAGCCTAAGACCTAGCAGAAAACTCAACAGCTTAAGACCTAGCAGAAAACTCAACAACCTAAGACCTAACAGAAAACTCAACAACTTAAGACGTAGCAGAAAACTCAACAACCCAAGACCTAGCAGAAAACTCATCATCCTAAAACCTGATACACAGCTCAACAGCCTAAGACCTAGCAGAAAACTCAACCAGATTATTCAGTTACTATTACATGGTGTGTCAAGTATTGTTGAATCAGATTAAACTGTTACTGTTAGATGATGTGTTGAGCATTGTCAGATGAGATGTTGTCCTGTGATCACCAGATTGACAGGCTGTATCAGTGGAAAGCACAGCCCATGGCTGATGTTCAGAACACAGTCAAGAAACAGATCCCCCACACCAAGTCAGAATTTGATGAGAGGGCCCAGCAAGTCATTCTTGGATTGGCACAAGAGGTCAGAAGCCATGGTGCATACGTGAATTTTTGTTTTGACTATCACAGTACAAGTCAGATTTCACAGTGTTTCTCTTCTGCTAAATTTGATTCTTTGGCTGAATGTTGGGTTTTTTTTTTTCTATAAATCACCAGGGCCTGAATGTTGGGTTCTTTCTATAAATCACCAGGGCCTGAATGTTGGTTTTTTTTCTATAAATCACCAGGGCCTGAATGTTGGGTTCTTTCTATAAATCACCAGGGCCTGAATGTTGGGTTCTTTCTATAAATCACCAGGGCCTGAATGTTGGGTTCTTTCTATAAATCACCAGGGCCTGAATGTTGGGTTCTTTCTATAAATCACCAGGGCCTGAATGTTGGGTTCTTTCTATAAATCACCAGGGCCTGAATGTTGGTTTTTTTTCTATAAATCACCAGGGCTGAATGTTGCTTTGTTTATATATATCTTTTCCATAGAGTTTCATGTGATTGACTTTTTTTTTTCTTCGGCCTGTTGTGTTCCACTTGATAGCTTGTTTTGGCATTTTCTGGTTGTTTCTTCTCAGCACATGATGAACACATGTCCATCTCCTTTTCCTGATCACTCATGAGACAGGTTGTTGTTTGCTCATCTGTCTTATCCTGCGTTGTTCTTGAATTCGTTCCACTTTATACCGAGTATTTTTCTTAGGCATTTATTTTTAAAAAAAGGTCTAATTTCTTTTCAGTTGTTTTCCAGCTTTCGCATGCATAAATGAGGGTGGATATTACATTTGAATTGAATAATCTTAACTTGGTTTTTGTGCTTATTAACTTTTGAATTCCATATGTTCTCAAGAGTCTTGAAGATTGATGCTGCTTTTGCAATTCTAACTTCCTTTCTGGTGTCACCATCCTGGTCTGTGTAGCTGCTGAGATATACAGAATGGTTTACTTCTTCAACAGCTGTTCCTTCTATGTATATTTTTCCTTCGTGGTTAATGAGAAGTTTCGTTATTTTTGTTTTATCCTTGTTAATTTCAAGTCCTATTTTACTAGCCACTGAAGACAGGGTATCTGTTTTTTCTTGCATGAAGTTCACATTGTCACTGATAAGAGCTATGTCATCTGCAAAATCAAGATCTTCTAATTGGGTACCATGTACCCAATCAGTGCCCATTTTACCTGTGTAGCATTTTTTCATTATGAAGTCTATGGCAATTCCAAATAGCAAGGAAAATAACATACATCCTTGTTTCACAGCCATGTCAATCTGGAACCATTCTCTCATTCCTTCTTCTGTGTTGACTGCACAAACGAAGCCATTGTATAGATCCCTAATGATGTTTACAATCTTAGATGGTTTTCCATATATTCTTAAAATTCTCGACAATGATTCTCTGTGTATGCTATCAGATGTCTTTTTAAAGTCTATGAAGTTCAGGATTAATGGTTTTTGTTTTTCAGTATGCTCTTCAAGTATTATTTTTAGAGTAAAGATTTGGTCGAGACAGCTTCTCCCTTTTCAAAATCCTACCTGTTCTTTTCTCATTGCAACATCCACTACATCTTTGATTCTGTTCAGAATACTCGTAACTTTGCAAAATACTTTTGACACAGTTGATAGTTATTGCAATCACTAAGGTTTCCTTTTTTTTTTTTTTTTTTGGTATTTTAACAGTGATTCCTTTTTTCCATTTAGAAGGGACCTATTCTTCTTTCCAAACTTTATTAAACATTCTCTGTAGTTGGCTCATGTTGTTACTGTTAATAGCTTTTAACAATTCTGCTGTTATTTCATCTTCACCTGCTTCTTTGTTGTTAGCCGTTAGATTCACTGTTGTTTCAATTTCATTCAATTTAATTTTATCTAGGTTGACATTTAGTTGTGGGATTGGTTAGTCAGTTTCAAGGTCTATCAGTTCTTTTGGGTGTGGTCAATTAAGTATTGCTTGGAAGTGTTCAGCCTATCTTTGCTTTTGGTCTTTACTGGATGTTAATAGTGTGCCGGTTTTGCTAACGATTGGTCTTTCTTGGGGTGCAATAGTATCTGTTAGCCTCTTTTGTATGTTATATAGAGTTTTGCTGTCTCCTGTTTTTGCTGCTTTCTCTGCCTCTTTTGCCATATTGTCTATATATTCTCTTTTATTCCTTCTAGCTGAACTTTTTACTTTCTTGTCTATTTCTTTGTATGTTGCTTTTGCCAAATCTTTTCCAGGATCTGTTTTTACATTCAACATGGCTAATTTGGCTGCTCATCTTTCATGTATGGATTTCCATGTGTTATCTGATATCCATGCTTTTCTACTTGTTGTTTGCAGTCCAGCACTTGTTTTAGCTGCTGTAATTATGGCTGTGCTGTAAGAATGCCATAAGTCATCTATATCTGTCTCCTCTACCTCAATGAGTGCAGCAAACTGTTTGGTAAGTTTCAGTTTAAAATTACTATTAGTATTTTCATCCTGTAGACTATGGCTGTTTATCTTTCTGAGTATTGCTTTCTTGTGTTGGCTTTTAAGTTTTAGTGTTATTTTCCCTATACATAGATTGTGATCGTTGTTGCCATCTGCACCCTTGTATGCTCTTACATCTATCATAAATGTTGTGAATTGCTTTCTAATACAAAAATGATCTATCTGATTTTTGATTATATCATCTGGAGATATCTATGTTGTTTTATGTATCTCTTTGTGTGGAAATATTGTTCCTCCAATGACCATGCCCTCTGTTAGATATAGTTCAAGTAATCTTTCTTCATTCTGATTTACAGTATCAGTCCCTTCTTTCCCCATTACTTTTTTTGACATTGGTGTTATCTTTTCCCATCTTGGCGTTGAGGTCTCCCATGACAATTAGGATGTCGTGTTTAGAGACTTTGTTAATGAGTTGTAGTTGGTGACAGAAATTGTCTTTTATTTCATCATCTGCATCGTTCATGGGTGAGTAGCATTGTATGATTTTCATTCTTCTGTGCCTTATTTTGTATTGTGCTCTTAATATACGACTGTTCACTGGTTCCCATTTTGTAAGGCTCTTTGCTGCTGCGGTTGACATAATTATACCCATTCCTTCTTGATATTTCCCATTGTCTCTGCCTGAATGTTTGATTAACGTTTCTGCCGATCTTTTCCCTGTTTCTGGCCATTGCATTTCACTGATGCCCAGTACGTCCAGGTGATATCTGTCCATTTCTTGGATTACCTTAGCAGTTTTTGATGTTGTGGCCATTGTTCTTACGTTTCAGAATCCAATCTCTGTCACATATTTGGAGTCGATGAGTGTGTTCTTTCAGTTGTTGTCTGTGCTTGTTGGAGCTGGTATCCCTAATGCTCGGTTGATTATACTGCAAGTTTCCATAAAAGTTTTTTTCCTCAGGATAAGGTTGTCTGCCGTTTTACGATATGTGTTGACACAAAAGATTAATATGAAACTATGCCAGCAAGAGTGTTACAAAACTCCTACCATCTTTTACGCCACCCGGAAGTAATGTATATATAAATCACCGGGATCTGAATGTTGACTTTTTTCTATAAATCAGCAGGACTAAATGTTGTTTTTTTTAAAAATATAAATCGCCAGTGTCTGGACGTTGGTTTTTTCTATAAATCACCAGGGCCTAAATGCGGCATTATTCTATGAGAACAAGAACCACAAAGAATACATCTCCCTCATCCCCACGTCAGCTCACAGCGGAGACGGCATGGGCAACTTGGTGGCTCTGATTTGTGACCTGTGTCAGAATCTGCTGGCCAAGAGACTGATGTACAGTGCTAACCTGCAGGCTGTTGTCATGGAGGTGACAAAACTATCTTCCCACTCTCTTACTATTATCTCATACTATGACATGTCCTGTCTGCGTTTGTGCATATCTGCCAGACTTGGATAACATTTTTTCTCATCTTTTATCATTTATTATATATAGTGTTCTCTTTGTTTATTATTTGCTTATTTTCATGAAAGTGTTTGGTTCCATGAGAGTGTTTATTTATTTGTTTAGTTCTGTGAGTGTTCATTTATTTCTTTAGTTCCATGAATGTGTTTATGGTTTGTTTAGTTCCATGAATGTGTTTATTGTTTGTTTAGTTCCATGAGAGTGTTTATTGCTTGTTTAGTTCCATGAGAGTGTTTATTGTTTGGTTAGTTCCATGAGTGTTTATTGTTTGTTTAGTTCCATGAGTGTTTATTGTTTGTTTAGTTCCATGAGAGTGTTTATTGCTTGTTTAGTCCATGAAAGTGTTTGTTTTGTCCATGAAAGTGTTTATTGTTTGTTTAGTTCCATGAAAGTGTTTATTGTTTGTTTAGTTCCAGGAGTGTGTTTAGTGTTTGTTTAGTTCTATACAAGTGTTTATTTGTTTAGTTCCATGAAGGTGTTTATTGTTTGTTTAGTTCCATGAGAGTGTCTGTTGTGTGTTTAGTTCGATGAGAGTGTTTGTTGTTTGTTTAGTTCATGAAAGTTTAGTTCCATATTCTACTAAATCCATTCCTGACACACAGCTACATTCATTCATGGCTTCTGCCAGTTTATGAGACGAGTCATTTCAGCATGTCCTCCCACACTGCTACATTCATTCATGGCTTCTGCCAGTTTATGAGACGAGTCATTTCAGCATTTCCTCCCACACTGCTACATTCATTCATGGCTTCTGCCAATTTATGAGACAAGTAATTTCAGCATGTCCTCCCACACTGCTACATTCATTCATGGCTTAGGCCAGTTTATGAGACGAGTCATTTCAGCATGTCCTCCCACATTGCTACATTCATTCATGGCTTCTGCCAGTTTATGAGACGAGTCATTTCAGCATGTCCTCCCACACTGCTACATTCATGGCTTCTGCCAATTTATGAGACAAGTCATTTCAGCATGTCCTCCCACACTGCTACATTCATTCATGGCTTCTGCCAGTTTATGAGACGAGTCATTTCATCATGTCCTCCCACACTGCTACATTCATTCATGGCTTCTGCCAGTTTATGAGACGAGTCATTTCAGCATGTCCTCCCACACTGCTACATTCATGGCTTCTGCCAATTTATGAGACAAGTCGTTTCAGCATGTCCTCCCACACTGCTACATTTATTCATGGCTTAGGCCAGTTTATGAGACAAGTTGTTTCATCTTGTCCTCCCACACTGCTACATTCATGGCTTCTGCCAGTTTATGAGACGAGTCATTTCAGCATGTCCTCCCACACTGCTACATTCATTCATGGCTTCTGCCAGTTTATGAGACGAGTCATTTCAGCATATCCTCCCACACTGCTACATTCATTCATGGTTTCTGCCAGTTTATGAGACGAGTCATTAAAGCATGTCCTCCCACACTGCTACATTCATTCATGGCTTCTGCCAGTTTATGAGACAAGTTGTTTCAGCATGTCCTCCCACACTGCTACATTCATTCATGGCTTCTGCCAGTTTATGAGACAAGTCATTTCAGCATGTCCTCCCACACTGCTACATTCATGGCTTCTGCCAGTTTATGAGACAAGTCATTTCAGCATGTCCTCCCACACTGCTACATTCATTCATGGCTTCTGCCAGTTTATGAGACGAGTCATTTCATCTTGTCATTCCACACTGCTACATTCATTCATGGCTTCTGCCAGTTTATGAGACAAGTCGTTTCATCTTGTCATTCCACACTGCTACATTCATTCATGGCTTCTGCCAGTTTATGAGACAAGTCGTTTCATCTTGTCATTCCACACTGCTACATTCATTCATGGCTTCTGCCAATTTATGAGACAAGTCGTTTCATCTTGTCATTCCACACTGCTACATTCATTCATGGCTTCTGCCAATTTATGAGACAAGTCGTTTCAGCATGTCCTCCCACACTGCTACATTCATTCATGGCTTCTGCCAGTTTATGAGACAAGTCGTTTCATCTTGTCCTCCCACACTGCTACATTCATGGCTTCTGCCAGTTTATGAGACAAGTCGTTTCATCTTGTCATCCCACACTGCTACATTCATTCATGGCTTCTGCCAGTTTATGAGACGAGTCGTTTCATCATGTCCTCCCACACTGCTACATTCATGGCTTCTGCCAGTTTATGAGACAAGTCGTTTCATCATATCCTCCCACACTGCTACATTCATGGCTTCTGCCAGTTTATGAGACGAGTCATTTCAGCATGTCCTCCCACACTGCTACATTCATGGCTTCTGCCAGTTTATGAGACAAGTCATTTCAGCATGTCCTCCCACACTGCTAGAAAAGCACATTACCAGTGTATGCTCTGATATCCTCTGTGCTTGCTCATCCTCCTACGCTGGACAAACACTTCTTATATGCCAGTCTTCTCTTTGTCTGCTGGTGTCATCCTGTCTAAGATAAGGGGGACTTTTTCTCAAGGTTCTGTCCCTAAGTTGTTAATTTCAGCATTCAAGTCATCATCATCATCAGGTGCCATTCTACATGCTTGGATCAGTCGAAGTTGTGTTCTTAAGTTGTTAATTTCAGCACTCAAGTCATCATCATCATCAGGTGCCATTCTACATGCTTGGATCAGTCGAAGTTGTGTTCTTAAGTTGTTAATTTCAGCACTCAAGTCATCATCATCATCAGGTGCCATTCTACATGCTTGGATCAGTCGAAGTTGTGTTCTTAAGTTGTTAATTTCAACATTCATGTCATCATCATCAGGTGCCATTCTACATGCTTGGATCAGTCGCAGCTGTGTTCTTAAGTTGTTAATTTCAACATTCAAGTCATCATCATCAGGTGCCATACTACATGCTTGGATCAGTCGAAGTTGTGTTCTTAAGTTGTTAATTTCAGCACTCAAGTCATCATCATCAGGTGCCATTCTACAGGCATGGATCAGTACGCTTGTCCCATCCATGCAGTGGGGTATTTATTCACTTGTACTGCTTTTTTTTATCTTTCAAAATTTTTGTTCAGGTCTCTCTCGCCATGAGCTGTCTTGATTCTCTTGTTATCAAGAATATTTTGATGATTTTCTTCCACATTATCCGCTGATCACATTACAACTGACATACTCAGTTCAATAAACCAACTCGCCTCCTACGACATCAAGACCACCCTACAGTGGATATCAGGACACATAGATATCAGAGGAAATGATCTTGCTGACAGACTGGCAAAGAGTGGAGCCACCATGTCACAGCCCCACATCTCCACCAACATGAGAACAGCTAAACACATTAAACACAACAACTGCAAGCAGCTGTGGATGGACAGCTGAAAGATCCCTACCAAAGCCTAACCCCAGAGACCACATCAACAGCTTATGTCGTAGAGACCAGTGCACAGTTTTAAGCCTGAGAACAGGACACATCACCCTTAATAAGCACTTACACAGAGTGACTGCTGACCACATACTGCATGCACTGCAACAGACAAGAAGAAGAAACTGTTAAGCACCATCTGCTGGACTGCAGAACATTGAAAGACCTTTGGAAGAACCTGATACCACCAAACTCCTCAATCACCAACATTCTTTATGGAGATATAGAACAGCTGAAGAGGACCTGTACGTTTCATTATCTGACACAAGGGAAAAAGAGTGAAAACTCATAAACCCAGGGATTGGAAAAGTCAGTCACAAGTCTTCCACATTATAGCCAAATGTAAAGATGTTACTTTTGCATTATGCCTTTTCACATTGTCTTACACTTATAAAGATCTTTGTATTGTTTAAGCTGTTTTTCCTTTCCTTTTTTTGTGTCTTCATTTCTTCAGTACTTATACTGTCTTCAGAAAATCTTATGCTTTATTCAACCTTTGCCATACAACAAGCATTGTTGTATGAGTATGTTTTATAAGCTTTTATGGTGTAGTATCAACAACAGAACTAGTGTGTGTAGGTTTTCTTAACTGCTACAGATTGACATTGTTGTATGTTTTTACTGGGACTGTTTGTTCAAGATCATATGATTGTAATATAGACAAGATACAGCTGTAACAGCCATTTACTGTGACTATCATTCAGGTGAAGGCTATCACAGGCATGGGGACCACTATAGATGTTATTCTCATCAATGGAACTCTCAATGAAGGTGATACAATAGTTCTTGCTGGCACAGAGGGTCCTATAGTAACCCAGATCAGAGGGTTGTTGATGCCACAACCAATGAAAGAGCTCAGAGTTAAGGTAAATATTCTGTTTTTATCCATGCTTTAGTACAGAATGCAAGCTGAAGATGAGAGATGTGGCCTTGGTCAGGTTCACAGAATCATAGAAAGCTTCAAGTAATGTCCTGATTCATTAACTTGCAAGGTGTCCGCATGCTTCTAATATCATGTCACTTATCTCTTTCTTGTTCTCCATGTTAGGCCAGTTTGGCTTTTTTTCTTTCAAGAGAGTGTCATGGGGTGGGGGGCTGGTATCTGGTCCTAACTAGCTCCATGAGTGGGGTGGGGGGCTGGTATCTGGTCCTAACTAGCTCCATCAGTGTGGTGGAGGGCTGGTATCTGGTTCTAACTAGCACCATCAGTGGGGGAGCTGATATCTGGTTCTAACTAGCACCATCAGTGGGGTGAGGGGCTGATATCTGGTTCTAACTAGCACCATCAGTGGGGTGAGGGGCTGATATCTGGTTCTAACTAGCACCATCAGTGGGGTGGGGGGCTGTTATCTGGTCCTAACTAGCTCCATGGGTGGGGGGCTGTTATCTGGTCCTAACTAGCTCCATCAGTGGGGGGCTGGTATCTGGTTCTAACTAGCACTATCAGTGGGGTGGGGGGCTGTTATCTGGTCCTAACTAGCTCCATCAGTGGGGGGCTGGTATCTGGTTCTAACTAGCACCATCAGTGGGGGGCTGGTATCTGGTTCTAACTAGCACCATCAATGGGATGGGGGTCTGGTATCTGCTTCTAACTAGCACCATCAGTGGGATGGGGGGCTGGTATCTGGTTCTAACTAGCACCATTAATGGGATGGGCTGATACCTGGTTCTAACTAGCACCATCAATGGGGGTCTGGTATCTGGTTCTAACTAGCACCATCAATGGGGGTCTGGTATCTGCTTCTAACTAGCACCATCAGTGGGATGGGGGGCTGATATCTGGTTCTAACTAGCACCATCAGTGGGGTGGAAGGCTGTAATCTGGTCCTAACTAGCACCATGAGCTGTCTTGATTCTCTTGTTATCAAGAATATTTTGATGATTTTCTTCCACATTATCCGCTGATCACATTACAACTGACATACTCAGTTCAATAAACCAACTCGCCTCCTACGACATCAAGACCACCCTACAGTGGATATCAGGACACATAGATATCAGAGGAAATGATCTTGCTGACAGACTGGCAAAGAGTGGAGCCACCATGTCACAGCCCCACATCTCCACCAACATGAGAACAGCTAAACACATTAACACAACAACTGCAAGCAGCTGTGGATGGACAGCTGAAAGATCCCTACCAAAGCCTAACCCCAGAGACCACATCAACAGCTTATGTCGTAGAGACCAGTGCACAGTTTTAAGCCTGAGAACAGGACACATCACCCTTAATAAGCACTTACACAGAGTGACTGCTGACCACATACTGCATGCACTGCAACAGACAAGAAGAAGAAACTGTTAAGCACCATCTGCTGGACTGCAGAACATTGAAAGACCTTTGGAAGAACCTGATACCACCAAACTCCTCAATCACCAACATTCTTTATGGAGATATAGAACAGCTGAAGAGGACCTGTACGTTTCATTATCTGACACAAGGGAAAAAGAGTGAAAACTCATAAACCCAGGGATTGGAAAAGTCAGTCACAAGTCTTCCACATTATAGCCAAATGTAAAGATGTTACTTTTGCATTATGCCTTTTCACATTGTCTTACACTTATAAAGATCTTTGTATTGTTTAAGCTGTTTTTCCTTTCCTTTTTTTGTGTCTTCATTTCTTCAGTACTTATACTGTCTTCAGAAAATCTTATGCTTTATTCAACCTTTGCCATACAACAAGCATTGTTGTATGAGTATGTTTTATAAGCTTTTATGGTGTAGTATCAACAACAGAACTAGTGTGTGTAGGTTTTCTTAACTGCTACAGATTGACATTGTTGTATGTTTTTACTGGGACTGTTTGTTCAAGATCATATGATTGTAATATAGACAAGATACAGCTGTAACAGCCATTTACTGTGACTATCATTCAGGTGAAGGCTATCACAGGCATGGGGACCACTATAGATGTTATTCTCATCAATGGAACTCTCAATGAAGGTGATACAATAGTTCTTGCTGGCACAGAGGGTCCTATAGTAACCCAGATCAGAGGGTTGTTGATGCCACAACCAATGAAAGAGCTCAGAGTTAAGGTAAATATTCTGTTTTTATCCATGCTTTAGTACAGAATGCAAGCTGAAGATGAGAGATGTGGCCTTGGTCAGGTTCACAGAATCATAGAAAGCTTCAAGTAATGTCCTGATTCATTAACTTGCAAGGTGTCCGCATGCTTCTAATATCATGTCACTTATCTCTTTCTTGTTCTCCATGTTAGGCCAGTTTGGCTTTTTTTCTTTCAAAGAGAGTGTCATGGGGTGGGGGGCTGGTATCTGGTCCTAACTAGCTCCATGAGTGGGGTGGGGGGCTGGTATCTGGTCCTAACTAGCTCCATCAGTGTGGTGGAGGGCTGGTATCTGGTTCTAACTAGCACCATCAGTGGGGGAGCTGATATCTGGTTCTAACTAGCACCATCAGTGGGGTGAGGGGCTGATATCTGGTTCTAACTAGCACCATCAGTGGGGTGAGGGGCTGATATCTGGTTCTAACTAGCACCATCAGTGGGGTGGGGGCTGTTATCTGGTCCTAACTAGCTCCATGGGTGGGGGGCTGTTATCTGGTCCTAACTAGCTCCATCAGTGGGGGGCTGGTATCTGGTTCTAACTAGCACTATCAGTGGGGTGGGGGGCTGTTATCTGGTCCTAACTAGCTCCATCAGTGGGGGGCTGGTATCTGGTTCTAACTAGCACCATCAGTGGGGGGCTGGTATCTGGTTCTAACTAGCACCATCAATGGGATGGGGGTCTGGTATCTGCTTCTAACTAGCACCATCAGTGGGATGGGGGGCTGGTATCTGGTTCTAACTAGCACCATTAATGGGATGGGCTGATACCTGGTTCTAACTAGCACCATCAATGGGGGTCTGGTATCTGGTTCTAACTAGCACCATCAGTGGGTTCTAACTAGCACCATCAGTGGGTAGGGGCTGATATCTGGTTCTAACTAGCACCATCAGTGGGTAGGGGCTGATATCTGGTTCTAACTAGCACCATCAGTGGGTGGGGGGCTGATATCTGGTTCTAACTAGCACCATCAATGGGATGGGGGGGGGGGCTGATATCTGGTTCTAACTAGCACCATCAATGGGATGGGGGGGGGGGGCTGATATCTGGTTCTAACTAGCACCATCAGTGGGGGGCTGATATCTGGTCCTAACTTGCCCCCAGTTAACCATGTCTGGTCACAATTTGAACACTTCTACTTGTGCTTCATTCTGAGTAAAAGTTAAAGTTTCCATTTACGATCGTACGTTAGAGTTATGGTAACGATATTCATATGATTCATGCATGCAAACATGGACTACTGTGACCCAGGTTTATGTAACTACATGACAGAAAGTTACATGTGTTGTGAAGATACAAAACAATTTACAGTGACAGTAACTCAAGATTGTTGGCTCGTGCATGAGAAAAAGTGAACCTTAGCAGGTTGTCCAATTACATATTTGCAAATAGCATGTCACCATGGTTAGAATTAAGACATACATCAAAGTTAGAATTAATACACATACGTCAAAGTTAGAATTAATACACATACATCAAAGTTAGAATTAATACAGATACATCAAAGTTAGAATTAATACACATACATCAAAGTTAGAATTAAGACACATACATCACAGTTAGAATTAAGACAGATACATCAAAGTTAGAATTAAGACAGATACATCAAAGTTAGAATTAAGACAGATACATCAGAGTTAGAATTAATACAAATACATCAAAGTTAGAATTAATACACATACATCAAAGTTAGAATTAAGACACATACATCACAGTTAGAATTAAGACAGATACACCAGAGTTAGAATTAAGACAGATACATCAAAGTTAGAATTAAGACAGATACATCTAAGTTAGAATTAAGACAGATACACCAGTTTTAGAATTAAGACAGATACATCAAAGTTAGAATTAAGACAGATACATCAAAGTTAACATGAATTATTTTCCAGTTGTTCATAAATTAAACCTTGTCATGATATGTGTGTGTGTATGTGCTGACAGAACCAGTATGAACATCACAAGACAGTCAAAGCAGCTCAGGGGGTAAAGATCATAGCCAGGGACATGGAGAAAGCATTAGCTGGCCTTCCATTATATGTGGCACATGATGCTGATGAGAAAGAATACTTTAAGGTAAGCTTTACTGTTTTTACTCTTGTTAGTGTCTGCTTAACTATCAGTCTTTGTTACTGATATCTGAACTAGTTATCAGTCTTTAGAACAGATAAACAAAGCATATGATTAGTAGACACATATAAAACACTAAATATTTGACCTCAGTTGCTACTTAGTGGCACTAACATATGCTTTTCATTTCTCTTCTATTTGTTTCCAGGATGAAGTGGCAGCTGTGCTGAAGGATACTCTGGAATCTATAAAGGTCCAAGAAAGAGGAGTGTTTGTACAAGCTTCAACTCTTGGCTCTCTAGAAGCATTGTTGGAATTCCTTAGAACCTCAGAAATTCCAGTAAGTAGATATCTTAGAACATCAGAAATCTCAAAATGTAGATGCTGAATGTTGAAATTCCCAGTAAATTGATGTCTAAGAGCATGAGAAGTCTTAGAAAGTTGATGTCTCAGAACATTGGAAATCCCACATGGGATCTCACAAGATCTGTGAAAGTTTTTACATGTCATGTATATGTCCTTTTCTTGTTTTATTATATGTGTGTCATGTAGTATTTATTCTTGTCTGTTTTACTGTATATGTGTCATGTAGTATTTATTCTTGTTTGTTTTACTGTATATGTGTCATGTAGTATTTATTCTTGTCTGTTTTACTGTATATGTGTCATGTAGTATTTATTCTTGTTTGTTTTACTGTACGTGTGTCATGTAGTATTTATTTTTGTTTGTTTTACTGTATGTTTGTCATGTAATATTTGTCTGTTTTACTGTATGTTTGTCATGTAATATTTGTCTGTTTTACTGTATGTTTGTCAAGTCTGTTATTATTTAACTTCTCCTCCTCAGTTTGCTGGCATCAGTATCGGACCAGTACACAAGAAGGATATCATGAAAGCTTCAGTTATGTTGGAACATGACTCTCAGTAAGTTTTCTCTAGTACCATAGATCCTTGTTGTCTCTTCACTTATGTAATCAGATTATTATTACTGCAGTCTACTGTACTTAAGCATATGGCTGGACACAATGAGAAGCGCACTTCATAGTGAACTGCTTCTCATGTGAAGGTTGTTATTTTGAGTCCTGAAGGTTAAAAGTGCTTGCATTAATATCTTTAGGATCAGCACTGACAGCAGCTGACTTAAGTGCTTGCTTTAATATCTGACCAGCACTGACAGCAGCTGACTTCAAGTGCTTGCTTTAATATCTGACCAGCACTGACAGCAGCTGACTTCAAGTGCTTGCTTTAATATCTGACCAGCACTGACAGCAGCTGACTTCAAGTGCTTGCTTTAATATCTGACCAGCATTGGCAGCAGCTGACTTCAGGTGCTTGTTTTAATATCTTTAGGACCAACACTGGCAGCAGCTGACTTCAAGTGCTTGTTTTAATATCTTTAGGACCAGCACTGACAGCAGCTGACTTCAAATGCTTGTTTTAATATCTTTAGGACCAGCACTGGCAGCAGCTGACTTCAAGTACTTGTTGTGAGCTTGTTTTCAGTGATATCAGCATGTGCAATATTTTTAGTCAGCATATCAAAGTCTTTATAACATTGGTAAGGTAATCATATATTTCAAGCTTGACTGATTGTGCCTGCTTACAAATTGATTGATGTGCTATACCATGGAGCATGTGATTGTAGGTGGTTTATATTTGAAATGCTGTCATATTACGTTTTCTGACAATAAAGTTTCATTTTAAAAAAAACAAACGAGGTGGACAATCATATGAATTAGTTTTCATGCTATCAGCTGTGTACACTGTTCTGCATAGGACACTGCCATAATAACAAACACCGAAAGCAACAGCAGACAATGAAGTAAATGATAGTAACTGAGAAACATTAAAGTGCAGTAATGAGATGGAGAATCTGTTCTTAGAAACATGAAAGTGCAATATTGAGGTGAAGAATCTATTCTGAGAAACATGAAAGTGCCGTGATGAGATGGAAAATCTATTCACACTATTCTTTAAGAGTGTATTGTATGTCCTGTGTATTGTTGCCTTATGTGTCTTTTACATAGAGCATGTTGGCTGGTGCAGAACATGTGTATAATGTGATCTAGTATATTTTACTCTGGTATAACCATATGTATAGTGTGATCTAATACATCTCATTCTGCTGTACAGCCATGTGTATAGTGTGCTCTAATACATCTCATTCTGCTGTACAACCATGTGTATAGTATGATCTAGTAGATGTCAGTGTGCAGTAAAACAGTCTTCAGTTTTTGAGCAGCAGTTTCACCCAAACACAGTGCCATGTAAGACATTGTACAACAGCAAGATGGACTGGAAGGTCATCAGCACAAACACTTTATCAACAAATCAGCTTCTGTCCTCTCCTGGTCACTTGGGTGGTTAGTCTTTGTCATCTCTCAGTAAGAGTAATCTGAGGATTCTGTCTCAGGACTTTCATGTCTCCTCTATATTCCTCAATATTTATTATCTTGTCATTCTCTGACCAAAGTCTAATTATGCATATCTGCAGGTACGCTGTCATACTGGCCTTCGATGTGAAGGTTGAACGTGATGCTCAGGAGCTGGCTGACAATCTTGGAGTACGGATCTTCACGGCAGATATCATCTACCATTTATTTGATGCTTTCACCAAATACAGGGAGGATCTGAAGAGAAAGAGACAAGAAGAGTTTAAACATATCGCAGTGTTTCCGTGCAAATTGAGAATATTACCCCAGTTTATCTTCAACTCCAGGGACCCTATTGTTGTTGGGGTCAGTGTGGAGGCAGGTTTTGTCAAGGAGGGCACACCAATTTGCGTCCCCAGCAAGGAGGTAAGCTCACTCTGGTGGCCTATTTGTTAGTCTTTGCTAACTTGTTAAACTTCATGCCTCAGCCATTATTGTTAGGATGGATGTGATATTGATATAAAGCTTATGAGCAAGTGGGGTGTCCATCCGTCCGTGTTCTTGCTCAGTGGCATCATGCAGCCCGGCAACAAATTCTCTCCACCTCTCACAGTCTGCAACCAGCTTTTGTATTGTGCCTCAGCTATCTTGCATGCAACTCATTTCCACTTCTACAGTTCTCCAACAGGTAGCCTTGGGTTGTCCTCTCTTTCTTCCTCGGGTGTCCATCTCATAGCTGTTTTAGTGATGTTGCTTTGGTCTCTTCAGAGCACATGATCAATCCTTTTCCAGTGTTTTTTGCTATTATGGCATGCAGCGGGCAAGTATGTCTCTGTTATTTCTTGTCTTTGAGCAGTAAATGGTGGTGGATGATGAAATGGGAGAGCAGTCGACAGATAATGTTGGTTATGGTCACCATTCTATGATGGTAGGCAGATGATCTCAATGTAGGGACAATGGCTATGATCACTGACTAGTACAGTCACTGCTCGGAAGGAAAGCAATGATAAAACTATCTTCTGGAAATATACCAAGAAACCCAAACAGCAACATGGAAAGTCAAATAGGAAAAAGATCTGGTGGTGAGTCCCCCAGGCCAGATAGATCTAATTTTAACACTGGGGAAGAGTGTGAGATGGAGGTCAGTGCTAGTAATTGTGATGATGGACAAAATCCTGACAGTGTTGCTAAGGAAAACTCCTGCATCAAACTAAAAAGAAAAATAAGATTAGAGACATGCAAAATAAGAAGTATGAGTATGTATGAGGGAAAGTATCAAATAATAAATGATGAGATGAAATGAACAGAGATAGACATTTTGAGAATCTGTGAACATCAATGGAAAGGATCAGGACACTTCAAGAGCAAGAATGATAATATCTTTATATACTTTAGTGGAGAATTAGGAGGAAAGAATGGAGTTACTTTTTACTTGTACAAATCAACAACAAAAGCATTACTAGGTTACAATCTAAGTGATAGAGTCCTCAGACTTAAAGGCACTCTTGAAATGTAATAATCATCCAGATATATGCACCTACATCAGCAGGAAGTAGAAGACTTTTATAACACATTGCAAATGACGATAGATCAGGTACTAAAAAATGATATTGTATTAATAATGGGGGATTTTAATATAAAGATTGTTGCAGAAATAGCAGAAGACAAAGGATATGTTGTGGGGAAATTTAGCATAGGACATAGAAATGAGGCAGGTGACAATCTAATGGCGTTTTGCATGGAAAATGAGCTAATGATCGATAACACACTTTTTAGACAACATCCAAGAAGACTTTACACATGGACATCACCTGATGGCAAAACCAAAAATCAAATAGATTACATTTTAACGCAAAGAAGGTGGAGATCAAGTATAACATCAGCAAAAACTTTACCAGGTTCTGATTGTGACACGAACCATGAGTTATTAATAGCAGGCATGAATATAAAGATAAAAAAGACAGTTACGGGATCAAGACCACTTCACTTTGATCTTACAAAAATACCAGAACAATACAGTATAGAAGTGAAGAACCGTTTCAAAATCCTGGTGGCTGTACAGGAAGAGATAACACCAAATGAATTAACTATACAGGCCAGAGATATCTTAATAACAGCAAAAGACATAGTTTCAGTAAAGAAAACACAAAAGAATGGGTGGATTACAGCAAGCATGCTAGAACTAATAAAACAGTGTAGAGAAATGAAGATGCAATGGAAAGTGACAAACAACAACAAAGAAGAAGTAAGAAGCATAAGAAATGACAAAAAAACAATACATACAAGATTGTTGTGAAAGAATAGAGGGACAGAAATGTGGAAGAGATAGTGAAATGTTTAAAGAAATGAAGACATTAAAGAAAAATGTCACACTTAAGATAAGTGTAATTTGTGACAAGATGGGGAATACCTTGAAAGAGACAGAAGAAATTCTAGAAAGATGGAATGAATATTGCAGAAGAATATATGAAACAACTGACTGTGAAAGCAGAAATCAACAGTGAATTATTATTGGAGAAGAAAGAACCCGAACTGACAATAGAAGTTTTATGGGCAATAAAGAATCTGAAAAATGGTAGATCACCAGGATGCAATGAGATAACAGCTGAACTTATTAAAACAGAAGGAAAGGATTGTACGACAATCTATCATGCATTATGTAAAAAGATATGGCATTCAGGAATTTGGCCAAAAGAGTGGTTAAAACTGTATTCATACCACTGCCAAAAAAGGGTAACTTGAAATTATGCACGGACTACAGAACTGTTGCCTTGATTAGTCATGCCAATAAAATTCTGTTAAAAGTCATAATGGGTAGACTTCGTAAGAAAATAGAAGTCAGTATGGTCAAAGCTGGTTTCAGGCAAGGAAGAGGATCAAGAGAAATGGAGAGAATTTAATGTGAATCTATATCTATATCCCAAAACAAGCTATCAAGTGGAGCACAACAGGCCAAAGAAAAAGAGGCAGACCACGTGAAACTCTGAAGAGGACATTGTTAATAGATGCCAAATTAACGCAAAGAAGGTGGAGATCAAGTATAACATCAGCAAAAACTTTACCAGGTTCTGATTGTGACACGAACCATGAGTTATTAATAGCAGGCATGAATATAAAGATAAAAAAGACAGTTACGGGATCAAGACCACTTCACTTTGATCTTACAAAAATACCAGAACAATACAGTATAGAAGTGAAGAACCGTTTCAAAATCCTGGTGGCTGTACAGGAAGAGATAACACCAAATGAATTAACTATACAGGCCAGAGATATCTTAATAACAGCAAAAGACATAGTTTCAGTAAAGAAAACACAAAAGAATGGGTGGATTACAGCAAGCATGCTAGAACTAATAAAACAGTGTAGAGAAATGAAGATGCAATGGAAAGTGACAAACAACAACAAAGAAGAAGTAAGAAGCATAAGAAATGACAAAAAAACAATACATACAAGATTGTTGTGAAAGAATAGAGGGACAGAAATGTGGAAGAGATAGTGAAATGTTTAAAGAAATGAAGACATTAAAGAAAAATGTCACACTTAAGATAAGTGTAATTTGTGACAAGATGGGGAATACCTTGAAAGAGACAGAAGAAATTCTAGAAAGATGGAATGAATATTGCAGAAGAATATATGAAACAACTGACTGTGAAAGCAGAAATCAACAGTGAATTATTATTGGAGAAGAAAGAACCCGAACTGACAATAGAAGTTTTATGGGCAATAAAGAATCTGAAAAATGGTAGATCACCAGGATGCAATGAGATAACAGCTGAACTTATTAAAACAGAAGGAAAGGATTGTACGACAATCTATCATGCATTATGTAAAAAGATATGGCATTCAGGAATTTGGCCAAAAGAGTGGTTAAAACTGTATTCATACCACTGCCAAAAAAGGGTAACTTGAAATTATGCACGGACTACAGAACTGTTGCCTTGATTAGTCATGCCAATAAAATTCTGTTAAAAGTCATAATGGGTAGACTTCGTAAGAAAATAGAAGTCAGTATGGTCAAAGCTGGTTTCAGGCAAGGAAGAGGATCAAGAGAAATGGAGAGAATTTAATGTGAATCTATATCTATATCCCAAAACAAGCTATCAAGTGGAGCACAACAGGCCAAAGAAAAAGAGGCAGACCACGTGAAACTCTGAAGAGGACATTGTTAATAGATGCCAAATTAACAAGCATAAAATCCTTTGATGAGGTTGAAAGACTCGCCGAAGACAGGAAAAATTGGCGAACTACTTTGTGAGCCCTATGTGACGTTTAATGGCACGGGAAGGATATAAGATAAGATATTTATCTTTTATAGACTATTCAGAGGCATTTGATTGTGTACAACACCAGAAACTTTGGGAAATCATGGGGAAAATGGGATTTCCAACACATTTGATACAATTAATATCACTGCTGTATCTAGACAAACAGGCAGCAGTGAGAGTAAATGGTAAAACAACTTGGTTTGACATAAAACAAGGGGTCCATCAGGGGTGCATAGTGTCGCTTACTTATTTAACTTGTATACTGAAAATATAATGAAGAATGTTAGAGAAGACGTAGACAAAGAATATTACGACGCCATAACAATTGGAGGTTATGAAATACCAGAGATTAGATATGCTGATGACACAGTATTACTGTCCACAACACAAAAAGGAATGGAAAAACTAATTATGTCAGTCCGTAAAAATAGTGAAGAGTAAACCTCTGTCTTAATGCGAAGAAAACTAAACATAGCAAGTTTCTTGGTTGTCATGGTTCAAGGTAAACATAGCAAGTTTCTTGGTTGTCATGGTTCAAGGTAAACACAGCAAGTTTCTTGGTTGTCATGGTGCAAGGTAAACATAGCAAGTGTCTTGGTTGTCATAGTTCAAGGTAAACATAGCAAGTTTCTTGGTTGTCATGGTTCAAGGTAAACATAGCAAGTGTCTTGGTTGTCATAGTTCAAGGTAAACATAGCAAGTGTCTTAGTTTTCATGGTCCAAGGTAAACATAGCAAGTTTCTTGGTTTTCATGGTTCAAGGTAAACATAGCAAGTTTCTTGGTTGTCATGGTTCAAGGTAAACATAGCAAGTGTCTTGGTTGTCATGGTTCAAGGTAAACATAGCAAGTGTCTTGGTTTTCATGGTTCAAGGTAAACATAGCAAGTGTCTTGGTTGTCATGGTTCATGGTAAACATAGCAAGTTTCTTGGTTTTCATGGTTCAAGGTAAACATAGCAAGTGTCTTGGTTGTCATAGTTCAAGGTAAACATAGTAAGTGTCTTAGTTTTCATGGTGCAAGGTAAACATAGCAAGTTTCTTGGTTGTCTTGGTTCAAGGTAAACATAGCAAGTTTCTTGGTTGTCATGGTTCATGGTAAACATAGCAAGTGTCTTGGTTTTCATGGTTCAAGGTAAACATAGCAAGTGTCTTGGTTGTCATGGTTCATGGTAAACATAGCAAGTTTCTTGGTTTTCATGGTTCAAGGTAAACATAGCAAGTTTCTTGGTTGTCATGGTTCAAGGTAAACATAGCAAGTTTCTTGGTTGTTATGGTTCAAGGTAAACACAGCAAGTTTCTTGGTTGTCATGGTGCAAGGTAAACACAGCAAGTTTCTTGGTTGTCATGGTGCAAGGTAAACATAGCAAGTTTCTTGGTTGTCATGGTTCAAGGTAAACATAACAAGTGTCTTGGTTGTCATGGTTCACGGTAAACATAGCAAGTTTCTTGGTTGTATGGGTCAAGGTAAACACAGCAAGTTTATTGGTTTTCATGGTTCAAGGTAAACATAGCAAGTTTCTTGGTTGTCATGTTCAAGGTAAACATAGCAAGTTTCTTGGTTTTCATGGTGCAAGGTAAACATAGCAAGTTTCTTGGTTTTCATAGTTCAAGGTAAACATAGCAAGTGTCTTGGTTGTTATGGTTCAAGGTAAACATAGCAAGTGTCTTGGTTGTCATGGTGCAAGGTAAACACAGAAAGTGTCTTGGTTTTCATGGTGCAAGGTAAACACAGCAAGTGTCTTGGTTTTCATGGTGCAAGGTAAACATAGCAAGTTTCTTGGTTGTCATGGTGCAAGGTAAACATAGCAAGTTTCTTGGTTGTCATGGTTCAAGGTAAACATAGCAAGTTTCTTGGTTGTCATGGTGCAAGGTAAACATGGCAAGTTTCTTGGATGTCATGGTTCAAGGTAAACATAACAAGTTTCTTGGTTGTCATGGTTCAAGGTAAACATGGCAAGTTTCTTGGTTGTCATGGTGCAAGGTAAACATAGCAAGTTTCTTGGTTTTCATGGTGCAAGGTAAACATAGCAAGTTTCTTGGTTGTCATGGTTCACGGTAAACATAGCAAGTTTCTTGGTTGTCATGGTTCACGGTAAACATGGCAAGTTTCTTGGTTGTCATGGTTCAAGGTAAACACAGCAATTGTCTTGGTTTTCATAGTGCAAGGTAAACACAGCAAGTTTCTTGGTTGTCATATTTCAAGGTAAACACAGAAGTGTCTTGGTTTTCATAGTGCAAGGTAAACATAGCAAATTTCTTGGTTGTCATGGTTCAAGGTAAACACAGCAAGTTTCTTGGTTGTTATGGTTCAAGGTAAACATAGCAAGTTTCTTGGTTTTCATGGTGCAAGGTAAATATAGCAAGTTTCTTGGTTTTCATGCAAGGATGTATTCTATCTCCTGACCTCTTCTTCTTGTGCAACAGATCCATATCAATGGAAACAAGATTCCGAGTACTTAAATGTTATATTGAGCCTATTTTGTTTTATGGATGTGATGCACGGTCCATGAATAAGAGAGTACAGTGAGAAATGGAGGCCATGGAAGTGTGATTCATAAGAAGGATGTTAAAGGTACCATGGACAGCTAAGAAAACCAACGAAGAAGTCTTAAGAGAGGCTGGAGTTAAAAGGCAAATTACAGCAAAAATCTGTACAGGCAGACAAGTGAGATTTGTAGGACATTTTCTGAGAAGAGGAAAATTGGAACACATTGTGGCAGCTGGAAAAACTGAGGGAAGAAGAGACAGAGGAAGACAGAGAGAGAAGTTACTGGATGGACTGTCAGTGTGGCTAGGAAGAAAGTCATCGGCGGATCTCATAATCAAGTCTAAAGACAGAATTGTCAAGAGAAATTATCACCTACGCCACACGGCACAGCACTTGATTGGTTGATTGATTGATTTCCCATCTGAAGTTATTACTGCTCCAAGGTATTTGAATTTCTGCACCTGCTTTAGAATAGTTTCATTTAATTTTGTACTGCATTTTGGTGGATTCTGTTTTTTAGATATAACCATAGTCTCTGTCTGGAGATGGTACACATCCCTGTTGCACCCCTTGTTTTATAGGTTGATATTTTCCAGTTTTATTTGAACTTGAATCAGTGTTTCCCGCTGCCAGTATAGACGTTTTACAATCCTCAGGTCTTTGCTGTGTATACTTATGTCTTCAAGCATTTTAATAATTTCATCATTTTTAACCTTGTTGAATGCCTTGGTGTAATCAATGAACCATAAGTAGAGCTCTTTCTGTTAGTGTTTGTTCATCTGCTATTTCTATTTTTATCTTTTTCCTTGTTCTTCTCATAATAATTCTCAGAAATAGCTTTGTTATGTGACATGAGAGGCTGATAGTCCTGTGGTCATCACGTTCCTTTGCACCTGGTTTCTTTGTTAGTGCTATAAACGTGGATTTAAGCAGGTCACTGGGCATATAACCACTGTTGTAAATGTCGTTCAGTAACTTAGCTATTATTTTTATTCCTGTCTCCTTTAGCGCATTTGTTTCTTCTATTGTTATATCATTCTCACTTTTCTGCATGCTTTCTTTAGATTTATTCTAATTTTTCCACACAGTGGGTTGTGGTCACTATTGCAGTCAGCTCTTGGCATGGTTTTTGTTGTCAGTAATGCATTCCGGAATCATTTGTTGATTAGTCTATCTGGTTAAAAGTCTTTTTGTGTGGGCTGCACCACGTTGCCAGTCTTCGGGGATGTTGTTTAAACCAGGTGTTTCCTACAACCATGTTATGTATTTTTGGCCATTCACTTCATTTACTACCTCTATCATTCCTCTCCCCCAGTCCATAATCGCCAGTAATGTCTGAAGTTCTTCCTTTACCAACTTTGACATTAAAATCTCCCATGACTATAGTAACTTCATGTGACTTTGTGTGTTTCAGGTCTGTCTCTATGTAATTATAAAATAGCTGTACATCTTCTGAAGAACTTTCAGATGTTGGAGCGTGCACTTGTATAATATTTATGTTTATTGGTCATCCTTTCAGTTGGTTGTCGAAATAAGCAGGCGCGGACCAACTGGCGGTAGACTCAGAGAGCGAGGTGGGGTAGTAGGTGGCTCTACTACTCCTATAAAGTGCCTCAGGTGCTCAGTGAAGGGAATACCAGGCGGGTCAGAGGCGCCTTAAAACCTCTCGCTCCCGCTGCCTTGCGGGTAGGACAGGGAGTCCAAAGGCTAGCGGAGAGTCCGTACACAAACTGACAGAAGGCAACAGGAAACCACTGTTGTAGCTCCCAAGAACAATTATGCTTATTCAGAGTAATAGATTTATCATGAACGACGTTAATGGATGTTCCTCTGGAACAGCCTCGTCCGGTAGGGCAGCTCACGAGCCACAGGTGAGGCCAGATCGTCATCAAGCTACTGGTGGCAAAACTAACAAGTTCAAAATAGCAACATGGAATGTTAGAACTTTATTCCAGGCTGGAAAATTAGAAAATGTAAAGATGGAAATGGAAAGGATGAAGATCAACATATTAGGAATGAATGAAGTTAGATGGACAGGTGCAGGAAAGATAAACTCAGATAAATATACAATAATATATTCAGGATGTGAGAAACATGAACGAGGAGTAGGAATTATATTTGATGAAAAAACGGCAAGGACAATTGTAGGATATTTGAACATCTCGGACAGAGTCCTGCTAGCCCAACTGAAAGGACAACCAATAAACATAAATATAATACAAGTGTATGCTCCAACATCTGAAAGTTCTGAGGAAGATGTACAGATATTTTATAATGACATAGAGACAGCACTAAAACACACAAAGTCACATGAAGTTACCATAGTTATGGGAGATTTTAATGCCAAAGTTGGTAAAGGAAGAACTTCGGACATCGTTGGTGACTATGGACTGGGGGAGAGGAATGACAGAGGTTATAAATTAATTGAATGGGCAAGAATACATAGCATGGTTGTAGGAAACACCTGGTTTAAACAACATCCTCGAAGACTGGCAACGTGGTGCAGCCCAGACAAAAAGATATTTAACCAGATAGACTACATATTAATCAACAAACGATTCCGTAATGCATTACTGACAACAAAAACTATGCCAGGAGCTGACTGCAATAGTGACCATGATCCACTCTGTGGAAAGTTAGAATAAAGCTAAAGAAAGCATGCAGAAAAGTGAGAAACATCAAACTGAATACAGAACTCCTTAAAAATGACCAAGAACTGCGAGAACAATACAAAGTTATTATAACAAATAGATACAATGCAATAGCAAAGATAAATAGTATAGATGAACAATGGGAAATGTTAAGAGATTCTATCCACCAAACTGTTAAGGAGATAATACCACCGAAAAAAGAAGCCCCTAAAAATAAATGGATGACAGACGACATCTTAGGACTGATGGACAGGAGGAGGAGGAGTAAAAATAACGAGGAAAAATATAGCAAGATAAATAAAGAAATAAGACGCAAATGCAGAGAAGCAAAAGAAATGTGGTTAAATGAACAGTGCAGACAGATAGAGGACGCTCATAATAAAGACAGCAAAAACATGCACAAACGAATTAATGAACTCACAGGCAGGAAAACAAAATATACCACAGGATGCCTGAAATCGAAAGAAGGTAAAATGTTAATGGGAAAAGAAGACATTGTGGACAGGTGGACAGAGTATATTGGTGAGCTATATGGAGGAGAAAGACCAGAATTAACACCAGATACTGAAAACTGTGATGGACCGCCAATACTTGAAGATGAAATCATAGATGCCATCAAACACATGAAGAAAGGAAAAGCGACTGGGCCTGATAATATAACAATAGAAGAAATAGAGGCACTAGAGGAGACAGGAATAAAAATAATAACCAAGTTACTGAATGATATTTACAACATTGGTTATATTCCCAGTGACCTGATTAAATCCACGTTTATGTGACGACCACCGGACTATCAGCCTCTCATGTCACATAACGAAGCTACTGCTGAGAATAATTATGAGAAGAACAAGGAAAAAGATAAAAATGGAAATAGCAGATGAACAGTTTGGATTTGTTGAAGGAAAGGGAACACACAATGCCATTTATGCTTTACGAACACTAACAGAAAGAGCTTTAGAAGTACAGAAAGATCTCTACTTATGCTTCATTGATTACACAAAGGCATTTGACAAGGTGAAACATAATGAAATTATTAAAATGCTTGAAGACATCAATATAGACGGCAAAGACTTGAGGATTGTAAAACATCTATACTGGCAGCAAGAAGCAGCAGTTTGAGTTGAAAATAGAATTGGAAAATATCAACCTATAAAACAAGGGGTGCGACAAGGATGTGTACTATCTCCAGACCTTTTTTCTCTGTACAGCGAGAATATTCTAAGAACAATCATCACAGAACCAGGCATAAAAATTGGAGGATACAATATTAACAACCTTCGGTATGCTGACGACACAGTACTGATAACGGAGAACCAACAAGACCTGCAAAATCTCTTGGATAAAGTCGCCAAAGAGAGTGAACAGAAAGGCCTTACTTTGAACATCAAAAAGACAGAGACTATGGTTATATCTAAGAAACAGAATCCACCAGCATGCAGTATTAAATTAAACGGAACCATTCTAAAGCAGGTGCAGAAATTCAAATACCTTGGAGCAGTAATAACTTCAGATGGGAAATGCAAAACAGAAATTAGGAACAGAATAGGCCAAGCAAAGACTGCATTTCAGAGAATGAGAAACATATTAGCTAACACATCTTTATCAAAGAATGTTAGAAAACGAGTCCTAAAATGCTATATTGAACCTATCTTGTTATATGGAAGTGAATCATGGACAATAGGCAAGTCTGCACAAAAATCATTGGAAGCAGCAGAAATGTGGTTTATTAGAAGAATGTTGCGAATCCCCTGGACAGCAAAAATAACTAATGAAGAATGTATGAGAAGAGCTGGAGAGACAAAAAACCTTGTCAGAAAGATAAGAGAGAGACAGTGTACTTTCATAGGACATGCAATGAGAAGAGAGGGCATTGAAAATATTATAACAACAGGAAAAATAGAAGGAAGAAGATCAATAGGAAGACCAAGAGAAATGATACCGGACAGTCTGACAGGATGGTGTGAGAGGAGATCACCGACTGAACTGATGGCCTGCATGAAGGATCGGGTACTCTGGAGAAGCATAATAGCCAACGCCAGTCGGCACGGCACCTGATGATGATGATGATGATTTCAGTTGGTCTTGTAGCAGGACTCGGTCCAAGATGTTCAAATATTCCTCAACTGTCTTTGCTATTTGTTCGTCAAATATTATTCTTACTCCTCACTCATGTTTCTCACTTCCTGAATATGTTATTGTATATTTATCAGAGTTTAACTTCCCTGCACCTGTCCATCTAACTTCACTCATTCCTAGTATGTTGATCTTCATCCTTTCCATTTCCCTCTTTACATTTTCTGATTTTTCAGCCTGGAATAAAGTTCTAACATTCCATGTTGCTATTTTGAACTTGTTAGTTTTGCCACCAGTAGCTTGATGATGATGATCTGGCCTCACTTGTGGCTCATCAGCTGCCCTACCGGATGAGACTGTTCCAGAGGAACATCCATTAATGTCATTCATGATGAATCTGTTACTCTGTTTAAGCATAACTATTCTTGAGAGCTATAACAATGCCTTCTGTGGGTTTGTGTACGGACTCTCTGCTAGCCTTTGTACTGACCGCCTGTCCTAACCGCAAGGCAGCGGGAGCGAGGGGTTTTAAGGCAATCTTGCCGCTTGGCATCCCCTTCACTGAGCACATGAGGCACTTTATAGAAGTAGCTCCTGTAAAGGAATTGTTTTAAATAATCTTAATATTTTGTATCACAGCTTTACTACAGTAGCTTTGTGTACATTTTTATGCTTAGTTTTATATATACTTTTATTATTCTGTTTGTTTGGGAGAAAATCTCTTCTACAATTTCTGTGAATTGTTTCCCTTCTTCTGAATCCTGTTAGTTGCCCTCTCCAGCTTTCATCCCCACATCAAGTTCTGTATGAAAACTGTATGAAATGGTGTTATGTTTCTTATGGGAAGAATGTATGCAATAATATTTTGTTTCATATAGGAAGAATTTAGAAATGTCTTTTGTTTTATATGGGAAGAATGTATGAAATAATCTTTTGCTTCATATAGGAAGAATATATGAAATAGTATGCTGCTTTATGTGAGAAGACAATATGAAATAGTATACTGTTGCAGATTGGAATATTGTATAACTGTTTCATATGGGAAGATTGTACAGGGTGAGCATGAAAAAGTCACCTGCCATTCGCCGGCCACCTCTTTTCACCTCTCTTCCTAGATGGAAGTCGCATGCAAGGAGGCAAGCTTTTTTTGGTGCCACTCTGTATAAAATAGTATGGAGTTTGATGTGGGAAGACTGTATAATAGTATGGAATTTGATGTGGGAAGACTATATAATAGTATGGAGTTTGATGTGAGAAGACTATATAATAGTATGGAGTTTGATGTGAGAAGACTATATAATAGTATGGAGTTTGATGTGAGAAGACTATATAATGGTATGGAGTTTGATGTGAGAAGACTATATAATGGTATGGAGTTTGATGTGAGAAGACTATATAATAGTATGGAGTTTGATGTGAGAAGACTATATAATAGTATGGAGTTTGATGTGAGAAGACTATATAATAGTATGGAGTTTGATGTGGGAAGGCTATAAAATAATAAGGCGTTTGATGTGAGAAGACTATATAATAGTTTGGAGTTTGATGTGAGAAGACTATATAATAGAATGGAGTTTGATGTGAGAAGACTATAATAGTATGGAGTTTGATGTGAGAAGACTATATAATAGTATGGAGTTTGATGTAGGAAGACTATATAATAGTATGGAGTTTGATGTGGGAAGACTATATAATAGTATGGAGTTTGATGTGAGAAGACTATATAATAGTATGGAGTTTGATGTGAGAAGACTATATAATAGTATGGAGTTTGATGTGAGAAGACTATATAATGGTATGGAGTTTGATGTGAGAAGACTATATAATGGTATGGAGTTTGATGTGAGAAGACTATATAATGGTATGGAGTTTGATGTGAGAAGACTATATAATAGTATGGAGTTTGATGTGAGAAGACTATATAATAGTATGGAGTTTGATGTGGGAAGGCTATAAAATAATTTGATGTGGGAAGTCTATAAAATAATATGGCGTTTGATGTGAGAAGACTATATAATGGTATGGAGTTTGATGTGAGAAGACTATATAGTAGTATGGAGTTTGATGTAGGAAGACTATATAATAGTATGGAGTTTGATGTAGGAAGACTAGATAGTAGTATGGAGTTTGATGTGGGAAGACTATATAGTAGTATGGAGTTTGATATTTTTCTGAAGCTGTTTTCTTATTGTGTCCCAGTTTGTTGACCTAGGTCGTGTGGCCAGCATTGAAGTGAACCACAAAGCTGTGGAAGTTGCCAAGCAGGGACAGGAGATCTGCATTAAGATCATGCCAATACCAGGGGAAGCACCTAAGATGTACGGGCGACACTTTGACGAGACAGATATGCTTGTCAGCAAGGTGAGGACTTGCTTCTCTCATGAGATTTCTGTTAGTTTTTCTTAGACTCATTTTATTGTAGGGGTGAGAGTTTGCTGAATTTACTTAACTCTCAGATTATTCAACTCCTAAAGTTTATAATGTTCTTTAGTGTGCTTTAACAGAAGGCAGTTGATGGGAATAGTCACTGTATTCCTTGTGTGAACTACTTAAGAGTTGTTGATTATGTCGAGTTATTTACTTATAACTGGGGGCCACGTTAGTGCGCTGGATATGATAAAATAGGAAAACCTGTGAGAAAATTTTTTATGAGACTGGAAACAGAAACAACAGTTCCAGAAAAATATAGTGCAAGATTCATATCTCAGGCCTGGTGTAGGATAATCTGGAGATGTGAAGATATGGATAACTTGGACAAGGATGAAGCTATCAGAATTCTGGAAACACATCTGAAGAGTTTGTAAACTGTTAATACAGAATGTTGCCACCAGCAGCAGCATTGTTGGTGGTGGTGGTAGCAGCGGCGGCACTGAACAAGAAATTTTCACAAAGGTTTCGCCCTTCTTATAAAATTAGTCATTTCTGATAGATTTTAGGGTGCTTAACATGAACTTGGCAGTCATAATACAAAGTTGGCTATTGTGTATAAGAAACGTGCAATAGTCACTTACTAAATAGAGTACGATGTTAGAGCCTAGAGCATACTGTTGATTGTCCACTTCTGTGTTTGATGTTGCTTTGCCTGCAACTTGTATAACTACACAGGATCATCTCTAGTTAATGTCCAACAATAGTCGGCCAACATGGAAGTGGACCACTTGCCCTGATGCTGTTTCTCCACTGTTGTGATTGAAGTTCTTCCCATCTTTAAGAACATACTGCAGCCAATAAGATAAGGGAGTTTTTGTGGATCCTCAGATCTGACAGCTCTTCAAAGACAAGAAGTTTGACAACCTGCTCCAGGGTAATGAGAAAAAGACTTGGAATGCATGTCATCTGGTGTCTACTAAATTCCTTGGAGATATCAAGACAGAAAACTACAGAGAACTGTCTTGATATTTCCAAGGAATTTAATAGACACCAGACAACATGCATCCCAAGTCTTTCATTACCCTGGAGCAGGTTGTCAAATTTCTCATCTTTGAAGAGCTGTCAGATCTGAGGATCTACAAAAACTTCTAATCTTTGAAGAGCTGTCAGATCTGAGGATCCACAAAAACTACCTCTTTGATTTTTGCTTCACTGAGTCTAGCAGATAGTTGAAGACTGGCTTAGCATGGTCTATGGCTTTTACAAAATTCTTCATCAGACCAAGTTTTATGTACAGAGGTGGAAGTATGATTTTGTGTGTCTCTGCCAATACTAGGTGTTGCACATTCTTTTCTTCAACTTTCGAAGACCTTCACAGCCTTTGCTCAGCTGTCTCATTCACACAAAAAGCACCAATATTATGTATGTCTCAACTGCAGACTGGTTAACAAGCCGCTATCTTCAAGTCACCACAGACATACCAGTCATACTTGATGTATGAAGACCTTGTGTAAGGTTGTTGTAATAAGTTTCTTTCATGTAGACAGCATGTCTCACTGGAACGGAAGGAGTACAGTTGCCATTACACAGCAACACCACCTTGAAACTCAGTTTGGACAAGTCTTTAAAAAGTCGCCGTTCTTGAGGGTCATGTTTAAGTGCACAGCATTCATCAAACCATCCACATCACAGCAGTACACAGGCTAATCTTTCTGGAAATAATTCTCACACTTGTCAGGGCAAGTCTCACTGACATTTCCTGTATGAAGATTCCAGTATTGAAGCCTTAATCCCGATTATACTACAATCTTAAAATCAAACAAACAGCATTACCAATTGATACCTATGTAAAAATTGCAGACTGATTATCTTCTAAACAGGAGACAATTGGCAAATTTTATTTTCATTTTTATGTTCAGCAGATCAAACTTAATAAAGATTGGCTAGTTTTATTTAGGAAGACTATATAATAGTATGGAGTTTGATGTAGGAAGACTAGATAGTAGTATGGAGTTTGATGTGGGAAGACTATATAGTAGTATGGAGTTTGATATTTTTCTGAAGCTGTTTTCTTATTGTGTCCCAGTTTGTTGACCTAGGTCGTGTGGCCAGCATTGAAGTGAACCACAAAGCTGTGGAAGTTGCCAAGCAGGGACAGGAGATCTGCATTAAGATCATGCCAATACCAGGGGAAGCACCTAAGATGTACGGGCGACACTTTGACGAGACAGATATGCTTGTCAGCAAGGTGAGGACTTGCTTCTCTCATGAGATTTCTGTTAGTTTTTCTTAGACTCATTTTATTGTAGGGGTGAGAGTTTGCTGAATTTACTTAACTCTCAGATTATTCAACTCCTAAAGTTTATAATGTTCTTTAGTGTGCTTTAACAGAAGGCAGTTGATGGGAATAGTCACTGTATTCCTTGTGTGAACTACTTAAGAGTTGTTGATTATGTCGAGTTATTTACTTATAACTGGGGGCCACGTTAGTGCGCTGGATATGATAAAATAGGAAAACCTGTGAGAAAATTTTTTATGAGACTGGAAACAGAAACAACAGTTCCAGAAAAATATAGTGCAAGATTCATATCTCAGGCCTGGTGTAGGATAATCTGGAGATGTGAAGATATGGATAACTTGGACAAGGATGAAGCTATCAGAATTCTGGAAACACATCTGAAGAGTTTGTAAACTGTTAATACAGAATGTTGCCACCAGCAGCAGCATTGTTGGTGGTGGTGGTAGCAGCGGCGGCACTGAACAAGAAATTTTCACAAAGGTTTCGCCCTTCTTATAAAATTAGTCATTTCTGATAGATTTTAGGGTGCTTAACATGAACTTGGCAGTCATAATACAAAGTTGGCTATTGTGTATAAGAAACGTGCAATAGTCACTTACTAAATAGAGTACGATGTTAGAGCCTAGAGCATACTGTTGATTGTCCACTTCTGTGTTTGATGTTGCTTTGCCTGCAACTTGTATAACTACACAGGATCATCTCTAGTTAATGTCCAACAATAGTCGGCCAACATGGAAGTGGACCACTTGCCCTGATGCTGTTTCTCCACTGTTGTGATTGAAGTTCTTCCCATCTTTAAGAACATACTGCAGCCAATAAGATAAGGGAGTTTTTGTGGATCCTCAGATCTGACAGCTCTTCAAAGACAAGAAGTTTGACAACCTGCTCCAGGGTAATGAGAAAAAGACTTGGAATGCATGTCATCTGGTGTCTACTAAATTCCTTGGAGATATCAAGACAGAAAACTACAGAGAACTGTCTTGATATTTCCAAGGAATTTAATAGACACCAGACAACATGCATCCCAAGTCTTTCATTACCCTGGAGCAGGTTGTCAAATTTCTCATCTTTGAAGAGCTGTCAGATCTGAGGATCTACAAAAACTTCTAATCTTTGAAGAGCTGTCAGATCTGAGGATCCACAAAAACTACCTCTTTGATTTTTGCTTCACTGAGTCTAGCAGATAGTTGAAGACTGGCTTAGCATGGTCTATGGCTTTTACAAAATTCTTCATCAGACCAAGTTTTATGTACAGAGGTGGAAGTATGATTTTGTGTGTCTCTGCCAATACTAGGTGTTGCACATTCTTTTCTTCAACTTTCGAAGACCTTCACAGCCTTTGCTCAGCTGTCTCATTCACACAAAAAGCACCAATATTATGTATGTCTCAACTGCAGACTGGTTAACAAGCCGCTATCTTCAAGTCACCACAGACATACCAGTCATACTTGATGTATGAAGACCTTGTGTAAGGTTGTTGTAATAAGTTTCTTTCATGTAGACAGCATGTCTCACTGGAACGGAAGGAGTACAGTTGCCATTACACAGCAACACCACCTTGAAACTCAGTTTGGACAAGTCTTTAAAAAGTCGCCGTTCTTGAGGGTCATGTTTAAGTGCACAGCATTCATCAAACCATCCACATCACAGCAGTACACAGGCTAATCTTTCTGGAAATAATTCTCACACTTGTCAGGGCAAGTCTCACTGACATTTCCTGTATGAAGATTCCAGTATTGAAGCCTTAATCCCGATTATACTACAATCTTAAAATCAAACAAACAGCATTACCAATTGATACCTATGTAAAAATTGCAGACTGATTATCTTCTAAACAGGAGACAATTGGCAAATTTTATAATGTTCTTTAGTGTGCTTTAACAGAAGGCAGTTGATGGGAATAGTCACTGTATTCCTTGTGTGAACTACTTAAGAGTTGTTGATTATGTCGAGTTATTTACTTATAACTGGGGGCCACGTTAGTGCGCTGGATATGATAAAATAGGAAAACCTGTGAGAAAATTTTTTATGAGACTGGAAACAGAAACAACAGTTCCAGAAAAATATAGTGCAAGATTCATATCTCAGGCCTGGTGTAGGATAATCTGGAGATGTGAAGATATGGATAACTTGGACAAGGATGAAGCTATCAGAATTCTGGAAACACATCTGAAGAGTTTGTAAACTGTTAATACAGAATGTTGCCACCAGCAGCAGCATTGTTGGTGGTGGTGGTAGCAGCGGCGGCACTGAACAAGAAATTTTCACAAAGGTTTCGCCCTTCTTATAAAATTAGTCATTTCTGATAGATTTTAGGGTGCTTAACATGAACTTGGCAGTCATAATACAAAGTTGGCTATTGTGTATAAGAAACGTGCAATAGTCACTTACTAAATAGAGTACGATGTTAGAGCCTAGAGCATACTGTTGATTGTCCACTTCTGTGTTTGATGTTGCTTTGCCTGCAACTTGTATAACTACACAGGATCATCTCTAGTTAATGTCCAACAATAGTCGGCCAACATGGAAGTGGACCACTTGCCCTGATGCTGTTTCTCCACTGTTGTGATTGAAGTTCTTCCCATCTTTAAGAACATACTGCAGCCAATAAGATAAGGGAGTTTTTGTGGATCCTCAGATCTGACAGCTCTTCAAAGACAAGAAGTTTGACAACCTGCTCCAGGGTAATGAGAAAAAGACTTGGAATGCATGTCATCTGGTGTCTACTAAATTCCTTGGAGATATCAAGACAGAAAACTACAGAGAACTGTCTTGATATTTCCAAGGAATTTAATAGACACCAGACAACATGCATCCCAAGTCTTTCATTACCCTGGAGCAGGTTGTCAAATTTCTCATCTTTGAAGAGCTGTCAGATCTGAGGATCTACAAAAACTTCTAATCTTTGAAGAGCTGTCAGATCTGAGGATCCACAAAAACTACCTCTTTGATTTTTGCTTCACTGAGTCTAGCAGATAGTTGAAGACTGGCTTAGCATGGTCTATGGCTTTTACAAAATTCTTCATCAGACCAAGTTTTATGTACAGAGGTGGAAGTATGATTTTGTGTGTCTCTGCCAATACTAGGTGTTGCACATTCTTTTCTTCAACTTTCGAAGACCTTCACAGCCTTTGCTCAGCTGTCTCATTCACACAAAAAGCACCAATATTATGTATGTCTCAACTGCAGACTGGTTAACAAGCCGCTATCTTCAAGTCACCACAGACATACCAGTCATACTTGATGTATGAAGACCTTGTGTAAGGTTGTTGTAATAAGTTTCTTTCATGTAGACAGCATGTCTCACTGGAACGGAAGGAGTACAGTTGCCATTACACAGCAACACCACCTTGAAACTCAGTTTGGACAAGTCTTTAAAAAGTCGCCGTTCTTGAGGGTCATGTTTAAGTGCACAGCATTCATCAAACCATCCACATCACAGCAGTACACAGGCTAATCTTTCTGGAAATAATTCTCACACTTGTCAGGGCAAGTCTCACTGACATTTCCTGTATGAAGATTCCAGTATTGAAGCCTTAATCCCGATTATACTACAATCTTAAAATCAAACAAACAGCATTACCAATTGATACCTATGTAAAAATTGCAGACTGATTATCTTCTAAACAGGAGACAATTGGCAAATTTTATTTTCATTTTTATGTTCAGCAGATCAAACTTAATAAAGATTGGCTAGTTTTATTTCATGGGCAAATTGTGTGTTGCCCATTACTACATGTGTTATGATGTGTGTTGTTGCCCCATGCTACATGTGTTATGATGTGTGTTGTTGCCCTGTGCTACATGTGTTATGATGTGTTGTTGCCCATGCTACATGTGTTATGATGTATGTTGTTGCCCCATGCTACATGTGTTATGATGTGTGTTGTTGCCCTGTGCTACATGTGTTATGATGTGTGTTGTTGCCCCATGCTACATGTGTTATGATGTGTGTTGTTGCCCTGTGCTACATGTGTTATGATGTGTGTTATTGCCCCATGCTACATGTGTTATGATGTGTGTTGTTGCCCTGTGCTACATGTGTTATGATGTGTGTTGTTCCCATGTGCTACATGTGTTATGATGTGTTGTTCCCATGTGCTACATGTGTTATGATGTGTGTTGCCCCATGCTACATGTGTTATGATGTGTGTTGCCAGCATTGAAGTGAACCACAAAGCTGTGGAAGTTGCCAAGCAGGGACAGGAGATCTGCATTAAGATCATGCCAATACCAGGGGAAGCACCTAAGATGTACGGGCGACACTTTGACGAGACAGATATGCTTGTCAGCAAGGTGAGGACTTGCTTCTCTCATGAGATTTCTGTTAGTTTTTCTTAGACTCATTTTATTGTAGGGGTGAGAGTTTGCTGAATTTACTTAACTCTCAGATTATTCAACTCCTAAAGTTTATAATGTTCTTTAGTGTGCTTTAACAGAAGGCAGTTGATGGGAATAGTCACTGTATTCCTTGTGTGAACTACTTAAGAGTTGTTGATTATGTCGAGTTATTTACTTATAACTGGGGGCCACGTTAGTGCGCTGGATATGATAAAATAGGAAAACCTGTGAGAAAATTTTTTATGAGACTGGAAACAGAAACAACAGTTCCAGAAAAATATAGTGCAAGATTCATATCTCAGGCCTGGTGTAGGATAATCTGGAGATGTGAAGATATGGATAACTTGGACAAGGATGAAGCTATCAGAATTCTGGAAACACATCTGAAGAGTTTGTAAACTGTTAATACAGAATGTTGCCACCAGCAGCAGCATTGTTGGTGGTGGTGGTAGCAGCGGCGGCACTGAACAAGAAATTTTCACAAAGGTTTCGCCCTTCTTATAAAATTAGTCATTTCTGATAGATTTTAGGGTGCTTAACATGAACTTGGCAGTCATAATACAAAGTTGGCTATTGTGTATAAGAAACGTGCAATAGTCACTTACTAAATAGAGTACGATGTTAGAGCCTAGAGCATACTGTTGATTGTCCACTTCTGTGTTTGATGTTGCTTTGCCTGCAACTTGTATAACTACACAGGATCATCTCTAGTTAATGTCCAACAATAGTCGGCCAACATGGAAGTGGACCACTTGCCCTGATGCTGTTTCTCCACTGTTGTGATTGAAGTTCTTCCCATCTTTAAGAACATACTGCAGCCAATAAGATAAGGGAGTTTTTGTGGATCCTCAGATCTGACAGCTCTTCAAAGACAAGTTTGACAACCTGCTCCAGGGTAATGAGAAAAAGACTTGGAATGCATGTCATCTGGTGTCTACTAAATTCCTTGGAGATATCAAGACAGAAAACTACAGAGAACTGTCTTGATATTTCCAAGGAATTTAATAGACACCAGACAACATGCATCCCAAGTCTTTCATTACCCTGGAGCAGGTTGTCAAATTTCTCATCTTTGAAGAGCTGTCAGATCTGAGGATCTACAAAAACTTCTAATCTTTGAAGAGCTGTCAGATCTGAGGATCCACAAAAACTACCTCTTTGATTTTTGCTTCACTGAGTCTAGCAGATAGTTGAAGACTGGCTTAGCATGGTCTATGGCTTTTACAAAATTCTTCATCAGACAAGTTTATGTACAGAGGTGGAAGTATGATTTTGTGTGTCTCTGCCAACTAGGTGTTGCACATTCTTTTCTTCAACTTTCGAAGACCTTCACAGCCTTTGCTCAGCTGTCTCATTCACACAAAAACACCAATATTATGTATGTCTCAACTGCAGACTGGTTAACAAGCCGCTATCTTCAAGTCACCACAGACCATCATACTTGATGTATGAAGACCTTGTGTAAGGTTGTTGTAATAAGTTTCTTTCATGTAGACAGCATGTCTCACTGGAACGGAAGGAGTACAGTTGCCATTACACAGCAACACCACCTTGAAACTCAGTTTGGACAAGTCTTTAAAAAGTCGCCGTTCTTGAGGGTCATGTTTAAGTGCACAGCATTCATCAAACCATCCACATCACAGCAGTACACAGGCTAATCTTTCTGGAAATAATTCTCACACTTGTCAGGGCAAGTCTCACTGACATTTCCTGTATGAAGATTCCAGTATTGAAGCCTTAATCCCGATTATACTACAATCTTAAAATCAAACAAACAGCATTACCAATTGATACCTATGTAAAAATTGCAGACTGATTATCTTCTAAACAGGAGACAATTGGCAAATTTTATTTTCATTTTTATGTTCAGCAGATCAAACTTAATAAAGATTGGCTAGTTTTATTTCATGGGCAAATTGTGTGTTGCCCCATGCTACATGTGTTATGATGTGTGTTGTTGCCCCATGCTACATGTGTTATGATGTGTGTTGTTGCCCTGTGCTACATGTGTTATGATGTGTTGTTGCCCCATGCTACATGTGTTATGATGTGTGTTGTTGCCCCATGCTACATGTGTTATGATGTGTGTTGTTGCCCTGTGCTACATGTGTTATGATGTGTGTTGTTGCCCCATGCTACATGTGTTATGATGTGTGTGTTGCCCTGTGCTACATGTGTTATGATGTGTGTTGTTGCCCCATGCTACATGTGTTATGATGTGTTGTTGCCCTGTGCTACATGTGTTATGATGTTGTTGTTGCCCCATGTTACATGTGTTATGATGTGTTGTTGCCCCATGTTACATGTGTTATGATGTGTGTTGCCCCATGCTACATGTGTTATGATGTGTTGTTACCCCATGTTACATGTGTTATATTGTGTTGCCCCATGCTACATGTGTTATGATGTGTGTTGTTGCCCCATGTTACATGTGTTATGATGTGTGTTGTTGCCCCATGTTACATGTGTTATGATGTGTGTTGTTGCCCCATGCTACATGTGTTATGATGTGTGTTGTTGCCCCATGCTACATGTGTTATGATGTGTGTTGTTGCCCCATGTTACATGTGTTATGATGTGTGTTGTTGCCCCATGCTACATGTGTTATGATGTGTGTTGTTGCCCCATGCTACATGTGTTATGATGTGTGTTGTTGCCCCATGTTACATGTGTTATGATGTGTGTTGTTGCCCCATGCTACATGTGTTATGATGTGTGTTGTTGCCCCATGCTACATGTGTTATGATGTGTGTTGTTGCCCCATGTTACATGTGTTATGATGTGTGTTGTTACCCCATGTTACATGTGTTATGATGTGTGTTGTTGCCCCATGTTACATGTGTTATGATGTGTGTTGTTGCCCCATGTTACATGTGTTATGATGTGTGTTGTTGCCCCATGTTACATGTGTTATGATGTGTGTTGTTACCCCATGTTACATGTGTTATGATGAGGATATCTCAGCTCACACTTAGTCCTTGCTTTGATTTTACTCACATTCTTCTTCTTCTTCTTGCAGATCTCCAGACAGTCCATCGATGCTGTCAAAGATCATTTCAGAGAGGAGATGAGCAAGCATGACTGGAAGCTGATGGTGGAGCTCAAGAAGCAGTTTGATATTTTATGATCCGTTCTCTTTCTGTCTTTGTTTTTTGTTGTTTATCTTCTTCCTTGTTCTCTAATTTCACCGAAGACGCATGTTTTATTTGTGCGGAGAACTGTAGCGGGACTTTTCACAAGTCACAGCCAGGCACATCATAGACCGGGGGTAGCAGTGTTGCTTGCGTGTCATTTTTCTTCCCTTATGCGGCTGAAGTTTTTTTATGTTGTACTAGTTGCTGTTGTTTTATTGTCGAATGATAAATGATAAATAATGTGTCTGGAGTATATGTGAAATTTAGTGTCATCATGACATGTCACAAGTTTGTGTGTGTCATTTTGAGACATAATGGGCAAACATATTTATCTGTCTAATGCTATATGTAAATCTGCATATATACATTGTATAGGCATATGTAATGTAGGGCACATAACAAACAGATGTATGTTAACTGGGACAAGTTCTAAGATGGATACATCAATAGTCATCTTGTCATATTCTTGAAGTAAAAGTAGATCAGTCAGAATGTATGAGTCTAGCACATTCTTGAGTGTTGTTAGAGACTGGCACATTCTTGAGTGTTGTTACCCCATGTTACATGTGTTATGATGTGTGTTGTTACCCCATGTTACATGTGTTATGATGTGTGTTGTTACCCCATGTTACATGTGTTATGATGTGTGTTACCCCGTGTTACATGTGTTATGATGTGTGTTGTTACCCCGTGTTACATGTGTTATGATGTGTGTTGTTACCCCATGTTACATGTGTTATGATGTGTGTTGTTACCCCATGTTACATGTGTTATGATGTGTGTTGTTACCCCATGTTACATGTGTTATGATGTGTGTTGTTACCCCATGTTACATGTGTTATGATGTGTTGTTACCCCATGTTACATGTGTTATGATGTGTGTTGTTACCCCATGTTACATGTGTTATGATGTGTGTTGTTACCCCATGTTACATGTGTTATGATGTGTGTTGTTACCCCATGTTACATGTGTTATGATGTGTGTTGTTACCCCATGTTACATGTGTTATGATGTGTGTTGTTACCCCATGTTACATGTGTTATGATGTGTGTTGTTACCCCATGTTACATGTGTTATGATGTGTGTTGTTGCCCCATGTTACATGTGTTATGATGTGTTTTGTTGCCCCATGTTACATGTGTTATGATGTGTGTTGTTACCCCATGTTACATGTGTTATGATGAGGATATCTCAGCTCACACTTAGTCCTTGCTTTGATTTTACTCACATTCTTCTTCTTCTTCTTGCAGATCTCCAGACAGTCCATCGATGCTGTCAAAGATCATTTCAGAGAGGAGATGAGCAAGCATGACTGGAAGCTGATGGTGGAGCTCAAGAAGCAGTTTGATATTTTATGATCCGTTCTCTTTCTGTCTTTGTTTTTTGTTGTTTATCTTCTTCCTTGTTCTCTAATTTCACCGAAGACGCATGTTTTATTTGTGCGGAGAACTGTAGCGGGACTTTTCACAAGTCACAGCCAGGCACATCATAGACCGGGGGTAGCAGTGTTGCTTGCGTGTCATTTTTCTTCCCTTATGCGGCTGAAGTTTTTTTATGTTGTACTAGTTGCTGTTGTTTTATTGTCGAATGATAAATGATAAATAATGTGTCTGGAGTATATGTGAAATTTAGTGTCATCATGACATGTCACAAGTTTGTGTGTGTCATTTTGAGACATAATGGGCAAACATATTTATCTGTCTAATGCTATATGTAAATCTGCATATATACATTGTATAGGCATATGTAATGTAGGGCACATAACAAACAGATGTATGTTAACTGGGACAAGTTCTAAGATGGATACATCAATAGTCATCTTGTCATATTCTTGAAGTAAAAGTAGATCAGTCAGAATGTATGAGTCTAGCACATTCTTGAGTGTTGTTAGAGACTGGCACATTCTTGAGTGTTGTTAGAGTCTGGCACATTCTTGAGTGTTGTTAGAGTCTGGCACATTCTTGAGTGTTGTTAGAGTCTGGCACATTCTTGAGTGTTGTTAGAGTCTGGCACATTCTTGAGTGTTGTTAGAGTCTGGCACATTCTTGAGTGTTGTTAGAGACTGGCACATTCTTGAGTGTTGTTAGAGTCTGGCACATTCTTGAGTGTTGTTAGAGTCTGGCACATTCTTGAGTGTTGTTAGAGTCTGGCACATTCTTGAGTGTTGTTAGTGTCTGGCACATTCTTGAGTGTTGTTAGTGATGTTTGTAGAAATGTCAGGACCCAAAATCCTTGACAGATACACAGAGTGAGCACAGACCATATTACAGGCAACACACGAGAGTATGAGACCATGCTACACCACCTGTTAGACAGAAACATTTGCTAGCACCAAAACCCATTTACTGTACAACTATTGATATAGGTTTAAGGTTACATAATTTACTAGACAACTATTGATATAGGTTTAAGGTTACATAATTTACTAGACAACTGTTGATATAGGTTTAAGGTTACATAATTTACTAGACAACTGTTGATATAGGTTTAAGATTACATAATTTACTAGACAACTGTTGATATAGGTTTAAGATTACATAATTTACTAGACAACTGTTGATATAGGTTTAAGGTTACATAATTTACTAGACAACTGTTGATATAGGTTTAAGGTTACATAATTTACTAGACAACTGTTGATATGGGTTTAAGATTACATAATTTACTAGACAACTGTTGATATAGGTTTAAGGTTACATAATTTACTAGACAACTGTTGATATAGGTTTAAGGTTACATAATTTACTAGACAACTGTTGATATGGGTTTAAGATTACATAATTTACTAGACAACTGTTGATATAGGTTTAAGGTTACATAATTTACTAGACAACTATTGATATAGGTTTAAGGTTACATAATTTACTAGACAACTATTGATATAGGTTTAAGGTTACATAATTTACTAGACAACTATTGATATAGGTTTAAGGTTACATAATTTACTAGACAACTGTTGATATAGGTTTAAGGTTACATAATTTACTAGACAACTGTTGATATAGGTTTAAGATTACATAATTTACTAGACAACTGTTGATATGGGTTTAAGATTACATAATTTACTAGACAACTGTTGATATAGGTTTAAGGTTACATAATTTACTAGACAACTGTTGATATAGGTTTAAGGTTACATAATTTACTAGACAACTGTTGATATGGGTTTAAGATTACATAATTTACTAGACAACTGTTGATATGGGTTTAAGATTACATAATTTAATAGACAACTGTTGATATGGGTTTAAGATTACATAATTTACTAGACAACTGTTGATATGGGTTTAAGATTAAAAATAAAAGCACACACAGAAATGCTGAAAATCTGAGCTGGGCATGGAGTGAAAAAGTGTGTCACTGTGTACTGGACTAAGTCCCACCTGGCTTTTGCTAAGGGCAAGAAGTCATCTGGTGATAGCATGATACATCAAAGGAAAAGATGTGCCAGATACTTTCATCATTAACTGTTTCAGTCCTGGTTCATGTTAGCTACAAAAATGTCAGGTCAAGAATATGTTTTGTAGTAATTACTTATATGCATGGCTGAGTTATACAACTTGTCTATTCATAAGCTGGACACGTAATAATATTTGTAAGATTTCAGTTGAGAGAAGACTCCTTCTTGTAGTGGAGCTTACAAAGAAGCTTGTTCCAGTATAACAGTGATATCCATAAGCCTCAAGACATAAAACAGTCAGGATGGGGGGAAAAAAAACCTGTCATTTATTTGTCATCCGTCACTGTCATACTGTCAGTGACTTGGTCATGTTAGTGGTCACATGAAATTAGCTTGGTTTAGGCTGTATGTGCAGTTTAAGTTGACAGTGAAAGATGCACTGACTGTTTCAGCTGTGGGTTGGTTTATCTGTGTCAGTGTTCTGTTATTTTAACTTTTATCTTTATTCTAGCAAATATGGTTTGTGGTTTTTTTTCTTTCAGTTTATTTTAGTTTTGACTTCATGTGGGAATATTGTGAGAAGTTTTCTTTCAAAGACATGTATGACATGTGTTTTTGTGGGAAACATTTTACAGTCACATGTTACCTTGTTAATGAGGCCACATTGTATTGTCAGTACATGCTGTCATGTACTTGTGTCATGCATCAAAAGATATATTTCATACAGACTTTACACTGTCATATTCCATGGAAGAATAAAAAAGATGAGTTTTGCATGGCATGGGTAAGCTGTGGCTGGCACCGGTTGTGGCTTGAGCAAAACCATGTGGTTGCCAGTGGATGTGTTCAGGGACACGCAGGACTGAGAGTGAAAGTTGTCTTGTCACCCCTTGTCTGTTTAGTGGTGACTCTTTCTTCTATCCATCAGCAAATACCAGGAGTTGAGAAGTTCAGTGAGTTGTGGTGTCAGTTTTATGACAAGAAAGAGGAAAGCACCATGAGCAGGGCTCTCTCTATGTGTGTGACTGAATATTTCAACCAAATGTAGTGTGAACATCACCATGAAACAATCACACAGTGGGCACAAGGATGACTGTAATCTCCAGAAAAATGCTAGGATGAAAGCAGCAGCTGTACTAACACTAGACCATCTTCACTAATCTACACAGACAAAAATAACAGTTGACAAAGTTTTGCCCATCATGGGATCCTGGGATGTTCTGAAATATTGCAACAGCCACAATTGTTGTTTGTATAGTTGGAGTGGTAAATGTGTTATCATCTGCTTCATCCATGCTACACAAAGCTCTCTTCCATACCTAACAAACTATATGTATCAATTATATGCATGTTTGCATACGTATTATTGATGTGAATGAATGCTGTTTGTGTGTTACAAGTATTGTTGTAATGTTTCTTTCCTGACTGTAGTGTCCTGGAGCAACTGTTTTGTGTTGATATTTTTGTGGTTTAAGATGTTCCATCTGCTGAACTGAAGCTGTACAAAGTGACAGATTAAACTATCAGTAAATCTCTGTTCACAGTTTCTAGCGTCGTCCTTGGCCACCTGTATAAGTCATTCATTTCTACAGGTCACTAGTGACAGTCTGTCATTACATCATGTAATCTTTGATGTATTACAACTTTATGTCCTACCAAGGTGATCCTTTCATGTAGGACAGTCCTAAGCAGACATTCTTGGACACTATAAAATCTCATCATTTGTATTTATCTCATCACCATCATCACTTGTATTTATCATCACTTGTATATAATCATCATCATTTGTATTTATCTCATGCATCAAAAGATATATTTCATACAGACTTTACACTGTCATATTCCATGGAAGAATAAAAAAGATGAGTTTTGCATGGCATGGGTAAGCTGTGGCTGGCACCGGTTGTGGCTTGAGCAAAACCATGTGGTTGCCAGTGGATGTGTTCAGGGACACGCAGGACTGAGAGTGAAAGTTGTCTTGTCACCCCTTGTCTGTTTAGTGGTGACTCTTTCTTCTATCCATCAGCAAATACCAGGAGTTGAGAAGTTCAGTGAGTTGTGGTGTCAGTTTTATGACAAGAAAGAGGAAAGCACCATGAGCAGGGCTCTCTCTATGTGTGTGACTGAATATTTCAACCAAATGTAGTGTGAACATCACCATGAAACAATCACACAGTGGGCACAAGGATGACTGTAATCTCCAGAAAAATGCTAGGATGAAAGCAGCAGCTGTACTAACACTAGACCATCTTCACTAATCTACACAGACAAAAATAACAGTTGACAAAGTTTTGCCCATCATGGGATCCTGGGATGTTCTGAAATATTGCAACAGCCACAATTGTTGTTTGTATAGTTGGAGTGGTAAATGTGTTATCATCTGCTTCATCCATGCTACACAAAGCTCTCTTCCATACCTAACAAACTATATGTATCAATTATATGCATGTTTGCATACGTATTATTGATGTGAATGAATGCTGTTTGTGTGTTACAAGTATTGTTGTAATGTTTCTTTCCTGACTGTAGTGTCCTGGAGCAACTGTTTTGTGTTGATATTTTTGTGGTTTAAGATGTTCCATCTGCTGAACTGAAGCTGTACAAAGTGACAGATTAAACTATCAGTAAATCTCTGTTCACAGTTTCTAGCGTCGTCCTTGGCCACCTGTATAAGTCATTCATTTCTACAGGTCACTAGTGACAGTCTGTCATTACATCATGTAATCTTTGATGTATTACAACTTTATGTCCTACCAAGGTGATCCTTTCATGTAGGACAGTCCTAAGCAGACATTCTTGGACACTATAAAATCTCATCATTTGTATTTATCTCATCACCATCATCACTTGTATTTATCATCACTTGTATATATAATCATCATCATTTGTATTTATCTCATCATCTATATCATCACTTGCAGTCACAGTAGATGCAGTCTGTCCCTCTGGTACAGCAAAGAAAGCTGACATATAAGCTACAAGTTTTGGAAGTGTGTGTTCCTCTCCTGTAAGAATATTCATTATTTGTGGGGATATTTTCAGAAAATACACCTTGTTCTCCATGCCCCGTTGTTTATGTTGTATGTTACAATAAACAACCTGGCGGTGACAGAATTTTCTGCATGAAAACAGTCTGATGTAAGCACTTCCCTCATTAGCCATCATTCTCAGCTAACAGCCTTCGCACTCGCTTGTATCCGCTACAATTGGAAGAGGTCTGTCTGGCGTGGTCGTTTTTAGAACACAAATAGAGAAAGATCGTGTAACGAGTGCTCTTGAGGGCGACGCTGGGACGAACTACACGCTAATTATGGCAACACTGGTTGAGCAACTTTACGTTCTCACACCCCCAATACTTTGCTGGTGTCATAAAGTGCAGGGAGCAAGCTTCTAACAAAAAAAACAGTCACAAGTAAATGTTTCTTTGTTTCTCCCTCCATACATGGCTGTTTCTTCCGACAGCTGGGGGTGTAAGTGTTCTCACAGGTTCTTCTGTTCCCATCACAGACATGTTTAGTCTCTCTCTCTCTCTCTCTCTCTCTCTCTCTCTCTCTCACACACTCACACACAAGTAAACATGTGATAACTACAGCACTCATCTAAACAAGTAATAACTAACAGTGTGACTCTCACCTAAACAAGTGATAACTAATAGTACGACACATCTGAATGAGTGGTAGCTAATAGTATGACATCTGAACGAGTGATAGCTAATACTATGACATCTGAACAAGTGATAACTAATAGTATGATGCCTGAACAAGTGATAAATAGTAGTATGACACCTGAACAAATGATAACTAATAGTATGACACCTGAACAAGTGATAACTAATACTATGACACCTGAACAAGTGATAACTAATAATAGTATGACACCTGAACAAGTGATAACTAATAGTATGACACCTGAACAAGTGTTAACTAGTAGTATGATACCTGAACAAGTGATAAATAGTAGTATGACACCTGAACAAATGATAACTAATACTATGACACCTGAACAAGTGATAACTAATAATAGTATGACACCTGAACAAGTGATAACTAATAGTATGACACCTGAACAAGTGATAACTAGTAGTATGATACCTGAACAAGTGATAGCTAGTTATATGACGCCTGAACAAGTGTTAACTAGTAGTATGACACCTGAACAAGTGTTAACTAGTAGTATGACACCTGAACAAGTGATAACTAATAGTATGACACCTGAACAAGTGATAACTAATAATAGTATGACACCTGAACAAGTGATAACTAATAATAGTATGACACCTGAACAAATGATAACTAATACTATGACACCTGAACAAGTGATAACTAATAATAGTATGACACCTGAACAAGTGATAACTAATAGTATGACACCTGAACAAGTGATAACTAGTAGTATGATACCTGAACAAGTGATAGCTAGTTATATGACACCTGAACAAGTGATAACTAGTAGTATGACACCTAAACAAGTGATAATTAATAGTATGACACCTGAACAAGTGATAATTAATAGTATGACACCTGAACAAGTGATAACTATGACACCTGAACAAGTGATAACTAATAGTATGACACCTGAACAAGTGTTAACTAGTAGTATGACACCTAAACAAGTGATAACTAATAGTATGACACCTAAACAAATGATAACTAATAGTATGACACCTAAACAAGTGATAACTAATAGTATGACACCTGAACAAGTGATAACTAATAGTATGACACTAACCTGGACATTTACACTCAGACATACCTAAAGAATCATAATTTGATTGGGACATGAATGCCATGACTTGGCTCAGCAAGTCAGAAACCCATGTGTAGGAACTGATTAAATGTCACTCCAAACCACATGACCCTGTGATATTTACAGAGAAGTCTGTGGGTCTATGGCTCAGTGCCTAAAAAGGTGAATGAGGTTTTTCTGTCTAATGCAGTGAGTAAAGCAAAACAAGCATGAAAACGGAGGCACATCAAAGGCAACTGCCCGACTGGTAGAGCAAGATGACCTGCATGGGGTCATTGTAACAGACTGGTAGAACAAGATGACTTGCTTGGGGTCATTGTAACAGACTGGTAGAGCAGGATGATTTGCTTGGGGTCATTGTAACAGATTCCCAAAGCATGCTACAGAAAATAAATTTTTTTCTGCAGCGACTAATAGAAAGATGAGAGGCATCAAGTCTGACATGGACCCATTGTCTAAGTCCTGCCGGAGTCGAAGGCAATGAAAAAGTGGGCAGGCAAGGCCATGATAACCTAAGAGTGGACACAAGATCTACCATAGTCAGGCTACACATAGAGGATGAGATCACTATGGGGCACAGCACACACATGAAGAGGACAGTCAAGTTGTGAAAGGAGAGGAGAAATGTAGTCTCATTCCAAACTGAGTGCTATAGTGCACATTAACCACATCCAGTGTGTGACCAGTTCTATCAGCAGGTGTACGCTACAGTGGATGTTGAAACAGAGGGCAGAGCAGATATGGGGGTACCAGTCTCTGATTAAGATAAGATGTCTACGCTGGCCATTGACATCTCAAAAACTTTGAAATACATTGTTTATGATCTTGAGCCCGTCCTAATTACTCATCATTTGTCATACCATAATTCTATTTAAAGCTGTGAAATATTTACAAATGAAAGCACAGTTAATCTGATATTTCAAAAATGCATTCAACTTGGGATCAAGTTTAAATCTCAACAAAACCAAATTAATAACCTTGAAATATTTTAAGAAAAAAAAAAGAGAAAAGATAATGCCACCTGGCATATGAGACCAAATTTTTTTTTTTTTAAAATCTTTATGGCCAGGATCTTGCAGTTACACACGTCATTTTTATTATAATCATAATACGGGATAACCTAACTGGCCAATCAGAAATGACATTTCATTTTATACAGTTGATTTCAAGGCAAATACAGATTATAGTTCTTGTCTGCAACAACAGTACAAACAGATTATAGATCTTGTCTCCAAAAACAGTACAAACATTATAGTTCTTGTCTCTAACAATGGTACAAGCAGATTATAGTTCCTGTCTCCAACAATAGTACACATACATATATTAGCTTCTGTGTCCTGAAAAAAACATACAGATCACAGTTTTTATCTTCAACAACAGTACTTACAGATGACAAGTCTAGCAACTACAACTAAAGGCAGACGTACAGATCTGACAGCATAATGGAACTTTAGAAAATGTTAATCATTGCTCCAGTCACGTGGTGTTTTTAACGTTTTGTTTCTGGCCTGGAATTAACAGCCAGGTTGAAGTTTGCACCTGGCGAAGTGGCTCCGACACCAATATATCCTTTCTCTCTGTCTTTCTCTCTCTCTGTCTTTCTCTCTCTCTGTCTTTCTCTCTCTGTCTTTCTCTCTCTCTCTCTCTGTCTCTGTCTCTCTCTCTACAATCAAGCATTTAGAAGTTAGTTATTAAAATGTGACTCCGACACCAATATATCCCTCCTCTCTCTCTCTCTGTGTCTCTCTCTCTCTCTCTAATCAAGCATTTAGAAGTTAGTTACTAAAATGTGGCTCCGACACCAATATTTCCCTCCTCTCTCTCTGTCTCTCTCTCTCTCTCTGTCTCTCTCTCTCTCACTCTCTCTACAATCAAACATTAAAAGTTAGTTACTAAAATGTGGCTCCGACACCAATATTTCCCTCTCTCTGTCTCTCTCCTCTCTCTCTGTCTCTCTCCTCTCTCTGTCTCCCTCTCCTCTCTCTCTCTCTCTCTCTACAATCAAGCATTTAGAAGTTAGTTACTAAAATGTGGCTCCGACACCAATATTTCCCTCCTCTCTCTCTCTCTTTCTCTGTCTGTCTGTCTGTCTCTCTCTCTGTCTCTCTCTCTCTCTCTCTCTCTCTCTCTCTCTCTCTCTCTACAATCAAGCATTTAGAAGTTATTTACTAAAATGTGCCACCAATGGCGCCGACAGTCTGTTGAAGTGGGCGCGCGTTCCCTTGAAGATTCCAATCTCCGCGAACAAGTATCAACTCTTGGCGCACCTACTTGGCTACTCAAGTGCTTCTAAGTGCGAAGATCTGGTGGTCTTGTCCACCCTCAACTTCCATTACTATGGTAGTAAAACCTTGTGGATAATTCAGGACCTCTTCTCAGATGTGGGAAACAAAAGTGAGGATCAGAAATGTGGGAAACAAAAGTGAGGATCAGAAATGTGGGAAACAAAAGTGAGCATCAGAAATGTGGGAGGCTAAAGAGTTAATCACTAGACATAGTCTTAAAATTATATAACACAGAAATATGTTATTTTCTTAATGTCATTTTAAAAAACTACTAATACCTCTTGTTTTTTTTTCATCCTCAAGCAAATTCATGACTTTATTGACGTCGTCAAACAAATATACACAGTTTTCTTGATAAGATCAATCAGAAATATGTCATCCAGCAGACAAAGTAAAAGCAAAATCCAAACTGTCTTGTGTCCATGCACATCTGTATTGTCAAATCTGCTAGGAGTGGCCCTAAGACAGAAGTTATGTAGCTGCTATGAAAACCTAGAATAGTCACAGTCAGCAAGTACAGAACTTCGGCCTGAAAGATGTAGAAGAAGACGGACAGCTTTTGCTTTCTAATACCACCCATTTTCTAGATGTCAGTGTCTGCTTTGATGAACCGCTACATCTACTTTAGAAACAAATTCCCAGATCTACTCAACACTTTATTTCTACTTCGTATACGTCTCTATGTCTTGCCTTTAACTATCTAAATGTCCAGACGAACGAAGAAGCTAGTACATCAGGGTGAATGTCTTGGTGGAGGAAGAAACAAGTTCATCACAGTGAATGTCTTGGTGGAGGAAGAAACAAGTTCATCACAGTGAATGTCTTGGTGGAGGAAGAAACAAGTTCATCACAGTGAATGTCTGGGTGTAAGAAGAAACAAGTTCATCACAGTGAATGTCTTGGTGTAGGAAGAAACAAGTTCATCACAGTGAATGTCTGGGTGTAGGAAGAAACAAGTTCATCACAGTGAATGTCTGGGTGAAGGAAGAAACAAGTTCATCACAGTGAATGTCTTGGTGGAGGAAGAAACAAGTTCATCACAGTGAATGTCTGGGTGTAGGAAGAAACAAGTTCATCACAGTGAATGTTTGGGTGTAGGAAGAAACAAGTTCATCACAGTGAATGTCTGGGTGAAGGAAGAAACAAGTTCATCACAGTGAATGTCTGGGTGTAGGAAGAAACAAGTTCATCACAGTGAATGTCTTGGTGGATGAAGAAACAAGTTCATCACAGTGAATGTCTTGGTGTAGGAAGAAACAAGTTCATCACAGTGAATGTCTGGGTGAAGGAAGAAACAAGTTCATCACAGTGAATGTCTGGGTGGAGGAAGAAACAAGTTCATCACAGTGAATGTCTGGGTGTAGGAAGAAACAAGTTCATCACAGTGAATGTCTGGGTGAAGGAAGAAACAAGTTCATCACAGTGAATGTCTTGGTGGAGGAAGAAACAAGTTCATCACAGTGAATGTCTTGGTGTAGGAAGAAACAAGTTCATCACAGTGAATGTCTTGGTGGATGAAGAAACAAGTTCATCACAGTGAATGTCTTGGTGGATGAAGAAACAAGTTCATCACAGCGAATGTCTTGGTGGATGAAGAAACAAGTTCATCACAGTGAATGTCTTGGTGGAGGAAGAAACAAGTTCATCACAGTGAATGTCTTGGTGGATGAAGAAACAAGTTCATCACAGTGAATGTCTGGGTGAAGGAAAAAATAAGTACGTCACAGAGATGGAACAGTAGTAGTAGTAGTAGTAGTAGTAGTAGTAGTAGTAGTAGTGGCAGCAGCAGTAGTGGTAAGTAGTAATAGCAGCAGAGTAGCAGGAGTAGTAGTATTAGTATGCAGCAGCAATAATAATAGTAGTAGTAGTAGCAGTGGTAGTAACAGCAGCGGCAATAGTAGCATTAGTAGTAGTAGTAGCAGTAGTGGTTGAAATAACAGTAGTTCCAGTAGTAGTAGCAACAGCAGCAGTAGTAGTAGTAGAAGCAGCAACAGTAGTAGTAGAGTAGAAGCAGCAGTAGTAGTACTGGTAGCAGCAGCAGTAATAGTAGTAGTAGTAGTACTGGTAACAGCAGCAGTAATAGTAGTAGTAGTAGTAGTGGCAGCAGCAGCAGTAATAGTATTAGTGGCAGCAGCAGTCTGTACGTCATCTGTTTTGTTCGTGTATGAAGATCAGAATGATTGCTATTATTCTGTTTCTTTCATTAATACTAAACTCCGTAAGCTTATACTGTGACATGTTGTAAACTTATACTGTGACATGTTGTAAGCTTATACTGTGACATGTTGTAAGCTTATACTGTGACATTTTGTAACGTATTCCTGCTACACAAAGTTTCCAGTTACAGTCGTAACTAAGACTGTCAAACTTTTGATTATCTTGTACTACACATCAACCCACAGTAACTAAGACTGTCAAACTTTTGGTTATCTTGTACTACACATCAACCCACAGTAATTAAGACTGTCAAACTTTTGGTTATCTTGTACTACACAGCAACCCACAGTAACTAAGACTGTCAAACTTTTGATTATCTTGTACTACACAGCAACCCACAGTAACTAAGACTGTCAAACTTTTGATTATCTTGTACTACACATCAACCCACAGTAACTAAGACTGTCAAACTTTTGGTTATCTTGTACTACACAGCAACCCACAGTAACTAAGACGGTCAAACTTTTGGTTATCTTGTACTACACGGCAACCCACAGTAACTAAGACGGTCAAACTTTTGGTTATCTTGTACTACACAGCAACCCACAGTAACTAAGACGGTCAAACTTTTAGTTATCTTGTACTACACAGCAACCCAGCATAGCTCGGACTCAGATATCAGTAGCTGTTCTACCTACTGTGAAGTAAAAGTTGGTTTTTTTTTTTTTGGGGGGGGGGGGTCAACTGCTTCTCAAAATTGTTGTCACATTAATAATCTTCGTCTTCTAAAAGATGGGATTGCTTTCTATCGGATCAGCAAAAGTCAGGAAATAGCTATGAGTGTGCCGACATCTCTACAATGTTGAAGATAATTTACGTCACATAACCCTTGATTTTCACGCTGTGTTAAGTGCTGGAATACTTACATCTTTATGACGGTTGTATGGTAGGATAGTACAGATGCTAGCTACTATTCTATTTTAGAAACTGTTGATGAAACAATATTTGTTAAGTCCTTTATCTGAATTCTGCGCACTTTTTGATGGGAAAAGTGCGACCGTCAGTGGACACAGTCAGAGCCAAGTGACACTCCTTTCACACATGCTGTAGCTTATGTTTTTTTATTTTATTTTACATTCGTGTTTTGTTTCTCATTACAAGGTGCTAAAGCAAAGGGCGTCAGGGCAGGATTTGAGATGTAGAATTTTGGGCTCTTCTCACTCGCGCCATCTTGTCACTGACAGCCCGTGAACAAACACGTCACACACTGACAGCCCGTGAACAAACACGTCACACACTGACAGCCCGTGAACAAACACGTCACACACTAACAGCCCGTGAACAAACACGTCACACACTGACAGCCCGTGAACAAGCACGTCACACACTGACAGCCCGTGAACAAACACGTCACACACTGACAGCCCGTGAATAAGCACGTCACACACTGACAGCCCGTGAACAAACACGTCACACACTGACAGCCCGTGAACAAGCACGTCGCACACTGGCAGCCCGTGAACAAGCACGTCACACACTGACAGCCCGTGAACAAACAAGTCACACACTGACAGCCCGTGAACAAACACGTCACACACTGACAGTTCGTGAACAAACACGTCACACACTGACAGCCCATGAACAAACACGTCACATACTGACAGCCCGTGAACAAGCACGTCACACACTGACAGCCCGTGAACAAACACGTCACACACTGACAGCCTGTGAACAAGCACGTCACACACTGACAGCCCGTGAACAAACACGTCACACACTGACAGCCCGTGAACAAGCACGTCACACACTGACAGCCCGTGAACAAACACGTCACACACTGACAGCCCGTGAACAAGCACGTCACACACTGACAGCCCGTGAACAAACACGTCACACACTGACAGCCCGTGAACAAACACGTCACACACTGACAGCCCGTGAACAAACACGTCACACACTGACAGCCCGTGAACAAACACGTCACACACTGACAGCCCGTGAACAAACACGTCACACACTGACGTACTGATGTACAACCAGTTAACATGCCAGCACAACTAAGGCTACAACCAGTTAACATGCCAGCACAACTAAGACTACAACCAGTTATCGTGCCAGCACAACTAAGGCTGCAACCAGTTAACATGCCAGCACAACTAAGGCTACAACCAGTTAACATGCCAGCACAACTAAGACTACAACCAGTTATCGTGCCAGTGCAACAAGGAAACAAAAAAAAAACATCAAGTCACACAACAGATCAACACACTGATTGTTACATCAAGTCACACAAAAGATCAACACACAGATTGTTACATCAAGTCACACAAAAGATCAACACACTGATTGTTACATCAAGTCACACAACAGATCAACACACTGATTGTTACATCAAGTCACACAACAGATCAACACACTGATTGTTACATCAAGTCACACAACAGATCAACACACTGATTGTTACATCAAGTCACACAACAGATCAACACACTGATTGTTACATCAAGTCACACAACAGATCAACACACAGATTGTTACATCAAGTCACACAACAGATCAACACACAGATTGTTACATCAAGTCACACAACAGATCAACACACTGATTGTTACATCAAGTCACACAACAGATCAACACATTGATTGTTACATCAAGTCACATAAAAGATCAACACACTGATTGTTACATCAAGTCACACAACAGATCAACACACAGATTGTTACATCAAGTCACACAACAGATCAACACACAGATTGTTACATCAAGTCACACAACAGATCAACACACTGATTGTTACATCAAGTCACATAAAAGATCAACACACAGATTGTTACATCAAGTCACACAAAAGATCAACACACTGATTGTTACATCAAGTCACACAAAAGAACATTTTATTGACCGTTCCTGCAGTCCGACCTAATGTGTCCTGCCTGTCCTCACTGAATGGAGTGGAGATCAGTTTTAAGTGAAAATTTCTGCTGGGAACCACAGCTCGTGCAGTATCTGGTCACATGATTTCATTCATGTTGAATATTCTAATGAAACAGCTTACGACCCTACTGTGCTGCGCCAAAGAAAAGTAGTTCACATTAACAATATCGATTGTCGCAGAGTTTACCTATATGTTAAATGTTTGATAGAATTATACATCATAACTTTATTATGGAAACAAAATTAAGATATATATTAACAGATTAAGAGGCTAAATGTTAGCAGCGTGGTTGTCTATAACTAAACACAGGATGTACTAGATCACGTGATCGGGGTCAGCGACCCAATTTCAACCAATTGAATTCATCCTTACCCGTCCCGTCCCCGCTACATGTTACTGCGCATAGCACACAGCTCACAGCACAGTAGAACGTGAATGTTTACACTATAACAGTGTGACAAATTTAAACTATTGCAAGAGATATAAGAGAATGTTCATGAGATACATCAAGAGTAAGCGTGTTCTTGACACCGATATAGAAAAGATGAAAATAAGTGGACGGCCACATCTGACCAACATTTAGTCAGTTTGTGAAGATTGTGTTAGTGATGATGATGATGATGATGGCTACATTTGACCAACATTTTGTCATTTTCAGAATAAAACTTAACTCTACAAACGTGGCAAATCATTGATACTTGAAACATTGAAACAAGTCCTCAATTTGGGAAATGTGAATTGATATGATCTCAGCTGCAACTGCTACATTTTGCAAAATACAGACATAGGTGTGAGAGTAAATACAGACATAGATGTGAGAGTAAATACAGACATAGGTGTGAGAGTAAATACAGACATAGATGTGAGAGTAAATACAGACATAGATGTGATAGTAAATACAGACATAGATGTGATAGTAAATACAGACAGATGTGAGAGTAAATACAGACATAGGTGTGAGAGTAAATACAGACATAGGTGTGAGAGTAAATACAGACATAGATGTGAGAGTAAATACAGACATAGATGTGAGAGTAAATACAGACATAGATGTGAGAGTAAATACAGACATAGATGTAAGAGTAAAGATTTCTGAGTTAGAGGGACGGCCACGTGACTGGCATGACGTACCAACCAGAGTTGACCAAGACCCTAGTTTTCTTCCTCGCTATGTTTTAGTATTATGCTTGTACTGTCTGTCATCTTGACCGTCAGACCTGGCTGTACATGGTTCCAGGTGATGAGGTCAGGTCGCAGTAAAGCATGTTGTGATCCTCAAACAAGTCTGTGTAACCCACCCCCTATCCGATACCATACCTGTGTGACCATTGTGTCAGTATTTAAAAAAATGGCAAGTCCTGAAAGAAACTAAACAAATTCTAGAAGTTGTTTATTTTTAAAATGTTCTTTAAAGCCCTTCATTCGCGGGAAGTTGCAGGGCGAGAACGAGCTGGAAGTCTTACTGTGTTGTCGGGTAAACAATACACTCAGGAAGTGTGTACCAGAAGTAGGCCAACACAAACGCCAGGAGTTCATTCATCAACCAGGGCCAACCAATAATATATTCATGCTTGTATTCCTCCGCCTATTGGCCAGGCCATTCACTGTGGGGCTTCTATCATTGTCTTTCAGGGAAGAGAGAAGGTTGGAGCTCCTCTCATCTTGGATATAACTTCAAGGTGAGCGCAAACAGCGCGTACATTGTTAGACATAAATGTGAGTATTTGTTTGTAGTTCACACAAGGAGTGTGAATAATTCTGAACTTGAGCTGATCACAACGTACCTCTTTTTTTATGTCTACAATCTTCATGGTGTCTCCTGTAACGGAAGAAGTGTATGCTAATCTGACTCTTGGATTGTGTGGTTAATCTGTAAACAGAAGACAGTTCTCGTCTAGATAGACTGTTTAACAGTTACAGTGAGTGCTAACGACAGAATATCAGACAGGTGAGAATTTGTGAAGAAGAAATTGTAAAGAATCAGTGGCACTAATTTGAAACACATGCCTGGTCTTATCTCAAGATCTGTCATGGTGATCAAATAGCCCAAAGTAAGACTTTACTCTATAGCACAGCTTCTGGTGTGTTGTATTTTAGCTATGTTGTGTTGTATTTTAGTTGAAGTTGTAGATATTGGGGGGGGGGGGGTGTGTAGTGGTACAAGATATCACGTGCACGGTGGATATTTGTAAGAACACGTGTAGGGTCAGTCTGTGGAAGAGGTCAGCCTCTTTGAAGCATCTAGAGAATATGCTGGCATATTTTACAATGTGTATAAAGGACACATTTCACGACAGATCCTGGATCCTTACCTCATATTGTAAGTATTGTTTCTCTCTCACACACATCGCGGTGGAGCCGTTTAAGCAAGAATCTGCTCAATTAATTCTCCTTCTCATTTTTCTATCCCCCCACTTTCTGTCTCTCTGTGCGTGTGTGGTGTGTGTTTGTGTTTTCCAGTATAGATTTAAGAATTTTGTGAGACCACGTTAAGTAAAAGTTCAGTTTTAATTCCCCCCCCCCCCCCCCCCCACTCTCGAATATTGAAATGATAAAGTTTAGAATATGCTGGTTGGGCCATGTGGAAAAAAGGGAAGAGAACAAATGTATGTACAAGAGATGAAGGAAACAAGACCAAGGGATAGACCAAGACTGAGATGGAAAAACAACATAGAAGAGGATATAAAAGAAATTGTTGTTAACAAGATTAGGAGTAGAGAGGAATGGAGGCGAACTTTATCTGCACCAATGAGCCTTCATGACTTGGAAAGCTGAGGAAGAAGAAAACTCCACAACAGCCATTGCTGTGGGAAAATGTGCTTCTCTCTGCCCACAAATCCTGTCTCCTCAGGTTGTAAAAAACCACAGCAATTTCCCTTCCATTTTCGTCTCAGTATGAAAACTGAACAGTCAAGTACTTGCCATTTTTTTCTGACATCTCAGAAAAATCTTGAACTGCCTTTACACTGAACTAATCCAAGAAGTTCTTTACACTGAACTAATCCAAGAAATTCTGTACACAGAACTAATCCAAGAAGTTCTGTACACTGAACTAATCCAAGAAGTTCTTTACACTGAACTAATCCAAGAAGTTCTTTACACTGAACTAATCCAAGAAGTTCTTTACACTGAACTAATCCAAGAAATTCTGTACACTGAACTAATCCAAGAAATTCTGTACACTGAACTAATCCAAGAAGTTCTTTACACTGAACTAATCCAAGAAGTTCTTTACACTGAACTAATCCAAGAAGTTCTTTACACTGAACTAATCCAAGAAGTTATGTGCACTGAACTAATCAAAGAAGTTCTGTACACTGAACTAATCCAAGAAGTTCTTTACACTGAACTAATCCAAGAAATTCTGTACACTGAACTAATCCAAGAAGTGAACTGTGGCTTTTGTGTTATGTCAGAGCACATGTTCTGCTTTAGCTGTGTGAAAACATGGTCCACCCTGTGAGAGATTCAACTGTTAGTTGTTAAGATTTTTCATTTCTGTCTGTGATTGATCGATTGATTGAATGATTGAATAGCAGCATAGTTCTGATATGACGAGACAGCGGCGCGAACTTCAGTTCATTTCATTTCATTCCTTTGCATGTCCCTTGCGGAACTTTGCCTCCCAAACAGCACTCCTGTAGGCCTCTCGGTTGTGAGATGGCCTGCTGCTGCTGCATCCATTTCCAGATCGTCAACGATGTCTTGCAGCCATCTTCGTTTCGGTCTTCCTCTTTTTCTTTTTCCCCATTATGTATCCTTCCAATACGGTCTTCTCCAAATTATCATGACGTTTAATGTGTCCAAAATATTTAAGTTTTCTCTCTTTAATCCTCTTTACTAGCCAGCCTTCTTCAATATTAAGCTCTTGTAGTATAGATATATTTGTTCTTTTTTGTGTCCACGATATTTGGAGAACCCTTCTGTAGCATTTACATTCAAAGGCATTTATGTGTTTCTCAGCTGTTTTGTTAAGTGTCCAGGTCTCACAGGCATATGTTGCGATGGGAAAGATGCATGCCCTTAAAAATCTTATTTTTGTGGTTCTGTCTGCTCCTCTCCACAGATTCTTTATTTGTTTTACTTTCTGAAGAGCAATAGATGTCCTCCTTTTAATTTCCCTCATTGTATCTCCATTATTAGTTAGTAGTGATCCAAGATATTCAAAACTCTCCACTTCTTCCAGTTTTTCCTCATTGATACATATTTCAGTTGCCTTGTTTGTTTTGTCAGTTGTCATCACTTTAGTTTTCTTTGCATTAAGATAGAGGTTGTGCTCTTCGCTGTTCTTGCGGACTGACATAATTAGTTTTATACTTGGCTGATCGTGTCAGCAAAATGTAAAACACATTACCAGTTTTATACTTGGCTGATCGTGTCCCCAAAATGTAAAACACATTACCAGTTTTATACTTGGCTGATCGTGTCCCCAAAATGTAAAACACATTACCAGTTTTATACTTGGCTGATCGTGTCCCCAAAATGTAAAACCAGACATAAAGACGAGGATATGACCAGTGTAGCCAACAATAAACAGTGTAACAACTTTCATTGAGCAGCGAGCAGAGACTATTCAACCTGTCGCGAACTTTCTTTCCTGGTACAGGGTCGTGATCTGTAATAGTTAAGAGTTTATATGTATTACATAGTCGGTATCTGTGATGGTTTATATATATATATATACTTGTGTTATATACCCGGGATCTGTGATGGTTTATATGTATATATATACATTTGTGTTATATAGTTGGGATATGTGATAGTTTATATATATAGACTTGTGTTATATAAATTCTTTCTCTTCTCCACCATCAGATCAGTGCACTCATTCAACCATTTTTTTTTCTCAACCAAACGATACTCACATACGAGACGTTACTATACTTACACACGAGACTTGTCTATAATACTCACACACGAGACTTTTCTATACTTACACACGAGACTTGTCTATAATACTCACACACGAGACTTGTCTATAATGCTCACACACGAAACTTGTCTATAATACTCACACACGAGACTTGTCTATAATGCTCACACACGAAACTTGTCTATAATACTCACACACGAGACTTGTCTATAATACTCACACACGAGTCTTGTCTGTAATACTCACACACGAAACTTGTCTAGTCTGTATTACTCGCACACGAGATTTGTCTATAATACTCACACGTGAGACTTGTCTGCAATACTCACACACACAAGACTTGTCTGCAATACTCATCAAATCACTTTTAATTTCAGTTTCAAAGAAAGCTGGAACAACAGCAATATCACACAGTCAGTTTAATGAGCCACATCACAAACATTAATTAAGAATCATTAACCTGAGAATACGAAATAAGACAAAAACTGGAATCACAGAAGAACAGTGTGGGTTTGTTGAAAGGAAAAAAAAAATCACAAACAATGATATTTTTATGTAAAGAACTATAATAGAACGATCTCTAGGTGTAAACAAAGATTTATAAAGAACTATAATATACTGTTAAAAAAAAAAAGAAAGAAACGCAACAGATACAATGTTGCGATTTAAACTGAAATTTGCTGATCAGACAAGGGCAAATTGCTTGAAACGTTCATTTGGACATCAACTTCACGTGCTGACCTGAATTGTGCTCAGCAGATGATTCATTAGCACAGAAAATCGACACTAGTCAAAACAGCATTTTTGACAATAACTCATGACAGGTTCACGAGAATCCCATGAAACTTACTGAACATAAAACTCATTGACCATGTTATTGAATGCCTATAAAAGATTGACGCTCTTCGAATCAATTCATTTGAAAATTCAATGCGCAAGTATGGCTCATCTCACTACAGAACAACGACTCATCATCATTGGACTTTACAGACTGGACAGTCACAAAGTGTAGTGGCCAGACAATTTAATGTGGTTATAAGCACTATTATTCGCCTTTGGAGACGATTTCAAGAAACTGGGTCAGTTGCAGACAGACCGCGCAGTAGAAAACCCATAGACACAACTCATGCCGAAGACCACTTCATACGGCTGCGTCACCTCAGGAATCGATTTGCATCTTCGTCTTCAACAGTCCAGTCAATGACAGCAGCTCGTCGAATTTCAGATCACACGGTCAGGAACCGGCTGCACGACACTGGTCTTTGGGCTAGAAGACCCTACAGAGGTTCTGTTCTTATGGACCAGCATCGCCAGAACAGACTGCACTGGGCGAACCAGCATCGTCAATGGACCGTTGCGAATGATTGGAGAAGGGTTTGGTTTAGTAATGAATCATTCTTTCTGCTCCAGCGACACGATAGACGGAGAATAGTTTACCGCAGAGTCCACGAGCTGCGTGGATGAGGCTCCTCCACATGGTGGTGGAGGTGTACTGGTGTGGGGGGGGGGGACAATCAACTTCATGGAAAGACGTGACCTGGTGCAAATTGAAGGACGCTCGAATGCCCAAAGATACGTTCTTTGTCCTCACATCCTTCCACTTCTGGCTGCACCAGGGTCGATTTTTCAGCAGGAAACCGCTCGACCTCATGTGGCACAACTCACCACCCAGTTCCTCGCTGACAGCAACGTCCAGACCATTCCGTGGCCATCCATGTCATCAGACATGAACCCAATAGAACATTTATGAGATGAACTCAACAGACAAGTCCGCCAGCGAGACATGGCGCCAACCAATCTCCGACAGTTGTCTCTTGCACTGCGGGAAGAGTGGGCAGCCATCTCACAACAACAGATCCAACGGCTAATCGGATCCATGTCAAGGAGATGTCGTTCTCAGATACAGGCCAGAGGAGGCCATACACCTTACTGAAACGGATGCCTCAGTTGCAAAGAATAAATGTCCAAACCAGATTTAATGAACATCATTTAATTCTTAAAGTTTCTTCTTCCAAAGATTGAAATATTAATTCCGTTAAATAAAATTTGGATACAAGTTTGAAGTTTGGTGTCCATTATGACTACTTTAGTGTTGCGTTTTTTTTTTTTAACAGTATAGAACAATATCTAGAGGTAAACAAAGATTTATACTTGTGCTTTATTGATTACACGAAAGCTTTTGCCAGAGTTAGAAGATAGGATATAAACTTAATATTGATGGTCAAGATGTAAGAGTTCTTCTCTACTCTCCGTGGAAGTGCAAGCTGTGAGTTTCTGTGACACACCTTCATGTCCGCGTGTGAGAGAGGATTAGTACAGCCACTGAGTGCCACAGATATACTTTCAGAGAAAGATGCAGCAAGTACCCTAGACAGACAGACAGAAATAAATGAAGAGATCCTCAAAGTTTTATATCAAAGGAAGCTAGTTAAAATAATAAGAAAAAAAAAGAAGATTCTAGGTTTTTTGGATATCTTGAGAAGACAGAAGACAGACAGAAGACAGACAAGACAAGACAGAAGACAGAGAACTTAGAAATGACTGACAGTTTCCAGGAAAAAAAATGGCGGGAAGGCTAAGAGGAAAATATCTCAGGGGAACAAGAAAAGTATTTGAGTATCTCAGGGGAACAAGAAAAGTATTTGAGTATCTCAGGGGAACAAGAAAAGTATTTGAGGATCTCAGGGGAACAAGAAAAGTATTTGAGGATCTCAGGGGAACAAGAAAAGTATTTGAGGATCTCAGGGGAACAAGAAAAGTATTTGAGTATCTCAGGGGAACAAGAAAAGTATTTGAGGATCTCAGGGGAACAAGAAAAGTATTTGAGGATCTCAGGGGAACAAGAAAAGTATTTGAGGATCTCAGGGGAACAAGAAAAGTATTTGAGGATCTCAGGGGAACAAGAAAAGTATTTGAGTATCTCAGGGGAACAAGAAAAGTATTTGAGGATCTCAGGGGAACAAGAAAAGTATTTGAGGATCTCAGGGGAACAAGAAAAGTATTTGAGTATCTCAGGGGAACAAGAAAAGTATTTGAGGATCTCAGGGGAACAAGAAAAGTATTTGAGGATTTCAGGGGAACAAGAAAAGTATTTGAGGATCTCAGGGGAACAAGAAAAGTATTTGAGTATCTCAGGGGAACAAGAAAAGTATTTGAGGATCTCAGGGGAACAAGAAAAGTATTTGAGGATCTCAGGGGAACAAGAAAAGTATTTGAGTATCTCAGGGGAACAAGAAAAGTATTTGAGGATCTCAGGGGAACAAGAAAAGTATTTAGGATCTCAGACGTTGGCGAAGCTGCTGAGCGTTGTCCACCACAACACATTATGAATATGTTAGTGAGGTGGGCCATGGAATGTTGATCTAGCACCCACATAATGTTAGTGAGGTGGGCCATGGAATGTTGATCTAGCACCCACATGATGTTAGTGAGGTGGGCCATGGAATGTTGATCTAGCACCCACATAATGTTAGTGAGGTGGGCCATGGAATGTTGATCTAGCACCCACATAATGTTAGTGAGGTGGGCCATGGAATGTTGATCTAGCACCCACATAATGTTAGTGAGGTGGGCCATGGAATGTTGATCTAGCACCCACATAATGTTAATGAGGTGGGCCATGAAATGTTGATCTAGCACTCACATAATGGTAGTGAGGTGGGCCATGGAATGTTGATCTAGCACTCACATAATTGTAGTGAGGTGGGCCATGGAATGTTGATCTAGCACCCACATAATGGTAGTGAGGTGGGCCATGAAATGTTGATCTAGCACTCACATAATGGTAGTGAGGTGGGCCATGGAATGTTGATCTAGCACTCACATAATTGTAGTGAGGTGGGCCATGGAATGTTGATCTAGCACCCACATAATGGTAGTGAGGTGGGCCATGAAATGTTGATCTAGCACCCACATAATGTTAGTGAGGTGGGCCATGAAATGTTGATCTAGCACTCACATAATGGTAGTGAGGTGGGCCATGAAATGTTGATCTAGCACTCACATAATGGTAGTGAGGTGGGCCATGAAATGTTGATCTAGCACCCACATAATATTAATGAGGTGGGCCATGAAATGTTGATCTAGCACTCACATAATGGTAGTGAGGTGGGCCATGAAATGTTGATCTAGCACTCACATAATGGTAGTGAGGTGGGCCATGGAATGTTGATCTAGCACTCACATAATGTTAGTGAGGTGGGCCATGAAATGTTGATCTAGCACCCACATAATGTTAGTGAGGTGGGCCATGAAATGTTGATCTAGCACCCACATAATGGTAGTGAGGTGGGCCATGAAATGTTGATCTAGCACCCACATAATGTTAGTGAGGTGGGCCATGAAATGTTGATCTAGCACCCACATAATGTTAGTGAGGTGGGCCATGAAATGTTGATCTTCTAGCACCTACATAATGCTAGTGAGGTGGGCCATGGAATGTTGATTTTCTAGCGCCCACATACAACGACTAGGGTGATCAACCTAATATTACAGAAATAAACGTTACGGCGGCTATGTATGAGACGTGCTCATCTGCGTACAGCACGTAATAGTAGAGAGTAAGTTAAGTCCCGTTTTTATGACGGAAAACAGACAACATAACTGGAGCCGGCTGGGTGATTTTGGGGAGGTGGGGTATATACAAACAGTGAGCACTGAAAGCACACGCTTCTCCTACGAATAAACTTCCACAACCGCTCTACACCCACGCCAATCGTATGTAAATTTTTTTCCTAGCTAGTTTCAGGCATTACATTAACTTCTCACCTTCGTGTATTTTACCTGTATGTGTGTGTTTTAGCTTATATGAGTGTTTTAGAATTATGTATTTTAGCTGTATGTGTACGTGTGTGTTTTACCTGTATGTATGTTTTTTTACATGCATGTGCGTGTTTAGCTATGTATATGTGTGTTTGAGCTGTTCCTGTTACATGTATGTGTGTGTTTTATCTGTATGTTTGTTTTACCTGTATATTTGTTTTACCTATATATGTGTGTTTTAGCTGTATGTGTACGTGTGTGTTTTACCTGTATGTATGTTTTTTTACATGCATGTGCGTGTTTAGCTATGTATATGTGTGTTTGAGCTGTTCCTGTTACATGTATGTGTGTGTTTTATCTGTATGTTTGTTTTACCTGTATATTTGTTTTACCTATATATGTGTGTTTTACCTGTATGTGTGCGTTTTAGCTGTATGTGTGTTTTATCTGTATGTGTGTGTGTTTTATATGTATGTCTGTGTGTTTTACTTGTATATGTGTGTAGAGTTTTGGCCGTGGAGATATTTAGCTTATGTGCTATTTAAAACCTACTCACACAGCATTGTATACATCATGACACATACAGTATCACATATAACAAGACACACAGTATCACATATAACAAGACACAGTATCACATACAACATGACACACAGTATCACATATAACAAGACACAGTATCACATATAACAAGACACACAGTATCACATACAACAAAACACACAGTATCACATACAACAAGGCACACAGTTTCACATATAACAAGACTCACAGTATCACATATAACAAGACTCACAGTATCACATATAACAAGACTCACAGTATCACATATAACAAGACACACAGTTTCACATATAACAAGACACACAGTATCACATATAACAAGACACACAGCATCACATACAACAAGACACACAGTATCACATATAACAAGACACACAGTGTCACATATAACAAGACACACAGTGTCACATATAACAAGACACACAGTGTCACATATAACAAGACACACAGTGTCACATATAACAAGACACATGCAACTCTTAGATTTTCTAATCTTTCACTACACACACATATATCCGGTCCTCTGCATTATTTCAGTGCATTCACAGGTTATATAGTCCTTGAATATAGCCATCACTGTTACATATAGTAAGTTATATAGTCCTTGAATATACCCATCACTGTTACATATAGTAAGTTATATAGTCCTTGAATATACATACCTATCACTGTTACATATAGTAAGTTATATAGTCCTTGAATATAGCCATCACTGTTACATATAGTAAGTTATATAGTCCTTGAATATACCCATCACTGTTACATATAGTAAGTTATATAGTACTTGAATATACCCATCACTGTTACATATAGTAGGTTATATAGTCCTTGAATATACATACCTATCACTGTTACATATAGTAAGTTATATAGTCCTTGAATATACATACCTATCACTGTTACATATAGTAAGTTATATAGTCCTTGAATATACATACCTATCACTGTTACATATAGTAAGTTATATAGTCCTTGAATATACATACCTATCACTGTTACATATAGTAAGTTATATAGTCCTTGAATATACATACCTATCACTGTTACATATAGTAAGTTATATAGTCCTTGAATATAGCCATCACTGTTACATGTAGTAAGTTATATAGTCCTTGAATATAGCCATCACTGTTACATATAGTAAGTTATATAGTCCCTGAATATACCCATCACTGTTACATATAGTAAGTTATATAGTCCTTGAATATACCCATAACTGTTACATATAGTAAGTTATACAGTCCCTGAATATAGCCATCACTGTTACATATAGTAAGTTATATAGTCCTTGAATATAGCCATCACTGTTACATATAGTAAATGTAACAGCTAACCCATGTATCAGCCCAACCTTTCTACTCTATCAAATCTGTCATCTTTTGTTGCTTTCATGTCTGTGTACCTGTACTGTTTCGTTCACAAGGTGCCGCTTTTGAAGTAAATAGTCTACCTCTCCCAGACTTGCGGCGGTGGTAGATAGTAAGAATCGAACGTTTCAGATCTCGACCTCTTACGTTTCCAAGGCAGCAGCTGGAACTGGTGCCAGGCAGCTCGAAGCTTCTAAAGGTGTTTAGCTCGTGGCAGTCTACATGACTGCGGGTCACACGTGGAGAACACATCAGTCACGTGATTGCTAGATTTCTTCTGGCTGTAGCGGATATGCTAGACATAATTATCAGGTTGAAAGAACATAAAATTCTTCAGAGAAGTATTATTTTGAAAACGAAATTTCATGATAAACGTTATAAGAAGAAATTTCATAACAAACATTATAAGAAGAAATTTCATGATAAACATTTTAAGAAGATATTTCATGATAAACGTTATAAGAAGAAATTTCATAACAAACATTATAAGAAGAAATTTCATGATAAACATTTTAAGAAGATATTTCATGATAAACGTTATAAGAAGAAATTTCATGATAAACATTATAAGAAGAAATTTCATGATAAACATTATAAAAAGAAATTTCATGATAAACATGTATAGGAACAAAAATAAATTTTCAGTTTAGCCATCAGTTCATGTTTTCGATTATTCATCATCATCATCTCCAGAACAAAGTTTGGCAGTAATGAATCTCCAGTTCCCTCGCTCCTTCGCCTTGATATTGCTCTCACCAGGCTGTCTTGTCTGTTCTTGTATGTTATCTTCGTATGTTAGCTTCTCTGTTTTCCTCTTGCTCTTTTCTCTGCCACTTTTCCTTGTGCAGTCACGTTTAAAAGATCACAAGACGAGATCTGCGGTTTTTTGTTTCTGTTTTTTTCAACGCGAATTCATTTTTGTTCCATCCGTCGCCGTAAACAGTTTTTGCCTAGATTTATCATCTTCTGGATCTGTAAACTTGAATTTTGATCAGTGAGTCTTGGATTTATAAATCTGAATATATATTGTGGAGTTCTGTATTTATAAACTTGAATTTAGATTGTTGAGTCCTCGATTTATAAACTTGAATGTATATTTCGAGTCCTGGATTTATAAACTTGAATTTATAGTGTCGGCTCCTGGATTTATATACTTCAATTTACACTGTTGAGTGCTGGATTTATAAACTTGAATTTATATTGTGAGCTTTGGTTTATAAACTTGAATTTATATTGTTGAGTCCTGGATTTATAAACTTGAATTTATATTATTGAGTCCTAGATTTATAAACTTGAATTTATATTATTGAGTCCTGTAGTTATAAACTTGAATTTATATTGTTGAGTCCTGGATATATAAACTTGAATTTATAGTGTTGAGTCCTGGATTTATAAAATTGAATTTACAGTGTTGAGTCCTGTATTTATAAACTTGAATTAACAGTGTTGAGTTCTGGATTTATAAACTTGAATTTACAGTGTTGAGTCCTGGATTTATAAAATTGAATTTATAGTGTTGAGTCCTGGATTTATAAAATTGAATTTACAGTGTTGAGTCCTGTATTTATAAACTTGAATTAACAGTGTTGAGTTCTGGATTTATAAACTTGAATTTACAGTGTTGAGTCCTGGATTTATAAAATTGAATTTATAGTGTTGAGTCCTGGATTTATAAACTTGAATTTATAGTGTTGAGTCATGGATTTATAAACTTGAATTTATAGTTTTGAGTCCTGGATTTATAAACTTGAATTTATAGTATTGAGTCCTGTATTTATAAACTTGAATTTATAGTGTTGAGTCCTGGATTTATAAACGTGAATTTATAGTGTTGAGTCCTGGATTTATAAACGTGAATTTATAGTGTTGAATCCTGGATTTATAAACGTGAATTTATAGTGTTGAGTCCTGGATTTATAAACGTGAATTTATAGTGTTGAGTCCTGGATTTATAAACGTGAATTTATAGTGTTGAGTCCTGGATTTATAAGCTTGAATTTATAGTGTTGAGTCCTGGATTTATAAACGTGAATTTATAGTGTTGAGTCCTGGATTTATAAACGTGAATTTATAGTGTTGAGTCCTGGATTTATAAACGTGAATTTATAGTGTTGAGTCCTGGATTTATAAACGTGAATTTATAGTGTTGAGTCCTGGATTTATAAACGTGAATTTATAGTGTTGAGTCCTGGATTTATAAACTTGAATTTATAGTGTTGGGTCCTGGATTTATAAACTTGAATTTATAGTGTTGGGTCCTGGATTTATAAACTTGAATTTATAGAGTTGAGTCCTGGTAGAAGTTCAGAGAAAAGCATAAAATCCTGGAACAGTATCTCCTAGACCACCCCTCAGCGCCTCACGTGGTCTCTTCAGAGACAGGTTTCTTTTTTCCAGATTTTTCCCCTGTAATAAATCTAGGTCAGGGGTGGGGACCTGAACTTATGACAGGGATAGGGACCTGAACTTATGACAGAGGTAGGGACCTGAGGTTATGACAAGGGTAGGGACCTGAGGTTATGACAAGGGTAGGGACCTGAGGTTATGACAAGGGTAAGGACCTGAACTTATGACAGGGGTGGGGTCCTGAGCTTATGACAGGGGTGGGGTCCTGAACTTATGACAAGGGTGGGGACCCGAGCTAGTGACAGGGTGGGGTCCTGAGCTTATGACAGGGGTGGGGACCCGAGCTAGTGACAGGGTGGGGTCCTGAACTTATGACAAGGGTGGGGACCCGAGCTAGTGACAGGGTGGGACCTGAACTTATGACAGGGGTGGGGACTTGAACTTATGACAAGGGTGGAGTCCTGAGCTTATGACAAGGGTGGGGTCCTGAGCTTATGACAGGGGTGGGGTCCTGAGCTTATGACAGGGGTGGGGTCCTGAGCTTATGACAAGGGTGGAGACCTGAGCTTATGACAAGGGTGGAGACCTGAGCTTATGACAAGGGTGGAGACCTGAGCTTATGACAAGGGTGGAGACCTAAGCTTATGATAAGGGTAGGGACCTAAGCTTATGACAAGGGTGGAGACCTGAGCTTATGATAAGCTAGGGACCTAAGCTTATGACAAGGGTGGAGACCTGAGCTTATGACAAGGGTGGAGACCTGAGCTTATGACAAGGGTAGGGACCTGAGCTTATAATAAGGGTAGGGACCTAAGCTTATGATAAGGGTAGGGACCTAAGCTTATGATAAGGGTAGGGACCTAAGCTTATGATAAGGGTAGGGACCTAAGCTTATGACAAGGGTGGAGACCTAAGCTTATGACAAGGGTGGAGACCTGAGCTTATGACAAGGGTGGAGACCTGAGCTTATGACAAGGGTAGGGACCTGAGCTTATGATAAGGGTAGGGACCTAAGCTTATGATAAGGGTAGGGACCTAAGCTTATGATAAGGGTAGGGACCTAAGCTTATGATAAGGGTAGGGACCTAAGCTTATGATAAGGGTAGGGACCTAAGCTTATGACAAGGGTGGAGACCTGAGCTTATGACAAGGGTGGAGACCTGAGCTTATGACAAGGGTAGGGACCTGAGCTTATGATAAGGGTAGGGACCTAAGCTTATGATAAGGGTAGGGACCTAAGCTTATGACAAGGGTGGAGACCTGAGTTTGTGATAAGGGTAGGGACCTGAGCTTATGATAAGGGTAGGGACCTAAGCTTATGACAAGGGTGGAGACCTGAGCTTATAACAGGGGTGACAAACCTCTTTGAGGGTACATGTCAGACTGATATTATTTTGAATACCCCTTCCCCCACAACCCGTGCTAGCCACACACACACACATAAACAAACAAAATTACTGTGTATTTTGAATTGTGGAATATTTGAGATTTACGTGGCCAAAAAATTGTCATTGTGTACCACCTTTGGCACGTGTTCTGTATGTTCGACACCACTGTCTCAGTGCCACAGCAGCTTTCGTGTTGCCACCAGGGCTCTGGTCTGGAGTCAAGACCCGAACCTGTACAAAAAATTGTCTGTTGTTCACATGTACTGTTAGTTGTGTTGTTCACATGTACTGTTAGTTGTGTTGTTCACATGTACTGTTAGTTGTGTTGTTCACATGTACTGTTAGTTGTGTTGTTCACATGTACTGTTAGTTGTGTTGTTCACATGTACTGTTAGTTGTGTTGTTCACATGTACTGTTAGTTGTGTTGTTCACATGTACTGTTAGTTGTGTTGTTCACATGTACTGTTAGTTGAATCATATCATGCTGGCCGCACTCTTACCGACAGCTTGGCTGTGAAAACATGCATGATACAGTGAAGCTGTGAGTGAATAGAAAACTTTGTGACTTTTATCTGTGGTGTGTTTCATTTACTTCGCCTTACATAGCATACATTGTTTAGTCCTGTATTTATAAACGTGAATTTAGATTGTGCTATGAGCCACGTTGTTACCTGCTATGAGCCACACTGTTACATGGTATTGTTACATGCCATGTGCCACATTGTTACATCCTGTGAGCCACGCTGTTACATGGTATTAGCCATATTATTAATACTATGAGCCACATTGTTACATGGTATGAGCCACATTATTAATGCTATGAGCCACATTGTTACATGGTATGAGCCACATTATTACATGGTATGAGCCACATTGTTACATGGTATGAGCCACATTGTTACACGATACGAGCCACGTTGTTACATGCTATGAGCCACGTTGTTACATGATATGAGCCACATTGTTACACATTATGAGTCACATTGTTCCATGGTATGAGCCACGTTGTTACATAGTATGAGCCACATTGTTCCATGGTATGAGCCACATTGTTACGTGGTATGAGCCACGTTGTTACATGCTATGAGCCACATTGTTGCATGCTATGAGCCACATTGTTACATGTATGAGCCACATTGTTGCATGCTATGAGCCACATTGTTACGTGCTATGAGCCACGTTGTTACATCCTATGAGCCACATTGTTACATGCTATGAGCCACATTGTTACGTGCTATGAGCCACATAGTTGCATGTCATAGAGGCAGATTATCAGTTAGACTGAGCAGGCTCAAGCCTGGAAGGGAGAAAACACTTGGAATATAAAATGTTTTCTAGATTTTGTATCAGAAGAAGAAGAGCAGAGTTAGTCGTGGGGGTGAGGGGGGGGGTGGGGCATCGTACTAAGTTTATCCTCGGGGTCTGGGTGGTGAGTAATCTGTCAGAACTCGTGGCAGGGAGAGAAAACTATCACGACTGTTGGCAAGGAGAGAAAACTGTCACGACTGTTGGCAGGGAGAGAAAACTGTTACTACTCGTGGGAAGGAGAGAAAACTATCACGACTGTTGGCAAGGAGAGAAAACTGTTACTACTCGTGGGAAGGAGAGAAAACTATCACGACTGTTGGCAAGGAGAGAAAACTATCACGACTGTTGGCAAGGAGAGAAAACTGTTACTACTCGTGGGAAGGAGAGAAAACTATCACGACTGTTGGCAAGGAGAGAAAACTATCACGACTGTTGGCAAGGAGAGAAAACTGTTACTACTCGTGGGAAGGAGAGAAAACTATCACGACTGTTGGCAAGGAGAGAAAACTATCACGACTGTTGGCAAGGAGAGAAAACTATCACGACTGTTGGCAAGGAGAGAAAACTGTTACTACTCGTGGCAAGGAGAGAAAACTATCACGACTGTTGGCAAGGAGAGAAAACTATCACGACTGTTGGCAGGGAAAGAAAACTATCACGACTGTTTGCAGGGAGAGAAAACTATCACGACTGTTAGCAAGGAGAGAAAACTATCACGACTGTTGGCAAGGAGAGAAAACTGTTACTACTCGTGGGAAGGAGAGAAAACTATCACGACTGTTGGCAAGGAGAGAAAACTATTACGACTGTTGGCAAGGAGAGAAAACTGTTATTACTCGTGGCAAGGAGAGAAAACTATCACGACTGTTGGCAAGGAGAGAAAACTGTTACTACTCGTGGCAAGGAGAGAAAACTATCACGACTGTTGGCAAGGAGAGAAAACTGTTACTACTCGTGGCAAGGAGAGAAAACTATTACGACTGTTGGCAAGGAGAGAAAACTGTTACTACTCGTGGCAAGGAGAGAAAACTATCACGACTGTTGGCAAGGAGAGAAAACTATTACGACTGTTGGCAAGGAGAGAAAATCATCACGACTGATGGCAAGAAGAGAAAACTATGACGACTGTTGGCAAGAAGAGAAAACTATCACGACTGTTGACAAGGAGAGAAAATCATCACGACTGATGGCAAGGAGAGAAAACTATCACTACTCGTGGCAAGCAGAGAAAACTGATGAAATCATCCATGTTTTAACCGGTGGTCAGTGTCAACAGTAATTTATTTAGGAAGAAAATTCTGACTCAGATATTCAGATATTAACAGATTTCTCTTTTGTCGTGAGTTTGTGAGTCTGCTGTCTTGTTGGAAGCTGGCAGTGATCTTTCTCTCTCTCTCTCCTTCCTCTCCCTCTCTCTCCCCTCTCCCTCCCTATCTCCCCCTCTCTCTGTCATTGCTTTGTGGCTGTAATTGTTTACACTCTGTAAAGAAACAAAATGTCTGCCAGAACAATCTTTACTGGTAAGTAGTACACTATTCTCACTCAAGTAAGCTGAAATAATGGTGAGAAAACTAAGAGAAGTAAGTTTTCTAGAACTGTCGTTATTTTTTCCGTCTCTGCACCAAGTTCCACCCCTTTCTCAAATGTCAGAACCTCACGATATCAGATTACAACCTTTCTACCCCAACCTGCAATTACCTGTTCCACATTCTTCTGGCTTGATTACCATTATATCACTCTCTCCCTTTTCTTCGCTCCCCCCCCCCCCCCAACCCCACCCCCTTTACAATACACCTATCACACATCACAAGTCACCGTTTAAGCATTCACAACGCTCCACCATGCCCACTTTTGAACACAGCCTCTTACGAGAGACAGTCTCTTACAACCCACACTAAATGCCCCACAAAGCATTCATGTGAATTTATATTTGATCTTCTTTCTCAGTTTCTTCGTCCTGTATGTTTTTATATGATTAAGGTTCACACCGAAACGGCACAACTGTGTGCTTGTTGATCAATAAAGCTGTTCCTACTTTGTTCATAGTTCATACATTTGTTATCACAGCTTCTGCAGTGGCTTCGTTTATAGTTATATACTTAGTTGTGTATACTTATACACCAAATATTCGTATTGTTATTTTTCTTCTTATTTATTTCATTTGGCTGAAGTCTTCATTGAACTTATTATTTTTCTTCTTATTATTTATTTCATTTGACTGAAGTCTTCATTGAACTTATTATTTTTCTTCTTATTTATTTCATTTGACTGAAGTCTTCATTGAACTTATTATTTTTCTTCTTATTATTTATTTCATTTGACTGAAGTCTTCATTGAACATATTATTTTTCTTCTTATTTATTTCATTTGACTGAAGTCTTCATTGAACTTATTATTTTTCTTCTTATTTATTTCATTTGACTGAAGTCTTCATTGAACATATTATTTTTCTTCTTATTTATTTCATTTGACTGAAGTCTTCATTGAACATATTATTTTTTTTCTTATTTATTTCATTTGACTGAAGTCTTCATTGAACTTATTATTTTTCTTCTTATTTATTTCATTTGACTGAAGTCTTCATTGAACATATTATTTTTCTTCTTATTTATTTCATTTGACTGAAGTCTTCATTGAACATATTATTTTTCTTCTTATTTATTTCATTTGACTGAAGTCTTCATTGAACTTATTATTTCTCTTCTGGTTTAGCACCACATTGTTCAATATGGTAGCCTTGATTACTTGGTCAGTCCACAGTTGAGACTTCAGCTTATTCAAGATGGTAGCCTTGATTACTTGGACTGTCCACAGTTGAGACTTCAGTTTGTTCAATATGGTAGCCTTGATTACTTGGTCAGTCCACAGTTGAGACTTCAGTTTGTTCAATATGGTAGCCTTGATTACTTGGTCAGTCCACAGTTGAGACTTCAGTTTGTTCAATATGGTAGCCTTGATTACTTGGTCAGTCCACAGTTGAGACTTCAGCTTATTCAAGATGGTAGCCTTGATTACTTGGACTGTCCACAGTTAAGACTCACCAACCTGCCTTGGCTGTGTTTATGAACAAGTGACAACCTGGCTAGTTAAAGATGTTAATGAATGATTGTGACGTAACACTCACTTACGAATTAAAGCGTTTATTGTTACACTTACAGGTCACGGCAGGGACGTAGGTCAGATGTCATCATGATCTCCAGGTGTTCATTCATAATCCAGGTGCGCGGAGGGGGGAAGGTTTCGATGTTATAGCATGGCACAAACTCTTATGTTGTTGAAGTGCAGGCATGAAGGAAACCGTTAGTAATGTTGTTGAAGTGCAGGCATGAAGAAAGCTGTTACTAATGTTGTTGAAGTGCAGGCATGAAGGAAGCTGTTAGTAATGTTGTTGAAGTGCAGGCATGAAGAAAGCTGTTAGTAATGTTGTTGAAGTGCAGGCATGAAGAAAGCTGTTAGTAATGTTGTTGAAGTGCAGGCATGAAGAAAGCTGTTAGTAATGTTGTTGAAGTGCAGGCATGAAGAAAGCTGTTAGTAATGTTGTTGAAGTGCAGGCATGAAGGAAGCTGTTACTAATGTTGTTGAAGTGCAGGCATGAAGAAAGCTGTTAGTAATGTTGTTGAAGTGCAGGCATGAAGAAAGCTGTTACTAATGTTGCTGAAGTGCAGGCATGAAGGAAGCTGTTACTAATGTTGTTGAAGTGCAGGCATGAAGAAAGCTGTTACTAATGTTGTTGAAGTGCAGGCATGAAGAAAACTGTTACTAATGTTGTTGAAGTGCAGGCATGAAGAAAGCTGTTAGTAATGTTGTTGAAGTGCAGGCATGAAGGAAGCTGTTACTAATGTTGTTGAAGTGCAGGCATGAAGGAAGCTGTTACTAATGTTGCTGAAGTGCAGGCATGAAGGAAGCTGTTACTAATGTTGTTGAAGTGCAGGCATGAAGAAAGCTGTTACTAATGTTGTTGAAGTGCAGGCATGAAGGAAGCTGTTACTAATGTTGTTGAAGTGCAGGCATGAAGAAAGCTGTTAGTAATGTTGTTGAAGTGCAGGCATGAAGGAAGCTGTTACTAATGTTGTTGAAGTCCAGGCATGAAGGAAGCTGTTAGTAATGTTGTTGAAGTGCAGGCACGAAGGAAGCTGTTACTAATGTTGTTGAAGTGCAGGCATGAAGAAAACTGTTAGTAATGTTGTTGAAGTGCAGGCATGAAGAAAACTGTTAGTAATGTTGTTGAAGTGCAGGCATGAAGAAAACTGTTAGTAATGTTGTTGAAGTGCAGGCATGAAGAAAACTGTTACTAATGTTGCTGAAGTGCAGGCATGAAGGAAGCTGTTACTAATGTTGTTGAAGTGCAGGCATGAAGAAAGCTGTTACTAATGTTGTTGAAGTGCAGGCATGAAGGAAGCTGTTACTAATGTTGTTGAAGTGCAGGCATGAAGAAAGCTGTTAGTAATGTTGTTGAAGTGCAGGCATGAAGGAAGCTGTTACTAATGTTGTTGAAGTCCAGGCATGAAGGAAGCTGTTAGTAATGTTGTTGAAGTGCAGGCACGAAGGAAGCTGTTACTAATGTTGTTGAAGTGCAGGCATGAAGAAAACTGTTAGTAATGTTGTTGAAGTGCAGGCATGAAGAAAACTGTTAGTAATGTTGTTGAAGTGCAGGCATGAAGAAAACTGTTAGTAATGTTGTTGAAGTGCAGGCATGAAGAAAACTGTTACTAATGTTGAGTTTTATCAGCTTACAGATTTACGATCGGCATTATTTACTAAGGTAGCACGCGGATGTGACGTTTGTACTTTGATTTTATTCCCACAGAAAGGACACTTTGAAAAGATAAAAGAAGCTTTCAGAGATTACATAAGTACGTTTAGTTTGTGTAAGAGACAGGCAGCCACAGTCAACTTGTTGTACGAGACAGTTACAGTCAACTTGTGTAAGAGACAAGCAGTCATATCCTGTTAGTTTTCTTAGTGGGAAAACATATCCAGGTGAAATGAATGAACCATAGAAACTAGGTCAGAAACACGTGATGTCATTTCACTCCAACAATCACTAAGACAATTTACCTGTAGCTAGACGAGAGACATGGGTGTCACACCTTACACACGCACACACACAAAACAAAACAAAACAAAACAAAAATCAGAAGTTGAGCCTCTCATAACAAAAAAAAAAAACACACACACACACATAAAATATCAGAAGTTGACCCTCCCATTAACAAACAAACAAACATTAAATATCAGAAGTTGAGCGTCTCATAAAAAAAGCAAATAAAATATCAAAAGTTGAGCCTCACATAAAAAAAACATAAAATATCAGAAGTTGAGCCTCACATCAACAAACAAACAAAAAAAACCCACATAAAATATCAAAAATTGAGCCTCATATCTCTCTCTCTCTCTCTCTCTGAACCTTAAGTGCCCAGGGCACATGGGGCTTCCGCAAGGGTTTTCCACAAATGCCTGTCTTTCGCCTTTTTTTCTGCTCTTGCCCAGGTGAGCCCTCTATTGCTCAACATCCTTTCTGTTGTTCTTCTCCATGTCTCTTTTGGTCTACCCTTACTTCTGTTCCCCTGTGGTGTCCATCTTAGTGCTATTTTTGGTAGTGAGTTGTCAGTCATTCTGAGCACATGTCCCAACCATCGCCAGCGTCTTTCCTCAATAATTGTTGTCAGTGGTTTCATCTGCATTTCTGCCAATAAGATGTTATTTCTTATGGTGTTTGGCCAAAATATTTTTTTAATTCTACGTAAACATTTAGTCTGGAAAGAATTCAACTTGTTTTCTATGGTTTTGGTGATTTTCCAGCATTCACTACCATAGAGTAGTACACTTAGAACATTACTCTTAAATATCCTGATTTTCATATTTATGCTTAGTTTATTTGATTTCCATATATTCTGTAGCATTGCAAAAGCCTGGTTTGCTCTAGTAAGGAGCCTCATATCAACAAATATAAAATATCAGAAGTTGAGCCTTACATCAACACACAAACAAAAATTCACATAAAATATCAGAAGTTGAGCCTTACATCAATTAAAAAAAAAAAAAAAGATAAAGTACCAGAAATTGAGCCTCACATAAACAAACAAACAAAAACAGATAAAATATTCACCTTTCTTAGTGACTTTCTCCAGTTATAAACTCTAAATTCCCATTACTAAAAGAGCAATGTTAATGTCAGAAGATGTGTAGAACTGACCGCCCTGTTAGACTAAAAGAGTCATGTTAATGTCAGAATATGTGTAGAACTGACCGCCCTGTTAGACTAAAAGAGTCATATTAATGTCAGAAGATGTGTAGAACTGACCGCCCTGTTAGACTAAAAGAGTCATGTTAATGTCAGAAGGTGAGTAGAACTGACCGCCCTGTTAGACTAAAAGAGTCATGTTAATGTCAGAAGGTGTGTAGAACTGACCGCCCTGTTAGACTAAAAGAGTCATGTTAATGTCAGAATATGTGTAGAACTGACCGCCTTGTTAGACTAAAAGAGTCATATTAATGTCAGAAGATGTATAAAACTGGAGATCTGAGTACAACACTCGACGTGGCCCAAATCTTTTACATCAGCCTTATCACAGGGCAGCAACATAACAGAACAACGTTGTTGTTGTTTTGCATTCACACAGCCGACTGATCGTTGCTATGATCCTCACATTTCCTTCATCAACACTAGGACCTCTCACTGGATAGCAACCAGCATACCTCAGCACTTCTAGCATGCCAGTGGACATTGAGGCTGGGTCGGCGCCAGTAGAATGGTTAGTTGCCTGCCCATGATGTGATTAATGGCGTCATTGTGACGGATTCACAGAGTATGCTTCGTAAGATTGAGAAGAAATTTGCTTGGAAAAGAATAGGTTCATCTATTAAGCCAGTCAACTGTGACAAGCCTAACGTGGCTTTATTGTCCAGGGCATGCGGAAGTACATGGCAATGATGTGGCAGACAGACTTGCTGGACAGGCTAAAATAAATGACAGGCTGACTTTGGACATTGGGGACATTGCTAAGGCTGTATTGGGCAGACTGTGGGAAAATGAAGAACAGGAATGGAAGAAGAATGTAGCTGTTAAGAGACTCTAGAGCTAGGACAAAGTAAAGGTGCTGGCAGGGAAAACCTACATTTGTGGCAGAAAATACATCGTCAACAACCAGTATTTGACAGGAACTATTAGGAAACATACTCTAGGATGGATGCTGCGGCATGAGGCGGGGGCATGTATGGGCTTGTCCCGAATGAAGTGAAGCTGCGGCATGAGGCGGGGGCAATGTATGGGCTTGTCCCGAATGAAGTGAAGCTGCGGCATGAGTCGGGGGCATGTATGGGCTTGTCCCGAATGAAGTGAAGCTGCGGCATGCGGCGGGGGCATGTATGGGCTTGTCCCGAATGCAATGAAGCTGCGGAGTCTGAATTTTGAACCAACAGACGCAGATTTTGGTAAACTTGGGCCGATAAAGCAGGCTTATCATTGTTGCTGTCCGCTTACTTAATGAAACTGCTGTGAAAGGTGACCTAGGAAGTTGATACCTCAGGCTTCTTGCTGACTGTGATTTGGTTGATGTAGTTTAAAGCGGGGGGGGATGACAAGAGGGGAAAAACGAGTTATATTTGAGGAAGACGAAGATGGCTGCAAGACATCGTTGATGGTCTGCAAATGGATGCATCAGCCGCATCTTGCTCACAACCGAGAGGCCTACAGTAGTGCTGTTAGGGAGGCAAAGTTCCGCAAGGGACGTGCAAATGAATGAATGAATTTTGTATTAATGGAACAAATAATAGTTAGAATAATAGAAATAAGACCAATTTGATTATATTAAAGCAGATGAATGAGACAATTATAGCACTTTTCCAGTGTTTAGTAATTTCTCTTTTACACTGATGTATATAACCTTTCACCCCTAGTGTAAAAATTGCCTCGCCGACCCGTACCGGAAGTTCAAGGGGAGGTCATCCTCACAAATTAGGTTACAGACGGCAAAACTGGGAGCAGGGGGTAATTCATGAAGGTCCGTCTCCGTCATAGCGGATATTTTGTGTGTGTTGTCGTCGGTAGGTAAGAGTGAAACATAAACTTTGTGTTTGAGGATTCTGACGATTGTAGTGAAAGTCTGCCTTGTATTTTGTTTGCTTTTATGAGGCATAAATGGGCTTCTCGCACAGTGCACGGGGTTGAGGAAAACGAAAGTGTGGCTTGGGTTTTGGTGGATATATCCAGTAACTGTTCGTGAAAGTGTGGCTTAGGTTTTGGTGGATATATCCAGTAACTGTTCGTGAAAGTGTGGCTTAGGTTTTGGTGGATATATCCAGTAACTGTTCTTGAAAGTGTGGCTTAGGTTTTGGTGGATATATCCAGTAACTGTTCGTGAAAGTGTGGCTTAGGTTTTGGTGGATATATCCAGTAACTGTTCGTGAAAGTGTGGCTTAGGTTTTGGTGGATATATCCAGTAACTGTTCGTGAAAGTGTGGCTTAGGTTTTGGTGGATATATCCAGTAACTGTTCGTGAAAGTGTGGCTTAGGTTTTGGTGGATATATCCAGTAACTGTTCTTGAAAGTGTGGCTTGGGTTTTGGTGGATATATCCAGTAACTGTTCTTGAAAGTGTGGCTTGGGTTTTGGTGGATATATCCAGTAACTGTTCTTGAAAGTGTGGCTTAGGTTTTGGTGGATATATCCAGTAACTGTTCGTGAAAGTGTGGCTTAGGTTTTGGTGGATATATCCAGTAACTGTTCGTGAAAGTGTGGCTTGGGTTTTGGTAGATATATCCAGTAACTATTGGTGAAAATGTGGCTTAGGTTTTGGTAGATATGTCCAGTAACTGTTCGTGAAAGTGTGGCTTGGGTTTTGGTAGATATATCCAGTAACTATTGGTGAAAGTGTGGCTTGGGTTTTGGTGGATATATCCAGTAACTATTGGTGAAAGTGTGGCTTGGGTTTTGGTGGATATATCCAGTAACTGTTCGTGAAAGTGTGGCTTGGGTTTTGGTGGATATATCCAGTAACTGTTCGTGAAAGTGTGGCTTGGGTTTTGGTGGATATATCCAGTAACTGTTCGTGAAAGTGTGGCTTGGGTTGTGGTGGATATATCCAGTAACTGTTCGTGAAAGTGTGGCTTGGGTTTTGGCAGATATATCCAGTAACTGTTCGTGAAAGTGTGGCTTGGGTTTTGGTAGATGTATCCAGTAACTATTGGTGAAAATGTGGCTTAGGTTTTGGTAGATATATCCAGTAACTATTGGTGAAAGTGTGGCTTGGGTTTTGGTAGATATATCCAGTAACTATTGGTGAAAATGTGGCTTAGGTTTTGGTAGATATGTCCAGTAACTGTTCGTGAAAGTGTGGCTTGGGTTTTGGTAGATGTATCCAGTAACTATTGGTGAAAATGTGGCTTAGGTTTTGGTAGATATATCCAGTAACTGTTCGTGAAAGTGTGGCTTAGGTTTTGGCAGATATATCCAGTAACTGTTCGTGAAAGTGTGCTTGGGTTTTAGTATGTTCATGAAAGTATTACTCAGATCCGGAAGTGGTATGATATAGACTAGGCCCGTTCATTTTATTATCAGAGCTAAAGAGAAAGACGAAGTGCCATTCTTATGAAATGAGAGTTAAAGGATTGCAAATACACTGTTAGTGATACCTCTCCACCATGTTATGATCATTAGTTTTTTGAGTGTGTGTGTGTGTGTTTTTGTCAAGGTTTGCACCCTTAGTCTTGGACTCTTTTGGAATGACAAGAAGTCACAGGCATTCCTGTTTACAGTCACAGTGTAGAAGACAAACTACACACAATATTTTCCACTATCAGCTGATTTTCTTAGTTTACACATTTATCTGAGGAAAGTACTCTCATAGTTTACACATTTATCTGAGGAAAGTACTCTCATAGTTTACACATTTATCTGAGGAAAGTACTCTCATAGTTTACACATTTATCTGAGGAAAGTACTCTCATAGTTTACACATTTATTTGAGGAAAGTACTCTCATAGTTTACACATTTATTTGAGGAAAGTACTCTCATAGTTTACACATTTATTTGAGGAAAGTACTCTCATCCATGCTCTCTTCACACAAATACATTCTTTTACTCTTTCTACAGTGACATGATAAGACAAAAATAATAGATCTCTTTCTACAGTGACGTGATAAGACAAAAATAATAGATCTCTTTCTACAGTGACGTGATAAGACAAAAATAATAGATCTCTTTCTACAGCAACATGATAAGAACAAAATAATAGATCTATTTCTGCAGCAATATGATAAGAAAAAAAATATAGCTCTTTCTACAGTGACATGATAAGAAAAAAAAATATAGCTCTTTCTACAGTGACATTATAGAAAAAAAAATATAGCTCTTTCTACAGTGACATTATAGAAAAAAAAATATAGCTCTTTCTACAGTGACATGATAAGAAAAAAAATATAGCTCTTTCTACAGTGACATGATAAGAAAAAAAAATATAGCTCTTTCTACAGTGACATGATAAGAAAAAAAATATAGCTCTTTCTACAGTGACATTATAGAAAAAAAAATATAGCTCTTTCTACAGTGACATTATAGAAAAAAAAATATAGCTCTTTCTACAGTGACATGATAAGAAAAAAAAATATAGCTCTTTCTACAGTGACATGATAAGAAAAAAAAATATAGCTCTTTCTACAGTGACATGATAAGAAAAAAAAATATAGCTCTTTCTACAGTGACATGATAAGAAAAAAAAATAGCTCTTTCTACAGTGACATGATAAGAAAAAAAAATATAGCTCTTTCTACAGTGACATGATAAGAAAAAAAAAATATAGCTCTTTCTACAGTGACATGATAAGAAAAAAAAATATAGCTCTTTCTACAGTGACATGATAAGAAAAAAAAATGATAGAAGTTTCTATAGTGATATGATAAGAGTTTTTTTTAAATGGGGTTTTGTGGGAGGGGGGGGGGGTTCTGAGAAACATTGAAAATACCAGATAAGTTTTGATTAGTATTTTATACTCAAAATCATTAAAGAAACATTCAAGAAGCAGAAATGATTGGAAAGGGTTACAAAGATTAATGGGTATCATTTTTAAAAGTTCAGTTTGTAGATGAAACAAGTGCATACTGAGCTTGTAGATAAAACAAATACATACTGAGCTTGTAGATGAAACAAGTGCATACTGAACTTGTAGATGAAACAAGTGCATACTGAGCTTGTAGATGAAACAAGTGCATACTGAGCTTGTAGATAAAACAAGTGCATACTGAGCTTGTAGATAAAACAAGTGCATACTGAACTTGTAGATGAAACAAGTGCATACTGAGCTTGTAGATAAAACAAGTACATACTGAACTTGTAAATGAAACAAGTGCATACTGAGCTTGTAGATGAAACAAGTGCATACTGAGCTTGTAGATGAAACAACTGCATACTGAGCTTGTAGATGAAACAACTGCATACTGAGCTTGTAGATGAAACAAGTGCATACTGAGCTTGTAGATAAAACAAGTGCATACTGAGCTTGTAGATGAAACAAGTACATACTGAGCTTGTAGATAAAACAAGTACATACTGAGCTTGTAGATAAAACAAGTACATACTGAGCTTGTAGATAAAACAAGTACATACTGAGCTTGTAGATAAAACAAGTACATACTGAGCTTGTAGATAAAACAAGTACATACTGAGCTTGTAGGTAAAACAAGTACATACTGAGCTTGTAGATAAAACAAGTACATACTGAGCTTGTAGATAAAACAAGTACATACTGAGCTTGTAGGTAAAACAAGTACATACTGAGCTTGTAGGTAAAACAAGTACATACTGAGCTTGTAGATAAAACAAGTGCATACTGAGCTTGTAGATGAAACAAGTGCATACTGAACTTGTAGATAAAACAAGTACATACTGAACTTGTAGATAAAACAAGTACATACTGAGCTTGTAGATAAAACAAGTACATACTGAGCTTGTAGATAAAACAAGTACATACTGAACTTGTAGATAAAACAAGTACATACTGAACGTGTAGATAAAACAAGTACATACTGAACGTGTAGATAAAACAAGTACATACTGAGCTTGTAGATAAAACAAGTACATACTGAGCTTGTAGATAAAACAAGTACATACTGAGCTTGTAGATAAAACAAGTACATACTGAGCCATCACTTTATGTTTTCTTCAGCTCCTAAGTGAGAAATGTTCACTAATAACTTCATGACTCTTACCCCTGACCTGTTATAAACTTAATGACACTAAGCCCTGACCTGTTAGTAACTTCATGACTCTTACCCCTGACCTGTTATAAACTTAATGACACTAAGCCCTGACCTGTTAGTAACTTCATGACTCTTACCCCTGACCTGTTATAAACTTAATGACGCTAAGCCCTGACCTGTTAGTAACTTCGTGACTCTCAGCCCTGACTTTTTATTAACTTCATGACTCTAAGCCCTGACCTGTTCATAACTTCATGACTCTTAAGCTCTGATCTCTTAGTAACATTATATGCTGTTGTTTTTGTAATTTGAAGACATAAGAAAAAAAATCAGAGGACAATATTTGGTATATTTGTGGTTTAACCACCTCCTTCTGTCAGCTGTTTTAAGTTTTTTGTTATGAAATTTTCATATTCTTTTCTCCAATTTAATCATAAGACTTCTTCATCGTTCACTCAGACATCAACACCAATTTCTCCTGCCACCATAGCTCTTTGAGTCATGGAGACATACAAGCTCTCTGGCCACGATAAGGTAACAACTCACGAGAGAGTATCTTAAGACTAAGGGCTTGAAGTTGTTGTCTGGTTTGACAGTCAGTGACTTTGTAGCATCAGGGTGAGCAAGCCATTTCCATCCAAGACACCACCCACCTCTCTCTCATTTGGTAGCTTCAGTAACAGGCCCAAGATACCACCCACCTCTCTCTCATTTGGTAGCTTCAGTAACAGGCCCAAGACACCACCCACCTCTCTCTTTCATTTGGTAGCTTCAGTAACAGGCCCAAGACACCACCCACCTCTCTCTCATTTGGTAGCTCCAGTAACAGGCCCAAGACACCACCCACCTCTCTCTCATTTGGTAGCTTCAGTAACAGGCCCAAGACACCACCCACTTCTCTCTCATTTGGTATCTTCAGTAACAGGCCCAAGACACCACCCACCTCTCTCTCATTTGGTAGCTCTAGTAACAGGCCCAAGACACCACCCACCTCTCTCTCTCTTCATTTGGTAGCTCTAGTAACAGGCCCAAGACACCACCCACCTCTCTCTCTCTCATTTGGTAGCTCTAGTAACAGGCCCAAGACACCACCCACCTCTCTCTCTCTCATTTGGTAGCTTCAGTAACAGGCCCAAGACACCACCCACCTCTCTCTCTCTCATTTGGTAACAGGCCCAAGACACCACTCACCTCTCTCTCTCTCATTTGGTAACAGGCCCAAGACACCACCCACCTCTCTCTCTTCATTTGGTAACAGGCCCAAGACACCACCCACTTCTCTCTCTTCATTTGGTAGCTTCAGTAACAGGCCCAAGACACCACCCACCTCTCTCTCTCTCATTTGGTAGCTTCAGTAACAGGCCCAAGACACCACCCACCACTCTCTCTCATTTGGTAGCTTCAGTAACAGGCCCAAGACACCACCCACCTCTCTCTCTCATTTGGTAACTTCAGTAACAGGCCCAAGACACCATCCACCTCTCTCTCATTTGGTAACTTCAGTAACAGGCCCAAGACACCACCACCACTCTCTCTCATTTGGTAGCTTCAGTAACAGGCCCAAGACACCACCCACCTCTCTCTCATTTGGTACCTCCAGTAACAGCCCCAAGACACCATCCACCTCTCTCTCATTTGGTAGCTTCAGTAACAGACCCAAGACACCACCCACCTCTCTCTTCATTTGGTAACAGGCCCAAGACACCACCCACCTCTCTCTCTCATTTGGTAACTTCAGTAACAGGCCCAAGACACTACCCACCTCTCTCTCTCATTTGGTAGCTTCAGTAACAGGCCCAAGACACCACCCACCTCTCTCTCATTTGGTAGCTCCAGTAACAGGCCCAAGACACCACCCACCTCTCTCTCATTTGGTAGCTTCAGTAACAGGCCCAAGACACCACCCACCTCTCTCTCTCATTTGGTAACAGGCTCAAGACACCACCCACCTCTCTCTCTCATTTGGTAACTTCAGTAACAGGCCCAAGACACCACCGACCTCTCTCTCTCATTTGGTAGCTCCAGTAACAGGCCCAAGACACCACCCACCTCTCTCTCATTTGGTAGCTCCAGTAACAGGTCCAAGACACCAGCTACCACTCTCTCACTTGGTAGCTCTAGTAACAGCCCCATTTAGCAAGCCAGAGATTGCTGTGTTGTCATTCTGGTGGAATTTGCATTGGTTTACTGCAGTCAGGGACTGAAAACAAGAACTACCGTAACTCACTCTCAGTTTGTTGTGCCTTGGTAGCCTCACATCACTGGCTGCAGAGAACATCTGTTTCCAGCTCCAGGGAGATACTCCAAGAACAAGATCTCAAGACTAGAGAAGAGTTTCAGTACAAGTCCACACTTGACAGTAAACAAACACCCAGGACACTTTATGGAACACTTTACAGAATGAGCACTGGATGTTAACAACAGAGCCCACATGGGACGCTTTATGAAAACCACAGATTGTGAACGGTGTTTGACAGCTACAATGTGTGAAGTTTTTAAGTGTTTGTCATTGATGCAGTTTATCTGTGAGAGTCATTTTAACTACATTAAATGTGACAAAACTCAGAGATGCTAGACTTGTAGAGTTGATTGTGTCAAGTGTCTTCCAGTCACATTCTTGTACTTTATTCTTCATTTAGGTCAAATGCTGTCCTGGACGTCTATCCTGGCACTTCAGATTAAATTTATCTTCTTTTTTTTTCCTTAATATCTGTGGCTGAAGAAAACAAGATAGTTATTAAGTTGCTACTTACTGTAGCTATTCTTGACATGCTGCTACTTGTAGCAGACACACTTACTGTAGCCTGTAGCTGACACACTTATTATAGTCTGTAGCTGACACACTTACTGTAGTCTGTAGCTGACACATTTACTGTAGCTGACACTTACTGTAGCCTGTAGCTGACACGCTTATTGTAGTCTGTAGCTGACACATTTCCTGTAGCTGACACACTTACTGTAGTCTGTAGCTGACATATTTACTGTAGCTGACATGCTTACTGTAGTCTGTAGCTGACACGCTTACTGTAGTCTATAGCTGACATATTTACTGTAGCTGACACACTTACTGTAGTCTATAGCTAACACATTTACTGTAGTCTGTAGCTGACACATTTACTGTAGTCTGTAGCTGACATATTTAATGTAGTCTGTAGCTGACACACTTACTGTAGTCTGTAGCTGGCACATTTACTGTATCTGACATGCTTACTGTAGTCTATAGCTGACATATTTACTGTAGCTGACACACTTACTGTAGTCTGTAGCTAACACATTTACTGTAGCTGACACACTGTCTGTAGCTGACACATTTACTGTAGTCTGTAGCTGACATATTTACTGTAGTCTGTAGCTGACACGTTTACTATAGCTGACACACTTACTGTAGTCTGTAGCTGGCACATTTACTTATCTGACGCACTTACTGTAGTCTATAGCTGGAACATTTACTGTAGCTGACACACTTACTGTAGACTGTAGCTGACACATTTACTATAGCTGACACACTTACTGTATCTGACACACTTACTGTAGTCTATAGCTGGAACATTTACTGTAGCTGACACACTTACTGTAGCCTGTAGCTGACACACTTACTGTAGCCTGTAGCTGACACATTTACTGTAGCCTGTAGCTGGCACATTTACTGTAGCCTGTAGCTGGCACACTTACTGTAGCCTGTAGCTGACACACTCACTGTAGCTGACACACTGTAGCCTGTAGCTGACACACTTACTGTAGCTGACACATTTACTGTAGCCTGTAGCTGACACTTACTGTAGCCTGTAGCTGACACACTTACTGTAGCCTGTAGCTGATACTGTTGCTGTAGCTTATGAATAAATCAAGCAAGATGATACACAAAGTCAAACAATTTTACTCATTACATGTACTTTTTTTTGTTTCAGTTCTTGTGGATCATAACTGACATTAACTTGCCATTGGGCACTAGAGGGCACTAGCAGGGTATGTTTATATTGTGTATGCATTGATGTAACATATCAGTGTTAGATCACATATGAATTATGTTTCTTGTTCATAAATACTTCATCACATGTCCAAGAATTTTTTTGTATTGTTCTAGGGAACAATCTAGTTACTTATGTTTTTCCTATCATCATCATCATTGTCGTCATCTTCATCATCATCATCGTCATCACCACCACCATCATCATCGTCGTCATCATCATCACCACCACCACCACCATCATCATCATCATCATCCAGTATTACTTCTTGCTCTTCTCTTTTTTCATCATCAGTGAAATATGAGCTCTGTTATATGAATGAGATCAATATCTTTTTGATACCTGTAATAGTAGCCATATACCCAAACTCTATGACTTTGTTAATCTGTGAGAGTTGTACACTCTTCTGTTGTTCTGTCTCCATGTATCTGTGACAAGAATGTTTTAACAGCCTGTGCTGTCAGAGTGTTGGATTAGGATTAGATTCTTGCTATCATGTTGGATTAAGATCAGATTCTTCCTATCATGTTGAATTAGGATTAGATTCTTTGCTATCATGTTGGATTAGGATTAGATTCTTGCTGTCATGTTGGATTAGGATTAGATTCTTGCTGTTATATTGGATTAAGATCAGATTCTTGCTGTCATGTTGAATTAGGATTAGATTCTTTGCTATCATGTTGGATTAGGATTAGATTCTTGCTGTCATGTTGGATTAGGATTAGATTCTTGCTATTATATTGGATTAGGATTAGATTCTTGCTATCATGTTGGATTAGGATTAGATTCTTGCTTAAAGAGTAAATCCAGACATCAAGCTTCTTGGCATGCTCCTCCACCATAGGTACACTGGTGAGCCGTGTTAACCAGGCTGAACTTGTTAGATGGGGGCAGGATGTTGGCCAGGCCTGGTTTGCCATGTTTTAACCAGGTACAGTCATCTTTGTGGCCAGACATCCCTGCCTGCTGGTCAGCTACACTTCTTATTAGCTGACTGGGTAACAGGGTGACAGTTGGTGTATGACTGTAGCCAACTACCTACTTGCTTTCACTGCTTACACCTGCAAGCTTTATCCAGCTACAAAGGAACAGTATATTATTTATTTATGAAATATTTCCACTCTGTTTATCCTGTTTTGTGTCTTGTTTTACTGCTTATCCTCATTCAGAATTTGTCAGTGTGTTTTCAGCTCTGTGTAGTAGAGTAGAAGTAGAGATATCAGCTTTTCCATCAACATTCCAGGACACAAGGCAGATTAGTGTAGGGAACTTGAAGATTTTGAGTTCTCATGTCATTTCTTGTTGTGTACATGTTCATTGTAGGTATTATTTACAAGTGTCTGCTTGTGTTCACAGTCTGTTTGTGTTCCACTACCTTATCTCTTTGTGTTCTGCTGTCTTATCTCTTTGTGTTCCACTGTCTTATCTCTTTGTGTTCTGCTGTCTTATTTCTTTATGTTCCACTGTTTTATCTCTTTGTGTTCTGCTGTTTTTTCTCTGTGTTCTGCTGTTTTTTTCTTTGTGTTCTGCTATATTGTTTTCTCTCATTGTGTTCTGCTATATTGTCTTCTCTCTTTGTGTTCCACTGTCTTATCTCTTTGTGTTCCACTGTCTTATCTCTTTGTGTTCCACTGTCTTATCTCTGTGTGTTCCACTGTCTTATCTCATTGTGTTCCACTGTCTTAACTCATTGTGTTCCAGTCTTATCTCTTTGTGTTCTGCTGTCTTCTCTCTATGTTCCGCTATAATGTCTTCGAGTTCCACTGTCTTCTCTCTTTGTGTCTTCTGGCTGTCTTCTCTCTGTGTATTTCTGCTGTCCTTTCTCTGTGTTCTGCTGTCTTATTTGTGTTTCACTGGCTTATTTGCTTGTGTTCTGCTGTCTTGTCGTGTTCTGATGTCTTATCTGCTTGTGTTCTGCTGTCTTGTCTGCTTGTTTTCTGCTGAATTATTTGCTTATGCTGTGGGGTCTTGTCTTCTTGTTTTCTGCTGTCTTATATGCTTGTGTTCTGTTGTCTTGTCAGCTTGTGTTCCTGCTGTCATATATGCTTATGTTCTGCTGTCTTATATGCTTGTGTTCTGCTGTCTTATATGCTTGTGTTCTGCTGTCTTGTCTGCTTATGCTCTGCTATCTTGTCTGCTTAATGTTCCGCCGTCTTTTATCTCACTTGTCTTGCTGTCACCTATCTTCAGTAAATGAGAGTTTTGAGAAATGCTGTTATTTCTATCTGAAGAACTCAGAGTAAATGTTTCTGTTTAGGAGTCTTGGGGGTGTGTCTCCTGTTTTGTGTTCTCACACAGAAGTGTCTTTTTTTTTCTTCTCTCCATAAAGATCCATGTAGTTTTCTGGGTTTTTTTAAAACTGAAATTTCTTTTCTTCTGTTCATCTTGTTTTATGATTTTTTGTTAACTGCTTCTTCTCACCCAGAACTTGTTTTCACTATGTTAATCTTGTTCTGTCTTCTTCTTTCTCAGTCTTCCTCGAATTGTGAGCTGGTATTCTTTGCAGATGTTGAGCAACGGCATCAGACTGGGAGTGGGCATCACCTCAGACTGGGAGTGGGCATCACCTCAGACTGGGAGTGGGCATCACCTCAGACTGGGAGTGGGCATCACCTCAGACTGGGAGTGGGCATCACCTCAGACTGGGAGTGGGTTGTAACAGCTTTTTTTTTTCACTCCTTGAGTGCAGCTAAAAAAAAACACGGTGTGCAATACTTTTTTTAGCAGACTCCTGCCTGTTAGCCAGGCTAGGCCTGTTTCTGGGGGCACCACGGAGAGGTGGGACAGGGTCTTGGTCAGCTATGGGTTGCTAACATGTAAGCAGTGGGTTTCTGGCTGCCAGATGGGACAGTCTCGTTGCTCTTGGCTTGTATTTCAAATTCTGAATTTCTTTTCAGCAGGTCACTTAGACAACTGAATGTATAAAATCGGAAAAAAGTAGGAGCAGCTTTATTACTTAACGATTACAAAGTTGTGACGTTTCGGCGTGAGCCTTAATCATACAAAAACATACAGGACGAAGAAATAGAGAGAGGAGATAAAGTATAGATTCACAAAAAAAAAAAAAATTTTTTAAAGGAGTACTTAGCTGTAAATTGCAAGGTTTGGCTTGTCCGGA